>CM074522.1:8443868-9774283 GCA_037379345.1 Perna viridis | reverse complement strand
CTCGGATGGACAGACGGACGCCTGGATTTGAGCGAATGCTAGACCTTCCCTCGCCGTTGATGACGCAGGTAAAACATGAGAACACGAAATTGGTTGATAAATTCATACAATAAGTGCCAGCAAGTTATGATGTAATTTGTAATGAGCATTCATCCAATAATTAACACCATAATACTAACTGGACATTCCTGACAATAATCTCCTCTGTAATTGGTATCACAAACACACTTTCCACAAATACACTGACCGTGTTCTGAGCATAAACTTGTGTTCTGCAATATAAAACATTCCTCTTTGTTTTTAGTACCAGTCCATATAAAATTCAGACACTGGCTATGATAATGTGATTCATGCTTCGAAAAACCCATGGACCAGATAAGCTTTTTTTGGTCTACAAGTGCTACATGTATATTTTTATCTGGCAATAGTCCTCTCTGCATTTAGATCTGTACTTTTGAGAAAATTACACTTTAACTTCCCACTAAAATCAGCCAAATCAAACTAAATCAAGAACAATTACTCTTGCAAAGTGCCAGTTTCATGTACAATATATATAAATTTAATCTCAAAAGGGCAGCCCCCAAAGAAAAACTAAGACTAGTTAAGTGATCTTTAACAATTTCTAAAAAAGAAATGAAACTGAATTCGGTGGGTTTTTAACATGCATGAGTCATTTCCAGTCTGATATACATAAAGACTGCTACATAAATATCCACAATCTTTATTATATTTTGACCTATTCAAATTTATAAATTTCAAATTTATTGTACATTTGTTGTCTGTGGGTATCGATTTATCGAATATTGACTTATTCAAATGTTTAGTTGTATAGAAGCATATGTCATTGACTTTATTTCGGCCCGTTTTTTTTTTTATTTTGATTTATATGTGTTTGATATAAAAGTTCTTTTTTTTATCTCCAAAATGTTTCAATTAAAGTTTCAGCATGTAGTCAATACTTCTTCAAGGCATATATAATTTTAAAAAATTAATTACTGGACTTACGGTTTTTGAATTGGTGCATGTATCAATAGAGGTAGTGCAATCGCATGTAGTTCCGTTATAACCCGATTCACATCGGCACATACCACATTCACACTGACCATTTCCTGTTCATATGAGATAAACATGATTTAAAATAAAATTCAAAGCTGGTTGGCGCACGATAGGGATTGATTATGTTTATTTTCAACATTTTGTTCAGGTATTTGAAGTTTTTTGATTTTTGCAACTTTCATTTTGTCATATGTTCTTTTTATAAGAATGCACTTTGAGTAGAGTAGCTCATGCAATCACGTGTGCATAGTATTTGCAAAAACATTTTGGATAGAGAGAAAGCCATTTAAGAAGTATACATTATTGTTTATCTTGATATACTAGATAATATATCTTCATACTTATGTTTATCTGCACTATTAAGATATTGTTTAAAAAATAAGTCACTGATAACACAATATTAAAGGGAGCTAACTAATACATATTTAACAAAGAAGGTACTACATATTTAATGGTTATAAAGTGTCTGATTGATGTTCGCTGTTATTTTCATCTTATATGAGAGCATATGAAGCAAGCAAATGTACTTTGATTATGAAACCTCCAAGTGCTACCTACCCTTACAGATCGGTTTGATTTTTGTAAAGAACCGTGCTTAACTGGTTGATCACAATTTTCCAATGTCATGATAGTAAAGCTTCACATGTATGTTCTCTAGTCACTTAATAGAATAAAGTTCAATTTGACCTTCCTTACATTGAAAAATAATATTTTCTTATACTTTTATCGATGCATTTTGGTCTAAACTGATTGGTTGTCGGATTGTCGTTTCATGTTTTTAGCAGATGTTTTATACATTTTAGTTTTTTCAGAAGGGAAAACTTTGATCAATCAAATAGGCCCCTGTTTGATACAAGTCTGGCATGTTTAGCAGGGTGTTTTAAACTAGTTCATAGCAACAACAACCTGGATGTAGGCACGACATCCCAATAGGACGTATCCTTCTGTATCCGACCCAACCAGCAGTCACTCTATTTTTTATGTCGCGTGCTAAGTGGAGAAGCAGGGACCACAAATTGTAGTCTTTCGTTTAACATGGATTGGGATCCAACCAATGACCCCCTACATTGGAGAGAAGAACCCTATCCCATTACCTCAACAGCCGATCGTGTTTTTTTTCACTTACACTAAAGATACTGATTTCATAACATTCTGCTGTAAAAGAGTTGCAAGAACCCTAAACAGAAGACCCGGGGGTAATTTTTATACTTTTGCAGAGCTACCGCTTCAATGAGAAGAATTGTAATGATATAAATAGTACAACCTACAACCTACCACTGCAGAGCTGTCCTGTACTGATGTAACCCCCACACGCACCATTATCACATTCACAATAGGAGCCGCTATACTGACGTGGGCACTCACATTTGCCACACTTACACTGGCCAACATTACTACAAATAATAGTTTTTCCATCTTTCCTGAAAAAAAAAGAATATTTTTGAGAAATGTAAAGTAGTAATGATATAATCAGCGAATGGGACTTACCTGCAAAGATTTGATAGAGGTATTTTAAATATGATTTTTTTTTCATTTAAATATGGCGTTAAAGTAAACTACATAGTAAATAAAAATATCACAATGTTATTTTCCATTATTCTCGAAAGATTCTACGCGATCTTTCATTGTTAAATCGACCACTGTATATGTATAAGTTGTAATCGTAGATCGTTTTAATTGGTTGTTTTTGTTATTAGTATTAGTGCTGTTCTCCAGCAGCGCATTTTAACAAAATGAACGTTTCATTATGCATCTCAGTTTGAAGGAAGTACATGGGTATATCACAGGGTCGGATCCAGGACTTCGGGTAGCGGATGTCTTTTATAGAACTAAAGTCAGATAAAAGAAAGTGAAGAACAATTTTGGGTGTAAGAAAATTAAGACTTCATGTAATTTTATTTTTGCAAGTACTAGAGGGATTTCACGCCCAATAAGCTTTTTTTAGATCTTCGCTTGTATCTAACATCCAAATCGACTTTAAACCGTCAGAAATAGATTTTTCGCATTTCTTTATTTTCAAAGTAGGCTGGTTTTACTGTATTACGGCTAATATTCCTAGCATCGTTCTAATTTTTAGATGTATATAATAAAGTTTTTGTGTCTACAACTTACATTTGTCCACATGTCTCTTCAACTGTTTTACTAACGTCACAATCGCAGGTAGAACCGACGAATCCGTCGTAACAATGGCATACACCACATTCAAAACGACCATTAGTGCTACATTGAGTAGCATTTTCAACCTACAATTATATATGTTGAATTTTACTCTTCTGGGATATTTAAAACGTTCGAAACAATCTTGTGAAAACATTAACCCAGCCGTAAATTATCTTTTTTTCCTGTCCTAAAAGTATACCCGTTCATTTACATTTAACATGCGTTGAAGGCTTTATATTTTTAATAATCGGTTACACATATAAAGAATTCTACCATAATTTATATGCATAGTCCATTCCTTAAAGAACAATGAGGATATAATCCTCGCATCAAAAACCCTGTTATGAGTTTTGTACTCTATACATTGCACAACGAATATACTGCAAAGACAAATGGACAGTTTCTTAATTATTCTATATGTTTCATATATTTTCTTTCAAAATATAACTTTGATAAAAAATATACAAAAAATACAGTACAAAATAAAAGAAAAACAACGCCAAGATAAAATTATTTTGATGTTTTATTGAAAATGTACTGCTCAATGAATAATTGTGATAATTTAGTTAAAATTCAAGATGTTGGTTGAATATGGGAAGAATATACACTATCAACTGATGCTTATTTTAGAAAAATAAGTTACCGCTTCTCCTTCCTGCTGACATACACAGTCACATTCATACTCAACGTTGATGAGCATCTGATCCTGTAGTCCTTCTGGGTGTATTACTGTTGATACCTGCCTATCTTTTGGATCTTTTGGGCATTTATTTATTTTTAAATTCATCCAAAATTCAAACTCAATCTGCAATCAAATAACCAAGTAAACTAATAAAATACAATTAAGACAATTAACTTGTACAAACTAATCGTGCTAATATTTAAAGTACTATAATTTTTGAATTCGTGCTTTATGTATTTCTTAATGAAAAATTATTATATTGTCCTAACTTGATCTATCAATTTATGACGTTGATGTTCATTATTGTAATATTAAAAAGCACGAACGTATTAAGGCATACTTTAAAACATCGATAACCTGAAGAATGTATTACAACGTTCCATATAACTCGCAAAAATATTTCGGACCCAATAAATATTTGTTGTCAACCTTCAAAGAAACATTCCAAACACTTAGGTATCTAACTAATACTTCTGGAAAAATAACTAAAGGACTGTTTGAGAGTCGGAATTGTTTTTTTTTTTTTTATATAAATACTATATATACTATATACTAGTAAAGGCTTTAAAATCCCTACTTATCTTAATTTTAGGAAAATTTTGAATGTTGGTATACTGGTCATTTATGGTAAAAAGACAGACATTGCTATTCACTAATAATTACTACAGACATTATGAACATTGTGGAATGATTCAAAGATTCATTATGATTACATGGACAAAAAATGAGTATGTCAATGTAAAGTGAACATTGCCACATTGTAAACGGAATAAATCCGAGTCAGACGGAACCTTGTTGGAACCTTATTTCTAGAAAAGCAGGGAACGCTTACCCTACCAGTGCACCTGGTCCATGCTCCAAGTTTTAGTGGAGTCCGAGTTGCTCATTTACTTTTGTTACTTTGTATGCATCATTTTGGTTACTTTGTGTTTTTTGTTGTCATTGTCTATTTTCCATATCTGGTTTTTGTCCTTGGAGTACGTTCTTTTCATTTCCGCTAGAACCTTGGTTCCCTTGATTACTCCATAACACACACAAGCAAATACAAACCAAGTGTTGCATTATTATTTTCACCATTTAAATGTGAGGTCATTATTTACGGTAAAACATGTACACAAACTTTTTTAGTATAACTTACTTTTTCACCTACTGATATATTTCTACACATAGCTCTGGGATCAAGAGAGGCGTGGCGGCTTAAAATAGAAGGAAGAGAACCCATAATTTACATGGTCTTATGACAGAACACTGAATGTTATTATATAATTACAAGATCAAAATTTATTATGAGTATGAGAAGTTACCACAGCGTGTAATTACCTTGAATAAAGATGAGCCCTAGAAAAAAAACCAGCGTCAGCAACCTTTGTCAACTTTTTAAGTCACATTTGTTGGCAAAACAAATTTGTGTTTCCTATTAAACATAGGAAGGAAAAAGGGGAGGTAAGTTGGGATTTTTTCATCTTAAGATTTTTTTTATTGAGTTTATGAGAGACACATTCTGACTTAAACAGTGTTTACTGAAAAACGACAAAAAAGCTTTAGAGTACACAATTTAGCTATAAACTTGGGCTGGTAGAGTAATTGGGAACCTTTTAATAAGGCCTTACAAATTTTATATAGAAATCCGTGTCATTTACTTGTATGTACATAGGGCGTAAAATTATGTTTTTCCTTCAATATTACAAACTCATAAAAAGGAACACATTATACTTAACTTCTCAGTACTATGTTTTACCAGAATTTGGCATCAAACTAATTTGCGGTATTGCAAAAAAAAAATGGTTTGCAAATACTGCATTGTAATGTGAAAGAAAACAATAAGCGAATAGTTTTTTTTTCATCAATAACTACATGATACAGTCGTCAGGCATTTCTACTAAGATAATGCAAGTTTTTAATTATCATTATCATTGTATAGAAATCTGAAGATAGGAAAAACAAAAACAAAACAGCACACAAAAACCTTAAACACTTACATATAAAATGTCACACAAAAACAAAAATAAAGTGACACCAGGTGCTCAAAAAGTATAAGCATGCCCACACCGTCAGCGGCAACCGTCACCTTAAGTATAAGCATCCCCCACACCACCAGCGGAAACCGTCACCTTAAGTATAAGCATGCCCACACCGTCAGCGGCAACCGTCACCTTAAGTATAAGCATCCCCCACACCACCAGCGGAAACCGTCACCTTAAGTATAAGCATCCCCCACACCGTCAGCGGCAACCGTCACCTTAAGTATAAGCATGCCCACACCGTCAGCGGCAATCGTCACCTTAAGTATAAGCATGCCCACACCGTCAGCGGCAACCGTCACCTTAAGTATAAGCATCCCCCACACCGTCAGCGGCAACCGTCACCTTAAGTATAAGCATGCCCACACTGCCAGCGGCAACTGTCACCTTTCAAGTGAGTAAAATTCTATAAGTGTCAGGTGTGGTCATTTGTGAATCATGTAATACGTTTAATCTCAGTGAATAATGTCGCCTCGTGATTTTGATAGAGATTTTGATTTAGAAGAACAGGTAAATACATATATATATATTTATAAAATAACTGTAAATGATATTTGTAATATTTACCCATTGCACGTGGTTCTAAACTCCATGTCAATATTTTCAAGGGGAGTGTTCTCAAATTTTACTGTTCCTCGTAATCTCTGAAACAAAAATATGGATTTACTAGTTTAAACAAGTAAATAACCACAGATGTTACACATGTAAGTTTGTTCTGCACATATCCACAATGGCGGGCAGTTTACCATACTGGTGCAACTTGTCTATTAATCATTTTTCGTGAAGTTCAGTTACTATTACTTCTATGTCCGTGGCTTTTTTCCTGTTTTATTCTTCGTTTAATTTTGTCCCTTGATTAATGTCTTTTTTTTTTGTTTATTGTTTGAATCTTGGTCCCTTATTTTATTTCCATTCATCACACATTTTTACCATTTTATAAATATAAATGCAATTTTTGTTATGAATGGTGTGATTTTATCATCTTTTTTTTTAATTTTGTTTAATTCATCTGTTTCCTTTTGTGGCGGGTTATATTTATGTAACTTACCTCATACGTATCTCTGATGATATTAAGAATATTTCCTCCGTCGTCGCTCAGTTCTTCGGTGTATGATCCTGGAAGGTTCAATGTTTGATAGTACTTCTTAGCTCCACTGACGTCACTGATGACGAATATAGCGTTTATATTCTTATCTACCAGAGCTTGTTTGATCTGTCCCACTGAAGGGTAGTCATGATATATATAAACAATCATTTTAAAGCACATCCATACAAATTATTCACCGATCAATTGTAAATTATCTTCTCCAATAGTGATATCTATTTTGTATTCTTTACATTTTAGAGACATATTTGATATCAACATCTACCTCATATGGCCAATAGCAACATGTATAGGGCACGTGTTAACAGTAAAACCCTTTTTTCCTTCCAGTCATTGTTATATTGTACCCATAATTATGGTTATTTGCAATACAAACTAACAATATATAAGTCAATTTTGAACAACATAATTGGGGATAAACCTCATTAAAATCAATGCTTTCTAAAAATATTTTGATATTATATTACTATTAGAGGATATTATCGTGATGAATTGACTGTCCAATAGACAGTGATATAGCCTGGAACATTGACAATGTTACAAGTTATATCACTATTGAAGACTATCACAAATTTAAGGGGCAGTCAATTTATTGATAATGACATCTACTCCAGCAACTATTGCGTAAACTTCATTAATGAATCTTATCATGGGAACTGTGTGGTAATAGCCTCCTGACATTGTGTATATTTTAATCAATAAGAATAAATCTTCTCTTCTATGAAATGAAAGTAAGTTGGTCATACTGTGGTTGATTGTACATGAGGAATTTGACTTTATGAACTTACCAGAAGTGTATCATGGGTGTATTTTAGATAACTTCCTTGTGGTTTGAGATGACATTCAAAATCATTAGGCTTCACTATTCCTGCCAGCTGTAAAAATCATTTATTTTTACACATTTTCTCATCCGTCATTACTTTTACAAATATTACATTTAAGTTGTATAATACGTTTAGGATATAATTTTCGTTAACCACAAAATTTCACTGAATTCATTGTTTTAACACGTGTAAAAAAAAACAGCAATGCAACATACCAATTAGGAGGAGAGAGGGTTTGGCGTGGGAAAATATTTTACTTTTCATTTTTCATTTTTATGCTTTTTTTAACATGTGTTTGCTTTTGCTATTTAAAAATTTATACCATATTGTTATTTTAGTGCTGACAGTTAATGCATTCAACTGTACCTTTCCGTCTCCTGCAAAGTGGAAGTCTGAATCTGAAGCGTATAAAAGAATTCGTCTTGCATTGCTTCTCCATCCCATTGCATCCTAAGTATTCAATAATAACATTATTAGTGCATTACGATGCATTAATCTTTTAATCCATATACAATGCAGACACAACTAATTGTAGAGGTGAAACACGGAGCTGAAAATCGGAACGGATAATGATGTCCTGGTTTAGATATTCCATATTTTACAGTTCTTTCTGTCTGTATCTTTATTAAATGAAAACTACATTCATCTCTTATTACAAACAGCCAAGAAACGAACAATTATTTTTGCAAAGTGCCAATTTATATAATGTTTATCTTAAAGATGCACACCCAGATGACTATGACTGGTTATGTGGTCTATAAATGTTTTTGAGCGGGAAATAAGATTGACTTTTGTAAACTCTTGACATGCTTATATCCACATGATCTTTATAGACTACTACTTAAAACGACTTCATTTTGTTTTTCAACCTCCCATAGGTACTACCAAACACCGACATATCACGTGAGCATATATCTGTGTCTTCTTAACAGTGATACTCAAATACGTTCATGTAAGTACCGTCAAAAATGATCATGTAAATCAAAATATGACATCGTATCAATTTGGAAACTGCAGCTATAGTTCTTTTTATCATGCGATTGAAAGAACTCATTGTTATGACATAACAACATTGTATTAAGCGATCTTTTCATAATACTATCTAGCTTTTTTTCTAGTTTAGAACGCCAAGAAATTTCCATTTACGTTAACCTTGATCTGGTAGCTTTACTTGAGTGAACATTAACAGTATAGTTCGTTAGTAGGGCAAATATTACATGTAGCAATACGTGACTTTTTCAATAATCATAAATAACTATAAATAACCATAATCAATACAATTCACATATAGACTGGTCCAAATCATTTCAATCTATAGTGTATGCGTTTGCATTCGAAATTAACATACCGTACAAAGAAGAACTTGCATCATTCCATCAAACATTCCTTCTGTTTTATCCCTATTAGCCGTAGTCAGTGATAAGGAAACCGCCTCCTTTAACAAATGAAAACGCAATATGTTTGAGCAACCTGTAGTTCTTTCAGTATTTATTTTAATATTGGTATATTGACAGGTGCAGGTAAATGTTTTTGACGCAAATATATATAATAGAGTCTCGTTAAAGTGTGTGTCCACTACAAATTCGTTCCAGCAGTGTTTTTTTAATTTGTTAGCTTAAAGTCGTTTCATTTCAAACCACTTCGTTAATTGTTTTCCAAATTTGGTCATCAGCATAATAATTTTGTTTATATAAAAAATATTATGAAAACTACTTGTCAACGAAATAAACGATACAACATTTTCAGCTAAAATAACATTTAAACGTCTTGTAGAAAAAATACAAATGGTGGGGGTGTTTAGGTTACAGACCACCAATTCAACCAATGAGCATTTGGAACGTACGCAAAAATAGTCCTACGCAGAAATTACCCCTGTTCCTCATAGTGCTGTGAAAAAAGTTCTCATCTTATTAAAAATATTTAAACAGTTTCTGAAAGGAAAAACATTTCTGTACATTTTATAGGTGCATTTTGCTTCTTGTGATGTGAAACCTAATCTCCATAATGATTTTTAAATATACCGCTATCTTGTGAAAACACTGGGATTTCCCATGCTATTTATAGACCCTTCACTTCCGGTGACCAGTACTGCACTGCAAGTCTGCTAACCCCACATGCCATTCTGAGGATTGTGAGCTGACATATGTATAATCATGCTGATATATAGTCCTCTGCAGGTTAAAGTTAAGGTAAAGTCCAGAGAAGCCATTGAATATTGTGAAATTAGCATAGAAGCCTATGGGAAGTGGAATTAGTGGTTTTTAGCCTTAAGCTGAAGCCATGGCAAAATGAAAAGTTTCTTGAAATAGCTTTAAACTACTTGAAGATCTTGTTAACTTTGCCATGAGAGGAATACACTACAAAAATCCTTCAAAATATGCATTTTTTTAAGTTATAGGTCCAAATTATGGAAAATTGGTCTTTTTGGCTGATTTTTATGTCCTATCTTGTAAAAAGTGTAGAAAATTTAATAAAAATATCAAATATTAAACTTTGAGGGCTATATTTACCTAAATATGGTGGTAATAAGCACTTGAAATCAAGTTTTGTGTAGATCTGAGCAAAAATTAGGTTAGAAATGAGGAAAAACTCACTTTCATTACTGCGGTTAAGGTCATATAAGCATTCCCCTATGGCAACATAGAAAATCCATTATTGAGTACTTTTTTTGCTTTAGGTGCCCTTTACTGGTCATGTTTTAATGTGAAAACACTGTATTTACAAATTTAAAGCCAAATATATCACCTTTTGTGAAAATTTAAAGATTTAGGAGTTTTGACATGTGATCAAGAAAAAGGGGGAGGCATGTCAGAAATAAATTTTTAAAAATAGACCAATTTCTCAGAAAATGATTACTTTTAAATCTATCTCTTTATTAATATTGTTAAAAAACAAGTTGTGATTGATTTTTTTTATTTGAAAAGTCAGAAAAAGTTCTTTGCAAATATTTAATGCATTTAAGTATGGTAGAATATTGTCACTTTTTTGCTCGCGCAACTTGGTTACCCTATATTTAAAAATCAAATATTTAAAAAAGTGCTTGTCACATTTCACTGAAACTTTGCAAATGCATTCAGTATGTGTGTAGGAAGATACCTGTATAGTTATTTATTTTTTCTAAGACAAAAAGTGACCCTTTAGGTTACAGACCACCAATTCAACCAATGAGCATTTGGAACGTACGCAAAAATAGTCCTACGCAGAAATTACCCCTGTTCCTCATAGTGCTGTGAAAAAAGTTCTCATCTTATTAAAAATATTTAAACAGTTTCTGAAAGGAAAAACATTTCTGTACATTTTATAGGTGCATTTTGCTTCTTGTGATGTGAAACCTAATCTCCATAATGATTTTTAAATATACCGCTATCTTGTGAAAACACTGGGATTTCCCATGCTATTTATAGACCCTTCACTTCCGGTGACCAGTACTGCACTGCAAGTCTGCTAACCCCACATGCCATTCTGAGGATTGTGAGCTGACATATGTAGAATCATGCTGATATATAGTCCTCTGCAGGTTAAAGTTAAGGTAAAGTCCAGAGAAGCCATTGAATATTGTGAAATTAGCATAGAAGCCTATGGGAAGTGGAATTAGTGGTTTTTAGCCTTTATCGACATAACGCTTAAATACTCTCTTGACCTAATAGGGTTGGATCAAAATTAATACATGTTTCCGGATTTTCAGATTGCGATCTCAATAAAAGATCGTCGCAATTTTCATCCCACCCGAAATTCTGTTGTCAGGTACAATGTATTTCTCGAGTCGCATTTACTTAGAAGTCGATGACCGAATAGAAAAGTACCATTGCGGAGTTTCGTCGTATTCATTCCCAAATTTGGTTTGAAAACAAAAGGCTCCCAGGAACCTGAATCGTTCACCTGGTTAAATTTTGCCTTTCACAGGCAATACATTTATGACAAGAAGTTGTCAAACAATTTTGACTCCAGAGTTTCTTTTAATCTGTCATAGTTTTCAAGATATTGACTGAAAACTTTAATAGACAAAGTCATTTTTCCCCTTTCAGGGGCAATAATCTTTACAAGTCTGACAACATTATCCCTGAAGACTTCTGCAGTCCTAATAATGAGGATCATTTCAGCTATTGAAAGAATTTGGCTAAATCTAACGGTTTTGGAGATATATGCAAAAAAACTACTGCCTGACCCCTATTTTTAGTAACAGCAACCATGTTTTTCGAGTAATCAAACATTCCGACATCAGTTATATGCAGGATACAACAATGAACATTCAATCAAGTTTGATTTCAATTGATCAAAAAATGTCAGAGGATTAGATTTTTGAAAGAAATAACATTAAAAACAGCAAAAAAAAAAAAACGTCAAAAAGGGCAATAACTCCAACATTGCTTAACAAATTAAAACAAATATTTGACCACATCATGCTGAACACTTTTAACCCATGTCAGCATTTAGCTTAACGTAACGACTTTGGAGATATATGCGAAAAACTACTGTCGGACTCTATATTCTATTTTTAGAAACAGTCAATTCATTCTTGATAATTGGGGGTTACAACCCACACTGCAGTTGAGGATAATATAACAATAAACACTATTCAATTCATATCCAGATTTGAAAACGGTATTTGATTAAAAATATTTATACAAAAAACAGGTACAGTTCCACACGTGCAAATTTGCCCACGTATATAAATTTGCGTCATGAAAATGTGCCTTTACATGTCCATCCTTGACAACTTGGAACGACTTGCCAGGGGGTCAAGTTGTCCAATATATATATATATATATATATATATATATATATAATCAAGTCTAAACTACATCCCAACTCTAGAATCGATGCGAGTTAGCAAATTTGCGATGCAAATTTGGTCGCTCCCTCAGCGGGATTCGAACCCTTTCTCTTCTCTTACATCTATGGCAACACCGCCTGCACTAAGTTCAATGCTTTAGAACAACCGACCAAATTGGCTACATAAAATTATAGCTTTCGTTAACCGAGTGATACTTCCTCGTAAGTAAATCTAGAGCGCCAACATTAGCACATGATATAACTAACAGGACAACCTCTGATGATATCGAGTAAGATAATAGAGGATCTGAAACAGTATACAAATACAGCCACACCAAGTATATAATACATATAAGAGGTCTAATGGGGTGAGGCAACTCTACCATCTTACATGCTATTACATTACTATGTAGATATATAGCATGCACGGCGATATATATATATATATAATATAAACTTATATATGCATTAGCATGTGCACATGAGACCACTTTTTTCGGGCCTGATACCAGACCCTCGGGCAATGTTATGTCGTTTTAAGGACTCCGTCCTCAAATGTTTTACCTTAAAGGCTGTAACATTCGCTGTGAGATTCAGTCTATGTAGAAACGAATGAGGTGGATCACAGTTTTCTGTTGAACTTCCAGAACAAGGATTTTCTAGGCTAAAATATTTGAAAGGAGACATCTAATCAACATGCAAGTAATAAATTATTATTTTATATATATTTATTTTCTTTTACTCATTACTTGATCTAGAAGTACAAGTAACATGTGATTTATAAATATAGAATTTACTCACTTTATATTTACAAAATATTTAAAAGATTTTCCCCCGGTGTAAGATGGGTTTGAGCGGTTCGTTATTCTGTTTGTAAACACCTTTATTTCCTTTTACGACTTGTTTTAAGTCTCTTTTGGTGTTTCTGGGATCGCTTGGGTAACGCGTTTCTCCAAATTTGTACATAGGGTAAATGTTTCTATTGATTGATTGACTTGTTATGGTTTAACGTCCTATTGCAGATATTTCATGCATTTTAAGATGAATACGATTTGCCATATATTGTACTAGTACCACTCGCGTAGCAGGATTTTTATTGTGCATGATCATAGAAGCAACAGCAAACAGGTATGCATGGCATCTTACTCGGAAAAATTATTATGACTCAGAATAAAAAAATCAAGGGAATCAAGATTCCTGTGAAAATAAAAGAATGTAATACAGAGACAAAGACCAGACAATAGAACAGTCATCGCTCTATACCCTTAGAATACTGTGTGCTTGAAGGAGAAGCAGTGACTGCCAATTTTAAAGTATTTTTGTCACTCGGTCAGAGATTGAATTGGAAATCATGTTATGATTAAAGTAGGATGGAAAAACTGGCAGACATTAATGTTTTCCATTTTAAATTGTGCCCAAAATAGATAGGTTTTACGGACAGTTTGTTATTCCACCAGTATGCACCTTTAAAATTAACATAATTTTATATTACAATTATTATACGCGATTCAGAGATTTATACGTACTACAAATGCGTTGTATGCGTATATGGAAGAATGACTTTGTCCATAGATGTACCATATCCAAATCTGTAGTCATTCGTTAATTGGCCTATTGAGTCGGCTGGAAAATATCAAAATGATACACATAACGCTATAAGTTTTTTTTTTTTAAGTACAGTATTTTTAAAGTATATCAAAAGACAAATATTTTGGTCGAAATGTAGGAACATGAAATATTTTTCTGCTTTAATTATAAAAAATAGGAAAAGGTCAAGAAATTCAAATTTAACTTTTAATTTTTAGATACATTTATGCTGCAACTATTTAGTTTAAGTATCTATATGATAGGTATGTACTAGTGATATAGTGTCAGTGAATAGATATATATTTGAAGCTAGTAGGATGCGGCGTTACCGGCCTCTTGAAATCAAATACGCTTTCGCTTGCTTTTTTTTACCTTTTTTACAAAATAACAGTAACTCCTTTTTTAAGTTGCAATTATGTCCCCCGCTCCTTACTTTTTTCTGGCTTTAAACGATATTTTTCTTTTAAATTTGAGTACAGTATAACATTATTACAGTAAATGGAATTTCAAAAATAAATGTAACAATCAGTTTTACACCGCTTTATATCGTTTTTGCAAAATGCGCATCCTTAGTTGGAAAAATACTTATATGAAATTTAGCATTAATATTTTAACATACCTATGTCATTTGCTAAATTAGCTAATTTGTCTCTTAATGTTCTCATGGTATAGGATGGGTCCACCAGAAAATAGATGTCAACTGGAAAATTTTTGGCTACCCGGTATTCAAACTTCAACTTGTAGGCCTGGTCTGAAGCACAAGAAACAGGGCAAAGTTCCAACTTACACCATACTTAAAAGCACATATTTTGGTACGTTTTCTAATGTTGTTTATTTTCTTTGTTTTGTTTTGTTTTTTGTTTTGTTTTTTCATCTGTTGTATAATATTTTCTATCGTGGTGTTGCTGTTAATCAGCATTTCATTGCCCTATGAATACCTTAATATACTACTAAAGGTTTACAAACTTACTAGGTACAAGTTTAACGTTTATTTCTTGGGGACGTAACTGTACAGGAACAGTTCCTTGTAGTGTTCCATCTTGCAACTCTTCATTCTACATTGGTGAAGGAAGGAAATACATAAATGCATGCATTTAAATTATATTTAAAAATGAAACTTTTATTATCGTCTTTTCACAAAGGCTTGTAGTCGAATGTTGTTATGTTGTAATAAGTGTACATGTGTAATTAGCCCTGTATGCTTTACGCCACAGCCAATTGACATGTCTATTTATCAGGGGGTCCCAATGCTACATCAATACAATTACATCGGATAACGCAAGCGCAATCATGTAATTGACATTGTTTATTTAGAAAAAAACATTTTCCTGAAATAATGTTTACATGTACCAATAGTTAGTGAGTACGTTAACGACAGGTGACTCAAATATGTCTACAAATATACATTTCAGCATAAAATCTATAAAGCCATTTTACGTTTTTGGCTTTCACGATAAAACAATTGAAAGAGTATTGTCAAAGAAACAACATTCGGTGGACCACCGGTAGTAGGAACGACCCAGTCGCTTCAAGCTGTGACAATATCCATCTAACAAAGAATATTGCAATGTTTTTGTACATGTATGCTGCACATGTGTTTCATAGGTTTGAGACAGCAACCTCTAACCAACAGCGTTTGAAAAAAGCGTATCGTTTAGGCAACATATTGTAGATATCAAATTTCAAATTATCAATTATGAATGTGGAACTGCATTTAGTTTTACAATTTGTAGATTTTTTCCTAATATATTGTAAGTTTTAAAGCGCGGCTTGGTGAATATATTAAAATCACAATTAAAATGTCTCTATGATCTCTTTTCTTTTTATTTTATCTTATCTCATTTAATTTCATTTATTATTTTTTATCCTTATTTTTAATTTGTCCATAGTTGCTTTACATGTACCTTATGAAATGATGTGCTTGAATTAGGTTGCTGAACTATAAATTCCACTGGACACCCGTATGCTAACAAAACATTCTCTTCACCACATCTTGTGCCATTAAATGTCTGGAGTTAAAAAAAATAAAATTAAGAAATATCAGAATAACAAATGCAGAAAAAAAAACAGAATAAAAAATATGTTTTATGTTGCATACGATAAGCTAAAATTTCTAAATACGTCATTTTTCAAGTTGTCCCGGGTAATATTTTTCATTTTTTGTTATATGTACAACTTAATTGCGATATTCTTCTTATACTTATAAGATACATTTATAAAACGGATTTCTGGTCATAAGAGATGTTCTCGTATGACGTCGTTATGACGTTATAGAAACAACGCGTTCCAGTCGCGCCTTGGAAAAATTAAACCAATTTTAACATTAACCCCGAACCGAAGATCCACTGTTGTGGCTTCCTAATGCGCCACACTTTTTAAATACAGTTAAGGGTATTATTGTAGGAGGCAAATATTTCGATATATGGACACAGTAAATTGCGATCAAGTCTTAACCAATAAATCAATCCAGGGCATAAAAACTGTACATCAAGCACTTAAGTACAGCTCTGCATAAAAACCAGCCAGAGGCTTACAATAGGTAATTCATGCATTTCTTAATCTCAAATATTTTTTTTCTTGCTAATCCTTCTGTAGGCCCATAGAAGTTGTATTATTTAACGACTTAAGATCTCGCTATAATGATTCTTTATCTTGATATAACGAATCAGCTTACTAGATAGATAATGAGTTAGGTTACTGATAGAACGACGTACTATCTCGTTAGAACGGGTAGGCTTAATCGTTATAACGAGAAACTAAGTTGTTTTAATGCAATACTAAGTCTTATTACGAGTGAGCTGTCGATATAACTAGAAACTAATTTGAAACTTAAGAACAACTGGCACAAATGAGCTTCCGTAAATAGCTTTTATAATTAATTTTAAAATATAATGTTTTTTCTTACATTTTGTTTGCACCAACGACATGATGAACCACTCACAATACATTCACCACATCTAGAACCTGTACACTGACTGTAAACAGAGACACCTAAAATGAAATATCGGCAAATATAGGCTGGTTCAACTGTAAAATAGTTTGGGCTGACATTTTAATCCCAGTTCGAGGTCGTTCTCTCTTTGACATATACACTATATACTGTACCTGTTCTCGTTATATTGCTACATTTGATGAATTGTTGATATCACTACGTATATGCTAAATTAAATATAGATGAATAAAAAGGTATTGGCAAACCTTTCGCTGTACCTGTGTATAATGATGTTTGGGACCAGAGTTTCCACATCATTCATTAAAGACCAATGAGTGGCCTTTGGCTGATATTTTTTTTTTTATCTTGGTGTGGTTGTTGTTTCTTAGACATATACACCATACATATCCTTGTTATATAACGTGACATAACATGTTTTTGTATTTTTTACGTGGATTCACACGTTTTGCTACATATGACTCCGGATTTGCCTCCGAATGACCTTTTGATGTCAGTTAAAGTAAAGTTTTTTATTGTGACGTCATTATATTTTTTAGTTGACGGAGAGTTCAGTTTCAAAATTATAAAAAAAAACATATGTTCGGAACAGTTATATTGCTGACAAGTAATACACACTGAAGTTATGTTGGTTAATCATGCATAAAGAAACAGCACGTTTGGTAATCCAGCTTCAGCCTTGAAAGCAAGTAATATTTTTTTTTATTTTAACGAGCAAACAAACAGTTGATCCCGTAAAATAGTATAACGTTAAGTTTACAGTATTCTCAATACTTTGGATTAAACTTATTATCGAACATACCTTTTAGAATAAAAACAATCAACAATAAACACACGCATTTCAAACAGTATTCCTGCATTTTAATTAAAATAGTAAACCTGTTTTTAATAAGACGGTTCAAACTTCCGCATTCAGTGGACTTCCTTCTGCATAAACATTGTTAATTTGTGTTTATTATATTCTAGTTTTATATTCGATGTGTATTTGGACATTTAAACACGCCAGGTATATAAAGAATGACAAATTACACAGTTTAAGGAAGCTTGACTTCCTACAATTTTGTCGTATTTGGTTTAACGAAAAATGACATTTTATTTTAATATGAACGGTCATACATAGTCTTTACATTACAAACTTTGATCACGCTTATTTTGGTTTGTATTCAGGGTTTGGTAAATGAATTTATAGAATATACTACTCAAGTTTTACAACACTTGGTTGCATTTGTCTGTATCATCACTACAGAAGTTTTACATTACAATCTGATCGACCAGAAGTTCCAATCTCCAAGATGACGCAGGATATCTTCAATTAGATCTTACCAGATTGACTACACACCGAAATTGGCCGAACTTTCTAGCCGCAATTTTGTTGTCCCTTTGACGCAAGTCAAAGTGACTAGGTCATAGGATTCACCATGATTCTCTAGTACAATAATTAACCACACCGTTATCCTGAGAGTGCGTGGAAGTTTCGTGCAAAGTCATGTCCATGTCTAAAGAGACAAGATTTATTTTATACTCTACCGGAAGTAGATGTATCCATACCACACTTCAATACAGTATGTTAATGATTTACTTCCGTAAGAATGCCATTGCTTTGCATTTCAAAACGTCTTTTTTCGACGCAGTCGGTATAGTTTCGCTTTTTACCCTTTGACACTAAAGACCCCAATTCTGTTTCCTGATTTGCCAAATACTGAGGACATATATAGTGGCGTTCGGAAAAACTGTATCGAACATTGCGTGACAGGTGTCATATTTCCTGAATGAAATGTAGAAAATTGTAAGTAAAAGAAAGAAAAAAATACTGCGTCGGCTATCTTTTTTCAAACGATAGAACTTGTTTTATTTAGTTTTAGTCTTTGAAATTTCATAAAATGTGTCCTTTATTCGTGGAAAACCAATATCCATACGCAGGTCCAGTTAAAAAAATGTTTATATTTTTGTACAATCATCTTATTCAATAGGGAGTAGGCATTGTCTGTAAGATAGCACGGCAATTCTTCTTGACCAGTAAAAAGTTTCATTGTAAATGACGAAAAGTTGTAGGCACATACATGAACAGTACATAGTCAGCAGATAACATTGAATATTTCTATTAATTTGAAATAAAATTCTCATTAAAATCTATAAATTATTATGAAACAATTTATGTGTATTGAAAGTGTAATCAAGGGAACCGAGATTCTAGCGGAAATCAAAAGAATGTTATCCAGAGACAAAGATCCGACATAGAAAACAGACATACACAACAAAGAACATAAAATAACCTAAACAATTTAATCGCATACACTTGATTCATTTACCTTAAGTATTGTTTGTCTTCCGAACTGAGTTTGGAACGAAAGTAAAACTGACCACAGTAATTGCAATTTGACATTCTCATACAATCTCCGAAACATCGGCGACGTCTTCTACGCGTTAGCTAAGTCGACGCTGTTTCGGTGTTTTGTTCTCATTAGGTAAACATTATACGTATTTCCATTCTTCTTTTGCTATTTAATTTGGACTTCAATGACTATATGCGTAGTGACCAGATCAACAATTCTTTAGCCCTACATGATATTGTATATAATTCTGGTATCCCCAATTATCTTGGTTTACAGATACCAGTTGACTCTACATTGAACATACCTTTATGGAGAGCCTTTTTAACTGATTATTATGATTATGAAGTTTTGGATTTTTTTAGAATTGGGTTGGCCAGTTGGCTATTGTAAACATGATTTAACAGAAACAGTTGTTAGAAATCACAAATCTGCAATTTTTTTCATAAACATATAGACGAATACATCCAGAAAGAGTTAGAATATAAAGCATTAGCTGGTCCGTTCAAGATTAACCCCTTTCAGGTCCCTTTAGCTACATCCCCCTGGTCATCTGTAACAAAAAAAAAATGACAAAACTGAGCGTAGGACTATCATGGATTTGTCCTTCCCGAGTGGGTCTTCAGTCAATGATGGCATACCTAAAACGCCTACACGGGGGACCCATTCACATTACAGTACCCCACAACTTATTTAGTGCAACTCATAAATGAAAAAGGTCCCAGGTGCCTATTGTACAAAGTCGATATTAAGAGATGCTATCGATGGAACCAGTTGACTTCCATGATTATCATTTATTGGGTTTAATGTGAAAAGACAATTTGAACTTGACAAAAAAATCCCATTTGGTTTGCGAACTGGGGCTATGGCCGCACAAAGGACGACAAATGCTATAATGCACATACACAAAAACATGGGTTTCAATGGTGTGAATAACATTGATGATACTGGTTCAGCTGAAACAGACAAACATGCTGAGAGTGGCTTTCAAAACCTCAAAACTCTGATTAATTATCTTGCTTTCAAAGTAGCCGAATATAAATGTTCTGCCCCTGCCACAAGTATGATATTTCTGGGAAAACACTTCAATACGGTGAACATGACAATTTTCATTCCAACTAAAAAGCTGACTGAAATAAAAGGGATTATTAAAAATTTATAAACTCAGGAAACAATCACAAGAACAAAATTAGAATCCATCATTGGCAAGTTATCCAACATAGCCGACAGTGTCCGATCAGATAGAGTGTTCGTTGCACGCTTGCTTGCCCTACTTTGGACTGTTTCTCGTAAAGATCATAAATAAATGTAAAAAGGGAATAAAAAAAAAGATTTGAAATGTTTTTAACATTCATGGAAAGGTTTAATGGGAAAACAACCATTGGACAGAACCTGACCGTTTAATACAAACTGTTCCAACTTTTTCAGGAATAGGTAGTGTATTTTATGGTGATTGCAACGTAAAATACATTCATTGTAATATTTTAACATGCTGGTCTGATCACCACATATGTGTATTTAAACTACTTGCGATTTTAGTTAGTTTAAAAGCATAGGGAAAAGTTCACAAGATAAACATATAGTGTTCCAGTGTGACAATCGTCGTCGTCAGTTATTCTTCTTAACACGGGTAAATGTTGTGACCCTGTTATGTTAAGAATAGCAAGAAACATTTGGTTAATCTGGCACAATTTAACATTCAGATAGAAAGTGTCTATATCCAAGGAGTAAACAATAGGGCAGCAGATATATTATCACGTTGAGAATCACTTCAAAATCCGAATTACAAACTTCATGAAGTTCTAGATGACAATTATATTTTAGACATTGATCGTGAAGTTACTTTTTTTAATTTAGACGTTTCAATCTAATTTCAGGTCATCACTTCGTCAGAAGTCCAGGATTGTTTTGAAAGCTGCTTTCAGTCCAGGAACTTATAAGAACTTGAGAACTCAACTAAATGTATACCATTTATTCTGTGAATAGTTTTGCCGAACAGCATTATGTGAAGACCAAAAGACACTCTGTGGATATGTGTGTTTTTTATCCGATAATTTTAAAAAATATTGGATCGGGTAGAAACTACCTTTCAGGGGTTAAAACCTGTTCGATACTGTTGAATTTCGATTTCGAAGAATTTAATTCACCTTCAATAAGGTTTACCTTATCAGGAATTGACAAGCTTAATACCAATGTTCCAAACATCAAAATTCCATTTCAGCCACATTATTTATATCAGATGTATAAAGCTATAGACTTGTTTAATATGCAGGATTCTGTGTTATGGGCTGTAACAACTTTAACTTGTTATGCCATGTTGCGAAGGTCTTTGTTTGCAAATGAGTCAAGGAAAGCGTTTAGCCCTAAATAGCAGTTAACTCGAGGCGACATTCAAATTACAGAGGAAGGATAAGTCATTAATATTTAGTGGTCAAAAAGAAATCAAAAGCATAACAATATCAATCAGATTCCTTTAAAAAGAATTGAAGATTGCGTGTTGTGTCCGGTGTTAGCATACTCTGAAATGTTAAAATTGTTACCAGCACTTCCAGCAGAATTTGCCTTCGGTCTCAGTAATAGTGATGGAACTATTTGTGCCTCCTCAAAATCAGATCTTAATAACAGGCTTCATAATCTGTTAGTGCGTTGTAGTATAGACTGATCAATATCCATTTGATAGTTTGCATCGAGGCGGTGCCACGTGTGCAGCAGTGGCTGGATTTAAGGACTCAGAGATATGTACAATAGGCAATTGGGCATCTTCTTGCTACAGGGGTTACATCAAACATTCTACCGACAAACTCTATCACATCTCACACAAAATGGAACAACTTTGTATGAATTTCAGACCTTAAACTTTATACATGTAGCCATTTTTTCCTTTTTCTTTTCTGTCTTGCATTGCTTCGCCTTGGTGCTTGTGATGTTAATATATATAGTATGAAATTGTTTAAAATTTATTTCCGTCTTTGCTCATTACATTTTGTATGCGTATTTGCCTTAGTATATTGTGCATGCTTTATAACATGTATCTTATTGAACACCACCTTTCAATGTCAACACAGACTTCAATCTTCTTAGCCACCCTAGAATACAGAATAAATTATACGCACTTCCAATCTTCTTTTGCTATTTAATTTAGACATTAAACGTTGAAGAAACCGTTCATGATCTTGAAATGAGTATTTGGGAGTAGTAACTGTTATTTTGCATTCTCTCTGCGACATATCACTACCTGACAATGAAATTCTGCTTCCACTTATTTGCACGTGCATGTTGCCGTAGAACTCTCCGTTCGCACTTTGGCTTTGCTGCAGCATGAACTGTGCTCGCTTTTGTTTTGAAACGCTGTGCTATCATGTAATTGCGTTCAGAGCGAATAACTTTTTTATTTCTTTCGAAGTAAAATTTTGGCCCTATGTGAATTTTTGTCATATGATTTATTGCATTGTGATGTCAATTTCAATATCAAATTCTCAAACTAAAACAATATTTAAGATATCGTATTCTCTATGGTGATTTTGTGTTACCTTAATCTAATTAAGTCAATTTCTGGATCTTGTACACCATTTCCACGCTTACAACATGATACTTAGTTTAAAAAGGAATGATTACGCCTTAATGCCAACTAGTGCTTGACACGTGTCGCGGAGTTGGATTATTGCTGTTAAATTATTACCGGATTATTCTCACTTGATATATGATATGATATGCTATGATAAGGTCAAGATCGGGCAAATTAGCAGGCAAAAAAATCCATTCTTGTTTTGTTGTTAACCCTGACAAAATCATTCCAAATGCGGCCTTATTGTGGTTTTGCATTATCGCCTTGGAAGATTGCATGAGGCCTAATCTGGTGCAAACATGGCACGGCTAAATGTCTCGATATCTCTAATATCTCCATAAAAAAAACAAATGCTTACAATTGATACACTGAGTACTTATCTGAATGAGCTGTGTCACCAGACATTCAATTGGGTAAAAATGTTAAGATAATATGTAAATTAAGCTAGTTGTCAGATAATATTTTAACTGCATTATTCTTCAAAGAAATCCTATATCTCAGTGATGCAAAATTTATTTTGCGTAGTACGTATACAATTGAATTGTTTGGTAGAAAAACACTTTTTTGTGATGACTGTATACATTTTCAGGAGTTGCCTTACTAAAGCACTGTTCATAAAAATGAATTATTTTTATTTTTTTATGAAACTGTATATTGAATAGGATACAAACCAGTTTATTGTACAATGCCGAAAATATCGTACTTGTAATAAAAACCCGTATAATGTCTGAAGCAAAACATATAAAATGTCTGTTTCCTTTTTGTGCCTTCCCTACACATTTTATGACCATATTGACTGAAGCACTGTTAAAGTCATGACAGTTTCCCTATTAACTCAATGCAAAATGTTTTGGAAAAATAAAATAATTTCCCAACCTAACTTATTTTATTTTGCTGGTAGCAGAAAACAATTTTACTATTTTGTATGTCCTAATCACAACTCGTTTTGGATACAAATTAATTCAATCAGGTTCAACAAGATTCAAATCAATTGGTAGGTGAATAAATATTTCACATTTAAGCCCCACTTAAGTGTTGGTCTTTAAATTATATGTGAAGACATCATTGTTTGACATAATCAGAACTTTATTTGTAGTTAAAATGTGTTATAATTGCTAAAAACCGACATATAACTCTGAATTTTGAATATCCTAGATGTGTATTTCTCACAGAATATTGATAAAATATGGCTACTAAAACCTCATGTGCATACAGTATCTTCGACCATTTAAGTTATCTTTCATAACTCCCATTTATCCGTTCGTACAATGGTCATGTATTATTGGTCATTGCATTATCAATAAAGAACCTATGATTGTTTCAATACATGTATCAAGCTATCGCAATTGTCTTTATATCTCTGCAGTTAAGTTTAACAGTCGTAAGCAGATGGATGTCTCGCTGATAACCAACATGTCATAAACGGGGGGGGGGGTGCTTGAACGAGTTAACCTGTAATCGGTTGGTGGTGCAAACACATTTTGTCTATGAATAATAGCATCTCGTTTGTACAATTTCTTCCAATATGATGGCATATATGTGTTACTTTTCAGCAGGTTTATAAAAACTATCAAGATTGCTTTCCAAGTAAAAAAAGTATCTGTACTTTAATTTTTCCAATCCATTTGAATACAGTTATGTTTTTTTTAAATACGTCGACAAATGATCTCATTGAACTCCATACTGATCTAGTTGATCGTTATGGTGTATCCATCTGCATCATGAGAATCGATTTGTTCATCGTTTTAAGTTTTCCCTTTGTTTGCTTACCCAGTACATGACATTTTACAGTCATCTCGGTGGGTGTTTTTGTGAAGACAGAGGACACTTCCCTTGCCGGTGCATTTGGTCCATTCTCTTAGTTGTTAGTGGAGGCCGGGTTTCTCTTTCTCTGCCATGTCTTTGTACGTGTTATTTTGGTTATTTCATGTTCTTTGTTTTGCCTGTTGTTCCTGTCTAGTCTTTATCCTTTGAATACATTTTATTTATTTCCACTGGAATAATGGCTCTCATAAATACTCTCTTCCAAAGTATCATACACACTCAGTTTATTTAAGGCACTGAAGAAGGTCATTTGTTGACTAAAAATTTTGCCCATTATATACTTTATTATAGTGTGTTACCATCTTTATCGGTATCGTTGTACAATCCTTTAGACTTATATAATTATTTTTGTTTGTGCTGCATCGTCATGACTGGACGATCCGATACCATCTATAGATGTGATTGTTTAGCTTTTTGTCCCTAAACTGTATGTATATTCATCCTGATATATGCAAACGTAATCTAGATATGATGACATTAACAATGAAAGTGGACACCAAAATCAAATTTGTCAAGCTTTAAAGACGACATTTAAGGAATAACTCTTAAAACCTATATTTCCTTTTCCAGTAGGATTCTATCTCGACTTACAGCTTAATATTAGTATTCTTATAGTAAAATCGATCTGTCTGTTCGACTGTCCGTTCATCTCGTTAGTAAAATTATTTGATTCATTTTATTGAAACCTACAATGATGTTGGTACACGATATGTTAGAGTTCATATATCAAGGTTATGACCGAGAGGAATTTTGTTTTTTTTTAAGAGCATTAATTATGCAATAAACTACTCTTGTAAATGCATCTCCTCTTCCAATGAATCTTAGTACGATGTTAGCATATGATATTTGTATGTATATGTAGATCAGCGGGAAGCAAAGTAATTACCACTAGACAACAGAAGGGGGATTATCGAACTTGGTTTTTAGATTTTTGTACCTTCAGAATTAAAATGCATTGTGTCGCCAGTTCATGAGAGAAAAAAACTACCCTACCATGTCTTCAACACTACACCAAATATAGTCTGTATGGGTGCTATGTAGAGAATAGAAATCCGCTGAGCGTAAATTGCGGTCAAGATTCTTGACAAATCGGAAAATAAGTAATTGTAACACCTCTGCACTGGACAGACTTCTTACTACCGTTTGCCATCTTTAATTTGAGATAATAGGCTTCGGACCACTTCGTCATAATTCTATCATATTGAATATTATTGGAAGTTATGTTTGCCTTCTTTGTATCAGAAAAAAAGAAAAAAACACATATTTTTTTTTATTTAACATTCAGAAGACTAATATGAATCTGTATGAAATTAACGTTTTCTTTGTCATTATTTTGATATTGTTACAAATTTGAGAAAGTCAATTTTGTTTTAGTCAGGTGTAAGGATATGCCTTTGGAAAAATGCTATAGGAACAGAAATAAAAATCGGTTGTAAGAAATAGTTCTTAAATGTCTTCTTTTAAGCTTGACAATATTGATTTTAGTGTCAAAGACAGACAAACACTCAAGAATATTACTGGTCGTTATTACTCCAAGAAAGACCTCGATATAAATATTTTGCTCTTGGCAGGGGTTCCTCATACTTTGTAAACTTAATTCTAGATCATCTTCCAAATGGCCCCGTGCAGGTCCGGGTGTTAAAAGAATAGGCCTGCAGCAGCGCTAAGCTTGCCGTATAAGGCGACTAAATAGTGTTCAGAAACCTAGCCGGGGGCTAGGCGCTTTGCCTACAGAGCAACTGGGATGTGTGCCCCAGGTGGTGGAATGGGGTACCCCTGGCGTGTTACATGCTGGGGTTGTCAGGCTATAATACGGAAAACCTGACCGCAAACCATAGTGGTGCACCGTGTTGGGAAAGAAGCCACGTTCCTCGCACGTTAAAGAACCCTGCTGTGGTATTCGATAGGAGTAGGAACCTTTGCGCTCCGCCACAGGAGGCTAAATTGCCCGACCTTACCCATATCCCCCTTTTTCCAGTGGTAATCAAAATTTGTCGACCCTATTATCCTTGTGACCCATCCTTTCTTTTTTTCATTTCATGTTCATTTTATCGTCCATTTCATGTTCATTGTCTGAATATAGCTGAAATATTGCTGCTCGGACGTTAAACCCCAACAAACAAACAAACAAAATCTTCCAAATGTACCGAAGATGTTTTCAAAATGCTGGAATTTTTTTATTGACAACATATTTGTCCAGTGTGGTGGACGCGTTTTTCAACAAACGGTCGGCATTCCATTGGGAACAAATTGTGCTCTACTAGCTGACCTGTTCTTTCACTCTTATGGGGCTGACTTTATTGCTGCCTGCTCGAATTCAAAAGGAACATCGTTTAGCTAGATCCTTTAATTTCAGTTTCCGTTATATAGATGACGTATCATAGATAAACAATGCTAGTTTCGGAGAATTGATACATCGCATCTACCCCCAAAGGACTTGAGATAAAGGATACTCCAGACACTGTGAAGTCAGCCTTATATCTTAACCTGCTCTTAGAAACCGATGATAAAGGAAAAACACTGGCCAAACTATGCGTTCACGCGATAACTTTTCATTCTGTATTAGCAGTTTTCGTTCATTGCTTCCGCACCTGCGTATGGAGTTTTCATATCACAACTCATACGTTATGCCAGAGCTTGACGTAACTACCCAGACTTATGCATCGTGCTAGACTTCTTACAATTAGGCTTCTGGAACAGGGTTATGTTACTACAAAATTATAGTCGTCATTACAGACGTTTTATTGGCGTCATCATGCACTCGTTGATCGTTACGGTGTGTTCGTCTGCACCATGATAACTGATTTGTTCAACGTGTCATAGTTTTCCTATCCTCTTTCGTCTGCCCCGGACTTGACTTTTTTAGCAACTCCACCTGGCCGCCAGACTATATGTTAATCCTTTTATGTCAATCAATATCTCTTTCCAAATCATAAATATGTTCCGTTAATTATTCGGCTGAATAATATTCTCTCATTGCTGAACATGTAACTGTTAATAAGATCTAGTCTTCAAATCTAGATTTGAGGACCTTCTTGTTTGGCCTCGAAATAAGTTGAGTAATAAATTTTCATTTAGGAAATTTGTCTTCTGCAGAATGTGTCAAGAAACATAAGATGTGTGACGCATTTTTCATTTAATACGCTTATTATTAAAATTCTTCTCTGTTTTGTTAATATTTTTTATGTTTAATAACCAGACGGTGAAAAGCAATTATTTTGAAAGTGACGGGAAAAAATATAAAGTGATCAAAAAGGTATATTTTGAAAAAATCGTTTGTACATCTTTGAAATTATTTAAGTTGAAAATGGTTTTCCAGTGTAGGAATAAATACTTTGTTTTTTTATTAAATTCAATTGCAAGTTAATTATTAGGCTGGTTTAAAAGTTTGTGAATAAGGTGACATGAAACAAAATTTGTAAATGTTTGTGAAGTTGGATACTGTTTAACTATTAATCGACATATTATATCTCCGAAAAAAGTACAAAATTATATATATAAATATATATATTTGATAAAACAATTCTAAAATAGAATTGCCACTCGTTGAACTTATAACGTTACCTCTGTACTACATTTGGAGTTTTTACCAACATAGGTTTTCCAATTTGATATAAAAGATTAATATCAATCCAATGAAATCATTTTAGTATTACAATGAATGCTTGTAAAACCCAATAAATTACTCTTCTTTTATTAATGGCAACAATTGAAGTTTACTCCTGTGTCCATTTAAATGTTGGTTAGTGTTGTAAAATAACAGTAAAGAAATTTATTTGTGATATACTCTGTTTCTACAAGTACTAACATAGCAGAGCACCTTATATGTGAAAGCTATATCTTTTAGGTCTTTAACAGCTTTTTAAAATAAAGTCGTAAATATTTTAAAGATCGCACCATGTAGAAACCAGGTCGATCTTCTGATATGGTTGACACGGCACGTAGTTTAGTTTTATCCCAAGTATCTGTTCCAATGTAATGTAATTCTTTATGATGTCAGAAAGAACGGTTTCTTTTCTGTATCAAAGGTGGACAATATATATGGCTCAAAGTTCTCTGACAAATCATCTAAATTATGACTAGATCAAGATTTTAGTGCCTTCTGTGTATTTAATTATCTTTTCTACAATTTCAGTAAATTACAATACAAACATCCATTTCGTATGAAAAATGAGATCGAAAATTTTAATGGTTAAAATATTTTTTTTAAATGAAATTTGCTTGTGCCCCCACTGCCTGGGTTTCCATGATTCCACTCTTAAGGGGACGAACAAAGCCCATCACTAAGTAAACAATACAGTAAGTCTATATTAGGGTAGTTTAATGAAAAAAATATATGTACAAATCAATGAATTAAGTACAAAATATAAATAGATATGGCTAATTATTAATTTATTTTATTTTATTGTCTTTAATTCAATGTTTTACCGGGTTCTGATTCGTGTCGTTCAAACATTCTTGATCTCATCGTAATGTGAAACGAGCACAATATTCGGAACCTTCAGCGAACTATTTAAGAGTAGCAAAAGATTTGTGGAAATGTTATAAACACACTAAGAAATGTAACTTTAAAAAATAATTGTTCGAATGAGTTTCATTAGAACATGAGAGTATGGACTTTTGTTAAGCCATAAGAAATCGTGTAAACGTACCAATTTTCGCGGATTCTGTCAAGTGACCGTATTTGCGGGTATCAATTTTCGCGATTTAATACAAAATTATTATTTAATGTTTAAAATCAATTTCGCGGTACTATTTTTCATGATTTTCTGTCCACCGCGAAAATAGCAACAAACAAAAATTTAGTACACTGCGAAAATTAGTATGTTTACAGTACGTAGTCCTTAAGGGTGACTTTAAAGGTTATAAGAATTTAAATGACAAAAGATGAACATAACTCTCGAGATAAACATAAGTATAAGGTAAGTCATGTCGAGGTAAATTTGTTCATATAAAGTGTACATGATCTTTTCAAGCGCGCTTCGGCAGTTCAGAATAAATAAAATAATGTAATACTAAACCTGTAGTTAAATATTGGCTTAGTTATAGGTCCTAAGCTGGTCATATTGGTCTGAAGCAACGCCTAAGGCCAATTTGATCAGTCTTTGACCTATAACCGAGACAGTAGGAAAATCAATACGTAATGATACAATAATATAAGTAATAAATAATACGAAACATCTTTTTAAATATACATATATATACATGTTTGTAAAACAATTCAATTATACATCCAATTCCGTATTTTATCTCAAAATAGCACTATTGTGATTGTGGTGTCATGTAATTGATGGTAAAAGCCCTTAATATACGACGATTAATTGCAAAGAAAGAAAAGTAACTCTGACAAAGCATCTGATTTGTTTGATGTTACTACTACAAAACGAAAACAAAATACATTAGCTTTGATGCCATTGATTCCATATTAACATAAATATAAATATTGTGCCTTTTTCACGAAAATAAAAATACAATCTTATGATTTTTCATATACATGTGGTTCTTTATCTTGATTATTATACATAGGATTTGGGAAGTCCTGAATCGGTGATACATATTCCTCGTTATAGTGCTGAAAAAATATATTTCGGTGCTATTTAATAAATTAATAGAAAGAAGAAAACGAACAAAAAAACGTTCTCATTTTCGACAGAAATGTTTGCAACCCTTGACTAGCTGTGATCACGACCAATTTACAATACTTGACAAATCTTCCACATTTCTCTTCTCTACTAACCTTGCATATGCATAGGCATGATGTTTTATGAGCTTAGAACCAGAATGCGGAAATATAGTTAAGAATTTATACATTCTTCCTACCTTGCATACATGTTCAACGATATAATTTGAGCCAATGCTTGTACAAACATGTTATGCCTCTTTTTGTTGTCATTAAGTATGCATGTGTATTAACATTGTGAATTAAATATGTGAACAATTTTGATTGGTAAACAAGAGACAATGAAATTTGTAGGTATCAGCAGTATATAATATGTTGAATAATTTAGTAATTAATAAAAATGTAAGTCTCTGACATAGCAGTTCTTTTTATGAAATAGTGACATGTAATACAATGTATACATGTTCTACAATGATTTGTACCCAACTTTTAAGGTGCCATAAAGGAGGTAGACCTAGGGTAAGGGACATAACTTTTAAAAATAATTGGAACGTTTGTATTCAGCATTTTACATCAATCTTATGTAAGCATCTTGTTAACTTGGAATCATTTTATTCTGCTTCAAACGAAAGCTTGAGAGGCTTTCGTGAAATTGAATATGATACAAACATATCACTGATTTCATGAGTTATGTCCCTTACCCTAGGTCTATTTCCTTAAATTCCATATTTTTAGTCAATGCTTGTTTATACATGTTAAATGTCCCTTCTTTTTTATTGTTATTAAGTATACATGTGTAATAATATAATGAAATATTTTTTTTAAATGCAAATGGAAAACAAGAGACAGTGAAATTTGTAGGTCTAAGCAGTATATAATATGTTGAATAATTTAGTAAATTGTGAAAATGTAAGCCTATGACATAGACGGTCTTTTATTTAATAACGACACGTAATGCCATACATACATGCCAAACGATGAGTTTGCTCATTTACTTTTGTTACTTTGTATGTATGATTTTAGTTACTGTGTATGTCTGTTTTCCATGTCTGGTCTTTGTCCCTGGATTATATTCTTTTGATTACCCTATAACCTTGGTTCCCTTGATTACTCTTTTACCTTTAAAGTGCGTTAAATTCAATAATTTGAGTCAATGCTTGTATGAATATGTTATTGCTCTTTTTATAATTATTATTATTTTAGATATACATGTGTATAACTATTATGAATAAATATGGGAAAAGTGCCATTGGAAAACAAGAAATTGTGAAACTTGTAGGTGTCAGCAATATACAATAAGTCACGGACATATGAGTTTATATATCAAATAGCGACAAGTATTGACTAGTAGTTACAAGAGCAATGCAGAAAAGTCTAAATTATTTATAAAACAAAAAAAACCTTATCCTTTTAGTGCTAATTTGTCTGGAAATATAATTTTGTCATTCCAGTAAAAATTTTCCATTTTTGCAAACCTTAGTATATATGCAATGCATACATGCATATCCAAAGAAATGATGTTCTCCTGGGGGTAATAATACATAACGAAATAGTTTGGTAGCACTCCAGGTAACAATCTTGTAAAATTGATACATGACTAGAAAGCCTACATACTTTTATTTTTGATGTTTTTTAGTATGTTTACCTTATCAGAAAATAACATGTGGATTGTTATAGAACCTTGTTCTTCAGAGATATGAATTATACAAAAAAAAATACTGTGGAATTCAAATTAAGGGAGATAACTATGTAAATGAGACTAAAATACATTGGATTTTCAATATTAATTATCTTCTGAGATTAGATAGATTGGAATGAACGATTATACATTCCATCATGTAAACATATAAAGCAAGTAAAAATTCAAAAATAAAAATGTGAAGCCTTTATTCCTGTATATATCACATATTACAGAATTTGCATGATTCTTACAAAGACTGATACTAAACATTTTAGAAGAATATTTGATAAAAAGTGTTCATAAGAGTTCAGCTGATGTTAACAAACTTTAGACATTCCTTGTCAGTTTACTTGGTATGTGTTCTGTGAATTTTATTTCATTATAAATACAGTGCAACATGTGTCTCGATGTATGTATCTCAATTTAATGTTATTATAACAGAGGATGAATATGTTTTAATTTCATTTTCTTGTGGTTTTATGGTTTTCCTTAAAATAGATATACCAGTATAGGACGAAATACCAGCAATACATTCCACGTCCAGTAAAAGGCAAAAAAATGAGTGACGCTATTCATTAACCTAATCTATAAAAAAAAAGAACGTAAAACGAATAACAATGAACATAATAAACAACGACAGCCACTGGACTACAGGTTCCTGGCTTGGGACAGACATGTATGTGGTGGGGTTAAACATGTTTGTTGGCAATCGACCCTCTACCAAACCTGGGACAGTGGTGGGAAAATACAACTAAAATCTATTAAAAGAAAATCCGTTGAAATCAGATTAAATTCTTGAGATCGATACAGAATACAAACACTTAAAAAATTAGACCAAAGAAAACAAGCTGTATATTTCTGTAGTTCAAAATCCAAAGGCAACTGATAAGCACATCTTAGTTAATGAAACAAACATACTAATAAAAACAAGTCCATCGCCATTCGGTAAAGCAAGCCAAAATGGGCAAAACACATATTTTTATATACTTATTTTTGATACAGGCTACGAAACTGATTTTTAATATTACAAATTCAATTTTAAAAATTATAAACAAGAAATTTTATTCATAGAAAATTTCATTTTCATATGAGAAATATGTTTGTTGATGTTAAAAAATGAATTCGTAATATTATAAGCAACCATTTTTTTTTATAATTTAAAAAAAAAAATTCACTCCTTGTACAAAAGGTTAATTTCTAATACTATACACCTGTTTCAAATTAGTGGTCAATGCCATTACTTAGTAATCGTTTTCTAAAATTATAAAAATTAATAATAAAAAACACGAATTATCAATGATTCAAATCAAGGTGGGTGCAAACAGTACTTATCTTCGAAATGTTAAAAAAAATTCATAATCATTTTTTGTCTAATATATATTTTGACAACTTCCAAATATTTCGATATTGAGTTACTTCCCTTCATCATGAATTTCTGCTTTATAAGCAATTATATGTATCCCCATTAATAATCCATTGTTTACGGTTTAAAGTCCTAAAGTAACATGAGTCACGTTTTTGAACAGACCCTGATTTGTGCTAGTAAGACAGGCTATCCTAGATCTATATTGTGTTAGCTCACATAGGCATGTAAGCATTTCAAACCACACGGGCACATTATTCCGACTCAAAGCCGACCAGTTGACACTCTTTCTCCCTAATACAGCGTGCTTGAAGCAGAAGCAGAGAATTCCAATTTTAAATTTATTGATGAGACTCAGTTAGCTTCACGAACCCACTACTTTCCACATTTGAGGCGAGCACATTACTCCCGAACCACCTTGACGACTCCTAATGGTAATTGAACTTACTTCATCGTCAAACTGAATTCTTTTCTTTTCGGCTTCAAACTGATTGTATTCTTCTCTATCCATCCACATGGTTATCAGCTTCCAAATAATTAGTGAAACCACACCAACTAACACAATTGATCCGCTTACACCTGCAGCTAATACGGTGGCACTCGGTTTACCGGCAGGACACTCTTTTATTACAAAAAATGCATTGATAATAGCCTGCTGCATTTACAAAAATATAATACACAAAGAATTCGGCTACACAGACTTTTTGTATGGCGATAGACTTCTAAAAATATGCTTCTGGAACAGGCTTATATTGCTACAATATTGAAGCCACTACTTCATCATGAACTCGTGGATCATTACGGTGTATCCATCTGTGCCTTGGAAACTGATTTGTTCAACATGTCACAGTTTTCGTTTCCTCTTTCGTCTTCCCCGGACTTGGCTTTTTATGAGCAACTCGGCGGGTATTTCTAGAAATGCAAAGGACGCTTACCCTACCGGTGCACCTGGTCCATGTTCCCAGTTTTAAGTGGAGTCTAAGTCTTTTATTTGCTTTTGTCACTTTGTATGTATTATTTTAGTTACTTCATGTTCTTTGTTGTGTATGTTTGCATTCCATGTCTGGTGTTTGTACCTGGATTACATTCTTTGGATTACCACTAGAACTTTTTTTTTTATTATTTGTATTAATTTTTTTTTTATTATTTTTTTTTATTATTATTTTTATTATTTTTATTTTATTATTTTATTTATTTTTTTTTTAGCTACCATCCATTTAGCTATTCATCTACCACTAGAACTTTGGTGCCCTTTGGAGACCATATGATCGTGTTGATTAAAATTTTGATAAACTCGGGATTTTGGTGGTATTGATTCCCGAACGATGATCGCACATTCGTTTGTGTTTCATCGACATATACTAGACCACATAAGTTGCATTCTAATCCATATATTAAGTTTGTTGATTTGATTTGCAACTTAAGTCATTGTTACTTCTTGTATGAATGGTTTTGCTTGTAAGGGAACTAGAGAAGTTATAAGAATATTCCATGTTTTGCAACATTTTGATATATTACAACGTGGTTCGTCATCGTTTTAGTCAAATATATAAATGATGGAACAAGGTTTGATCATTTTGAAATAGAATTTTTGTGTACTGGAATAGATGGTCAACAGACTGAACGTCCGATTGACTAAAGCATACAGATTCACTATGGTGTAGACTGTACATTACTTATTACCCATTACCTGACGTCTCATTTGTTATGTCCCATTATTAATTATTATTCACTTTATTTTATATAGTGAAAAAACGGAATATGTATGACCCGAAATAAATTATATATTACAATAATTGTGCATATTAAGTACCGATTCTTTCATTAAATCGCATGCCAAATAACCCTTTCCCCTTTTCCTCATTCTTCTATACCCTATTTCCCATAGCTGCATACGTCGTTACATGAGAAATGTATTTCATTCAGTTACAGTACCAAACTACTTACTCCTTGTACTTTTTACTTCTACTCTTAATTTCAATCCTCCTTCATCAACATAAGTAAACTCTACCGTGCATCCATCACTGTCCTTAAACTGACACTGAGTCACATTTGTATTCACTGTGCAAAGAAAATGGAGAAACAAATGTTATACTACATGTAGTAATATATCAATAGACATACGGTATTACTACATAAAGGATGGCAGAAACACATGCTCTTAAAAGTAACATTTACATGGTAATTCACTAATAGATACTAACTTCTTCCTATTTATTTATTTATTTATTTTTTATTTTAATTTTTGGTAATTTGTATTTCCAGTTTAATATGTTTTGGATCTCAATCTTTATCTGTATTTGTACAAACTCCTGCTGATGAGAAGCTCCCCCCCACTAGAGACATGCATATAGCATATCATTTTCTTTTAAATCCTTATACTTTAGACAAATGGTCAGACTAGTCTGTCTTAAATCATATAACAGAATGTTTACCAGAATTTATAGCTACAAACTCCCTAGGATAAACACGGGTTTTGGTAATTGAAAATTGAAATGCAGATAATACCTATTACACAGAGCATTTTTGTCTCTGTCATATTAAAAAAATCGGACATATATATATTTTTAATGAACTACTAGTATTATAATGTAAAAATAATTTGTTCAATATATTTTAAAATAATTTTAACAAATATTTCGTTGGTAAAATTACAAATATGAACTTTTAAAAGGCAGATAATTGGCGGGAAAATAGTTTTCAAAGGGAAGATAAATTTACAGGAAAATGTTCAAAAGAATTTTAATGAGTTCTAGTTATTTTTAGTATTACAAGATATCGGTGTCCTCTTTTAAAAATATGAAAGAATGTCAGTAAACGTTCTTCAGATAAATATATCAGAAATCTTCTTATCTATCAGTTTTTTATAGAATTTATAAAAAAAAAAGTTGTAAAAATTGCCTTTATTAAAGCTTAATAATATCGAAATCAAGTATACTGATCTATGTTTATTTTACATCACAATTCTAAAGTATGTTCATTCAGGTTTATCATCGAGTAAAACTAGGAAAATCCATCTACCAGAAATATAAGGTACATTTATATATCGACCTTAAATAAAATGTAGAACTCGTATGTTTAACTACCTTGAATTTCCTCTACTTTTGCCACATGTGAACACTGCTCACTACAATCGAAGGAATTCAAAGGGCCCCTTTCGAACCCAACACATGACGCACAATCTCTGTTGTCTTCACATCCCTTGCATGTCTGCCATAACAAATGACATCATTATATTAGTTTATTGTCATATTATTTTAAATTCATTGCATATGTACGAAATGAATTAATTTCGGATATCGATGTAACGTCTAAAAAATCAGTAAATTGTTACACTTTATACGTAATGTATCCAATTACTGCATAAAACACTCGTGATTACAAGTTGCTTGTTCATGCTAGGAGTAAGAAATAAATTAGATTTGAATTGTCGGTGAAACCGATCACCACAGAGCGTCCGTTCGCAGTTAAATATAGCGGACGTAACCATAAGAAAAATTGCAGACGCATACCAAAGAAAATCAGCTGTTTTAAACAACAAACACTAAGGACATGAAATTGATTGATAAATTCATACAATGATTTGTAATACTGACCGGGCAATCCTGACAATAATCTCCTCTGTAATTGGTATTACAAACACACTTTCCACATATACACTGTCCGTGATCTGAACATAAACTGGTGTTCTGTAATATCAAAATATCTTTGCTTAATTAGATATGCACAAAACTACGTAAATTTTGATCATTTGAAGGTGATTGTACATGGGTTCATAATTCATCGATGATGTATGTTTAAAACTGAGACGGAAATGGCCATTCACTTATTTAAATGTATATCCATTTTACTAAACTTACAGATTTTGAATCTGTACATGTATCAACAGAGGTAGGGCAATCACATGTAGTTCCGTTAAAACCCGGAACACATCCGCACATACCACATTTACACACTCCGTTTCCTGTAAATAACATGTAAAAAAACAAATTTAATAAATCTTTGATTGGTAAATAAAACGAACATTACAATGAGAAAGTAGACACGAAAGCATTACATTCTTTCTTCAAAACAGTTATGCAAATAGTTGACATCAGAATTATAGAGTTTTGAGAAACACTTTCAAGCAACATCACAAGTAGTCATTTAATCAATCGGGATGTAAATATATATTAGTTCGAATTCATGAAATCATGAAAATACATCTGATGTGGCGACCATATCACCGAGAAAATTTGTAACAATATATTACGACTTACCACTGCACAAATGCCCTGAACTGATGTAACCTCCACATGCGCCATTGTCACATTCACAAAAAGAGCCAGTGTACTGACTTGGGCACTCACATTTGCCACACTTACATTGACCAACATTACTACAGATGATGGTTTGTCCATCTTTCCTAAATAATATATAATTTAAGAAAACTAAAAACTGTAATTTTATGACCAACGAGTAGTTTTACAGAATGATTAAGTTTTAATCGACAAACATAAATAAATTATGTATATACTCAGTGGACGAGAAAACTACTTTTCCGTGGGGAAAAGATACAAGTGAAATTGCTTTTAAAAGCATATGGCTCCAATTATAACTGTACTTTTTTTTATTATTGATGTTTTTGTTAATTAGGCGGCTCAAGTAGTTCCAACTTGTCTTGGATTTAAAAACCTTTTCTTTAGTTAAGAGAGGTTATTAACAGAAACAGATTTACCATTCATCTTTACCCGGCGTACAAACGTCAAATATAATATTTCACCGTTTATGTGACAAAAACATGCATTGCCCGTATTGCAACTTTATAAGTGATAAAAAAATTAATATAATACCAAAGCACTTTAACCTTAAAAATTGATTCTTAACCTTGAGTTAAACAATACTTTTTCCTCGAAAACATATTTTCATTTCTGTTTGCTCCATTTTTAAGGCTTGTTTTAAATAATCATTTACACAAATAGCAAGGTTGTACACGTTCTTTTCTATATAAATAATAATTATAAGAAATCTTACCCTATTATCTTAATCTGATGAAAACACCCTTTCAGTACCTGCCTGTGGAGTTTTTATATCACAACTCATACGTTATGTCAGGGCTTGCCATAACTACGCAGACTTTTTGTATCCCGCTAAATTAAATTTCTGACAACCTGACTTCTAGAACAGGGTGTTTCTGCCATAATACTACGATATTGAAGTCATCATTACAGAAATTTCATGGATCGTTACGGTGTATCCATCTGCGCCATGAAAACTGATTTGTCTGATGTGTCTTGGTTTTTCCTTCCTCTTTCGCCTACCCTGGTACTGGCTTTTTATGAGCAACTCGGCGGGTGTTGTTAGAAAACCAGAGGATGCTTACCCTTCCAGTCCACCTGGTCCATGCTCCCTGTTTTTAGTGGAGTGTGTCTGTTTTTTGTGTCTGATCTTTGTCCCTGGATTACATTCTTTTGATTTCCGATAGAATCTTGGTTCCCTTGATTACTCTTTCCAACTAATGACACAAATAAATTTGTTTATGTCCTTTGTCTCCTGTGGTTTATCTATTTTAGAGAGAGTCGGCCTGTTGCAAACGTAAGTAAATCCACTTCGTGATCATGATGTGGTATAGTTTGGGGTTCATAGTAAAAATGTTTCCATTAAAAAGTAAATGTTTCGGTTTAAAAGATTTTCCCGGCTAAGGGTATGAAACAAAGTCTGCACACATTTAAGTAGACTCACATGTCGATGTTTATGCCAATGAATCTTTGACAATAGATATATTCACGCAGTTAGGAAGCAGGCATTCGTCAAACTTTATCAAATTGATACTAATCTAAAATTTCGACATAATTCTATCCAACCAACAAGTCATATTTTAACATTTTTATTTTGCAATAGTTTTGCGTAAATAATAAACTATTATAGTTATACATATTCACATGAATTAAAATCACAAAATAAATTGAACTCACACTTGACCACATGTTTCTTCAATCGATTTACTGACGTCACAATTACAGGTAGAACCAATGAATCCATCGTAACAATGACATACACCGCATTCAAAACGACCATTAGTGCTACATTGCGTAGCATTTTCAACCTAAAAATGTTCAAAAGACAATTTATCTAATTCTATGCCCATGTGAATATCTAATAATACATTGAGAAACAAACATTACAAAAGGCTTTGAACTTTCTCCCGTCTAAAACATTAATTACGAGTTTGCCGATTTTAGAAAACTGTTGTTACACAATAAATGTTGTGATATCTTCTTCATTTATTTAACTCATACAAACAAAATGTCACTGAAGCATTTGGAAGAAACCTTTTCAATAACCATAGATTTTTGCTATCGACAAATACGGCATCAATTAGAATATTCTATAAATATCACAAATAAAATCCAAGGACAACCAAACTCTACCACTTATATTGAGGTCAATTGTTTTGAATAGACACCAAACCACTGTTCTTATTATAATATGGCGTTTTTGACGTCTCATATAACAAATTTCACTTTCACTACGCCATACCTTATATGTAGACCTAGAAATTTCAAACTTGTCTATCGGAACCTTTGGTATTTTTATTATGGAAACACTATTCATTGGTACACACATTATCACGAGATATATGTTATTCTGTAATAAAACGGATCATGGCTATTCATGACTAAGTTCTCATACATATATATTTTTGTGGCAACACAGCCAGCACTAAGTACAGCCCTTGATTAATCCTGCGAGGAGAAATGACCCGGCCATCGAAAGCTACATTTTTATAGCCTAGCTGACTTTGTGGTCTAGGTTGCTGGACTTAGTGCTGACGATGTTGCCATAGATGTCACAGTAGTACGAGTTCGAAATTTGACAGAATTGGGAAATTTTTAGACCCTTCTCTAAGTTTACATTTTCCCTGAATCAATTTGATCCGATGGAGCAGTGTAGCGAATAGAGTCATATCAATAAAGTTTATAGGAATCTGCCAACCAGCAAAGTTAATGGGTATTAGATCGTCGAGTCATGACGATGAGCACAAACAAAAAAATATATAAGTATAAATGATTGCACAACGATACCGATAAAGATGTTAATACACTATGATATATATATATATACTGCGATATTCACGTTAAATATCAAGACTTATTAAAGAAAAATTATATTTCGCCGATAGCTGTTTAAAAATCCAACGAATTGAGATATAATACAGAAGTTACAACTAAAGTATCAAGAAAGTATCTATACTTTAAAGTTTTTGACAAATAAGACTTTTAGTCCTCCATATTTAACGTCAGACTGAGCTCCCTAGTTACAAGTCTTTGATCATGCTTTTACGATTTGATAGTTTTTGAAAAGTTTAATGCCTAAATATCCGTTACACTTAAGGCTTGCAATTAACTTACAACAAGACAAAGGCTTATTTGTAAAATAAAAATGTAAATTCAATATATTGCAAACTATTCACCATCATATATAATTTTACTATTATTATTATGAATTAAGTGCTTATGTCTGTGTTCATCGAAATCGGTCAATGTTGATTTTTCATCTTGTAAGCGGCAGTTTTGAAAACATTTTTCATGATTTGTTTTGATTTGGTAATTATTTTCTTCATTTAAAAAGATTGAAAAGTGCAAGGTATCGGGATTTTATAACGAGCAGCCCGAAGCGGTTTGAGCTGTACGGTTACTACATGTATCTTAAATGTCCTTAACGTTTCCCAACATACCGACGAAAAAGGTCATGTCACGGAAGAAAAATAAGTAAATTATTTTTTACAAAGTATGAGAGAACTCTACCCAGAATTACATATTTGTGTCTAAGTGTACTGTCTTTTTTTTTTTTTAATAACTACGATATATGATGTTTTTGAGTCAGGATTTTAACTGATTATGTGGAATAGAAGTATAAAGAGTTGCCAAATCATAGGTTGCATCATATAATAATCCGCTTATATAGGCAACGACGCCTCCATATTAAAAGAGTAGGACTTACCGCTATTCCTTCCTCCTGGCAGCCACAGTCACAAACATAATCTATGTTGACGACAATATTATCTTCTATTCCTTCAGGATGTATTAATGTCCGTACGAAACGATTTTTGGGATCTTCAGGACATTTTGTAATTGTTAAATTCATCAAAAAATCAAACTCTATCTGAAACCATATACACATTTGTATGAATGTATTTTATTAATAATCATATATAAAGAATGCATTTATGTCGCCTAATTAGTACATGTATAAAAGTATTTTTTAACTTACTTATATGTTACGGCTCGTGACGTGTTCAAGCCAATCATATCAAAGGATTTTATTCTCGATCGAAACAGTAAAAAAAGTGTAAACAAGGAATTTGTAGGAATGTTTCAGCTTATTCGACTCTTTATTTCTTTCCACGTCTTTCACGTCTTTCATATCAACCCGTCTTAAATTTCACAGCTTCTTTTAAATGTTATTCATGTTAACTCTAACAAACATGTAAGTTAATTAAAATATCTTTCGGTTTTAATTTGATACAACATCAATGTGTATTGTGTGTGGGGGGGGGGGGAGGGGGGCGCTTTTGTCCCTTACCTTAGTTTTATTAATTACAATAATTAATATACGGAATTATTGTCGCCTTTAATATATTTATCGTTAATTTCTAGTCTTAGTTTGCTATCATGCTTTATGGCATTCGTTTAATAAATGGTCTTTTTCGTCAAACGATAGTTCTATATCAAGCAAACAGCGTTCAAGGCACCTATTGGCTGAGTCAAAAATGTTTCATTTTTTAGTAGTAGTCTATGTGAGAATCATGCAAATTCTGTAATTTGTGATAAACCACAAAATTGTTTTTTGTTATTCAGTTTCTTTATAGGTCTACATAAGGAAATGAATAATCATTTATTCCAATCTGTCTGCTCTTAGGAGATAACCAATATTGAAAATTCTACTATTTCTCACTTGTAATAAAAATCATTTAATAGTTATAACGGTAAAAATAAAATATAAAAAAAATACTTCCCTTACAAAATTTAAGAAATAGTACTTGATTTTCTCGTTGATAGTGTTCTGTTTCACCTTTTAAATAGTTTTAAAATGCTATCTGCTAATTAAAAATACATATCTGATTTTTCTAGATTGCAGAAAGCTCCGTGTAAAAGGATTGATCTATCTTAATTAAATGTTGGAAAACTGTCAATTATCTATCTTAAATAGTTAACATTTTTATTGTTAAAATATTAATGGAATAATTAATTGGAAAGATTGAATAACCAAAATATTATCAAGAGTGCCGAAGAACGCCTAGATTTAAATCCTCAAGCGTTCTTGGCACGACTGTTCATATTTTGGTTATTCACGATCAGCAGTTGATCGTTCTATTTATTAAATAGGTTGTCGTCATAATTTATCGCTATGTTCAACATGAATTTTTAAATTCTGTGATTGAAAAATCTGAAAAAATTCTGACTCATATCAAAGTTATAACATTTTGTCGGGAGGAAGTCCGAAAGTGAAATTACCGAATTTATTTCACAATGTGAATTATCGAAATTTATTGCACTGGATAATTCGGTAAATCACTACTATCTATATAATAATGTAAAATAATCCTTCACTGACAAACTTCCGTCATTAGAAGAAAAATAACACTTCAATGACTTTTCGAAAACCATGTTTACTTTTGTGAACTGTGAACATAAGAATATTTATGACTTTACAACTGTTTTACATGACAAAATATGTATTGAACAGGTTTATTTTTTAAGGAAGTGCAATCAATAATTACGTCGTTAGAATTACGCCAACATACCAGTTAATTTGTATAAGCAATGCAAACATATTGCAATTACAAAAGTGGACGTAGCCTTAGTATGAAAAAAAAAACCTGATATATTCATTTTTTCTTCTTTTCCTATTCAGTGCCTGTTGGTTTTATGACGTTTCGTCCGAAAACGACAGTAGAAATTAACAATTACTGTCTCAAAAAGAAGCTTCCATAGGGTGTAATGAAATTCACGACCTCTTTTATCAGTTTTATTTTGTACATTTTTCTTTTCAATGGTTGTAAATAACATAAAATATTTTTATCGGTGAGAAGTTAAATATCAACAAATAAAATTCAATAGCCCCTTTTTTCAGCAATCAAAGGAATTAGTGTTCAGTCGTAGACAATATAAACAAACGGTGACTCACGTCGTCCGAAACTTACGACATTTGTTTGTATTAGCCTAATCATTCATGTAATTATTTTTTAATACATCGTCTTTCTTCATGAATACAAAAAATAAATTACTTATATCTATATACTGATATGAAATTATTATTTCAAATAGATTACCTTCTGCTTAGCTTCATTGCCTTAAAAAGTTCTGTTGTAGTTTAACCTGAGAGCTTAAAATATTTTAAATGCAACACTCTTTGGCAAAAGTATGTATCTCCTTCTTCGCTGCATGTGGCATTAGTTATATTGCTTTGACAACGTCAAAGAATAGCTAGCATTAAACCTTCTATTTTATCGAATTCAAAAGAGAAGTGACAGAGCAGCTCCGCTTACAAGAGACATGATACACAAATAGCCAGGAAGACAAACGTACAAACAGACATACTGACTCCTATATCCTAAAACCTTCTTCTTTGAAGGAAGGGGGGTGAAACTAATAAAGAAATAAATTATCAGGAAAAAAAACCACGACGATAAAGTAGTCATGTGTTTTATTATTAAAGCCACTGAAGAAATCAAATGCTTAATCTCTATATTCTGATCAAAGCAATAACAAAACACAAATATTCAAAGTTCCTTTATGTAATTCAATATGCTTCAATGAGAAAAATGTCATGAAACAATTTCAATAACAACAAAAATCAGATATGTTCCGTTAAGTAATGACCCTGTTGAACATCACTTATGGTATAAGCTAAATATATACCATTTGAGTCAGAACTTTTTTCCTATATCTTACAACAAGTCAAAAGCAAATGCAACCAATGACACGTACAACACTAAAGAATCCTATAATATGATTATAAATGTGTGTTACCAAATTTCAAAACTCACCTCTTCGCCAACTGTTATGTTTTCGCACATATTTCTGGGACCAAAATTATGACGGCTGCAAATTCATAAACATACTATTTTTGTGTGAGATAACATTTTTAAAAAAACCTTTAGTTACGTTTTTGGATGAACATATTCTATACACCGATTATAAAAAGACAATCTATTTCAGATTTTTGTACGTTGCCTATTTTAAGTGTTGTAACATATAACAAATATATCATTTTCATTCTTCTATATCTACCTAAAGAAAGATAAATTATATTTCATATAAAAACACTGTGGTAATACATTAAACATAAGAATGGATAAATTCCAATTATTTGCACAATTACAGAGAATCTTAAGCTAATTGAAACTTACCCATTACACGAAGTTTTGAACTCCATATCAATGTTTTCAAGTGGATTGCTCACAAATTTAACTGTGCGTCGTAGTCTCTGATATCAATAAAAGGGAGAAAAAATACACTTAGTAATGAATGAGTAAAATTTCACTTATATTACTGCTAAAGACAAAGCTTATAAATACAAAACTTTTTTCTCAATTATGCAATTATGACAGAAAATTCAGGTTATGCTTTTCATGTAAAAAAGGGCCTAACGATAAATGGATATAGATTCGATTTCAGAACATACGAGTGTTCCCAATGACTTTGGGGACAATTAACATTTTAGCCTCAACCCATTTATCACATATTTTATTAAATATATTGTTGTCTCCCCGTAGTGATGAAGACAGGCGGGTGTGTCTTAACTAATTGAGTGGTTTTTGTTTATCTTCAATTGTCTGTAAAACGTACTTCATATGTATCTCTGATGATATTTAAAATATTTCCAGCATCACTCCCAAGTTCTTGTGTGTAAGATCCGGGAAGATTTAATGTCTCGTAATATTTCTTAAGTTGAACACCACCGGCGCTACTGATGACGAATATAGCATTAATATTTTTTTCAACAAGTTTCTGTCTTATCTGGCCTGCAGACGGATAGTCCTAAACACAAATAGTAATAAATAAAAACGGTTAAAGGGTTATTTGCATTTATGTTTGTACATCTAACATCTGAAACAGGTTATACATTGAATAATAATAGGATAAAAAATTGATAAGAGTAAATAACAACAATATGTAGTGCTATTTTTATATTACATAGATTTCCTCCATTATGCATTGCTATTTTTCAATATCAATTTTTAATTTTGTGAACGGCGGTTTATATTTGCGTTGTGTCGTTTAGTGAAGTGTTGGCTGGAGAAAGTCTGAATATGAAATTACTGAATATATTTCACAGTGGGATTCATCAAACATTTCAACACATGGTACGTTTGGTGAATAACTAAATAACTACTAATAATTAGTGCTTAAAATGTACTAAAAATCTGAAAATAAGTCATACTATATTCCTTTATCAATATCCCACTAAAGAAGATCAATATGCCTAAACACTAAGAATGTGTTCCCTCCGATATCTATGGACGAACAGTAGGCATATCCAGTTCACTACAAAGCTTTAAAAAATAATACATGTATATATATCATACCAGAAGTGTATCATGTGTGTATTTTAGGTAATTTCCCATTCTTTCAAGGTGACATCCAAAATCATGTGGCTTAACAATTCCTGCAAACTGAAACAAACAGAACTAAAAAAATTAAGATATATCATTAAAAAACAAATATACACATCTTAGCCCCAATACATATTAATTGTCTTTGTTATTTGATTTTCAGCAAATAACTTTTAAACTAGTAGACTACGAATGTAAACCACATACAACAAGTGTTTTATATTTCTATCTAAAAGTAAGGAAAACATGCAAATCATAATTAAGCTTTTTAAGTAGCTGTCTATGTAAGAATCATGCAAAATATGAAAAATGTGATACACCCTAAAAAAGGCTACATGTTTTTATTTTTGTAATTAAGTTGTTTTATGGGTCTGTACCATGAAATGTGTAATTATTCATTCAAATCTGCCTGCTCTTTGGAGATAATCAACATTGAAAATCTAGTAGATTCTATTGTATTTGAGCGTCATTTACAGAGTTATCTCCCTTAATTTTGAAATCTACAGTGCATTCTATACAATTTTTATCTCCTAAGAGCATGAATCACATTTTGCATGATCCTTAGCTGGAGTACTACTTAAGTAGTCTATTTTCTGCTTTCTTACTAATTTCGTGTCCATTGTTAGTTGTATAATAAATATATAAATATTATCTTTTGTTTTTTTTAGTAATGAATCTTTTCTCGAGGCATGTGTCAGGTACATGTGCACACATAAGAGTGCAACGCTTTTTTCTAATATTTCTGAGTTAATTCGAATTGACTAGAATTGCAGAATGCATGGAAAATAAATGTATTTTAACATTAATGTAAGTAAAAAATGTGTTATCATTTCAGTATACATACTGAAATAATGAATGATACTTAACACTCAATTCATATGTTAATAGAATGTAGATCTGTGAATACTGATATGCGAAATTTTCTTCTGAGAGTTACGCCTGTGTTGTGTTATGTGATTTAAAAGCGAATTAGATCAACAGTCTTACTGATAATTAAATATCATCTTTTTTATCATTTTATGTATTTAATTCAGTTGGACCTTCTAACAGATAAACAAGGCACTACACCTTTCCATCCCCAGCAAAATGGAAGTCTGAATCTGAGGTATACAAAAGAATTTTCCTGGCTTGGCTTCTCCATCCTATTATATCCTTTTTAAACAATCATTACTGTATTAGAACTACATGTTACTACATAACAAATAACATAATAGAGTTAAGATACCAAAGCGGTTTGAATGTATTTTGTATTAACGTTTAAATAAATCAGCCATTTACCATAAAAATTATCTACAATCATGTATGTTTATCTTTATTATTTCTAGTGACTTCGTCTAATTTTTTTAAAGAGTGCCTATATACAGATTGACAATCTACAATGATTTTCAATCATTTCATTTTGAAAGAGTTTGTGTGTTTGACACACAAAGTACACATACGATTTCCAAGTTGTCTGTTGCGCTTGCAGTATGATACTTGGTAATGTATGATAGGTTTTCGTACTAAGGTCAATGTATCGTTATTAATGTGTATCCGTGTCGTTATTTGACTTTTTAATTTGTTTTGAAGGAGTGCCATCGTTTTGTTACCATAGATGTATTACTTTTGGTGTCTGGGCCATTCAGAGATTACTTAAAGGTGTGTTTTCTCTTCTTGCACACCTTTTGGTGATCTCTTTAATATTTATTACTTTATGTTATACGATGGTGCATTTGTTGCGTTTCACCAGATAAGTTCTTTTTTTACATACCGTACAAACAAGGACTTGCATCATTCCATCAAACATTCCTTCTGTTTTATCCCTATTAGCCGTTTTTGAATTTACCGAAACAGCTTCCTGTTACAAGTGAATCAATATTCTTTACATTTTTCATAATTCTTAATTCAAACTGTTCAGTTGTGACATATGTTTACATATGTGTACAAACTAATGCTTAGGGCTAATATAGAAATATATGTTTTGTGCCTTAAAATAACACGAATAAGAATAAGAAATAATACTTTCCAACAACAAATTATGAAACTATTCTTTTTGTTACAGGAAGTCCTATTGGAAGCAAATTTTGAAAGACATCCAATATCCAAATAAATTAAAAAAAAAACATGTAAAGTTATGTTAACACACTGCAGTACTCGAAGGCTAGATTGAGTGAAATTTGCACTGCTTCAAGTTATGATGAAAAAATCTTTTTCGATTGCCATATGTGAAGGAAAGTGAAAATATAAATTTTGTACGTATCATAACTTGGTTTTCCTTTTAAATTCAAAACATAAGTATCGGCTTTTAAATGAATTTGATAGAGTTTACCTTAAATGCAGTAACGTTTGCAGTGAGGTTCAATCTATGTAGAAATGAATGAGAAGGAGCACATTTTTCTGCATCATTAGGACAAGGATTGTTGAGGCTAAAAATACAAAGCATAAGAACACAGTGGTGTAAAGTTCATCTAGGCAATTTTCCGTTGTATCTCACATGGTTCCTTTCTTCTTACCTATTCTAGTTTTTAACATTTCCCCGTTGATATTGTAATATTTAACCATATTGGAAGAAAACAAATCTTTCTTTTTTTTTACTTTAGATTATGACTGACCTACAAATGCATATTTACAAGCGCACGCAGTTTCGACAAGCTATGTCATAACTTATGAATTGGGATATAAAAACTCAATACACAGGTACTGAACGGACCATGCCACAGAAGAAATTGGAGGTGACGAAACCAAAAGAGAAGATATGGATTTTGTCGTAAAGTGTAGTCGAGAGTATATTAGTTTATAATATAATTATACATCGAAATCATCACAATATACAAATATACTATATTACGGAGTGTGACAGAAAGATAAGAATACAAATATGATTCACCCTTTCCGACATTTTTCTGCTATGAATAATTAAATTCCAAAAAAAGTGTACCCATTATATTTCTGACTGATTTCTCCAATTATAACGTTTAATATTTTATTTAATTTAATTGTGTTTTGTTCACTACATCATTAAATGATACCCATTCTCTATAGCTACTGTGTTACAATAAGCAATAAATCAAACCATTCTGAGCATTGAAGAAAAATGACAATTTGCGAATTGTGTAATTTGTATATTTTTGAAAACATGGAAATTAAGTACATACTTGTGTGGAAAATACAAAACAAAAAAAGAAACATATATGGTGTACATATACTGCAAATGCTCGAACTTATATCGCGTTTTGTCTGCAATAAACCATACTTGAAATGTATGATTATTAAGAACAAAGTTATTTTATTTTGATATTCCCTTTTAGAAAACTACTTAAAAATATGTTTAAATTCTCGTGGAAATCTTTAAATTCTCGTGGAAATCTTTACATAGATAGCTAAAAGTAAGACAGAACCAAGTACTCTAGATCTACACGTATGGGAAATGATTTTCATATTTATTCTCTTTCCCGAATTACCTAAATTGTTTTGCTGTTACTTAACTAATTGTGCTACCGGTATATGTTTTTTTTTAAGTTGAAGAAAAATCAGAAACAAAAGAAATACACCTCGGAATTAGATATGTTTGCCTTTTTTTCTGTATTAGATGATAAACATTCCATTGAACAAGATTTGAGAGAACCTAACTTCTTACCGCTTACCCTACCGGTGCACCTGGTCCATGCTCACAGTTTTTAGTGGAGTCCGAGTTGCTCATTTGCTTTTGTTACTTTGTATGATTTTAGTTACTTTATGTTCTTCATTTTGTATGTCTGTTTTCCATGTCGGGTCTTTGTCCTTGGATTACATTCTTTTGATTACCGCTATAACCTTGGTTCCCTTAATTAGTCTTTCTTATGTTTTATAACATGTAAGTTGAATACATACTAAGTTTTGGTTGTATGTGTGAACGGAAGAATAACTTTATCCATTGCTGTGCCGTATCCAAATCTGTAGTCATTGGTTAGTTTGCTGATCGAGTTTGCTAGAATGAAAAGAGAACAAAGTAGCAATATAAATACATGTAAATATTCATTTATCATCTTGCCCTATTTTTTTCTGATAATGTATGTTTTTAGTTATGAAAAATGAAACTATTTGTGTTAAAAAATGATTTTGTAGATGATAGCCCGGCAAATGGGAATCTTCCTTGAACATCCGGTCTGTGTCTGCGTTAAAAATTCAAATAATCACTTTCAAATAACGCACGACACTTCTGAACAGTTTTGGCTTACATTTCATATCCCTCACAAATAAATGATTACAGCCCCATGTAGTTATCAGGCAAGTTCTGTTATAGATCGGAAATCTAATTTGGAGGTTTCCCTCTGCTTTTGCCCGTTGGTTAAAACATTCTTTACAAAATTCCTAAAATTCTTCATTCAAATCATCATGGATGTTGATTTTAACTTTTAATGATTCGCAAATTGTTTTAAAGTTACTACAAAACTTGCCCAACATTTTTATCTCATTGGCAATTATGAATGAATTGTTGCCATCATTTTGGATATTGGTTTCCACAGACTCTTTAAACCAGTTTGTGTGAAAAGTCAAGATGAAGAAAAACGATCATTTCTTCCACTACCGTATGTCAACAAAGGTATAGATGCAATTAATTTGGCTAACATCCTTCATCACAAAAACGTTACCAACAAAATTCACCCATATTTCAAAGACAAATCCATACCAATTATTTCATATTCCTATACTTCACTCATCGCATCCAAAATTTTCAATTATAAAAGGCTATTGCAGAACCCCGAGATTGAGGACTTCAAGGCTAAACCACCCGACTGTTCTTGCAAAACCTCTCCATTCATATATGGTCCTTCTGGTCACGTCGTTACGGGAGATTTAACCATTATCGAAAACGAATCTCTGCGTAGTATCCTTTCTAAAGGTCCCAAGTACCGTGAATTACTCTCCATAAATTGGAATTATAACTTTAAAGTTCTTATGGATGCCGTCGAGGACTATGCAAAAAAATGGATAAAACGAGAACAAGAAGACATTGAGTCTCTGTCAGAGTGGTTAAAGGCCGTGAGGTCTTTAATTTTGAAACGAATGAAAGTTTTAAGTAGGTCAATGAGTGCCAAGGCTACATCAGTTTTCAAAGACCCCGATGCAGCAAAAACATTGTCTACTATACATGACAAATATGTTGTCATACCAGCAGACAAAGCCCAAAACAACATTGTTTTTTGTCTGCAAAACGTTTTATGTCCAATGTTTATTATCAGAGGTAGACGTAGAAAGTAATAGTAGTGATAAGACCTACACTGGTACCACTCTCTCCAAAGAAGAGATTGTGGAAAACCATAAATCTGTGCTATCCTCTTTTGGTCTCTCTACCAAGGCCGATGATTGTGATTTACCGTTCATGTACTGGATTCCTAAACTTCACAAGAATCCATACAAACAATGTTTCATAGCTGGATCTGCAAAATGTACCACCAAACCTCTTTCAAAACTTTTAACTTCTATACTCACAACTGTCAAAGAGGGTCTACAGTCCTACCACAACACTTGTTACTCCCGTAGTGGTGTTAATTCAATGTGGATCCTGAAAAATTCGAAAGATCTTTTGGAGACAATCAGTTCAAGACTAATATCTGAATATAATAGCATTAAAACCTATGATTTTTCAACACTGTATACTTCTATTCCCCATACTCAGTTTACTCAGTTAAAAATCCCGACTTAAAAACATTATACATCGTTGTTTATTCCAAAAAAGATGGTACACCTAGATACAAATATATAGTTCTTGGTAGAGATTCCTCATACATTGTAAAAAATAATTCCAAATCATCTTCCAAATATACAGAGGAAAATGTTTACAAAATGCTGTAATTTTTAATTGACAACATATTTGTCCAGTGTGGTGGACGTGTTTTTCAACAAACGGTCGGCATTCCAATGGGAACAAATTGTGCTCCTTAACTTGCTGACCTATTATCTTTAAACAATCCTAATTTCGGGGATTTGATACATCGCATCTATCCAAAAGAACTTGAGATAAAGGATACTACAGGCACTGTGAAGTCAGCCTCATATCTTGACCTACACTTAGAAATCGATGGTAAAGGAAAACTATTGACCAAACTTTACGACAAACGTGATGACTTTTCATTCAGAATTGTCAACTTTCCTTTCATCTGTGGCAACATCCCTTCGGCTCCTGCGTATGGAGTATTCATATCACAACTCATACGTTATGCCAGAGCTTGCCGAAACTACGCAGATTTTTTGTACCGCGCTAGAACTCTGACAAAACGGCTTCTGGAACAGGGTTATGTTGCTACAAGATTGAAGTCATCACTACAGAAGTTTTATGGTCGTCATGATGAACTCGTGGATCGTTATGGTGTATCCATCAGCACCATGAAAACTGATTTATTCAACGGGTCATAGTTTTCCTTTTCTCGTTTGTCTACCCCGGACTTGACTTTTTATGAGCAACTCGGCGGGTGTTTCTAGAAAAGCAGAGGACGCTTACCCTACCGGTGCACCTGGTCCATGCTCCCATTTTTTAGTGGAGTCCGAGTTGCTCATTTACTTTTGTTACTTTTTATGTATGATTTTAGTTAATTTATGTTCTTTGTTGTGTATGTCTGTTTTCCATGTCTGGTCTTTGTCCCTGGATTACATTCTTTTGATTACCGCTATAACCTTTGTTCCCTTGATTACTCTTTCACTTTCTAAGCACGAGCTTTGAACAAAATACTGACAATTAGCTAAAGAAGTTATATAAAATATCGCAACTATCTCGAAATTAACTTCGGTGACATATGTTTTTATGTTAAAATTTTACAGTGCGTTCATTGATGGTCGTCTTACAGAAAAATTAGGAAATTCTATCAAAAATATTTTATATGATCTACCATAACTTGGCCAAAATTTTAGATTTAAACTAAAACATTCAGTGTTTTATAATATTTTTTTATTTTGCATTATTTCAACGGGAAGAACATTATTTTAATTTGATATAAAAATCAGATTTCAATAATGGATTATTTAGTCATAAAATAAAAACAATTTATAGGCAAAACGGTATTTTTTTTTTCAAAAAGGCGACAATACCAAATCTTTTACACAATCACTCTTTAAAAACAATGATGGGGCTTTCCACTGACCCTTTGAAGAAAAATATCGTGTGGATCTATTACATAAGACATATAATGTCAGCACAAATTGTCATATCACAGTGTACTAAATATAGAAGCACTAACATGTCTACCTCGGAAGGGTACACATATTACCAACCTTAAAAAGTTATAAATTATTACATTACATTTTCCAAATCGGCTATTGTATCAACTCGAGGCTTCAATATGAATCTCACGACGGGATAATAACATGTTATCAGCCTGGGAATGGTATCGACCTTCCAACTGCCGGCGTTTAAAAAGGGTCATACTGTGCTTATCACTTTAAATATGTTATAAAGATATATTGTACTGTTCTGTCAATATCGACGAGTATTACGCTGGTCCTACTACAAACCTATATCATTTGCTAGGTCAGCCAGTTTCTCCCTCAATGTCCTCATGGTGTAAGATGGGTCTACCAGAAAATAGATGTCAACTGGAAAATTCTTTGCTACCCTGTACTTAAATTTCAAATTATAGGCTTTGTCTGAAACACGTGAAATATAGTGTTATATTTGAGAAGACTGATAAATCACGCATACCTCTACAGAATTTGAAAGGGGCACACTGTAATTATAATTATGATTTGAATATGATTCAGATATCATTCTATTTTTTATGCCCTTTTTACATTAACTCATGTAGACGTAAGATAAATTTATAAACATGTCATTAAAATAATTAAACAACTTTAGTTGCATAATAACTCTTATTATATTGAGTATACATAACAAAAACATATCATACATGAATAAACTTACTCGGAACAAGTTTAACATTTATTTCTTGTGGTTTTAATTGGACAGGAACAGATCCATTGATTCCATCTTCCAACTCATTATCCTTATGCAAATGAAATATACATACAATATTCTTACATCGGTTTTGTATTTTGGTGGCGAAAAGCTATAAAAACAATTTATTTGGTACACTTAGTTGTAAGGTAGTAAATGAAATGCATCGATAATCCTTTTGTTTTTCATTTGACTCGTGGATCGTTACCATGTATCCATCTGCACTATGAAAACAGATTTGGTCAACGTGTCATAGTCTTCCTGGCCTATTTCGTCTACCCTGTACGTAACATTTTATTAGCAACTCGGTGGGTGTTTCTAGAGAAGCAAAAGAGCCTTACAATGTACCCTACCGGTGCACCTGGTCCATGCTCCCAGTTTTTAGTGGATTCATAGTTGCTCATTTACTTTTGTTACTTTGTATGTATATTTGGTTATTTTATGTACTCTGGTCTCAATCCCTGAATTACATTATTTTAATTTACACTAGAATCTTGGTTTCCTTGATTACTATTTGTATAGATATGAGCGTATTCCAAACGAAATCTTGAGTACTTATCGAACGACAATATTAAGCTAAGTCTACACAAGAGCTACGCTAGAAATTATGATTAACACAATTCGAATTTTAGCACATAAATTATGTTCTGCTGATAATGTAAGCATATGATTTAAGACCATTATAATGTTGTCTTTCGATGACCATATAAATCAAACTTAATGTTTTACCTTATCAAAGATGGCGCTTGAATTTGGTTGCTTAACAACATTTTCCGATAGACAACCATCTGCCACCAAATCTGTCTCTTCACCACATCTCGTCCCATTGAATGTCTGATGTATAAAATCAAAATAAGTTGTGTACAGCATTACAACGGAAACAATTACTTATATTAATAGCTTCTTAAACATTGCAACGCAAGAGAAATAACCACTTTTTGAATAAAACTTCAATTCAATGCTATGAACCTAGCTGACTTATGCTGATACATTGTCAGACAGTACAGCGTAAGGGAGAATTGAACGTTTTAAAATAAGCAATGAAGCTTTTAATGGATCGAATTGACTGTTCCCACACAACTTAACAACAGACTGAAATGACATGGTAAAATCAAATATGACCCTATCGATGATGATAGGTAAACCTGTAATAGGCTCATAGACTCCCATACATTTTCGTTTAAAACATACTAACATCATTTAAAAGCATTTTAAAATGTGTATACATGTACGCGTAACTGAAAATGATAAAATGAAATGATAAAAGTATTTGGTATACGATGAGGCCATCATTCGTCTTTGTCATTAATTTTGAATGCTTTTTATAGTGAATTCAGTAAAAAATTTATATGCTTTTGAATTAATCCTTTGACATTTTTGACGACAAAAACTTGGTTTTTTTTAATAATATGAGTAATACTTTTACATGTTAGTAGCTTGATTTGTAGCTTCACTTGTAGTGATGGATACTATCTATATACGTAAATTGAACTCTTTTCCTAAGTCATACATTTTGTTCGCACCAGCGACAAATTGGACCACTGACGAAACATTCTCCACATCTAGAACCCGAGCATTGAGCTGTAACAGCATTGCCTACTGAAACGATAATTAAATAAACATATAAATACAAACATTTTCGGTATAAGATTATTTGTCGCTTTGATTTTTATTCTTAATTCTTTATGTGGATGTAAAAATATTAAAACCAACATTACATACATGCATGAATAATTGTATTTGTTTTTCAATGTATAATTGCTTCTGGTTATGTTATGAACAAAATTCCAATGGAATAAGCAAAATTCTATATAAAGTATGGAATTTTATAGTAATTACTGCAGTATACACAGATAGTTCTTCCGTTTGAAAAAAAAACAAATTCGTTTATTACGGTTAAAAAAGCATTTTGTCTTTGGGTCGATGTTTTGTGTTGCAAGACAATAAATATAAAGACACCTATTTCATGTATTTTTTGCATTTTATTTGTGGATATCTACTGAAATTATACAGAAAAAGTACAATTTAGTAGAAATAATTCAAAGTTAAGGCACATCTCAACAGAAACAAAAACTTACGAAAACAACAGCTAATGCAGCTTTAAACTTGAATTTGTATAGTGAAAAGAAAGAACCTACCTTTCAGAACAAAAAACAACGACAAAAAACATAGGCATATCAAACAGAATGAAAGTTGTTTATCCTGCATTTTAACCAAATTCGCACACTTGTTTTTGACAAAAATATTCTGACTTCCGCATACATAAACTTTTCCATTAAAAGATGGTTCAATATTGATTATTTTCTTTTATTTGGTCATTTCAAACGTTATTAAAAGATAAAGGGGAAAAAGGGAAATAATCTATGAGGAAGTATTAGCTCTTTTAAAATTACTTGCTTTGTAATCTTGATAACTTTTAAGATTGTTTTCGGTTTTATTTCCTGGTGTAAGGAAGTTAAAAATAGAATTTTCTCTTACATGAACCCGATTTTTCTTATTAGTACGGTAGTGCTAGTGCTTAACCATAAAATTAATATGGAGTCAGTATTATTTGAAACCGAGCACATAGGTTTACAGTATGTTTATATATGTATATATTCAAAGGTTTCACTTTAACATGTAGTGATGGATACATGTAGCTGTAAGAACATGAGGTTGTTCAATATTCATATTTTGTTGAATAGAAAAACATGCACAAATATATTTAATTTGAACAGCAAAAATGCATGTATTTAGTGCTATTTTAATAAAAAATTCTGGCATTTTAAGCTTGCACTTTACAGATGGGATTGAGGTACACTGTTTTGAACAAAAAACTGACCCGGTCTAATTTTGTACAACTTAAAAATAAAAGGTAAAACTTGGTGGAAATATTGTTTTAAGGTAGTAGAATGTTCGTAGACAACTGATACAATATTTTTGAAGGTAAGGAGGTGAAAAATGCATGCTTAAAGCTATCCGGAAATATTCAAGTCCTCACCGGGTTGGGTTCTCCACCTTGCACTAACTGGTTGTTTTTTTTTTTCAATAATGCAATATTTCGCCCGAAACTTTAAAAATTATATTCATGAACAAATAAGCAGAAAAAGATATACTTTTTATTAGTATTTGATAAAATTATGCCCGCTTCCTTTTTATGGGTGCTTTAAAGTGCTTGATATTTCAGAAAACCCGTTTTTTACAATTAATTTTGGGTAGGCAACAAGAATTTGTTATGAAAACTGATGCATGTTTTTATCATGTTATCATGGCTACAGATTTTCATCACAAAATAAAGAGAATATCTTTTTTTATGGATCGCCATATTGTAGGATTCACCAAACATCTTTCAAAAATTTAAAGCTCTATACTTACAGCTGTCAAACAGGGACTCCAGTCTTACCACAACATTTGTTACTGCCGTAGTTGTATTAATTCAATGTGGATCCTGAAAAATTCGAAAGATCTTTTGGAGACCCTCAATTCAAGATTATTATCAGAACATAATAACATTAAAACCTATGATTTTTCAACACTGTATACTTCTATTCCCCATACTTAGTTAAAATCCCGTCTCAAAAACATTATACTTCGTTTTTTCTAAAAAAAAATATTGAACAAATATATATTTTTGGTAGAGAGTCCTCATACTTTGTAAACAATAATTCAAAAACAACTTCCGAATATACAGTAGAAGATGTTTTCAAAATGCTATAATTTTTATTCGACAATATATTTGTCCAGTCTGATGGACGCCTTTTTTTAACTAACAGTCGGCATTCCAATGACAAAAAAATTGTGCTTCTCCACTTGCTGACCTATTCCTACACTCTTATGAGCCTGACTTTATAGCTAATCTGATCCGAAAGAAAGAACATAGTTTAGCTAGATCCTTTAATCTCAGTTTCCGCTATATAGATGTCGTGCTGTGGTTAAACAATCCTAGTTTCGGGGATTTGATACATCGCATCTACTCAAAAGGACTTGAAGTAAAAGGATACTACAGACATTGTGAAGTCAGTCTCATATCTTGACTTATACTTAGAGATCGTAAAAAGGGTAAATATATAAAGGTCGATGGTAAAGAAAAACTATTGATCAAACTTTACGACAAACGTGATGACTTTTCATTCAGAATTGTCAACTTTCCTTTCATCTTTGGCAACATCCTTTCAGCACCTCCGTATTGAGTTTTCATATCACAATTCATACGTTATGCAAGAGCTTCCCATAACTACGCAGACTTTTTGTATCGCGCTAGACTTCTTACAATTAGGCTTCTGGAACAGGGTAATGTAGCTACAATATTGAAGTCGTCACTACAAAAGTTTTATGGTCGTCATGATGAACACATGGATTGTTACGGTGTATCCTTATGCACCATGAAAACTGATTTGTTCAACGTGTCAAAGTTTTCCTTTCTTCTTTCGTCTAACCCGTATTTGACTTTTTATGACCAACTCGTCGGGTGTTTCTAGAAAAGCAGAGGACGCTTGCCCTACCGGTACACCTCGTTTGTGCTCTCATTTGTTAGTGGACTCAGAGTTGCTCAATTGCTTATGTTACTTTGTATGTATTATTTTAGGTACTTTATGTACTTTGTTGTGTTTGTTTGTTTTCAATGTGGGGCCTTTGTCCTTGGATTACATTCTTTTAATTTCCGCTAGAATATTGATTACCTTCATATTACTCTTTTGAAAAATATATACTTTTTACAGGAAAATAAATGTTGGATTTGCTTTAGTTTTAGTGTCTCAATATATCTTTATTTCGACAAATTGTCATAGAGTTACCTGCAGTGACCTATCTATATAGTGGAACCGTATACTGTTCGTTTCCAGTTTTATTATAGAACTATAGTTTTTTTTTCGGGGATTTGGCGATGATCCAGTTTAAGACAAGAAAAATATCGTGCATGGTTTTATGTTTACTATATGATTTCCATTTTTGTTATTAGGAAGTCGCCATCGTAGAAGTCGAACATGGTAACCGATACGTTATATTCCAGCGAAATTTTTAATTAATATATAGCTCTGAATCATATTACAAATATTGAAATTTAAAAAAAATGATTGTTTGAACTTGATAAAACCTTACCTAAGTCTCTATTTACTTAAATACTCTTTGAACATTAAGAAAATCACTGAGCCCTTTACTTACTCTTAGATTTTCTCCTTGGCCTTAATCGCACCCTTGCGGACTGGTACGAATCTTTCTGTCGTTGTCTTCATTCTTTAAAGCAGTGATCGGGTTCTGGTAATTGTTCTTGTTTAACTCTAGGGGATATAATTTGGTGAGATTTTATTCCGATGTTAGTGCGCATGTACAATCGATGATCGAGCTAAACCGTCGTTTCTAGGGTTTTCAACATAACCGTACACTTACACTATGTCTCTGATTATGATTCTCACTGTGTGATTTCCTGTTGTTTTGTGATACTCTCAAAGGCAGTTCAATAAATTGATTTTCACCAACTCCACGAATGTTCAAACAATTTACTTGCCTTTGGTATTGTTTCCATTCACTCTTTGCAACAGTTTGCATGTATTGATAATCTACATTGTCTGTACTTTAGTACGGATGTACGCACATTTCTTCCATATAGTAAATGGGCTGCAGTTAATAGATCGAGGTCTTTCGGGTCGGTCAAAATGGTAGTTAATAGATTAAGGTCTTTCGGGTCGGTCAAAGTAAATGGACTGCAGTTAATAGATCAAGGTCTTTCGGGTCGGTCAAAGTAAATTGGCTGTAGTTAATAGGTCAAGGTCTTTCGGGTCGGTCAAAGTAAATGGACTGCAGTTATTAGATCAAGGTCTTTCGGGTCGGTCAAAGTAAATGGGCTGCAGTTAATATATCAAGGTCTTTCGGGTCGGTAAAAGTAAATGGGCTGTAGTTAATAGGTCAAGGTCTTTCTGGTCAAAATGGTGGTTAATAGTTGGTCGTTTAAGACTGATTCGATCTCTGTAACAATAGTTTGCAGACTGTTTATCTCTGTAACAGTAGTTTGCAGACTGTCTATCTCTGTAACAATAGTTTGTAGACTGTCGATCTCTATAACAATAGTTTGCAGACTGTCTATCTCTGTAACAGTAGTATGCAGATGTCGATCTCTGTAACAGTAGTTTGTAGACTGTCTATCTCTGTAACAATAGTTTGCAGACTGTCGATCTCTGTACAATAGTTTGCAGACTGTCGATCTCTGTAACAATAGTTTGCAGACTGTCGATCTCTGTAACAGTAGTTTGCAGACTGTCTATCTCTGTAACAATAGTTTGTAGACTGTCGATCTCTGTAACAATAGTTTACAGACTGTCTATCTCTGTAACAGTAGTTTGCAGACTGTCGATCTCTGTAACAATAGTTTGCAGACTGTCTATCTTTGTAACAATAGTTTGCAGACTGTCTAAAACTATTAGTAATTTTCAAACCACTTTTTCAAACTTGTCTGTGTCAATCTGTTTAGTCTTTCCCTCAAGCCTCTGCGCAGCGTTTGGGGATACATTTTAACCCTTTTCCTTTATTGGAAAATTTCTTTTTGTTTTGTTTCTAATTTGCAAATTGTGTGCATATCTTCTGAAGCTGCTTATAATGTGTTGTCATTATCAGACATGACTAAACTAATTTTGTTGTTGATTTTATGCTACAAAATTTTCGAAAATTGTAGATTTTTAACAATTAATTTCTAAATGTTTCGCCTTTGTCAATACAAATACATGAACAAGCAAATTAAATATATGCTTAAAACGTTCTCATTCTATGTAACAAATAAGGCTCCAGTAAAGTCAATACAAGGATTTTTTAACGGCGGTGTCTCTTGTAATCTCAGTTCTTGTGATGGTGGTGGGTCTGGAGCTGAAAATTATTGTCCGATGATCTTCTGACAAGTTACACACTCTTACATGTAAAAACTGTCTAAGTAGTGGCATCCACAATGATTGCCGGACTTGAATAAATTTTGCGTTAGTTCCTAAATAACCGGTTATTTACTGGGCGTCTATGACAAAACTTTTTGTCAATGCATGGTTTTTGGGAAGAATTGCGGAAATTTAGTTATGGGTGTTAACGGCGCGTTATGTTTCCGCCAAACACATCTAATAAGGTTTTTGTCATGGCGACCTTACAATTTTCAACTAGCCAGTGGATACCTGATATTGTCACGGATTCAGAGTCGTCCTTCGTCTGACTTGTTTTCGTGTCATCGTGTTTCGAATGTAGATAATTTTATTTCAACAACAGGTTCGATGGATTAAACCGACATGTCCGTTAACCAATGTGATCCGTTTGTTCATAATTTCTTGCGTCAGTAAAGCATTAGTATGGCACTATTCTCAACATCTTGATTCTGGTAGGTTTTGTATTTCTTTTATACGATTGTAAATGAAATGTTTGAGCGAATTTGTTGAACTTAGTCAATGCAGAACTATCTGGCTGAGTGAATACATTATTGTTGTCTTGCAATCAATCGCGGATCGGATAATATGCGCTAATCATGCACTCATGCACCAACTATTACAGTTATGACTTCAAGTTGAGTCCGTGCAAGTTCCTTCAATAGCGCTACTCGCGTCTTCACAATTATATTTAAAAGTTCAGCTCCTTTACATACATATGCCCTTGCTCCAAATGTTTTTACACATTTTGCATCTTCAAATATATGTAGTTTAAGATTATCTGAGTAGTTGCTATCCGTATCTTTGGGATATAAATTGTGTATCTTTATTAATGTCTTTCTCCAATTTGTCTCTCATCACTTCGTATATTGCCTTCTAATGATTATACCCAATCGGATCCAAGTTTCCATATCTACAAACGGGTCGTAAAATATCGATGAGAATCGAGAATCTCTCTTTTTGTAACAAGTTTTTCATATACTTTTTTTTCTTATTCTGTAGTGCATAGTTCGTCTGTTTTACAGTTCTATCTCATGGCTGGTATTTTGCTGAATTCGTCTTTGTTTAAACTGTTTCGTGCTCGGTTAATTTTCGAACTTTTTGGCTGTTAGAAGTCAATGTTTCTAGGGAGTTTAGATAGCTAGTACCTTGGAGTTTTTTTGTTGTTTTTTTTTTTATTTTGGTTTTGGTTTTTGTTTGTTTTAGCTTTAGTTTTTGTTTGTTTTAGTTTTGTTTTAGTTTTTGTTTTATTTTTTGTTTTTGTTTGTTTGTTTGTTTGTTTGTTTTTTTTGGTCTTTTTGGGGGGGATTTGACGTCTTGTTTTTGTTTTTGTTTTGTTTTTGTTTTTGTTATTGTTTGTTTGTTTGTTTGTTTTGTTTTGTTTTGTTTTGTTTTTTTGTTTTTTTTGTTTGTTTTTTTGTTTGTTTGTTTTTTTTGTTTTGTTTTGTTTTTTTTTTTTGTTTTTTTTTTTTTTTTGGGGGGGGGGGGGTTGACGTCTTGTTTCTCTTGTATTTAGTTTATATCTGTAGTCTTTTTTATTCGGTTCGCTAAATTGTGTATGAACATCGTCTATGTTTGTGTTATATTTAATCATGTGTTTGGATTTTTACGTAAATCAATCATCTCACTACTGAAGCTTTGGCATTTTAGTTGTTTAGTTTTTTTTAATTAATTTAAGTTCACAACGATATCTTATTTTTTTCAATCTGTCGGTAACACTTCCCAAATATGGGGAAAATAAATCATCTTTTATCAAATTAACGCATTTGTCAACGATGTCATTGTGATATAACATATATTAACCCGATCTGCGGCATTAAAATACACCTTGATATTTTATTGTCAGATCTGTAGGTTTTTGATATGCGTGTTTCTGATTTTTCCCATTTTGTCCGATTCTTACAAAAACTTACACTTAAAGCATGATCTTTTCTACTTGTAACCAAGTGACGTCACCGATTTAAAGTGAAATATCAACGTTGTTCTGATTTTCATTTATAATGTTGGTAAAATGAAATCAAATATTGGCTTAACGGACTTTTTAAAAAATATATATGTTTTGTCTTCGTAATTGTCATATGCAATTTATGATTTAAATAAAAAACAATGATATCTACATTTTATTTCACAACTCCTTTTAAAGATAATTATATGCATAATAAATATATATTTTATATGTCTAAAACCAACAAAGAGCTAATGTAAAAGGGGAATGCTTTAGAAGGCTTTAATGTAAACAGTTTTCAGTACAGTGAAATCAAGCAGTAGAAAAGCATATAAGCTAAAACAATATAAACATATTAAAGTTTTATTTTTATATGTTTTAATTTTGCATCAGATGAGAAGTTCTTTTCTACAATAACAAATAGAGGGTTTTTTCCAAAGATAAAAGCATCACCAATATAACAATTGTCATGTTGGTGATCCAGCTTTTGGTATATATACAAAACAATATTATTAGTGTAATTCAGAAGTATAATTTAATCAATTGATAGAAGCATTTTCAAGAAACAGTTCTTAGAATGAATTCATAAAGTAAATGTATTTATCAAAAATGTCCCATTCCACCAAAAGATACATTTTGCATGTGACATGCTCTAAAATACATTTACATATAATATATCTTAACGATGAAGATTAAAACCAATAAACTTTCGTCGGTGTGTAACTACGCTACTCAAAGACGGCAATCGTTATGTGTCAAAATAATTCAACCAACAACCACATCACATTGCTTAATCATATACTTCTGAAACAAACAAATAAAACATGTTATTCCTATCATTTATATACAAACTTCCTGCTTTGTATCCAATAAAATTGACTTTAAATAATACAGAGTTTTTATTTAAAAACTAGGTTGAGAATTTTTTCATACATTCAAGTGAAAAAACTTAATTTTGGTAAAACATGTGGAAACAAGTGTTCTACTCTTATATGGTCCCTTGTGCTTTTATTATGACACCGTCAAATGGTGGTCTCAATAGAAATTTAGAAATGGGTAAGATCATTATATCTAGGATATTGTGTGTATCCAGGTCGACGCAGTATAAAATATACATTTAAATACATAAAAGTAGCAAATTTGGTAAATATTAAAAAATTTTGGTATAAATAAACTTGTTATTTTAGATAAATCTACATCGAAAAACAATATTATTCCAAACACAGCAAAACTATACTTTGATATTTATCTAAAGTTACTGATATTAAAATTTCCCCTAAATATTCACAAAAAAGCAAGAATCGGATTATCGGAAACCTGAAAAAAAAATAACATTCACAATGGTTTAAGATTTTAAAAGGAGGCAATTTTCTATTTCAATATTTAGAAAAACTGTGAGCAATGCTAACTTAATTTATCCCCCAATCCCCGATTTTATAACATGCACATTTTGCCTTCCACAATAACAATGACTACGTAAATGTTCCATTAAACTCCATTCAGCGATATAGGAGCAGTAACTCTACACTATTTTCTTCATAACAAAATGTCTATAGGAAGCATCTTAATGTTTTACATATAGCAATAAAAAGCTGGAACTACCATTTGTTATTTTATGCGAGGCAAGGTGGAAATATTTTTTTAAGAAATGCCAGATTCAACTTTCCAGAAATAATGACAGGACTAATCATACATAAAAAAAATCGAAACTGTTCCTCTCCTAATGTTTATTGTTATTGGTTTTAAAATATTTTGATGCTTGCGTGGGAAAAAACCCGGACCTATTACATATTTTTTTTAAAGAAAGGGGCAGAAATGAACATGTCATTCATGCCTCTCGTGGTTGCTGCCAAAAACAAAAAAAATTCATGATTTAACGGATGATTGTTATTATGTTTATTTATTACTCTAGATGCTCAAATAACAATAAAACAACTAGACCAAAGCCATGATATTTGTGTGGTCTTTGCATTAATTTTAATTTATTTGCATATTATCATTCCCTTCCTGTTTTCATAAAAAAAGTATAAAAAAGAAGAATGAAAAATAACAATAATTGCAATTGCAACTAATGAAATAATGAAATTGAAAATAAAATACAATAAAGATTTTGTTTTCATTTAAAAAAAAAACAATACTTGTAAAAAGCAAGTAATGAATATACGACAAATGTTGATGCTCATCTTCGACCGAAAGTGCTATCGTGCATTTAGTCGTCTCTGCCTTTTTTATTTTGTCAAAAAAAATATAGCAATTTTGTTAATGTGAGTTATGATCTCCTAAGTTATTTATGATCAAATAAATTTCTGACAAATCGTGACCCTCTGATCTATTTCCACTGAATATTGGAGAAAAAAAATAGAGTATGAGAAGTTTTTCCAATTTTGTTATTATCTGCACCATGATAACCAATTTCTTCACCGTGTCAAGGATTTTTCCTTTTCACTTTCGTGTACCCGGTATCCCGGACGTGACTTTTTTTAGCAATTCGGTAGGTATTTCTATACAAGTATAGGACGCTAACCCTACCGATGCACCTGTTTAATGCTCTCTGTTGTTAGTGGAGTGCTCATTTACACTTCTTGTTAACTGGTTATTTTTGGTAGTTTCGTTGTCTTTGTTGCATTTTCCCTTGGCTTGTCGTTATACTGAAAATATATTATTTTGATTTTTGCTCGAATCTTTGTTTCTTTGATATACTTAAGGAGGTAGACCTAGGGTAAGGGACATAACTCATGAAGTCAGTGATACGTTTGTATCATATTCAATTTCACCAAAGCCTATTAAACTTTCATTTGACACAGAATGATATCAGTCTAAGTTACTTTGATGCTTATATGACATTGATGTAAAATGCTGAATACAAACGCTCCAATATTTTTTAAAAGTTGTGTCCCTTACCCTAGGTCTACATCCTTAAACTTTCTCTTTCAACAACTCCAACACCAAATCATATTTCATAAAGCTGATGCTCGGAAAATGTATGTAAAAACATTTTACAATAAAACTGCAACCAGTGTTCACTAACGGATACCAAAGAATACCCCGTTTCCCATCCCTGTAATAATTTTGTTTGTTAAAATTGTAACTAAAGTCGTCAAAAGAGAAGTTGATGACGTGTTAGTAAGAAATCAACCCAATAATATGATATATTTCTATCATATAGCTATACTTAGATAAATCTACTGACAAAATTAGATCTCTATGATAAGTAGTTCCAAAGAACACTGAAGCAAAACATTTTGTTGACGAATGAACGGACGGACACTATCACGATTATATTCCTCCCGCATAGCAAAAAGTAAAAGAAAAGTGCATAGTTTTAAAGGGTCTATACATACTAATTTGTAGCTTGGAACCGTTGCATGAGACATCTGTTTCTATCCCCTTTTCTGTCAATGATTTCAGACAATCGCGTAATTGTGCATCGCATGTAAGCTGATCAGAAGCAATGTAACTACAATATTTAAACACAATTTAATAGGAAATTTCGATGTACAATACATGTTAATAACGTCAGTGTCCTCACGTTGTGTAGCGCTATATATTCTCAACAGCACCATTCTAAAAATGATCATGCTAACAATGCATTACCTAAGAGATGAATGTAAAAACTAATATCCACTTTGAGTGATCTTGTGATTATATAGTAAACACTGTTTTTATTTGCTACATATCATGATGCCCCACGGTTTTTCATATGAAAACTATTGAAAGTCGAATATTATTTGAGATTTTTGGTAATGGACAACAGTTTGTTTTGGGTTTGATATAAACGATGAACGCGTTCTCTATATGTTTAAATATTTCCAATCCCAAAATATTACTTATACAGCAACTGCAAATCGTGAAATGTTTGCGACAGTTTAATTTTCGCTATTTTTCTGGTAAGACATGCAACGCAAAAATTAAACATGGAGATTTCTCCATGGGATATTGGAAATCCTAAATTGGAATGGGGATAGGAACAATGGGGTAATGGGAAAGGATCGAAAGTATATGCTGAGCATTAATAACGTATACAATTGTAATGTGAGATAAATACTTACATCTCTTCTACTTTTGGTAGACCTTTAAACATGTCACAATCAATTGATCTCAGCTTGTTATTAAAGATAAACCTTAAATGAAAGTTAAAAGTGATAAGAACTTAAACGTTTCCTTATTATGAGGGACGAAGCTACTTGTACTCATTTAACAATTTATAATGCCCAACTATCTTGTTTTGATGCTGATGTCTCTGCCAACTGGAATATGCGAAACTTCATGAAACACTCGCTGAGCGGCTGTTTCGAAAGGTATAAAAATAACTTCCTGTGAGCATACGTCATTTCCGAAATTTGTCAGACCAAACAGAAGTCATTCATGTCTCAGGGCATCAACATAAAATGGACGTTGCTGCCAACATTCCGTTCCTATAACTTGTGTAATTATAACATCCTGATAAAGCAAATTGTAGCCGATGTGTGTTTAAATAACCATATTTTGTTTGTTTGTTTGTTTTTTTTTTGTTTGTTTTTTTTTTGGTTTTTGTTTCGTTTTTTTTTTTTTTTTGTTTTGTTCTAAACTCACGTGTTCCTGTCATGAACGGTTGTTATCATATCTACTTACAACTCTTTAACATTAACCAAGCCCTTAAAGGTGTCACCACTGATTCGCTCGATAGTATTATTTCCAAGCCATCTGTAATCAAATATACTTTATACTAATAATAATAATAAACAGTATCAAGAACACAGATGGAGTTATGGAACGGTTTTAGTGAACACAGATGGAGTTATGGGACGGTTTTACGCTTAAGTAGCAGTCTTTATAAGATAAAAACAGACAGGAGTAATTCATGCACATCACCAACCACCGTTTGTTTTCAGTAATAGTAAGAGACAACATAACCAGTCTTAGTTTTTCATTATGTTGTTGACGGTGACACTAGCATTTAAAAATAAGACATGAAAAGTAAAACTTCTTACAAATATTTGAAACAGATCAAGCAATTTTCAAAACCTTTACTTGTATACTCGACAAAATATTGTCGACAAGAACTGCAACATTTGACACAGTGGTGTCCTATCATAATTAGAAATGCATTTGCGGAAGAGAACTTTTCTGCACCTAACACTAGATACGTCCTGTAAATCATTTATTTGACATAATGATACTGGATGTATTCAAAGAAAGGAACTTATCGCCATTTGCATGCTTCTTGTTCACCTTGTATTTACGTAAAAGAGCTTATACTGATTGTTATCCATTCTAGGGTGAAACGCTTTACGATCATTTTACCTCTGAAGATTCAAGATTAAAACGGCACACAATGATTTTATTTTGACTGTTCTAACTAAAAATCTTGTCATCATTCTAATCTGATCTATCCTTAGTGAGAAGCATTTAATTATTTCCCCTTGACGAATTAGATTAGAATGACCCCTTGGCACTCTTATCCATTTCTTTTGTAATAACAGTTTATGATCACTTTACCCCTGCAATTCTATTACAGACCGATTTATGGTCATTCATTTTTTTTTCACGATTCTAGATTTAAACAATGTATTGTAATATTTACTCAGACTGGTAAATTAGTCCCCTGACGGTTCTTTGTTGAATGCTCGTTTTACCCTTTTCGATAAAAACAAATTTAAAAAAAAACGTGTAATTCTTTTACCCAACTATTCTACTGACGATTGTAGTCATTTTACTAAAAACTATTTTAGGTTGCAATGACAAATGATCATTTGTCTACAGTCGATCTATGGTAAGAACGGCTTATGGTAATTTCACTATAGACTTATGTTCATATTACCAAAGACGTTGCCTGGTAACATTTAACAACCATAAATTTTGGGTTAGAACGACTTATGGTCATTTTACTACAGACCATACATGATAAGACAGGTATGGTGTCATTTAAACACAGACAATTCTAAGCCAGAAAGACTTGTTATTTTTATAAGAGTAATCAAGGGAACAAGGATACTGCCAGAAATCAAAAGAATGTAATCCAGGGACAAAGACCTGACATGGAAAAATACACACACAACAAAGAACATAAAGTAACTAAAATAATACATACAAAGTTACAAAAAAATGAGCCATTTGGACTCCACTAAAAATGAGAGAATAGACAAGGTGTACCAGTAGGGTAGGCGTCCTATTCTTTTCTAGAAACGCCCGCCGAGTTGCAAAAAAAGTCAAGTCCGGGGTAGATGAAAGAGGAAAGGAAAACTATGAGACGTTGAATAAATCAGTTTTCATGTACAGATGGATACACCGTAACGATCAATGAATTCATGGTAGCGACCATAAAATTTCTGAAGTAATGACTTTAGTCTTATAGCAACATAACACTGTTCCAGAAGCTTAATTGTAAGAAGTCTACCGCAATAAAAAAAAAATCTGCGTATTAACGGCAAGCTTTGGCATAACGTATTAGTTGTGATATGAAAACTCCAAAAATAAGTGCCTCAAATGAAACGACTTATCAAATACGATTCTAAGTTGCAACAGATTTTGGTCATTTCATCAAAAACGATTCTAGGTTGCAACGACTTATGTGCATTTCACCAGAGACTATACTAGGTTAAAACGACTTGTTTTCATATAACCAAAGAATATACATCGTAAAAAAAGACTTGTCATCCAACAATAGACAATTCTAGGTACGAACAACTTATGGTCATTTTACCAGAGACAATTCTAGGTTAAAACGACTTATTGGTTTTTTACGAAAGACGATTCTAAATTAGAACAATTTCTGGTTTTGCAATGGATGATTCAAGATTACAACGTCTTTACCCCAAGATGATATTAAGTTAGAAAGACTTATGGTCATTTACTACAGACTGTACTAGAAAAGATCTAATGTTAGAACGCTTTCCCCAATAAAATAGATAAATTAATAAATTAATCAAAATGTATAATGGTTTTAAAAAAAACTTACAACGATGACATGCTCGAAAGTTCTCTGAAAATATTTCCATCAATGGAGGATAACTGGTTGTCATTCAAAGTTCTGAATTGAAAGCAGAGAAAGATTAGGAACATTATTGTTATAATGTAAAGCATTGTTAACCAATTTATTCCCACAGGCGAGCTATATATGCTAAACAAAAACGAGATACTATAACGTAATTATTTGTTTCAATATTTCACGGAATTCAATTAAAAATGGCAATTTCAAGAAGCAGATGGCGCTCACACTGTATGAACAACCATGGTATATTGTTAAGTTCACGTACTTTTTCTGTGTATTAACTTTGCAGTCTTAAGTTCCATATGTTTTTTTTTTTTTTTTTTTTTTTTACTTTTTTACTTTTTGATACTTTATTATAATTTTATTTCAGAAAAAAAAACATGCTAATAAGATGCAGAGCTTCTTCCATCAATTGATCGATACAGTTTTGTTGTGAAATTGTGGCGTCATCAACTCATAAAACAGTCTGTAGGTGTACTTGGTGTGGACGCTTAAAAGTCTTATTTTTGCTCTAGTCAATAATCCATATAGACGTAAGTTATAACTTTGTTTGTTTAATTGTTTGTTATGTTTTTTGTTTTTGTTTTACTAATATTATCAACATTCTGTTTATTTCATGACAAAAGTAAATAGTGCAAGATGCAAATAGCAGACAATCGCTTTTCCTTTTAGCTGACAATAAGCACGAGTCGTGAATTGTAGAATATACATGCAAGAGAGGAGAGAATGTGCAATAGATTTCGGTAAATAATGTTATTAGAGCATTGCTTATGTCATATTGAAATATGAATGTTTTTTTTTGTGCAAAAGAATACGATCGGACGGTTCTAGGAAATATTTCGACCATCTCTTGCATTGTCTCCCCAGTTTTGGGTTAAGCTTGTACATTCATTTTCATATATATATATATATATATATGAGAAGAAAAGCAGTCAACTTCAGTAAAAGATCATGTTTTTTTCACCCCACTGTTTATTGAGCCGCTTTATACTATGCATGCAACTTGTTTATTTTTTTTTTTTGTTTTTTTTATGTACATGCATGCTGATACCTGACACACAAATTTATAAATATAGTTGACTTACAAGTCATGTAGCTTTACTAGACCCTTAAAGCCGTCTGTGTCAATGTACGATATTAGGTTGTTATCGAGATCTCTGGAAAGGTATTGTATCTCATTACATTGATATATATCTGAACACACACAGTCAGTATAAAGTGTTTTCTTTCTGTGCTTATAATAAATAATCTCATATTTGAATATATGTTTTGTTCATAACGACATGTGTGAAGAATACCATCCGTTTAATACTTTCGCACATTGCACTCGTACACATTTCAGGTATGAAATACAGACTTTTTCATTTTAATTGCAGGTTAGCCTATGAACATGCGTGACCTATATCTCCTTAAAGAAAGGGTTTGGGGTAGTACAAAAGATTACGGATGTGTGCATTTAACTTGCTAATCAACTACCTTGCGTTTAACATGAAAAGGTATAGTCTGTTATTATTGCCCTTTTTTACTTACAAGTATCGAAGGTTAACAATGCCGCTAAATGTGTCCTTATTTATTGTTCTTAACTGGTTTCCGTAAAGATATCTACAAATAAGTAAAATGAATTCAGAACTGTATAATGTTAATTTAGAAATTCATATTGCTACAAATGTTACAAATGCGACTGACTATAAATCAAAATAATATAAAACTTCATTGTGAATAATTTAACAAAACTGCAAAGAGCATTTCTGTATGAAATAACAAAATTGCAATAATAAATGTACTCAATATGTTTTTTTTAAATTTGCTTTTCTAATTTGAAAGTAGCTTCAATTGTATGTTCCCCCAATAGATAAAATATTATATGTTACAGGTTGATACAATGTCAACAATAAAAATGGTATTGGTTGAGTCGGTCAAATTTTCGCGATTTATTTTGGTACATATGTTATATGTTCACTCTAAACGCTACAGCCAGTCCTCTCAGAAAATTCAAGACTTTTCACGTTTGATTTAAGGAGGTAGACCTAGGGTAAGGGACACAACTCTTACAATCATTGGAACTCTTGTATTCATCATTTTACATCAATCTCATGTAAGCATCAAAGTAACCTGGACTGATACAAACATATCACTGATTTCAAGAGTTATGTCCCTTACACTAGGTCTACCTCCTTAAAAAATGTCCGAAAGCTTCGAAAGGCCTGTCTGCAGCGGTTAGTAAGAGAGGAGACGAACAACTGCCGCTCCGTGGAACTTTGATACTTTGTATAATACTGAAAATGTACTTTTGATAAATTAAATAATACTACATCAAAACATTCTTGAAATCATTACAGTAGCACTATTGAAATTGAACATGCAGCATGAATTTTCATTCTAATCATTAAAGAGATCCTTATTATTTCTAGATATCTTAGACAAAGATAATTCTATCGATAACAAAACACTACAGCAATAAAATACGTACAACGTCTCAAGCTTTGAGAGATCTTTAAAGGAGTCTCCTTCAATAGTTTCTATCTTGTTGTTACTTAAATGTCTGAAAAAAGAGGTTTAATACTAAATAATAATAATAATAATACGCGTAATCTCTTTTATTTTACCAGAAATGCCTATTTGGTCCGATAATTGACCTAAAAGCATATACAGTCGAAGACTAGTTTTCAATGATCCTGTAAATTTCAAGACAAAACAACGTCTGGATGATTTTCATATATACACAATTTTCACAAAATAACAAACCCATAGAAAATAGTGACGCTGAACTTTTTCTTAACCATCTTTGGAATAAGTTACAGTGGTTATTCATTAAACATCAGTTTACTATCAATGATTGATATGAATCTAAAACACAAATTTGAGCTCCATATAAAAAAATTGATTGTTTTTTTTGTTTGTTTTTTTGTTTTTTTGTTTTTTTTGGGGGGGGGGGGATTTTGCTTTTGTTTTTTTTTGTTTTTTGTTTTTTTTGTTTTTTTTTTTGTTTTTGTTTTTGTTTTTGTTTTTTTGTTTTTGTTTTTTTTTTTTTTTTGGTTTTTTGGTTTTTTTTAGTTAGATCCTACTCATAATATTTTGTAGTAAAAAAACTCTTTGAACGGGTGGGTGTTTAGTTTTGAATCAAAATTGATTTATTTAGATGTAAATGATACAAGAACTAAAGACACTGTATTGTTAATAACGATATTGACTTATACTTACAGAATTTTTAAATTAGAAAGGCCTTTAAAGGTGTCAACTTCTATGTCTGTTATCTTATTGCTATGAAAGTTCCTTTAAATAAAGAAATGATAAGGATCGTTCAAGGGACACATCATTTGTCCTTCAATTGCTAAATGTATTATGAACATTACAAACAGTTAAGTAAATGTGGAGGTACATATGTACTATCATAAAATTTACAGAAATCGTGATAGTGTATTTTTCTCCTCAAGCCAAGCCAAAATGAGAGCTGGTGCTTCAAGACAAATTCTAATTAAAGAGAATTCAGGAAACCAAGATAAGAACGTAAGGACTTAATCCGTATATAACGACCATACAAAGATAATACACACACCAAATAACATGAAATAACCAAATAGAAATAGTAGTAAATGTGCAACCGGAACTCCTCTTAACACTGGGAAATTGGATCCGGTGAAGAAATAAGATAAGATTATTATGCTTTTTTCGGAAACACCCACTCAGTTAAACATTAAATGTATTAGATAGTGCTCTTGGACAGATTATAAAAAAGATAAATCACATGTACTGACGACAGTGCTATGACGTCTTTCACATTGCCTGAATGATGCGAGACATGCTTCACTTTCAACTTGTCATTTCTCACTTCAAGTTGACGTTTCGCAGTTCAATTTGACAGTTCTCACTTCCAAGTTGACATTTAGGACTGATAAATGTCTTGCATCAATCGGTAAATTTAAAAGAAGACAAGGTACTACCGGTCTATCGTACATATGTTTATCATGTTTCCGTATGTATATGTATCGATGATCGATACAAGTATATGTACATGGTATCGATTGAGAGCCTATATCATTTATCGATGCAGTCGGTATATTTTACCTTATTACCCTCTGACTTTAAAAATGCAAGTCACATGATCATAATTCTGTTTGTAAGTTTAACTATTGCAACTCACAAAACATAGGATCACGCGGTATTTGTAAACATGTGAGAAAGTTAACCACAACTCAGGATGCTGAAAAAAATACTGAAATACAAAGCAAATCACTGGAATGTCTTGATAGCATTCAAAATATATTAGATCGATTTTTTAATCCACCTTTTGGCCACCAGTCTGCATTTCTTGACAAATGGTATTTGTAAACAGCGTTTCATGTGTAAATTTACTGTGTTTGTATCTATGAGATAAGATAGGCCTCCTAAAATGACATAGGCATTATCGTGAAAATTCTCTGAGCAGGCCATGTTGGTACTTCGAGGAGATAATAAAATGCTTTACCGTAAAACTTTAAACCTGTTAATGTTTTTGCGAGACGGTGTAGCAACAATCTAATAAAAATTAGATCTATTAATTGTTTCATTCAGTCACTGCATGAAGAATCTAACAGCAATCCATTTTACTTTTCTGTTCAGAAGACCTCAGAATACTCGTTTTTTTCCCTTTCAATGATTCTTTCGTGAAATCATGAAAAATAAAATCTGATTGGCTGATTAGTAATGTCATTAGAACTAAAAAAAGAATAGAGTATTGTTAGATCCTACATGTAGTGACTAATTGGAACATTATAATTAAATTTGTGTGGCAATTACATCGTGAAAGTTCAAACTGTGCCTGCACATTAATTTAAGACGACCGGATCTTTATTTTACTCGCGCGTTTCAAGCTCCCCGTTCTTATAGTTTGCATGTCATCGAAAGCTGGTGGTCCGTATTTTTTTGTATATTTAGAATGGTAGTATCTAAAACTATGTTGACTACAGATAGATTAATAGTAACGATTTTGCAAGTGGACTTACACCATTTACTTACAAGTCTGAAAGATTGGTGCATTGCTTGCAAACTTCTTTAGGAACACTAGATATTTTGTTGAAAGAGAGATCTCTGTAAAGATAAAACAGATTGGCTTACCATCGGGTGTTTTACTATAGGATTGAACAGCTATTTTCGGTCGTTCATGCATGTATGAACGGATCTCGGATCTTCCAAGCTCAATGTACGGCCGAAGGCTGTTCATGTAATGTTTGGGAGTGGAGAGATCCGTTCATATATGCATGAACGACCAAAAATAGCTGTTCAATCCTTATAATTCTATCCGACAGTTAAAGTTACCCTCTGAGAGCCTCAGTCGGTTATATTGATACACTGTATTTATGTTTACGCTTCAATATACACACATTCCTTTACACACGTACGGAAGCGCGAACGAATATTTACACATAATCGTCTGCACAACGACAGTGAAGGCGGCGTAGACGAAGTGATAGTAGGCATTGATAAATACGAGATGTAAACAATTCAACAGGAATATAATATTAAGGAAATACAACAAGAAAGAAGGAAAATTACAACAAGGTTTTTTTCATGGGTTCAGTCAGACTCAGTTATAAGGTTCTTTCCCCAAGCTGAAAATTACTCTCTGTAAACAAACTTTACCGGTAAAATCATTGTACATGTAATAAACTATTCTTACGGCTATATTATGCCGTTCAGTTCGTTGCCACCCTCTTTCGAACTACACGGCCGCCATATTGGTTTCAAGTTGACTGACGTTCATGCAGGAATGAACGATCTGGCGAAGTACATGCATGTATGAACTTTCTGGCAACGACATTCTCGTCCAATCAAAAACGGCTATAAGCATGAAGAATCTCATGATTAGAATTATAATGTAATGATCTTTTGTTTTGTTTTGTTTTTTTTACAAACAAATGTCACAACAAATCAAGGTGCCATAAACTGATACTTCATATCTTACAAGTTATTCAGGTTTACAAGTCCTACGAAGGCGTCCACATCTATGCTTGAAACTTGGCTGTTAATAATCCATCTGCAACAGAATTACGTTTACAATCCCATCTATGTAGGTACAATGCTTGTCCATAAAGAAAGCATTTTCTGTCACGTAAAAACTAATAACCTCTTTATATAGGGCATTGCATGTTAACCAACAAGTATGAAAGTATGACATAATTAACAAATGTACAAACAGCATTTATTTTTGTATGATTGACCGTTATCAAATCTTTGCTATGTACGGAGAAATATTTTTTTTTATGTTTGCAAATAAGCATATACTTACAGTTCGGTAGTAGTTGTGCACTTTTTAAAAATTCCAGTTGGTATATTTGGTATCTTGTTGTTCCGAATGTATCTGAAATTAAAATAAAAATTGACACTATGCTCTTATTAGACATACCTTCTCCATACAAGATAGTTAACTTAAATAAAGTACATTTTTGTTAACCATTACCATTTTTTTCAGTTTACCATCGTTGGTTGAATAAATCATAAAACTGTTAGGCTTTCACATCATTTGGTGCCATCTACATCTACCAATACGCCAAAATATATTGGTTTTCTAACTTTTGCAAACGTTATGCTTTGGTATGTTTAATTTTACAACTTTCAAAGGGACACCAAATAAACCAAATTAATTCAATTAAATATCCAAATTTACGGTACAGACTTTAAATAGTAAAACATTCCTATTTTACGGTTCATTGGTACAAGGAAATATGGGAAGGAAGAATAAGAAAAGTTTATGGTGTATAGACAAGGAGGGTCAAGAATTCCAATGAAGTCGCGGATTATTACATGTAGTATATGAAACGTTTTATTGAAGTCTCAAAAAAGCAAACAATGAAAAAGTCTAAAAAACGATTTCTAATAAATCTGTTGTAGAGTAATTAGAAATGCAATACTTGAATGAGGACGGAACATGGTGCTTAGAGGCCAATCACGTTGATTCCTAGCCTTGCCGGGATTGATGGAGGGTGTACCAATTGTGATATATGTTGCTAGTCGTTTTTACCAATCAAGAGCTGGAACATGTTTTTGTTTTCTTATTTTTTTATTTATTTACTTTTTACTATTATCATTATTATATTTTTTTAAATATATTAACTGTATTGACATTGAATGGCAAAAATTTATTGTTTTTAAGTATCGGCTTTTAAGATAAACTTAAGTATATTAGGCAGTAAACTCTTGGCAGAGATCATGAATTTTGAAATATAACGCATTTTTCCAATTTTTGGCAAAATTCCAATTTGAAAAAAAAAACATTGTAAAATTTACTCTCCGCTTCTTTTGGCTTTCTCCGTATATTGAAATAATTTTTGTTTCAATGGTCGCGAAAAAAACCCTTTGTCTCAGAAATATCCGTAACGCTCCCCTCCGGAAAATCAGCTGCCTTATGTACTTATAAACTATTATATAACATCAGATAATCGCAATTAAGGATTTTGTTTTAAATCAATTACATTACTCATATATCCAATATAAAGTTGCTGGAAAATCGATCTGATTATATTACAAAAAGAGGATATTGTTAACACGCTATTTAGAAAAAAGCAAATAGTTGATTAATAAGTTTACAATAAAATTCGTATACTTACATCCCTTGTTTTGATGCAGAACATATATCGTCGGGAATACTAGTAAGACCACTGCTTGAACAAATTAAACTACTAAGAGTTGCACTACACACATTGGAGGCCTTGAGAGTAAAAAATATTGGCGTTAACTGACAGAAGACCAGCATTCTGAATGTCCAAAGCACGCTTTTGTCCATATTGGGTGCTATAATATAAATATAAAAGGTGGTTCTGAGTAGGGTATAGCGAATACGATGTACTTAACATCTCTGACGCTAGAGACATGGAGACTTCATTGCACAAAATAATGCCGGCAACACCTCAATATCCTTTATCGCAAATACTTGACCGTTAATAAATAAGTTGAATATTTACAAACCATGCAAGGTGTAACATTCTTCATGTAAAGAATATTAATATGGCGGCCAAGTAGGGGGACAAACTTCTTGCCTATAATCATATCACATCTTGAATTCATGTGACAGGTAGCTTTTATACTTCCTCAGGCATTTTATGATAATTTTGTTTTCCAAATATTCTGTAAAGAAGCAAAAGGAATCTAAGGAAGCAGAGAAGGCTTTAGTTTTCGTCAACGTCTTGTAAGGCCCGCATGACCTGGACCTACTGTCGACATTATTAGTGAATATACAATTACATTTGATCGAACAAAAGATAAAGGAAAATACAAAACAAATTTTTGGATTTATTTTCTTCCAGCTTAGCTTAAATATGTTAACTCGCAAAAAGTTTACACAGATACACGAAGCCATAATTTGTTAGTTCATACTTCTATACGAGTATTAGACCAGAAATCAAAATAATATAATCCAAGGATAGATCAGGCAGATAAAACAGTTTGACAAAACAAAGAACAATAAAAAAAACAAAAATACCACGGACAAAGAAACAAAAGAAACTCGGATTCCTCTAAATATTGGGAGCATAGACCAGGTGCATAGGTGGGGTCAGAGTCACACTGTTCTAGTAACCTTACTGTAACAGGTCGATTATGGTACAAAAAGTCCGTGTAGTTACGGCAAGCTCGGGCATAAAGTATGAGATGTGATATGAAAACTCCATATGCAGGTAATGTTGGCATCAGGAAAGTTGACAATACGGAATTAAAGTTTGTCGTGTAGTTTGGTCAGGAGTTTGGAAACAATGAAATATCTGTAATACATTAAAACTAAAAACATTCTCCTCATTATTTTTCAAGCCCTGAATATTCGATAAAATATTGAAAACGTTTGTTGGTCTCATTTTGTCGATGAAATGCTAATACGCTTCTTAAAGGAATTTGTTATATTCATTTCGTAAAGGACTTGTTTTGAATTAAAGAACGAAGCATACCATGTATGGGTATAAATTATAAATTCCAAAATAAAAAGATTAAATAAACACGCGTCGTAATCTGCTGTTTCAACATAAATTATAAAAATATCCACTACATTAAGTAATGTCCTTCTGGGTGTCATAAAGGGATGATGTATTGGTCCAAATATCACATATTTTATTAAACGATTCGTAAGATATGTTTAGAGTAGTGAAGGTCAGGACGATATCTCACCATTTGTCTTCTGGGGCGGGAAAAATAATCAAAGAATGTACTTTTTTCTTCATATAATAAGCAGTTTATCTTCTGCACTGTTTTTATATTGGTTCCACTGAATTTTACTGTTTGCATTGCAATAAACCGAAAATTATTAACCGTTATAGTCTTAGTGTCATTAAAAAGAGAAGGTATATTCTTACCTTTCAGTAGTTGAATTATCTGTTCTGTGTATCAACGGTCCAATTCTGTGGTTTGCAAGGATCATGTGGAATTGTAGAACAATATTTCAAATATAAGCGCATAGTAACGGGTTGTATCTTAACTGTTTTGTGCATCAATTTGATAAATATATAAAGATAAAATTAATGAAAATGTTAATAGTATTTGAAACAACCAAATCAATTTGATTACACAGTATTTGAATGGTATAAACTTCCCATTTACACCATAAACAATTCTCCATTCACATTGTCCCCATCCCCGTTTACTTTAGAAAATTATAAACTCCTCATAGAAAAACACCATCCCCCAAATATCCTCATTCATTTTCTTTTATCAAATATTCATATTTTCAACATTAAAACTGTCATTTCTCATAGCATTAATATATTTACATTTTTCATATAAATTAAAACTTTTACAACTAATTTCCCCATACTCCCCATTGGAAATCCCCATCCTCCATTCTCCATCTCCATTCTCCACCCCGCCCCTTATATCACGGAATGGAAAGTTTACTTCATACTAGTACTGTATTTTCAAATATAAACATCTTTCTTTCAGGATACCGATGATTAGTTGAGTTGTTTTTGTCCTGTAACAGTTTGTTGATTCACTATGATAAGTATTTGTAGTAGTTTGCAGTTTTACTAAGATAAATTTACGGTTTTTAACTTTAAATTATCTATAATAACAATTTATTTTACTGTAAATTGATATGTAGATATAATCACGTTTTGTGTTGGAAGTTAAATTACTTTGAACTTTTTACATGAAATATAACATATTTAATCATATAAAATACAAAAAATATCAATTATATATTGCAAACTTCTATATGCTGTACACGTGTTTCAAGGATTAACCTCTCATCAGCAGCATTAGAATCAAATATATAGGAAGATCTCAATCCAAAAACATTGTATACAAGAAGTACTCAAAACCAAAATTGTCAACATAGGAAGGCAAATTCATCACCGACAGGTACTACCATGTGCAATACAAGGAATTAAAGTGTTTTAGAGATCGTGAAACGTTGTTTTGTCAAATCAGGACAGTTTTTTCAGGCAGTTTTTGATCTCCAAACCGATCTTTCGAAGTGCAATTAGTAAACATGAATTATTTGCTGCAGTAAAAAATTAAACAACATAAGAAGATGTGTAACTGTTTAAACTGTTTAAACGATAATTAGTATAATTGTACATTTCAACAATACACTTATTTGTGTCAGGTCTATAATTCTATGTTTTCGTGAAAAGTTGTAGTTTATTGCTTAAAAAAGACAACTTCAAATAAGTCACAACAATCCATTCGCAGTTGCGCTAAAAGATTAAAAATGTACAGTATACTTCTATTTCCAATTTTCAGTATCTCCTTATCATCATTCTGGTTTCTTTCAATGAGTAATCGTAATCTCGCCATGAATGCCAGAAGATGCCATATCCTTTAGTTACACCATGAGAAGAATTGGCATACATTCCGGTCAGTTTTGAATTTCCACAACTAGATCCATACCACCATCCACCATTATATTTAATAGCGCAATTACCACTGAAAGCATCGTTGTCATTATCTGATGTTGTGAATTTGTTATTGTTGTCAACAGAAAGACTATCACCTACAGTAAAATTTTAGATCATAAATGGTAAAAATGGATGTATCTGCCTTTTTCCAGTCTTGCAGTCTAGTACCCTTCTACTATATATGTGCCATTTGTCAAATTATATATCTACGTATCAAATACGTACTTAAATTAGCATTTTACCTTTCCGGACATCTGATTGTTTATCAGTTATTATTTAGTTAGCAGTGTACCTTTCTAAAATGCTATGATAATTATCTGTGCATGCATGGAGGGTAAATTGTTATGTATAGGATACGTATACTTTATACTATGGTTAACCTTGGTACATGAAAATAATTCTCGATAATTTAATTTGCTGGATTTCATTTTGGTGGCCAATCAAAGCAGTGTGGATCAATGGTTTCAATTTGGGGCCGTGAATAAAATAAAAGACCATAATACAACCTATACATAACCGATGCATAGCCCATTTAACACTACTACTTAAATAATAAAATAATAAATAATTTATTACACAGGTATCACAACAAGAAAGGGAGCAACGATATCATTTCTATGAGAGTGACTATGATCAAATTTTGTGTCATGGATTGTTTAAGTATATTTTCTTACCCGACTTTTTATTTTATTACTCTAGCCTAACCCGCATTTTTTTTTCAAAAAAGATCCTTTTTTATTTTAAACAATAATTCATTTTGGATATTGTAGCCATACATAATCGTTTTGTGTATTTCAAATTTGATCCTAGACCCCATAAAATTTAAATTGTTAAGTGCATTTCAAACCAATATTTGTGATAATTGTAAACGTTGACAATTTTTTTTCTTTTTTTAAATGTCATATTTTATCAAGTACACAGTATTTGAAAACACATCGTTGTACTTTACACTAGGTAACCATAAAAACGCTAAATATCTAATGTAATAAACTCACGTGTCAAAAGTTCTTTTTCATTGGTTTTAATGTAGCCGCACTATACCTTGTAACACATATTCATCGTGCAGATTTTTTTTTTCAAAATACGCAATAATTTTGAGCAAAGCTAACCAGCATTGCCGGAGTAGTTTCCAATATGTAAAGTATACTCAGAAGCAGCGGTGCCAATCATAAACGATTTGTAGACAGCATGTGCGTGTTTATTTTCCCAGTCGGTGAGCTCGACCCTAAGTTCATACCGACCATGTGATGTCATTTGGTGCACCCTCTCATTACCTGAAAAAATGAATCATCATCATATTTATGGTGAGTTAAGGGTGCCAGCAATTCACAACAGTTGATTTTTAATGGGATCTAGTACCAAAGTAGTGTAAAGAATATTCTCCCTCTGACCTTAGGGCGGTCAACGTTATATAGCTAAAAAAAATCAATCATGTTAATTGGTCGAATTGGTTCACAGAGCAGCCTCGTGCGTTGTAATAATTTTGTGCGTAACTTCATGTTCTCTCGTTACACATGCAAAATATTTAAGCATCATAGTTTTTTTTTCAATTACTCATTCTATTGATTTATGGTTGTATTCTTTTTCCAAAACACTCCACGTGATGAAATCATAATGGAATAATTGAGAAATTAAACTTCCGTCCTCGTAAACAACGTTGCGCCGTCGCAACGTACTCGTTAAATATGTCTTGACCATCAGAGACGTCATGGACAATAGCAATTCCAGAATTCCATACGGTTCCTAAATCGGTCCATTTGAATAATATCAGCGGATACATAAACACTTACATCTATACTGTATATTATTGGTACATTTTTATTATTTGGCTGCATATTGAAGTGTAAAGAAATTTTCAATAGTAACCTTGCTTTCTAATGCTACCCTATGTTTACTTATGTTACAATGAAGATGTCTGGTAATCTTTTTTTAAGTGCAATTATCACGCTCGAGTACGGGGAAAGAAACTCGAAGTATATTAAGTTAAAGGTAAACGTCATTGTATTTTACTGACCCAACCAATACTCATGTAAAAGACTTCCAAAACCATTGGAATAATCCTTCCAAACCCTGTTAACAAAATTGACAGTACCATTAAATCGGCGCTGGAAAACCTGCAAATGATTAGAAAAAAAAACATATTTATGATATTACCAGTCAAAAGAATTATTACGATTGGGTAAACAGTTGATGATAAATCTTTACTATTTTAAACGAAGTGCTTTATGTGATAGTTTCATAAATATGTTAAGTGAATAGATGTGAACTCTTCCGTTTTCAGTGGAAGTTTCACATTACAAATTCAATATCCTGCTTATGTGTTGGTGTCACTGTGGGAATCTAATATTTTCCATTATCGGAACATTCAACTGACTTTGTCGCTAAACAACGTAATTACACAGCGTGATTTTTTTCCATTGATTTTTAAAGGTTAATACCTTGGATTGTAGGTTTTTTTATAAACGCCAATGATTTCGGGTCTGATTCAAGTAATTGTGTAACATTATTAAATCAATTATTAACATGACCAAATTTTTTTTTGGTGCTATGATCTTCGAGAAATCATTTTATGCCCATTTTTTTGTCAGTCGTAAGTAAAGATAACATTAAGAATATTGTGACGTCATAACTATTGACTGAATTGACAATCTTTGATATATTTTGTGAAATCTACAATCAATTGGTCGTTAGATAAATTCAAATAATAAAGCCTACTGTCCAACCGCCTCCGTCGGTCACCATATCGCAGTAGATACGATACCCTTGATTTCCTGTCGGGTAAATGTGGTAAATACTACTTTTGTGAAATTGGCCTCTAAGGTCAGTACAGTCTCTTGCCTTTGGTTCTGTAATGTATTATTTTTAATTTTAGTTTTATTCGTTTTGTATATATAACGGAGTTAATGTGTTGATAATATGCTACCAAAATTCAGTACAAACGGGTATAACACATTTTTAACACAATGATTCGAGATAAATTCTTACATGCATCATTCTAGTTATAAAACATCTTAACTATAATCATGTTTTTCTATCTTTAAGATACGCATGTGTAAGGTAGAGAATAAGTCTTTAGTCAATATACCTGATACTGTTGTAGGTTGATTTGTAGTACTTGTTGTTGCCGTGGTAACAGAATTAGAACACCAATTGTTACATAAATCATTATCACAACAACGGTGACACGACGTGCTTCTTTTGATAGTCATCCAATCTCTCTTTCCTACAATGGGCACTGAGTTGCAAATCTGCAATGTATTTTATACATGTTCTACTTGATATTACTAGTAGTGATCGATGTTTCACTTCAATGAAAAATTTTACAACAGCTCGAGAAAGAATCAACATTCTTGCATTCAGAAATATATCTAGTTGTGAAATTCTTTTTTGAGTTTTTCATACTCCAATTTTGATCAATTTTATTTCTGGCATTGAAATTGACTCAATGACCTGGAAAACCAGTTATCATAGTTGATACGATCAAAGTGTGCAGCTTCGAAATTGGTATGGTGGTTCACTTGCCAGAGCCTGCAATGAAATGCTGTTTTATTGGACACTTATGAAGTCTTAGTATCCAATACAACGAAAGAAATTCTTTTTTTTTCTAACATTGACATTGTATTTTGTATAAGTCTTCTGTTTGGAGCGTTGGAACTGTATATGTAAGATTGCAAAGTATTCCATAAATTCCAAATTAAACATTATATTGTGTTTTACAAAGATACGCAATGCCATTGGCTGCTTACAAATGCAACTTACATTCTTGTTCTGGCAACTGGTAGAGTAGAAAGTTTCTCCAAAATTGCGCTGTTCTTCAATATAACAGGCCTATACAAATACAATACTAAACATAAAACACAGAAGCTTCAAACAAATATTGAACAACAAATTATATATAAGAAGAGCATTTTGAAATAGAATACGTACTCACGTACACGTACAGAAATTCAAAGATGACTAATTTAACGTCTAAAATAAAATGAATCTGGTATATATGTCAGATGTAAGATGACGAACATGGCCGTTAAATAACATAATTGTCTTGTTGATATCAGAGTATGATTATATTGGAAAACAACCTTGTAAATCTTCAAACATCGAAAAAAGAAATTTTCTTTTTTTAAATGATAAATGTTTAATTTACTTATGGATCGTATTAGTTTTTAAGTGAATTAATTGTATTACAAATATAGATATACATTCTGAAAGAGATAACCAACCATCTGTAGTCAACGACTTACTCTTTTTCTTCACAAACAAGGCAAAAACAACTTTATTTGAATCTTTACCAACCTGATCTATTTCACACCCTGATATTGTTTTACATTCATTTGACGTCATCATTCCATCGCAATCGTAGCATATTGGTCCCCGGGCATGAGTTATACCTGTAAATATGAACATTATGGTTCATTTGTTTTAGTTGAATTGTGTCCTTTTCACTAAAATTGCGTTCAAATGAAACTAAGTGAGATATATTTATTTGTACGTTAATTTGGCAGGTAGGTTTTATTATACACATATTGCCTGAAGGCCGTACTTTAATTTCTTGCAATGTCCAAAATGAAAAAATAGTGTATTTTAAGAATGTCCCAACCCGCGAGCAATGCTCCATCCTCCCCGTACCAATCTTGATTTGGATGCTACGCTTCAGATCATTTCGGTAAGTTGTTTCGTTTAACCCTAACATTGCAGTCTTCACTTTTTAAAAACATCAGACTGGAGATGGATTAATGCATGTCAAAAACGCACCGAAATCACATTTTTGTCTTATTCAGAAAGCATTACAAACCACATAATCATTCTTAGTTTGTTTTCCCGTTGTTGTACTTTCGAGATACAAATTATACAGTATCTATATGCAAAAGGCACTTCTTGCTCTTGGTTTGTTAAATTTCAATAGGATATGAATGAATGATTTAGATCGGAATACTGAAAAGGCATCGTAAATCACAACAACAATAGGCAGTTCCTGAATTTTATATGGAGTCGTAATTTAGTCTCCGAATGAACAGTTTGTGTATATGGTCTATTGTGATCACACTTGGTAAAGAAACTATTATAATATATACCCGTAATAGTTCATGCAGTTTTGTACAGGGTTAACATTGAAGGGAGCTATTACTTGATTTTCATTTAGTCTTGGTTAAAATTTACGAAAGACAAGACAGTGCAAACATGCAGAATGGAAATGTTTGAATATTTTATTTTTTTTTTTTAAATATTCGAAAACAAGGAAAAATGTCCGGACAGGAAAGAGATTATTACCACAAAATTAATGACAGGCTATTTACTCCTAACCCGCCATGTTAATCAGATGCAGGTCCTAGATACCACAAGAAGTTTAAAGGTATGTATTTTTATGACAAAGTAAGTAAATATATGGGTGTGAATCAATGTTGAATATATTTATTATTCATTGATATATTTTCCCATCGACATTTACTTCTTTGGTTTTTCGTTTTGTTTTTGTTTTTGTTTTTGTTTTGCTTTTTTTTTAGCTTTATTGTATGATTGGCCGATATGAAGTGTCTGTATTCAGTATTATATAAGTCTACATTGCTACCCGTCTTAGTGTTACAGGACATGACCTTAAACATGATGTATGGCTGTGGTGTCTTTATAAAGAGGAGAAACTGCTTGTTGCCTTCTGTAAAACCAAGTGTGATCAACCCCAATTTTTTTACTAGGTTTACGTTGCCAGTTTCTGTATATCATTTATATCGATTTAACCCAAACATTTGACCTCCTACATTGTGGGTTAAAATTTCCTAATTTGAATGAGTAAATATCCTACCGTCAGTTGTTTTACTGTAAATTTGTTTAACATGACTACAGAGATTATGATCCATTTGACAAATCTTGTATTCAAGTTCACAAGATTGAAATTGCTTTAAAACCATTGTGTTGTTTGTGACTTTTCTTCGACTGTTACCTTTTTATGTTACCCGTTGAGATCTGTCTCCTTATCTGACAATACAATGTTTCTACTTTTTCTATATTTTTATCTATTTTTGTTACTTTCACCTAATAACATAATAAGTACCTGATTCTCCACAACCGGCCTGGTTACACAGATTAGAAGAACAGCATTGTCTGCAGGTAGTGTCTTGAGATGATCCTACAGAGTCGTTAACAGAACAGGTCTGAAAAAGAACATCCTGTCTATAGTTGCTTTAAACGAGTGACTTTTTCAGTATGTACATGCTTGATTAACGGATGTGTTGACATTCTGGTGGACGTTTCCATCAACTAGATGCGTTCAATCAAGTGGAACGAATCATGCAATCAATTGACTTGAGTAAGGGTTTTGAAAGGTAAGTGAAAATATAATAATTCGACGTCCATAAATACGTTTGATGTTCGAAATACTAGCAATGAATGAGGATTCATATGCAGAATTAAGCGCAGGCGATGTGTGGCCTAAACAGGCGAATTATAGCCATTTTATTTTTTTCCTCAAAAACATGCGCAATCAAAAAGTCAATTTACTTGAATTATTGAAGTGTTTAAAATTACATTTTGTTCGATTTCATGTGACCATGTGACTGATTCTACTAGGAAACATACCAGTTTTATTCTTGCTTTATGGCTTTTGTTCTTTCTACATCAATTGTATTGCATTTTTCGGCCATGCAATGTTCACGTACACATTTTTTTCCAATTTCAGAGGTATATTTTTAATTATTATGTTTGAAATCTTACATTTCCAGCAAAGCATCCTACATTAAACACCGTCTCTCCGGATGGATATACTATCTTTTCTATGCCACATTCCTAATAAAAGAATCAGAAACTATTGAGAAAAAGCGAAAGACTAAGAATTGCAATATGGAATTTTAAATGTCCCTAGTGCGAGATTTGTTTTATCAGAATTGCAAAAATTAAAATTACCTTTTCGACTAATCATTTTAATCGTAATTTCTGAAATTACAATAGTATTGTATATTAGCATGTATTGTCAGTCTGTAAAATTATGCCTTTGTGTGTTTATGTACTAAATACCGAATCATTAGAAGAGCCGTGGGATGATTTAAAGTATGTATAATAGAGTAAGTGTTGCATTCCATACAGCTGTTTTATTGGTATTTGCCGTGTGACCATCTCATTTGTTTTTCTTTCACAACAAACTATTCTGTATGACGTTGGCTACTATTGTAAACTGACTCTATTAATGAAATTATAGTATTTGTCTATGGTTTTGCATATGCGGACCATGTTTTTAATGAAAGAATTTTGCAAAAGTAAAATATTTTAAGCATTTGCGTATTCTCGTATTCTTGTAACGTAATAATTTCAAATATTTTTTAGGCGTTTAGAATTTTTCAGATATATTAAGTATTAAGATAAAAAGTTATGACGTTCAGAAATGCGTATTACCTAGTACCTAAAGTGGGTTACATACCTCCCCAGTATTACAGTGGGTAACATGGGTACAAAATCGGGGATGGTTGATCTTTAGGCAATTCAAACATGTTAAACCTAGGAAAAAATAGTCAGTTCTGACAAGTCAGATATTATCCAAAAAATAGAGCTGCAGGAGTTTATCTGAGGTAATGAAAAAATCGTTAAAGCCTAAATTTTTCGGGAACTGTTCCGGGATATGATATTCCTGACATTACCTAAACCAAATTTGCAAGACATTTTTCTGGTGAATATATCGCAGATAGCAGAACATCGTTCAGGCTAGTTTTGTCAGAAATCATTTTTCATTGATTTAAATTAATACAATTTTCAGGAACTGTTCTAGGTTCTGATAAGATTTAAAAGCCTTTAGTTTGACAATATAAAAACTTTTAGATCTCAACTGCATACACAGTCGAAGTAATAAAAAAAGTCGTGAGACAGTGTTTGTCAAACTACTGTTTACAACTTCATAAAGTAGACAATGCATTTTGTTGACTCACATATAAGTTGATTTTTAAAGAGAGTACCACTCAACGATTACGTGATATGCTTCTCGCAAGATGAACAACTTCCGAGTATTTGGTATAGACAATAATTACAACTTGGTCAAATTTACACAGAACGTTTACACTTATGAAGAACTACCATTTTACTTACATTGCATGGCAGACATCATGGCACAAATCCATGTTATAAGATTTAACACTGAAAACAAATGATTCGACTGATTATATGACGATTACTCTACCGGTGGACTGGGTCCATGCTCTCAGTTTTTACTGGAGTCTCATTCACTTTTGCTTTTATATAGGTGTGTCAGTTTAGTTATTTAAATTCTTTGCTGTGCGTTTCTTGCTTCTTCGTAGAGTCGTTATCCATGGAATATATTTTTTTAACCATTCGAATCCTGGTTCCCTTGATTTCTCTGTCACTACAGATTTATGTTGTTGAAGAAGAGCTTTGTGGTCTTAACACCTAATGCGTTTGTTAAATTGCTTTTAGAAGTAGATATACTTTGCAGATGTCCTTGCAATAATTGTGTCATGTAATTAAGGACCAAACACAGAAATATGGCAATTATCTAATTTACCTTATTTATCATATTTTGTTTCAATTCGATTGTTTACGTGTTTTTGTTTTTATGGGTGGGTGTGTGTTTGTTTGTCTGTTTGTTTTTATTTGATTTTTGTCCTTTTTTGTTTGTTCGTTTACTTATTTGTTTTTCCTTTATTAGGTGGATTTTTATTTCTTTTTCGTCTGCAATAAAAAACATAAATACATACTTCAATGCGTAACAGCATATTTGATTATGAAATAATGATTTGGTAAATCCCAAACTTTTATAGATTTTATTTTGTTAGTATATAAAAAAATCTGGGTGGTCATTAGAAACAATCGAGATATATATATTTATCTGAACTTTAGGTCAGTTACTCCTAAATATCTAAAAAAAAATACCTAACTTGGTGTCAGCGAACAAAACATGGACACGAAAACAGAACAATTCATTCGGAATAGCAAAAATAGGGAAAAAGTGTACATAATATGGGCACAAAAAGTATCTGTAAATTCTATTGTAGAATGTAGAATGGGTTAATCAATTTAGTTAATTGTAAGAAAAAAATCTGTACATTAACATCTTCCGAAAGAAGAACTAACTTTTTTTAAGACTTTAAAAAGGTTTACTGCTCGTCGCTTATCGCACAGACGTTTAGCAGTTTAGATTTACTACTTTAACGTACGCAATTAGGGACATACTATATCTGAAAGAAGCAATTTTTGCAGACCCTTAATTTCAGTTTAAATGTATGAGTAAACAAAAGAGCTGTTCTAACCGTACATTTTCTACAGTCTAGAAAGGTGAGGTTAAGTTTGTTTTACTTCGCTTTGCATCAACCATGATGGATATTTTTAATACAATTAAGAATACATGCTAACAGTTAGCAATAATTAAGCTCAGACTTGTTTAATATACATGTACAACCACGAGAAAAAAAATACTTCCAAAGACAGATTCAGTTTTTAAAAAGAAATAAATTAATATTCAAAGGAGCTTTTTATATACATAAATAATTCGTGTCTGACCTACCATACGTTAACTGGTTCATTTTACATTCAGATTGAGTATGAAAACAGGATTACGGTAAATGACTACATCTGAGGTCATTTTATATCTTATCCTGGCACCGGAATTTCCGCACATGTTGAACCAGGTAACGTTTCTACGAGTATTATATAAACAGTGTTAGGAGTGATAAAAGTAGGTGTAAGGGGACAAGAAGGCTGACAAATTTTGTTGGGTCAGAATATTCACTTCCAAAATTTTAATTTTGTCAGAAATATTCTAATGGTGACCGCCGAATGTGTCAAGTGATGTATGAAATCTTTCAAATCTATTTACATATCAGTACAAAAAGCATGTACATGTATTATTTTTTTAACGTATTTCAAATAAAGGGCTTCGCGGAGCGTAGGATAATACGACCGAAGTGTGTTTTCCCCCTTTAAATCCCTTTTTTCTAAAAAGGAAGGGGAAACACTACAAAAATGTGGGGTCTTCTGTCATATCCTAGGAATGTCGTGTTAAAAGTTTAATAACTCAAGTTTCTTATACTAAATAAAGGAAAGTTAACATAATAACGACGATGCCGCCACCCCCGTGACGACCATTTTACGACTGAAAAAAATTGTCATTGTAAAAAAAAAATTGTGATATTTTTATGCGTGTCCCCGTTTCGTCCCTTAAAACATGAAAAACGTTTGAGATATCTGAAATCTGATCGAAAAACCCAAGCAGCGATTTTCGTATGAAACTCCCAAAAATAATTTGAAAGGATTCGGTTCCTTTTGCCGTCTTATAATACGAAACTGTAGGAGATATCAAAAATCTGTTTAAAAAATTGATGAGAATCTAATAAATTATTTTAAAACCGTACCATGTATATTAAAAAGGGGATTTTTAGAGGACGTATCCAAATTCCCCATCCATTTTACTTTAAAAGATTTTTATAAAGATACCCTGTAAAAACGATTACATCAAAAATTTCAAAAGGTACTTATTAACTACTGAATCAGCAAAATTTACATTTTTTTCTACCAATTCAAATGATAATACCAATGTTCCTCCTTTTAGCCACTTAATTTCAAAAGGGAATGGACAAAATCTTTCAAAAAGTATAGGAACCTCCGCCGTGACCATAGGAACCGACGTCAATTAACAATGACGACGACGACGAAAGAGTGAAATTATTATATGACCGAAAAACATTTCGGTGGAATAAAAAAACATTATTATATTTATTCAAGCTAAATGAATATTGGTAACATGAATGGTAAGTCAACTACTTCAATAAATTGTCGTTCCGACGTTGTAGAAAGCACACTTTTGTCCAAATTCTGCGACACACGTGTCGACAACCTTCTTATAATTTGTTTTCCTCTTATCAGTACTAGTGAGAATGTCGATGACCGCACATCATCCCACATGTCCGATATTCCGAGGCATAAAGCAGTTTGGCTCTTAGTATTAGTGTATAAAATAAATGTATGCGAATATCTACATTCATTTGTAAATTAAGTGACTAAATAAAACAAAAGTACGTAATTTTGAATATGGCAATGAAATATCCTTTGAATTGCACGCACTTTTTTCATCGTTTGCGTCGGACCCATGATTGAGTGGAGTTACAAGGGTTGGTACTCAACTTTTGAAGGCCAGATGTGATCATTTTATGCAAAAGTTTGGAAAATTAGCAATGAATATTTCGCTTTACCTTATTTTCTAGATCTAGATCGGAATATTTACTGGATCCGGTCCTGAAACCAACCTACATGCCATATATTTCAAGATGATTAATAATTGTTTATGCATGCAATACGTGCAATTCAAACTCATTGAATGGACCTGGTGTGCGCTTATTCTTGTGGCTTAAACGTATGTGAATGGGCGTTTCTTAAGATTCCCCGCCTATTTTCTCCACTTTATTCTGTCTCTGGTATTTTAATAACTTTGTTGCCAGGGCCTTTGAGAGCCTACATGTAGCTTAAGGATTTTTGATGTGTTTTTACACTTGTTGGAGACTTTTTGTGATCTTTGAACCTATTTAGTCCTCTATGTAGGTTAAATCATATATACGTTTTTGTTTCTATTGGTATCATTTTCCCAGCTTTATGTATAGCAAAATACAGTTTAATTTATTTGTTTGGTCAAAGTATTGTATTTTGCTAGGCTTAACCTATGAAAAAAATCAACGCTTTTTAAAAGGGTCTACAAAAAAGTATAATTGGTATTTAAGGACTTCAATAGCATGTGGTTTGTTGCTGGACATGTATATATTTTTTCCGCGAGATTTGTAAGAACAGTGTCTTTGTTTTGTTATCCATGATCTAATGACTACAGCTGCACCACGTCTTCTGGTGTGAGGGTTTCCTCGTCATTCATTGGAGACCCACGGGTGGCCTTGGGCTGGTATTTTCAACTTAAAAGGTTGTTCTTCTTAACAGATCTCTGTAAAAATCAATCCCACCAAAGATTGTATTGCTACTAACCATTCACAAAGTAAGGAGAAATTCACTATAGACTTGAGGAACTACTTGTATTTATTCAGGAGATAAGCCAAAATCATTGATTTTTTTATTAAGCCCCCCTTCCATAAAAAAGTCAAAGTCAAAAAATGGAAGTTTTCTAGTCAACAAGAGGTTATGACGGACTGACGGATGGACGGACTTTGTTGCGTGGGGTATAAGCACATTTGCGTGGGAAAAAAAACTTTATATGAAATCTGTTCGTTCTTATAATCACTTAAATACCAAAAATCCAGAGAGAGGTAAGTTTCATGAATTCTACCGAATTCAAGGACTAAAATATTTTGTCAAAACCCACATGCATTACCTGATCTGTACCCTATCATAATACACTCACTTCCCGTACATGAAAAAAGTCAGGAAACTAGTGAGGTAGCAAAACTTTGGGCCACTGAAACAGTACTAACTTGAAGCCCAAAGTTGGGTGCCAGAAAGGGGTGATAATAATTAAGACATGTTTGTAAAATTTATAATATGAACGAAGCAGAACAGTACACCATGTCATAAAATTGAAAGTTAAATTGTTATTTTGTTTTACAACAAAAAAACAAAATGCAGACAATAGTTTACTAACATTTAGTGTTATAAACAAAAGTAACTTTAAAATATTGTTCATGTTGTTGTCTATATCAAACTCAGCAAAAAATTACTTTGCTTGTGTACTTACTTTCAACCCATTTACACAGAGCTACAACGCCTTTCCAAAAGAGTTACAAACTATTGCTCGGGTTAACATGCAAACGAGCTAGACAAACCGACGTCTGGACCTACATCGCACTGCAGCTGTGATTAATAGCTGACGAGGAAATTGCGACGAAAAAAGTGTAAGGATAACATAATTCCCATAAAAATTCGAGAATAAAAATGTCCTGGACAACATGCACAACATATGGTATTCTTGTTACATACCACGTTTTATGAAATTTTGTTGGGTAGTTTAAGAGAGCTGATTCATGAAGATTTATGATAAATTTCTAAGTTCGAAAGGGCACAGCTCCCATAAAAATTAAAGAATCAAAATGTCCTGATAATATGCACAACTACATATGGTGTTCTTACTATATATTAAGTTTCAAGAATTTCTGTTCAAAAGTTTCAGAGGAGTTTCGAAATCAAGCTGATATCTTATTGTGTTACAGACGGAGGGAGTGACCTACATAACTCCTAGACCAGCTGACGCAGGTAAAAATGTATATTTTCTGCCTTCAAATTAGGACATTAAAAGAGATGTACATATTAAATATTTAGATAAACATTGTGCAAAGTTTGATTGATATTAATGATATTGATGCAAAACGTTTTGAGTTAAAGTTTACATCAAATATGTACCCCCTATACATGGCGAAGTTGAGTAGTTACTAGACCTGCTTTCACAGGTGGCAATGCAAGTAAAACAAGACATTGCCACTAATGGGACTTACACCACCTTCAGCCTGTGGAACCCTGTATACTTTGGGACCATTCATATTGGACACAATTTTTATGGTGGATAGACTACACACTTTTGACACACAATTTGCTGCCGTTTCTTACTCACCCAACTCCAAACAGCGATCAGTACTATTTGTGTTGACAACATAAAACAAAATATGACCAAGTCCTGACAATATACACATCTCAATATAGTAAACTAGCACTATATTGAGTTTCATAACAATCCTGCAGGTCGTTAAGAGAGTTGTGGCTAACCATAAGACAAAATTTTGCTGGAAAATGCCTAAGTTCCAACGGTCACCTACAATTCTTGTTATTTATAAATCCTGGATGTTATGCACATCCCAATATCGTAATTTAACACCCTATTATGTTTCATAACAATCCTGCATGTCATTGAGGAGGAGTTGCAGAAAAGTATGAGACCAAGTTTTGCTGAGAAAAAAACCAAAGTTCAACAGCCATCATTTTAACAATTTTTGTCCAATCATAAATTCCAGAAAGTATGCATATCTCCATGTATTTCTATTACATCCAACAAAGTTTCGTAACAATGCAGCAGGCTTCATAGAAAATAGTTTGGACAGACGGACAGGGAGAAACCTACAAACTTCGTTTGCAGGGGGTATAAATACAAATTAAATGGATTGTAACACTGTCCACCATTATATAATACATGTATAACTGAAATTCAATTATTAGGTCATCTGGTCACGAGTACCAAGAAAATATCAAGACTTTGAAGTCTGTATCATACCAATCTTAATATGAAATATTCTACTCATGAAAAAACTCAAAACTCCATAAAAAATTAACGAATTGAACTAAACAATATTCAATTTGTAAAAAGAACAAGCCTCAAAAACTTTGAACATATTCAGTATATCATCTGAAATCCAAATTCAATTTTAAATTACATGTACATGTACAAATACAAATATCATAAAGGCTTTTCACTAGATATAATATATCAAAAAATAAACAATTTGATAAACACCTACCCTCAGCACCACAAAACTTTTTGCTAAAGTCTGAGAAAATTCTGAACTGTTTGTGATACTGTTAATTCAAAGACTTTGACTGGAGTTAAAATTATTTTGAGACTTAGGTATTGTTTAAAGTTTTGTGGCCCTGGGGCAAGAGTTGCATGCATAAAACAACTCATGTCTTAATCACTACAATATTGCATGCATCCCATGAACTGTAAATTTCAACAGAGCTAAGTTTTGTCATTCTCCCTGCCAGTGTAAAGAAATTTGCATATAAAAATGTAAATAAACATTTGGTCACTGAACAATAACTCTTATAACCATGATGCTCAGAAGATACAATTGGCATACAGTTGAAAATTTTTGTTTATTTTGTGTGCAATTTGGAAAAAAATTGAGCAAATAAACCCTTCTTTTTTCTGGTACTCCTCTTGAACCTGAAACAATATGTAAAACACCTAGCCTGCTTTTTTTGGCAGCAATAGCTAGTAAACTGAACAAAAGCAATGTCAACTTTCTATTAAGACACTTACAGTCCAAAACATAGTTTAATTCTTCCTATAACAAAATGTTCCCTGTGTAAAGGTTTTGATAATTCACATTGTGAAATAAATTAGTAATTTCAATCTGGCGACTTTCTCCAGCCAAAACATCACAAAACAAATATTAATCCGCCATTAACAAAATTAAAAATGTAGCAACAAAAATGAAGGAAATCTATATAATAAATATGATAATCAATTGGTCATCTTGAATAACCAAAATATGACCCCCATGTCAAAAACGCATTAAGATTTAACGAGGGTGCAGAACTTTATATAAGACAGTTCAGCAGATGGTTGTCATTTAATCATGGGAAGACAAACATCTTTATAGAAGTATTCACCAAAATAACAAAAAAACAAAACAAAGAAAAAGATAAGAAAAGTGTGAAAGAAACTTATCCACAATAAAAAATTTGTTAATCTAGTCCTCTATCCTATTTAGAATCAAATACATGTACACATGTATACGTAGTCCTTCTCTGATTTCAATACCAGTCTACCTAAGAATCATTCAATTTATTCTTCAAAATAAATTGCCACATCATATAAAGCCTTTAAGTTAACCATTTGAGGTATTAAGTCATAACCGAATGTACTTGAGACCGAGTTAGGCCTAAAAAAAATTCTGTGTTTACGGTAAGTTAAACCTGACACCCTATTTTTCCCTGCCAACCTAATTTTTTTATTGTGTCAAAAAAGACAAAAACCAAAAAATACAGATATATGTCATTTTCAACATCAATTTTTTACAAGAATCGCCATGTTCTCTGATGTTGAGGTTCAAAATTTATTTAAAAAAATGAAACAACATGGCCATGGCTATGACAAGTTCGGTATTCAGCGGTGTCGTAATAGAGGCAGCAAACCAGTACGTTTCGATGTCCTGCACATCTATAAATTTTTCCAAAAAAAAAAAAATTCTGAAGGAGCTGTTACCTGAAACACAAAAATTTTTAAGGCCTTATCTGCCTTTTAAGCAAATTTAATCCCCCCCACTGTCATTAGAAGCAAGATTAATTAAATACCAAATGAATTTCAATACTCTTGCCCATTATAAGGAACATATTAAAAATTTTAAAAAATAAGTGATAATTTGATCCATATATTATCTCCTGCACAATTCTTGTAAAGTTATAAATGTACACAATAACTTTATAGCCAAGACAGTTCTACTCCATTACTTCTTCATGTAACACCACAGCGGTATATGGCTGTAAATCATTGTCAAGGATGGAGTTATCAGAAACCACTAGCTGTTCATCATACTGTATATTGTTATTGGCTGAGGAGAGTACATCTTTTACTACATCAGGATACTGACCATCAACTGTAATTTCACTACTTGCAGTATCAATGGCAAGATCACTTTCTTCACTATTTTTATTAGAGAGAGCACTTTCAGGAGTTTTATTAACTTCTGAAGGTTTTGTAATGGTTTGGTCATTACTGTCACTAGAAAGTCTTGAATCTTCATTCTCCTCTATATTGGTGTCATTGTTTGGCCTCCTAACATTGTTATCTTCAACATGTTCAACTTGTTTGGTATTTTCTTTTGTTATATTTGCCCCTGATTTCTTGTTTGTGTTTGATTTCCTTTGATTAGCACTAGCATATAAAGCTTTGTCTATTTTTCGCCATTTCGATATTGACTTTAAATAATTTTCATCATGCCACTTTGAATGTCTTTTAAGGTAATCCGTGCGAGCAAACTTGGCACCACAAATATGACATTCATAAGGGGTTTCTCCAGTATGATTTCTTTCATGAGACACACAAGAATATTTCTGACTAAATGATGCATCACAGTACTGACATTTATATGGACGAGTGTCTCCATGTATAACCATGTGCCGATCGAGGTCACCCTTGGAGAAGAAGCCCTTCCCACACGGTGCGAAGGTACATTTATACTTTCTAACTTTCTCTCTTGGTTTATGGGTCTTAAGGTGTTGGTTAAGTCTATTTTTGAGTGCAAACTTTTTTCCACACTCTTTGCATTCAAAAGCTTTCTCTTCATAGTTAACATGAATCTTTTTGTGACGATCCAAATATGTCCAATCTGTGAACGTCTTACCACAAATCTCACATGGGTACGAATTAGTGGTATTGTGAATTCGTTCATGGCGCTTGCAGACATGTTTACTGGCAAAAGACTTCCCACATACTGAACAGATCCACTGGAAATCTTTATTATGCTGCTTCATGTGGTCCTCCATATACCCTTTCTTTAAGAACCCTTTGCCGCAGTAATCACAAATAAACCTTTTTCTCTCTTGGTGTGATTCTTTGTGCATTTTCAGTTGTGTAATGGTTTTAAATGTTTTACTACAGCCCTCCTGGTCACATTTATGCGGTCTACTGGTTGAATGAATTAACGTATGGCTGCGGACATTTCCACGATCGTTAAATCTCTTTCCACAGATAACACATGAAAATGGCTTGTTACTTGTGTGTGTAATTTGATGTCTTACCATTGAGGATTTATAGCTAAATTTCTTCCCACATACAGGACAGGCATATCCATGTGAACCAATATGCACAGCCTCAATGTGATTGTTTAATTTTGCCGTTGAATTTAATACTTTGTCACAAATATGACACTGAAATAGTTTTTTCCCATGAAATTTGATTCGATGTCTGCAAAGGACTCTATATTTATTGAATTCCTGCCCACATGTTAAACACATGTATTTCTTTGGCTTATAGTGTATTGACATGTGTTTAGCCAGACTGACTAGAGATTTAAACATTTCATGGCAGACAATACAAGTCTTCCATTCATTATTTGAGTTATCTGAGAAATAGTTTTCAGTATCACTACCATCAGACTCTTCACTTTCTGTTCTATCATGCACAAGTGATTCAATGTCATCTAAGTCACTTCCATCAATATCACCAATGGCAGACTTTGAAGAAATTGAACATGACCTTGAAAGGTCATCTTTAGAGATACATGTAATCTGAACAGTGTGTTCAATGTCTGGCTTTGTACCTTCATTAACCAGATCAATGTTTTCTTTTTCACACGCGGTTTCAGTTTCTATTGATGTGAAGCTGTTGCTTTTGAATAAATCGTTCTTATTTTGCACTGTTTTCAAACTATCTGTTTTATTCCTATCCATGGAGCCGTCATTAACAATTCCATCATGACTGCCTGAATTTTTCATTTTATCAGACGTTTTATTCATCTTGTAGGGTTTATGCACGTCTGCAACTACAAACATTTTGACCTTACCTACACTTGGTATTTCATGACCTTTCTGACCTGAAATTGAGGCATCCAACTTTTCATCAGGGTTATGGCTAGTAGTAATCATTTGATTGACCTTTGAACCATCAATATCCATTGTTTTTGTATTTATTTCATCATTTTGCTGTAGTCTTCTAACCTTTTTTCTGGGTCTACCGGGCCTATTCTTCTCTTCATGATTTTCTACATTCTCCCCTTCAGAATCTTTTTGCCTCACACTTGATTTAAATGTTTTTCCTTTCGTTTTCAGGACATGTCTCCCCCTTTTTTTTGGAAGAATTTTATCAGGACTTGAATCTAAAATATATGACATCATAAAGATAATCTAATGTACAGATAATGTATTAAATTGGGATTATTTTCATGGCATACATGTATATGTGTATTTATTTTCATTTTTTTCATAAATACCTTGTATGTACCGGTATGTCATGGGCATTTTACTGAACCAGTATAAATGTATTTTACAATGCGGGGACCAGCCTTCAGCAGAATCCAGATGGGGAAAATTTCTAAATATTCACATATCAATTTAAATATATATGTACAAAAATGTATTTTTAGCCTTGGTAAACCAAACACCTCTCTTAACAGAATATATACAAAAGTTCAAACAGGGATTGGTTTCAAAAGGTTTCAATATAATTCATTACAAAGCAAAGGATTCTTTATTTAAAAATGTTATCTAAGTTTATCTAAGACCTGAGAAGAATATTTTTTTAAAGACAACAGACAATGACTGATGGGCAACAACCATGGACACCATGGCATAACTTTACATGGACCCCTGGTCCAGTCGAGCTAATAATCATTATCTAATACCTCATGTACAACTAACCATCAACATTAAGAGAGACTTTCACAACTTTTTCTTCCTCTGGTAATAAATTTTCTACAGTGACAGTGTAATCTCCTGCATCTGAACTTTTAGCATCTTTAATCACAAGGTTATATTTAGAACTTTCGGGGACAGCAATCCTGGATTTATCGCCAGTTATGACAGATGTTCCAATGGCAAGGGTGACACCATCTTTATTCCATGTGACAAATCCAGGGTTGCCTTGCAATTGACAATTCAAAATGGCTGTTGATCCAATCTTAGCAGAAAGGTTGGATGGTCTTGTCTTCCATTTTGCCCCATCTAAAAATAAAAAAAAATGTTTGTTTATTTAAACTAAATATTAAATGCCTTAATTTTTTCATAAAAAAATAAAAAAAACCTTAGTGAGCATGCTCACATACCCCACACGTCCCTATGTTGGATACTCAAGTGAATTTGTTTGTAAGAGAAATACATGTAGAAGGACCAAGATAAAAAAAAGGAATAAGAGTGTTTTAAGGCTTTAGACCTTTATCTTCTAACTAAATTCTGTTACTAAGATAAGAAAAGGAATGAGTGTTTTTAGGCTTTAGACCTTTATCTTTTAACTAAATTTGTTACTCAGAATGGTACTTCCAAACTCCAGACTGATTTCTTTGAGTTTTTAATAATCCAAAGTAAATATCATCATAGCAGAACAAAACGTACACTTAACCTATAATTTATAATTATATATTTATAATTTATATATCAACTTATATACCAAAGCAAATCTGCAAGCATTTAGAAAAAAAAAGTCCAAAAAACAGTTATTTCTGTGAATTTAGCAATGTTCAAGGCCCATTATTTTTGTAAAAATCATCGAAGCAGAACTAACTACAAACTTGTCCTGTAACTTATAATGGTGAATTTCTATTCAAAAAATCATGTCAATATCTGCAAACGTTTAGAAAAAACGTCCAGGAAACTGTTACTTCTGTAAATTTTGCTAAGTTCAAGGCCCGTAATTTCGGTAAAAATTATCAGAGCAGAACAAAATGTACACTTGACTTTAAACTTATCATGATGAACTTATATACCAAAAATCATGTCAATAACTGCAAGCGTTCAGAAAAAAAGTCCTGAAAACGTTTTTTTTTTCAGTGAATTTGCTAAGTTCAAGGCCCATACTTGCGGTAAAAATCATCAGAGCATAACGAAACATTAACTTGACCTGTAACTTATCATGGTGAACTCATATACCAAAAATCATGTCGATATCTGCAAGCGTTTAGAAAAAAAGTCCAGAAAACATTTTTTTTCTGTGAATTTGCTAAGTTCAAGGCCCGTAATTTCGGTAAAAATCATCAAAGCATAACGAAAGTTAAACTTGATCTGTAACTTATCATGGTGAACTTATAAACCAAAAAATATGTCTAATTCTGCAAGCGTTTAGGAAAAAAAGTCAGGAAAACTGAAGATTGACTGACAGACTGACGAACGGGCCAAAAACATTCGCAACTTTGTTGCGTGCGGTATAAAAAACACAGCAAAAAATCAAGCTTTGTTCAGTATAGTTCTTTTCTTCAATACATTCACTTTTTTGTGCAAGTAGAAACCAATACTTAAAATAAGGGCAAGGTGACCCGTACCATTTATATGTGTTTGGATCTTTGATCACAGTCTACTGTATGGCCTGCCATTTTTGGCTTTTCTTAGACTGAAGCATATTTTAAGGATGTTCGCTGGTCTACTTACAAATACATGTAACTAGGATTTTAAAGGACTGTGAAATCTTTTTAGATCTTTCATGCTACAACAATATAAGAAAAACAAGAGGCTCCCAGGAGCCTGAATCACTCACCTTATTGAATTTTGCATTTCAAAGGCAATAAATTAAACAAGAAGTTGTCCAACAATTTTGAATCAAGAAGTTTTTGGTAGGACTATAACAAGATCTTTTCAACAATTGAAAGTTTCTTTTAATCTATCATAGTTTTCAAGATATTGACTGAAAACTATTAACAAAAAAGTCATGTTTCCCCTTTCAAGGGCAATAACTCTCACAAGGAGTCTGAAGACCTTTGTAGTCCTAATAATATGGATCATTTCAGCTATTCAAAAAATTTGGATAAACCTAACGGTTTACGAGATATATGTGAAAAACTACTGTCTGACCCCTATGTTCTAACAAAAATCCCCACGTCAGTTCTATGCAGTATACCCCAAGGAACATTCATACCAAGTTTGGTTTCAATTTGTCACATAGTGTCTGAGGAAGAGATTTTTTAAAGAAATAACATTAAAAATAGCAAAAATCGTTGAAAAAGGGCAAAAACTGCAACATGGCTTAACAGATTAAAACCAAAATTTGACCAGATAGATCTCATCATGCTGAACACTTTTACCTGTGTCAGAATTCAGCCAAACCTAATGATTTAGGAGATCCACATGAAAAACTACTGTCTGACCCCAATGTTCTATTTTTAGTAATGGCGGCCATGTTTTTTGAGGAATCAAAAATCCCCACAACAGTTCTATGCAGTATACCTCAAGGAACATTTATACGAAGTTTCATTCTAATTAGTCAAGTAGTTTTAGAGGAGAAGAGTTTTGTATAATTGTTAATGACGATGATGACGGACGCCAAGTGATGGCAATAAAAAATGGGTCAGTGTGCAGGTTTTAAGATGTAAGCGTCTGATATTTTGGGGGAAAGGATTTCTCTAGACTTTCCATGGGTTTTGTTTTAGTCTTATCTATTAAAAACACTGAAATAACATTTTAAGGTGTGTTTAATGAGATTATGAAAAGAAAAGAGAAGTCACCAGAAAAAAATATTAATGTCATGAAATGGATAAAATCGAAAAGTCAAAAAATCAGACAAAAATGGCTGAACATGGCCAGGGAACATCCTTAAAATGAAAATCAGAGTGATAAAGATTCCTACTAACATCAGTACCTTTGTTTGGACCTTTGTCTGCAGTCTCCTTGTTCTTTCTGGAAAATCCTCTTCTCTTAGTTTTATGCATCCTTTGTTGATGGGTGTTCAGTTTGTGCTGTAAATCAAATTCCTTTCCACATTTGCCACACTGGAAAGGCTTTTTTCTTGTGTGTACTGCATAATGACTATCTCTTTTGGATTCTGTTGAAAATTTCTTACCACAGACTTTACAAATGTAAGAACCACAATGGTCACTTTGTGTTTGTATAGCTCCATTGTCCATGTCTACTGTATTATCTTTATAATTTTTATTTAATAATCTAGGCCTTCCTCGTTTCTTCTTAGCAACCATACTTTTTGCTGTTACATGTCTTATATTGTTAGTGTTGTGAATTGAACCACTACTTGTACATGCATCGTCTTTTTTTGGATGACTCCGTATTCTCTTAAAGGTTTTTGGACTTTCTCTTTCTCCTTCTATATTCTTTGGAGGCTGACCCCTCCCTCTCTTCACACTTCCCACAATGGTAATGGTACTTCTTTCCTCTGTTATTTTGTCACAACTTTTTGAAATCCAGGGAGGAAACTTCTGCTTCCTTCTAGATTGATTCCTGCCCAAAACTCCTCTAGCAATATCAGAACCAACTGTCATTAGTGTAGTGTTGTCATGGCAACCACTTTTGTTTAAATATATTTGACCATTAGGATGAAGGTCTTCACTGTTCATCTCTTGTTTAAAGTAGTCTTTTGACATCAACATTTTTTCTTGGTCAATACCATGCTTCCCCAATTCTACAAATTTAAAAAAAATTGAAATAAGAGATGAGCTTGCCAATGTGTTATCCCAGATGTTAAATGTTTTAAAATCAGAAGTAATTAACAATTAAAAGGTCAATTGTTCCAGAATTATTGAAAGGTCTTTTCCACCAATTCTCTCCTGATAATTATGATGTTCATGAGAAATGACCTTTGCCTCACGGCCATTGGCTTTTTGTGTTCTAACCTGTAGAGACAGCTCGATCGACAGTATTTATTTCTTGTATATATTTTAAAAGGCAAGGTTTTTGACAATTATTAAATTTGCAAAATAGTTCTAATTCTTGTAAGAAAGATGAATTCTGTAGTAACTGTGTTGTAATAAACTATTTTTTCCTGTCAATTTCATCAATACAATTAGTTGAGAACAAAATGAACTTGTGATTTTCATGAAAATAGATAAATTCAAAGGGAGATAATTATAAAGTATTGCAAAGCAAAAGGTCTCAATTGTCACTTCTAGGTCAAATGGCCACCCCTCTATGAAGTACTGAAACACATTTAACCTAGAATTATGCATTGTAAAGGTATTATTTTAGTGTGTATTGAACAAATGTTGTCAAAATAAAACTCTGATTGTGGACTCTAAATTGGTACTTTTAAGTCTCTACAAAAGTATGAGTATTGTGTATTTGTGTGAATAATGTGCTTGCATTGTGTAAGTTGGAAAAACAATGTCGGAACATAGTGACTTTACAATATTACTGTACAATAACTGTTTAAATATTTTGATAACCAAGAATTCGGTCTCTGTTCTTGCTATTTTAAGGCAACGAAAAGAGTTAATGTAAATTGATTCAGTACATGAGTACTTTGATTTTCCTATTTTCATGACAATTAAAAATGATTAATACATGTTTATTTATGGTGATATTCTCGCTATGTTGTTGTTTAAATGTTAGGCCATACATGGGGTTGTATTGCATTTAAAGATCGTAAATAGTGGTTTTTACTGCTAAAAAGCTGGACATCCGCGATTTAGGTGCCCCATGATAGGTCTAAGGCCACTTTAAAAAAAAATTTATTGGAAGTATACTTTTAAGATAGTTTTCAGAAACTAACATTCACGCATGTATTAACATTATTTACTTATTGTCTTATAATATAGGGTTATTACATGATACTGGTGAATATCGTCTGGAGCAGAATATTATATTGCACAAGCTTGCGAGTTTTTTTCTAAAAAAAAATGCATTAATTACGGTAAGAACTGTTGTTTTTAACGTGTGCACCAATTTTCAAAGAGAGAGGTGATTTTCCATAACGAAAACCGACAAAGACACCACTAATGGAATTCGTTGTATACGAATATAGTTCTAAATGTCGGTGGAGAGTTTTCCTACATAGATACATATTTAGACAGTAAATACCGCAGTACCAGTAAATATAAAGACTTAAACAAAAAAAACTACAGCAAAAAAGTGCCTAATAGAGATTCAGAAATGACCATACAAATGAGGTAAAATATCTTGTCAAGGTTTGACAAAGAACCAAGAAATGCAAAAAACATACTGCAAATCATCTATGATCAACAGTGAAGGTCCCAAGTCTATACGACTTACGGTTTAAAAGTTTAGTGACCAACCGACCAATTTCATTTTAGGTTGTGAAATCGCGTAACCAGGGAAACCTCAAATCTTTTCGAAACTTTGTCAAATAGTACTGCCCCGGGTTTCTAAAAAATATGGAGCTTTCGGTTGGTGTGTATCTAAAACGGTTTAAGAAATTTTAGCAAAATTAGTTTTTCCGCTACGGGGCAGATAACTCTGGACCGACAAATTATCACGTCTCACAGGGTGAATTCCAAAGTCCCCTGTCAGATTGCAAAAGATTGTCAAAATCTTGTCGTGATATGTTCAACCAAAACTTTGGCAAAATGCCTGGCAGAAAAAAAAAAGCATAATTATAATAATAATAATAATAATAATAATAATCAGAAGAAATACAAAAAGGTCTTCCCATTGAAATGGGAAAGGCCTTAATAAAAAAGGATTGTAGCAGTAAAATGCTGATCTGACGAAGTGAAACTCATGTTTGTGGTTCTTAGGCTATTTTTCATGAGTATCTGTATTTGACCAAATTACACAAGCCTTGTTTGGACAACATCTTGTGAGCATGTGATTTGATTTAAAAAGCATACTAGAAAATTTGATGAATCATCTGACAATATATACAGAATTTGTAGTAAAAATTCTCAAATGAACCAGTTTTGTGGTCAAATTCATAAAAAGTTGTTAATATAAAATTAAATCCTGTATAGGGTATGTAAGTCTCATCACGTGACTCCATGGTTTCATGAGAATGGGTCCTCGTCTACCATTCAAATGCATGGAGATTCGTCATTAACATAGCATTGAGTTCAATATAATCAAAGTGCTGATAGGGCTGGTGGTTTTTGATTCTTGTGAAAATGTAGCATGAACAAAATTTCAAAGATTATATGATGTTAAAAAAAAAATTGTAATCATACATTGCATTTAGAATACTGTTAAGAACTGTCCTTTTTTAATATGTATAAACTGAAAGTTAATCCATACTACTGATCCAACTTCACACACATTCACGAATTTATGTTCCATTTCATCTTTTCCCTCAATTTTAAATCTAAATGAGTTTTTATCCTACATAAAAATTTTACTTAAATAAAACCAAAATCAGCTTAAGTAAATAATTTCCTTAACACAAGATTTTTAAAATCTAGACACTTTAATCAATTTGAATTTTCCCGCCAATTTACTCAGTTAAAATCACAGCTCTCCACTTCCTGCTCATAAATGGTAAAATATTAATGATAGGATGGAAAATTTGACCTATACATGTCAGTGTGTTTAAATGAAAATATCAAACACATTTTATCCTCCCAGACATATTACTGCAAGAATAAATTCCATTAATGTAAATTTATTACTAAATATATTTCAAGGCCAAAAAGGAGTCCCTCAAATCTCCAGTTGATATGAAGACTAGATCTTAATTTTATTTGCGTAAATAACAGAATATTATTGAGCAGATACATGTAAATTGCAAGAAAGATATTTACTTGTTATAAAAGAGGTACTGAATGATATAAAAGGAATTACACTTGGACTATAGTTTTGTGTAGTGTTCAGAAATAGTAGGAAAGTTCCAGTAAGAGACCGGTGACATAAGGCATTTTGTTCCTGAAGGATCAAAAACCTAAAAGGCAAAATATCTTTATGTGTAAAAATACCGATAAAAAAATGACAAATATCTTGTTCTACAGGATAAAAATGTTAAGAAAAGCATAAAATAGAGGATTTAGCATTGTGATGCAGCGTTTTGATTTCCAGGAAGTAAACAATAAAATGCAAATTGGTCTTTGGATTTCAATGCGTTCTACATCCGAGATTCCGGAAGGGAAACTAGAACTAGACTTACAAACAGTATTCTTCCAGAACAACAATTTTAAGACGAGGGTTTGAATTTTAATGACCAAAGTCAAAGTAAAATTGTTTACTTTTTATTCGATAAAAATTGTTAAATGCTTAAATATTGACAGAACCTGTGCTGATTTTGATGACTGGTACAATTGGAAAATTATAGCTTACAATAAATTTTACACCAGTAACATTTAAGGGGTTCAACTTTACTTTCAGAACTTTTCTAAATATCAATTCAAATTAATGGTCTTTTTCAGGAAAAAACAATAAGTTCACAACAGAGTGTCAAGTGAATAATGTTGAAGGTTCATGACCGGCCTGATCGCAGTTTTAAAATTTCAGAATTTGTTCAGGATTTCAATGGGGCATTTGGAAAAAAAGATGGGCCCTTGCAAAATTTTTATGGGCCAAAAATCTCTTAATACTGTCAAAAGGCACAAATAAACAGTTTATTTTTGTGTCTTATCAAGAAGCCAAGCCAAGTAAATGACCAATTTAATTCTATCTCAACACATTTTGCCGTAAAATTGAAAGGACCCATCCCAGGATAATCCCTGCAATATGGGTAGAAAATAATTTTACAATTTTTACTATTGCCATCAAGTAATAAAATTGGTGAAAGTGAGCCTTAGTGTTTGTAATAGAAAGTGAAATCCTTTTTTTTGCCAACATTGCATCTTATCTACTAATTATGAAGACATATTTCATAAAAATGTCTTAAATATATAGGAATTATGACGATTGCCGCCAAAAAACAAAATAAAAAAAAAAACATAGAATAGCTGATATTTTTGTGTAGCTTCTTTTTCTGTTCTTGTTACAACTTATCGGAGAGAAAAAATGGACTTGCCACAGGTCATAAATTGACGTTTTTATAGACTTGGGTGGAAATATCTTGATAGCACAATTAGCAAAATATTAATATTTGGAAACCAAAGAACCCAAATTAGCTGTACTGAGTTCTTCATCATAAATGTCTAATTTTATAAAATTAAGTAAATTTGTGTAAAAATTAAAATCGTAACAAACCAATCCGTTAAATATATTAACTGATCATTGGCCACATGATGTAAAAGGGAAACTGTTACCGGTTTAACAGATAAATTATTGATCTGAAACTTATCGGTGATCAATAAATGATCGCAATTATAGTTGCAAGGATGAGTTCAGGTACTGTAGATGTATGCCTTTACAGGTTAAGTAGTACTCCACCTAAGAATCATGCAAAATGTAATTCACGGTTTTATAACCTACATATTTTTATTTTTGGTATTTTGTTTGAAATGTTATATTTAAACAGAAATTAACATGTGGCTGTTCTTGGGAGATATAAGTTATACTAAAATAAAATTCTAAATTAAGGAAGACAACTCTGCTAATGACAATGAAACTCTAGAAATCATAGAAACTATAAAATTTTGTATGTAAATTATCTCCTAAGAACAGACAAATTGGAATGAAAGACAATGCATTCCATCATATAGACCCATAAACAACTTCATAAAAAAAACTAAAAACATGTAGCCTTTTTTAGGGGGTACCACATATTACAGAATTTGCACAATTTTTACAAAGACTGCTAATTAATTATCAGTTATTATGAATACTTGCACATGAAGCTTACCACTATTACCACCAGGTTCAGTCTTAATTTGTACAATGTCATTCTCAGCACACTCTGTCTTGAGTGTTAGATCACCACTGCCTGTAACCATGGTAACAGCACTGTCAGGCATACCAAATTTATCACCTGTAACATCAATCAAAATTAATGATATGCACTTTGTAATTCTTGATTTTTTTTTATCATTGCTCATTTGACTATAAGTCATGTTATAAAAATGTGCATGTTGCAATGCACATGTATAGGGTACTTAAAGCATGTATACATTTATGTTAAAAATGAAAAGTACATGTATACAACATTCACATCAAAGACAATTCTCATTTTTGATGTGACGTCACACTTTAATTTGAATGGTTAAGTGAAGGAATTTAAATTGACTTGAAGCCAGTCGGAACTACCATGTTCACCTGCCAAGAAGGAAAAATTCTTTCTTCCTCCTCGCTACTCTTCCTTTTGAAATGCCCGGATATTCAGAATAGAATATAGACCTTTTTGTGCTACTTTTCTGGGCAGGCTCAGTTGATTTATCTATGAGGTAAATGTGATTTATTTTCCCGTCAAAACTTTCAAACAAATTTTTACTGGAAAATGTTGCCCCACTCTACTTACAGACTGAGCCTGCTCAATTAATAAGCAAAAAAAAAGGGTCAATTGAACCAGAATACATGTACAATGTACATGTAGCTTGGTTATTATAGTTATCAATTTCATTGTGTCATAAAAATAAGAATTTCTTTTGCAAATTCTACCTGACAAGTCAACATTATTATCTCCCTTAGTTGCCATATGCATAATGTTCACGTCACATGCTGAAACATCCACAGGCCGAGTGTCATATATTGTTGTTGTGGGGTCAACAGTTCCATTTAATACCACTTCCAATGACCCAGCTCCAAGAATATCTGGGTAATTAACCACATTGTTTTCTGGTTCAGCAATTACATTTGACTTCATTTCAAGACAAACTTGGTCACTAACCATATTAATTTCCACCTGTGTAGTAATATTTGAACTAATTCCAGGACTTTTGTTATGGTTCAATGATTTATTGGACTCAGGTAAGGACATCAAAATGGTGTTGCTACTGGCAACAGTAGAATCAACTGCTGTACTTGTCACATTCCTAGAGCAATGAACATCCACTGTAACAGATGTACCATTACTGGTTTCTATGTGTGTACCTGGATAAAGTAAACAGTCGAAATATAGAAAAAAGCTGATATCAAGCATGTTCCTGATGATGATAAAATAAAAAGGGTGAGGTAACCCAGAGTTATACAAGTATCTAATAATAAAATACCTAAGAGGTTTTTTTTAGTTATTGTACAAACATGTATGTATGCCATGTTAGGCAGGATATACAATTTTGTACAATTAATAACAAACCATTCTACGAATAATTCTGCAACAAAATGAATTTTTAAATAAAACTAAACAGATCAAAGGAAAGAAGGCATAATTTAGTCAAATATTTTTAGATGACTGTCTAACCATGTGAAAGGTTTTAAAATGTAGCATTTGTGGTAATAGATGCATAAAAACTATTACCAATGGCTAAGCTCCAGATAAGCTGCATATCTATATTGCTATATGAAATAAAATTAGGTTAAATTGTGAGCATTCCACTGCTATTAAATCAGGTGTACACAAGGCATATACATACATGTACATGTAGCCATGTAAACAAACCAATTTGGATCATACTTGTATGTTAATAACATTTTCTGTTGGAGAAATTACTTTAATTCTGCTTTCATTTTTTTAAGCAAAAATGTCAAAAGAGATCTGACCGATGATTTGAATTAATCACACAATGGCAGTAAATATCAACAGTACATTAGTACTTATTCATCTATGAATCAGGCAAATTGTTTATAAGGTGTGGCATGTGAAAGAAAAAAAAACAGAAAAATTTTATAACCTCCAGAAATAACATCAGTGTTTGTAAAATTTGCCTTTTTCAAATATTGATACATGTAGGTAAAATTTAGTTGAATATGGATGGAAAATTTTCCCACACATTTCCCTTATATAAGCAGTCAAAAAATATCTACATGTACAATGCACCTCAAATATGCTTTAGGATAAATTTAGATAACCTTTCGGTTGTTTTCTAGATGTATTGAATACAATGTGTATTTGTTTAAAAAAAGACCAAATTGATAATTAGGATGAGCCACCCATTGCCTGATTCTTATACAGAATGGACTAAATAAGTAGTGTTTCACTAAAATGAAAATGAAGCACATTCAACGATTGTAGAAAATGAATAAGGGTTGCATGAAGTACAAGAAAGCTACATGAAATTCTTCTTTTATAGTTTCTATCAGTCTCTTCCATGTCCAGTGACAGTATAGTTAAGGCACGAACCATTTTCTTATGGTGGGGGCCTGGGATTTTTTTTTTTTTTAAATATTAATTCAAATTTTGATTAAAAAAAATAAAAATATTTTGAAAAGAGCTGAAAAAAATAAAATAATTCAGAATTTTCAAAAAAAAAAAAAATATTAATAATCCTAGGCCCCCTCACCACAAGAAAATGGTTCGTGTCTAAAGAAATAGTTGATAACATTATTATATTGGTAGTAAAAACTGCTCAAGTGGAATAGCAAAATAAGATTTTACTACTAAAAGTCATTTTCAAAGTGTATGAATTAAAGCAATTTCTTCTGAAGTATAAAGTACAAGTAAATTTGTGCAAAACAAAAACATACATGTACAAATATTCATTAATTAAAAAAAAAAAAAAACATTACATACTCATCATGTACATGTAAACTGAAAATTATCTAGAGATCTGATTAGCAATCATTTAAGACAAAAGTAATTGACAAATTGACTTGATTACCTCCATTTGTTGTTATTTGCACATTGGTCACATCAGATTCTAAAACATCCTGAGAAATACATTTAGTGTCATATTCTGATGCTGTGGGAGTAAGAATGCCACTTGCTACAACTGGTGACCCATTTTCAAAAAGAAGTGGGTCAGTTACCACATTGTCATCCATTGTTTTGGTGGTGATTGAACCAACAACTTGTGGTATGGATCAGTTATTTATTGGCCATTGTGATGTACATCTAAATGGCATTGCTATTGGTAACACAAGGATGAACTGTTATACATATCACATTACTAAATGAAGTATGATGATGATCCACAGTGATGTCATGTCTAGGTTCTGTGTTTGTACCTAGATATAGTAAAGAAATTTAAGAAAATGCAACATTCCTTATAACTGTCACATTTTTTTACACATGAACAGATTTTTTCTTATTAGCTTTTTAATGGTTATTTTGATATTTTGACAATGTATATTTGACACTTGCATTAGGATAGAGATAACCATAGGGTTTTTTTTATTGTCATCAATCTAAATTTGAAAAATGGCAAATATCTGTTTACTACATTTGTATTTCTGCTATTCAGTATTTTGTATCTTCTTAACTAAAATCATAGGTGTTAACCCTCCCATAATTTTACCTTTAGACCCACAAAAGAAAGTCTCCCACGCAGGAGGCATCAATCTCCTGATTTAAAGAATTTCTCCTGAAAAAATTTCCCGTTATTGAATTTATCAATTTTTAATTTTTTATCTTTTATTGTCCGCCATTTATTGGTTTATGACGTAGGTTGTGAAATCGTTTATCATCAAAACACTTGGAACAGCTAATCACATCTTCACAACTAACTTTCCAGTTCACAGGCCCAAAATACATTTTTCAGAAATTTTTGTTTAGTGACTGTTGGCCTGTAGTAGTTTATTTTATCAGCCTTCTTCCATTTTGACAAGTCTTGGGTCTCAGACTACTGCTTAATAGTGAAGACTGAGATAGACATACAAATCTGTCTAGAATTATCTACATGTACTTTCATATCGACAATTGCATGATTTACAATTTCGAACGACTAGATATGTCAAGATTTTATGAACTTTGTGACCGAACACAACTTGCCGTTCTGTGTGGCTAATCATTTTACTGACTTTGTGAAAAAAAACATTTCATAACAATCAAATTGCAGAGGAATTTTAATGTTAAAGGATTAAATGCACCTAAATCATATAACAGGCTATCGTACCAAGTCTTGAGGTTACAATCGTGTTTGAAAGCTAAAGAGAAACCATTCAGTATTTTATGAGATGAAAGCAATGGTAGGGCTGCCAAAAATTTCACATTTTCAAAGATGGTAGCAGGTCCATCAAAACCAGATTCATTGATTGACATGCCAGTGGTGAACATAGCAAAGTCTATTTTATGTCATACCAAGCACCACTTCTGTGAACTACATGTATAATTCATACGCTCCCTTGGGATTGTTTATGGTTGTATCATTAACTTGGTTCTGTATAGAAAAAGCATCAATATGCGGTTTGTACCTACATTTTCAGAAGCTTAAAAACAGCATCATGGCAGCTTCATTTCAATTTTCATGCATATACTATTAAGAGCCAAACCAGTCTCGGAAAATATTCACTAGTTTCGATAATTAAATACAAATAAAATAATAACTATTCCAAGATAGGGCTGGCCATAATAGTCTGCAGTATGGCTCCAAGATGTTTACGAAAATTACGTATCAATATTACCCAAAATTGTGAAATGAAAACGAAACAAAAATAATCGAGAAAAGAAAGAATCGAAACGAAATAATTTGATAAAATGAATCACATCATTTCAAAAACATAATTAAACGATACAAAGCAAAACTGAATGAAGCAAAACTTAAATGAATAAAAGAAATCTTCTAAGATGTTTTGGAAAATTACAAACGCCAGTGCCAGACAATCGACCCAAAGGCATTTCCAACCATGACAACCAATAATTCTTTATGAATGCTGGACATTTCTGCCAATAGACACAGAGATTGATTTTCCCATTTTTTACCACTTGCTAATGGAAGCAAGTGCTGATTTTTTCTACTTGCTAAAATAAATTGTCACCTGCTGATTTTTTTAATATGTAGTAATATTAAACAATTTAAACAGCTAAAATACAATCAAAATACAACAAACAACTATTGGTTAGGGTCGTAAGGGGCAGTATAATACAACAAACAACTATTGGTTAGGGTCGTAAGGGGCAGTATAATACAACAAACAACTATTGGTTAGGGTCGTAAGGGGCAGTATAATACAACAAACAACTATTTGTTAGGGCCATAAGGGGCAGTATAATACAACAAACAACTATTGGTTAGGGCCCTAAGGGACAGTATAATACAACAAACAACTATTGGTTAGGGTCGTAAGGGGCAGTATAATACAACAAACAACTATTTGTTAGGGCCATAAGGGGCAGTATAATACAACAAACAACTATTGGTTAGGGTCGTAAGGGGCAGTATAATACAACAAACAACTATTGGTTAGGGTCGTAAGGGGCAGTATAATACAACAAACAACTATTGGTTAGGGCCCTAAGGGACAGTATAATACAACAAACAACTATTGGTTAGGGCCGTAAGGGGCAGTATAATACAACAAACAACTATTGGTTAGGGCCATAAGAGGCAGTATAATACAACAAACAACTATTGGTTAGGGACCTAAGGGACAGTATAATACAACAAACAACTATTGGTTAGGGCCATAAGGGGCAGTATAATACAACAAACAACTATTGGTTAGGGTCGTAAGGGGCAGTATAATACAACAAACAACTATTGGTTAGGGTCGTAAGGGGCAGTATAATACAACAAACAACTATTTGTTAGGGCCATAAGGGGCAGTATAATACAACAAACAACTATTGGTTAGGGCCCTAAGGGACAGTATAATACAACAAACAACTATTGGTTAGGGCCGTAAGGGGCAGTATAATACAACAAACAACTATTGGTTAGGGCCATAAGAGGCAGTATAATACAACAAACAACTATTGGTTAGGGACCTAAGGGACAGTATAATACAACAAACAACTATTGGTTAGGGCCGTAAGGGGCGGTATAATACAACAAACAACTATTGGTTAGGGCCGTAAGGGGCAGTATAATACCACAAACAACTATTGGTTAGGGCCGTAAGGGGCGGTATAATACAACAAACAACTATTGGTTAGGCCTCTTTGTTTTCTGTCCATTGTACCATCAGTGTGTAACAAATGGCCTTGACTTGAAACTGTCCAGTGCCTTACCACTCATGTTACTTCTCATTAAATGATTTGAAATTCCTTTTCCCATTTCCTAATGTCTTCAAAGAAGCAGTAACAGCCTGATTAATGACAATGTTGTTGTTATTGTCTGGCTGGCTTGTGGTGCCACTATCTGCATGATCTAAGCCTACTTCTGAGAAATTCTGTTTGTTAATAAAAAAAAGCCGTAATTTGTCGACTCATGTCGGCATAATAAATATTGACCATTCTAGTTGAAGGCCGTTTAATTTTCTTGTGTATTACCCAGGTCAGTAAAATGCTTTAAGGCAGCAGAAATAACCCTTGTATCAAACATTCTAATGATCCTGACGCTCAAAAGTGAAACTTGGCAATAAAAAAAAAAACACTCGCTAAAATTTGCAGGCATGATATACATTATGTAGCTTCAACTCGCTAAATTGAAATTCCACTTGCATTTAGTGAGTATTTCCAGTAAAATTCGATCCCTGAGTAGACATATCAGACCGTGACAATAAGTAGGTTTTGTGGAACAGGGTTATGTTGCTACAAGAATTCATCACCACAGAGGTTTTATGGTTGTCATCATGAACTTGTGGATTGTTACAGAGTATCCATCTGAACCATGAAAACTGATTTGTTCAATATGTCATAGTTTTTCTCTCCTCTTTTGACTACCCCATACTTGACTTTTTATGAGCAACTCGGTGGGTGTTTCTAGAAAAGCAGAGGACGCTTACCTTACTGGTGCACCTGGTCCATGTTCCCAGTTTTTAGTGGAGTCTAAGTTGCTCATTTGCTTTTGTTACTTTGTATGTATGATTTTAGTTACTTTATGTTCTTTGTTGTGTATGTCTGTTTTCCATGTTTGGTCTTTGTCCCTGGATTACTCTTTTGATTACCGCTAGAACCTTGGTTCCCTTGATTACTCTTAGTATTAGTAAAATACTTTAGGACACATATGATTACAAAATTTACCACATTTGAAGGTTAAAAGTATAATACATCAAATCAGAACTAACAAAAATTATTTAAGTTGTTTGGAATTAATGTTTCTTTTTAAAAGGTTTCATCTTCATCATATTATTGTTGATTCCTGTGTATATATTATGTATTCTTGGTTTTGAAAAAAAAAAATTTGAAATCCTCTGTATTATTCAATTTACATGTACAATGTATAACATAACAAGATATGTCAATAATGTTGTCATGTAAAATCTCCCACAATGAAGCTAAACTAGGTTGTATTAAATGCTAAAAAGACCATTTACACCTGCCTTATTTTGGCAGAAACACATGTATAACATGTACTTTCTTTTGTTAATACAATGTACATTTATATTCTAGTAGCGAGCATCGCGAAGCGGTGTGAGCTCTACGGTTATCACATGTACTTTCTAAATTCCCTTAAGGTTCCCTAATATACTAACGAAAATAAAGTCATGTCCCGGAAGTAACAAAAAGTGACTGTCCTAACTAAGAAAATTCATCATTTCCTTCCATCAAACAAATAAAAAAATATAGGTCAAGATTACGTTTCAGTAAAAAAAAAATTCATCTGTTCTGTTTTCAAGTCTTTTTCTATTTTTTTTTTACTTACATGCATTTAAAGAAGTGAATGTCATGTTTTTTTAAAAACTTCAGGAAACATGTGGATGTGTACGTACGTGTTACGGTGTATCTCCGCTGTTCCACTGTTGCTGTTGTCAAGAACCTAACCCGCCTTGAAAAAAAATATTACTCCGATTGTATTATCAAAATTGAAGCATAGCTTTTCTAAGATAGGAAAGGCAATCATTTTCTTGTTTGGAATTTGCAGCTGTCATCTGCATTTTGTTTACACCACATGATATGTGTAAAATATTCCCACCATCCGTGGAGAACTGCAATATTTCCGGTGTCTGAAATGGACATTGCTAGAGATGTCCCTAAGGGACAAAAAATGTAACAATATTGTGAATTGCTATAAAGTTATTGACCATTTTGAGGCGAAGGGAAAGGAGGTATGGGGTTGGAATTTTTGGGAAAAAATTATTTGTTATTCATTTATTAAAAAAAACTCCCCCATTCATTTACAAGACAGATTTTCAAATAGAATTATTGATTTTGCTTGCTGCTTAAATATAAATAAAAATATTGCACTTGCGAAGCAAAAATTTTGATCAGGGTTGACCCCCTCTATGTAATGTCCTTTATTATTTCTACGAGTCTCGCACAGATGGTGCATGTATGGTAAAGCTCATGGTGCTCGCTGATTTAGGCAATGCCTATCCCATATCATTCTCTTACAAAATGTAGGCAGACTAAGCCTTATTCCCTGGTAAGGTCTAAAATGTGAAACCCATACCAACTTTTCCCTGTACCCAAATAATATTTTGCTAAAATAATCATTCTTACTGTGTGTCAAGAACTGAAAATTGCATGAGATGTGAAAAAAATCTGTTTCAATTCATTTCTAATCAAGAAAATGATGTATATTTTTCTGATATTTCTCGTTTGATCGGTTTCTTAAGTCAAAAGGTCTAAAATGTGAAACCAGAAGATACCATACACAACAATTTATTGACCATTTCTCACTGTCCTGTCCCAATTTTACGTTTTTTTTTTAAATCATTAAGAACTTGAAACTTCACCCTAAGACTTTGGGTAAAGTTTTGAAAGATTTGATATTGTTTTTAAAAAGAATCTGATGCGATTTTAATTTATCTTCAATAAAAAAATTTGATATTATGTCAAATTAATCCCTTTTGGGATTCGGCGCTGGAGATATTTTTTTTGTTTTGTACACCATTGGTGGTGGTCAAAACAAAAAACATCCCCAATGCCGAATCCCAAAAGGGTTTAACATTTCAGACCGGTCAGAAGGGATTCTTCCTGTTCAAGGCTTTTAGTTTTGTACAGCATTAATTGATAAGTATTTTGTGTTGTTGATTTATTACCGTTGTTACGTGGAACTGTGAAAATATCTATATAGATGGTGTTAGCAACCCAAGCCCAAGGAAATTCATAGAGAGCTCGAAGTAGTTTACGTCGTCCCAAATTTCGCCCAAATATTAAAAAAAGCTTCTTTGTTACGAAACGTTTGATTGGACAGATTTTTCGTACCATCTCGTACCAATATTAACTCGTCTCTTCATAAGTGGAGTCCGGGTTGCCCAATTATTCTCTAGTTTGCTTTCTATGGTGTACTGTACTCATTAAAATTAGTCTATTTATGTTATTCATGATATATGAATCCTTGATGTAACTCGACCCTTTGTATCTATTTATCATAGTACTCATGTAATGAATCGATTAATAACGACTGATTGAATTTTTCGTCAAATTATAAGAAAAAAGGAAAGAACTGGGGGCGACTTCAAACATACGTAAACACAAACTTGTTGTAAATTGTGATTGCAATTTCTTATACCAAGTTGAGACGAAAATCCATTTTTTTATTCTTCAACATTCTTTCTGCTGAAAAAGTGAATACACATATACAGGTATCATTAGGCAGCCCAACTAATAATACCACGAAAGTTGCGTTGACACTTTCTGGGACTGAGATACATGTGGGTGTGAATATATATTCCTACCCCATCGAAAAATCGCTTAAATTTACATACTTTTTTATATCAAAACCCCTAGCTATATAGAATATTTATGATTTAGTAAAACAAGGCTTATTTATCACTATCACAATTGATACTGGCGATTTTCAAACTCAGAATTTACCAACTACGGCTAAATATTAGATTTTCGATTTTTTCATGAAAAGTCCTATAAATTCGACTCTACATGTTTTAGCACATTGAACGTCCGAAAGTAGGTATCATAGATAGATAATTTTGTTTTATACATTATGAAAGAGTAATCAAGGGAACCAAGGTTATAGCGGTAATCAAAAGAATGTAATCCAGGGACAAAGACCAGACATGGAAAACAGACATACACAACAAAGAACATAAAGTAACTAAAATCATACATACAAAGTAACAAAAGTAAATGAGCAACTCGGACTCCACTAAAAACTGTGAGCATGGACCAGGTGCACCGGTAGGCGTCCTCTGCTTTTCTAAAAACACCCGCCGAGTTGCTCATAAAAAGTCAAGTCCGGGGTAGACAAACGAGAAAAGGAAAACTATGACCCGTTGAATAAATCAGTTTTCATGGTGCTGATGGATACACCATAACGATCCATGAGTTCATGATGACGACCATAAAACTTCTGTAGTGATGACTTCAATCTTGTAACAACATAACCCTGTTCCAGAAGCCTATTTGTCAGAGTTCTAGCGCGATACAAAAAGTCTGCGTAGTCCCGGCAACTCTGGCATAACGTATGAGTTGTGATATGAACACTCCATACGCAGGAGCCGAAGGGATGTTGCCACAGATGAAAGGAAAGTTGACAATTCTGAATGAAAAGTCATCACGTTTGTCGTAAAGTTTGGTCAATAGTTTTCCTTTACCATCGATTTCTAAGTGTAGGTCAAGATATAAGGCTGACTTCACAGTGTCTGTAGTATCTTGAAATCATGAACAACTTTTTTTCTTGTAAAAGTTATCCTTGAAAGTTAAAAATGTTTTCTCCAATCCTAGAAAACAGGTCTCAGTATGAAATTAAATGCTCATTCACAACATACCAACACTGTAAACACTTAAATATTTGGCATTTATAATAATTTAGATGCTTAGTATTTCGTTCTTATTATATAAATGCAATTGGAGAATTTCCAGAATAATTTCGGATTTTCTTCTATTTCAACCGTTTTGGTCTTTTTGTTACAATTAATACCGTAGTTCAAACAAGATTTTATAAGATAAAAAGTACCATTATTATATAGTGTCTTAGCTTTCAAATGAGCCCAGCAATATATGTTCGAACTATTACATGCAGGTCCATCTAGGTTAATAATTGCAACCCCTACCCCTGAAAAAAAATTATTTCCACATAACCAATTGCTAATTTTTAGCATATATACGTTGTAAAAAAGACAAGTTGGGCACTATTACTTTAGATACTGGTGTATCTTTTCATTTCTGGGACTTAGTTCTCAGTTTAAATGTGACCTAACCTTAAAAATAGGAATTTTCGGAATGTCAGATTTTCATAATTGTTTTTCAAAATATTCAATTAAAAGGATTAATTATATATTTTTTTAAGATTATAGAAGTTCTCTATTAAATTAAACCTCATACATGTATATCTGTTTTTGATTGACTGAATAAAAAAAAATGATTATAATTGCCTTGAAAATATTTTGTTCTTATGTTCTTCTTTTCAACAATTAAATAAATAATTATAAAGTGTTTTTCACTCTTTTATTTATTAAATGTAATTAATTATTCAATGTCATATCAGACAGGAGCTGCTTTGAGGTAGTTTATGCTCGTCCAATAACACAACAAGCAACCCTCTCACTTTCGACCTCATGCCCGCCCTGCATGATCTGTATGAAAAAAGAAAAAAATATGACAGTTTTAATACTAAGTTGTAATGCATTAGTACATTCATGTACAATTCAAAAAGCGGCGTGACAGTTCCTTCTTTTAATTCATATTTTATGAGATTTTGATATTTAGTAGTAGTTCTCAATGACTTTTCGTTGTAGTATTCCCGTATTAAGGGAGTAGACCTGGGGATGATCCCAAAATTTTCTCTTTATATAACGTTCTTTAAAATTGTACATGATATCACGCTAAATGTATTACATATTCTGTCATTTTGTAAGGAAATTCACCGTCCAACTACTTTTAGAAATCTGGAGCATTAGCCAAATTAAACCATACCTGGTAAAAATTTAATTTCAGATGTAACACGCTTTCTAATTGGATACAAAAAATGTCTATCATCTCAAACACTCAATTTTGTAAGGTGACAGTGACGTCATCAAACTTTTTTCTGATTTACTTCTTAAATTTTGATACTAAAATTAAATTACAAGAAATGTTATATTTTGTCGGTCTATTTGAAATAATCTCAATGCCCGTGGTGCACATTCGAAACTAACCTGCTATGCAGCTTATTTAGTGTGCACCACGTGATTGAGATTATTTCCTCACAGACCGTAAAAATAAGTCATTCCATTCATTTTTTTTTTAAAGTGTCTACTCTTGTACGTTTATCATACAGTGGCAAATACAGAGGGGAAGGTGCAGGGGGTTGGCACCCCTCCTTTTTATCGGAAAAAATTGTCCTTTTCATGTATAAAATTGACAAAAAAATGTCAAATAAGGTTCTAGCACCCCCTTTTTCTGAGGAAACCCGGCTGGCACCTCTCCTTTTCAAAGTATCTGAATCCGCCCCTGTCATCTGCCACTGAACTGATTGATTGACTCACCACAAGAGAGCGAGCGTTGAGATCCTCCACATTGATGTGATCGAGGGTTCTGGTTGCATGGACGTCGCCATTGGAATCGTCGATTACATCTCCAAGGTCACCAGGTCTAAATAAAGAAAATCAAACATTTTGTCACCACATAATGTTTCTCGAGAAAAAACTCAGACTTGTTGAAAAGACGGCTTGACAAGATTTCAAATGAGATGCCCACTTTAAAATATTCATAAAACTCTATACTTCAACATATTTGTAAACAAGAGGCTCCCAGGAGCCTGAATCGCTCACCTGGTTAAATTTTGCCTTCAAGGGCAATAAATTTAACAAGGAGTTTTCCAACAGTTTTGACCCAGGAAGAATTTGGTAAAACTCATCATAAGGATTATTTCATAAATTGAAGATGTCTTTCTATCATAGTTTTCAAGATATTGGCTGAAAGCTGTAAAAAAAAAAAACAAAACAAAACAAAACAAAAAACAAATAAAAACATCCGTTTTCACTTTCAGGGCAATAACTCTTACACGGAGTCGTCTGACAACTTTGATTACTCAAGATTTTTGTAGGCGTTATAATAAGGATCATTTCATCAACTGAAAAAAATGCCTAAACCTAATGGTTTTAGAGATCTAATATGCGAAAAAAAAAAAATAATGTACGACCCCAATGTTCTATTTTAGTAACGGCTGTCATCTTTTTTGACAGATAAAAAATCCACACATTAGTTCTATGCAGAATACCACAAGGAACATTCTTACCAAGTTTGATTCCAATTGGTCAAGTAGTGTCAGAGGACAAAATTTTGGAAAGAAATAACATAAAAAAATAGCAAATAAACGTCGAAAAAGGTAATAACTAATACATGGCCAAACAGATTAAAACTAAAATTGGACGACTGATAGATCTACTTACCCTGGAAAACCTTTTCCTTATGTCAGAATTTGGCTAAACCTAACGGTGATGGAGATGTATGCGAAAAACTACTATCTGACCCCTATGTTTTATTTTTAGTAACGGCCATCTTTTTCGGCGGATCAAAAATCCCCACATCAGGGTTTAAATTGGCAAGTATTGTCAGAGGAGAAGAGTTTTGAAAAATTATTAACAAAGGCGGACGACGGACGGCGATGTAGGACGCCACGTGATGGCAATAGCTCACATGGCCTTCCATCAGGTGAGTTAAAAAGGGCAATAACCCCAACATGGCTTAACAAATTAACGCGAAAATTTGACCACATATAGATCTCACCATGCTGATTATTTTTATTTAGTCAGAATTTTGGTTAAACCTAACGATTTTGGAGATATGTGCGAAAAACCACTGTCTCACTCCATGTTCTATTTTTAGTAACGGCAGCCATGTTTTTCGACGGATTAAAAATTCCTGTACATTATTTCTATGTACCTTAAGGAACATTCGTACCAAGTTTGGTTCCAGTTGGTCGAGTAGTATCAGAGGAGAAGAGTTTTGAAAAATTGTTCACGACGACAGACGACGACGACGGACGCCAAGTGAGTGCAATAGCTCACCTGGCCGAAGGTGAAAAAAATAGAAATTATATCGCTTAATTATAATGTCATCAGAGGATGAACCTATTACTTGTATTACAAATTCAATTGTTAAAAAACTACATGTAGTTCATAAAATCTCTATTTGAAGAAAGAAAGAAAGAAAGAAAGAAACTTTACGAGTTGATTTACCCCCCCCCACTTTTGTACCTTAATGTGCATTACATACGCTAGTTATTGTAATGTATCTGTTTAATTATAATGTTTATACCTAGATGTACCTAATCAAATTAAACCTTTATATATAATGTATGATTTTACTGCTAAACCTTGGTCACAGTGATTATATTTTCAACGACTTTCTTGTAATATAGTTGTCATTTGGTCTTGTAACTTTCATCTATCATTTGTGTTTGTAACTTGTTGAAGCATAAGCGAACATGTATTTTTTAACGAAATAAATGTACATGAAACTAGCAACATCCATAATTTGGTAGGTGGTTTAGTTTTGGTAAAAAAAAAAAGGCGATCAGTTGGGAAAAGGATAAGGTAACACTTTGATTAGATAGAGCTTCGCTATAACACCAAAACACAATCTTGGCCTTACCTTTTAGGGGCATGTGGATCATCATGACCATGGTACATCCTGCCGAGAGAGTGGCAGCCATTGGACATGTCTCCCCATTCATGGAGCTGTACACCGTGACGGTGATGGGACAGATCCTCACTGACATTAAATCCTGTCAGATCTGCAGTCATATGTGTTGCTCCACCGGGCTGTAAAAAGACACGCTGTATTACAAATGTGCTCTTTAAAATATCCAAGCAATAAAGAAAACAACAAAAAAAAAAAAACAAAGCAAAACAAAACAAAATAACCAAACAAAAACCACACACACACACAAAGAAGACTACGATACATATGCTTGATGGTGTATTTTCATGTGTATTTTGCACAAGTTGAGGGCCCATGAAAGTGCCTCAAATGTGGAACCATAGTGTTCCCTTATACATGCTCTTCCCAAACGTTGTATGCAAACCATTCTAATGAAGGTATTTTGGTATTCTCCAAATCCGCACGCTTTATCTTTAAAGTGTTCGTCGTCTGTAAGAACCAGGCGGTGATGAAATTTCCCACCACACTCCCAGTTAAATTTTACTATGTGTACCACAAAAATCAAGATATACTGGATTTGTATTTTATTCGGTAAAATGAGTCATAATTTCTTTGAGAACGATTCGGATGCAGATACATAAATGATTTATTAAACTCTCCATTTTCTGACATGGAGATGAACAAAAAATCAAAATTTCTCCAAAATGAATGATGATGACATCGAATTGTAGAGATGAATTTTCTGAGTGGAAGTGAACAGCCATGTCAGTGGGTGTCGGTATGCATGTTTCAATTTGTTCACTTTAACCTAATTCCTACAAAGACTCGAAATACTTAACATCACAATATATACTTAATTGATTGGTTTCATTCTTAATTGCTCCTCGGAATTCCATAATATGGTAATAAATTTTATATGCACATGGTTATTTTGTACAGTATTTTTTAGCCATGAACTTACTGTCTGTTCGAATGTGATGTTTCCAGTAACATGATGATGTAAACCAGTGGATTCTGTATTTGGTCTGACAACACACTTAGCTTTATGGACAACTGGAAATACAGACTTTTGTCATTGATTAAATACAATCTCTATTTTACTAGGATATTAAATTTGGCATAATGATTTGGTAATCTGACTTCCCTGGTTTTATCCATTTCATAGCATAAATATTGTTTGCCCAGTGACCATCCTTATGGCTGACCTAAGCAAGATAGATAGAATTTTTGCAAATTCAAGATTTCATGCAAATTAATTTTAATAAATCTGCGCCTGCAACCATGTACATCTACTTAGAACATTAAAATTGTTTGGTCCTATACCATTAAAATTACTGCACAAAAAAATAAATAGAATAGATTTTTTGTAAGTTAATTAAGTTTCTGTATTGATTCTAAAATTACCTGAAATATATATGATTATTAACAAGAATGAACAAAATGATACAACTCACTTTCTGGATGGCTTTGTCCACGTCCAATAACACAACAGGCAATCTTGGCACTAGTATGAAGATGGTCTCTTTGGTGAATCTTTAAAAAAAATAGACACATTGATCATGTTATACTAATGGGAAATGTACCAGCATAGATTTATTTTTATACTTTACTCGACAAGAGTTGAGTGTCATGGTATACAGTGAACTTCATATCTGTCCGTCCGTCTGTCCGCCACAAATTTTGCATTTGCCCTGTATTTTTATGAGTTCATGCTCCTTCTTCGTTTCGTTAACGTTTCTGTTTAATAGCATCAACCAATTTGAAACTTTTTGAAACATCAAATACAGATTAAGATCCATTACATGTTCTGTATATTTTCAATTTATCGATCCTGAGTTAATGAAGGACATTTTTCATCAGTATTTTTTTTTCAAAATGTTTGGGATATGTTATTACCAGATCAACTTTCTAAAATGTAGATAATCTTTTGAATTGCTAGTTTAATATATGGAAATAATATGTTGAAGTTCAAGTCATTGTTTTTAGTTAGTTTGTTTGTTTTTTTGTTTTTGTTTTGTTTTGTTTGTTTCTGTTTCTGTTTTTGTTTTTTTTTTTGTTTTTACTTACAGCAATAGATCGTCCAAGGACGCTATCGTCTCCGAAGATATTGATCCATGAATATCTATGGCTCTCATTAACAACACCGTAGTCATCGTCATGGATGTCTCCAAGATCACCCAAATCACTGAAATTATCAAAACTAACAAAGTTCTGGATCTACTCCGTGACTAAATTAAAAGAAAGGGGCCGGGGTCAGATCAAGAAGTTTGTAACAAGGGGATATTCTAGGCTATAATGTGCTAATTATTATCTAAATTTATCACAAAATTAACTGAACTTTCTTTTTGTAGGTCTAGGTCCAACCTTCTGATCCGCATCTGAAGTTACTTTGCTCTTACGAATTAGGTTTGGAGCATTTTATCCTTCACATTTGAGAAAGAAGACAATACGACATTGACTATCATTGCTACGTAATACAGTGTAAAAAGAAAACCCAATATGTACGCGCTCTTTTGTTGTTTTTACGAAATCTTCATCTGTTAATATAGATTTGAGGCCAAACTTAGTCGTCTAAGCCGCCTTTAGAAAGTCGATCAGTCTGCTGATTCGACGGTATTAGGAATGTGTTATCAAATGTCTACTTAAGGGAAAATTCGAGAAAGACTAAGTAATATTGTAATTTGGATACGAGACAACACTAACTGACACCACATGTGTCGACATTTTGTACGATTTTGTCCTTTAATTACCTGTGGTAGTCTTCGTGGGGGTCATATTTGGCCCCAAGGTTATCACAGCCACTGGTCAGGTCACCATTGGTGTAGATCTGTACGTCATGGAGATGGTCTTTGTAGTCGTCGCTGACATTAAATCCTTCTAGGTGGTAGGTCACTTCAAGGTCACCATATCCCTGGGGTTGTAATAGAATTAAATTCAAAGAGCTTTTTACAAATTTAAGGATAAAAATATTCCTTATATGGGTCATATTGTAAACATTTTAGCCAAATATACACATGTAAAACTTAATATATTAACTGCTTAATCATTACTATACAATGTAACATAGTAACTCAGCCTTTTCCGCTCATTTAAAAGTCACGAAGTTACCTGTAAGACTTGTCAAGTTCTACTTAATATATATATTGTCATATATTGACATAAATTGAACGTTATTCCTTCAAGGACTGCGGCATTTTCATTAAAGATTAAAACAGAGCGCTCTCAATAGTGAACCCAGAAAGTCTTAGAAGACGATGCCAGACCATATTTTACACACCTAAAAAACACACAACATTTAGTTTGATAACAAGGATCTTATAGTCAATTAAAATAATCGGTTACTTTCCTCCAGATTTTGTTTCCCTTAAGATAGTCACCACTCACCACTTGCTTCATGTCGATAGTTCCGTGAACATGGTGATGAAGTGCCTTTGGTTGGTGTGTATTGGATCTTACATCACAATGAGCATAATGTTCAGCTGAAAAAAAAACATGATCACCACATCATAAACATTAAATTATATTTTATTCATTTATTTGAGTGAAAGAAGTATTTTTTTAATTAATCATATCAATTTATAACTAAAAAAAAACCGTATTCAAAACGCTTTTAGGTTACACAAACAAATGTTGGGTAAACATAGTATTGATAGCAAGTTGGCAGATTCGTGCAGGGAGGAAGGAATGTGTGCCCCTCCAAAACTTGTTTTTCCATAAAATTATCCAAAAACGATTTCGCACCGAGGCTTCGATTCTCGCTAGTCATCTCGTGCCCTTAACGACACAAATGTAGAAAAAAAGAAGGGAACATATTAAAATGAACTATTCTACTGTCTAAATAGACAGATTTAATTGTTACATGTAGTTTCATTTACTTTTCTTAAAGTCATATTTTTATGTCTTGAAGTTACCACTGAAATGACATGCAAACAAAAGTTTAGTTCACTTATATGAACAAATAAATATATATCAATACTTTTATCTTCTTCTAGTTCATGATGAAGAGCTGCTGCAGTTTTAGGACGAGTTTTTCCATGACCAATAACACAACAGGCAATTCTGCTTGCAGGGGTATCAGGGTCCTTGTGGCTGCCTTGTAAAATCTAATAATAAAACAAAAGTATTTAAATATTAAAATAATAAATAATCTAGCATTATTTCATTTGGTATCATCACAGCTAAACAATGTTGACTTTGAAATCCTGTTTTTAAACACCTCCTAACAGTCACAGTTGCGCAACCAGGGAGGATTCCGGTTGTTTGTTGGAATTCCACATTTTTTATTAGTGCTGAAAAATTCGCAATTTTCCATATCTACTACAAACCCTTTTGGAAAAGCGAAAATCATCTATTCTTTACTGGTTTCACATTTTTTTCTTTTGGAACGAACTATACCTCCAAAGATCTTGATCAGTGTATAAACGTAGAGTTTTGTAAAACATTGATGAATCATGAATTTTTGTTAAAATACGAATACTTTGAGAACAAGCTCCAGACCATACAATATGATGACCAGTACTTACTGTCATTGAATGACCAATGAGAGCTTCTGTGTTTGGCGCTGTACCATCAATGTCTAACCAATCATAATGGTGCACTTCATTAACCACGCCCCTATCGTCGTCAACTAGGTCACCAAGGTCACCAGGATTACTGAAACAGGAATAGATAAGCTATTCGACGTAGACAAACATGAACGCTTTCTTTGAATAACTAAATACTGTGGCGATTAAAATATTGATCTGACCAACATGATATTTCGACATAATTTAATTTCAAAGGTAACACGCTTCCTTGTTTTGTCAATATCATGCATTTTGTATTGCGGCTGAGGCGCCATTAATCTTTTTAATGATTTGATGCTAAAATGAATTTGTTTATGGTAAAAAAGGACAGGACAATACAATACAGCATTTGAATGTTAACCTTTGAAAGTTGTCCAGTTTGGTAATCCCTGTTGCAAGATTTAACATAAAAAGCAAAATCCGTTTTCCTGAAGTCGCTATGGCAACTGGTTACATGGCCAGTTACTCGAGTCAAACGAAACATTTATCATACATAGTGTGCAGAAATTATTTAGACCAACAACCTTAAAAAGTTTCAGAGTTTCAGGATATTCCCCCTGTGGTTTCAGATGAGGAACTGATGATTGTTGAAGATTGGCAAAATTAAACTTTTGACCCTTGGAACCATCTTGTTCAAACATTAAAACGGAACCGAACATAAATCATTAACAAATGTCCTTCTATAAACCATTTGCCAAATTAGTTTATCATTGGCTTTCCATTAGCGCTAATTACAAAACCTGTCGCATCATACGTCCTCCGTGGAAATCATAATTGGTCAAAGCCACTAGCTGAGCCACCAAGCCCTATGACGAAACGTAGGCTGATTGAAGCGGGTATCAACAATCCTTTATTGCATAAAAATAAAACCTAACAAAATCAAGCTCTTGATTTCAAAGTGTGGAATATTCTGCATGACCCATTATGGAACTAATTACTTAGTAGGTACTAGTACTTACGCATGCTTCTCTGGGTGAGCATTGTAGAGGTCACCAATAGAATCACAACCTGCAGACATGTCACCGAGCATGTGCAGATGTAGCCCGTGGTGATGGTCGGCGTGGTCCTCGCTTGTGTTGAATCCAACAAGATGTACCTCTAAGTAAACTGCTCCATGTCCCTGAAAAGCAAAAATATCGAAGTGAAATAGAGAGGTTTCAAAAACAAGATGCAGTAAAATGCAAACTTCATGGTTATTTTTACAATGAACTCATTAATAACTTAAATCAATAGCTCAACACACAAGCAAGCTTACCTTCTGTGACAATTCAATGCTGCCATGGACATGGTGATGAAGATTGGAAGCCATATGAGGATTTGGTTCCATTTCACATTGGGCATAGTGCATAGCTGTTAAAAAATAAACACAGTAAAGTTGACTTATTTTAACATGCGCTTCTTTAAATCACATTAAGTTACAGAACCCTATAAGCACGCCTTTGATAACTTAGAAAACTACTCTAATAATGAAAATTTATGTGATATCGGTTTAAAGATTTTAGAACCTATGTTGAGTTTTGAATGTTGAAACAAAAAGATACTTATATATTAGTTAAAATTTCCCAAACACTTTAAAACGGTAAGCACAGCGTTACAAATGTCAGGCACAAACATCACAGTTCGTAGAATGTAGTACGAACTTTCATCATCATCGTGATGATCGTCATCGTGGTGATCATCACCGTGTTGGTCGTCCTTGTGGTTGTCGTCATGGGGATCATCATGGTTTTTGCTGGATGTATTTGGGGTACACTGGCCATCCGCTGAAACAAAAACAAAAATTGCCACATAATCCATGTATGTGGATTTTTGTGTAATTTTCTCTAAGAGAAAATCAGAACCTTCTTCGGAAATGAATAATTTGTCTGATAAAGTCTTGTTTATCTGATGAAAAGCTAATAATTAAATTCTTGTGTTTCGTTAACAATATAAACAATCTAACAGATATTTGTTTGTAACAAATCATTTGTTCAATAATCAGGGCCATAATTTTGTGTACTCCAGATACTTTGGGGAGAAAAATAAAACACTGTACCAGATTTTTTTCTAAAAAATACCTTCAAGCCAATCAAATGACCTATGTCTTATTTGCATATGAAAAGCTGACCATTGGTAAAGTGACATTAAAAATGGAAAGGCGATAAATGAAAACGAATAAAAAGAAACGAAGAAAGAAAAACAAGGTAACTATAAAGACAGAAAGAAAACACTCGACAATGGCGTAGCTTGCAAGCATCCACGTCATTTTTACAAAAAATACAGAAACAAAAATAAACTGTTCTTGATTTTGGCATCTACTGTAACCAGTATGTCATTGACCATGGCTACATTTTTCATATTTCTATATCCAGAACACTGTATACAGAAGCCTCTTTTTAATTTTAGTCAAACTACCTTTAGATCTAATGTGATATTCTTTATCGATAGTGACCAGAGAACCAGATTTGTAGTTGAATTACCTGCCAATAACATTCATACATTTACATGTATTATTTTCGTTGCAAAATTTACAATGATATCTTCAGAGCACGAAGCATCAAAACTCACTTGTAGGATTTAAGGCAACTTATGCGTTTGACAATACGAATAGTAGATCAATACGGTCATTTAAATAGAAGGGATTGTAGAATATTTCCAGTTTGTTAGAACCTTTATATATACATGTATATATGTGCAGAGATAGAATGTTACAATTTCAAATGGAGGCTTGAATTACATGTATTGGAACGATATCATCGAACTGTAAATTTTAGTACGTAAATCATCCACCGTCACCAGTCAAGGACATACGGACCAGACTCGACGCGCTCTATGTTCAAAATAACGGAAAGACACAGAAAAATAAGTACTTTGTTATAGAAATAAAATTGACCTACCTCTAACTTGCAGAGCAAGTGCAGCAAAGATGACGAGTGAAAGCATCAAAAGCTTCATTGTGAACTCCGGGCGGCTTCACAGAACAGATGACTTCATCAAGTCTGCAACTGCTTAAATATGTACCCCCAAAGTGGTCATGTGTGTACTTGACATAAAAAGATAGACCTTGAAGTTGCTGGAAATTTTGCTTTTGCAGCCAAATGTAAAAAAAAAAAATGATCCGGATTATCGTCAGAGGTCATGGCTGCCGTCAGATCACTGTGACACAACATAAGGGCGGAGTTTGTAATGTGTACTAATATTTTAATAGATCTAGTTACCTAACCTAACTCGGTTCTACTTTCTGGACAAAATCTGAAATTTAAGATAGACCATGTATTGAAGAACATTCATCTACTAGTGATGGATACAGGGAAAAGTTCCGAGAGCTGGACCCAATTTCGACGGAAACGTTTAGTGCAAAATGTGGACGAATGTGATAAAATGACGGCTTAGAACCCCCTTTCAAATTGTTAGGTGCGATCCTCTCTTATAAATTACTTGATCACTCTTGTCTACAATACAAGTAATTTAATTGATTCCAACATTTTCTATAGAGTTGTCTCCTATGCTAGAGATTCTGTCGAGATTTTTCACCAGTCTACATTACCACTTTGTATAAGAGACAAATGTTTTACGATATAAGTATGTAGACATGAAGACACGGAAGTGTATAAGGAACATACGAATATTTTTAAGTCGACATTAAACGTTTTCAAAAAATTAAAATTTTGAACTTCTAGTAACGTAATTAAAAATTAAAGGCATAAAAATGTTGTTTTTTTCTTACGTTAAAATCTTGAGTTTTTCAAATATTCGTATGTTCCTAACACTTTTCTACGGAAGTATATTAGCATGAATTAAACTTTAAAAAATCGGTTTACTGCAATGTTGCTAACCAGTTAAGAAGGTTTCGTTTGGGATTTGTGGCCCCTACCGTTTCAGAAAAGGGGCCTAATGGAAGAACATTCGTGTTGTAATGGAAGAACATTGGTGTTGTCATGGAAGAACATTGGTGTTGTCATGGAAGAAAATTGTAGTTGTAATTTTATTTATATCTGATTGTGGTGATTCTTTTATTCATATTGCTCATTTTACAAATCTGTCAAATGATGTATTAACATCATTGATTTATCTTAGGCCATTCCAAAGCTATGAAGTGGGTGGAGACAACACATACACGCACACAGAGAGAAATCAGCTCTTTTATTTTTGGTGTGATTTCGATTTTTTTGCCCATTAGAATCTCCCAAGAACATCCCTTAATGTGTTTATCAATCAGATTTTTTCCTAGCATGTAACTAGGGGTTGAACGACATTTTTTCACCAAAGTGTATATCTTATCTAGGGCTTTTGAGTAGTTTGCAGATAAATTTGAGCTAATATTTTCTGTTTTCGATGAATATAGGCTCAACGTGAGGTCCGCCTAAAATGGTTTTATTTGTAGGTTCATTTCATTTGTAACCTCTTGAAATCCTTAGTTTTTCTAAAGGAATTCAGCAAATGCATTGAAGACAAGTTCTTAATGCGTAGGTGCACAGGGGGTATATTAATTTTCAATTTGTTACAAAAGATGTTTAGACGAATCCACATTCTTTGCATGAATCAAAAATGCTAAGTCTGTCCAGCCAACTTTGCAAGTGTCAGTTACAACAGAACATCCATAATGGTCTCCAACATGCTACGGTATAGTTTTTAGATATATTACAAGTATCATGCATGCGTTTTCAGACTCTTCGTCTTTAAAACATATTTTGTTTATTTAAAAACCTTGCGTAAAACGCAATGAAATGAAAAAAAGTTTAGCTTCCGTATAAAGTAATGTAGTTTATAACTCTATCTCACTTTTTCAGTGCAGTTTAAGCAAGAACTTCTATGTCATATGTTTGAAAGTTCTTGTTAATTTGAAACAGATAGTATTTTAAGAAATTTTAGCAAAGTGTTTAGTTTATTTCACTTTTTTCATGATGACTGAATTCCGAAATACGCTAAAAGAATCGTGAACAGATTTTTTGTAGGGAGAGTTGCGATTTAATAAGTTAAAAGGGTACCGTGGTTCGTACGAATATTTTTGTCACAGATCGATACGATTATCCGCACCACGTAAATTTTAGCTGTATTGCTCTTAAATATTTTCGGAAATGTTGTATATAATTAATATTCTCTAGTCCACGTAATTATTTATGCTGAAGACCATGCCATTGTACAAAATGTAATTTAGCTTTACCAATATCATTATCATATGGAGTTGGCAAACTACATCACGCAACTAAAAAAAATGTTATATTTGCACTAAAAACAACTCTTTTGTTAACAAAAGATGTCTGGGTAATGTGAGCCCATCGGAAATTCAAAGTGACATAGCTACTAGCCTACAAGTACATGTATGGCCTTGTATCAAGTGCTTTTTCTCATTTTGCAACTTCGCCTATCAGCATATTCTATATTTATTTTGATGACCTAACTGTACTTAATTGCCTAAAAGGTCAGGTTTTTAATGAAATGTCGACATTACTTATGAAGATTGTTAACACTTGTAGTATATAATTATAGAATTTAAACTAAGTGGCAATTAGTAAATTGGTGAAGAAAACGTTTAAATGCGCTTTTGATATGACTCCCATTGTTTCTCAAATACAGAAGCATAACACCCTAATCTTGATTAGGAAGGATTATACCTTGGGGTGGGGGTGGTCTGGGGGTGGTAAAATACTCGTTTTTTTTTACAAGAATATAAGTATGGCATGCCGTACATACAAAATTACTGCCGCCAGGTACTCCCTTCTATGTGTGGCACATGCCAAATTCTGTTTTCAATACAATTTCATCCGTTTGTATGAATTAACTTCATAGAAAGCACTGCAAAATTTAAAATGAAGGGAAATAACTCTTAACTGCTAGTTTTTTGTTTTTGTTTTTGTTTTTGTTTTTGTTTTTGTCTTTGTTTGTTTGTTTGTTTGTTTGTTTGGTTTTTTTTTTTTTTTTTGGGGGGGGGGGGGTCATTGTTTCAGTGTATATTCCATCTTACTTATATTTTTCTGAAAGATATACAATTAATCTGAAATATTACCTGGAACTTTCTTTACAAACTATGTTGGTACTCGATGCCTCTTGTTTGAGTAGGAGGGTTTTGAAGAAAGTTATGGTATGCGTTTGTTACTTTAAATGGGGGTTCTTACATATACCTAATAATTTTATGCACATTTTAGTAATATTTTTTCTAATATTCTTTTTATATTCTTTCAGGTTTTAAATTCGCTTGTTTTTTGTTTTTTGTTTTTGTTTTTTTTGTTTTGTTTTTGTTTTTGTTTTTGTTTGTTTGTTTTAGTTTTTTACGGTATCACTGTAGTTTGTACATAACAGCGGGGAGATAAGGTCAAATAATATTATACCTCTGTTTCCTGTTATACCAGGCCGACTCATGCCTTGACCTCCCGATTGACTTATTTTAAAGTTAACAAACATCAAAAAGTACCAAAAAAACGACCCGACATTTTACAGATGTTAGTCAATTTTCGGATTACACAAAGTTCTAATGGTTAATTACATATTTTTGAAGTTGTTTTCTATGAAATTTGAAAAATAAAGTAAATAAAATAAAATCCCGACCTACCGATCATTTTTTTTCTGACATGACGTAACAGAAAACAGAGGTTACATTTTTTTGGCCTGATGAAGAAGGGACATGCTTAAATGTAGTAGACTTTTTCCTGCTGTGCTGATTTCCGAACAGGCCAGACTGATTCAGTCGTACTTCCGCGATTAATTAATGCACCACATTCTCGCAAATGTAGGTAATGAAAAAGGGGGGTGCTAAGATATTTTAGTTTCTTAACAAGGTCATGATCAATCACCAGTGCTTCTGCTAATAAAATGCACTACTTTCTCGCAAATATTTATTGAACGCTAATCTATTAGAATTTCTACAGGAAAGTGTAACATCTATTACGGGAAGTACTGGCTGAGGCTGCTCATAGAGAAAAATAACACGGAAGGGTCTTTTGTACACAAGCCAGGAATCAGATGGTAGGATCCATTGGCATTTTGTTATTTATCACTAAAATTTTATAGAGCTTAAATGTTGGACCAATGTGTAATCACCGTACGCGTGTAGTCCATAAATTACGTTGACTGCTTTATTGCGTTCGGAGTGATGTACTACGTATCAGTGTAAAACGAACTTGTATGAAGATCTAGATCAGATATTTGCATTTGTATTCCAGTCATTTATAGATTCGTATATGCACCATACAAAGCATGTCAGTCAAGTGTAAGTCGTTAAGTTTCAAATTATTTTCTGACATAAATCTATAATTCCGGCGCATGTGCATGACCGCATTCTTTACATTTTGGCCAACTTTGGAAAGTATTGTACATGTACATGTATGAAGGGTTTATTCTTTGTATACTAACATCCTTTGTTCTGCTAACAATTTCCCTGTAAAATTTTGTTCACATGCATTTTAGGAATATGCATTATAAATGTAATCAATGCAATATTGATATATACGTGTAGGCAAGTTACAACGGTGTATTAACTTAAAATGAACAATATTCAGATACGACATGGAATGGGAGTAAAACGACCTCGCGAAGCTTTTTCAAGTTGCTAATATTGTTAGCGACTTTTCTTGTATTGTGTTTTTACTTGTATGAGAGCGTGAGATGAAATGATTGGTTAACAGTGAACATTCTGTAATATTATGTAGCAGAGGAACGCATAAGTTGCCAATTCGGTTAAGATGTTACCTGATTTTAGAGCTTCGCTTTAGTTCGTACCATTTCGGACTCACTCGAAGTTAGCCGATTGACAAACTACAGCTGTTGAGTGACACAACAATATAGACAATTTTCTTAAATGTCAAGTATAATTATTTTCGAAAAGGGAATATACTTGTTTTGCTAGTAACGTAAAAATGTTCGATGTCAAACGATGTGAAATTATGGCAAGCCGAAGTGGACAAAAATGAGCATTTTCTAATATTTAAAAAAATGATTTTTTATATTACAAATTCATTTTCTAATATTACAAATTAGATTTCTTATATCACAAAACATTTTTTTTAATATAATTTTAATATTAAAAATTCAAATGAATTTCTAATATTAAAAAAACTATTTTTGAATATTAGAAAATGATTTTCTAATATCAGAAAATGGATTTGTCGTATTCAATGACCATTTTTTAATATTAGAAAATCATTTTGTAATATTATAAAATTTGTGATATTGTATAATATTACTAAATCAGGAATTTGCAATATTAGAAAATGAATTTGTAATATTAGAAAATATAAGTGTTTTCTAATATTAAAACAATGATTTTTTATTATCACAAATTCATTTTCTAATATTACAAATTAGATTTCTAATATCACAAAACACATTTTTAATATTAAAAATTCAATTGAATTTCTAACATTGAAAAACGATTTTTTAATATAAGAAATTGATTTTCTAATATTACAAAATGGATTTGTCATATTCAGTTGCGATTTTTTAATATTAGAAAATCATTTTGTAATAGCAAAAAATGTGACTGATTTTGCAATATTGCAAAGGGATTTTTTAATATTACAAATTCAATTTCTAATATTACAAATTCATTTTCTAATATTACAAAATGTGTTATATTTTATAATATTACTAAATCATGAATTTGTAATATCAGAAAATGAATTTGTAATATTACAAAATGAATTTCTAATTTTAAAAAATCTTTTCTAATATTAAAAAAAATGATTTTGTAATATTAAAAATTCATTTTCTAATATAACAAAATAATGATTTTTGACCACTTTGGCTTGCCATATGAAATAGAAAAGAACATGAGTGTGTATTACCAATCATCACCCTAGCATAGTTTTCCTTAAATCGACCTAAAGTCTTCAAGTTTCAGCTCACTAAAATTTGTGATTTTTTAAATTCGAAACCAAGTCCATATACATATCTACGCCAGGGTTTAATATGATGAAAATGAGGAAATCACTGATTGATTGGGTGTTAAATTTAGTAGAGCATTGAAAGCAAACCAAAGTTAGCGACATAGAATATTCGCAACTTTGAAGACTTCAATCTTTGATTTTTTTTCCGATTCGTGCAGAATTCGTATATCATTTTCAGGGTCTTTGGGAGTTAGAACACCCATTTTTTTCCCCAAAATCCGTGAAAAAAATTGGGCAACACGAGCTAAATTGCCTGGACCCTCTTAAATTCCAAAGTATCCATCCAAAACCTTGGTACATTTAGTTTTGGATGTGTTCCTCTTGAATATTGCCTTGATATTTATTTCCCTAGTTAGCCATATTTTCCCTCGTTAGCTACATAACCATACAACCTTGATCTTTCCCTAGTTAGTTATATAACCTCACAACCTTGATGTTCCCCTAGTTAGTTATATGCTCTCCTTGTTAGTAATATAACTACACAACCTTGATGTTCCCCTAGCTAGTAAGCTATATACTCACCTTGTTATGTAAACATACAACCCTGATGTCCACGTAGTTAGCTATATATGGATACAACTTTGATGTTCCCCTAGTAAGTTATATAACCAGACAACCTTGATGTTCCCTCAGCCAGTATAGGTGTTCTCCTATTTGTTATATATCAACTATACAACATTGATGTTCCCTTAGTTAGATTTATAACCATACAACCTAAGGCCTCATTTCCCCTAGTTAGCTATACGTTCTCCTAGTCAGTTATATATTAACCATACAACCTTGATGTTTCCCTAGTTAGATTTATAACCATACAACCCAAGGCGTCATTTCCCCTAGTTAGCTATATATCTGGATATATAGAACCTTAATGTTTCCTTATTTAGTTATATAACTGGATACAGCATTAATAAACAATATATTTGGATGCAGCCTTGATGTTAACCTAGTTAGCTATAAATCTGTATAGAAGATTGATGTAAACCTAGTTAGCTATATATCTGTATAGAACATTGATGTAAACCTAGTCAGCTATAAATCTGTATAGAATATTGATGTTAACCTAGTATGCTATATATCTGAATAGAACATTGATGTTAACCTAGTTAGCTATAAATCTGTATAGAAGATTGATGTTAACATAGTTAGCTATAAATCTATATAGGACATTGATGTTAACCTACTAAGCTATATATCTGGATAGAACATTGATGTTCCCCTAGATAGCTATATTCCTGTATAGAACATTGATGTAAACTAGTAAGATATATATATGTGTATAGAACATTGATGTGAACTAGTAAGCTATATATCTGTATAGGATATTGATGTTAACCTAGTTAACTATATATCTGGATAGAACATTGATGTAAACCTAATTAGTTATATAACTGTATAGAAGATTGATGTTAACCTTGTAAGCTATATATCTGTATAGAACATTGATGTTCCCCTAGATAGCTATATTCCTCTATAGAACATGTTCCACTAGTTAGCTATATATCTGTATAGAAAGAGTAATCAAGGGAACCAAGGTTATAGCGGTAATCCACAGAATGTAATTCAGGGACAAAGATCTAGACCAGACACGGAAAACAGACACACACAACGAAGAACATACAGTAATTAAAATCATACATACAAAGTAACAAAAGGAAATGAGCAACTCGGACTACACTAAAAACTGGGAGCATGGACCAGGTGCACCGGTAGGGTAAGCATCCTCTGCTTTTCTAGAAACCCACCGAGTTGCTCATAAAAAGTCAAGTACGGGGTAGACGAAAGAGGAAAAGAAAACTATGACACGTTGAACAAGTCAGTTTTCATGGTGCAGATGGATACACCATAACGATCCATGAGTTCACGATGACAGCCATAAAACTTTTGTAGTGATGACTTCAATATTGTAGCAACATAACCCTGCTCCAGAAGCCTATTTGTTAGAATTCTAGCGTGATATTGACATTGATGTTCACCTAGTTAGCTAAATATCTGCATAGAACATTGATGTTCCCCTAGTTAGCTTTATTCCTGTATAGAACATTGATGTTCCACCAGTTAGCTATATTCCTGTATAGAACATAAATGTTCCAATAGTTATATATCTGTATAGAACCTTGATGTTTCCCTAGTTAGCTATATATCTGTATAGAACATTGATGTTCCACCAGTTAGTTATGTATCTATATAGAACCTTGATGTTCCACTAGTTATATATCTGTATAGAACATTGATGTTCACTTAGCTATATTCCTGCATAGAATATAGATGCTTAACTTGTCAGCTAAGTAAACACACAACTGTGATGTTCCCCTAGTTAGCTGTGTATCTGGATACAACTGTGATGTTCCCCTAATTAGCTGTATATCTGGATACAACTGTGATGTTCCCCTAATTAGCTGTATATCTGGATACAACTGTGATGTTCCCCTAGTAAGCTGTATGACAATACCCATGTTCTTAAAGAACAAAATTTATTATAAATTTCTTTGCAGGGCAAATTTTGGTACAATTGCAAAGGTCAATCCCTGAACACTTTCAGGAAAGTATAAACGTAACATTCAAGCTTGGTACAGCTCTTATATATGAAAAGGTGGACACAAGCATTTTTTTGGCAGTTGTCAGAAACCCAAGGAAGGGTGTGCAGAGCATATGCCCCATAATTTTTTCTTGCATGAAATCTTGATTTATCACAAAATCCACTTCTATTTTTTCACTCTATACTACTAACACCTACCCAACCTGAAATCCTAGATCCATCCCTGGTTGTTAAACAAAACCAAAAACATAAAACGTATATATGAGACTAGATTTTATTTTGTCAGAGGGAAACAAATATAATCTGATATATACAACAATTTAAATTAGTCCATCTATATACAATAAATATTGCACTGTAATAGGCAGTCATAGCACCTTCCAGTAAGGCAAAAAAAAAATAATATGTGTGTTTCTTATAACACCTTTAAAAAGGTAAGCATGCTTTCATTTTACTATATTTTGTACACTTAGTCTTTGAGAGAAAAATTCTGATTTGAACAGTACTTATTGAAAAATAGCAAAACAAATTGTAGAGTAATAGGAAACACACATATTTTTTTTAATTTGGCCTAAAAAACAATCTCTCACTAAGAGATTGATCAGTAATAAAGATGAAATTGTTTATGGGAACCACTAACAAATATTTCAACTTTTCCCAGTCAATACAATTCCAGTATTCATACTTTTAAAATGCTGGGTCCTGTTTATTTTATACAGAGGTCAGTAACTGTGACATAACTTTTCTTCCTGACCCCAGAATAATCTTCTTCTTGATTGCTGAGATGCTGATTTAAACATATTTTAGTGATATCAAATTAACATGTAATGAAGAGAACTTCTTTAACAATAAAAACTTCAAACAAAAGACTTTTCTTCTGTATTCTGATTCAATTCTCTGATTTTGTTGTTTTAAAAAGGGTTACACAAGAGAAGATGAATCTCCATACAAGTCTTGGTTTAAAATAAATCTTCACTCTTCATAGTAAAATTTAGATTTAGCTAAGCTCACATGCCATTGATCGAAATATTACTAAGTGGAGAAATAATTAAAACATTGTACAGAATGTTTATGTTTCTCTTTTAGTTTTTGAAGATCTAAAAATCAAATAACAAGAAAAAAAAAACAAAAAACAATTTTAAACATAATAAAGAATAATTCTGAAATAATCATCCACATGCACAACATGCCATATTGTATCAGAAATTAAAATCTCCAGTAGAAAAATTAACAAAATGTCTGCTCCTCTCCAGATACAGATTTCAAGCACATAAACAGCTCATGTTTCGATAGCAGTATATCTGACATTCAATGCTGGTATATTCAGATAAATTGTATTATAATGATACATTACATAATGCAAAGATAACAATTCCAGTATTCAATTCTTCTATTAAAATACTGTTATTTTTTCATGAGCAGAAAACTAAGCGTCATTGGACTTTGTCTTGTACTTCTTGCAATATCCAGAAAAGTGTTCATGACAATTATTGGGATAAAATATTAAATAACTTAGGCAGAAGTTGACCAATCACAGCCTGGCATCCCTTTTTCAAATATCTTGTTCTGTGCCAGCATTCCCATGTCACAAAGATAATAGTTTAAAAAAAACCAGAAAAAGCAGGGAGGATGCTGGTTGATAACGTTACAACCCCACGAACTGTGACTCATTCAAACACAATTATTTCTAAATGAACTGTTACCATTGGTCAGAAAGCTTACAGTAAAATATTATAAAATTGTTACATTTTGATTAACAGTAAAACATTGATTACAAAAATCTGTTTTAAGCTCAACTTTCCGTCTGAAAATTAACCAATTATCTAGCTATCATACATGTTGAGTAACAAACAGGTAATCCAACTATCCAATCAAAAGAAGGCAAAACATTACCCCATTTGACCAGATTGTCATCCAATCATTCAAAGATCACAGAAAACTTTCCTCTTCAACAAAAATATCCAATCAGAAAACATCTCTCTTTGAAAACTGACTAGTACATCCATTGGTTAGCAACAGTCAGCTGACAATAAACATAAACACTGAAAGCTTGACAACAATTACACTGTAGCTTCAGAACTTATTTCAATGTTCGGTGTCCGTGAAGTGTTTGAAAGTCTCCTATTTTCTAAATTTGATAGAGTTAATTGGGACATTAAACATCTTTCTCTCTCTTTAAACTCTTTTAACTCCTTCTGTAAAGTCTGAAAATAAAAATAGAAATGATTATTTAAATTGATACATTCTGCATTCAGTTATCTAAATTTAAATAATTAATGCAAAAAGCATCTTAAGCAATAGCTTGATTGAGTAATATTTTTCTCTCATTGTCAACATCCTCGACAGTCATTTATCAGAAAATTTCACACATGTATATGCTATATTTGAGCTAGTTACTTTATCAAATTATCACACACATATTAAATATTTAACCAAATGGATTATCCATGTCAGTGAAACAACACAAACAAACACTTCAAAGAACGACCTATTTCTAGATCAACACTGCTTTGCAAGCAGGGACAATTATAAGCAACAGTGTTGGTGTTCCTTAAAAGAACACTGGGTGCTAATAATAACATAATGTCTTATTGACATCAAATTTCTTGTACTTGGGTGAAAGAATCAATAGAACAGACATCTTGACTGTGATACTGAGTGCCATTAGTCAGGACTTTAGGGTATAACATGTATATAAAACACACAGATGAGTTATTATTATGAAAGGTACAATAAAGTATTATATATTTTTTTCCAGAAGATCAAACATACAAGTTATACAATATTCACTACATAAGGGGAGATAACTCTTACATCACCTGATCAGCTGCAGTGTCTTATTCAGGAGAGTCTTTTTTTCAAATGCTTTAAATTAATTACCTTATTCTGTTTCATAAGATCTGATTTCTCTGCTTTTAGTTTATGTATCTCATATCGTAGGATTTCATGATGCTGAGCACTATTAGCTAAAACAATGAAAGACCATATGTTGATCATTAGTAATCATACTATATCATATAATTAGATTAAGCAAGGCTTGTTTGTTTTTGAAGTTGAAATTAACAAGCTTGAGTTGATATTTTGCTATAATAAACTTTCGCTTAATATGAAACCTATAATATCCCATCCCTTAGAATACACTGTACACCTTATATTTCTATATAATTGGTATGGTAGCCACAGCTATGTAAAATATGATGTCCATGTAAAATAGCTTGGTTTTTAAATGATAGGTATAGTTTAAAAAGACAGATAATGTACTCAGCAATACACCGGCAGAATCGAGATCATGCAGTTTTTGTAGTGGATTATAGCCTTCACTTTTTCTAGTAGCCAGGACCATCAGTACACTAAGGGAATATGTCCCCTTCTTTGCCATGAAAAATGTCAAACAGAATTCTACATATTTTCCTATTAAATGGTACAGATATATTTCTAAAATTAATATATTCTAAAAAGACTTACCATCATATTCTGGATATAAACAATCATCAGATCTGATGTAGTTATTGTTAGGGGTCCCTACCGACGAAAGACTCTCCTGAAAAAGACACTGTAGCTGATCAGGTGATGTAAGAGTTATCTCCCCTTCCAAAACAAACATAATTGACTACTTGTAGCATCCAAACTGAGCATAAGTCATCACAAAAAAGAAAATCTACTGGTATCTGTGACTTGTACAAGGACAGAAATTTGAATCTACCTGTGATGTACCGAATAATGCTAAACCAAAAAATGCCTAGTTTCTCTGACCACTTTTAAAAAATTTTGATGCCAATGGCATTTTTTTTTTTTTGGAAAGGGGGGGGGAGTTATGTCATAAAAAAATAGTCAAAGTCTTTGTTTAATGTTTCATAATATTTCATCATATGTACTGCTAAAGCTAATAAATATTTATCATACAGTTCAGAAAACGTGCAAGTGGAAGCTAAGCTGGAAATGATACTGTATGACATCAAATTCTAGAGTAAACAATTTAGTATAATTATAGTGCCCTACTTTAATTGATGTCAAATAATTGCACATGCTGAACTTATATAAACCTTCACATAAAGTGCACAAACATTCCCAAAGAATTTTTTGAAACCATTTTCTGGACTTTAAACCAAAAAAATCTAGATTTTTTTTTGCCATGGGATAAAATCCCCTTCTGAGTGTTTAAGAGGATACGGTAGTATCTGATAAACTAAACAATTTTTTTGGGGTCTAACAGAAAATTTTCAGAAATCTGATTTTTGTGTCATTTCAAGGTTTCAAGCAAACTTCAAAACTTTTAATAGAATATCACATTACATAATTTCAAACTATCTTTATCTAAAGTATCTTAATATTAATTTTGAGTTTCCCAAACATCGCTTTAAAAAATATACATTTTGGACATTAAACCATATATAATAGCTACAATTCAAAAGATACAAAAAAAAGGTGTTTATTAGTTAAGTAAGAAGGATTTTCTGTTAGTAATACTGTGTTATTTTGGCAACATCATTACTATAAATACTCACCATTCCTGTATCAGAATCTTCATGGTTATGAATGACATGGGTAGGAGCATAATCATCGATACTGTTGAATGAACTCTCGGAATTGGATGGTGAGATCTGAACACTGTTATTACTTGCTCTGAAATAATAAAATTTAACCATGAAGTTGCTTGTGTTGTTGTGCTATGTATACCTCCACTCTTAAGTACAGGAATTTGATAGCAACTTATCAATATAAAGTCTCAGACCAAATTTGAAATCATTCCATCAAGTGGTATCCAAAATTTTTCTTATAAAAATTTTTAAGAAGTATAGTCAAGGTGATTCCATTATAGTATTACCATCAACTAACTGATTGGGGTATAATAGCTTATAACTGTGAAATCCAATTGATGTTTTTCACATTTGGTCATATTTGGTCTCTCCTAGTTCTATAATCTGTCCCCGTTTGTTTTAATAGACATTTATCTCTGAGCTGAGGCATACTCCTTCTACTGGTTTAGTTTAAGGGCAGACTGGTGACTTTGACCTTACCTCTGATATGAGGCTGTACTTCTAGGCTTGAAATCATGACCTAACCACTGAGCCAAAGCCGAACAACTCTCACTAGAATGAGGACTTAATTAGGGACTTTACTGACTTACCTCTGAGCTGAGGCTGTACTACTTGGACTAGATTGTGGACTGGATGGAGCACTACATGTTTTATATGATGATTGATTACTCTGACTGTCTGAAAGAGTATTTCTTTGAGCCCTGTAAAACAAAATTTATAAAATGCAATAGACAATTATAAAATAAGAAATACTTCAAATTTAACAGCTGTGCTTAATAATATGTATGTAATTGTATATCATCTCTTTTAATGTTTACTGTGAACATATTAGTTTTGTTTCTGCTAATTTATGCAGATTCTGTCAATTGCCTCAATAACAAATTATTCATTCTCCAGTACCCAAGCTAAAATGCAGGGGGGGGGGGAAGACTAAACCTTAACCATCAAAGCTTTTGGTATTTGAGATATCATATATCCCTCAACTCCCAAAACAAAAACAAAAAAACAGTGGATTTAAAAACTATTATAATTTAGATGTCCCATGCAGATGTCAACTTATTCTTTTTTAATATTTTACAACAGCATATGCTTTAAGCAACTTACAATGCCTTTTCTTTTTTCTTCTCAGAAGTTGAGCTGGTCTGACGATTATACTTCTTGCGTGAGGAGGGAGATCTCTTAGGCTGAAGGAAAAAAGGTGGCATGACATTTAAACAAAACTGAATATTTCTACAGCATCTAGAAACTTGATATCCATGTATTTCTAGACAGAATAAGATGTTTAAAATATAAAAACAACCAAACAAACAAACAAAAACAAAAAAAAAACAACAAAATAAACAAAACAAAAACAAAAACAACAAAAAATAAATAAATAGTAAAAAAAAAAAAAAAAACAGTATCAAAGGGAGGTAATCCATGACGTAAATGCTGTTTCTGGTGTACAAATAATTGTGTTTTATAACCAGATAATCAAACAATGATGCAAACAAATTAGGAAAAGTATCAAATCATTGAAAAAAAACAAAAACAAAACTGATAACTTTTATTTAATTAGTAGTAATTTCAATAATGTTCCTTATTTTTACCATAAAACAAATACTTAAAATTTTCATTTTTCTTTATCTACCCATGATTTATTACAGCTCCTTTTTCTCATCAAGCATATCAAAAACCCATGGAAAAAAAATGGAAACTCCTTAAGTTTTTTTTCTAGGTTTGATTAAGTTCAAAACACTCAAAAAACACATTAAAAAATACTAGTAGTGAACTCACACTAGAAGGTTTTTCTTCTTCACCAACAGGCAACAAAGCTGAACCATTCGACTTCCTGTTCATCCCTGTCTCACTCTGGTTCCGTCCCATACTCAATACCCGTTTAAATGAACCAATGAGCTTGCTGCTTTCCTGTTTAAACCCAGGAACCATCGAAAGACCGAACAGCTCTATGTTCTTCTTATGGAGCTCTGTGTGGAGACAGTCTAATAAGGCTCCTCGAGTCCTCTCCTTAAAAACAAGAATTAATGAAAAAACTTCAAGACAGTTGAGAAGTAAATATTTACTACTGAGTGATTCATCTCTTGTTGAAAGAACTTGATGTCTGAATAGCATTAATTCAAGTAGAAAGATTGGGCACTGCCTAGATAAGCTTGCATTTCAAGATTAATGAACATTTGATGAAGCAATTCCACCAGATACAGTCAGTCTGTTGCATATTAAGGAGGTAGACTGAGGATACGGAACACAACTCTTACAAATCACTGGAAAATATGGACTCAGCACTTTACATCAATGTCATGTAAGCATCAAAGTAACTTGGACTGATTTTATACTGTTTCAAATGAAAGCTTGATAGGCTGTGGTGAAATTAAATATGATACAAACATATTGCTGATTTCAAGAGTTATCCCCCTTACACTAGGTCTACCTCTTGAAGTATTTGTACATTGTTGGGAAATGTTTCCTTTACATTTTTTTAACAGGAACTATCGAATCCCTTCTGTTTTTTGAGTCAATATTTATAAACATCTTTGTGTAACATACCTCCAATTTAGCAAACTGTTCACTTTTGTAACTTGCTTTCTCAGCATTTATAATTTTGGTTAATAAAAATTCTCTAAACTCTGGTCCCTGTAAATTAAATTATAAGACATTAAATTAAGACTAATGAATATCACTAAAAACAAATAACATCAGTTAAGAAAACTTCATTGTTTTCATTTCGAAATTACAATAAAATGGTTGGATTTATTTGTATGTAAATTAAGTAGAAAGTCAATGGTGAACATGTTTTTTTCCTCTAGCTATGTAAAAACTTTGAATCTGTGACCTTGACTTGTGACTTCTATGGCAAGATGACATTAAAACACACCTTTTCATAAACACCGGAGTTTGACAGAGTTGGTCCAAACTTAGGTACATCACTACGAGCTGCCACAGACACCTAAAAATAATATCACAGAATATAAAGGGAAGAAAGCAAACAACTTCATTTTCAATAATTTTTGGCATATCTTTTCACCACAAGTATTAACCATAAAGATTTGTTTGTAAGACTTCTGGAAATTCAAATGTTATTCTTCCTATGTCAAAGTTCCAGTCTACAAGATGGGAATATCACACTTCCTTCCCTTTCTTCAGCAGATTTTCTTCTTGTATCTCAAAATACAATTCAGACACATATGAGACCCGAATTGAACTAAAGGTATTTAAAAATCCATTTAATACCCTTGTACTGTCACATTTGATAAGCAAACTCAGGGTTGAATGTTTTTGTGATAACAATTTGTGAAAACCTAATCAGCCTGGTGATGAAGTTTCACCCCAGATATTATGCTAAAATAAGTTAAGTCTCCCCCATCCCAACTTACAATGGCATGGAGGAAAACTCTCTCTTAGTTGTCTTTCGAGCTCAAAAGGTATGTATTTTCTGAGACAAAAAGGCATTTAAATAAATGTGATTTGCTTTTGGTGACCTCCTTTAGAGTTAAGTTTTTTTCTGTGATCATAGGTTATTTACAGTACATTCAAATTGGTACAGTCCAATGCTGTCTGACAATCAACCTGACTTACCTTATATTTGGTATGGTCAGTATTTGGATCAATGGGTTGTACCACTATGAAGGAATGCAGAAAGTGTGAGGCAATCATATTTGGCACAAATGGAGTATTTTCTTCTTGGAAAACTACAACAACAATATCGTTCCCTATGTGTCGCTTTCTTTGCAACTGAAAAATACATAACTACTATTATATCAATATCTCAATATTGTTTCATACATTCGTAACTGCAATTTTTGTACATATGAGAACTGAAAACTGAAACTATTTCATTCTTGCTTTATTGATAAAGTACCCTAAAAAGAAATGGGGGGAGGGCCTGAGAAGCAAGGTATTTAAACCTTTTTAAGGCCTTAATATTTCCGATCTTTAAAGGCATTGTTAGGACCCGAGTTTGTTACATTTGCAACAAGCCACAAACAGATAAAAGGAACAGGTTTCTAGTCCAGTTACTTACCTGTTGGGGGTCTCCCTCGGTGTAGGGTAACAGTGTAGATACATGGAACATCATTCCTTTGTTTCTAAATGTAGTATACACCGATTCCTCTCCTGTTTGTCCCTGACATGTATCTAGACCGCCACGGAATCTGGAAAATAGCAACATAATACATTAGGATCTTCTGATACCATTTTCCTTTTAACACCAAATATAAGACATAATTATTATTGCTAGCAGGGGCATACTCGCCAATAGCCCCTAAAACTTGGTGTGGGGGACTAAAATTTCTACTGTTATTGTAAAGAACTGTACATATTGGTTACCTACATTTAGCCTGTAGGCTACCACGCCAAAATTTTAGGTTAAAGCTCTTGTTGAGATATCAACTTACATTGATTGTGTCATGGTAATTTTACAAACACTAATTTGTATGTCAGTCCAAGGGCTACCAATATGATGACACAAATAGTTTTTAGTGTGTATTGAGTAATATTTTAAAGGAACAAACCAGAAAAGATTAGTACACTGTACAAAATTGTAGTACAGTACCTAGATCCAACCAGCCATTGTGCACTGCTGATGATAGAAAGTCTAATATTTTTAATACTGAACATTGCAAACTTGTGAAAATTTCACCATAGCCATATAGCTCACATTAATTAAAAAGTAATTTATTGCAGAATTCCATGTCTTTTTTCTAAATATAAGAATCTTACCCTTTAAAATCTTTTAATTTGACCCGATCTCCAATTACTTGTAGAAATTCCTCCATAGCAGGACTGTGATCTTTGTTGTTGAACAGCTGTTCTTCCTTAGTTTGATGGAACTTTTGGTAAATAATACCAACTTTATAATTATTTGTTATATTGTGTTCATCATAGCTCACAATAAGCTGCGATCCCTTTGTTGATAAGACTGGATGAAAACGCTCTGTGGCAATTTCTTCATATAAAATCTGAAAAAATAGCACGATAGAATATTCTAAGTCAGAGTTATCTCTCTTTACACAGTATAGACTTAAAATGGTTTTACAAATTTTCATAAAAATAATAAAAAAAAATGTGCCAATGGAATATGCCAGATTTTTTAACAGTTCCAGTACACACATTTGTTTTAAATATTATTTTTTACTGTTAAGCCAATTTATTAATGCTATATTACTTTTCTCTAATAAATAGCCACATGTTTTCCTAATAGTGACATAATAATAGGTTAAAAAGGCATGTAATCATGGCTGTTTACTTTTTATGTTCTTCCTGAAATGGCAATAAATTCTTAATATGAAATAAAAAAAATATTGGTGTAAAGAATATCAAGGAGTTATCTGCCCCTAACCTTGGCTACTTTGACAGGGTTTGGTACATTATCGACCTCCTCCATTGTTACAAGTCTTTGTTCTGTGCACCTTTTAGTCCGTAACATAACACGTTGCTGTTGTACATCTTCTGTACTCTCGTCTTTCACCGACATAACAATAGGTCCAATGTTTTCGTCGTTGGCATAAAAATCAAAATGTTCCTGAATAAATAGTGGAGAATTATGCGAGTGGTACAATGGTATAAAATAGTTTTTGTAATGAATGGTACACAAATACATACATGTTATGATTACCCTTGTTCTATAAGGCAGCGACTGAAAAGTCTTTCAATGAAATCTTATTCAAAGTGTTATCTGAAATGCAAAAATGGCATTCATTTCTTTTCCAAGTGTCAGTAATTCGAGGTATAATATATATGAAATGCATTGCAATTTTATCATCAAAGGGATATAACTCACTTTTTTCCTAATTCTCTATTGTAACTTTGAACACACTTTTCTACATCCTCTGACACTTCTAAGACAAACTAACCACCAATTCATCTTCATACCTACACTGTCAAATTCATGTTTTTTTCTGGGCATGATTCGTAATTAACAATTTTCCAGATTCCAGCACTTAATGGTTTATTTTTTCAGTATATGTGATTTTTGTTTTTTAACTTCACCACAAGATGAAGGAGAAAGCTTCCTATGTTTTTGCTTTGAAGAAACAATGTCTTATTATTTAACATTTTGAGATACAAACCTTGCCAAGAAAGTAGTCCCTATAGCAGTGGGCCACTTCATTTTGTTCGATTTCCACTGCAGAAAGACTCTGGTTAGAGTTTGTGGACCGTCGATCTTCACCCATTGGTCCCTCTTGGTCCTGACCTTCTATCCAGTACCCGCCATTTTCTGGCAGCACAATCATAGGATAAGGACCAGGCTTCCGTAAAACCTGAAATACCAACAATTATCAATATAACTCAAATAGGTTCCATAAGGAAGAAACCATTTATGGTTTGGGAGGGGGAGGTTATTTTACAAAATGCTGTTTAGTCAAAAACAAAGGCAGGATGAAATAACAATGAAACAAAACAACTCAGGTTTTTTTATTCTAAGCAATCCCCAACAAGGAAATCTAATGCAAGTCTATGCACAACAAGTTGGCAAATTAAAGAAAGTCACTGCATTAAGAAAACAAGAAATATCATTCTTAAAAGACAAAGACAGATTTTTTTTCAAACATGCAACATTTCAAGAGTATGTCAGTCCTTTCATTGACTAAGTAAGTTATTCAAGAAATTACCTCTTCAAGAGTTTCAAAAGACTTTCTCTGTTCCGTGGGTGTAACACAAGGTGCTGTCTGTAAGTAAAAGATATTAACGAGACTTAGACAGATAGTTAAAGATCAATCTACAGTGGAAAGTGAAAGATCAATGAAAAGTATTTAGATTGTCCATAAAAGAGTAAATTCAAGATCAAACATCAATACAAAGTTCAAGATTAGTTATTCAGAAACAGCTCAAGATTTCTAACCAATGACAGACAAATATCATCAACCTGTAAAAGTTCAATATCATTCATTAGCTCAAAGTTTAGAAACATTCACTTGTTGAAAAATTCAAGATCATTCACAAGTGGAAAATTAAATGATTAAATTGCTTGACCAGGAAACTTTGTAATTGTATCTTGGAAATATACAAAAATAAATCTGGATAAAAAATAAATTATGGCATAAACAATAACATGTTAAAAAATACAACAACATTTATATTTTGCACCCAGCACTTGATTTCATCAAGGCCTCTAACACAACAGAGTAATAAAATAATTAGTCTTCTCCAATCATGCTCCATCTTGACTACCTTAAAAAGCTCAAATGATATAAAATCAATATAGTTTGAACCAAAAATAGAACACCACCAGCATCATTTGCTCTGGCATAAAATCGTAAATGACTTGTCATGGATGAAAACAACCTCCTTTCAGGAGATTTCTAAAAGACAAAGGACAAAACCTTCTGGAAGTGACATTTGTCAACTTTTCTACACCACTGGACTTGATGATAGATTTAGTGGCAGCACAAACAGAGAAATAATTGATTTACTACATCAGTACAAGGGAGATAATACACGACCATGGGGGCAATCAAATATTTTTTTATCTCTTATTCTAGATAAAAATAGAACAATTCATATGTAGGAAAATGAAACAAGTAGAACTATCATACATATACACATTATACTACCATGTTTTAGACAGTTAGTAATTTACCTTTTATATTATTTAGAAATACCCCAAAAAAATCACAACATTCAGTCATTTGTTTTTGCTGTGACAAACAATTGCAAAAAAAATAAGACTTTTTTTTTTGCTAAATAATATTATTTCTGCTGTCCCTTTCTGTGTTTTTCAAGTCAATCTAATTTTGCTTTTAATCTAACACAATTTGAGACTGTTTTATTTATTGAGATAATTTATATCCTGTAAGTGTAATAATTTTCGCTATTTTCATGTTCAACAAAAAATATTACCAACAAAGTTATGTAATATTATTCACTTTTAAAACCATGAAAATTTTTATTCTTGAAATTGTTCATATGACAGAATCTACAAAAAAAATTAGCAAGTGTAAAAATAATTATGTTTACAGTATATATCAGCTTTACGTGTGTATTGCAGATCACACCACACGGAGAAAACTGTAACAAAAATTAACTTACTCCCTATTTAACATGTTTCCATTATGAAGGGAAAGAAAAGTTACAGGCAAAAATAATTCCTGTAAACCTATTAAATATATCATGGTTGTTATATTAGCGAGTTCCGTCAAGTGAAAATATTTGCAGCTATCAATTTTTCTGGTACTATTTTTTGTCAATTTCTTTCGATCATGAAAATAATGATAGTTAGTATACAGTAAGAACATTTACAGCAAGTTAAAGAATACTGTAAAATCAATTTTCGCTGTGTACTAATTTTCGATATTTTCATGGAAGGCAGATAAGCACGAAAAATAGTACCCTCAAAATTGATTTTTTTACACTATAGAACACTTATCATTTTTTTGAAACCACTTAAATTTAACCCTGCAAAAATGCTCACTTGACAGAATCGACGAAAATTAGCAATCACGAGAATTAATACGTTTCCAGTGGTCTATACAGACTAAAATTATTCCCGAGCTGTTTGGATACATTAAGTCCTGCCAGAGACAAAGTAATAATATTTCTATTGTAATTTAGAATAAAATAGCACCAAATTTCTCCCAGGAAAACAGTCAGAAATTTATCAATAATCATAAAAATAGATAAAAGCTTTGGAATTGATGTAGCGGTCTATTTGGTTGTATCTGAGAAGACATAAAAAAAAAAGACCATCTTGTATATGGCCATGGCATACTATTACCATTGAAATCAGTTGTATCTTATTGTTTGAGTATAATTATGGAAAAAAATGTCTTATTGGTGTCTACAGAATATTAATGCAGTATAAGGACATTCTGAACTGATAGTTTTCAGTAATCATTCAAAATGAAGCTTTCCTTTCAGCTGGAAATTGTCAATGTCCAACGTCTGTCTGATCCCATTGTTTGGGATTAATTACATCACAAAATCATATCATCAAGTCTACAGAAGATCATTTCTCCCAGACCATACATTATTTATCTGCTTTGTAGGTATTCACTTACAAGGATCTGTCAATATAGGACATCCTTATTGAGTTGTCATAAACTTCAACTATATATTTTGCTACCATAGTAAGATGGCTTAGTATGACCTCGAGCTTGTACTGTCAACCATTAGATGCCATAATTGGATGTGACAAAAAAATCAAAACTCTTAAAATAGTATTTTAAATCTCAAAAGAGTACACACTTATGATTTCGTTCAAAGAAGACTCCTTCTTTGTTTATTTTGTTTGTACATTTTCTCGCTGACTCAATTAACAGACCATTTATTCTTATGCAGATTATATTCTTATGTACCGGTATTAACATGTACAAGCAAATTCAAAGAATTTTTTTTACTATAAGTTCTTTAATCTTGAAGGGGCATACAAAAGATGTCTGTGTTCATTTCAGCAATTGAATCAAAGTGGCAGTTTGACAATCAAGTTCATATGGTGAGTAACAATCCCACAAAATTTAAACAAAATCCAATCTGGGGTCTTGGAAGAACTCTGAGTTGCCTATAATGGTATGCGTAGAAGGTATAATCAAGCAGCATCAATTCTCAATTCTACATTTTGTAAAAATGTTATCAGAATGATGTGGCATAACCTCAAAAATTATTTGGTCTACAGAACTAAAACAGTATATAGTTAATATAAATAACATTTCAATCTGAAGTATCTACAAATACATGCAAGCATATGGCACCAACACATAATTTTCTCATGACCCAAGAGGGATAACTTCTACATCACAACAATGGATCAAAGAGAGGATACTCACTAACTACTTCATGCATGCACAACAAAGGGAGTTTATTACAAGAAGGGCAGACAACTACAACAAGAAGCAGACCTGAAGAGTAACTGGCAGAGCACAACGCTGATCTTCAAGTCGACGACTTTGATATTTTAGTAAAAGTTCATAGAAATCAGCACCCTAAAAAGCAGAGTTAGTTTATAACAGTAATCCAACAATACCTATAGAAGTAAGGGGTGGACAGTTGAACAAACCAATAAATTAGAGTTGGTTCCCTTATACTGTTAATGTACAATGTATTAATTTTTGCGATTAATTGCTTTTCTGGGGGGATTGGGGGGAATCTGCAAAATGCACATATTCTCTAATAATCAAATTTCATGGTTTATAAAAAAGGATTAGTGTATTATATTTTGCATGTACTGTTAACAGTGAAAACAGCCAAAATTATTAAGTAGCACTCCAGCTAAGGATCATGCAAAATGAGATTCATGGGTAAAAAGCCTACATATTTTTTTTTTATATGTCATAGTAAACAGAAATTAACTTGTGGATTTTCATATAGCTGGTGCTCTTAGGTGATAAAAATTATATAGAATGCACTGTAGATTTCAAAATGAAGGGAGATAACTCTGTAAATGATGCTCAAATACAATAGAATCTACTGGATTTTCAATGGTGATTACCTCCTAAGAGCAGGCAGATTTGAATGAATAATTATACATTTCATAGTATAGACCCATAAAACAACTTAATTACAAAAATAAAAATATGTAGCCTTTTTGGGAGTGTATCACATTTTTCAGATTTTGCATGATTCTTACATAGACAGCTACTTAATAGTGAACAAATCAGAACATCTTTGCAACAGTGAAGGTAATGATAAGTAATTCTATATTTCCCAAATAAAAGGACGTGTTATTCAGACCATATAAATGATCAATAAACATATCAAATAGTTGGCAGAGCTTTAGATTTACCTTCAAAATTTTCTTAGTAATATCTAATGTTCAATAGACATACAAAAAATATTGCAGTATATCAAAAAACTAAATTCTGGGTTTTATAGGTATGGAAATCAAAGCCACTTCTAAAGTAGGCCTTATCAAAAAGTTTTCTCCAACATAGTAACTTGATAAACAAGATTATGAAATAGCTTATATTCCTTCTAAAAAAAACAAGGAAACACTTATTTGCGCAGCTAAACATTGAAAGTTAGTTACTAGAAACAGTGCAGTATTGTACAACCTCACAATATGTTTACACTACAAAAATATATGATAGAAAATGCAGAGCTTATGAAGTGATTATTAAGTCCATTGTGTACATGTCAGTGTAAAAATCTGGCAAAGGTGATACTTGTTCATTTAAAACAGTAACAGAACTGTATACTGCTGAATCACATGCAACATGCCTTGAAAATTCATCATACTCTTGCCACAAATATTACTGCTGAGATATAGTATCATAAAGCAGGTATTTTTTGCATTGTGCTAATTTATGTGTATTTTTAATAGTACTTCGTCTGCAAAATATCAACTCAGTTTAAGTACTTGATGCACTACATGGGGAAGTTAAATCTTCTGCATACTTCAATGTCTCATAATGGTCAAATTTTACACCAGCTATATGGTATGATAAAAATGAGAGACATATTTGTTGACTGGTTACTACATACTTCAATGTCTCAAAATGGTCAATGAGAAACATATTTGTCAACTGCTCTCTGTAAACTAAGGTTATATTTTATTTTGTCATTTTTTACTCAAAAGCTGTTTTAATCGTTGCGATCTTATTTTCATTTCTTTTCTTTTAAAAGGCATGAAATGTGAGTTTAAAGCATGCAAATACAGCATTAATTTAGCAATGATAAAAACCTCACAATAATTCTAAAGTTACAATGTATAGATAATAAATACTCTTGCAGTAGTAACTTTTGTTTTGATTCAAGATTTGTACTTAAATGTATATAGGGACTGTATCTTGCAGCATTTAATGCATTTCAGCATTTTCGCCTAATGCTTAGATGGACCAGTAACAACATGTGACTTTACTACTTCAGTGTATTTGTTCCAGAACAAGTACATTATTTTTTAATGATATCCTAAATTTGGAATATATATAGTTTCTGAAGGCATCATTTATTCTTAAATTCTATTTTTAGTCCATCTACCCAGAAGCTCGATGACATAAAGTTCATAGTTTATCAGATTTTTGCCTCTCCTACAAAATGATTTTCCCATCATCTGTTTATTTCATTCATCCTATGTTTCAGAAACTTCTAATTTTAGGTAATACAACTTATATTGCTGTTCCTCAGGCTATAAATATTAAAATCTTGAATGATCAGATAAAAGTTGGGGGAGGAATTATTAAAGAGATATACCAGATTAAATTCACATTTACAATAACGCATCAATGAATCATTAATGTTAAAACTACAACTCATATATTTAAGGTTAAACAATTAGGTTTTTACCGGAGACATTTTAGTTAACTTCCTCAAAGTTTTGATAAGTAAGAAAAATTAAACTCACCATGGCAAAAAGGTGTACAGTAATATCCAAAAGTTCAAATAGAAAATAAAAACTCAGAGATGCTATGCTAATAAATTTGAATATTAGAATCTAAGTAAGCTGATATCAAGGACGTTATCAGTCATGTGGTAATATTTCCTTGTTTTCTGTTTGAAAAGCAAATCTTTACAAATTTCTTCCTGACACACTTTTATTAAAAAAAAAAACTATTTCCCTAATTACCATGGAATTTTTTGGTACCATTCATTTCCAGAGTCAGGCAGAGACAAACTAAAATCTAGATCAATGCTTAAATGCAAATATTTAAAAAAAAAATCAAACACAGCATGATTTTTATTTATGCATGTATGTTTAAAAAATTATTTTCTAAATGTATAAAGAAAAAAAATTGGCTCCAATATTTCCTTGCTCAGTAACTGTATAAGGAAACACAAATCAATTTGATTGAACAATAAAGCATGTTCTTGATTTATCTATGTAGGACACATGTCATCACCTAACTTAAATTTGCCTGATTCTAACATGGAACTGTATCATATTATATAATACAGGGTGAAATATTTACACAAAATGTTATTATCTGATTTTAAATGAAGGAAGAAAAAAATTGACACAAATAATCCTTTTTTATGAAAGATAAAAGTGAACTGTCAAACTTAATCATGCTAGATCGGTCAATCTGACTTTCAATAAAAAAATCCTCCCAAATGTAACTTGTAGGAAGAGGTATACAAAAGGCCTATTGATTGTACATTAAAATTTAAATGCTGTGAACAAGACTTTTCGTCATAAAAAAGATTATTTTTGTCATCTTAGAGATTTTGATGATCGACAACATTCACTGAAGAAGGTAATCTATCAAGTATTTCATTGATATACAGGATTATTATCATTACAACAAAGCTATTCATACTGAATGATTCACAGCTAGTAACCTCATGTAGGGCCAACAATTCAAATCGGAAGTTTTCAAATGTAGTAAATATCTCAATCATGCACGGGCTTATGTTAAGACTTGATTCTGCATTAAGTACACTCATACAGCACTTAAAATACTGTCAGCAAAGCTTACTTGGTGATTAACCCCCCTCCCACCCCCCACCCCCCAAAAAAAACCAAAAAAACAAAACAAAACAAAAAACAAAGGAAACACCAAAATGCATTGAGGTAGTAAAACAAAATAATAGGTGAACAATGGCATCATATGTAAGAAAATGTGGACTTTCGTCTATTAAATTAAGGAGTGGTCTCCCCTTGTTCAACCTAAGATTAAGTGCATTCTTGCATCAGAAAACCCAAAAGTCATAAAAGATGGTAAACAAAGTAAGAGGTACACAATGATATTATGTGATAAGTTCCTGAACATAGATCTATATACTATATTATAGTTTCATCATCAAGTGGTAATATCTTATGAGTAAGTGGAAGTGTCATCAAATTTCATTTAGCAGCCTCAGAGGAGTTCTGAACAAAAACAGGGGACAGACACAAAGATATATCTCCTACTTGCAGGGGGTATAAAAATCACTATTTTTGCTGTTTGATATTCCGAAATTTATACTGTAAGTTGTAAATAACTATTTTATGATGCATCAATCCATATCAAGATTAGAATTTATGTCTGCTCCTTAGTGGATAACATGTACATGTACAAACTAACAACTAAAACTTACATCATTCCTAAAAAAAAACAAAAAATACCCAAAAGATATTTTCAACATTTACTCGTATAAACAAATAAAAGTTATGTCAATCCAAATAAAGATTATACTCAAAAGATATCTTCATCATTTATATGTACAAAGAGATGAATAAAAGTTACATCATTCCCCAAAAAAGATGAAAAGTAATCCTGAATGTAGATCAATATATTATATTATTATCAACCATCCACCATCAACTTGGTAATCGGACATACCACTCTAGAAATGAAATTATCTTCTGGATTGTTTATTTCCTTAATAACATTTTTTCTCACAATTAATTTCTTACCAATAAAATGTGTTTCCACAACACTTGTATGAACAATAGGAAATTGTGAATTGTGTGAAATGGAAATTGTGAACTAAAATACACTATCAAGATCAACCAGGTTCTCAATGTCAGATCCAGGCTGGTAGGGGAGGGGGATGTTTCGCAGCACTAGAATCCCCACTTTTGGAATAATTTTCACAGTTTTCCTTTTTAACCATGGTTAGATATAAATTAATTATGTTTGATCATTTTTAAAAGTAATGTGAACGCCAGAATTGGGGGCGAACCTGGGTAAAAATGTTTGTGCAGTTACTGTAAGGTGAATCCCGGTTAGTTATCTTGCATGCTTAAGTGGTATAAAAGTGAAGACATTGCCAAGAAAATGTTTCAGTTTAAATAGCATCATTTAAATCTCTAATCTGCAAACTGCTTCATTTTATTATGAGGGAGTTCATTTTAAATCAATTGTTGGCTCAACATAGGAATTTTGTAAACATTTTACACTCTTCGATACATACAACATGTATCTATGATCATGCATGATTAGCTGATATTGTATTTATAGCCACCAGGTAAGTTTTTAAGTTTTAAATCCTAAACTGGACAGCTGGTCAAGTGTTAGCAAGTGTTAATGGGATTAATTAACCTTCAGTTTGCCTTGAGGGAAAATTCCAAAATTTCTGGATCAGCACTGGAGGTTAATATTGAGATTTCAAAAAATAATCATGATAACACAGCAGACCAATGATGGGAATCAAAATACATATACATGTAGTTCATGATTTTTCACACACCCCTCCTTTGCTGAAGATCTGACATGATAAATATATTGAAATGTAGTAAAGAAAAATTGTGATTGCACAGTAGACAAGTTGGTCATGATTTCCTATAGAAGATGAGACAACAGACAATTTTTTTTTTCTTCTAAACTATTCCTTCGAACAAAATGAATACATTACAACAGGATATAAGCCTTGACTCAATCCAACTTAGTTCATTTTCTTAACTCTCCTATGAAATCCAAAATGTTTACAATTGCAAAATTTTGCATTAATGTAACATGACGTGTGAATAAAAAACTTACCAGATTTTTTGATAATCTAAACATTTCATCATTTTATTTACAAGTACATGTAAATATCATGATGAGACGTGGACAAGTCATGTCCGTTATGGTGAATAGTTTTAGTCATCAACACTTCACCATGGTTACCCTAGGATGGTTATCAGTTTTGGGGTAGGCACCAGTACACTTCTTTCAAAATTTCTCTTGTCAGAATACAATAAGGTCACAAGATTCTCATTATGTGCAAAAATACAATTTCATATTTTATAGCTTAAAAGAAAGAAAAGAAAAAGTCATAAGGAAGTTGAAAACAGCAACGATTAAGTTATTCCTTGCAGCATGTCTAAACATATGTATTCTTGGTACATGTAATTTTTTCCATGCATGTAAAAAATTACAAAATGGCCCTTGGCAAATATCTGGCACATTTTTCTAACTTCCTGCCAATCAGAAATTCACAGGAAGGGAAAAAACTTAAAATAATACATTTAACCGTAAATTACATGTAGGATGTTTTCTTAGGATTGAGGGCATGAACATGTATTTTGACAGCTTGATGTGAAAAATATGTCACCTTTGTAGCTAAAAATATCATAACAAGCTCATAAACTTGACAATTTATCGTTATTCAATAATTTGATGTATTTATATTCAATTCAATGCCATATGAAACCCCACATTTTCATGATATATGAGATCTAAATCAGTCTGTCTACAAAAAAAATATTGCAGGTGACATTTCAGTCAATCAGTATTGTTATTACCTATTTATACCAGAAATTTCAGCAGTGAAAGAAATTGTAAAATATTTGTCCCCCTTCCCCCAACATAAAAAAAAATAAATTGAAATATAATTTTTCAAATATATTTGTTAGTAAGAATTCCACATTAACACACTGCACCAAATACATTTGATAAGCATGGTAGATGTATCTGTCAGAATACTAAGCATTTAGTAAAGGAGCAAGGGAGATAACTATCAATATATATATATATAAGGGGAATAAATCCTACCTTCAGTAAATTTGACATGTCACATCTTTGGTCATCAATCCGACCTCTTTCATTCAGTTGTATAAGCATTTCAAATAGTGCTTGTGTCTACAACATAATTTTATAAGAATTAACACAATACTATGTTTTATTTCGATTTTGATTTTTTCAGTGTGGGGGGTGGGGGGGGGAGAGTTAAAAAATATGTACATTAAACTTCAACACAATGTTGATACATATAGTACACTCTGTGCATGTGACAAACTGTTTTTATTTCATAACATAAACTGTCATCCTTTGAATAACTCTGTTCCTTGTATATAGGTTCAATATTGCTATATCTATCTGAAAATTTAAACCTGTCTAATCCAATGACTGAACAAATAGGTAACTTTAAATTATTTTGTATATGTGTAATTAAAACATCTCCTTTGCTTTACAAATTCAATAATCCATACAGGTTTGGTTTAGATAGGCTTTACTGTATATACAATGACTTAACCTTATCATCTGTTTCTGGACTGAGGGATGTCTTAGGAACTGGGACGTGGGTCTCACAGTACAGCTGCCCGTCCATGTTTTGTTTTCTGGAAAAAGAAAAAAAAAAGGATTTCAAAACAATGGCAATATTCAATTATGATTTGAAAAATTTTAATCCTGCAATTAAAATCAACCAAATACCTTAATACTACTTTGTACTACCTTCAACCTGCAAAATAGGATGGCTACTTGCTCATTTTTTTACTGTACTCTATTCATAGAAATGGCTTAAATCTTACAAAATTTTCATTAGTCACCTGCTACTTTCTCTTTTTTTCCCTGCTACTTAAAATACTACTGAGACCCCTGTAGTATGGATGTAGTATGACAGTTATACACTGACATCCCTGTAGTATGGATTTAGTGTGACAGTTATACACTGACATCCCTGCAGTGTGGACATAGTGTGACAGTTATACACTGACATCCCTGTAGTGTGGATATAATGTGACAGTTATACACTGACATCCCTGCAGTATGGATATAGTGTGACAGATATACACTGACATCCCTGCAGTGTGGATATAATGTGACAGATATACACTGACATCCCTGCAGAATGGATATAATGTGACAGATATACACTGACATCCCTGCAGTGTGGATATAATGTGACAGTTATACACTGACATCCCTGTAGTGTGGATATAATGTGACAGATATACACTGACATCCCTGCAGTATGGATATAATGTGACAGATATACACTGACATCCCTGCAGTATGGATATAAAGTGACGGTTATACACTAAAAATAATAGTCATACTAGTAGCTACTATGGAAGTACCATTCCTATAGTTGTTCAATTATCACAAAAACCACAACCCTTCTCAGAAAATATACACAAAAAATGAAGTACCAATCCTTTATCGAGTCAGACAAATAATAATGAAAAAGTCTGATTGTCAATTCATACAAGTTTTAAGTAATAGTCTTTGTTAGAATCAGGCCTAATTAAAAAAAAAACTTAAAAATGTGCTAACAATTGTTCATTGGCAATCAATATAGTCCCTGAATATATACCGACTGTCATTTTTTATCAGTTTTAATGACAGACTTTATGGTGAAGCTATGGTCCAGAGCACAATAAAATCAGTAGTGATGTGGCTATTCTATTTTCTATTATGGCATCAAAAATTAAAATTTTTCACTTACAAATTCTGGTGAAACTGAAAAGTGATCTTTTCACCAAAGATAAGATGGCAGAAGTAGTGAAACAAAACTACTTTTTTCCACCAAATTCTATCTTTTGCCTGATTTTCACAAAGAGAAGTACTATAAGTACCAGTATTTCATATCTTCCTACCAAATAACTGAATGGCTAACCTAAGTAACCATTTCCCTGTATATCAAACAGCCTATGTACACGTACAAGGAAACTTTTTTTTTACACATTCTGTGTTCAATAAACTACTACAAGTACATTCAATTTGATGAATAAGTGTCTTTTACCAAGTTTGTCTATCAATTTCCCAGAAAAAAATATAGTATAACTGAATCACTTGTAAGTTTACAGACTGATATTCTTTTTTCTGGAGAAAATGATAGGGTTGGGGACAGCAGGATGTCAGTGAGCTTTGGTTGCTTCATTTCTCCATTACAAAATCTTACATAAAAATTTCTGGGTTTCAGTTATCATACTTTGATGCATCATTACAACAGATTTATATTTAAAAAGGAAATATTCAAGACTTAGATTCCTACTACAATAATACTTCCCCACAACCTATTTTTTTAAATTATGTATACATTTTTATTACTCAAACACAATAGGTACAGTAAAGAAGTAATAATATCCCAGATACTTCTACCAAAACTTATATTTACAACAAAACACTTACATATGATAGAAAAACAAACTAATTCACACAAGAGCACAGTATCTGCTCCTTCAAATGGACAAGAATGTTCTGGTTAGGTCAAATATTTAATAAAGATCAGTATAACAAAAGTTATCTATAAATATGTTTAAATAAGGATTTAATGATGATGATTAAAAGCCGATTACTGGCGTATTGACGTGATCATTAAATCGGTTCACTGTCCTTTAATAGCAACAGACACTTTTGTCTTAACTGCAGAGTAGTCTTTTTGTACAGAAGTATATGCAGGAGTCCTAATCAGCAATGGTCTGAGGTCCTGAACCCTCAATTTATGACACAGGACATCTGAAATTTCATTTACCCAGGTCAGGGACCTTCAAATATATTCACTGACACTTTATTGAGTACTTTCAAAATTACAAAAGTGGACCATTGATTTGAAACTTGAAATAGTCCAGGACCTTCTAGTTAGGTCTTGGAAGTAAATTTGGACCCCTGTATATGTCATGCATGCTCATCAACTATCCCGAAGTTAAGTAAAATCAATCCAATGATTCCCTTTCCTAATCCAATTGAATCCCCATATTTTATTAATTGCTATGGCTTGTCCAGACATAAAAGTTTAAAAAAATATGATCTTCAGCACAAATTAAGGTTAACTTTTACATGGACCAATCTACACAAAGTGTATAATTATTCTTAAATCACACATGTATATTACTAGTAATGAAAACTGCTTATCATTACTGATCTCAACATTTACTTACTGCTTCTATCTATGCTTATACAGTCCACAACAATTTGATGGATCGATGAATGCTGACTGATTGATCGCTGACGGATCGATAACTGCTGACTGATCTGACTGCAGTTTTATTATGTAAAATGGCATATCATTTGTTTTAAATAAAAGAAATGAGAAATAAAAGTATAAATTGATGTTTAAATTTATGTGTAAAATATGTATAAAATTTACAAAGAAAACAACAAAAACCAGAAAAAACAATGACCGTTCTGTGGTTACGTGATGCGATCGCCAGTTTAATGGATCAGTATGATGGATGGATGACTGATCGGAAATTGATCGGTGATCGATGACCGATCACAATTTTTGTTGCACAGATTGGTTCAGGTACTGCAGATGTAATTTAAGTAATCACCCATTTGTTTTGAAAAAAAATAACTTAATGGCACAGATCTAACTGTTGTACCAAAATCTGGTACATTTTGATCACAGATACATAACAGCAATACTGAACCAAACTTTTTTACTAGTGCATTGTTTACTTACAGATGAAGAAAATGTTTAAATTCTTCCAACTTCATAATAAAATCTCCAGAAAACATTTTTCACAAGAGAAAAACAAGTCAAGATATCAACACTCATAAGACCAAGTTGGACTATATGACCAAGTTATGACCATAAAAATCACCCTCTGCAAGTGACACGGTGAACAGTTTTGACAAGCAGCCCATAAAATACATTCCTTCTATCACCTAACTAGGGTCTTAAATAATTATGGTGTGTATGAATATGGAGGACCATGTTGTAATCTGATCAGGTTAATTAACTTGTGATAATGCCCAGCATTAATTTTATGCCAAAGTCACTTGGAAACTGTAAGGTCAGATAAAAATGACTTGTGTTTGAAAAATTACTATTATGATGAACCAACGTGTCAAGTCTTACTATTATGATGAACCAATGTGTCAAGTCTCGAGGATTGAATATCATTTTTTTAACGCAATGTGTTTAAATAAAGAAAATGACAAAGTCTTAAAAAAAAAAGGAAAAATTTCAACATAAAAAGGACAATACTGTAACTCTTGTATGGTACATGCAATATAAACAATAATTGGACCAGGCCTAAAATTTGTGATCCTAAACATTGTATCAATGTTTTAAAACAGTAGGTTAAGCAGTTCATGAAATGCTGTTTGGAAACCAAAAATGAGACAGTCAAACAGCCTGAAAAGACACTAAATATATAACATTGATTTATTTTAAAAATTAAATATATTATATTTGTAAAAATATTGCAAAATTTAACTTCAGCAATAGCAAAACGAAACAAAAACTTACACAAATTGAAGCTTATCTAAACAGATCATATTATACTCTATAAAGAGACAATATTTCTTTAAAGGTATATTCACAAAGTATATATACTCTCCTAACTTAAAAGAGTACAGACAAATTCGTGTCACATATTCATAATCCTTGTAAAATACAGGCCCACCTAACAATCATGCCAGTATAGAAAAAGATGTGAATCAAGTCAACAAATATTTGTCAACCTTCATAACGACCTTAATTTTTTCAGAAAGTCAAATAATATGGATTAGAGTTGTATTTAAGTTTAGGAAAGCTATGGATTATTTAAAAGAGCTCTGTTGAATTCAACCCCCCCTAAAAAAATCCGGAATTTTAATACTAAAGATCACTATGCATAAGAGTTATTTTTTTCTCTACTTTCCCAAAAATTGAATCTCAAATCATCATTCTATCATAATAAAGAATGTTGACAAAAATAGTAACTAATCAACCTTTGCATGATTCTTAGCAGGACCTGTATACTTAAAAATATAGATTAGAATAGGGAAAAATTATTCTATAAACTGCACAACTTTCTAAAAAGGCCTTATATGATGGTGTAAATAAAGTAATTAACATTATTATCTCTACCACGTACCTTCGTTGCTTCATAATTACTATCTCCAATGTATGATCCAATCTAATAAAGTTACCAACTAGTTAAGCAATCCTCTGATTTTACCTATATATCCTATGTTAATCCTTTTAACTATAATGGATCGAACCACATACAAATAAAAACAACTCTCTACAAGTACATGTATTCTCTCTTCCCCAAAATATTGTCAATAACAGTTAAGTATGTTAATATCCTTATGGTTATGTAAAAAGTCACATTGTATCTATATTTATCTCTACCATAGTATCCTGTGATAGAGAATGCGTCAAACGCCACCCAAATAATAAGTTTATCTTTTTAACTTTAATCATTTTGTGGGCGGTACTTCAAATATCTGAAAATTTACAATCGGAAGAGTGTTTGTCACATTGCCTGTGGATGTACTATGATTTTAACAGATTCTCATCATCTTTATGATTTGTAGCTGTATCTCGTAAAAAAATCAAGAAAGTTACTTAGCCAAAAGGCTGTAATAACTTACCTTAGCATTTAAGGATTAAAATGAGACTGCTGACTGACCTTAATATTTACACAACATTGACATATAAAAGTAACTTTTATCAGATAGTTACAAATGGCTAAATGACCTATTGATGATGAATACCAATGGCCTTAGGCTATAAAATAAGGAAATTCTTTCAAATGTTGATGGTGTCTCTAGAATCAGATGTTTTGCTAGGTAGACCCTTGGCCTTCATTTAACCCTTGACCTTTCATGTTTAATAATGTTATTCTCAGTTATTTCTGTAACTTAATAAAGATTTTTAAAGTTCAAGTCAATCTTTACATGTAACACTTCGGTAGGAATACCAAGGAAAAGATAAGAAAAATCACGATCTGATTTTAGTCATCAAACAAAAACTCTAACATTGAAATTTTTATATCATGGATTGGGGTATCAAGTAGTATGTGCTGATAATTACTGTTTCTTTCAACTGGAAGGATTTATACTTGGAAATACAATAAAGAAGAATTGACATAGTTTTAGAATTAAAAACCATTGAAATCCATCGTAGATTTTTAAATTTTGACCACAGTTTTTATGAACTACAATATAAGCTGTCATAATTGTTTTAATAGATCTTTTTAAAGATGAATTCAAAACTTTAACATGTGAAATAAGCAAATGTAACCAAAGTATGACCTTTCTAAATAAAACACTGAGGAAACAAGAAACCTGTCTAAACCAAACACATCATGTTTCAAGATGCTGCGATCACTAGTTACTGAGAAAAGTGTGACCGAAAAAGTTGTTACCACACATGGAAACACAGAAACAAGGACAAGGGTAAAACAGTATACCCACCTTTCCTTTGGAGCAAGGGTATAATTATAATGTATTCTGAACCTGTGTGGATCAAATACTTCCTAAGGTATAAATGTAACACCTGCATAAACCGAACAAAGTCTTAAATCTGAAGGAATTTAAATAAGACAGATTGTAGAAAAGTCAAGAGAGTTAGATAATATCATTATATAATGCAGAGTATGTCAAATCTTCCTTTAACTACTGATGAAGAAGAAATGTTATACAAATCAGGTCAAAAACTACAAATTGGTAATGACATTTAAAGAGTTTCAACTTTTGACCAAAGATATTCCTGTCCTTCAGCGGAAATGAAAGTTTGTCTTAAGCTTTTTTAATCTTGTTTTATACGACAGAGTTCACAAGAAACATGATACTTTCTATGTAAATTAATCTTCCAGTTGACATCCATGAATTTCGACACAGATAAATTATAATAAAATGTTTTTTTAAGGTGCTCTATCTTTCAAGCCTAATTAATTTCTTTTGTTTATTTCATTATTAGTCATTCCATAAGCCATACATTAAACTCTCAACTTTTGTGGGGTCCAAGAAAAGGGTAAGTGGAGAAGTAAACTACTTAACTTTCTGAGATGCCAATGTCATCATGCAGACCCCAGAGTTCAGGTGAGGAAGAAGAGAGGCTAGAAAATATTCTATTGAAAGCAAGCACAGATTTTAAAAGCCTTTATTAAATAAACAAAATTAAAAATTTCCTGCCAAAAATGATATAATATAAAACTTATGAGGAAGTTTGTAGAGTTTGCAACTTAGAATCAAAGACTTATTTTAACTGACTAAAATAAATTATCAAACCAACCTTTACAGAGTTTAAAGTTAAGTCTAAATAATGAGCAAGTAACCTGAATGTTGGATTATTCTTAGAAAATTATGTCACAATTTATTTCAGTTTTCTAATCAAATATTATGACATTTTCAGCATATTTCTAAATTGCCTTGCTAATGAGGATAAAGGAAAACTGGTACTGGATTGAACCAATGTTTGCTAGTGTATCCGAATGCATATTACTTGATATTGAAAGAGAAAATTTTCACAATTCGGTAACAACTTTTTTTTAAGGAGCAGTATTTATCTCTCCTAATTCTAGGAGAAATTCTATTTCAAAAAATGACATAAAGCTCTGATTTAATCATATCCTGAACTAGGTCATATCAAGTATCTTATATAATCATGACACATAATATCCCAATCTCATTGGCCCAAATTATTGACAGAAAACAACCAAAACTTAAGCAATTTCAATATAAAAGCTTCCTGGATAAAACTATTAATAACTCAACATAAAAAAAACCAAAAAAAAAAACGATTTTAGTCACATTATGATTGGTTTAATGAAAATAGAGAATTTGTTTTTTTCTTCTCTTTTTCATGGAAACAATAATAAATGGCCCATCAGTAAGTTATTGTTTTACTTCACTTGATGACATGACCTCCTACCTTTGGTCAACTGCCAGAATGAAAGTATTTATCAACCAAAGACCACAAAACAGCTTCAGATAATTTTGTGGTCACAGTAATGTCCCTGAATCACACAAAAGGTAATAAAGCAATGATCAATGGAGAATACAAATCATAGACTGATCACATGACCAATGCTAGAAAAAAAAGCAATGATCACACGACCAACACAGAAAAAGAATCACTGATCACATGACCAACAAATAAAAAGAATCACTGACCAACAGACCAACACAGAAAAAGAATCACTCTCATCACAAGACCAAAACAGAAAAAGAACCACTGACCACTGGACCAACAGAGAAATCTGGAATCAATGACCATGCACCAGTCAGAAAATCACACCTGACCTATACTCAAAATCACCTCAGTCGTTTTATGGTGTTTTTTGTATTTATATTTTAAGGAGGTAGACTTAGGGCAAGGGACACAACTCTTACAAACTATTGGAACATTTGTATTCAGCTTTCTACATCAATATCATGTAAGCATCAAAGTAACTTAGATTGATTTCATTCTGTTTCAAATGAAAGATTGATAGGCTTTGGTGAAATAGAATATGATACAAACATATCACTGATTTCAAGGTTTATGTCTGTTACCTTAGGTCTACCTCCTTAATAAAATGATTACATCCTTATCCTATAATACCAAAAATAACAGACCAAATAGAAATAATGTGTGAAAAAAGGGGACAGATTCTACGTCTCCCCTACCCTTGACTAATGTCTATTGTACCCTATCCTGCATAGATCTACCTCATTCTTAACAATTTGGATCATTTTTTTATTTAATGTAAATTATCTAGTAATAAACCATTTGGTTTACAACAAATACATGCACTTGTAACAAAAAAAAACAAAAAAAACAGGTGTCTGATTTTCCAGGACTGTATCAATTATGGTTGATTTATAAGAGAAGAACCAGTTCAGATCACACCATACAAGAACTGAAGGACTAACAGTGGTAGGACAATTACCTTCGAGCCTTCTTATCTTACAATAAATACAATTGTCATGAGGTGTTGAAATATTACATAGAGATTCATTTACATGTAATAACGTGACATATTCTGCCATTTTTCACTAGAAACAAGACAGAAATTGACATAATTAATTTTTCATATTTGTATTAATCTGTCCATGTTGTCCTGGTCTACACCTGGGACAGTTTTTCCATTTTAAGATAAATATGAAAGGGTTTAATAAGACACTGAAGACCACATTTTAGTTACACAACCTAGAAGTACTCCATTCAAACATTACACTTTTAAGCATAGACTATCACACATCAATATTCAAATTAAGAAAAGTATATAGGCATAATTCAGTGATAAATTTTAATAGCTCTCAAATACATAGAGTTATTAATTTCAGGCAGTTTGGATTATATTTGCCACTGTTTGCTCAAATAATGCAAGAAAATTCTCCAACAAAAAAAGGTGGACGGCTTTGAATACCCTTCCTAAGATTTGCCAATTAATGAATCTTGTACGATTTACCATTATTTTTCATTTCTTAAGGGGAAGGCTGGGTTCAAATTGTCTAGATTGGTAATTATTCTATCCTTTACATAATTATCTCTAATTCTAGACCAGATTTATACTTCATATTGAATTCTATCTTTCATGAAAATAGATAAATAAAAAAGATTAAACACTTTTGTTTATTTCATGAAATTAAGTTCACCCAAAAAGCAATGCAAATCCAACAAAATATTGAAACGGAACTTACCCATAATTTTTATTAATTAAGTTCAGTATGGATAACAAGTTTTTAAGTTTGAAACTTGATCGTCCTTTTGTCTTGATAAATTCCATTTTAGTGTCCATGTTCAAGATATACAATACTGAATTTCACAATATATAGAGAAAAATCTGCAAGTCCATTGTTTATAAAAAACACATCATGTAAATATCACATCCAATTATGTGTTCCGTTCCAAAACAGATATTTTTCATGCCAAAGTTAGTAGATTCTAAAAATTACTAATACATCACTTAATTCTCACTTTAATATTGTATTACAGAACTCAATGAGAGATACACTCTTCCCAAAAATCACTTAGAAATCGGTTACACTTATTTTCCCTATACAAATATCCCTTTTTAAGGAACTAATCATGTAAATGATTTCAAGTTAAAAATACACCTTTACATCCGGTGAAAGGTGCGCTCTTATATTCACCAATGAAACTGTCAGAGACAGTGCAAATAAAAGCCCGCTTGACAGGTCATTCATTCATGGTCTCACTACTTATCACAAGGCCCAACAAAGGGGCAGTATGTCGTAAAGTTTATCATGAATGAACAATATATATTTATAGAAGGAAGTCGCATTCAATGATTTTATAATCCGATTATGGAATTTTCACAATTTAAATGACCCCGGGGGAATCGAGGTACAAAAACTATTTTACTATTTTGATTACAACTACATGAAAATTATGTAATTCCTTTGTTGATTTTTTACCTGTAAGGTGAGAAAAGTAAATAAAAGATGTTTTAATTATTTGATTTTTACAGATTAATACAATTATACATATGTCCTAAAGTCAAGAGTGTTATAATCTTTCCTTTAATTCCTGGATTAAAAGATTAACACTTTATTAGAAGATAATAATAGGAAATTATGAGTACAAATAATTCTTCTAAACTCTTAAAATGAACAGAAAAAAAAACAGACTATTAGCTTAATAAAATTGAAACAAGACCTTCCCAAGTCAAATAAAAAGACAACATTTTTCAAAACCAACAAATAAGAAGTGGAAATTAACAAAATCTGAAGTAATCATACAGTAAAAGAAGAAAGGTGACAGTAAAATCCGGATTTGTCAAAAACAAGAATTCCATTTAGTATAAGGAAATCATGTCTGTAGATTATAAGAGCCCTGATTTAGCTAATTCACAAACCACATAAGCTTACTTACTAAAATTGCCACATGTCTCTTAGTAATATGGATGGACCATCAGCAACGTCCTATATATATGTAGAATGTAGGACCAGAATTATGAATGGCCTAAAGTATTCTGACTGAAGTGATGAAATTTGTCGAGATGGAAGCAGACATTTGCTCAAGTGTGGAGGCTATGTGTTGTCATTTAGTATGTTAATGGATACAATTTCATATTTATCTATTTATTCAATAATAATCTGGAAATTACTGGCTGTGTAGAAATGTATTCAGCTTTCCCAGAAGAAAGTCTCACATATTATCCTCTCTGAATGAGACCACACTGTTGCACTGTAAACAAAGAATGAGCTCCACCTATCATAGGCTTAGGCTAATATCATATTACAGAAAACCTAAGAAAATATTGAATGTTAAATTTGTATAATTTTTAATAAACTTAAAAAGTTTCACTATTGGTGAAATTCAAAAGAACATGGATGGTAAACCTTGAATGTGATAAGAATGAGAATGGTACAAACTAGACATTTTTTGTCAAAATATATGCACATCTCCATGTAGTCATATTACATGCCACAAATGACAGATTGATGAATGGACAGACAGACTGACAGACAGACAGGTTGAAATCTATATATGCCCCAAAACTTCATTTGTGGGGGTATAGAAACCTTAAACAGTGAAAAAAAGAATGAGAATGGTAAAAGCCTTAAATGATGAAAAAAAACTTAGTGAAAATGAATGAAATTTGTAGTTAGACCTTGAACAAGAGTGTATGGTGAATTTTGAATGGGAAATACTACCATCATAAAACATTGAATGGTAAAACAACAAAGCCTTGTTTTTTAAGATAACAAATGTACGAAAATTTTAACAGCTGGTTTGTAAATTAGTACCATAGACCTATCCTATAAAAACTACATCACCTTCATTAGCTTCAGGTTAATAGCAAAATTACCAACATCAAACAGTAATACTTTAACAAATTCATGATAAAATCAGGGAAAATATTCTACTGTCCTCTAGAGGCATAAACAATCTGGAATTTTAATATATGAAGGGATGATTGTAACATGGATAAAATTCTACCAATAATTTTTTTTTTTTTATTTCCATCCTCTATTATAGTTTCAAAATTTAAAGTCCTTACTGAATAACTTCTGGATAAGCTTTATTATTCTCTTATAATGAAAATTTAAATCCATTAATTTTTTATGATAATCTCAAATTATATTTTTCCAGTTGATATTCTATATTTGGTTTTTAAAAGTCACACAACATGGGACCTAAAAATTGAATGAATCATCTATTTAAAATTTTGATAGAAAAATGCCTGTTTAAAATGTTTCCGCTTGTTTGTGTAAAGAAATAATTTTTGGCAGAAAACAAATCTTTCATAAGGACTTCAGTGTAAACTGTGTCAAGAACAACTCACATTTTTAATAGTATAAAAAGTGCTTGGAAATTTTTTTTGGATTAATTTAGACACATGATAGCAAGTATTTAGTCATGGACATATTCAAACCTATTGAGATTTGGGTGTGGTGTTAATTATCATTAAAGACATGATAAAAGTATTAGATGCAAAACATGAGTGCTCATCGCTGTTTCATAAGTCAGAGCAAGTGCTTGATTATCTTTTAACACTTTATGTTTTTATGTTGTAATAAAAACAAGTTGAAAACGTTTAAACAGAAGTCTTAGTAAGAATCATGCAAAATCTGAAAAATGTGATACATCCCAAAAGAGGCTACATATTTTTATTTTTGTAATTACGTTGTTTTATGGGTCTATATTATGAAATGTGTAATTATTCATTCCATATGCCTGCTCTTAGGAGATAATCAACATTGAAAATCCAATAGATTCTTAGGTATTTGAGTATTATTTACAAAGTTGTCTCCCTTAATTTTGAAATATACAGTGCATTCCTTATAATTTTTATCTCCTAAGAACACGGGTTATATGAAAAATTGAATGTTTATTTCTGTTCACTATGGCAATTCAAACAAAACATTAAAAATAAAAATATGTAGGCTTTTTATCCATGAATCACATTTTGCATGATTCTTGGCTGGAGTGTAACTTAAGCAGGAGTCTTTATACAAAGCAGACAGGAGATGATTCGTGTCAAAAACCTATTATTCCTAATTCAGAAACAGACAGCATAACCAGCATTAGTTTATCATTCGAACAGTGCACTTTTGAGATAAAAATTATATTTGATTGTGTACGAAATTATCTCCTTGTAAGAGTTATTGTTCTTGATTTGGTTTGATCTGGGTGAATTTAGTGGGAGATGACTGTATAGTTTTCTCAAAAATACAGACCTGAATACAGAAAGGACTATTTTTACCTAAAAAGAAAGCATTTGAAGGCAAAAAAAATGTTTGGTGAATCACCTCTACCAAAGGCAGTTTCCAGAGAATATGTACAATAGTAGTAGTAATAATAATAATAATAATAATAATAATAATTATAATAATACTTCATTTCAAGAGTCATCTGATTATCATATGTTTGTGAAAAATGTATGCTGAAACATATGTTAATCATAACATCAAGCTTGATTTATAGGATAATCATATGTTACACTGCATATGATTCTCATGTGTTGCAGTTATGCATCATGATGTATTGTAAGAAATATATGCTCCCACTACTTCCCTTTCCAGTATAGATGCAGTTCAAATTCATTTGATAAACAGTAGCTGAAAGTGTATATATCTGATACACAATCCTTCCCATTCGTCATACATTTTGTTGTCCCTATTTATTAAATATTTTGTATCTCTCCTGTATCCTACTCTACAATGTACATGCTACCAAAACAAAAACATCAAAAACATGAATTTGCATGTGTAGCCATGCTAGGTAAACCCCCACTGATATAGGAAGTTGATACTGGAGAGCATTCAAAATCTCTTACAACAAATGTCCCATCAATATGAAGCCAAACACCAAATCTGAAATCAATATATCTATCAGGAGCAGAAATAACTGCACCAAAATTTGGACAGACAGACACACAGAACAACAGATGGACAAGGTGATTCCACTGTATCACAAATTCACTGAGTAGGGGTATAATAAGAAAAAAAACCCTCTCTAAGGAAAACATAATATGACAAAACAATACTTATTTAAATCTTGAACATAAACTGAAGTAGTACATGTGTGTATAGTATCAATTTAAACTGATTAAAAGATAGCTAAATCTAATTATCAGGGTCAAACCAGGTGTTTACCATACAATATACCAGACTTTGACATATAAGGCTATCTTCAGAAATATTTTCAAATTAAAATTCTTGTTGCTCATACAATAACAATTATAATAAGAATTCAATAATATTTACACAAAGAGAAGTGATTCATTGCTAAAAATGTTTGTAGTCTTTTTAAAAGTTATGTTTGGAAGTTGACCATACAATTTTGCTTATCCTACATAATAATTTACCAAATTTACACTGTTTTATTTATCTCAAATCCAGTAATCATAAATAGAACCAAATTCAGCCAAGTACAAGTACATGTACATCCCTAATAACTTCACTGTTATATCATTATATAACATCACAACATATATATATATATATATATATATAAATAGATAATTGACAATCATAACATGGGTTTTAGTATCCCATAATCCATACAAAGTATTCATAAATATCTGGTCATCGACATGAATACTGAATGAAGAATTCACACGATTTCTACATAAACATGATTGTGTCTAATCTTCCTGTCTAATTATAGCTTGTTTTCTTCACAGTTGTAAAGTCTCTTTCACAGACACGATTTTATTAAACCAACAAATGAATCAGAAATTGACGAAATTGGACCTGAATATACAGTAAAAACAAAAGAAACAAAACACAAAAATTTGTACTTGAAAAATCAGACTTCAGATTTAAATTGAACAATTTTCAAATCTGCTTTTACCATTGCAACAGCAAGACATCAACAGCCTTTGTATAAGTCATGCAAATTCTGTAACATGTGATACACCCCAAAAAAAGGCTACACATTTTTATTTTTGTAATTAAGTTGTTTTTGTGGGTCTATATTAGGAAATGCATAATCATTCATTCTAATCTGTCTGCTTATGGGGGATAGTTCATGTTGAAAATTCAATAGTATCTACTGGTATTGTGTTTCATTGCCATTTACAGAGTTTTCTCCCTTAATTTTGAATTCTATAGTACATTCTTTATATTTAATATTTCCTATGAGCAGCCACATGTTAATATCTGCTTACTACAACATTTTAAACAAAATATCAAAAATAAAAATATGTAGGCTTTCCAACCATGAATCATATTTTGCATGATTCTTAGATGGGGTACTACTAAAGAGTCTAACAGCATAAAGACAAGAATATGTGTCCTGACTGTTTATTTTTTCTAGCCTGTCCTGGATTTGTTTAACCATACATCATTGCCCTACCTTTTTATTTAAAATTTGAAGCTCTTGAGATAAAAATTTTAGAATCCTATTAAATCTTGCTATATATACCCCCCCCCATGAAGTCAAAGTTCAAATATGTACAAAAAAATTATATTCAATGTAAACTGCTATTTCAAGGATAGGTCAGTCTTAACATCAGGCAGAGGGTGATTCATCATATCTCAAGATGATCGATGAAACTGCTCAAATACATTTATTAGGACATAAAAACTTTTCCTTCATTCACTTCCTTGGATCTGTTATAAAATGTGAAATATCTTTTGACTGGTTGTAGTATTAAAATTCTGGCAGTACATTTTTCCATACTTTTTTGTTGAAGAACTTAACCAAATTGTAAGTGTTAATATCTTAGTGACCAACTTTCATTTGCATTTTTATTTTTGATTACAGTTCTACTGAAAAATTTCCAATAAAAAAATATTTGGAATTAAGAAATGCATGAATCACTATTCATAAGTTTTTGCCTGGTTTTACAACAGAGCTATACTTAAATACTATAATCTTTTAAGAAAAGAGGACTTGACTTTTATAGGATTATTCTACTTATGACTTAAGGGTATAGAATTAGAGACAATATTTTAATTGAGTTATTGCCAAATGGATTAAAATAAAAAGACTTTTCCCACAACCATTCCTCAATTCAAATAAGTGATATTCAAATAGAGAAATATAAACAAGAAATAGTCACCTTTCTGAGACAAATCTAATTCACACACACTACAAAATATTTCCCAAGCATAAATCATCTACTAAAATTACAAGGGTTAAACTATTTCACATGATTTGTTAAAAAAAATAACAGTAAATAATTTCTTTTCACTATAAATGTATTATATTTGGAACAGATGTAATTATTTAATTGTAAATCCAGTGGGAAACACCCACTGATAAATGACACAGCTTTTTACATCGTAAAATATGCATACATTATATACCATAAGCAATTGTACCCACATAGTAAATTACTCAAACAGAAAATTTATGACAATATTTTGCAAGAGTTATCTCCCTCTTACAAAGTAATTTAAACAAGTAATATGATTATTATGTAATGAGGTTAACTCTGTTTCTTTTATTGTTTAACTACAAAGCAGGAAAATTTTAATACTATCTTTTTTCTCAACTTTTCCAATCAAGCGGCATTAAATTCACAATTATCAGACCCATGGCCAAAACTTTATTGTAAAGGGTTCAGAAGGCGATTATTTGGAAGAAATTTGTTCAGACTTTATAAGAGTTTTTTTTTTTTATTTCTTTGTTGCTTCTATAGGTGGGGGTCATCATAATCCCCCTCCCAAACCCCTCCAGTATGGGTATGATTATAATATTTCAAATTATATTATCAACTCCTATTGTTCAGTATTTGCAACATCATCATTTTTGTGCTATAATGTCTGCAAAAAAAAAAAAAAAAACCAGAATTAGAATATTCATCTAATGACACTATAGAAACTGTCACATCTAATGCCTGTGTCATCCAACATGCACCCCCCCACCCACAAAAAAAAAAAAAAAAAAACCTGTCACAGATCATAACCATGTCAACAAAAAACCAAATCATGACCGGACATCCTACTATATACGGTTTATAATGAGCCATTGTACACATATAATTTTCTCACACATTTTGACAATGACTTTGTCACAGCTGACAACTTTCCTTATGATACCTAAAAACCTTTATAAATATCTTAATACTTTCTCAAGTATTTATCATTTAAAGTAGTAAACTTTTTTCTTCGTCAATGCTGACTTTGTTCTGATAGACATTATTTTTTGATGAAAATTGGTTTAAATACTTAGATAGTTCTTTAAGTTCTGGATTTCTATCATAATTGGTCTGAAAATGTTGAAAAACGATAATTAAATACCACAAAAACTGTAATAATTGGTTTGGTAAAGTCTTATTGACTTCTTATTCATGTATCAATGGTATTTTACATTTTGCAGGAAAAAAATCATGTGCTTTGTATTACCCACAAGCCAAAAAACTTCCCCTAAAAAAAAAGAGGTTTCAAAATTGCAGTTTTTCATGCTGTGCTGAAAACATTATGTCGGAAATATGATGTAAACTGGAGGAGATCACAGGAATTCTCCTTTAAGTCACATGATCTACACATGACAAGTCACACATTATTATCTTGGCACTACTTTGTCCATAATTCATCTCCATTATTAAAATCCAAACCTTAATTTGCTTGTATACATGGTAGAGACTTCATTGCGGTTTCCAATAGTCAAGGTTCTGGACCCCTCTTAGAAATAAGAAAAGAATTGTCACCAAATTACACAGCATAGTTAAATACCAATCATTAATGAGATTTTTGATGTTTTGTTTCCATATGTGTTTGCTGATACTGTTATATGTCGATATACCTATTTGTTGAACTCAAAACCAACCCTTTTAAGGTCTAAACTGGAGGACAAACAACCTCATGCTGTGATTTTTATCACATTTTCACACTCACTGACCCATCTTCAAAACCACATGAGAAATGTACTCTAAAAAGTAATTTCCTGACCACGACTTCATCTGCCCCCTACATCAATAAGGACATAACAAACCCATATGATAATAACAGAGGTGTGAAAAGTACCAATAAAATAATTACTAAGTACTCTGGGCTCACACTACTATGGAAAGGTCCATTTCTGAACTCTAGTTTATGACTATTTGACCTTCTATCTTTACAGGGAAGTCAATATAACTCTTCACTTCTCTTAAAAGTACAACAATATAATTGACATCTGTCACACAGGTGAAGTTTTTCACCAATGCATTACAACACAAACTTCAAGTGTGGTTTTTAAATGGTATGGACCAAAGTCAAAAGCATCATACAGGACATGTGCACCTGGTGTGTCCTGCCTCTTAATTCCAAAAATAGCATTAGAAAAGTTAAGTGTCAAACAAACATCAACAGTTTCCATGCTAACACTAAGTGACAACAAAAGCACCCCTCCCTCCACCCCCCAGTTTTATTCTGACAGGTGTTGGCTAATGTTTGCACTGTTAGATAATTTCTGCATTCACCATGGTACAGACTTCTTCAAGCATCCAGAACATGGAAATATAGTTCATCTACAACCCTGACATACAATACAACTAAGTCAACAGGTTTAAGAGCAAAGCGAAATACACCCGATATGTAAATTAAGATCAGAAGTACCTTTTTTGACCTTGAAGAATCATATAGGTTCCCTGGCCTAAATTTTGTACCAATCTTCATCAAAATCAACAGAAGACCGTTGTTTCTAAGGGGGTCTAAGTATGGGTTCCAGATAAATATAGCTAACCTGTTTCACAACTTCTTAAGACAAAGGGAAGTAAAGAAAGAACAAGAACTTTACACAAACATAAAAAAAAACCATTGCAAAATAACAGAAAAGCTTACAATAACTGCTTTGAAAATTACTGTACAAGGAAAACATTGCCAGCAATATCCTACTGATGTATCGGTACGTATCATAATGAAGCAGATAAGTATGTCTGAGTGTAGATCAAGTTAAAAAATAATAAGCTCACTTATTCTAGGAGTAACAGACAGACAGACATTATCATGTTCATCTCCTGATACAGTTACATCAACAAGAAAAATTGTCTTCTTTCAGACTAAACTCAAGAAGACTTAATTACTTGTAGAAATAACCATTAACGATACATCTCACTGGTTATTACATCACCATATTGAGCTAGAGTTGTGTTTTATTAAGGATTTTTCTGTAGAGACCAATTGCATATTCTCAGAAACACCATGGCCAGATAAGTAATTATCTACTAACACATCAACAAGTTTTTTATATCAGAAGTCATCCTTTCTCCCACCTTAAAGTACAAACTTATCTAATGTTACTTCATAAAAATCTACTTTAATAAGTACAATTAGCTCTTAGCATTTTCTTCTTCAATAATTGAAATGTTATGCATTTGATATTTCTGCTTGGAGAAAAGAGAAAATACATTTGTCAAATTTAATAAAAAAATCCAATCATGCCATTATGACTTGCTGTTACTTAGGTGTTACTTAATCATAAGATAAAAGATGAGAACAGGCATATTGATCAATTGATTGTAGTTTAACGTCCTAATGCAGATATCATATGCATTTCTCCACAAAAACATCAATTGAACAGACTTTGATGTGAACAAGTCCAACATGTTGAGCCAAGTTTTTAACGAGCTAGTCTACAGAAGCAACAGCCTGCAGAAAGTTTGTTTGTTTGTTTGTTGTTGGGGTTTAATGTCTGAGCAGCAATATTTCAGCAATATTCAGACGATGAACATGAAATTGATGATAAAATGAACATGAAATGATGATGAAATGAAAAAGGGATGGGATACAAGGATAATGGGGTCGACAAATTTTGATTGCCACTGGAAATAGGGAGAGATGGGTAGGATCGGCAATTTAGCCTCCTGTGGCGGAGCCCTATGGTTCCTACTCCGGGAGAATACCACAGTAGGGTTCTTTAGCGTGCGAGGAACGTGGCATCTTTCCCAACACGGTGCACCACTATGGTTTGCGGTCAGGTTTTCCGTATTATAGCCTGACAACCCCAGCATGTAACACGCCAGGGGTACCCCATTCCACCACCTGGGGCACACATCCCAGTTGCTCTGTGGGCAGAGTGCCCTAGCCCCTGGCTAGGGTTCTGAGCACTATTTAGTTGCCTTTTACGACAAGCTTAGCGCTGCTGCAGGCCTATTCTTTTAACACCCGGACCTGCACGGGGCCCTGCAGAAAGCAATGTCCCCCCACTTAATCCTAATATTCAAACTCTGAGCCAACCAGTGGTTACATTACCTGGCAGATCAGAAGCAGAGACTGCAGAAAGCAATGTCCCCCCACTCAAACCTAATATTCAGACTCTGAGCCAACCAGTGGTTACATTACCTGGCAGATCAGAAGCAGAGACTGCAGAAAGCAATGTCCCCCACTCAAACCTAATATTCAGACTCTGAGCCAACCAGCGGTTACATTAGCACTACCTGGCATATCAGAAGCAGAGAAAATGGCAAAGTGGACCCCTCACAGACTTCATATTCATTTTTAGCTGCTTAATATTTTGGCTGTATTACACAACCATTCAAAACTTTGCTTCCATGCATGCATTGTGATGATATTATTCTAGTCATCTTTTTGAAAAGATAAATTTATTGCAACAGAAATAAATGAATCAATCAGTCAAATGATAATCAATGAAATATTTTTTTCACCTACCTCTTGTGGTGTACTCGATTCATCAGGTTGCTACACTTTGAAGTCAAGTGAGCAGGCATTCCTAACTTTATACTGTTATACATTGTCAATCTCTTGAGTAAAGCAGAACTTTTCCAAGTCCTATTTCTACAGAAATATCACTAGAGGCTTTTTCTACCACAACAAGTTTTGCCAGCTGCTTTTGAAAAGCAATGTAAAATCTACTCCAGGTCAGATGTATTGCATTTCCATATATTGACTTGGAATCAGTATCCTGGTATAAAATTGATACAATTGACCAGTGGCAAATTTATAAAATATTCTATTTTACTTAGAAAAACTCCTTGTGAGAAATTTGATCTAACTGCATATGTCGATGCCTACAGCAACAGATTCAGATGTACCTTCAACGATTATATATTTTTAGATGCCAAATATGTTGTGGATTAGATAAGACATTGCACATGGATTTTACATACCAGTATGCCTGCACTTCCTAATTTGTGACAGCAAATCTTATTTATACTTTTCGGTTTGAGGTAAAATGATATTCTTTCAATCTCTGCACTGAGGAATAGTAAATACTGACTGCATTCCAGAAATAAAGTTGCTTTTCCAAAGCATAAAGAAAATGTATATTTCACACTAAAATAAAAACTGGAACACAGTAAAATGTCTTTAAATTGAGTGATTTTGTCACAAGAATACCTTGAAATTCACTTAAAAAGTAATTTTCAACAAACAAGCTAGAAGATAGGGTATGTAAATTAAAAATTGATTACATCACTGATTGTATGTGAATGCCTATAATCCATCTATATGAACCTAATAGAGCAGATACAACACTATATCTACAAAAGTTGTTGACAGCCTCTGTAAAGTCAATATCTTGCAAAACTATGTCTTGTATTTAAAAATATATCCTTCCATAAATTGATGTCAACATCCCAAGACAATAAAATGATATAAATTTATCCATCCATAAACCTAGAAACAATACCATATTTTGTCATTTATCATCCCCAGCTGTTGCTATGCATATAAAGTAGAAATACACTGCTTCAAGGGAGTCACCTTATATGTAAATATATAAATTTCAACAAAATGACAAAAACAATTTGTAATTTATATCTGCTGTAATTGTCCAAAACCAAAATTTAATATTTACAGCTGGTCTGCACTATGTATCCACAATATATTCATATTTCTCATTTTGAATGGAGTAAATGTACACTTATATTACACTGACTTGAGAAATGAAGTCACTGAAATCTTACACTATATACCTACTACAGTAAGTTTTTTAACTATAAACCATGCAAGCAGACATATAGTCTCGTATATTTTTTTATAAAAGTAAACAGTCATGAAATTATGAACTTTCCCGGTATAAAGAAAATCCTAAGACTATTTCCTCCTGGGTTTTTCCAATTTTTTATACCATGAATTCCTCATGGAAACTTTACTCTTATGTCTAACTGCAATGACATTTTGACAAGATGTTGGAAGCATATAACACACATTTAAATTTCTTGCTAAACAAAAGTCAGTCCTTTGAAATCCAATCTCACTTACTATGTAATTAGAAAGTTAGATCAAAATTACGTGACTTGCCAAAATTGACTTGCAATTTGTCTTGGTTTCTTTATGTACAAATAATTATGTATGCAAGTTTTCCATTCAGTAAATATTGGTGTAACCTTTTATTAGAACTTTTATTCCGAAGCAAAATGGCAAGTGACTATGACTGCAGTTCTAGCCATTTCCTCTACATTACATGCATATCCCAGCAAGTGAAACTGTGGATTTAAGGCCAATTAATTGTCCTTAGAGTCTGCATACCACTCAAGAAAAAACTCCAATCCTTGATAAATGATGTATTGGAATTTCAATGTCAAAGTCATTCAAATAAATCCATACTTAGGGTCATTCACAAGAGTTGTTATATCAATCCATATAGAAATTGGAGTATAAAAAACAATAGTAAAACATTCTTATAACTGGGTATCAAATACATACTGATTGTTTATACAATCAATACCATACATAGCACTATATATATCTCAACTATTTTAATCTAATAAAACCATGGACAAGCCACAATCCATTGAAAGAAACTTTTCAGCCATTCAATTTAAAAAAAATTTGATTAATAGAATTAGATTACCAATTCATAAGATAGGAATTTATTTTCTTAAGATCAAACTGTGATCAATCAATGTTTCTTTTGTCTTCTTAAGGAAATTCTGCTCTTATCCATCAAAATCCATTAAAAAAAATATCCTTTGAAGTCTACGAGACTAGAAGACTATGGCGGACCTGCTTAGATGAAGTGAAGAGTATGTTGTATTCATAGCACTGATAGAGTATCTCATGAATCGAAACATTTAAAGGATTTGTCACAGGTATTTACACAGGTCACTATTTTTCAATATTTACTGATAATTTTTTACATAGATTGTCACAGTTCATTGACCATGTAATCAGTCATATTTAACCATTCAACAACCATTACTACTGATCACCTTAATTAATTACAGGTATCTTACAAATCAACTCTTGTGCACTGAGATCATGAATCCTTGATGATTTGTACCAGGACATTTTTATTACTGATTTGTTCAGTATTAAGTGTACATATTGGGTCATTTGGTAAACAAAAGATTGAGATAATAAGTTGTATAATATACATGTAAACACACATGTTTTGCTGGATTTACCATCTAGTCATACATGTACTTGAAAGTTAGGTGGTTATAAATAAACAAACACCACTTGAAATGACAAAGAGATTGATGCAGGTATTTAGTCATACCAAAATACAAACACAACTGGTCTTGTACTTGATTAGTACACTTGCAGTTAAAGTCTTTATAGTTACTTGTTTATTTACTGAGATCATGCTTTGAAGTCAACTCAACAGACCTTGTATGGCATTTCTGGCCTGGGCTCAATGAAGGAATTTCTTCAATCGAAAAATATTTTGAATTTTCATGGTAATCCCAGTCAGAGTCTTCAGATTTTCTTCACGAATTTTTTTTTCAAGGTCAAGATTTTAGACACCTTGTATGTCTAGTTATAGAGAATATAACAACCATATCTATTTCTAGTAACCGTGACCTTGATGTTTGACCCACAGACTTCAAATTCTTCAGATGTGTTGATTAAGCTTCTGTACAAGAACCATTCAAATCCAAGGATTAGAAGCACTTAAAATCAATTTTTCAGATGAAGGACTGTCATCTTCACCTACTTTATGACCTGAAATTTTCCTTGTTACTAAAACTTCCATTAATCCATTAAATAAAACTAAGATAAAGTGACAGAACCACAACAGATAGAAAGCTAAAATCTTGTCATATAGTGCATTAAATAAGGTTGAGGGATAAATACTACAACTAACCATGAGGCCTACAAAACATGGTTTAACCCACCATCTCCATCAGTAATACCAGAACCATTCATCAGGACCATTGTGGTTGTTTCCAACTTTCCAGTTTTTGCTTCGAAATTGCCATTGAAACAGACTACCCTTTGTTTTTCTATTGCCAAGAGTTTGCCTATCAGTTTGGTAATTTTGTATTTACCCTTTATTTACAAGAAAGAAAGAAAAATGAGGAAAAACAATAAAAAAAGTTTTATAAAAGATCCATCAATGCACTTTAAATGATTGCTTTTCTAGCTGTATACTATAAAACTTTTGCTGATGTTGCATAAATGTTTACAAACTTATGGTGTAATACTGAAAAAGTAATCAGCATAAATTTATCAGATTCAATTAAATGTTTACATATATATCAAGGTCATACCTTACATGACGAAGGTCATTCATCTGTTACATGAAATCTACTGAGGGCATTGGTGAACCTTATGTGTCAACTTAATGAATATCTATAGTTTAATAATTGGATCTAATTAGAAAATCACTCCAAATACACATGACTTAAACCAATCCACTGTAAGTTTTTGGCTAAATAACTATGTTAAGACAGGGCCTCCCCACAAAAGTCTATTTTGTTACACAATGAATAGTTTGTTAACAATTTTTATAATTGATATGTGCGGTCCCTTAATAAACCAGAAACTTGTATTAACCAGACATATGCTTAAGTAATCAGTTTCAATGTATTAAGGAGGTAGACATGGGGTAAGGGACATAACTCTTGAAATCAGTGATATGTCTGCATCATATTCAACTTCATCAAAGCCTACCGACCTTTCATTTGAAAAAGAATGAAATAAATCCAAGTTAGTTTAATGCTTAGAAAGATTGAAATAAAAAGCTTTACACAAATGTTTCAATGATTCTTAATAAGTTATGTCCCTTAACCTAGATCTATCTCCTTAAGGCAGTGTGATTGATACCGATCTAAACTAGAAAATTCTTCTTTTAAAAGAAGTTTGGTTAAAATAGCTTTGTCAATGAACAAAAAACTTCCCTTAAGCACATATATTTTAAAAATCTCAAATAAAACTAGTTTAAAGATGAAAAAAAAATGAAATGGATCATCCTTAAAAAAAAGAATTTTTTTCTCCAAAATTAATGGAACTATATCATATTCCAATCATGCAGTTAAACATTAGAATATCAAAAATAAATGACTGTTTGCACATGAAATTATATTTTCAATTCTCTGCTAAATAACATCATACCAATTTCTAAGCCACAGTTGTGACAGAGTTAACTCCCTTGAAATGGAAAAAAAATCCCAAGTGGGAAGACAACAAGCTACAGTCTAATGGGATGTCAATCAATCTCTATTTCTTTGTCAGGAAAACATCCTATGTTTAATCCAAAGAAAGGGGGGATTAAGATGTATCAATACAATATGTCTGAAATATTGATTGAATTTTTTTTATTGAGGATTCAATTCATATCGTTCCAGATAAAAATAAGATTAAAATTTACAACACCATTTAAAAGTATGGAAAACTTATGATTCTGTTTTGTGATATGGAGGTAAATTCTGATTCATTAATGTTAATAGTTAATTCTGTCTAAACATAGCAATGAAAACTTGTCACATTTTTTTCAACAACAAAAAACAATCACAATTTTCTTTTATACAATCTGTATACATGCAAATTATCAAGACTAATACACACATGTAATTTTATTCCTAAATACATCCTACACAGAAGAAGCATAGATAAGAACTGTCAGTTTCCAGGATTGAAGAGAATATAGTTAATTACTTAAAGAATTATCATTGCACTCCTATAAGGATTAGGAATCTGTTTGAGTGACATCCTATTTTTCAAGCCTTTTTTACAATGTTACATAACTTCATTGAAATGTAACATACATGATTTAAGTCTTGAACATGGACAAGTTAGTATGTTTCCCCTTTAGTAAAGTAAGATTCCAATTATTTCTCCACTGAAGATAGTAAAATTGAGATTCTAAAAAAAAAAGGGTTGACCTGGTAAAAACAAATACCCTGCAAAATGCTGAGTGATAAATGCAATATGCATCAAAATTAAACTTGTCTTATTTCAAACGTAGCATTTTGTCAATGTTTTAAAATTTCATCAAATTATCAACCAAAAGTGTGATAAACAAACAGACGAACAGACATGAGAATCTAACTCATCAGGTCAAGGTATCTTTAATAATAATAATGGTCAAATCAAAATGATATGATACTGTTCCCCTCCATATATTACACCAGTTCCAACATGGTCCTATTTTCTGACACAGGAAACAGAAGAGTTTACACCTATGGTTCCCACAGCCATGTGTTGATGAAACACAACATAATTAACAAGTGACAAATTTTGCATAATATGCATTTAAAATTATTACTTTTCTGAAATAGTATATCACATAAGTAAAACAAGACATTTTTTCTCACAATGTATTTTGCATTTTCCATTTCATCCTGTTCATTATTGAACAGTAAACAATACTAAGATTCTTGTAGTGTTTTTGGTCAACTGAACACATAATTGGGATTAATCCATATTTTTTACAATATATGTAGTTGCCAACCCATCATAAGTGAAAATACCACTTTGGGATTAATTCACACTTTTTATCATACATGGAAAATTGCCAACCCATCATAGGTGATATGACCATGATGACCCTTATTTCAAAATAAGGGCAAAGGTCATTGGGCATGAAGACCTTTTTCAAACCATGATTTGAATGCTAATAATAATCAACAGATGACTTGCAATTGATGATAATTCTTGGCATCAAAAACAGATATTGTCTGATATTACCTCATAATCTGATCAGTTGGCAGTCCGGAATCAGGGGGAAGATTCTGAGGTCCTAAACCTTCCCATTTCCTCTTTGATTAGGAAACTTAATTTTGTGTGAAACATGGGCAAAACTGAGCAAATGTAACTCCCTTCCACTTTTTTATTTACTAGATTGGGCCCCTCTTTCTAAAATAAATCTCTGGATCTGCCACTAGTTGGCAGCTGTAGTATCTGAAATAACCTTATTGATAGAGTTATCTGTTCGACATATTTAATCAAGTTCCACAGAATAGAAAAAATAAGAATTCCATTAACAAGAAAACCTATAACTTCTCAGGACAGATTGTATTTCACACATTAATGTCATTATAGGCGACATAGACACATTAAAAAAAATTTCCTTTTAGAAACCCTCTACCATCTTTCTCACAAAAGACCTGTTCAAATATAGATTCCCTTCAATGCAACAAATGAGCTACCTTTTTTCCCTGTTTCATTCAGTATATTGTATCAGTCTTAAGTAGTGGGCTACCTTTTTTCTCCCTGTTTCATTCAGTATATTGTATAAATCTTAATTAGTTTTTCGCCTTTTCAGTTAAAATGAGTGTTATCAACAGGCTAATTTTGTACTGGACTTGTCTCATTACCAGAAAAATTAGCTGTCATGGCTAGTAACTGGTAATTAAATATAGTCCCTTCAGGAAGAGTTAAGGTTTCATGTGGGTGTGGCCATTTGCATTCTGTAGCTCAGTGTATGAAATGATGAGCTGGTGTGCAAAGTAAAAGTTCCGTTTAAACAATCAATGTTGCTCGCAATTTCTGACAAATTTCAAAGAATACCATCTGGGTTACAGAATATTAACATTTTTTTCAACATCTTGCCAATTGGAAACAATTTTCAAGCCACCCCCCATGAAAATCAAATGACACATGTCTCAACTTGTGGTTAAACTCTTTTTTGCACTATTGTCCCTCCATGAAACCTGGTTGAATCTTCAGGATATGTAATTTTTATTACCTATAATTTTGAAGCTATTTTCCTTATTCTAAATATTAATAACAGTCCTGAACTTGCACTTAAGTGATCTTATTTAACTATTAATGATTCTGCAGAAACATTTTTGATGTATATAATAAGACGATTAACTATGCAAGGAAATTATACAATATATATAGATAAAAAATGTTTAGTTGAATTCCAGGAATTTTCCATGAGAACTAAATGCAGCAGATTAAGTTAAAAACTGATAGGAAATGTATGGATAAACAGTGTTAAAAATATAAAAAAAAACAACAACAAAAAAATCCACAATATATCTTTTTGCATATGACTGCTGCGGTGGGCAAGTAATCTTGATACAGCTCTAAATTAGGATTGTGAATAAATGTTTGACACAGCTGAAATAAGATAAGGAAACAAATATTTATCTCTGAAACCTTATTTAGCCCCTAATTGCTAACAGTTGATAGATAACAATGCAGTAACTATAAGGAACATTATTCAGAAGAAATGTCATAATTTGAGAGGATGCTTACCCTACCAGTGCACCTTGTCCATGTTCCCAGTCTTTAGATGAGTACAGGTTGCTCATTTATACTTTTGTTTCTCATTTTCGTTATTTGATGTTCTTTGTGTGTCTATTTTTTTGCTTTCGTTTTTATATTTTGTTTAGTTATTATCTCTGGATAATTTTCATTTTGATTAACTTTCAAATCCTGGTTCCCTTGAATTCCCTTTGAACAAGCATCTTAATAGATTATAATAATAAGTACAAGTTTAGTTGCTACTGATATAAAACCCAAAGCAGAGAAACTGTCATGTACAGCAATGTTTCAAGTACTAAATTCATTACTACTCATCAAATCTTAAAGGCAATTCTTGTCAAGTGCATACAATGTGAGAAATTACATTACCGCTTCTACAACTCCATCTACGTCATCTCAAAATAAATCAATGCTGAAATCATTAAAATTTCTCGATGACAATTTCTGGTCATCTCAAGAAGAGAATTAGATAAGTTAAGCTACAATTGAGAAAGTTATGGGTGCTAATCATAGCATTGTATAACTTGTTAAAACTATAAATAGAAAGAGTGTTATATTTTTGGTAAAATAAAACCATAAAATAGTTAACCATTTCAAAACAGTTTAAAATTCCAGAAAATTAGACAGGGGAGTCACAGGTGATTATTGCCCATAAAGTACAAGAAATTTACAAAATTTTCAACCAACAGAAATTTTGTTCTAAATTAGTCCTTAAAAAACAACGTGTTCTAAATGAACTGCATACAATAAGCAACCCACAGTACAGGTTTGTTCAAATGAAATATTCTTATATAGTACCTAAACCGATCTGTACAACATAAATTGCAATCAGTCATCATCACTGATCAGTTTCCAATCCATCAAAAATCTGTCAAACCAATCCATTATACTGGTGATCACATCACGTGACATAAGAGTAATCAAAGTATTTTACAGTTTTTGTTGTTTTCATTGTCAATTTACACATATTTACATAATGTAATAGATTTAAACATCAATTTATACCTTTATTTCACATTTCTTTTATTTTCAAACAGATCATCCGTCATTTTACATAATAAAACTACGGTCAGATTGGTCACCGGTCATCGTTATCGATCCGTCAGCAATCAATCAGTCAGCGGTCATTGATCCGTCAAATCGTTGCACGGATCGGTTCAAGGACTGTATGCAAGCTTTAATTTATTCAATCACAATGCTGATGCTTTACTTGCAATAATAATAAATTGCAATTCATTCCTAATTTATTGTTTTGTTCTAACAAGTCAACTTATTCAAATACAAGGCAGTGTTCAACAAATTAGGATGAGAAATCTATAAATTTCATGTTCACTGTCAAGATCTGTCAAATCTTACCAATTTAGATACAACATTTCTACATAATTAGACATCTTAAAATGCATATCAACATTTACCAAATTTCAAAATTCTATTGGTTTCACCAAAATTAAATCCTTCCAATGTTAGAACAGGCTTTTATAAAATTAAAAGAATTTACGCAACAAAATATCTAGTCAAGCCATCTAATGACTATCAATTGATCAATTCATGTCTTGTCAAACTTGCAATGTGCTGATTACAGATTTCTGAAGCATCGTTATCAGTAATTCAATCAGGGGACAGTTCTGAGTCAAAGTAATAGTATTTTTCCTTCAGATAATCCTGATTACAGCTATAATTTGAGTGTTGTTACAAAGCAAGTACAGTAATCTTGTCTTTAATATTCACAAAAAAATACTGAAGCATCAGCATCGGGGAAAATTCAAGTACTTTGAAATCCATTAACATGGCCTTAACATGTATACAGGAAACAAAGACATCTACATACAAATTGTAGAGAACTGAAAAAAAAAAACATAAAAAAAAATGAAAATAAGGAAAACAAGATGTCACACAAAATATAAACAGGAAGTTGTAAAATTTGTCCAAAAATGGATTCCACAATATAGCAATACCTACAGGAAGGACGTTTTAAAATTTCTAGCTGCTGTGACAAGTACTTGAGAAAACGGTGATGGAAAAAATCGTTACTGATGAATGGAAATAGTAACAAGGGTAAAACAGTATTCAGGTGGAGTCATAAAGAGGTCCATTGAAAAGCAATGGTTCACAGCTGAACAATACATGTATCGGTAAATGTTACAATGTTTCATGATGTGTATTATATTTTGAAATAGAGAATCAATTCATGGCCACAATCAACATTTTAACATCATTAAAACAAAATTGCATCTTAATAGCACAAAGAATGCCCTAACCAAAAATATAACCACAGTAATCCCAGGAACGTTTTCCTTATAGATTTAAGGAAAAATTAAGCATTGTAGCTGATTACGTTCTTAGTATGCAGCACCAGCACAAAAGCTATTTCCAAAACCTGCACAATTTAAATTAAATACAAATCATTCTTAGAGTCAGGCAATTGATAATACAATATGGAAAAAAACAACTAAAACTGTTTTTTGTTTTTGTTTTTGCATACCCAAATTTCTTTAAAATGAAAATGATTACTCACAATTAGTACTTTTAGTACTTTTATTGGAATGGGCAATGTGATTGTGGTTTAATATCTTATGGCAGACATTTCATGTATTTCAGAATGACATTAATGTTAGACCAATTGAAAAGGCCATGTAATCCCGACCTACTTTGTAAGCTGGATGTTTTTTGAGCTGGCCCACAGAAGCAAGTGGGCATATAATCCCACACAGACACATTCTGATTTTGGGGCAACCGCAGACACTACCACTAATAACATCTGTTATGTGACCTGAGGGACATATAATTCAAACATTCAAATATGTCCCTGGTGTAACCAGAGATTTGAAACCATGATCTACCAACTTAATGCCAGCATGCTTTCCACCCACCATTGAGGCGATAGGCATTATTATGAAGAATTTCAATATGAAGTCAACCTGCCTCTTTAGAAGAAGAATATGTCAGCATCAATACTGTAACAAAATTAAGGAGTTATATAACTACTTGAAGGCTGTAAAGGGAATCCATAGTAATGTTATTTTCTACCATGAAATTAATTAAACCAGAATCACTTCACAGTCTGAGGTAGAAAGGAAGCCATGTCTTATCATCTATGTAATACATCTCCGACTGATAGGTAAACTAATATTAAGTGTACATGTATATACAAATTTTTAACAAACAATTTCTTGATTAAATAAGAAGATTTTACTAATAGAACTCATTAAAGATAGACAAAAAGTAATTAACCTATGACCTTAAAAGCACTAAATAAGAACAATTCAGCCTAGGCAGAGTGGCTTCCAATTATGCCAAAAAATATCAGTAATGAACTACTCTGCCACCCAGACAAGTTGTTAGAAGGATACCCAATTTAAGATAAGAGACATATCTCTATTGATTTTCAGGCCTTTCTCAAGTTTAAAACTCTGTCCTCTAGCTTACAGGTTACACTACAGTACCTCTGGTCATTTCTTAGACATACTGATTACCAATCCCCTCAGCAAGCTGTCAGACTTCCATGTACATACGGATTACCCCTTCCCTCTGCAATCTGTCAGATTTACATGTACATACAGATTCCCCCTCCCCTCTGCAAGTTGTCAGACTTACATGTACAAAGGGATTACCCCTCCCCTCCGCAAGCTGTCAGACTTACATGTACATACGGTTTATCCCTCCCCTCAGTAAGCTGTCAGACTTACATGTACATACGGATTACCCCTCCCCTCAGTAAGCTGTCCGACTTACATGTACATACGGATTACCCCTCCCCTCCGCAAGCTGTCAGACTTACATGTACGTATGGTTTATCCCTCCCCTCAGTAAGCTGTCAGACTTACATGTACGTACGGTTTATCCCTCCCCTCAGTATGCTGTCAGACTTACATGTACATACGGATTACCCCTCCCCTCAGTAAGCTGTCAGACTTACATGTACATATGGATTACCCCTCCCCTCCACAAGCTGTCAGACTTACATGTACAAGTCTCCGTAATGAAGAATTGACGAGATGTACTGTAGTCAATTCAGTGTCAGCAGTCATGTGATAAAAAAAGGAAGCTACAATGGATTGCAATTATAGTTGGACAAATCTGTTCAGGAACTGTATGCATGAATCACCTCCTGCCTGATTTTTATAAAGACTGACTTTCATTGTTCACCATTGCATCTCTCCTTGGTGAATTCTATGTTTATCATAGTTGCATTAAATGAGGAAGGAAATAAAGACCTTTTAATTGAAAGATTTAAGTTTGTGTCAATGAAGCTGAAAATTCACACTCAGCAAAAACAAAATTAATATAACTGTGTGGTACTCAGTCAGCCCAGTCATGCATGAATGGAAACCATTATTGTAATCAAAATTACAAATTTCACTCAGTCTTCTTTTTCCACATCAACGGCATTGAAATAAAAATTTGTAACCAAAAATGCAGTTTCATTAACTGGTCACATGCAAATGACTCAATTATCTGACATAGAAATGTTCATTTTACCAAGTAAGAGATAACTGAGATGTATAACGACAAAATGGATCTGCACTGGAAGAGATTAACAGGATCTTTGGATTCAGTAACTTCCAAAATTTGGTAAAAGCCTTCTCATTCTTCTGAAGTAGAATCTTTTTGAACAGTGGTGGATCTAGAGAAGGGTTCCCCTTTTTGTTGGAAAACTTCGTGCAAAATTAGGGCAAAAATGACCATATGATATCTTGGAAACCACCTTTTCTAAATCCTCCCATGTTATGTGTGGTTGGTCTACTAGAGTTTGTTTTTCATGTTTAAATAAATACTATTTACATATTACTTTTCACAGATTATGTCAAGTGAACATATTTGCAGGTATTAATGGTAAAAAAATTATAACCGTTTTATAGTGGTTAAAATCAAATTTTGTGGGTACTTACTTTCACGCTTTTCTATCCACCGTGAAAATAGCAAAAATTAGTACACTGCGAAAATTAATACTTAAACAGTACATGTAGCTAAAAAAGTATTGTAAATTTCCTGTACAAATTTTCTCTATTTTTCCAGTGGATAGGAAAGCATGAAAAACAGTTCAACTGAAATTGATTTCTAACACTACTATACAAATCAGGCTAAAGTTGATACCAGCAAATATATTCACTTGACATGATCAGCGAAAATTAGCAAATGCAAATTATTTTTTTACTTTTACTTACTTTAACTTATACTTCTACTTTAGTCAAACAAACAAACACGGAGACTTTTATCTCCATGGCTTGATTCTGTATGTGAGGCAAAACATACTACTAAATAGTGAGTGGTGTCCATATATATACTTATCATACCGTGACAGAATTAATTATTATTATGAATTATAACATTACTGAATGTTTTCAGACCCTTACATCTTTTACACTTATCACCACTCTTGACCTGTCCTTAACCAAAATACCTGAAACAGGAAAGCAGTACAGCAAATGATGTCATATGAAATCATATCCATGTCAGTACCTGCTGATGATAACTAATGCACAAACCCTAGCATTGTTCAATAGCTCCTGATGACAACCACTTAAAAAAACTATGTAGTAAATTTGTGGAGTTGATGCATTGCTTCAAAAATACATAAAATAATTTAGAAATATGGGGAAGAAACAGACATGCCAGATGGGCAGGCAGACTCATAGATAACAAGGGCAACACCAAACATATTAAATGTGACCATATGAACTTCACTGTTGACCCATGACCCTTAAAGTTCAACAATTTGCCAGTGTGTACTAACAAAATTGGGTCAAAATCCTTTGATGTATGTTGAATCTGGAAAAGTGAAACATGTCTTAAACCCTGAATAATCTAAAGACCAGTATAAATTAGACACTACAAGATTGAAGTCATCACTACAGAAGTTTTATGGTTGTCATCATGAACTCGTGGATCTTATGGTGTATCCATCTGCACCATGAAAACTGATTTATTCAACGGTTCATACTTTCCTCTTTCGTCTACCCCGGACTTGACTTTTTATGAGCAACTCGGCGGGTGTTTCTAGAAAAGCAGAGGATGCTTACCCTACTGGTATTGATTACTCTTTATAAAGTTCCATCTGGAATAAAACCAATTTCTAGAGTCAACACAGGATTACATTTATAGAGGTTTCACTGTATATCAAAGAATAAAACAATATCTAGGTTAAGATTGAAAATCTATTGGTCTGTATGAATAGACCATTTTGTGTTTACTATGAGGTAATGGATGAGTAAAATTACATTGACATCCACAAGGAAAATTCTTTTGTTCTATCCCAAGCCCTACCTTATGGAAGTACATGCCACACTACACAGTTCACATCAAAGAGTCTATTGACTTTATATTAGGAATGTGACCCAGGGGAGAAGTGCCTGGTAGTAATGGGGGACTGGAAATAGAGGTGAGGGCCCAGGGACAAGAACAAGGAATAGAGGGGGGAACGGTGGGAAGTAAGTAGACAAGATTTTTCAATAGTTTTTTTTCAATAAAGAGAAGTTTGACTAACGAAAGGAAGTTGAAACTGCTACCTTTGGTCTATCCAAACATTCATAAGTAAGATTTTTACCATGTCTCAAGTCATGTGTACTTAGGACAAATTAGTTTAACCTAGATGTTATTGTCCCATATCTCAGAGGGGATAGTAAATCACTGTACATAACTCATGAATGAACTTTTTACATCTCTAGAGGGTCTGACAGGATGAAAAAAATTACAATGTACTAACTTGCTTAAGAAACCTCTGTACTATAGTTTTCATATGGTTTGAATAAGTTTAGTGACTGGTTGATAATATTGGGTCAAAATAACTAAATGCTCAACATTTCCAAGAGTTCAAAAATTAAGCAGGGAACAAAAAGTGCCTTCTTGAAAAAGTCAGACCAAGCACATATTTTTTTTCTAAATTTTTGCAATTCTTTTTTAGCATGGTATCTTCATTTTCTGCTCTTCTGCTTTCAAAATAAGTAAACTGGATTTGTTTATAGATACTAATACAGCAGTGATTTATTTTCTCCAAAAAATATTCGATCTCAGACACACAAAAAATGAATACTTCAGCCAATGAATGGGCTTTTCTAACTTGTACCCTACTAGTATTACACTTATTCTAAACAGAAGACCATTGGTAGATCCAATGGTTGGAAAATTTTTGTGATTTTAAACAAAATATGATTTAAAAACACAGCAAACAATAGCCTGAAACCCCTTTCTGATACTTCTTATTTAAACCCTCCTTAAAGATATTTTTGATCAATCAATTTATATGCATGGATCATATTCTATATAATTTGATTCTGTACAGAAGTACTTTGATTGGTATGTGTACCATAGTGTCATGTATAGTGAGCATGGACATTAAATATGTCAATGAATGGTCAGTCAAAAATCTGTTACAAAGCCTTAAGCTTATCAGTAAATAACCTTTTACTGATTTACTGAATGTCACCACAAGCTTGGAGCATCATGTAATCTTGGTCAGGAATGTGTTAGCATTCATGTAATATCCTGATTTACTGCCAAGCTTCAATATGAATCAAGTAACTTTTTTGTCAAAAATTTATGATTGTCATTTTTTTCAACATTGTCCTATGTTTTCCATATTTCAAATAACTGTAAATCCAGAAGTTATTGGCTATTTATGATAGCAATTCAGAATTTTTCCAGCAGGATATCATTTTTTGCCATATAGAGAAAACCTCAAATTATTTAAGTAAAAATTCAGTAAGTTTTAATTACAACAAAAACAATATTTTAACAATTATGCAATTATCAAAATAGTTAATCATAATAAATATTTAATGGCAATCAGAAATATAAACAATTTATAACATTTAAAAAAAAATTATATGTCATGATACCATATTAATACCATAAAAGTTAACAGTTCAGGAATGCTTTTGGATGTTAAATGCATAAAAAGGCACCAATTAAAATATGAAATGACTGTAAAGTAGTGCTATTAAGCAGATTTCAAAGAGATCCTGCATAAATTAACATCCCACACTCTCTGTGTCATGGGCCTGGGCTTAAAAGGGATAAACAAGCAAATGTGCATCAGTTGGAAAAGGAAAAGTGAATCTTCTGGTCAACCTAATCATTGACACTTCCTGTTCTAATCAGCTGATTCCATTATAATCAAACACTGTAAACAAGTATGAAGACTAATTAACCAACAGATCCTGCCTAATTAATACAGACAAAAACAGCCTTATAATGCTGATGCAGAAATGTCACAATCAATACTAGATCTGATCAAATTCCTAAGGCCACCTCTTAGGTAGATTCAGGATTTTGCATTGGGGGTAAAACAATGGGCAAAAATAGAATTAACAGACAGCAAAGCAAGCCAAGAATTTTTTTAGGGGGGATGGGTGGATTTTGTGAGCAATCAGAACTAAATGCAAACCTCCTCTCCATGCTTAGGGGAGTGTACTCCCTGCAAGTGTTCCTTGGATCTGCAATCAAATCTGAGTGCAATGACATAGATGAACTAACTTCTAGTGTCATTTTAATCCAAAACAAATGGACATTTATTGCAAGCCATTAGCAAGGGAAATAAATTGGGTACAATATATCTCTATAATCTAGTTACAATTGAAAACCAAGGTCCCTAGCTACAAAGACCAGTATTACAAATATATCTATATTAAATAATGCATACAATACATAATGTTAGTATACCTCAAGTTCAGATTTTAAATATTGCAAAATAATGATTATCTCCCTTTGAAAAGCCCACATTTTTACAAAATGTGAAAACCCATAAAAACAACCTTTGATATTTTGCCTTTAAAGATTGTGTATAAACCTTTATGGCAGTAAACAAAATGTTTTCTAATGTAGTTTTACAATATATTATGAAAATGAAGATAGAAAACGACACAACTATATACAAAAAATTCAATTGGACTCTTTAACATATACAGATCATTTATTGAAGTTCCTGTGACATTTTATAAAGCAACTACTCTCATATAGGTATTAGGTAGATCTCATGCTAACTCTTCTATGGATATTCATATCAACAATATTCAACTTTGTGATTATAAAATTTCATCATAAAGGACCAACAGTAAAAGAACAGCATTCCATGTCCCCACCTGAATACCAAGGGAGATAACTCTCACAATATTAACTTTTCATTATTGTAATTCTGAACTCATCAGAGATTCATGGCAGTAACCTGTGGCATAAATTTTATCCTAACAGGTTGAGAAGTATTTTAATACAGGGTGTGACAGTCAGATGGATGTGCAACATTTCTATGTTCCTGTGTTTCAATACGGCTTGAAACAAACAAAGCTCATTTCATATGATGCAAGTTTAATACAGAATGCTGGCTGTTAAACAAACAAGGCTCTTTACTAGGAAAACATTCATAGAAATACCGTAAAACATGCTGATCCACGTATACAAAAATAATGCTGGAAGTGTTTTGAATATTAACAACACAAAAGAAATAAGCAATTATTGCAGAATTTGATAAAAAAAAAGAATGTTACATGCATCATTCATCTGCATGAAGTTCACACATTGGGTGAGAAACTACCTACTATTCAGCATGACTCTTACAAAAAGTTGTATATATGTTTTAATAAAAAATCTTCATAAGGAAATATAGCAGCTTGTTATAGCTGAAAAACTGATTCAGTCTCGTAATATCATCTTTATAAACTTAGATTTATGAGAGAAAATGAATGTAATTTAGGAAGTTGTGGGAGACTTGCAAGGTACAAAACTATAATAAAGGATGTCAATACAATGTTGTTGATTTGATTCAAAATTACAATGAAAATATTCAGGTTACCAGCCAGCATGAAGCCAAAGAAAATTAGTTTCGATGAATGAAATATTTCTGGAAAAATTTGTCATTAAACATTTCAAACTGAGATTTTGTTCTGAAAATTTGTAAGTATTGACAAATCAAACTGCCTGACGCCACAGGTAAAAAAAAATCAGAAAACTCAAGAAAAACCAGATTCAAACAGCGCACATTATAAGTAAAGAGCAAGATGTTGCATACAAAGTGTACTTCTACTGAAAATCGGTAAACAGGAAGTAGTACTGGAAACTTGGAAAAGGCCAACCAAGGCTGAAGTCATTATGCTAAAGCCATATACAGGTACATCAAATATTGAATTGTATGGTCCTGTAAAAGCTTATAAATGTTATTTCACAGTTTTAACAGACAAACAGACAGACAGACAAGTTAATGCAATCTTTGGAATTGTCTTAAATGCCTCAAAGTACATAAAATATGGTTTGATTGATAAACAATCTTATTTGAAGTTTTGTATGTAGAAAGAAAAGAATATACTTAAAAAATAGATCTGCACACCTCTTCAATATTAAGTTATCGTAAGGAAAAAAAAACAACCAAACAACAAACAAACATAGGTTGCTAAGTACAAAATCAATCCAAATCAATAAAATGTTTTTTTCTAAGAAAATCTTACCTGTCTCTTTTAGTCCTTGAAAACATTTTGATGTTATAGACACCTCACATTTCTACTAAAACGATTTCCTAAACATCCAACATTACTGTGCCTACAGACCATTATCTGGACTAATTAATTGTAGTTAGATAGAAAGTTTTTTTATACTCTTCAAAATCCAGTCTTTATGCTTCAGATCATGGTTAAAACATTGAATATTAACTAGCTTAGTAGAACATTACAGCAATGCCAACTTCAAAAATAATGCAACATTTCAAAATTTCAACAAACCAAGAGGTGATAAAAAGGTGGAAAAAAAGTAAACAAAGTAATCCATGAGAGAAATATTTAAAAAGTAATCAGTTCACAAAAATTACAACATGTGTTTGATATATTCTTTAAAATTCCAGCTCTATTCTGTCAGCTCTTTGAGCTCATTGATGGCTTTATAGAGATATTATAAATGAAGACCAGCTGATCAGCACAGATAAAATAATCCTACAGCAGTTTGAATAATTAGTTTATAACTGATTCCATTGTAATACAAATAATACTGGAACTAATGCTGACCTTTCATCTAATTTAACTACAAAATATAAACCTGAAATTCTTCGCTGTATATAGTATATAAAAACATTGTGTGTTCTCACATGGTATTAATTATCCAAGAGATGGTATGACAAAATCAGTCTTCCACAAAATCAATGACATGAAAAAATATTTAGGACTACAAACAGCGACGTTATGTCAGATTTACAAAATTTGTTCTTTCCAACACCAAATTTAGAACTATTCAATCACACCGTTAGGAAATTCCGGCCACAAAATGTTGAATATTTGATCCCATAATGCAGTATTCCATTAACATTGTCGTTAAACTTGCCAACTTTCAGCGCAATTCCCATAAATCGCCATCAATTTTTTCCACTAATCAACCACATCAATATACATAACTGCAAAAGATGCAATCAATTTTTTCCTAATGAAACGAAACTTACATACAGTGTAAGATCTGTCAATTCCTACGCTAACAATGCTAGACAAAGGCTAATGAAATGATGTGACAAGTTCTTAATAAAAATTCATTAAGGTATTAACTAAAGACTGATTTCCAAGTGGTTTTTCCATTTTGTAAGAAAGGGATATGGCAAGATTGAGTTTTCATTCACATTACTGCTACATTAAGCAAGGATGAAAATTGAGTAGAATTTTCATTCAAAGCTGCAAATATTTTCTGCTAATAAATAACCAAATTTCTCAGTTTGTATTTAAGGAACATTTGTTCCAGGTATAAATATTCTGCAACAATATAAAGCCTGGATAATTTTTGTACAAATAACCTCTCTTAAAACACTTGTAGCCACAGGCGTGGAATAGACAGCAGTAAACCTTTTTCTCCAATGAAATATGAGCATAAAAAAATTACTATGAAAATGCGACTAATATCTGAAACACAGTACAGGGTAGTGACAATTGGCTGAAAACAAGTATAGGCAATTCGCACTTTTGCCTGATTTTAGTCATTGTGTACTGAGGCGATAAATCATTTGCTTTCATTAAGCAACATTAGTACAGGGAATTTCGACAACTTACAGTCAATGATTTTAAGATGATATGCTCAGACCAGCCATTTGTTAAATCTACAGTAATATTCATGTCAGCTAAAAAGACTTCGCTTTAATTTAGTAGCAGTAAGGTATATCCATTAGGAAAGATTACTCAACATTACCTAGTTGTCAGGGCAACAATATGACCATCATGTGATCCTCTGTCATGGAAACCCATAATATTCCATTATAAAAGACAATATATATCCTAATCTGAGGATATTATCAACCTATGGAATATCTAGCCCAAATATATAATGAACTTAAGTCTAGGGAAAGATAAGTGGCAATAACGTGTGAATCTGGTATATGCTCAGACCAGCCATTTGTTAAAACTTCTGTAATATCCATGTCAGCTAAAAAAACTTAGCCTTTGGAAGTGCATGGTATTTTTCTAAAACCTTGGTGTTAACTTAAAGAGTATGGGAATGCTGCATATTATACAAAACAAAACAAACAAGAGATGTTTTAACTCAACAGGATGAATAATCTCACAGTGACACATATATATATAGAAAAACTGTCTAATCCAAACCCTCTTTAGGACATCAAAATTGGTTCAGTTTAGACAGGTGATAGTTTATAAAGGTTAATAATGCATTAAAAGGTATATAAATGGAGTTTAAAACAATTATCTAATCTTGTTAAGACATGTTTTCTGAGTTCAGTTTGAAGAGGTGTCAATATCTGAACAAGAATGGTACCAAAAGAGTGCAGATCTGTTATGTATGGAAAATAAAATCCAAAGAATATTGTGACACAAACTTCGAATTTGTTTGTTCCTTGAAATGAAAACACAAGAAAGACATAGTCAATGAGCAAGGTGGAGTCATTCTGAGAGATATTTTCTCTGTGTACCTCATTTCTCTGACAAACCATCCAAAAAACTTTATATTACATCAGAGACAAAAGTAGAAATGGGAAAGTGTCACAGAGGCAACAACTCTATCAAAGAGTGAACAGAAAACAGCCAATGATCAGTCTATGTGCTTTCAATGAATTCACACTCCAAGTTAACTTTGATATAGTTTCGTTTAAGAAATCTTAAGTAGCAGACTTTGTAAGAATTATGTAAATTTTGTAAAATGTGATACACCCCAAAAAAAGCTACACATTCTGTCCCCCGCCACAATGCCAAAAGGGACTTGGAAACATCGGTGTCTATGTGTCCGTGTGTGCACCTGTGTGTGCATGGGTGCATACATCCGTTAGTCCCACATTGTGGATGCGACTCCTCAGATACCGCTAAATGGATTTTGTTCAATCACTCTATAGTTGTTCGTCATCATATGTAGTTGATCATATTTCACTGCCATTTTGATGGGGCAAATTTTAGGGAAGGAATGGGACCTTGTTGATTTTTTACATGGTTCACTATGGGAACATTTTGTGGACCCAATTCCTTGGAGACCGCTGAAAGGATTTTATTCAACTTTGTAAGGTTGATTAAGTCACCATATGTAGTTATCATATTTAACCACCATATTGGTGGGGCTAATTTCATGGGAGTTATGATACTTTTGTTGACTTTTTTACATGGCTTACTATATTTTGTGGCCGTAACTTCTTAGAAACAGCTCAACAGATTTTGTTCAAATTTTGTAGGATTACATGTAGGTAGCTGATTAATTTTGTTTTGACAAGATTTGAATTTTACAGGAGACAGGAGTTGTGGGGCTTCTGCAGGTCAACTTTATTTGTGAGGGCTGGGGACACATGGCTTGTTATTTAGCTTAAGTTGCTTTATTACAAGGTCTATGATGAAAGGTTTAACCATTCATTCCAATCTATCTGCTCTTAGGAGATAATTCACATTGAAAATCTAATAGTTTCTATTGTATTTTAGTGTCATTTGCAGAGTTATCTCCCTTAATTTTGAATCCTACAGTGCATTCTACATAATTTTTATCTCTTATGAACAAGATTTCTATGAAAAGCTTCATGTTATTTCACAAAATATCAAAAATAAAAATATGTAGGCTTTCCAACCATGTATCACATTCTGCAAGATTCTTAGCTACTTAAATATCAAAAATAAAAATATGTAGGCTTTCCAGCCATGTATCATATTTTGGCAAGATTCTTAGCTACTTAAATATCAAAAATAAAAATATGTAGGCTTTCCAACCATGTATCACATTTTGGCAAGATTCTTAGCTACTTAAATATCAAAAATAAAAATATGTAGGCTTTCCAACCATGTATCACATTTTGGCAAGATTCTTAGCTACTTAAATATCAAAAATAAGGAATACATGTATGTCAAAGACAACAACCCAATCAAAGTGTGAAATTTTTTTTTAATGAAAAACTTTCATTGTGACAAGTGTTTTAGAGATTTCAAGAACAAAAAAACACTCCTTATACATACAGTCAGCAGAAATGATTTTGTCACTAAAAATTTATGACCCGAATTTCCGAGTTGTTATTGGTAATGTTTTGTTGTTTTCTTATGTTTTAATAGATTTGTGATTTACATGTCAAATTTTATAAAACTAATTATCTTCCAAATTTTTATCCTTTCTTTTTCTATAATCTTAATTCTTCAGAAAACCTTTTGAGAAAGATCAATTGTTTTAGTTCTATTTGAACCCTTTGTAAATGGATGTCACTGATTCATCAGCAATACTCCAGGGGCCAGATTTTCCGGGAACATACTTTCTTTAGAGATATTTTTTGTATATCTACCTTCCTGGTTTAAGCTTCATAAGATTCTCTTCATCCATTAGTGATAGAAAGGAAGAATATCTTAATAGTCTATTGTATAATCCTTTTAAAATGAAATTTGAGGTAACTAAGTCAGATTGTCTTCTATTCACTTCATTGCTTACTTCCTTGTGTTACAAAGAAAGAATTTTAGTACTGGTATTAAATTGTTACATAAATATAGGAAGACTCGGTTTCAGGGATGAAATACCAGGAACAAATGAAAAAATTAAAGGTAAGGCCAAAATAAAAAAAAATCTACCCTAGATTCTCATCCCCTCCAGATTTTATTTTTTTACCCTCCCTGAAAAATTTTGTTTTAATTTTTTTCCCAATTTAGGTCAATTTCTATCAAAGTGACATTTTTCACTTCCGAATTTAAAGTGATAGAAAATAAGAAGTAAAATTTGCTACCTGCCCCTATTTTAAAAAAATGTTGGATGAGAATCGAGACATTTTTTTTTTACGAAGAGCTTAATAAATAAAAAAAAAATTTTTTTTCAAATTGTTAAGGCAAAATATGGGTTTGTAAAAAAATAAATCAGTGAATATACAGAAAAATCACATCCCAGTATATTTGATAGACTGTTTGATTAAATTTTTCAGTGTTTTAGGATTTTTCAGAAATTGAGGTTTCCTCAGGAAAAATCCATATAAAATCAACTTTTCCACAGTCAATGACTGCTTCCCTAACAAAACAAATCCTTACAGCATATAAAGTTTTCAACTTGCCACGGAAAAGTGTAACTAAGTACCTAACTTTCCCTGACCCAAATCTCACTTGCCCCGGGTAACGGGAAATAGGAATCCTAGAACACTGATTTTTACAGCAATTGTTTCATACATGTTACAGGACAAAACATCAGATTGATTGTGCTTTCTATGTTGTACCCATCAAGACAAGAGTAAATGACTAATTTTACAGGTTCTACTTAATGTTAGTCTGACACAGTGAGATTTTAGATGTGCAAGCACAAAGAAGCAACAGTCTGCAGGAATATTGCCTAACTCAAACACTAACCAACAGTCACTTTATCTCCAAAATCCTGCATTCTTAGCAGGAAACCAAGTGACTACCAATTTCATATAATATTTTAGTATGCAAGACTTAATGGATCAAACCCATGACTTCCTGAACTCGAGGAGAGCACACTTTCACAAAACTGCATAGGTGGAGATACATTGCAAGCAGCTCACTAATTTAAATACTGTAAGATCTACGATTTCAGTTTAGATGGGACATGAAAGTAACGTAGAATATGGAACAAAGTATTTGGGGGGGGGAGGGGGAGGGGAAGTGTCATAACAGATCAATCATATTTATCTAATTACCACCCTATAAAATTTCAGCAAATCTAACAAACTCTCTAAGACGGTTATATTTCAAAGTGCTAATAAAGGGGAAAGCAGACAGAGATCACCCTCTATAATATTAAAGATTTTAACTACAAATTCAAGGTTTTGTATGGTTATTCCAAATGTCCCTAAAAAATCCCCACATCAGTTCTATGTAGGATACCCCAAAGAACAATCATACCAAGTTTGCTATCAATTGGTCAAGTAGTGTCAGAGAAGCAGAGTTTTGAAAAATTGTTAACGAGGACAACGGACACCAAGTGATGGCAATAGCTAACCTGGATCGAAGGTGTCAAATACAGTTTGTGCAAATGGGGGTTAAGTATGAACACAATGAAAGTTCCACCAACAATAAAATTCCTTTATACTGAACCTGTATACCTAATGTCAAATCAAAACTCCAAACTGGCTCCAAATATTAGATGATATAATATTTCAAGATGTCAAGGACAATACCCTAAACATCTGACAGTGTGAGCATATAAAGAGAAAGGGCAATCACTTCCAGAACTGATCATACTATATAATAGAGGATAATCATCAAGATCTAGTCCGGTTGAATTTGTACTAATTAATCACTTAAATTCTACAGTGAGCAACATAAGTTCAGACAGATTTTATTAAGAATTTGCAATGATAAAAATTTTGTCTATTGAAAAATAAAAAATTTTCCATGTGCATATTTTGTTTATTGCATGAAGTGCAATAAACAAAATATCCACATGGAAAAGTTATGTTATTTTTCAAAAGACAAAATTTAAATCATTGCAAATTCTTATAAATTAATTTTAAAACATATTTTTATCCTTAAACATGAGAAAAGCAGCCCTGAATTTAACTGAATAGGGGCGTGTCAATATTTTTTTTTATCCATTGAGATATAACAAAATTATTTTAACCAATCAGATTACAGTATTTATCTCATATTAATTTATTTGTAAATAATCAAAGGAGTTCTTTGATAATATAAAATTATTTAAAAAAAAAATAAAATTCACTTACTTGTAACTTTTGAGACTGAGAGCTGTGTCACATCTGAAAAAGAAATGCAGTTTGTTTTTAATACATCATATTTTTTCAAAGAATTTTCTCAAAAGGGAACTAAACAAAAAGATATTTTTTTAGTATTCATATCCACTCCAGTTTCTGTCCTAATTTTTCTAGATCATTAAGTTTACGAGTTGAAAATGGAACAGAATATAGTGTAATTCCTTTTAAATTTGACCAAAACTATAAAAACCACGACAATCAGCACCAACTAATTCCAAGTTTTATTGAAATCCAATAAATCTTAAAAAAAAGCTGAACTTTTTTTGGCAGACAGACAGGACAAAATTTATATTTATGCATCCAAATCATAATATTTATGCAGACCGATTATTCAAATTGTTCTAGGAAATCTAACCACTTTCTGTTACTACAGAAGTAGTTATGGTGCCGTTTCATTCTCAATAATTCTGACTAATCAGATCAGGGAAATGAATCAGGATTCTTGATACCCCATATGTATAAACTTTCATTTGTATATTTAATAATCTATGTATGAAGGAACACCTTCTAAATGTCTACTATTAAATACATAGACATAAACTAAAAAACTAAATGCTTACAACTATTTTAGTTTTAAATCTTTAGCAAAAATATATTTGCTTTAGTGAAAAATTTGCCAGAATTGCAGACAAATTAGTTGATTTTATTACATTTTGTTTACCCAAAGAACCACAAATTTAAGTAATCACCAAAATATCTTTTCCCTCTAGACACGAAAATTGATAGCCACGAAAATAAATGAAACCACAGTAATCACTGATTCAATCTCCTATTTCTAAAATAAAAAATATATTTAGCAACTGACACTTCCACTTATCATTACCATGTTAAAAGACTTGAGAAAAAAAAATGGCCAAGCTAGGTATAGCATAATATATCTGACTTATTTTTTGGTGTTTCATAGAAATGAAATGCAGAAGCAATGAAAAACAACAGATCAGTGAGTGATGGCTCACTAGTGATACTCCCATTTTCAATAATGACTCAAGCTTTTATTTTTATTCCCATTCCTGACCTGAAACCTGGATTCGCCTGTAGGCTGCATTTAAAAGCTAATTTGAGTTCTAATCACTAATGGTAAATAACTTATGTCATTTCAAATTTGCATTTCTAAAAAAGTCAACATATCACTTTTGGTCTAATAATCTTCATATCATACTGAGGATGATAAACACAAATATCGACCATGTCGTGAATAACTTATAAAATCATCCTTTAATTCTGGACTGTCATGTGGTTTATTCCATTAAGAATTTTTTTTCACATGGATCACTATAAAAGAAAATCAACCTCATATTGTGTAATTATCTAGAAATCAGGAAAAAATCCTTTTAATGGAAGAAAATAAATATTGTCACCAACAGGGTTTAAGCACTTAGTAAGTTTATATATAGTTCTAGATCTTTTTCAATATAGCATCAATATGAATGTACAAAAGAACGAGTCTAAATCAGAATTCTTTTTAGAATGAATGATTTGTTTGGTAAACACAGATTCAAAATGAAAAAAAAATTCCTGTTTCAAATAGGTTCAAATGAACTCATCAGAAGGTGTCTGTTGCATCTCACTTTTAAACAGATCATTTGCATAAAGGACTTCAAATCCCAACAACTTACAGTAAAATGCTACATGAAGCACTAGAGTATATGACAACTACTAATAAACCATGGAAGTTGGAGCAAGTGCAACTGTCTGTGAGAGACCCGAGAGATTATCAATGACGTTAAGAAAACTGAAGTCAGTAAGTGTCTGACACTATTTTTGCAAAGAGCATATCAGCAACTGCTGGCCTTAGACCAACAGAGGTTTAAAATCACCAGATATCAAATCATGAACAGTAGTAAAAAAAGTGGGATGGAAGCAAATCTTAACTTGGCATTTACTACAATGTATATCAAACCTTTGTGGGATAAAAAAAACCCCAGAAACTATAGCACAGTTAATAAAAATGACAAACACTGAAATAATATAATAATACAAATTACAAAATTAAATACATTGTTAAAAATCCATTATTGAAAAAATAAAAGCCAGTTAAAACAAAATAATGATTTAGGTTAAATCAAGAAAGATCAGGAAGATACAAAAATACAACTGACTTCAAACTACAAATTGCTTGACCATAATATCTAAATTCACTTTTTTTTTAATACATAACAATCGAACAAGCTTGTTAATCTTTAATCACATATGGTTAATTAGAATTAGAAAAATTAATCAGTTATAGCTTACCAGACCAGATACTTCCATCATTAAGCTTTTATCAGTACAATAACCCTTGCTTTTTAATACTTGGCTCCAATATTCCACCTACATGTTCAATAGTTAATGAATCAGGAACACAAAGAACAAGCCACGCATTCTAATAGTATAGAATACCACTGTTATGTAGAGAAATATTTAGTGACTATCTAAAAGCTTTGGCATTTCAAATGTGTAAAAAACACATCTTATTAGAAGCAGAGTTTCTTAGTTTTTTGTGGTAAGGTAACCTGGATTGAGACTTTGACTTTATACACATAATGGAATTTGTAATCAAAAGTCAATTAGCTTCCCTGTGGTTATTTAAAAGAATCAAGGTTTAAATAATGCCAAGGGGTATTATCATTTTGCACCTACTTCAATTTTTACCACATTAGAATAATAGTATCTGAAATGATGTATGGCATCCCTTAACATCTTCATAAAAATTAGGTGACCTTGAAAGTTAATACTCATGTTGCTAGGGCTTTGCATAGTTAAATCAAAATACATGGGCAATTGTACTGCTCTACAGTTTTCATACTGACATTTCAGAATAATAATTGAAGCATTGTAATATTGCCTTGCCTCCATTGTGGGGGGAAAAGGAATTGATGTTCACTTCTACATCAGGAGACTGGACCAATTGTGGTAATTCTACCACATAGCTGTAGTTTTCAGGATTGGGTCAGGGACATGCATTTACAAATGAGTACATCAGAACACTCATCATACAATATTAGTCTTCCAAACCAGAATTTTGAACCCCCCAAACCCATCCCCCCCCCCCAAAAAAAAAAACCCAAAGCTTACATGTGTCAATATACATACATATGCTTTAAACAAAATCCTATTAGTTTTTTTTACAACCTGTAAAAACACCAAGTTTATGTTTGAAGGCAAAATACAGTTACCAAATGACAAGGAACTTGTGTGTTAAACATAAAAAAAGGTAACAAAAATTTGTAAAGCTCGAATTACATTCATTAACAATATACTGTATATATGAAGGGCATTGTTACTTCCATTTTTATGACAGAATAACATCTGAGATCCTTAGCCTGAAGAATAAACTCAGAATATTAGTCGCTGTCTCAGTTACATGACAACTTGATCTGATATACTGCCCCCGAATATATTGCTCCTAGAAGTTTAGGAATTACAAAAACTCATGAAATAAGATTTTCATAAAACTACTCAAATTTTCATTAAAGCCCACATAAGTGGAACTTCCTTATTAATAAAAACCATGACATCAAATCGGGCATTTTTCTTCTCAGATATTCCCCATGTAGTAATTCCAGTGTAATGTCATCACCACAGATCAGAAAATGTCTCAGTTTTTACTAGCATTTTACAGCTTGGTCATTTTAATGGCAAAATTATTATTGAATGAGGAGGGGGGATGACCCAAAGAAATGTGGAGGAGAACTACAGAAAGAAAAATAAAAATCATAGAATAAAGCAACCGAAAATGCAATAGGAAGAGAAAAATTGAGCTTTAGAACTTGTAAATGACGAAATTTTCCCCAAAACTGGGCCAGAAAAGAGTCAAGTGATTGATTGTAGTGTTACGCGATCAGGGAACCAAATAAGGTCATTGCCAATGGCAACCTGACTCACCACAACAACTATCTACTCTAGAGGTCAAACATTATCTATAAACAAAGCTTGTACTCAAATGTATAAGCTTCTTAAATCATTGACCACATTTTGAATTTGTAGAAATTGAAACCTGCTGAATATATATTCACTTGTCCACTGCAAAATAAATATGTTCACAGTATTTGGAAAAAAATTAACATGCCTACCTTAAACTATCCATTTATATCCTCAATAAAAAAAAGATGCCTACCTTGAAATATCCATTTATATCCTCAATAAAAAAAACATGCCTACCTTGAAATATCCATTTATATCCTCAATAAAAAAAACATGCATACCTTGAAAAATCCATTTATATCCTCAATAAAAAAACATACCTACCTAGAAATATCCATTCATATCCTTAATAAAAAAGAACATGCCTACCTTGAACTATCCATTTATATCCTCAATAAAAAAAAACAACATGCCTACCTTGAAAAATCCATTCATATCCTCAATAAAAAAAAAACCATGCCTATCTTGAAAAATCCATTTATATCCTCAATAAAAAAGAACATGCATACCTTGAACTATTCATTTATATCCTCAATAAAAAAACATGCCTACCTAGAAATATCCATTCATATCCTCAATAAAAAAAACATGCCTACCTTAAACTATCCATTTATATCCTCAATTAAAAAAAACACAATGTTACTTTGCTACCTCAGACATGTGACAGCCAGTTGAGAAAGTTTAACATTTTGAATTATTATGGGCCATTAACAGCTCATTTCATTCTATTTTTTCCACAAATTGCTCTGACATTTTCCATCGGGGACAGTGTACAAAGTTAATGACATGTATTTCATAATTCATAGCATTTATTAATGGTTTACATAGGTTTTTATAATTTTATAGCTACATGCAGGACAGGAAGTTCTGAAGGGTATGTCAAATCTAGCTACATGTACATACCATTTGAAATCAATTTGTTCAGTGAGAGACTGAAGGGTATGTCAAATCTAGCTACATGTACATACCATTTGAAATCAATTTGTTCAGTGAGAGACTGAAGGGTATGTCAAATCTTGCTACATGTACATACCATTTGAAATCAATTTGTTCAGTGAGAGACTGAAGGGTATGTCAAATCTAGCTACATGTACATACCATTTGAAATCAATTTGTTCAGTGAGAGACTGAAGGGTATGTCAAATCTAGCTACATGTACATACCATTTGAAATCAATTTGTTCAGTGAGAGACTGAAGGGTATGTCAAATCTTGCTACATGTACATACCATTTGAAATCAATTTGTTCAGTGAGAGACATGATGTTACTTACAGAAATTTTCTCTAACAGTTCACATATTGAAAAATGAGAAAAACCTACTCAACAGGAAGTTGATATCAAACAGCAACTAAAATTGCTTACAACTTGTGTCCATGACAATTTAAAAGAGTAATCAAGGAAACCAAGGTTACAGTGGTAATCAAAAGAATGTAACCCAGGGACAAAGACCAGACATGGAAAACAGACATACACAACAAAGAACATAAAGTAACTAAAATCATACACAAAAAGTAACAAAAGCAAATGAGCAACTTGGACTCCACCAAAAATTGGGAGCATGGACCAGGTGCACCGGTAGGGTAAGCGTCCTCTGCTTTTCTAGAAACACCCACATTAAAGCCACATACCAAATTAGTATCAATCAAACCACTGGGAGTTCTGAGAACAGAAAAACAGACTGCATGACCACTATATACTATCTACGGGAAGCATGAAGAGAAAATGAAAGAAATATCAAAATGGATATTAATCCTTGTTGAACATCCAAAGTATTCTTAAATTTCATAAAACATACTAATAAACAATGGTCAAACACAGAAATGGCTAAATTTCATTATACAGGAAGTAGACATCTGACAGGCCTGAAATCAGATCCCACGATGTGGGACCCATATCTGATGGTGGATACTAAATATCAAGAGGCTGTGATTACACAGTTGTTGCTGGGTAAGTTTTATGAAAATAATTTCCCTACTTGCCTGACTGTCACTAGTGAAATTCGGCCAAAAATCAGATAGATGATATAAGCCCCCTCTGAATGATTCATACATAATTTTACATTATATTTTACAGCAAAAATCACTGCATCAACATCTAAAAGTACATATGAACTTACTTTTTCATTTAGAAACTCCACAATTCAGAGAACTATAAAAGCACCAAGAAATAACTGCACCAGTAATATAAACCAGTCATTTATAAAAAATCCAACCTATATAATATTTGTAACTTTTCAAAGCTCTACACAGATCAAGCATCCTATTGATGCTAATTAGTCCAGCTGTTTGAAGTATAACTTCTAACGGAAGTAAATAGGGAAACATTAGCATCAAGGGTGAATCGTGTAAAAATAGGCCAACAAAAAGATAGTTTCATCCCATATTTATGTATATGATGCATCACTGACACAATGATCTTCAAATTCTTATCTGAAAGTACCAAAAGAAGATAAATAAATTAATAGGTTTAAATAAACAATTTCTGACCATAGCATATTAAAGGTCATACTTGTGGATGCATCCAAACCCTTTTTTTTCCGTAGACGTACATTACAGTTAGAGTGGAAAAACGCTCCCAGGCCCACATGGGGTCTGGGAGTAGGCCAAGAGCGTCTAAACAGCAGCCCAGCTGCTTGTAGCACATACTCTGACTGAGTTCTTCGGTCAGGAATCTCAAAGGCTGGGCTCTGCTACTAACACCAGTTGGTTCTATTAACATACTAACATCGACTGTGAGAGACCTGTATGGGTATTCAAGCTCATACAAAAACCCAATCATCACCATTTTTTGTTTCAACCAGAACCTTTAATACAAAATGGACAATGTAGTTTTCATATGACCATTTGACCTTAAACCATTTCTGCTTAATGTAAATTAAAATGTTTTAATATTACCAAAAAATATATATAAAACTATAATTATTTGTAAAGTAACAAATTTACAAATTTTGAAAAGATTACAACTGCAAAAAAATTAGTTCACCACAAAAAATACTACATTTTCAAAACATCTAATCTTTCTATTGAACATTGAAGTTCTTGACTTAGATAACTCTGGTCTCCAGTGAATACAACAATAAATCTGACAACATTTAGCTCCTAGTGTCCAGCTGACTATGATTTACAGGCAGACTGATAAACAAAAGACTAGAAAAATTTTCAAAATCCTTTGGAAACACCAATTTATATTGATCAGTTTATCAAGAAACCCAAGGTAATGATCTGTGACAAAATCTCCATTAAAAGTCTGATATTGTACTAATCTGTCCCTGAAGATCTACCAGGAACTACAGGAATACTAACAATACTGGATATGGATAATTAAACAATTGCTATATAAAGAATTTTATCATTTTAATAGTAGTCTAAAGATTTACCTCATTTACAATTCCAAAATCAGTGTTGGACCTAGAATATTAAAAGAAAGGGAGATGGGGGTGTGACTAAGTGCTCAAGACCTAAGAGGGAGTCCTTACTAGTAACTTTCTATATTTTTATAAAAAAAATATTTTCTAATACAAGAACCCCCCTCCAAATCTCACATACTCCACCCCTTCCCACTTATGATGACATTCATATATCTTTGGGGCACAAAACAACTACACACTGAAGGACTTCTAATTCTAATGAGTTTATTTTGAATAATGTTCAAATATAAACCTCAACCTGATGAGACACAAAAAACAAATGATGGGCAGACAAACATGATTAACATCTGTAAGAATCAGGCAGTGAGTGGAACAGGATCAGAAGTAACAGTATAATGTCATTTCATATGTCAACATGTCTTAGATCTACAATATAGTTTCAGTAAAATGAGTTGGTAATCTTCTTATGAATAATTCAAGGAAGCATACTGTCAAAGTGGGATTTCACCAAATTATATGTTCATTTAGTAACCCAGAATGTGTAAAATGTTATGATTTTGCATGCTTTTAGACCTAAGAAGGGCTGTTCCTCTCTGGAGCGGACCTAGAGTGAAATAACAATCTATCTATGGCCCTAATCCCTTTGATTGCTATTATAAATGGTTTGACACACAAGTCATGCATCAATCTCTATATTCATAAATAATGACCAAGAAATTCAGAGATTTGCCCCTTTTATATTGCCCAAGTGACATCAAAATACATCAGAAAGTATAGCTCATTAGGGATGATGAGTTAAGGATTGAAACATTTCCTTAACATTGCTTTGAACTTGTATTTATGAAGATGTAATACATAAAATAGACTTATCTTACAGATCTCCCAATGAACATTACTATGGTAAATGCTTTCTGATCTTTCCTGAGGGATTTGAAAGTAAACTTGTTATAATGAGTTTTACAAAGCTCGTTGATTTCATGTTTCTAATGCTCTACAGTAAAGTTACAACAGTGATTGGAAAATTGTGGTTGTGATTTCTATAGACATTTGGTTAAGTACAAATCTTAGACAGAATCAGATGAAATAGAAACATATTTGTTTCTCTCCTTGATTCTGATGGTACAATTTTTTAAAAATTACTCTTTTAGAGTGTTGGGTTACTTTAAACCATGTTTCACATACAGTCTGATTCTTACAAAGACTGACACTTCATATCTCATTCTGTTTTTATCTTAGTTTTCTGTACCAGTATTAAGAATATTAGTCAATACATCAATAATGCCAAGAACTGCTTTCTTGTCAATAACCATAACTAAATGACATAACAACTGATGTCAAAGCTAATTCACAATTTATAAAGAGCAATAACTCCTGAAAAGTACCTACAAGTTATTTTGATATAATTTTTGGTAAACTTGATTTAATCACTAATTTCACACCTCCATGAGACAAACAGAAAAGCTAAACAATATTTAAAGTCCATCTTTAATATAAAGTTATACCCTACAACCAACTTTGGATCAGTTTATGCTCTGTTAATAGAAATTGTGATTTATGAACAAACAGTCTAAATTGTGATATAATCCTTAATCGAAACATGGTTTTTTGTTTGGGATTATTTGAATTGTAGACTGGACCAATCAAAGTACAAGATGTCACAGTACCAAATTTGTTTATACAAAATAAAGAGACCCAACCAATCGGGATTCACTGATCAACTTATATGAGCAGTTGAAAGATAAAACAGGAAGACAAAAACCAAAACACCGAACACTGACCTTTTGGATGATGTAAACTTCATCAATTGACACAGCCTGATATTTGTAATGTGACACCTGACTTCCAATCAATCGATGACATTAGACCAATTTTCATAAAACTTTAATGAAATGTTGTCTACATTCTAGTAGCAATCTAATAAAATCTGAGAACGACAAAATTATTAACATTAAAATAGCTGGCATTTATCTCCTGAACAGAAATTACTTAACATAACTGAAAGCGAGCAGAATTATCATTACGTAACAACTTGTCTAAATTGTGCCCATTACTGTAAGTTCAGAAAGTATTGCATGCATTAAAATGAAGTTGTACTCGTTGTTTTAGGGCCACACTTAAAATTATACATGTATTTGTTTCCAAAACCCGACACTATCTCCCAGCTTTGGGTAGGCAGGTAGGGAAAATATATTTTTTCTCCCTAAGTTCATTTGATTCTGTAAAAACCATAATAAAAAAGTGAAAAATGTTGCTTTGAAAAAAAATTCTTGTAACAGAATGGCAATAAATTGATTTCGATAGGGTCCATTTTTATGGGTAGGTAGGGTCTAGGGAAACAGAATTTAATTTTTATTTTGGCCTAAGCATTCCTCTACTTGTACAGGAAGATGATTTTAATATCACTAACGACATAAGCCCCATCTATATGAAGCCACAGACCAAATTTGAAATCAATTCATCTATTGGGAGCCAAGATTTTTGTGACAGAAATTTTCTCTAACTTTACATATAGTGAAAAGTGGCAAAGTGTCACAAAAACAGGAAGTTGATATCTAACCACACCAAAATGGCTTACAACTTATACCCATCTATTTAAAGTTACACACAAAATAGGAAATAAATCCATCTACTGTGAGATAATGGGAACGAAGTTCAGAAGGACAGATAGACAGATCTTTTGTTAGTACAATCAACAGTCAGAGGTATTACTTCAATAATAAAAATATGGTAATAATTTTTAAGCCCTTATCAGATCTAAATTTTCATTGTAAAATCAGGTATCTCTCACTTGTCCCATATTCAAAATGGATCTTAAGGATCTTCAAAACTCTTTATATCTGATCCAACACTGATGAACCAGAGGAGGGAGTAAACAGTGTAAGTGAGGGAGAAATCATTGGACAAAACACTTACACCAAAATAACAAGATATGAAGATCCAATTGGATGTACAAGCATTCCCCCGCCCAACAAAAAAACAAACAAAAACAAAAACAAAAAAATGTATAGTAAAAAACGTTTCTGTGAATGATTGATCAAATTCCATTCAGTGGTGTGAGAGGAACAATGGGCAAGAGATGAGACACCTCCTGTGTGTAACAGAAGGAAGGAAGTATGGACAAAGAAAAGAAGGAGGGATGGGCACCCCTTTTAACATAAACCCCCATTTTGCAAGTAAGGTATATAACAAACTGCAACAAGAAACATTAAATAATAATAAAAATACCAAAAACATTAAAAAATGGTGAAAAAGTGTTACTTAAACACCCTACTGAAGATTTAATTAAAGGACAAATTATTGAGAACTTATAGAATTAACAAAAAAAAAAAAAAAACAATTTCTTAACCAGTTTTTATGACTATATTTAACATGACAATGTAAAATAAATATCAACAACACTTAATCCACTCTGAGGTGTCAAAGTCTCTATCTTAGCTTACTATCAAACAGCTCTATTAACCTGAAGATAGCTGAGTGTCAGACAGTGGGTGAAGCATGGTTTGAACAAGTCTACAATCAATGACAAAGTAATGAAAGAAAAGTTGACAACATGGAATGAAAAGTCATCATAGTTTGGTCAATAGTTTTCCTTTATCATCAATTTGTAAGTGTAGGTCAAGATATGAGGCTGACTGCAGTGTCTATAGTATTTTTTATCTCAAGTTCTTTGGGGTAGTTGCAATATACATGTATAAAATCCTAGAAACTAGGATTATTTAATGATAATATGTCATCTATTTAGTGAAAACTGAGATGAATCTAAAATAAACTTCAATTTTCTAACATTAAAATGTTATAATCGTATCGAATCAAATAGAGGTTGTTTCAAACTGAGTGATTATATTACCAGATCAGAGGGTTTTTGATATGCATATGCCATACCTCAACTCGGCGGGTGTTTCTAGAAAAGCAGAGGACGCTTACCCTACCTGTGCACCTGGTCCATGTACCCAGTTTTTAGTGGAGTCTGAGTTGCTCATTTGCTTTTGTTACTTTGTATGTATGATTTTAGTTACTTTATGTTCTTTACTGTATATATCTGTTCTCCATGTCTGGTCTTTGTCCCTGGATTACATTCTTTTGATTACTGCTAGAACCTTGGTTCCCTTGATTACTCTCTCATATTTTGCCTGATTCTTACAAAGACATGTAAATAGTAATCTGGGTCTAATTAGATATCTATATTAAACATCTGATCCCATTCTTTGTTGTTTTTTTTTCAAACTTAGCCTGACCATCAACATCCAGCTGTGAAAATACATTTCAATTATAGGCTGAACATAAGTTATTATAGAAATCAAAGACCTCAATTATTCAGTACTAATCCATACAAAATTACAACACACCCAGTGGTCAAGGAGATACTAAGTGTAGAAAAATAAAAAAAAAAACAAACAGTGCTTTTTCACTCTTTATATGCCAAATTTTTACATAACAATAGTCTTTTCAGTATACATTCTGAATTTTTGAGAAAATCAATTCCCACTTCAATGAACAAAACCAAGAACAATAACTCTTGCAAAGTGCCAATTTAATATAAAATTGATATATTATCTGAAAATTACAACAACAAAATGACTACTGTAAACGTTTTAATTTTCACAGTTCCTAACTTTCATGGATTCTATTAGGTAAATATATTCACAGGTATAAATTTTCGCAGTTTAAAAAAATGATAAGCCTTCTACAGTACTAAAAGTCAATTTTGCTGGAACAATTTTTTGCTCTTTTCTGTTCACCCTAAAAATAGTGGAAATTAGTACACCCTGAAAATAAATACTTTTATAGTATATGGTCTCTAACAGTTCCTGAAATATTCCGTTGGTTTTTGGCATACATATCACCTCTTATCTGATATTAACAAAGATGGCTACAAAGTATTTCTATTTTCTTGGCTCAGTTAGAAATAATCAGGAATGGTTTAACAAGGTCTACAAACAAAGCAGAAATTGGCAAAAATCGGAAGTAAATATACATTAAGAAAAGAATTGTAATGGTAAAATCTGGACCTGAAATAGCGGAATTCCGCTAAAAAGTGGAAAAAAATATCCCTGAATAATACATTTTTCAGTGGACCAAGGGTCTATTTTCCTCAATATATCATGGAATAAATGTAAAAATGTGCAATCATAGGTCCATTAAATCTGGTTTGGCAAGTGTGAATAACTTAAATAAATAGCTGGATAAAATCACATGGAATTGTCTCTTCCTCTATGAATTTCCATAAGTAAAAAGTTAAAACAAAACAAAAGTTGTTCTTTAAAAAATGAAATGGAGCTTCCTCAAATAATAACAAAATCTGTCAATGAATTTCTAAATGAATTATAGAAACAGAAGTTTCTTTTAACTGAAGTTCATGAATTCTCCACATTATAAAATCTGAAAGTTCATCTCTGCCTATTAAAAAAAGACAATGTCTAAAATTGTCAACTCCTGTTTGGATAACATCCAAGATTAAAAATATTTACGTCAACATCTAAAATATCATCTTCAAATATCTTAATCGGTCACATCCTTCCATTAATTCTGCTTTGAACTGAGATAATTATGACAAGATTTGGAGAGACATATTGAGGGATGTACTAATGTACCACCTTGCTGTTGTGTGGGGTATGATATCATCTTTTCATATTTCACTGTAATCAGTCACTTAAAGAGGTAGACCTAGGGTAAGGGTAATCAAGGAAACCAAGGCTCTAGTGGTAACTGAAAGAATGTAATCCAAGGACAAAGATCAGACATGTAAAGCTGACATACACAACAAAGAATATAAAGTAATTAAAACAATACAAACAAAGTAACAAAAGCAAAGGAAAACACAACTCCTTCAAATCATTGAAACTTGTATTCAGCATTTTAAATCAATGTCATGTATGTATTAATGTAATTTGGACTAATTTAATTCTGTTTCAAGTAAAAGCATGATTGTCTTTGGTGAAATTGAATATCATACAAACGTATCACTGATTTCAAGAGTTATGTCCCTTACCCTAGGACTATCTCCTTAATCCTTCAATAAATTCATGCTTATCCACAATCTTGAATGATAGTAAAAAGAACTGTGAGTTGGGTTAAAGAGGATAACATCTGCTTAAGAAAAAACCCTTTTAGGTTGGTTATCTCCCCTTGCAAGCTTTCAACATTTTTTTTATCAAGAACATCTATATAAGACATTCATCTTCTTTAAAAAAAAAAAGTAGTTTACTTTACTATTAATACAAAACAAACTCTGTTTAGTCCAAAATAAATTAATTCATCAAATTAAATTAATTGTGTGTTTCCCATTTCATTGCTGAAAAACATAAAAAAAAAAAAATGACCCGAAAAATCTGTATATAAGACAAAAAATTTCAATCAACAAAAAAGATTTGAGGGTGGTATTGAAAACATAGGTATGATCCACATTGGAAACAGAGGTAGGGTCAGCATTGGAAATAGTGGTAAGTTTCTATTGTAAACAGAGGTCAGGTTGGGAAGCGGGGAACACATAATTTATTTTGGCTTTACTGAAGTAAGGGATTATAAGATAAGAAGGTGGGAGGGGGTCTCCTACTCTCCCCATTCTTTCATGCCTTTCTTTCTTTCCTATCTATACAACATAATTTTTTCCATCATTTTACTAACGTCATCCATCTTTTTAACTTTCTTATTTTACTGTTAAATTTAATATTGAAATCAAGGCTAAATGTTATTATCTGTAGTAAGCACTTATCTCTTACAAAAACTTGAATGAATCCATGCTTCTATATTATACTATCCAAATCATTAACACAATAAAGTTAAAAAACTTTCCACTGAAAATTTTTACTACAAGGATCTGAGGCCCCAACTATTTGGCAGCAATCTGACATATACCGGAAGCAACATACCGTATCAAACATTGCAAATCGCTTTGACAATTTCGAAATGACATCTTAAAAAATCAAAAACTAAAGAACTTTTGGTACAGGCTTCTGTAATAATCTCCTAAACCGCATAAAGATAATCCTCAACCACATATATTCACTGTATACTTCACAAAATATAATCCAGAGACCACATATATTTATATTAAATGACGATTAAATTTTAATCAAATCTACAAGGATAGTTTAAAACTTATGTTGACAAATGCAAAATATGTAATTCAATTTATAACTTAAACTCCTGGTTTTAAAGGATTAAAATGTGCACTTTGTTGGTGTTTAAAGGATATGTAATCATATCTGCACAATTGGATTAAACCTGTAAACAAAGGTCATCCTAGAGGCCAAGAGGTCAAGAAGATATACCTTAAAAGAAAGGTGACATTCTAATTGAGGCAAAAATTCATTACAATTATTTGTTTTAGGAGAAAAAATGCAACATAAGCATTATCTACATCTCAAAATTGGGTCAAACATGTAAACAAAGGTCATCGTTGGGGTCAAGATGTTAAAAAAATGACTTTAATAATAGCAACATTCTACTGTAGACTGTAATTCATTACAACTACTTATAATGGGAGAAATTTAACAAGCTACCTTGTATTACTAATTAACATAGACAAAAGGGGAATAACTCACACAAAACATCTGAGAACTGCATGATTCAAGAAATATGTAAAATCTGTTATTAAACTGCCTTAATCCAGCTGAAAAATTAATAGGAATATAAATCTATTATCAATAAGTTTTTAATTAGCCTTCCATAATATTTCTAGTAATTAACAAATTGCATCACTGAAAAATGGGGCAATTATAGAGCTAGAGTAGAAAACCACAGGACAAGTTCCTGACTTGTGACTGGCATATTTATATACATACAGTAGGATGTCATGATGTGATACAAGTTCTTACATACAGCTATTGACTAGTTCTACTGCTATGCCATTTACTATTTATCTATTTATCAATGAGAAGTATTTTAAGTAAACATATTTCACCAACTACTTGACCTTGATCTTCAACTGGTAAAGTGTTTTAAAATCGGTGAAATTTAAAAGGATTTGTGGCAAATAGTTTTCTGTAAAGTGACATGCACGGCAACCCATTCATCGGAGACACATGCCTCCAAAATTTTGAAAATTAAAGAACCTTGGCGAGCATCCTCACAATACACACCGTGCATACATTTGCACTTATAAAAAAAATTCAGCCAATATACCAAATACAAAATGGCCACCTTTAACCTATTTCAATGAAATCCATCTTCCTAACTTTTTTATACCTCCTTACCATTAACCAAAGTTTAAAAGAAATCAGTAAAAAAATAGAGGCAATATCCAGACTACAACCTTAAATCATTATTTTTTAAGTTTGAATTCATTTTAGGATAGCTGATGGGGGGGGCTTCTCCCTCCTGGGCCCCCTACCAGGGCACTGCCCCAGACCCGATGGGGGCTTTGCGCCCTCTCCGTACTTTGGATTTCCTCCTATTCATTTTTAATTTCAAAAACTTCGTGAAAACACTGTCCTTAAATTACTGTGAAAATCAATTCCATCAAAGATTTTATTGAAAGAAAAGTTAGAAGGAAATCTGTCAAAAATGGTGGTGTTATTCAAATTACATAACATGATGGACAGAGAGGTCAAAAACATTATACCAGCAAAACTTAGGGGAAATCAAAATAATGTAATCCAGGGACAAAGACCAGACATGAAAAACAGACAAACACAACAAAGAACATAAAATAACTAAACTAATACATACAAAGTAACAAAAGTAAATGAGCAATATGGACTCCACTATAAACTGAGACCATGGACCAGGTTCCTCAGTAGGATAAGCATTCTCTGCTTTAAGCAACCATGCAATCCTTGCAACAATAACCAGCATGTTTTATACACATCTACATATGATACCCAATATTCATAAGAAAAATTCAAAACATACCATTGAAAGATTATGGAAGATATTTCAAAGCATCCAGCAATAAACATTCACTTCACTGACATTTGTATATGATGAATTATCTTCATTAAAAGTTTCATTAAATTCCATTTAAGAGTTTTGCAAGGGTTGTGCTTATCAGGTACTGTGAAAGTACTATTGTTTGTGGGGTAACAATTTTCGAGGTTTTCGTGCGCGAGCCAGACTGTGAAATTTGGTTCCCAACAAAAAGTAGATTCTCAGTGATGTGTGTACTGAAAAAACCTTAAAACTGCAAATTCAAGAATCCACGAAATTGTGTATTTTCCCTAATCCACGAAAAATGGTATCCATGAATTAAAGTAGTTTCACAGTATATGAATGGATTGTTGAAATGACTGATAGACAGACAGACTAACAGGAGGACAAGTTTATTCCCAAACCAGCTCCTTAAACTTTTAACTTCATGTACAGTAATTCGCAAATACTTCATGATGCTGAGGGTCATATGGCAAAATATGGGCCGATTGATCGCTAAAAAAAATGATGCGGAACTAAGCGTAGCTGAGGTCCTTTGAAATTTTAGTTTTAAAGAAAAGAGAAAATATAGACAATTGAATTTCATTATGATGTCACCTTCTTAATTTGAAAGCGAGGCAGTTCATATAATTGTCTATTGTTCCATATGACGTAATATGGACTGGCATTTATATCAAAGAAAATAGATAGACACAAATCTTTTAAGTATAATATTGACTAATATTATACCTGGTTTTGCTCTTCTTCTTTGGTATATCTACATTCATCTTTCCACTTCACGTATACAACAATATCAAGAGATTCTATACAGTAAACTTCTTGCAAAAAGTTCATACAAGCTGTAAATGATTACAGACAATGAAGCATTCTCTAATATGACTATAGAATTCCGTTAAAATGGCATAATCATCAAAATGTATTCATATGAGTTGTAGTTGTCCATAAAAGCATTCAGGATGAATACAGAAGTTCTGTATAGATATAGAACCTATGAAGTCTTTGAAAAATGACTTTACAAAACATCATTTTACATGTATTCCTTACAAGTTACAAGTTTCCATCAAATTATTTTCCAAATTCTGTATGAATACAGCACAAAAGTAAGCTATGAAAATAGCAATACAAAAGAAATAAATCCCTTATAATAATTACTACCAATGATAAAAGGAATTCTTATCAATATTGCATTTCTAGTCCATCAAAATGACAGAATCACTGAGAAGTAAATAAAATAACAACAAAAACTCCAGCTTCCAGCAGTTACTTTCATATGATCAGCATCTTCTAATCTCCATTACAAGACTATATTACCAGAAAACAATAAACCATCACTGTAAAATGATGTCCACTTATTCCACTTCCTGTCTCCAATAACTCAAGGTAACAAGACTAAAGAATAATGATCAAAAGCCACTTTATATTTTATCAATGTTGTTATCATTCAAACTTGTCACAGAATTGAAAGTTGCTGGTCTTAATAATGCTATAATGGTTTTATGCATAATCATTACCGAAACAGAAAGCAATACACATCCTTACTATGTCCACTGAAAGCAATACACATCCTTACTATGTCCTTGTCATAATCAGGTATTGAAAGCCTCTATAGACACATTTCAATAGTTCACACATTAATGCCTATAGCAATGACAGATAAAGGAATATTCCATTAAGTTATATTCATCTTTCTGATCTCAATGAGTTGTATAATTACAGGAATTATCACCAGGTCATATACTTTCCTACACAAATTCTCAAGGTACAACAAATTTGAACTTAAAATCACTTCATCTAATTAGTACACATGTTTTTTAAATGTACACTTTTCCTTATGGTCCAGTTGCAAACCATATCAAAATTTAATTTTTCTTTTCATTATACATGTACTAAAACAATTGCCAGGAGTGTTAAATTGCCCAATAAAAACCAAAACTGTTCCAGAAAAGTTAGTCAATGCCAACAGTTTTTTCATTTAACTACCAACAGCCAAAAATAGCACACACCAAAGAGATTTTTTTAGGTTAATTCAACCTCAATGTGGTTCTCCTTGTTGTTCAATTTCCAAGCAAAGTAACTAAATATCCATCAAAATATCCAAACTACTTTGACCCAAAGTGCAAAAAAATCAAAAGCCAAATCTACCAGAACACTTTATTTCCTCAGCCGATCACTGGTAAACTATTCCAACATTGAATGATATCAAACATGAGGTTAACATCCACATTATAAGCAGGTCTTCCTTTAATTATAACCAAGTGCTTCAATCATTCAATGCTTATTATTCCTAGGAGGGAGTTTATACTTGAAAATGTTGTTAGTATGGTCTTCTGTTTACCTCATTCAGAATTTACACCTGAATCAGCAGTTAACTAAGGAGATCTTTTTTAGGCTCAATTTTTCAAAAAGCACAACTTCAATATTTAAATATTTTCCAAATTGTGCTCATTCTATAAAAGTTCAATACAAATTATACCTTCCAAACTGAGCTCACTTTGCATTTTGGCTAAGTTTTCACACCTGTACAGGTAGACAGACTTAACTTGATTTGTGGCAGACATTCAACATCAAAGGCAAAAGCCAATAAGATTACCTATTAGTAGATTAAGTTATACAAGAGTTTGATAATTAACCCTCTTGTAATGTGATTTAACTACACCTCCCTGTAATAGTCAGGTAAAGAATACAACAACTAACCTATCTACAATAAAATACAAGACAACTGTATATTCCTAAAAAAAGGGGGGAGTAAAATATCTACTTACTGTCTAAAATCCTGACTAATGATCTATTTATCTGCGAACTAAGACTGGATCAGGAAAGGTTAAAATACAAATTAAAAGATGTTTACTTCAGTGTGGATGGATGGATGGATGAATGAAATTAGGTTATATGAAGAAAACAGTTGAAGAATGAGACAGAAAAAGAACAGATTGACAGACTGTACCAGTTGTAAAAGGACCTGCCGAAGACCAAAAAGCTTTTTAAAAAGTCTGAAAATATTCTAGACTGTTACATAAAAAAAAATACCAAGAACTTGACAGGTATTATAAAAATATTTAAGAATATTCTCAGACTTAAATAAGATATAATGCCAAGGCCTGATCCTCATTTAAACCAGTACTTAAGTTAAACCTGCAATACACCAAGATAAGTGACTTCTATATCAAGGCTCTGGTAAATGTATTATTAGGTTTTATCTTTTTATGAATAGAAACACCCAGGCATGTTAGGTTATGAAATAGCTTAGTGAAACAGAAGTTATTTGGAGAAAGACCCACGACACTTTAGAATCCCAATAGTAAATGACTGAGTATCAATAACGGAGAAATCTTAAGTAAATCACCTCTCAACATGTACAGATAATATGCTAAATTTACATTCACATGGAATCTGTGAATTGAATCAATAATATAAACTTCATTAACTCTTTAATGTATAAACTCAATCAAGTTATAAACCAATTAAAATGATGTAATACATGTACAATCATTTTATTGTGGAAGGGACAAAGGAGCAGGCTTAATGACTCAAAAATATTATAAATATTGTCCTCATAATATAACCAATATAAAGTGTCTGTACAATAAGCAGATCCAAGAGAGCTGGGCAGGGGAGTGGGTCAGGTGAGCCAGACTTATGCTCAAAACTTTGGTCTTTCATATAGAACTCACTGGAGTTGCTCCCGCCATGAGGCCAGTCAGTGTCTGCACCATTGTTTTCTAAATTCCTACATTCACCACTGTATTTCTAGGACTTAATAATCACTTGAATACATTTACTATGTCAGGTAAAATTCTTATTATACAGTTGATTCATAAAAAATGATTGTAAAGTTAAGTTTGAGTAAAAATACAAAAAAGATAGGATAATTAATTGGAAAGAATGAATAATCAAAATATGATCAAGAGTGCCAAAGAAAGTCTAAATGTAATGAGTGTGCCAAACTTGTTCCCTGCACAAGTTAAATGTAAATTTGTTCTTGGCATGAGTGGTCATATTTGGGTTATTCAGGATAATCAATTGAATATTCTGCATACTGCTAGAGACCTCAATGGTCTCTTAATTCAAAAAGATGTTAGGTACACACAGGGAGTGAAATATAAAGACCCTGGTACAGAGAAGTAGAATATATGAATGGATATGTATTTCTTGCAGACAAATAAATGAATGTGACCCCACCCCCCTTTCATGGTCTTGTATTCTTCAAATCCATAATTCTTTTTTTATGTCTACTATCAAACCATAAGCCTGTTTTCATTAGATTCGACATAAATCACGAATGTGAAAGTGGGCAATTCAAACTGTCCAGTAAATAGTGCAAAAAATTCCCCCCAAACAAACCCAATCAGTCCATATGTTCATTTGATACAAACCTTGTCGATTTACATTTACTATGTTTGCTTGGCCTATTTTATTCCTTTTAAACAGTCATGTTTATCAGTAACAGTTATAATCTGGCTATTGACTCCAGTATTTAAAAGTCAATAAGATTATGTCTGTTTGTAAAACATTTACTTTTAATTTTCAAACAGAAAGATCAAAAGAATTCACACAGGTGTAAAACTGGTAAAACTTGCAAAACAAGATTTACAGAGGATGAGATTCACTGTGCAAAGGGAGATAACTCAAAATTAAACAACCACCTCCTTTCTTCTGTTGAAAGTATCATGGAAAATATATTTTTTTAAGTATTTGTGGTCAGTGAATGTATCAATATATGCTATAGACCTGTCATATTAAATGTGTCAATATAATATCCTCAAGTATTATTAATATCTTTCATAATGTTTTAACTAACATTAAATATATAAGGAGATGCGTACTACAACGTTTATCAAAGAAAAATCGTACACTGAAGATAATAAAACAGAAAGTAATATACATTTACTTTAACACACCTGTCAAGACAAAGTATTGAGCAATAAAACTTCTGATTTTATGATATACCTTTTTCAATATTTGTGATGTAGGCATCAAATATCCTGTTCATAAAATAATACTTTCATGTTGTTATTCAAAACAGGAAAAAATTAAGATTATTTTTTTAAGAAAAACTTTCAACATGCATTATACCTGGTAAATTCAGAGTAAATCTAATACATTAAAACAATTTTTTTTTCAAAATTAAAATAAACAATGTTACTATAGTCTTATTTTTAACATTTTCACTAATTACTCTAAACTCTCAGCATTGTTCAGTTGACCTGGTCAACTAGCCTGAACAATTATAGTGCCATACTCATATTTCATGTTTTTCCCCTCTTATTCTCATTGGCCAATCAAAGTTCAGGTGTTCTATAGATTTATCCTCATACAATGTAAACATCTAATACAGCATGATAAAACATGATTTGGCCAATTTATTTTTGAATATTAAATAAGACATTGGTTCAGTACGTAAAAGATTTGTCAAGTCTGTTTTGGAAGAAGTAAATTTATTACCCATCCATGACCGCTCAAAAAATATATAACAATTAACAGTACACTAAAAGATTAAAAAATTTTCAGGAATAGTATTGGGATAATTATTTGAAATGAGTGAATAACCAAAATATGAAAAAAATCATCAATGTTCACTTAACCCTGACCAAATATATGAATTGCCAATAGCAAGGTAGTCTAATATAAAAAGCTGTCACATTTGATCAATCAAGATGATTTTTTTAACCTTTATGAAAATGATTGTTTCCACTGACCATCTTATGAAGTACATGCATCATTTTACTCACAGATAAAAATAGCAATTCATATACAACTCCTGAATATCATCAATTTTGATTCCACTAACAGCTCCTTAAAAAAATTAACAAAATGAAAATATTCAAAATGCTTGATAATTTCCACCCTTCTACCACAAATCATGCAAATACATTTATTTGTGTCAATTTAGCTATGGGTGGTGACACATTCTATAAATATCTTGACACCCTTGTTGTTTTCCTGTATCCTTTAGGACCATTTCCTGTGACAAGTTTTATCTCCTTATTTTAGCTGGTACCTCAGCTATTTATATAATAATAAAAATATTTAAACATACAACAATTTTTTGTAAAGGATGTCTATGTATAAATTAGAATAATCAAAAAAGAGTTGACCTCAAGATCAATCTCACTTGCAACAATCTAACTTTGAGGAGAGGAACAATTGACTTTTACTTTTCCGCTAGCAAGCTAAAAGGACAAGGAAATCTTAGGGTGTTTTTTACCATCAACTAATCAGAATGTGTAATCATGAAAAAAAAAATAGAAAAAACAATACAAATCTGCATATTTGCATATTTTAAAAAAAAAAAACTTTAAGTCGTACGATGACATAACCATATAGGAACCAAAGTTATGTGGGGGAGTGAATTTTTCACATTAATATTGTATTTGTAATTGTGACCCTGACTTGATCAACTGACCTCAAAATCAATTAAAGTTTCCTGCTTATTACTACAGCATCTGTAACCAATGATGGATAGACAGAATGACTGATAAAGCTGGGAACAGTCAATTGATCAAATCATTGCCAAACATTTACCATAAAAAATTTAATTCTTGGATGATTAATTATATGTTCAATGAAATGATAGAGTTATGGCCAATATCATAGAAAACTACAAACTCAATATTTGTGATAAATAAAATTTACCATTTTTGCAATATTAATTAAGAAAAATTGGGCACTTCAGGCATTTCAGCATTCTCATGAGCTGACCATATGTATCCCCCTTCTTATTGTCTAAATATCAGATATGATACCTACTTCATTAGTAAACATGACCTTACCTCTAGATGACCCCTATTGACACCTGGCTTGTTCACCTCATACACTCATAATCTCATCAAATCATTTGATTGGTTTAGACAATTTACATACTATGCACACTTCCAGACATTGTACTAAGTAATGTATGTATAGTAATGGATTATTTGTGCTGATTAGTCCAAACTGAAAGAGCAAACTGAATAAAAAAGATTCACATAATACTGAAGATAAGAGAAACAAGACATCACACAAAAAACTAAAGCACAAGAAATATGAACTCCCCAAAGTAGGAGTGACATCAGGTGCTCTGGAAAGGTAAGCATGGCCTGCTCTGCCAATGGCATGAAAAGTGAGAAAAAACATGTTATTTCATATTTTTTCTTAAAATAGCAATATCTCTTTTAATGACAACTTAAAAAGATTTGTACAAAGTTCACAAGCAGTTTTAAATATAGGACTAGTGAGTCCTAAAATGAGGAAGGAGTGATAAAAATCATGCTACAGATAAAAAATTTATAACACTAAATCTCATCACAACCATAATATTTCATGAAAATGTCTGAAACTTGAGACAGTTATAGGAAGTTCCTCCAGTTACAAAAAATAATAAATCTTCACATTTTTCTCTTGTTTTATAAATTCATAGATTTAAGCTTTTATTGAAATGTCAATTATAATACATCATAAAAAACTGAAATTTGACAAAACTGATGATTCTTTTTCCTTTACTGGCAGCTTGTTGGTGGCCTATGCCCAAGGAGGGGTAAAAGGCCTCAGTAAGTATTGATATTTAATATCTATAGAACTGTACAATTAAAAGAAAACAAAAGTGTGAACCACAAGGTGGAAAAAAACAGCACAAAAATAGTAAGTTGTAGTTACTGCATGGTAACAAATCATCAACTGATGACCTGACAAGTCTCATTAGACATCTGGAGAGTTGTACTAGAGTTATCTCCCTTAGCTTCTTTGTTGATAAATAAATGGTGTTGACAACATTACAGTAATGTGCTGATACAGTAAACCTTATGATATCAATCAATCAATCTTGTAAGATTATTTGTCATATTATGAGAAAGAATGAAACTGCATGTTACTGATGAAAAGGCTAAGTATGTACACAGATCACAGCATATCCCAAATGTGTCGATAGACAAAGTTAAATGTGTTGTCATGCAAGATATATCCCACTCATACAAGAAAGTTGATAGTGGACAGCACTTATATCAAAGGTGTTAACTATTCTGCTTTTGGAGGGAGCCTCCAGATATTTCATGAAAAGAATTATCATTCTCCCTCTTATGCGCCAACATCAAAGGGGAGATTTAACCACAACAGTGGAAATTCTTCCAGTCTTATCTTAATTTTCAGCTAAAAATTTCTTTAATTCCTTTAAAACAAAAACTCTGCAAATCTCATGCTTTGAGAAAATTTTTAGATGAAGATCTCTCACTTTAAAATTTTCAAAAGTTAACACCTATGTTTCATACACAAACAAAGTATACTCTATGTTTATATACCATCACTCAATATTTGAAACCCATCCATCTATTTATAATCTAATTTGATTTGTAACCAGCTTTCTGATTGACTGGTTCTCTTTGAGCAAACCAGGTTATTTTGTATAACCAGGCTTGGTACTATGACATCATCAAAATTGATAAGTCCACACACTGGGATTAAAATTATAAACATTGCTTAAGGAGCTGAGATCATTTCAACAAAATTTGGATGGATCTGTGATGATTGTACGAGGTCTACACACAAAGCAAAAATTGGCAAAATCAGAAGTGAATATATAGTAAAAGAAGAATCGTAATGGTAAAATCTGGATTTGAAATAGCAGAATTCCACTAAAAAGCGAAGAAAAAAATCTGATGGATGGATGAAAGAAGGAATGACGGACAGAGAAGGTAATTCCAAAATACCATACATTCAGTGGGATATAATATAAGTCAAAGAAGACAGAAATGCTTGTAGAGTCCTTATTGTAATGGACATAAAGTATAATATAAGTCAAAGAAGACAGAAATGCTTGTAGAGTCCTAATTGTAATGGATATAAAGTATAATATAAGTCAAAGGAAGACAGAAATGCTTGTAGCGTCCTTATTGTAATGGAAATAAATTATAATAACAAAACTCTAGGCAGTAGTCAATATAAAAAAAGGCAATATCAAGGAACAAGAGGCTCCCAGGAGCTGAAATCACTCAACTGGTTAATTTTTTGCCTTTTAAGGTAAATAACTCTAACACAGAGTTGTCCAACAATTTTGACTCAAGAAAACTTTGATAGGACTTATCATAAGGATCATATCATCAATTGAAAGTTCCATTACATCTATTATTGTTTTAAAGATATTGGCTGAAAACTGTTAAAAAAAAACATTTTTCACCTTTCAACAACTCTAACAAGGAGTTATCCAACAACTTTGATCTCCACACACCTTTGTAGGCCTTATCATAAAGGATCATTTCAGCAATTGAACATTTCCTTCTATCTATCATAGTTTTCAAGATATTGGCTGAAAACTGTTGAAAAAAAAATGTTTTTCACCTTTCAAGGGCAATAACTCTAACAAAGAGTCATTTGACAACTTTGACCCAATGCAGACTTTTGTAAGCCTTATAATGAAGATCAATTCGGCTTAACCTAACAGTTTCTGAGATATATGGGAAAAACTTCTGTCTGGACATCTATGTTCTATTTTCTGTAATGGCAGCCATGTTTTTTCAAGGGCATCAGTTCTATGCAGAATAGCAAGTTTATTTGCAATTGGTCAAGTAGTGTCAAGAAGATTTTTGAAAGAAATGACATTAAAAATAGCAAAAAAAAAATCAAAAAAGGAAACTCCTAACATGGCTTAACAGAATCAAACAAAAATTTGACCACGGATAGATCTCATCATGCTAAACACTTTTACCTGAATCAAAATTTGGCTAAACTTAACAGTTTTGGAGATATATGCTAAAAACTACTTTCTGATCCCTATGGGTCTATTTATAGTAACAGTAGCCATGTTTTTCGACAGATCAAAAATCCCTACATCAGTTCTATGCAGAATACCCTAAAAAAATATTCATACCAAGTTTGGTTCTACTTGGTCAATTCAGAGGCAAAGAATTTTGAAAAATTGTTAACGACAAAGGACAACAGATGAAAAATGATGGCAATAGCTCACCTGGCCGAAGGCCATGTACAGATTTTGGAAACGACCCCAACTGAGTCCTGATTTGGTATGTATATGATTTATTCTGGTAGAATCATTCATATTACAATGGTATACAGAAAAAAAAAGAAAAAAAAACAGATAATTTGAACATGAAGCATTGTACAGAAGTTGGGAAGAATTCTAGCTGTTACGGAACTGTTGAAATATATACAGCAATAGTTCATGGAGAATCAATTTGCTAATAATTCAAATAAATTTACTTAATTTTCTCATTTTTGATTTTTGCTTTAAGTGCATATTTTTACGAAAAGAAATTGAGTTGCAAATTATGGATAAGAAGTCTATCAATAAGATTTGTCTGTGGTGTAGGCTAGTAATTAATCTAATCAAAATGAAGCAGACAATACAATGCCAGGCTTAATTCTACCATATCATATTCTTTATTCAACAGCGACATCATTATATACATAATAGAATATATCTGCTATTAATTAAAACCTTATGTTATACATCTCATCAATAGAAAAAAACCATATCATATAGGTAAATAGAACACTATTGTGGTAATTCTATAATTATCCTCTACTTCAAAGAGATATGTGGGCAATCACATTTTGTGTTGTCTTCCCATACATTTACCAACAAAATGTAAGGTATTACCAGTTCTAGTGAACTTAAAAAGGACTAAAACTGACCTACATCTTGTTTGATTGATCCAAATATTACCCTTTCAGCAAAAGTAGATGAATAAGAGGGCACATTGTTAATGGATGAGAGCATTTATTTTTTATAATTACTTAAATGTTTCCATGGAAAATAATATTTAGTTGGACTTGAATTTTGTTGCTTGATAATCCATGAAATCATGAAAATTAATTAGTATTCCTGGATTGATTGCTTGATTAATTGTAGTTGAATGTCCATTGACAAAACAAAACACTAGGCCTCCAATCATATTGTCCTCAAAACATGTCTACAGTATATTCAGAAAGGTTAACCTTTTCTATCTTTTTTAGACTAAAGGTTAATGATAAAATCAATGTTGTTTTTGCCATTTTCAATAAGCAATTATATACTAGTGTCCCAATTCAAGGCTTTGCCTATATGGAGGAAAATTCCTCATACTCAAATAACTACTTTGTTGATTAAGCACCACTTGATGTAATGGGTAATATCAAATTTGTCTGTGCCTGCATTAAGAGTAATCAAGGGAACCAAGATTCTAGCAGAAATCATAAGAATGTAATCCAAGGACAAAGACCAAAGAGGAAAAACAGACACACAACAAAGAAAATAAAATAACCAAAATAAAATGTACTTCAATTACTTTTCCCCGTCCCATTATAATTTTACCATTCTTATACCAAAATTGATTATCATGCATGTGAGGTTCTTGTTTGTTTTTAGCAGATGATTGGTTTAAATTCAATTATAATGCCATCAAAACAAGTTCATTTTGCTTTATAACATTACACATAAAGGATGGGTGAAATCAGAGATAAACCATATTACATTTTAAATCTTGAAAGGTTACAATGCTGGTATTTTGAGCTTTAATTCTGATAATCCAAATTAATTACAATTTCTAACCATGCTGATTATTTTCCATTTTTATTAGACCATACTTACTGTTCATTGTTGCCTTCTGACGTTGACCAACAGCACAAACACTTCCAGTAGTTTGAATGATTCTGTACTTCATATTTCCGACTCGGCATACTGATATTATAAGATCCTTTAGTCCGAGGCATGTGTTAGTTATTGATGATAACTACAAACTCATTGTAACGTTAACTCACATCTTAGAACACAGGCCATGATTTGTGTGTATGTATAGCCATATTCTTGTCAATGTCATGACTTTCGAACAGAAGGAATATGCATCTCAGTATTTTTCAAGTCAGGTGGCAATTTTATTTGAGACAATACCACTATTTATAAAGAAATCCTATGGAGAATAACCCTTCATTGACTGTGCCAATGCACAGGGAAGCAGGAATATGATTCCTAAATTCAGATATGCAAATTTCAAAAACTTCCACGTTAGTTAGCAAAGTTCATTTTTCATCGATACTATACGTCCAGTTTTCACTTTACAATTTACTGTTGTTAATAGTCTAGACTGAAACTGTAATTAATAGACAAAATATATAAAATCAAATTCTGATAATACAACAAGAAAACTTGATATTATAAATTTATAATACCGTCAATGGATGATGATCTTTAGTTTATAAAGTCATTCTAAATCTCCATGATCCTTATATGACAGGTGCACATACACAATAAAAATTTACTTTTTAAAATCTCGTATATTTCCTTTTATAAAAACAATGACAAGTACAAAACAAACACTACTAATCCTTCAGTACAGCAGGGATCTGAGAGCCACAATATAAATAGTCATTGTATTTCCTCAACTAGCACTGTATCGTAAGAATGTTTATTCCTTTATGCAGAGGTCAATTTGAGCTGATAACCTACAATCAGCTAGCATCTATAATAAAAGTTTAACCAACAAAAATTAACATGCAATATAATTTTCAAGAAAAAAAAAAAGACACATTTTATAGCAAGAAATATACATATACTTCAAGAAACAGAGTTGATATTCCCTTGTTTGAATAAATTGTCTACGATATTAGACTGGACATGGAGATTTAACGTTTATCATTTCATAGTATTTCAATCTAAGTTTGGTAGATAGTTTTAATCTGACAGTCAAGTACTTAATGATTGTCAATTAATCAACTCTAATACCTGAAGTTAACTATATTATTCACTGTAAAAATGCATATCCAAATTTTACCATTTTCAGTCCACTTAATTCTTTATCCTAATACACATTGTCTTCAGACATGCTTTACACTTCACCTAGATGCAATTCTTTGTGGCAGCTATCCCAAAATTAGAATAAATTATGTTTTTTTAAAGGTAACAAATTTGGTTCACACCTCTGTAAACAAAGTTTTGGTCATAAATATGGGCTCATAAACATCTACCACTAATGAGTTTTGTACACCTATAGTGTAAAATACCTGGCCAAGATTAATTTCCTCCATATTTAATTAAATGCATGGTTACTTAAAATAGCTATAGACTTATCATTATTATCTTAGTTGCATGTGAGGTCTATCAATCTAAAACCAAGAACTGAATGAAAATGAAGAGGTAATAAAATCAGGAAATAAAATTGAATAAATAAATCAATACATCAAATTCATATTTTCCTTCAAGTTTTACAGAAAAAAAATTAAAATTAAATACCTTACTGAGAAATAAACTGTCTTCCTCAAATGTTTGGTTTTCATGACGTTACAAAAAATCCTGACCAATAGACACTTATATCCACAAATATGAAAATAAAAAATAAATTGAAAAAGTTCCCAATTTTTAAAATATTTTCATATACACCTTGTGATCAGCTGTAAAAGTACCACTCATTGCTGTACAGTGACCAGCTTGTCAAGTAAATATCATGTATTGCTAACTCTCAAATAATATTATCAAAAGAGGCTAAGTATCCAACTATTTTTAAAGACACCTCAGCATGCAATCCTACTTTGCAGTACCTTGCAATAACCACTACAGCTTAAGAGTATCATGTGTCACTAGAAAAATCTTTAAAAACCAATCCATTAATATGGCTAACTCCTATAACAAACTCTGCAACAAGTATTTCTGAATTTCATAACAAAATTGAGCTAAATTTCAATCCAATTTGACAAAAACCACTTTTCCCATGAAAAACTGACACTTGCCACATGGCCTGGAATAAATTTTCACAAAATAACAAATTTCCAAGACACTTCCATAAAATAAACAAGTTTCCTAGTTGTTAGCATTCCCCTGTCTGTCCTAATCCCCCAACAATGTTTACCAATCATACAAACTATTGACTGATATAAGATGATTCATCTGAGAGAGATAATATTCTGTTTCCCCTTGTCAACCTGCACAAGAAAATCATAAACATATGGCAATTCAATGAGAGTTTGTGCTACAGTGAGGGGGTTAACTGTGATTACCATGTAATCACTTTGATCATTACAAGGCAGAACATAATCAAACTCAATGTCTTGTAATAAGGCCAAAGAAAAAAATAATTGTCTGTCAAAGGTTACCTTACCTACCTACCCTATCTACATTTTATTGATATTTTTTTTATGAAGTGCCCCTTATCATTTTTTATATGAGCACCAAGAAATCCTCCCATAAGTGTCTATATACAATAACTTTTAAAAGTAAAATGACTTCCCTATTTGTTCATCCAATGTAACCTTAAAAGATAGATATTTTTCCATTGGCTAAGAAGGCCAGTATTTAAAGTATTTTATCTTTACTTAATACTTTTACATGTATTATTCATTCTGGTGGAGGATTCAGGGGGAGGCTTCGAGGGGTTGGATCTGCCCCCTTTTATTGTTGATAGAACATAGTGTTAATTTTGTATTTTGAGCAAAATTTGTGCAATAAAGAGAAAAGGTAGCCTGCAACCACCACTTCTATAAATTACTAAATCAGAGCAGTAAACTGAACAGAAATATAGGTAATTTGGCCAGAAAAGGGTCTAATGGCAATTAAGTTTTATATTTGAACAAATGATATGATGAAAGGGTACAATGAAGAAAGTTACAACTGAAATATTTATTGAAACCATAAAAAATGTTCAGCAAAACACAGACGTAATTCCACAGAAATACATCAATATTAGTGTATGAAGAAACAATCTACATGCCATTTACCAATATGACCAATTTCAATATGGAAGAAACCATGTTACAGCCATATCACTAAGCTGTGGCTTAAACGATTCATCCATTTATTCATGAGTTTGAACAGCAATAACCTAATGATGACTTCATTTCCATGAAAAGTTTGGAAATGACAGGAGCCATAATGGAGCAGTGACTTAGATCTTGCATAAAAGACAGTAGACACAGAGACATTATGGAAATAGTGGGAATTATAGGGTTATGGTACAATGTGTTGATGATTCACATGTGACTAAGGTACTGTAGGTCCATTCAACTTGGGTTATTATGGCAGAATCAGCTCATCTGCATAGAAGTGTGAAAAGAAAATGAGTAAACATGATGTACAGTTATGTGTAAAAAAGTTCAGTTCTTCCGATAAGGCAGCAGATCATGACTCATACAAAAGATGTAAAAAATAATCTATCAATTTAATTTGATGCATTAAAATTCCATGTGACAGAAGAGGTAAGATGTACTTAACGGACCTCAGAGTAGGAGCTGATATAAATAAACACACGAGGAATCAAGAGATTTACCTTGGTAAAGAGGGGGTATGGAAAATGGCTGAGCAGATCAAAGCCATAAATATAATCGTTAAGGTATAACATTATTGTAGAAAGATAAATATTGCATGCAAAATACTGCTTTTTTTCTACAATTGTGAGGGTAGCATGGCAAGTGAGTAGCTACTTCAAGTATCTATGACCTTAGTCAATCATACACTAATACACGTAGTAAAGGACACACATGTATAATTTAAAGTTTTTTAATATAAAATGCTTGGTATTAGTCTATATGGTCTGCTGCAATTTGGTGTCTTTCAGTGAAATAAGGGATGACATTATTACGCAAACCTACTTTTAATGATTCAGACTTTTTGGTGATCTCTGTAAGTATTTATTATTTTCATAAAGGTTATACTATGATGCATTTGTTGCATTTCACCATATCTCTTCCCTTCTTCTATTATAATGTTGTGAAACTGTGTGTGGTTTCCCCTCAGTTTCTTATATAACCTCTTTCTCCAAGGGTATACCAAATTATCAAATTATGGTTTTTCCTTTAGGATTGCTGTCTGAAGTTTATAAATTGTATTTGTCTTTTTATAATCAAATATTAGGGCAATAACCATGTAATGGGTTACACTAAGCAAGACAGACAGAGAACGAAGCACGAAATGAATCACTAATTGTTAAAATATACTTATCTTTAGTGAATGATGTAATTTTTACAAGTAAAACAAAGGCTACAGATTAATAATGCACAGGTGACTAAACAGAACTACATCTACATCAGAAGCATAGTAATTAGAGGATTTATATCAACTGACAGGTAATTATATACCTGTCTGGATGACAGTACAATCACACCTGTAATTAGCCAATCAGCTGATCCTAACCCAGGTAATAAAGGGGAAACTCTAAGAACTCAAAGAACAGAATTTCTAAATACTGGTAATTACCTGTACTTATGCAACAATAATAACGTAATGAGTGGATCATTGCACAGATGATTGGAATGAAAGTAAGACTCATAGAATTAGATTTCTTCAGATATTAAATGCATCTCAATAATTTTCAATCATAATGAACCTGTCATTAGAAATCAGCTGATCATAGTCAAGATGATCATGGAAAAGTAAAACTCTAACAACTAAATTCTTAATGCATCAAAAAAACTGAAATTTGTTTTTGCCTTCAAAAAGTATGTCCCTCCCTTGTTCCAAAGTTCAAAGGGATATTATAACTCCAACAAAATGCAATGAAGTATAAATTACAAGCATAAATTTTATGTTATATGCACAACAGCATAGCATGTCCTAATTACCTACGGAGTATTGTCAAATTTGGTGCAGTAGATTCATCAGAGCATTTAAAAATGTGACGGACAAACAGGGCAAAATCAATCGAAAACACTGGGCCATTTCCAGAACACTAGAAAATAACCACAGATTCAGAAAGAAGAAGAATTCTTGAAACATTTGCCGGAAATGTAGTCATACACGTCTCAAAGTCGTTCTTTTCACCAGGTGGCGGTTAAACATTTTTTTTCTTATATATCACTAAAAATAAAGAACAATAACTCAGTCAAGAATTTTGGGGCAAAGCATTGAGCTACGAAAAAAAAAATAATGGTAAAAACAGCAAAACTATAATTTTGGAACTGGATTGGACAAAGTCCAGACAGATTCTTCTGCCTAATGCCCCAGCAGTTTTTCTTATGTGTAACTAGAAAGGCTGAGGAGTTCAATAGAAACAAAATGTATTCCAAACAAAGTGAGGGTAGACATAATTAACCATCATAATAAACATGTAATCTTGAGTGTCATCTGATCATAGCCAAGGTGATCCTGCTAACATAAGATTTAAATAACTAAATATCTAAATGCATCCTCATAATTACCTGTCATAATGCACCTGTAATTAGGCAATCAGCTGATTTATTTATTTACCCAACTGAGAAGGGCTGAGAGAAACAGGGAGAGATGAAGTGGGCTTAGTTATATTTACATTTCATTACTTCAGTATAGTGATTGTGTATTATAGTAATTAGCAAATCAACCTCAGAGTAAATAAGTTATACATTACTTGAATGGTGTGACTTTCCGACTTTATCCAATTTGGCCAAAACAGAATATATCGAAAATAGGTATGGTGAATATGTCAAAGCGACAACAACCTAACCAGGATGAAAATGTCAGTCCAAGGACACACACTGGTCTTCAATGAATGAGGAGGAAACCCTTAAACCATAGGGCAGGCAGCAGCTGGCCCCACAACATCATCATACACAGGTACAGCAAAAGAGTTGCCCCTATAAACTCAAGTAACATGAAAAAACAAACTCAAGGTGAAAATGAAACAAGATATACAAAGGCAAGATAGTCTTGTTTCCTGCTACCAGTAAGAAAAAAACATGAGTTAACTGGGAGAAATATGAACTTTACCGGTGCTTGAGCCAAAATGACCACAAAAAGTTTAGGGAAAGCACAAACAAACAGTAAATAGGGTAACAGGAAACAGATAGATTATTGTTTTGGCCTCAAAATACATTAATACTGACACAATCAATCTACTGCAGAGTAGTCATGAAATTAAAGAAACTTAGTGTTCAAGAATAAAGTTTTTCACATTTAACTCATCTTTGAAGACAGCAAATTCATATGAAAACTTAAAGACTTTGGGTAGGCTGACTAATTACATAAATTCTTGTAGGTTTTTATGAGATTTCAAATCAAATTAATATCTGTCAAGTTCATTGAGCTGTTATTATAAAACCAAAATATATTTGTATGGATGCAATGATTTAACAATACCTAAAATTAGGTAAGCCATTAAGCCAGTTGTAAAGTGTACTGAAAAAGAACTACAGTTTGTGAAGTAACAATTTTTGTGATTTTCATGGGTAAGCCAAACCACGAAATTTGGTTACCAAAGAATAGGAGATTTCCATTGATGTGTACACTGAAAACCTAAAAACCCTGAATTCAAGAATCCATGAACTTGTGTTTCTTCCCTAACTCATGAAAATTGGTATTGATGAATTAAAGTACTTTCTCAGTAGTCATCTTGAGTTAATATCATGCTGTAGTTTGTATCACCAACTTTAAACAATATTAGTATCTTGCTGTAATTTGGTTCTAACAAGGTAAACCATTAAGCCAATGCTATAGTGCATTCATCTTACGTGTAAGTCAAACTGTAGCTTGTTTCTCAACTTAAAACATACAAGTGTCATGTGCAATAAAGGCTCCAATCTGTAAATTTAGAAGTCACTCTTTTACAGAAAAGTGTGGTACAAATTGAAGGGAAATTGATGATTGGTTGAGCGAGTCAGAATTTTCTAAGAACAATGACATTCATACCCATTGAAAGTGTCAGTCTACTACTGAAAAAGGTTAATAAACATGTCCTGCAATGGAACTGACATTTTACTGTAATCAATCAAACATAATACAGAACCTTGCTGCAAAACAAACATACATAGTGGAACACATCTGAGCTCTGGATAAACCAGTAACCCTTCATACCATACAAAGTATAAGCAGTAGACTTTGTAAGAATCATGCAAATTCTATAATACATCCCTATAAATGTTATACATTTTACTTTTTGTTATTAAATTGTTTTATAGGTCTACATGTATAATTCATTCCAATCTGTCTGCTTCTAGGAGATAATAAACCTTAAAAATCTTTACAGTTTCTATTATATTATAGTATCATTTACAGAGTTATCTCCCTTAATTTAAAGTTCAACAGAACATTCTATATACTTATTATCTTTTACAAACACCGTTTATACAAAAAGCCACCTGTTAATTTCCCTTTACTTTAAATACAAAAATTAAAAGAATATATATGCTTTCCAACCATGAATCACATTTTCCATGATTCTTATCTGGAGTGCTACTTAAATACTTTTTGAACCTGTGTAAACTGAACACCTGCCTTCACCAAACAAATCTTTCCAATAGGGTTTGGTTAAGGTAAGTTTCCCTGTTCATGAACTCTGGAGTTTTCAATGTTTCCAACTATTTTTTTAACATGATATGTCTGTCACATTCTTCCCAGAAAAGAACAAAAATGATTATTGACAATAACTTTTCTGTGTAATTCCATTGGAAATCTGTCAAGGTTTCAGGATGATTTATGGAACTCCTACACTTGAAATAATGAACAAATTACAATTCATAGAAAATCATTCATTTCATCCCTAAGGAACCAGAGCTGCCTTGAAAGTTTGTCTCTGATATATCATTCTAATGACCATAAATAAGGCATTGTTGGACCTGTGGGGTTTTGTGTTATAGTAAAACTACTACCATAGAAGAAGTCAACTTCCAAAGACAACTATAAAAATTGTGAGCAAAGCTCACCTAACAATACCCCTGCTCCCAGTCCAGTAACCATATGGTCAAAACAAATTGTCAAACAGGAAGTACATGTCACTTTAATCCAACAGTAAGGCATACCTATATAAAGCTTCTGTGAGAGTATGGCATAACTATATAAAGCTTCTGTGAAATACAAGCTAGTGAATGTTATCAGAAGTTGCAAAAAAAAAAAAAAAAAAAAAGTAATGACAAAGTCATGGACAGACAGATAGACAGACATACAGGTAATGATAATAAACATCCAACAAACCATCGGTAAAACAAAGATTTCTTTCATAAACTGTTCAAAAGTTACCATACTATTTATCCATAGTAAATATACTCATTACTGATAAAAGGGATTTTCTTTTGTTTATATATCATTGATATGGCAATCAAAATGTAGTATAAGATGCTAGATAGCCTGAGAAACTCAGAATTCATTCAAGTTGGCCCACAAACAGTGTTCAATATCATACCAACCGGTTCCAATATTAAAAGAACACAAGCAGTTCTAAAGTACATGTAGTAATACTGTGTCTCAAAACATATACCTCATATCCAGATTCTGAACCGCAGTTGTTACACTGAGCTCCACGCACAATTTTAAAGTGAATATTTGAACTGCACACCATGCAAGGACTGTGCATATACCAGCTTGAGAAAGTTTCACAATTAAGTTTCACATGTAACCTAGCATTTCAATTCATGCATACCATGACATCCTAAAACCTCAGTTAAGAAAATATTTTACCTAAAATATCTGCAAATAATACTGAAACATCAAATATAGAAAGAAAGTCATGATGTCTGTACCTACTATGATAGATAGATAGACTTTTTAGTGTTTTCCCAGTACATTCCACGATGATTTTATGTCACATTTAGGCAGATTAACTAATCAAAAATATGAGCATGTCACAGATGAAACCAAATAAGGTTAGATGTACAAGTCACAGAGGAAGCCAAATCAGGTCAGATGTACAAGTCACAGAGGATACCAAATCAGGTCAGATGTACAAGTCACAGAGGAAACCAAATCAGGTCAGAAGTACAAGTCACAGAAGACACAAAAACAAGTCATGTGTACAAGTCACAGAGGACATCAAATCATATCAAATGTACATGTCACAGAGAATATAAAATCAGGTCTGATGTACAAATCATAGAGGACATCAAATCAGGTCAGATGTACAAATCACAAAGGAACCCAAATCAGGTCAGAAGTACAAGTCACAGAGGACAAAATCAAGTCATGTGTATAAGTTGCAAAGGACATCAAATCATGTCAGATGTACATGTCACAGAGAATATAAAATCAGGTCTGATGTACAAATCATAGAGGACATCAAATCAGGTGAGATGTAAAAGTCACAAAGGAACCCAGATCAGGTCAGAAGTACAAGTCACAGAGGACACAAAATCAAGTCATGTGTATAAGTTGCAAAGGACATCAAATCATGTCAGATGTACAAATCACAAAGGAACCCAAATAAGGACTGATGTACAAATCATAGAGGACACCAAATCAAAACTGATGTACAAATCACAAAGGAACCCAAATCAGGACTGATATACAAATCATAGAGGACACAAAATTTATGTGATTACTGCAGTATTATGATGTCACAATGGAATAGAAAGATAGTAAGACTCTTGGGTTATACATAATATGCCTAATGAAGATATGTAAAGTCTATGGCCGACAATATTCACCAATCCATCTTCGTATGAAAAAAAAGGTCAGACTAACATCATTAACCAGATTCAAAAGAAGAAATTAAGACATTACTATAACAGACCAAAACTAACATCACATGAGTTGAAGCAAAATGGACACCACTTAATGGCACAAGAAACAGGGAAAGATCTGTTGAAGAACAATCACCAGTCAGTTCAGTAGTATCGAAAAGACCTGGGGATTCACCAAAGACCATGATGCCTGAAAATCCCTGGTTAAAGCCTAATTAGTTCCTGTAGGCCTGAAGAGGATAAGCAAGCAAGTACATCGAAACAAGAAATTAAAAGATGGACCAACTATGGGCCAGCCTCAATTAATTAGCCATATTACGGTAACTTATGTTTCTTCAGTAGCATTTCAAGTTTCACCTCTCATTATGGTAAAGATAGATATTTAAGGGACGTACATCTGCAACATCTGAAGAATTAAACAAACACAGAAAAATCTACATAATATAAAGAACTATAAACAACAAATAAAAAACAAGATTTTGAAAAGATTATTCTCCCATCCCCTAATTAAAGAAATCCACCTGGAAGAAAATATGACAGTTCCTATAAAATTCATCAAGGCACTACAGATAAACATCTAAGTAATCTCAGATGATGATAGAAGAATAATGTCTGATGTTTTTGAAGTGACAATTGTTAAGCATGTCTGATGAATGATCCACTTACTGATGAGTTCATTAGATAGTCTTGTGTTGACTTACATTTGGTTACAGTAAGCTGTTTCTTAGGTATTAACTTTTCATACTACTTTTATTGTGCTATTTACTGCCATGACCTCTAGTATCTGTATGTAAGGTTTGCAAGGATGAAGCTTTAAATCAGTTGGTTTAATTCACTGTAAACTATACTTTTGTCTGAAATAAGAGACTTTCTCTAGGGTCCTTTTTTTCACTTTTTTGTACTTTGATGTTCTTATTTTCAGTATAGACTTATGCTGGTTAGTTATGCAGGGGTACAACTTAAACACTTTTTTTTAAATGCTTCTTAGATACATGTATTGGAGATTGATAACCTAGATTCCAATAAAAATTTTATGAAATTTTGTGAATAAAACTAATCAATGCAAATCAGTAACACGAGTCTCGGTGTTATAACATTTTTGCAACATTGCATCTGAAAATATAGTATTTTAGCTTTAAACCATGAGAAAATAATGAAATTTCAAGAAATTTAGTTATCTCTCTATCATCAGATATAAAAACCAACACATTTGAGGTTAACTACACTAAAATAATATTTATACAAAATATCATTTTTGAGAAATAAAAAAAAAAACTGTTATAAAAGAAAAAGAAAAAAAATAACTGAATATTCCTCACATACAACTGGAAATATGTCTTAAAACAATTACATGTACTGCTTACCTTGTCATTATTACAATTCAAACTTCATTTCATTGCAGTCTCATTTCCTGTCCAGATATATCTAGTCTTAAAATTTCCAAAGCCATAAGGATGTTCCCATGGTAACCATTATAAAAGATAATACTGTCTTTTATGGTTTTTACCTGGAGCTAATCTTAGATTTATTTTAGTGTTCAAAAGTAAACAACAAAAAAAAAAACAATGTCTCATTTAACTCAATTTCAAAACCTTTTCATCTAATGAAACTGTCTTCTCCAATTATGATACTTTATTTCACTGGTTTAGATTTTTCAATTAAACGCTGTATATTTGTATGTTGAAGAAGTTCTAAATCATTTCTTCAATAGATTTTGTTCAAGTCCAAACTCCTAATATCGCCATATTTCCTGGCTGGTTATAAATCGAATGTTCTGAAATTTCCATTTCCATTTAACTTTTGTGCTATTTTGTTTATCTAAAACAAAAAAAGTTTATTTTTAAAGAAAATAAAAAATGAAAGGAATTACATATGAAAAAATGTTTTAATGTCAAACATGTAACCTGGAAGTAAATACACTGCATAGTTATCAAAAGTCCGTCTCTGTAAGGATCAGGCAGTGGGTGAAACATGATACAAAATAACCAAACACTTGACTATTATCAATTAAAAACAAACACTTGACCATTTTTGGTAAGTTATGTTATTATTCCATTGAACTGCACTGCAATTGAACATTTCAAAGGTAAGTAACTAAAAAATCTCAATTTCTCACTAAATAGACAAGAACATTCCTATTCATCTTCATTTCTCATGCAAGATTGGGAAATCTCAGACATCCTTAGGAAAGACAGAAGTCTCATCCTCCACATCTGATATTTCCCTATCTTGCACTGATATAGGTGTTATCTAACATTCAAATGAAAAATTCCCAAACACATCTAGTGTTGTAGACATTTCAATAAGAGGAAATTTATCTCAGTTAAAATACGTATCAGATTGGTGGGTTTTTGACAAGCATGTTTTAGATTTTCCCATTGTACCAGATTCTTACAAAGACTCGTATAATGTGACAAAGTAGTATTTGTTATTAATGAGTGTCAGATGATATTGGACATGCATCCTAAAAGTCTTATTCATTCAACAACAATGGAAAAAATCAATGAAAATACAGGATATTGCTGGAGTATCAATGATCAGTCTTTTTAATATTTTTTACTAATTTTTTATTATTAGATACTTTTCAACTTCTAGGTCAACCAATGATATATAGAGTATGTTAGTCTCGTTCTTGTTTTATTTTCTTTACCAGAATTTACGACGTAAAACGTATTGAAAACAGAGGACTGATCTGCATTTTATTGTTTACTTCCGGGTATTCGAAACGCTGTATAACAAGGCAAAATCCTCTATTTTATGTTTTTTTTCTTAATACCTTTATCATGTAGAAATATATATTTGTTATTTTTTATCTGTATTTTTTACACAAAAAGATGTTTTGCCCTCAACACCGAACTCAACACTCTCTAAATGACAAATCTCCATGCTTTTGAATGGTAGACTAGGACCCAATCTCATGAAATCACAGGGTCACATGACGAGACTTACATACCCTATTGTGGAAGAATAGCCAAAAAGGTTCACCCACTGACACTGACTTTGACAATACAAACTGAAAACTGAAAACTTTTGTTTTGGATATCTTAATAGAAAAAAAGTCAATAGTATCCAAACTCTTCATTACATGCTCACTGAGATAATAACGATATAGTCTATGTTTGCCACAGCTGTCATCAAACTGCTAATTTCCTATAATCCTTGCATGCCAAATTATGTAAGGTAATTATGATTTTAGTTTTATTCCATAAAAGACATTGCCAATGACTTAGTTTTGTGCTAAACACTGTATCAATATCATTAGTATCTATAATACATTACCTTTAACCCCATATATTCATTTTTCCCCTTTTAATTCCAGGAAGCTTTTAAAATTTGATAAAACTGCAAGAAATTAAGGCAGCAATCCTATAAAAATGTCTACCTGTATCAATACATCCACAATGAAATGCATTTGTGTCAAATTTTAGTCTGGCAACACTGACTGAGTATCAATACCTCTTATTTGGTATGAATATCAACTTCAATATTCATCTCAAAATTCTCTAGTCCATATCAGAATTATAATTACTATAGACCACCTCCAACATCATTTTTTACCATAAAATCCTACAGTTAAAAAACTGAACTCCTTCCACAGGTTTAATGTTCACTATAAAATCTGCCAATTCACTAATTCTACATGTAAGACGAATCATCTAACAGTACTATAGACAAAAAAATCTTCCAATTCACAAAATCTATCAAACATTTTCATGGCATGTCAGTCCAATGCAGCTCATAGAAAACCATTATATATTTGATTACCAGCTGTTCACAGCATTGTATAAAATTTATGAAATGAAATATTCAAACTATGTCAATTTTTTCCCCTAAAATACAATTCAACATCTCCAAGACAGGCAAAAGTATTTTATACAGATGTCAATAATTCCAACTAAATAATTGTTAGTGAATCAACAATAATATACCACTCAATCCTGATAAATGTAATTTGTTTCCTGCTCAGTAAATGTAAAAGTTTCTTGTAAGTTCGTTCACTCCCCAATTACTAATAATTATGATTGATATCCACTGAAAAACTGACTTTGCTCAATAAATATAAATTAAACTGGTAAGTTCATTTGCTTTTCATACTGCACTTACTAATAATCACAATTGATATCCACCAAAAAACTGACCTTAATGTGCAAATTATTGATAGCTCCAAAAGACATTGTATCTGAATTTGCTTGGTATCCATAGAAATATATTCACACAACAACAAAATTGACAAAAGTGTAAATAAGGGCTTTTTTATTTCATTGAAACTTTCCGTAATTTCTGCTAGTAGATTTTTTTAATGTCTAACAGGACATATTCCAATACACAAATTAAAACTTCTTCAACACTTTAAACAGAATTAATTTTAGTAATCACATCACATGTAGAAATAGTGCATTCAAGTCTTTCCAACTTTACCAAGTTGCTGCTAATTCATGCATCAATAATCCAAATATTTGATCATCTATTCACATGGAATCTACAACCAACCATTGACAAAAGTCATCTTGAGTCTTTTGCAAATATAAATTTCAATTACAGTATAAAAGCACTGCTCTTTTCTTCCTCAGCCACCAGTATGTTATCATCCAATGAGTCTTCAGAGGATTCAGTATTCACTTACACCTTTCAGACATCTCTAACACCTGTACAACCCTGACTGTTTCAAAACTGCACTGTGAATGTTAATTACAAATTCTTGTCTCAGCTCTACAAATTAAAGTCACTTTTCAAACCATCTGAGAATTCAACTATTTCTACTTCCTTCAAAGTTTCACACTTTTCTGTTGCAACAAGATGGCACAAAGTCTGAAGAACTTCCGGAGGAAAATTCACAAGTTTATTGAATCTGTTACCAGAAATTGACAAAAGTCATCTGTTCGAAAGAAAAATATAGTCTTTCCTGGGAATTGATTCAAGTTTATTCTAAGTCATGGCAAAAAACCATTCTAACTTTCCCATCCAGAAATTTAAATAAATTAGAGAAAATCCCAAAATCTATAAACATTCTTCAGTCCTTTTATGCTTGGCATTTATTGTTTTACAATCGAAGCCTGAAATAATTTTCATTTAAACAGAATTTAGTGGTTTATGTAAATACATTTATTTCTAAACTATAGATCAAGAATTCTGCTTTATTCACTGTAACTGAGGGATAAATTGGCCTATTTATGGCTTTATTGTTCCTAAATCCTTGTTCTTTTTATGATATCAGTACAATTTTCCATTTTATTGCATTGGTACAAAATATTATATGAGCTGTTATACCGCGAAAAGGGGCCAGTGATTCTATAAGCTGTCAGTCAGCCTCGCCAAGATGTCTCTTAATTTCCAGTGATGGTAATAGCAAAAACTAGTCTATTGTAAAATTTAAGATCAAAACATGAAAAATGACAATTATGTCATTTGATTTTCTGACTGATATTGAGATGATTTTGGCATTCCAAAACCATTAACTATTATCACTTAATTTTCTTAATGATGTATGCTTATTTTACACTGATTGTGGTTGGAGGCATAGGTTGGTTCTCCCTTTTCTGTTGTAAAATAGTACTGCGAAAGTACTATTGTTCCATTCATGGGGTACTAATTTTTTATGGTTTTCATGGGTAGGCCAGACCATGAAATTCAGTTCCCAACGGAAAGGAGATTCCCTTTGATGTGTATACTGAAAACCTCAAATCCATGAATTCAAGAATCCACAAACCCGTGTTTCTTCCCTAATTCAGGAACATTGGTATCCACGAACTAAAGAACTAACTGGTTCACAGAAGTATAAATTTGCAAAATTAGGACAAACAGGAGCAAATAAAATCTTTCAAACCAATTTAAAAAATCAACAGATCCCTGCCAAGAAACATCAGATAAGTCACTGTTGAGAGCACTACACTTATAGAGAATTGGCATTTACAGGGAACTTATTGATAAAAGGACATGTCATAGTTCATTTCATAAACAGCTGTAAGATTCTAAAATAAAAATGACATTTCTTCACAATTCATAATCCTCATTAGAGATGCTAACTTCTACAGATATTAACTTCAGTCTGATAGCACTAAAGGCACCAAACTAGAATACTCAATTGTTTACAAAAAGTCAGCCAATCCTGTTGACATTTTACATCTTAACATTTACTACTTTGTAAAAAAAAATATACAGTGAAATCTGCCTAATCCAGACCCTTTTAGGGGCTTAAAAATTGGTTTAGACTAACGTTTGGTTTACTGAGGTTCCAACTACATTTAAACTGATGTAAAAGGAATTTTAAAAGACTATCTGGTTTGGACAGCTTTTTGGGAAAATTAAGGATCTGGTTTTTTGCTCACAAAATTGATTCTCAAAACCAGTCATGTTTACAAAGAAAACCGAGTTGCTCACCATTACCCAGACCATGAAAAACAGTAAGGCTTGGGGTCTGCTAGCTATTTTAAGTGAGGAGCAGACTTTTTAGTTTTTATGAAGTTTCTACATGAGCTCGATTGAAAGCCATGAGGTTCATTTTGTATTGTAAAATACATTAATGGAAATTCTCAAAAAGACTGGGAAGCATTATTAATAATTTTAAAAACCAGAAAAAGTTATGCCAATGAAAAATCTAGAATTTCATTTATTTTTTGCTAAAAAATCAGAAATTATAAGACTTTTAAACCTGCACTGTGTATTTCAATGACCAAAATCAGAAGATTCATGATAAAATAGTAAGGGTTGGCAGCCCTGCCTGCCTGCCCCATTCACTAGGTAGGAGAAATTCTAAAAAATTTCAGTGCATATTACATAACAATAAACATTCCTGTGTTCATTGCATTACATCTTCATCAAAATGAGAAGAAAAACAATAGAACAACAACAGAACTAGATTGCTTTACAGCTTAAGTTCTATCCATTATTTCGGTTATAAATCCTTTTTAATCAAAAATATGACATAATAGGAATTGAGCTCCATATTAATATCCTTTGCAATAAATTTTATGTCTTATTGCAATAATTCTGTCTCTGTCCTAATGAATTTTAGAAACAATAAAAAGTGTTTGTTTGTTTGTTTGTTTGTTGGGGTTTAACGCCCGAGCAGCAATATTTCAGCTATATTCAGGCAATGAACATGAAGTGGATGATAAAATGAACATGAAATGAAAAATGGGATGGGACACAAGGACAATGGGGTCGAGAAATTTTGAATGCCACTGGATATAGGGAGAGGTGGGTAGGGTCGGGCAATTTAGCCTCCTGTGGCGGAGCCCTATGGTTCCTACTCCGGAAGAATACCACAGTAGGGTTCTTTATCATGCGAGGAACGTGGCATCTTTCCCAACACGGTGCACCACTATGGTTTGCGGTCTGGTAAAAAGTGATGAAATAGGATAAAACAATAGGCCAAAACTAAAATATTGTTTCTTTCCTGGTCATATGCCTCGAAAGACAAAATGCTCTATACAAACAAACATTTTATGATATTTTCATGAAATACGCAAATCTGTTACTCCTAAAATAGTAATTAGGGTGGAATGAAGTACTAGTTCTGGAAGTAAAATAACTGTATGGGATAATCAAGTGAACCATTAATTAAATCCATAAGGTAAACCTGGGTACAGTAAACAAATAATTAATCAAGTTTGGACTTACATAACCTTTATTTTGATGGAGAAACCAATTTTTATTGCAATATTATGTTGATGACATAATCAACTGCAATGTCATGAAAATCACTTAAACCATTACCAAGAATCTGATTCAAAATTAGATTATTCTTTACAGCAGTATTCTAGGTTGAGCAAAAGTTATATTTGTCCTTGAGGTAATTGGCAATTGCTGTGAGGGAAAAATAAAAAGTATTGATTGAAGTCACAAGAAAGCACAGAAAACATATTGCCAATTATCATTGAAGACTATGAACTTCATTGTAGAAAGCTAACCCTCAGCATCGACACCATCTAATAAAACAATGATGTTGATGAAAAGTAATTCTGTTCTTTTACCCAAAACAATTAAGTACAACAGATTTTGCAAAATTCAGTGTCATAAGAAATTGGGACTCAAATTTCAAAGAAGACATCATCACAATTCTGTAAACAAAAATTGTGAACAGACAGACATGTTGAAAAACAATCATTGATTATTGGGGTTTAACGCCCGAGCAGCAAAACAAGCCCTAAACATTGTGTATACCATCATACGTAGATTACTGTAATGTTTAATTTTTTGTACTAACTTTTGCTTTTTTGTTATGGTAAAGTAAGCACCAAAAATACTTACACAGAAATTTGATTTTTCATGCTATGAAACACTCATTTTTTCTAAACCACATAAAATGATAACCATGAAAATGTTTAACAGCTTCAGTACAAGAATATCAACCACCAGAAGAAATTATTACTTGTACAGTTATTTTTATTCAATGAATGTGTGCTTTCTGGAATATAACAATGGATTCATGAATAGACAGCATTAAACTTTCAGTTCTTTCAATCCCATCATGTTTCAATTTCCTTAGGCTTTCCTACCAATTACAAGTCTGTCTGCAATTTACTATAAATTCTTCAGCATCAACATGTAGGTACCAGTATCGTATTGCATATCCCTGAGCGGGTGTACGTCAAAACATGGATGCCATAAAAATATAGTGCATTTTCTTTTTGCCTCTCTACAAACTAATGTTTTGTCAAAAGACATGAACAATGACTTAAAAAATAGAGCAAACATCACACTGTAAGATGAAGAACTTTTTTAAAAGAAAATCTAACATAATATCATAAAAATGTTCCACTGAAAAGGTTGGTTAGGTGAGTGCAAAACGAAAGTGAAAGTAGGGAAAATGGCTATTTATAGTTCAAGACTACTTTTCTGTCCAATCTTCGTGGACTCACCCTATTTTCTTTGCAGGAAATTATTTTTTCACATGTCCTTAGAAATGCTACATAAGTGAAAGTTTTATTGAATCAATTTACATATTTTTTAAAAAATCCTAAAAATATGCACTTCACTATAGAGGTCTATGGGAAAATTAATACGATACTGAGACCTGTATATCTACCATTGAAACTAAGAATCACATAAGCATTTTAGAGTTACCTCCCTTTTGCAGATGAATTCTGTTTTTTTAATCTTTCTGTTGATATATCAAGTGATTCTAATATGAAGTGCTTCAAAGCTCTTTAGACCACAGCCATGACAAAACAGTGATAAACATATGACCAATGCCATAGACTGTGTCTATTTAACAATATGAAGGAAACTAGTCCTATTTGAATCAAACCAAATCATAGAAACTCCATTTTATCATTGTTTTACCATGGGCTGGCCATTTATGTTGCATAAGTACTTAAAATAAATTTTGTGAGTACATTTAACTATACCTTTAGTTAGAAAAATCAAATACCTGTTAACTTTTGGAACAGTTAATGTGGGATCTTCTTCCCCATTGACACTGTCTCATGTGGAAGATTTTTACATGAAAGAAATTTGTTTATGTAAAAATTCATTTATTTAGTATTTTTAACCAAAACCTTCCAAAATTCATATATTTTTATGTGATAGATTCTAAATTTTCAGTGATTTTGTGGAAGTGTCTCCTCTACTGTGGGAGGGTTAACAGGTATGATTTCAATATGCTATTTTCACATTATTGTTATAGAAACTCTGGTGCCAATTTTATCTAAAATAGCATGCAAAAAAAATGCAAACTGCAGGCTCTATGTGATGGGTTTTGGAAGTCTGAGCTAAGTTCTTTATGTACGAAAACAATGAACAAAGAGGGCTTCAGTTAAGGTGCTTTTCTGAATGAACAGATTCAGAAACTGAAATGCATTCTGGGATTGCTATTTTTCATGACCTTCCTGTCTGGTCAAGACATGTTTCACAAATACGCTTCAAAAGCGCAAGATTGTTTACAAGGATAGGAGTTAAAATTTTTGAACTTGTCCATTGCAAAGATGAATAACCTGTTTGTATAAAGGTCCCATCCAAATGGCTATTTTCAACGCCAGTAAATACTTCAAGTTTAACTTTTTGAGTGTGTAGTATAACCCAGTATTTTAATAACCAAGTATTCAAAGTAATCTCAGAGTAAATAAATACTGCAAGTCAAGCTGAAAAATGGGTATGTTACAGCACTTGAATGGTATGAACTACCCACTTATACCATAAACTACATACCATATACAGTCGAACCTCGATGTGTACTCGAACTCGGATTAGTCGAAATCTTGGATAACTCAAACTAATTACGAAGTCCCAACAAAACTCCCCTTACTCCAATACAATTTTACCTCGGATGACTCGAACTCAGATGAATCGAAACCTCAGATAACTCGAGGTAATCAATCAGTCCCCTTGATAGGACTTCCAGGTTAATTAACCCTGATGTCTTGAAGTCAATTAATTAGTTGGAAAACTGATTGCTTTATTACAAACCATGATCGAAGTGTGTTTTAACAACAGTTAGTGTGGCTTTTAAAATTAATTTGTTGACACTCTTTATGGTTTGATTTGTTTATTTAATTAATTTAAAATTGCAGGTGTTGTTAAAAGATAGAAATTTTATTAATAACACGAGGGAATTTACACTAACAGTGATATCGGATATTTTGATATTTTGATAAAAATTTTCAGAAATACAGATGAATTTTAATGGTATCTGACTATTTAATGAAACATCAAACAGACAATAGTTAGGGTATTTCAACAACTACATTTGTTTTGCTAGTGAATTTGAAATTTCATCGTAATATTGTAGAGCACATGGTTTGACGATACTCCGGATTGTGAATCAAACAAAGCAGCATGTTATGAACTATGACGTTTTTGATATAGAAAACATAAAAAAGAAATTTCACTAAAACACTCGGTGCCATTCAGTATTTCAAACATGATATACAACATACAAAAAATATCTTCCGATATGAAACTCTTGACATTACGAAGTACCGTGTAAAATGAAGTACATGTACAGTTGAACCTCGATGTGCTGAACTCGGATTAGTCGAAATCTCGGATAACTCCAACTAATTACAAAGTCCCAGCAAAAAACTCCCCTTACTTCAATACAATTTTACCTCATGAATCGAAATCTCGGATAACTTGAGGTTATCAATCAGTACCCTCGATAGGACTTCGAGGTTAATTAATCCTGATGTCTCGAAGTCAACTAATTAGTCAGAAAACTGATTGCTTTATTACACACCATGATCGGAATGTGTTTTAACAACGATTATTGTGGCTTTTGAAATAAATTTGTTGACACTCTTAATGGTTTGATTTGTTTATTTAATTAATTTAAAATTGCGTGTGTTGTTAAAAGAAACTACTTGTATTAATAACACAAGGGAATTTACACTAACAGTGATATCGGATATTTTGATAAAAAGTTTTAAAAAATACAGATGAATTGTAATGGTATCTGACTATTCAATGAAATATCAAAGAAACTATAGTAAGGGTATTTCAACGACTACATTCGTTTCGCTAGTGAATTTGAAATTTTATCGAAATTATGTAGAGCACATGGTTTGACGATACTCCTGATTGTGAATCAAACAAAGCAGCATGTAATGAACTATGACGTTTTTGATATAGAAAAAATAAAAAGGAAATTTCACTAAAACACTCGGTGCCGTTCAGTATTTCAAACAAAAACAAAAACTATCTTCCGAAATGAAACGCAAGATATTACGAAGTACAGTGTAAAGTGAAGTGCATTTACATGTACAAGCACAAAAAATGGTGTAAATGCAGAAACAATCATTGACCAAACTACTAGTATTTCCGGTTTATCCTCGACCTCAGATCACTCGAACCCCGGATAACTGGAACATTTTTGCATGGTCCCTTCGACTTCGACTTAATGAGGTTCGACTGTATATGTACAAGCACAACAAATGATGTAACTACAGAAAGAATCATGGACCAAACTACTAGTATATCTGGTTTATTCTTGACCTTGGATTACTCAAACCTCAGATAACTCGAACATTTTTGCATGGTCCCTTCGAATTCGACTTAACGAGGTTCGACTGTATCATATACTATATACCATTCCCCATAGAAAAATCCCCATCCCCTATAGAATCCCACTAATCACATTAAATATTTATAATACCAAATTGTTATATTTTTAAATTCTTCAACATTTTAACTGTTTTCTTTGATTAAATTTTAACTTTTTCATATTAATAGCTACTTTAAAAACTAATTTCCCCATCCTCCCCATTCAAAATCCCCATTCCCCATACAACATAGAATGGGAAGTATTCCCCATTCAAGTACTGTAGGTTACCGGAAACACAAAATACTTCTAGGCATGCAAAAAAAAGTACTTACACTGAGCACTTAAAACACATGCGGTGGTACACTTCTCTAGAGCTGCTAGATCTGTTTGTGGACACCCTCTTTTCATCTTTAATTGGAAACCCACATCCTGCACATTTCTCATCTCCTGATGTCCTGTTGAAGAAGCTCCGACGCAACAAAGATGGAGAAAAACTCTTCCTTGGCAGTCCAGGTGACCTTGACTTTTGGGGTGTGCTTGGTGAACTGTGAGCTTTTGGTTTCTCCTGTTTAGGTTCATCATACAGAGATAATGGTCGTCCATATACTCCAATACGCTTCACTGATCTCAGGGATACATTAGATGAGTCTTGGTCTGGGTCATAAACATCCCCTAGAAAATATGAGAAAAAATGGCAAAATGAAAAATGATCCCTTGACAAGACAAAAACTTTTATGTTGAAGAGAACAGAATGCAAACTTCATGCATCATTTGTTAATGAGAGAGTGCAGTAAACTGAGTCTGCAATAATTCCAAATTAAGGATATAACTTAGCAAAACAAACCAAAACAAAACAGTGATCTAGAACACATTTCAAACTTGATCTGTAACTTGTCATGGTCAAGCAATGTACAAAATATTTAATGTATACCTGCAACCAGGAAGAGAAAGTTTGGAAAGTTTTGTTATTGCATGTATTTTCTAAGGGACATAATTCAGCAATTAATTAAACAAACAGTAACAAAATATGTACTTAATCTGTAGTTTGTCATGGTAAAGCAATGTACAGAATATCAATTGTATACCTGCACGCATGACGAAAAGAAACCAGAAAAACTGATGTGCCAGACTGACAGACTGACAAATGGATGTACAGATGTAGTGCAAACGTAAGGTTGCACTATACAGATGTGATTGAGGAGCACAGCATTGTGCACAAAATTCACCTGGTCTAATTTTGTAAATTTAAAAAGGTAAAACTTGGTGGACATATTAATTATGGATGTAGAGGTGTAAAATGCAAACTCTAAGCTTTCTGGAAAGATTTAGGTCCTCACTAGAATGGTTTCCATCCTCTGCACCAATTGGCTGTTTTTCAAAAATGCAAAATTTCCCACAAATTTCTCCCCTCTTGAATTTGTTGTTGAGGGGGATATTATATACAGATAGATGTTACATGACAACTCCATCATCAGAAAAGCATACAAACACACTGACCAAAACTCTATCCCATGCTCAAAGTTTGTTGACATGAGATTCAAAGAAATCAACAGAATTATTTCTATGAGCCTGAACCATCTACCTACCCAAACTTTGTAGCATTACTAATCCCTATTTTGTTAATACCATAAAGGAATTTTATTTTCATATGTAGATTTTTCTCTTCATCAAAGCAGAGCTTCTGTGTATCTAAAATTTAGTTTATAAATATAGTATCTGAACTGATCTGTGCAATAAAAATTGCGATCGGTCAACACTCACCAATCAGTTTCTGGTCAGTCATCGATTCGTCAAACCAATCTATTAAACTGGTGATCGCATCATGTGACAACAGAGCGGTCACTGTATTTTACGGTTTTTGTTGTTTTCTTTGTCAATTTTACATAATGTAATAGATTTAAACATCAATTTATACTTTTATTTTACATTTCTTCTATTTTTAACAAATCTTACATCGTTTTACAAAACAAAATAGCGATCAGATCAGTCACTGGTCATCAGTCATCGATCCGGCAGCGATCAATTAGCCAATGTTCATTGATCCTTCAAATCGTTGCGCGGATCTGTTCAAGGACTGTATATGTACATGAATTGTCATTGATACTCGCTATTTCCAAATGAGTATCATCAAACCAGACCTTGACAAGGCATTTACTAGCCTAAAAGTTTTATAGTACTTTGAAAAAAAAACAATAACACTTCATTTTTATATATCAAACAAGTTTTTAATTGCCACACTAATGTCACAATTCTACTTCCTTATAATTAACCCACAATTAAAATGACATCCTGAATAACTTGAATATGGACAGGACCTATGACTGGAAAAAAATTAAACATCCCTATAAATGCAACACTAGGAAATCACTAACATGATCTAAAGTATTGCAGAATAAAATGCTTAGCATAGCATGGTATCATGCTCTGGTTGAATCCTGAACAGTTGGTGTAAATATGGACACACAGAATGAACCTTATACAACCCTTCTTGTGGTAAAATGGAACCTTGTGAAATTTATCAAGGTCCAACAATTACATTCAAGTGATTGAAGTAAATGTGTACACACAGCCAAATGTGCCACATATGAGAATCACATGGTTAACAACATATGATTATCATATGAATCGAGCATATGATAACTGTGTGTTTCAGTTTACATATGATAATATGATGATTAACATATGATAACCATGTTTTTTACCAACATATGATTATCATATATTAACATATGTGAATAGTCATATGATTGTCTTGTGATTACCAAAGTTTTTATCATATGATTATCATATGTGGCACATTTGGCTGTGTACAGATAATGACATTGCCATTCACTAATTTAAACTAAATCCATCCAGTAGTAGCCATGATTTTTGTGACCAAAATTTTTCTCTATCACTCCATATAGTGAACAATAACAAAGTCCAATGAAACAGCAGTAGATATCAAAGAGCACCCAATATCAAACAGACAGAATGACGGACAGACAGACATGATTATTCAAATATAATGCAACTTCAGAATGTAACATTCTTTCTGATTGGATAAAAAAATTTGTCCATCATCTCATGGACAAAATAATGTTATTTAATTTGGATCTCATAAACCTTTTGTGGTGATTTACTCATTAAATTTGTATGTTAAAATTAAATTGTAAGGAATGACTGTCGTATTTTTTTTTGTCTATCTGAAATAACCTGAATGCCTGTGGTGCACATATGTCCATATGATTGAGGTTATTTCTTTATTGACTGAAAAAAAAATATAACAGTCATTCCACGAATATACCACCAACTCGTTAAGTGGGGATATAATAACAAAAACAAGTATACAACTTTCGTATAATATTCATGTAGTAAAATTTTACATTTTTTTCTGGATTACTCAGCCATTTTAAAAAATTGCAGGGAACACTACTACATATTTAAACTGATGTTAGTGACTTTATTATCTTCAGAGCCAATGTGTTCCAAAGATATATGTAATGGTAAAGTCTAGTACAATCTATTCAAGTTATCCAGTGGACATTTATCCAGCAGATAGGTATCCAGGGGTGGACACAGGATCTCAGTTTGGGGGAAGGGGGATGGGCACGTAAATAGAATTAAAGAAAATTTTGTGGGTAAAATTTGTGATAAATCAAGATTTTATGCAAAAATAAATGTTAATACAAAAATGTACTAGACCAACATTAAGATGTCACTCAACACAACTCACTAACATTTCCTGAATGCAACAAAACAGGTCACCGTATTTACAGACAAATATTTCAAAAACTTCCTATAATGATATTGTATGGTGATGGAAATCAAAATTTCTTGTCAATAACTCAACTCTTCACTGGACATTTTGAAGGATATCAAAATATAGAAAAAAAAATTTCAATAAATCAACATCTAAGAAAACCACTTCCAACATGACATTTAAATAAAATTTGTGTTTTATTCATTTACACATGAAATTAAGATGAGGTTGAAAACATCCAGCTCTTAATACCCCTTACTGCAAATTTAAAACAAACACATATACATGTATTACAATCATACATACATGTACCCACCCGGTAAACTAAACCTACCAACCTGTTAGTGATGAAGTCTTTCGCAAGGGATACTTTGACATTTTCAAAAAAGTAATTAATTCCAAAATAATTTTCCACAATTAATATTCGTCAATTAATGAATTTCACTTCATACATCGTATGAAACACAATTGTAACATGTCAAAAACTTGAAAAAATTCTCAATAGCTATGACAAGCATTTCCTACTTTAAAGTTTGTTAAGCCAATCAAACGAGTACACTTGAGATTTATAAATAGGGTATATCTCAATAATGAGAAGATTATAATAATCACAACAAAAATTTTATAATTACATGTCAAACTGAACCTTACGATTCACATGTTGGTGTGCATATGCAACCCCACTACTAGTACAGGAACTTGAAATAAAAAAGCAACCAAAATCATTTACAATGTATACCTCATCTAAATGAAGCTACCCAACAAATTTGCAATCAATCTATTCATTAGGAGCTGGAATCTTTGTTACGAATATTTTCTCTATCATTCCATATAGTGAAAAATGGCAAATTGCCACCAAACAAGAAAGTGATATCAGAGAGCAACCCAAATCACTTACAAAGGACAGAAGGACAGACAAGGTGATTCCATTACACCACCAACTTGTTGAGTGGAGGTATAATATATTATTTCAACTACATGTACTTGTTATAAAGTCTTGCACCATCAGTGCATGAAATACCTAAAGATAGTTACAACAGAAAACAAAACTGGGATTATGGACCAGGTGAACTGGTAGGGTAAGTGTCCTATGCATTTCTAGAAAAAATTGAGAATTTGACTTCAAATCCAGGTAAAAACAGAAAAGGAAACAGGGACATTGTGAACAAAGTTGTTAATCCTCATGGTGGAGATGACTACACCAAATCAATCAACACATTCATAATGTCAACTGTAAAAAATTTGAAGTAATTACATTGGAGTTGTGGCATCATAACAATGTTTAAAAGTTATTTGTAAAAGGTTTAACACATGGTACAAAATGCGAGTACCTTTAATAGGCTCTGGCATAATGTATTAGCTGTGATATTGAAACTGCATACATAGGGACTTAATGATTTGCTGCCACAGACATACTGATAACTGACAATTCTAAATGAGAAGACACTGAGTTTGTCATATAGTTGAGCCATTAGTCTTCTTCCTTTGGTGCTCTCTTAGACTTGCTACAAGTCTCTCTGTAATATATATTCCTGCATGGATCTGACAATAATAGTGTTTTATCAAGTGCATCTTCATACAAGTCCATAATTTTCATCAAAATCATTTAAATGCACTAGAGGTGTGGACAGACAGACACACAGTGATTCCTACATATACTATAACTTAGTAGTTAATTTCTAACTAATGGTATATAATATCATTAATTCTCATGAAAAGCTTGAGCCTATGACAAAAAGAATATTTTGACATCTCCCATAAATAATTCATAAATCCGGATCACATAAAACTTGAATGTCCAAGTAACATTTACTCCACTTTCCTGTTGTTTGCTATAGCCATTTCAAATTCACATCTATTTTTGGCTAAATTTCAAAGTTATAAAACACATTTCTAGAAAGGCTAGTTGTAAATAAATACCACAATTTCTGAGAAATTGTAATTAATAAAAAAAAAAGAAAAAAAAAAGGAGTACACTTTTAAATATAAAAAAAAAATACGAATATTTTAATTCTCATACTAGGTTGATTGAACATGAAATCTCCTTTGTTTTATTTTTTCTTTGTACAGGTGCTTCCAATAATATTTGCTTGAAAAGACATGCACTATTTTCAATATCAAAATAATTTTCAAATAATGAAAAGCTCCCCAATATTTTAGTTTACCCATAACATATTGCTTTAAAAATGTACAGTATTCAACTAAAATCTAGAAAATGGATGGGGAAAACTTTGAAAAAACAATATTACAAAATCACTGACTTGAGGCATAAGCAAAAGTTCCCTATTACAGGTGTAAGCATTTAAGTTACAAAATGCTGAGTAGCAAAATTTTACAGTGCAACCTTGATTATCTCAGAACAATAAATTCCCTTACAGAAACCATGCTGGAAATATATTTTAGAGAAAACTAAAGCAGATGTTTAACAAACATACACTGTACAACTAGTGTAAAGATAATTTTAAGGAAATCAACACTTCACTAAGACAAAACAACAAGTTCATATAAAAATCTAAATTTTGACATGTTTTTTACACATGGTACGGAGACAAATGTCTTTTGCTTAATGACAAGTCTACGTATCCTGATTTGCTAACAGAGCATGAAGTATGGGCTTCCTGACTATGGTCAAATGTTTCCTGATTAGAGTTACGTCCCCTTGACTATGAAAAGCATTATGTACTCAAGTGCTTTTATAAGGACATAAATACATATATCTAATAAAGAGATGGAAATCTATAATTTTGGCATCATTGGATATTTATAATATATTTTGAAACAATTTCTGGAAATTTTGGTTAACGTCTGATTAGTAATGAATAGCACCCAGTGTAAGGTTTATTTGAAAGAGCAATCAATTACCATAGGAACAAGGGTACGACACACATCAATCATTATAAATATTTTAGTTCAATAAGATCAAGCAATTAGTAGTTCAAAGTCAACTGGGCACATCTTGTAACCAACATTGTATCTATGTGAAATTATTAATCATAGATAATAAAATAGGCAACAAAAGTGAAGCAGTACTGACTACATACACCAATTCGACAAGAATGTCGGGAACAAACCTCTTCTTGTTTCAGAAACAGTTTTGGTCAGAACAGGAAATATTTGTCGTTCTTATTATACATAAACCAAATCAAAGATGGCCTCCTCATCTACAACAGTTAATATACATACAAACATCAATTAAAGCTGAGCTTTCATCTTCTTCTCTGAAAGATGGCTCATTGTAGCTGTACCACATTGGGACATCATGGATCTGATAGTAGCCATTATTACAAGGAACTCTGGGTATTCCAGGTGATATTCGGTAACGGTCTGTCCAGTGATTAATCTGTCCTTCATAATGGGCTGGCATTCTTCATACTTGGAGACCTAAAAAGAAAGCAAAATTAAATTATAAGATTTTAAAATCCCACCAATGTGATGTTAATTAAGTTCTGGAACTTAGGAACAAAGCAAAATTGAAAAATAATAAATCATGTTCAGACAAAAAACACACTAAATGGACAATGTGGGCAAAACGTTTATGGTCTATTGAAGATGAATTGACATTTCAAATGATTGGGAAAAGTGAGTTATCTCCCTTTGATGATGAACTTGTATTGTATTTCATAGAATTTACACCTGGAACAGCCGACAGTTAAAAATAAAATGAATGTAATTTCTGCATTTCTGATAAAAGTTTGAACAAAATTTCATGGAAAGTCTTGTGTGTTTTTTTTTTCATCTTGATTCACCAACTGCCTGTTAATAAAAGAGAATAGTACTTCAGCATGGTCGACCACAACTGCATTTTATTCTGTGAAACTACTTTGAAGCTCATTCTAATCTGGTAAAACAACAGACATAAGCTTAAGAAGGTAGCCATAGGGTAAGGGATATAACTCTTGAAATCAGGTATATGTTTGTATGATATTCAATTTTGCCAAAGTCTATCAAGCTTTCATTTGAAACAGAATGAAAGCAGTCCAAGCTACTATGATGCTTACATGAGATTGATGTAAAATGCTGAATACTAACGTTCCAATGATTTGTAAGAGTTGTGCCCATTACTCTAGGTCTACCTCCTTAAGTGTAGGTATTAATTTAATTATGGCTATCAAAATTTGGTTGCAATGAACAAGATGTATCATCTCTGAACTCATATATAACTTAAAGAATTAAATAGCTGTCTTTGTAAGAATCATGCTAAATCTGAAAAATGTGATACACTCCAAAACAGGCTACATATTTTTATTTTTGTATTTAAGTTGTTTTATGGGTCTATACTATGAAATGTATAATTATTCATTCAAATCTGATTGCTCTTAGGAGATTATCAACATTGAAAATCCAATAGATTCTATTGTATTTGAGTATCATTTACAGAGTTGTCTCCCTTAATTCTGAAATATACAGTGCATTCTATATAATGTTTATCTCCTAAGAACACGGGTTATATGAACAATTGAATGTTTATTTCTGTTTACTCTGGCAATTCAAACAAAATATCAAAAATAAAAATATGTAGGCTTTTACCCATGAATCACATTTTGCATGATTCTTCGCTGGAGTGTTACTTAATGTCTTTATTCAGACCTGGAAAAATGTCCGTAACACAGTACAAACGTTGTCGTTGCTTTTTATGTTCATTGTTACTAGTTTTACATTTTTTCTATAGATTAGGTTGATTTTTTTGTCTTTTATGAACAGTTTAAACTTGCATATTTTGGGGACTATTACAATTTGCTTTATGGTATGACTTCTGCCCATCATTGAAGACCGTGTGATGACCTGTATAAGTACAATTGTTCGTTGCTTGGCTTTGGTGTATGATCAGTGGAAATTATACAATATCTCCTATTTTTAAATTAAAACGCTGAAGCCACACATGGATCTTCAATCTGAAGAAGTATATGTTTTTACAAGCTTGAATTGATGTGTATTTGTGGAACAGCAGAAGTTTGCCAACATTCGATGGAACAGATATAAGGACATCAATAAAACTGAATGCTCTCAAATTATATATGATGGGGGGTGGGGGGGGTAAAAATGCACCAAACTTTGTACACACAAATTCAAGATAAGGATACAATTTCCTATATAAAGGGTAATAACTCAAAAAACTAAGTTCAGTGAGTAATCAATAATGTACACCCATAAAACCTTGAATAGCAACCATCCTTAAATAAAAAATGGCAGAAATGAACTAATCCCATGTAACCAAGTAAATCTAGCATATAAAATGACTCAATTAATTATAATCAATGGTAAAATAACTTTGATGATTCTCCATCACCTGTAATTCCAGGAAAGGACACATTAATATACAGTGAAAACTCTCTAAACTGATTCTTAAAAAAAAATGAAAACCTGTCTACAACAGGCACATTCTGAATCCCTTTATTTCAGTTTAAATGGATTTTTAACCTGGGTAAACTGAACACCCATTTAACCAAACAAATTTGATAATATAAAAGAAGTTTGGATTTTGTTTCAGGTCAGGTTTCACTGTGCTATGGACTAAGTTCCTATTTTTTGCAGTATTTAAGAAGTAAATCATGGAAACTCCATTTTATCATTGTTTTACCACTGACTGGCCATTTATCTTGCATTGTTTTACTCGGAGCCATAGTGATGGGTTATATAATGACATAAATGGCGAGTCTGTGGTAAAACAATAACAAAATGGAGTTTCTGTGACTTATTTTGATTTTTCATATTTTTTAATAGATGCAACCTATATATTGCATGAAATGTTGGTCATGTTTTTATCACTATTTTACTATGGCTGTGTTCTAAAGAGCTCTGAAGCACGTCATATTAGAATACAAATTTAAACACTGCATGAATCTTCCATCCTTGTATTGCACAAGGTATACAACCTCTTGGTGCTGGATTTAGCTCTTCTTATTTTGATAACTGTGGTTTTGTATACTCCTTGAATACAATTTTTTTTTAATCTTCATACATATTTGATTCTAATGCTGCCAATGAGATGTTACTCCTTGAAACACATGAACAGCACATCAAAGTTTGCAATATTAATACAATTGGTATTTTTATTTTTACTTGAGAGACTTGCTTAAATATGAGGACTTTTAATTACACTTTAACATGACTTTTCTACTATTGTCTGCTCATTTTATCAAGTTATATTCTTCAGTAATGAAATAATTATAATGTATTTAGAAACTAAAACAAGTTTAATACCACTGTTAGTTAAAATAGATATTTTAAATTATTTAAGAATACAAAATTATTTCAATTCATTGACAAAATGTGAGTTGTAGTACAATTCTGAAAAAAAATTTTTACAACAGTAAGGAAAAATTTCTATTGTCTTCCAAAATAAAAGAGACTCCACAGCAAATGCATGCAATAATAATTGAGATGAAAGTATTGAAACTGATTGCAAGAAACAAAACATTCATTATAAAATCCAGAAGGATTATCAGTCAGTATAAGAATCTGGCTATTTTTCACCAAATACACAGGAAAAGTTACTTGGAAACAAAACAAATTTAGATATGTGCATCCTTTATATGATTACTGCATATGTAGGGGGACCAATTTCCATGGTTTTCATGATTCAGTAAAGCCAAAAATATTTCCCAACATAGATTTAAATTTACATTTTAACTGTGATGACCTAATGAGACTCTTTAAAAAAACAAGTGGCTCCCAGGAGACTGAATCGCTCATCTTGTTGAATTTTGCCTTTCAAAGGCAATACATTAAACAAGAAGCTGTCCAACAATTTTGACTCAAGAAGTCTTTGGTAGGACTTATCACAAGATCTTTTCAACAACTGAAAGTCTCTTTTAATCTATCATAGTTTTCAAGATATTGACTGAAAACTATTAAAAAAAGTCATTTTTCCCTTTTCAAGGACAATAACACTTACAAGGAGTCTGAAGACTTTTGTAGTCCTAATAATATGGATCATTTAAGCTACTAGAAGAATTTGGATAAACCTAACAGTTTTCGAGATATAAGTGAAAAACTACTGTCTGTCCCCTATGTTCTATTTTTAGTAAAAGTGGCCATGTTTTTCAACGAATCAAAAATCCCCACATCAGTTCTATGCAGTATACCCCAAGGAACATTCATACCAAGTTTGGTTTCAATTGGTCATGTAATTTCAGAGGAGAAGAGTTTTGTATAATTGTTAACGACGACGACGATGGATGCCAAGTGATGGCAATAGCTCTCATGGCCTTTGGCCAGGAGAGCTAATTATCAACTCAACTATCAAAAGTAGGGCATTAATGGAATACCTTGCCAAGTAATGGTGAAAAAAGGTGATAGCAAAAAAAAAATGTTCAAAGACTAATCAAGATTCTAGTGGAAAATCAAAAGAATGTAATACAGGGACAAAGACCAGGCATGGAAGACAGACACACAGAACAAAGAACAGAAAATAACCAGAATAATACATACAAAGTTACAAAAGAAAACGAGCAACTCAGAATTCACTAAAAACTGGGAGCATGGACCAGATGCACTGGTAAGGTAAGCATCCTCTACTTTTTTAGGAATACCTGCTAATAAAAAGTCAAGTCTAGAGTAGAAGAAAGAGGAAAGGAAACCTATGACACGTTGAATAAATCAGTTTTCATGGTGCAGATGGATACACAGTAACAATCCTCAAGTTCATGATGATGACCATAAAACTTCTGTGGTGATGAATTCAATCTTGTGGCAACATAACCCTGTTCCAGAAGCCTAATTGTAGGAAATCTAGTGTGATACAAAAAGTCTGCGTAATAACAGCAAGCTCTGGCAAAAGGAAAGAGTTGTGATATGAAAACTCTATACTCAGGTGCTGAAGGGATGTTGCCACAGATGAAAGAAATGTTGGCAATACAGAATGAAAAGTCATATTTATTGTATAGTTTAGTTGATAGTTTTCCTTGATATGAGGCTGACTTCACAGTGTCTGTAGTATCCTTTATCTCAAGTTCTTTGGGGTAGATGCGAAGTAGAAGTAGAGGAGCACATTTTGTTCCCATCGGAATGCCAACTGTTTGTTGAAAAACACGTCCATCCCACTGGACAAATATGTTCTCTATATATATATATATATTTATATGCATCCACGTCTACCGTCTTTTTTGGAGTAACAACAATGTATAATGTTTTTGAGTCAAAATGACATAACTTGAAAATTACACTTTGCTGAAAATTGAACTCAAGCTTTGTTGATGGTACTTATAATTAACAATTGTGCAAAGTTTTAGAACAATTCACCGATCTGTTCTGGAGATATCATTCTGAGACTGTTTTAAGACAGACAGACAGACAAACATGCAACTTTTCAGAGAGTATCACAACATATGTCACCACTTCAGGTGGCAGGGTATAAAAACCAAGAGAGTAAAAGTACCTTGTTATTAATTAAATGGGATATGCCAACATCTGTATGATCCTTGTGTTGAATGATACATTTAAAGTCAACCAATTTTCCTGCAACTTCCCTGGACTCCCCAGAGATAGATATGAAATTGTCAGTAAATACTATTTCAAAGGCAACATCACGGAAAACTTCTAACAGAAACATAAAAGATAATTACTGACATGCAATATATGTCAAACCAGGAGACATTTTAGCAATCAATGTATAATTACAAAGGGAAGAATAAATAGGATGTCTTCATGGAAGTTCTGTACTTGCATGCAGACAGCCTGGTAAGGATGTATGGCAAGCCAATTAAAGTGGACAAAGGACTTTATTTTTATATCAGAAAATTTAAAAATAAAAGCATAGGTAATATTGGAAAATGATTTATTTTAGAATTGAAACTTGATTTGTGAATATTAGAAATTAATTTTGTTAATAGAAGGTGAATTTCCAATATAAAATATAGAAAAACTGTGAGCAAGGATTACTAAATTGATACCCCACTCCCCCAAAAGGAGAATATGCACCTTTTGACCTCCAAACTGATTTGTTTTGTTTCAAAATCTAAATAAGAGGTGCACAATGGGAATATGTAATAAAAATGCTGTGACATTTTTATTTAGTTACATTCAGTGGTGTATGAGATGTAACGGATGAGTGTTGAGTCCTTCCATGCCCCCATATTCATAAATTATAAATTTTTCTATGTGAAATCCCCCAAAAATGGGAGGTTAATAATAGGAATATATAATAAAGATTCTGTAATAGTTTCACAAAATTCAATTCAGCAGTGTAGGAGGAGTAACAAATGGGTCATCCTCTATGTAACCTTTCACTATATAACATCCCCCTCCCCTTTTGCAAGTGGAAGGCTATAAAAATAAGGTTTTTTGTCCAAAGTGGCTGGTCATTAAGTTGTTGATCAGTTAAAAGATAGAGACATTTTACAGCGAATAAAATAGTTTACTTCAGGAAAAGCATTGGTCAGATCATTACGTGATGAGCTGCATTAGGCAGCAGATAATTGGACAATTAAAAACAGATTGAAACTGTCTGTAATTCCATAGGCATTTGAATCTTTGTTAGAAATTGAAATCTCCTCTTTAATTGTCCACTTAACTACCACAGAAAATTCATCAGGTAATAATCATTCAATCAATGCCCTGAAGTTAAGTGTTTTTAACTTGCTTTATTCACATTAAAGTCTCATCCCAAAACCCCTCATTTACATGTATGTAAGATGTTAAATACCAATGAGGCATCCATGTAATTTGGAAAGAGGAATTCCAGTAAAAAAAAGCGTTCAATGCTACTATTTGCTCATTTTTGCCCAAATTTTAGGGGGGTTCAAACACCTAGAATCCTCCTTTTTGACCAGCCACTGTTTACAATAGCAAGAAAAAAGTCCAATATAAATAGAATTTTTGTTACAAAAATGTAAGTAGTATCCTAGTAGTGTCAAATAAATTAATTTTTTTCCCTTTTTAGGGAAAGAAATTGTTTTTCCTATAACAGCTTATTTGTCTATCAAAAATATTGTGGTCTCAAAATCTCCCATCTCATATTCAATGATACAAAAGGTTATCCTGTCTGACGTGTTTCAAGGTTTCAAGTTACCGCATCCTGGTTCCCTTGATTACTCTTTCAAGAATTTTCAGGGTGACAAACTGCTAAAAAGGAGGAGATCAATGTTTTCCATTAACTAGGATTCATTATGATCTCCTGACGGCTAAATACCTGTAAACGAACCGTAAATAATCATTTCAATCAACTTTAAGTTTGGAGCAACCACCATATGCTATCAATTTCTGATTGTTACTTCTAACTGTGCTCAGGAAAACTAATTATTGCATTATTTATCTCAGATAAGTTAATTAGCTTGGCCTGATTAGGTCGAAGATTTCTACCAGGTGAATTAACTCTTCTGCCCTAACAGGTTTAACATAACAAAATGCAATTTGCTATTAGCAATTTTTGGATTTTCTTAGATTGTATAATTCAAGTAAAAAATGGATTCTAATGTCCACCACATAAAATTTAAAACACAGACAAAAATTTCATAAATGATAGCAAGATATACAAAATAATATCCAAATGTGCAATAGGCCACTCAAAGTCAAATTTGTTCTAGATACCACCATCTATGCATGTACATGTCTACTAGAAATTAAATTAACATATGTGAGCCCTGTCCGTGGCAGACAAGCACAAACATAAATGCCTCTCATTTCAGAGGTCCATTAAGAAATTGGGTTAAAAAACTTAAGTTTAACAACATTTGTATCTAAGACATAGTACATGTAAGCAGTTGTACTATATGTGGACTTACCCTTTGGAGAAAACAAATGAAAATAATATTTTTAGCATGAAAATATGATTTTTGGCAAAATATTTGACAAAATTAGCTCCATACTCAGCAACTAATGGTTTTAATACCCTTTAACCTTATATTGAATCTTGAATCTGCCCAAAGTAAATTGTTCAGTCTATATTTGGGCAAAAACATATTTTTCTATATTAATATAAAATCACAAATTCACACATCTTTCCAACATGTATCAATTATCAGAGACAACATTTCAACTTAACACCTGCAGATAAACTAAGGTCAAATGAAGGTAAAAACTCAGAATTTACCAATGAGAAGAAAAATAGCTAAGATAATGAAGCATTGAAAAAAACTGAAAATATTTTGGTAATCACTTTCAGTACAATTTAGATTGACTATTCATTCATCAACTTGGAATACCAGAAACAGTTTCTATATTGAAAAAATACCCTGCATGATGCTTTCGTCAGGTTTAATGGTATATATCTCCAAATCATAACACAATAAAATTTCAAGATGGATGACAATGCATAAGAAATTAGGTATAAAACAAGAATAACTGTCATCTTATTTTTAACAATTTTCTAGATCTTTCCTGAAAATCTAACTTTTTTTATATGAATATTTACTTTCTAATCTATTTCATACTGTAAAACTAAGGTTGTAAGGTGTATCATCTAATTTTATAATCATATTTATAATTTTAATATTGCCCTGTGCAGGTCCCGGTGTTAAAAGAATATGCCTGCAGCAACGCTAAGCTTGTCGTATAAGGCGACTAAATAGTGCTCAGAAACCTAGCCGGGGGCTAGGCTCTCTGCCCACAGAGCAACTGGGATGTGTGCCCCAGGTGGTGGAATAGGGTACCCCTAGCGTGTTACATGCTGGGGTTGTCAGGCTATAATACGGAAAACCTGACTGCAAACCATAGTGGTGCACCGTGTTGGGAAAGATGCCACGTTCCTCGCACTTTAAAGAACCCTGCTGTGGTATTCGATAGGAGTAGGAACCTTTGCGCTCCGTCACAGGAGGCTAAATTGCCCGACCTTACCCATCCCCCCTTTTTCCAGTGGCAATCAAAATTTGTCGACCCTATTATCCTTGTGACCCATCCTTTTTTCTTTTTCATTTCATGTTCATTTTATCATCCATTTCATGTTCATTGTCTGAATATAGCTGAAATATTGCTGCTCAGACGTTAACCCCTAACAAACAAACAAACATAATTTTAATGTTCATTTTAATGTGCTTTCCTCTTTTGTCTACCCCGGACTTGACTTTTTATGAACAACTCAGTGGGTGTTTCCAGAAAAGCAGAGGATGCTTACCCTACCGGTGGACCTGGTCCATGATTTCAGCTTTTAATGGAGTCTGAGTTGCTTATTTACAATTGTTACTTTGTATGTATTATTATATTTTATTAGATGTTCTTCATTGTGTTTGTCTGTTTTCCATGTCTGGTCTTTGTCCCTGGTTTGCATTCTTTTGATTTCTGCTAGAATCTTGAATCCCTTGATTAACCTTTGAACTTTCCTATCTTGCTTTATACTAGTGTTTTGATTTTCACTAGTTCATGGTATACATTCATTATTCTAAAGAGATGAAGGACTCAAGGTTTGCCCTGATTACTTCATAATCATTTTACAATTATGGAACAAAAATTTATGCCTATCTCAACTTAATTTTTATTCTTTATTTTTATCATTTCCTTTTTTTTTTAGGGGGTACAAACACTGCAAAGGAAGATCTAAAGGGAGCACTGAGGGGTCTGTTATAATAAAATTTTAGATTTTAGATTTTTTAGACTTTGATAAGTTAACAGAAAGCATTATAATTCAACAAACAGTCAAGTCAATTTGAATTTTTAACATAAGTGAATATAATGATTATCTTACACTTTCTCCTGATGACAAATTTAGAGCAATGGATTCATCCACCCATTGTACATCTTCCCTGATGACAAAGAGAGCCATGGATTCATCCACCCATTGTACATCTTCCGTGATGACAAATTTAGAGCGATGGATTCATCCACCTATTGTACATCTCCCGATCAACCCTTGGACCCAGTCTAAAATGAGATGATGCTTGAATCAGCCCCAATCCTAAAACACCTAAATCATAAAGCAGCCTTACCTTTACCCAAACTGTTACAAAAAATCCAAATTCAATGTGTAAAGAAGCACATCCAGCAGCCTCACCTTTACCCACACTGTTACAAAAAATCCAAATTCAATGTGTAAAGAAGCACATAAAGCAGCAAAAGCATAAATCCAGAGTTATCAAAGCACGTTAATCATACTTATAACTCAAATGACATAAAACTCTATGACACTGACTCCAAAACAGTTTCAATTACTGTTATCTGAATGGCTGTGGTTCTTCTAATTAGAAAATCTGTCTGTGTATGATCCTCTGTATTGAGATCATGGAAAATACATTACGAAAAGGAATTCCTTAATGCTTCTAACTATATACAAGTAATTAAATTATTGGATTCTATTTTAAGCATTCACCATTTACACAACTAAAATTTTCTACTGCCATTTCAAAATCCAAACTTTATTGATATATTGATGAAAAGGTTCCTCAGTCCAATATTTCTATCTACATTTCTTCAACCCTAAGTCCTTGATAATTTTTAACCAAATCTGGAATTGTCCCTATCTCAATTACCAGTATCTTCAAGGTTTTTAAAAAATCTAATCTGAGTTGACAATGTACAGCATGAGTTTGCATATTTATCATGATACAATATATGCCACAGTACCCTTCCAAGTTTCATATTCTCTACTAAAAGTCCTACTAACATTTTTTCTCATGTAAATGTGTAACACTGGTCCTTTCTGCTGGTACCCTGTTAATACTTATATCAAAATGTTAATTATCTAATGATGAAATTATTCAAGTCATTTAAATCAATTCATGACAAAAATCATTATGCCAGATACAATTTATAGTTTAACATAAGTTTCCCATTTATATTCATTTTGTTATGTTATGCAATAAGGTCATAAATTTTGGACCACTTATCTTGCTTTATGTGGGTAGTTAGAGTGAAATCTGTATTAACTAAGTTGTGAAAAACTCAACTATGTTCAAAGAGGCATAACTCCTACAAAAAATTCCTGTTGATTAGCGCAACTACATATATGTAAATATGGTGTCCTAAATTATTACATACCAAGTTACATTAAATTTATGTGCAGTAGTTTGAGAGCTGACGAAAAGTCAAAGTGATGGACAGACTGACGTATGGACACAACTTCGTTCTATTGGTATAAAAAGAAATAAAAGCTGTTTAAAGAACTAGACAAAAAAACAGGAAAACTGTTTTAATTGAATTTTAGAAAAATACATCAATTCTCAATAAACAAAACACTGGAAATGATCAACGGACCAGAAAACATGACAAAACTAAATCTACTCATTGGAAATGATCAACGGACCAGAAAACATGACAAAACTAAATCTATTCATTGAAAATGATCAACGGACCAGAAAACATGACAAAACTAAATCTACTCATTGAAAATGATCAACGGACCAGAAAACATGACAAAACTAAATCTACTCATTGGAAATGATCAACGGACCAGAAAACATGACAAAACTAAATCTACTTCAAGTGGATTCAAATGATGTTAAACCTGTGAGTCTCCTTACACTGACAAGTTTATTTATTTATCAAATGATGTCCACATTATATGTTCCTCCTATCAAATTTCAACAAAATCCATTGAGTGGTAATCAGTAACAGAGCTTACTATGATTAGATAATCACTGTTTTGAAGATAAACATTAATACATATTTATACATGTATGTGATTCCTAGGTTTATTAAAACTTTCTTAAAATGCACTGAATAGTGTAAGAGAAGTATTGCTAATTTAAAGATATGTGAACTAACAAACAGACAGACGGACAGACAACCTGAAAGGAAATGAAGATTCAAATACTTACAAAAACTTACTTTCTGGGTAAATTAGACACATAAAATCCTATTTCAACCATCATTACATTGTTCACATGAATGCAATTATATACATCTCTTATGATGCTCAGAAAGACAAATATCTTCTGTTACTTAAAACTAAAATCTATTGTATCCTGAAGAGATTCATGGAAAACTTTACTATTTTTGTCTCTAAGAGGCTCAATTTTCACAGGTTTCACAATATAAAATTTTACAACATCATGGTTTTATAAATAATGAAATATGACCAAAGCTGAATGTATATCTTTTAAAAGACAATTAATTCATGAGGTATATTTAGGCCTAATATGCTGTAAAGGTACATATATATATATACACATTAGAATTTATATACATTTTAAAAAGATGAAATCTGACATTGTTATTGCTGATATTCTTCAGTAAAGTTGTAGTAATGAAAATATGATGTCGATCAAATTAACATTTTTCCATCCCCACTCCACTCCATAACTGATTGTGGCAAACTGTTATGGGAAGCAGCCACATTATTCAGAAATAAATTATATGAAGCAAAAACACTGCAATGCTTCAAATACTCACAATAATGTGAACTTATATAACTAAGTATCCCCACTTGTTCCCCTCCACTGACAATAATTGAGATATTACATCCCAAACCAATAACAACTAGTAAAGTTGTCAATACTTTGGTGTACAGTACCTGAACCTATCCGAGCAACAAAAATTGTGATCAATCAGCGATCAGTTTCTGGTCAGTAATCAATCCTTCAAACCGATCCATTTAATGGTGATCACATCACATGACCACAAAGCGATCAATGTAATATACGGTTTTTGTTGTTTTCTTTGTCAATTTTACACATATTTACAAAAATGTTCAAGATTTAAACATCAATTTATAATTTTATTTTACATTTCTTTTATTTAAAACAGATCTTATGTCATGTTACATAACAAAACTGCGATCAGATCGGTCACTGGTCATCGATTCATCAGTGATCAATTAGTCAATCGGTTCAAGGACTGTACAAATGCAGCTTCAGGTTTAAGATACATTGAAGAGTTTGATGGTGACTCTATTTCACAAGAAATGCAACAAATATAAACAAACAGTATTAATGTACAGCTTTCATAAGAAGTGACACCACATCAACTGTCAAATGTAACCCAAACCCCTATATGATGTAACAAAGCTCAATTTAATTAAGGCCCAATACACATTAACACACTCAATCATATTTTTTTTCTGGAATTAAAACTCTACATCATATACTAAAAGAGCACATTCATCAAACACTCCCAGTGCATAGAATTTCAAGTATGCACTTGTAATGCTTTCAGGATATACTTTAATTATTGAAGCTGCTGCAGAGATAAAAGGCAACTGAAGTACTTGTGCATTTTCTGCATTTTCATGTAACATTGTAATTTTCCAGTATCAATGGGTTTTTACTGATTAATGGAGATTAATCTATGAATACTGAAGCATTGGAGGGAGAAAGTATCAAATTTCAATTTAAAAGCTCATAGGATAGCCTTAATGGAGCCCTCTTCATTTGAATATCCAGTTATTGTGGATGGTCCTGGAAAGCATTTTTTTTAGAGATAACTAAATGCAGTGTATTAGTCAATACTGTCTCCTGTATCTAACATCTTTAACCTAACATTTATTGTTAGTCTGTCGATTGATGTTATATGTCCTAAGGCATATACTTCATGCATTTCAGTGAAATAATGTCTGACCAATTAAACAGACCCTGCTTTATATCAGTCTGACACAATGCTGGTTGTTTATTGTGCTGGTTCACAAAAGCAATAGCCTGCATGTAGGAATTCACTTCATTCAGGGTCAATTCTAATGTGGTCTCCACCTAAGGATAATGGCAAACTTGCATACTAAGTTTCATGAAAACAAAAGATAGGTCCAACTTGCTACAAGTCCTGATATAATATTAAAATCTGCAAAAATATCAAGGAAAAAATTGATTCTAGATCCCTAGCACTCTCCCTCAAAGAAAAACATGGTTTATTAATTCTCCCCATGTAATACATGGGAGAGGCTCCAGGGCTGGAACCTCCACTTTTGATTGAAAATTTTGTTGATTCACACAGATTTTGATGAAAATGAGCATATAATAGACTGGATCGCCCTTCTATATCTGAAACCATCTTGACCCCTCCTTTTCAACACTGGATATGCCGTTGCTTTAAATCACAGAAAGATGTACACCATACATTTATCACATTTCACAGCAGCAAATATCCTCAAAAAGATGTAAAGAATCAAACAAATTCCTTGTACTGTTTTTCTTGAAACAACTATAACCTGGGAACATAAATAATCAGACAGATTGCAATGAACAGGTGTAATTCTTATCAACTCGAACTAGTGAATGGGAAAGTTTCCATTCATAAAATTCTTACAACTGGAAGAACAAATGATGGCTTTTCTGCATTGTTAATAGAGTAGATACCTTCATATTGTCATTTTAATCTCTACATACTGTAAACTTTGAAATTTTAAAATTGTCTTTCTTTTTGTGCTTTCTGCAATCAATCTGCTTTTGTGCAGTTTAAAAATGGCAATCCCTCCTCAGATTGAATTATATTGTTCTTTGATAGAAATATTCACGACAGTTTAATTTTAGAATTACGGGTCTTGCCATGAAAAAAAGTAAAAATAAAACTGCTGCGAAAATTTTAGGGTTTACAAAAATGGATTTCTTGGCTTGTTGTAGTCAATTGGTGAATATTTACATCCACATTTTAGGTGAACATCTACTGTACTAGTACACAGATAGGGCCCGGGTTCTAATTTGTTTCCTCTTCGTTTTTTTGAAGATTGAAGTCATCACTACAGAAGTTTTATGGTCGTCATCATGAACTCATGGATCGTTATGGTGTAGCCATCTGCACCATGAAAACTGATTTATTCAACGGGTCATAGTTTTCCTTTCCTCGCTGGTTCACCCCAGACTTGACTTTTTATGAGCAACTCAGCGGGTGTTTCTAGAAAAGCAGCGGTGCACCTGGTCCTCCCAGTTTTTAGTGGAGTCCGAGTTGATCATTTGCTTTTGTTACTTTGTATGTATGATTTTAGTTACTTTATGTTCTTTGTTGTGTATGTCTGTTTTCCATGTCTGGTCTTTGTCCCTGAAATTACATTCTTTTGATTACGGCTATAACCTTGGTTCCCTTGATTACTCTTTCACAATAATTGTGGTTCTGACATGTATTTATAATCAATCATGTTTAAAAACATCTTAAGCTTTTAGTAATTGCAGTTGCAAACCCATAATTAATATTATTAACCACAAGTTTGCTCCTACTTTTTCTGCCATATACTTAATCAGTATAGCCCCTATCCCTTTTTCCATTGAATTGCACATTAATGTTTTACAAGAACAAAACATGCTGATGACCTAAACCACAATGTTCTATTTACCAGACAAGAGAAGCTATTCTTTTGAGGAATTCTTGCAGGAAGACAGATTTTGCAATATCAATGCATGTTGATGGCAAAATTTTGAGAAATTCTTGCAGGAAAAACAGATTCTGCAATATCAATGTTGATAGCCAAAATTAATGGAATTCTTTCAGGAAAACAGATCCTGTACTATTGAGGTTAAGTTTGAGATATTGCAAGAAGATCTCAAAATTTGGAGAATTCTTGTATTCAGACATATCCATCAATCTGATCATTTGTTCATTTTTTTCAGAATTTGAAACAACAACAAAATTTACTAAAAACTAAATATCAATGTCTGGAAAACACAATCTCAATTTAAATAAAATGTATATATCAATTGTTAAAGAAGATTTAAATTAAAAGAAGCACTGTGATAAAAATGAAAAATTTTATATCATGTAACTGATTGTATCTGATGCAGTCAAGCTAATATCCCCAATAAAGTCCCACCTATGTAAGTTTTCAGAAAAGACAGACATTTGATCATGAAAACATGAATTTGCTGACATTAGTGTGCTGACATGCCCCTCTCCTGTAGGAAGTAGATATTGGACAGAAATCAAAATCATTTATAATGTTCTATATATAAGGCCATATGTTACATTTAAAATCAACCCTTCCAGTAGCAGCGTAGATTTTGGTGACAGACATTTCCTCTATCACTCTATTATTATATGTAGTGATAAACAGTAATCCTACATATATGTAATAGACAGTACCCAACACTGCAGTCCTACATACATGTAATAGACAGTACCCAACACTGCAGTCCTACATACATGTAATAGACAGTACCCAACACTGCAGTCCTCCATACATGTAATAGACAGTGCCCAACACTGCAGTCCTACAAACATGTAATAGACAGTACCCAACACTGCAGTCCTACAAACATGTAATAGACAGTACCCAACACTGCAGTCCTACATACATGTAATAGACAGTACCAAAATCATTTACAACATATGATACATGTCCTTACTAATCCATTACTTTACTTGAGATAATTGTGATGAAAATAGGATGAACAAATGGAAGGAACAAAGGACAGTCAAGGTGATTCCAATATACATGTACATGTACTTCGACTACGCATTGAGTGGGGGTATAATTACTGGATTCTTAGTTATGAAAACTACCACCAATCAAAAATTATACCATGTTTACTTCAGTTAAATATTAAATTTGAATGGCATACTTCATAGTTCTAATATGTTTTCAACACCTTATTGAATGGGAGTTAAATTAAAAACAAAATTCCATTTTTTTTTTAAGTTCTAAATTTAAGTATATAGCATCCTTACCTTTTGCCTCAGTCAGTCAAATGTTAAATCCAAAACACAAAAAAGAATTCCAATATGTAATAAAACAGATGGCATAACCATCAAAACAAAACAGCAGTCGCTTACTTAATTGCTGAAATGTAGCGACTCTCTAATGTAGAGGTAAAAAAGTCATCATTTTTCCATGAGCATAATGATGGGAAAATTTTTTACATGCTGAAGTAATTTAAAATCTTTAGCAAACTCTTGAAATGAACTGAGCCAAGTGATGAGCGGATGTGAACTAATGCCAGTTAATTGATAAAAAATCCTGCAATAAACATGCATATTTATCAGATTTACATGATAAGGTTGAAATTTCCTTTATCAAAAGCTCTTATGAAAATACACAGATTTGATCAATTTTCTCTTCATAAATATATATCGCTATCATCATTTCAGATGACATTTTTAATCTTTTATCTTCATTCAAGATATCAAAAAGATTTATATCTTTGAATATTTTTAACAAGAGCAGCTGGGAAAATAATCTACCTTTTTAAAAATTTGACAAAACATCACACAATGACATAAGATCTATTTCTTTAACATAAAAGATCTTTACATGTGAATTAAGTTTCATTAAAAAAAATCCTAATGTAAAAGAAATTAATAATATTACATTACTAAATTAGTCACTGTCATAAAATGTATTGTTATTACAGCCAGCCTGCTCCAGGATATCGCAATTAAACGTGGAAGACATTTGTACAAGGGTCAGGTCATCCTCTCATGAAATAGCAAATACAAAAAAAAATCTGCAATAGTCACTAAATTGATATCCCCAAATCCCTCATTGGATACATACACCTTTTGACCTCCAAACCGATGTGGATCAAAAATCTAATAAAGAGGGTGCACAGTGGTAATATGAAAAAAAATTCTGTAAAAGTTTCATTGAATTCCATTCAGTTGTACAGAATGAGTTACAGATGGATACCTCCTCATCAAGGAACAATTAAGTCCATGTTTGCGAATGTGAGACCTTGAAAGCTTCAGATTGAAATTAAAGAAGGTATGATCTAAATTCTTAATACAGATTCAGCGAAAGTTTGATTAAATTCAACACAGTGACGAAAGAGGAGTAACAGATAAGAAATGGGTACCCCATGTAACCAATCTTCATAAAGATTAAAAGTCAATGTTTTGCAGTGTGAAACCCCCTTATTGGTCTGGTTCAACATCTTAAATAGGAGATGCACAGTGGTAATTTCTAAAAAAGATTCTGTGAATATTTCATCAAGATTTCCATTCAGTGTTGAAGGAGAAGTAATGGAAATGGACAAGAGGCTCCCAAAGAGCCTGAATCAGTCACCTGACAAACCATACCCTATTAATTAAGTAAGTAAAGGTATCATGCTTTGTTACCATGTTTGACAAAGAAATGCTAAAAAGAGCAAATATTGAAGAATGCTTCAAAAGAAGTTCAAAAGAGTACCTAAGGCACTGTAAAATGTTGGAGATGCCTTCAAATGTTTTAGAACCTCTGGAAAGTATTATTTGGACAGGGGTCCCCCTATGTCCTGTTATTCCACCAGGTATGAGGGGGGATTAGCCCAGTATAGATTTACTAAAAAAGAACATGAAATGAAGTTAAACCACGCTATCCAGACCAGGTTTACTATATAAACAAATTATCACTGAAATCAAAGCAAGTATAAAAATTATGTATTTCAACCACTTTATTCTATTTTCAGTAAAAGTGGCCATTTTTTTCATCAAACAAAAATCAAAATGGTAATTTTGTGCAGGATACAATAAAAAAACAGTAATACACTTTCATTAATTTGTGTACAGTAGGATTCTGAGGACGAGATTTTTAGAGTAAAAATATCAAAAACAGCTAAAAAAGCCAAAATTTTTCACCGATCAAAAATCCAAACAGTCATTATGTGCAGGATACCATAAAAAAACAGTAATACCAACTTTCATTGAATTCTATACAGAAGTTCTGAGGAGCAGATTTTTCAAAGTAATAACATCAAAAGCAGCAAAAAACATAAAAAAAGGTAATAATTCCAACATGAGTCAACAGATCTTCACAAAAATTACATCACAGATAGATCTCATCATGGGAAACACTTCTATCCAATGTCAGAATTGGGTTTAACCTAAAGTTTTGGAGATATATACAAAAAACTGCTTTCTGACCTCTATGTTCTATTTTTAGTGATGACAGCCACATTTTTAAACAGATCAAAAATCCAAACATAGATTTTGTGCAGGATACTCCAAGGAACAATCATACGATGTTTCATCAAAATCCATTCATTAGTCTCAGAGGAAAAGATGTTTGAAGAATTATTAATGACGATGATAGACGACAACGGATGCCAAGTGACAGCAACAGCTCACCTGGCCTATGGCCTATGGCCAGGTGAGCTACATTTGTAATAAGGGATGGGTTCACCTCTGCATAACGGAAGAAAGGAAGGAAGGATAGTGGGTATATAAAAATTACTGAAACATTAAAATCACTCAGAAGAAAACTAAAAGTCCTCAATGAAGTATCAATGTAATGGGTAGGACCTACATAAATTAAAGTAGGTCATGAATTGAGGTCCCAGAACTGGAATCACAACCAATTTGAACTCCTGCACAACCTACCAAATTTCTTTCTACAACACCTCAAATTTTTAAATTGTATTTTACAATGAGTAGACAGACAAACAGGCTGACAGAAGGATGGATGGCAGTATATTGTAATAAGTCAGTCAAATTACCAGAAATACAATCTCACATAGAGAATGCTCCCTTCCCATTTCAAATGGAGTTAATTGCTAAACCTTTACGTTGGATTATCTCCCTTTGTGGTCCTCAGCCATTATCAACATCTTATATGATGCCTAACCTTTCTATCAAATTTCATCAAATTCCTTTCAGTGGTTAACAAAAACTTGTACTTAAAAGGTGGCAGCATGTAGAACCCTGAGACTGGATGATTACCCTTTGGAGTCCTTACACAATTACTATATTCCATCATGCACATGTCACACATAACCTTCAAATAAAAATTCATTAAAATTTGCTGTTATTGAGGAGAAAATAGGCTTTCAAGCAAAGTTGACAGACATATGGACAGACAGATTATTTTTATACACCACCCAAACTTAGTAGAATGATATAAAGTACACATACATTGTGGCATGACATCTTCACCTACCTATTACTTTGTACTGTAGATTCTAACACTTCATTCAAAGTTCTGTTGACATATTAGATTGTGTCTCGAAAACATCACAATAAAATCCCATTAAAAATAGCACAACATGAAGACATTTTAGACAGCAAAAATCATCAATGGAAAGTCAGTACCACAAATAAATATCTAAGCTCCTAAAAATCCAATACACAATACATACTTTCAAATGTAGACTTATTTTCAATGTGAATTCATGCAAGTTTCATCAGTCATGTAGCTGAACAACATGTAAATGAAAACATACAGTCCTGTCTATATGCAGTGTCTAGATACAAGCCAACATGAAAATTCTTTAATTTTTCCTAGACTGCAAATTACTTGGAAAGGAAGTAACTACTGCAGTATACAAAAGCTGTCAATACAGTGCATCCTCAGACGATCACATAATCTTTCTATTTTAAAACTGAAGTGATGACTATAACAACATTATATTGACAAGAATCAATTCTCTCTAGAGTCAATAAAGTTGTTACAAAACACAATAGTTAGTCATAAAGAATTTTAATTGTCAAGAACTTTAGGCCTTAATTATCTTTGTTGAGAAAAACAGTTTTATAAACTTGGGATTAAGTTCACTAAATGAATGGTTGAGATTTCAAGGAAACTGACAAAAGGTTAATATTGATTTTTTCAAGATTTAATTTTTTGTGTGCACTTTGTAATCAGGGAATATTGACATATTGCAACATTAAATATCAATAAAAGAAATGATATAATCGAAAGCTCTAAAAGGCACCTGCTCATTAATAATTAGAGAATCATTTTTAAGTTGGAAGCTGCAGCCCATTCCCAGTTTTTTTTTAAAGGGGTGTATTTAGGTATACATGTAATCATATCAACTGGAGTGTGCTTACAGGGAAAATCAGATTATTTTTTGGAAACAGAATATATATGTGCTGCACATTTTTAGGTCACATACACCCAGACAACAAACTGAATTAATTATCCCGGCTGATACTGCAATGATATTAAGGACCAATATAAGCAAATCTTGTACTTGTGTCTATACTCAATAAGTGGTACACTAAAGCCACACAATTGATTATTTTCAATGTCACATATGTGTTTTATTTATCAAAGCGAAAGAAAATATAGAAAACCAAGAAATACAAAAGGAGGCTTCAATCTATTCTAGTACCAAAAAGTAATTAAACTGTTTCAAACTATATCTGAGTTATCATATACAGAGATGAACAAAAGTACATTATATCCCATAAAACACCAGTTAAACAGTTATACATGTATAAATATTACTTAAAATCAGCTAAACCAGTATAACAATACTGAAGAATAAGATTTTTATGATACATTCAACCTATTTAAAGAGTAAAATCAATCATTTAACTAATATGTGTGACAAATAAAAACACATCTCTGCTCAATGCAACACATTGCATCAATACCAGATGGTTCTATTTTCTAGTACAAATATTTATCTTTTAACTTGCAGTATTTCAATAGAGAAAAAAAACTTTTCATTAGATACCATTAGACTGAATCAATGTTAAATGCTTAGATATTTGCTCACACAACACAGAAGAAGAGGGTTTTGTGATATTGCAAAAACAAAATCTTCAAACATATGGTGAGAACAAAAATTAAGTTCAGCCTCTAGAAAATTGATTTTAATAGTATAATGTACAAGAAGGTGTCACTAAATATATTAAAGCAGCAGAATGATACTCTAATATCATCTAATAGTTAGATATGATCAATATTGAAAGGATTTTATATCATTTGTTTATATTTTCAAGTTTTGAATAATAGAAATCAAGGTTAGGAGGGCCAAGCCAATTAAGCTCATGTTACAAGTAAGCCTGTATCCTCTTTTTTCAGTATTTGCAAGTCTCATTACTTTGAATTAAAAACTTACAAGTTCTTCAATCAACACAAACACTGTACCAAAACATTATTTAAACCATTCAAAGCATTTTTGAGTAAATACATACAGATATATATGTGTGAATGGACAGAATGATATACATATCTGATGTCAAAATGATGACTCTCCTCCTAGACTTTATGACAGGCAAGTCTGAGGTGGAAATGGTCACTGTGGCAACCAAATTTCATGACAGGCGAGTCTGAAGTCAAAATGATCACTGTGGCAACCATTACATGGCAAGCAAGTCTGAAGTTGAAATGATCACTGTTGCAACCAAATTTCATGACAAGCAAGTCTGAAGTCAAAATGATCACTGTGGCAACCAAATCTAATGACAGGCAAACAGCTTATTTTTGGATGTTTATTCTGTTCAACATATTATAAGGGCAAGTAACCTTAACTCCCAGTCAGTTCAGTTTGGACAAAAACTTGTGTATAACCAGTTGGACAAATTTTCTTATTTATATCCCTGTACAACCATAAAGAAACAGTTTTTTTTTCAGTTTCAAAAAAATAGGACTTGTCAGTTCTAAGCCAGTAGTGATAAAAAAATATGTCACATGACAGTGTCAATGCAATCCACAAATTTTTCATAACCTTGTAGCATAGTAAAATGGTATCTGATATGTGCTTTGTTATGAAATATCAAAAAATGTAGAAAATACACCCATTGATGTGATACGCAAGAGCAAGAGAAATAAAGTCTCAAACCTAAACTGGAAGAAAGTTTATTAAGTAGTAATAAAAAAAATATGTCACATGACAGTGTCAATGCAATCCACAAGTTTTTCATAACCTTGTAGCATAGTGAAATGGTATTTGATATGTGCTGTTATGAAATATCAAAACGTGGTAGAAAATACACCCCTTGATGTGATATGCAAGAGCAAGAGTAATAAAGTCTCAAACCTAAACTGGAAGAAGCCTCTTTGATACTGGTTCCAAGCAGGAGCATTTTCTTTCCAAAAACATAGGGAGGAGTATTTTTTTCTAAATGAGTAGCAAAACACTAATGAATCAATACTGGCAGAAAGATGAGAGGGATTAGCAAATGTTTTGGCTATTTCTGTATGTATTTTGAATAACAAAAGTCAATTATAAGAAGTGAATGCCATCAAAAGATTGAATTCTCCCAACAATATTGAACTGCAACTTAACTCTCCCCACCCAAGTAATGATATGGTTAAAATATAAACCAAATCGTCAATCAGGAAGTTGATGAAACCGAAATAGACCCTTTTACATTTAATGACATCATATTGAAAAGGGGGAGTCAAAATTTTTGGATGAAAGAGAAACCAGTATGAAAGTACAGCCAACCTAAACTTGTTATAACGCAACTTGTATATTTCCATGCTCACATTCTCCATAAAGAAAAAAAAATCAAAGAATTAAAAGGTCAAGGCACAGCTTTTCAAAACTTGATCCAGTGGATAAATAATTAATTACCTAGTATCTTTAAAGGATTTTTTAAAGACAAATCTAGCAGATAAGTATTTGAAGCCATCTGCATAGACCAAAATAGTCAAGTTAATAAAAACTGAGGCTCAACTGTTACCGTCATATTAATATTGGATCCTAGATCAAAACATTCCATTGTTTAATTTGGGGGTCACATCAGGGGTCAACTTGTATACATATTATCATAATTGACCAATCAAAGCTTGGTATTGTGAAAATACTGAAGAGCTTAATAAGTATGTAATTGATTGAGGGTGACAAATCCAAGAAAGACTGAAATGCACTTTTATGTTTTCTTATGAAGTGACTAATCAAATGGCATGATATAGGAATTTTCTACGGCATATAAGATGCTAATTTCATTTTCATTACATTACCCCTGTACATACATATAATACAGAAAAACCTGTCTAAACAGAACATCTATTATTATAGAGTTACGGCAGGCGTTTTTTACACAATTTCAAAGGAAACAAATTTCAGATGTCTTGTTTTCATAGGTAACCAGTTCATCCAGGGTTTAACTTAGACAAGTTCCACTGTATAAATTGGTCAGACCTATAACATGGTCCCCACTGAATAAAAAAAAAACATTAAACTGTTAAAAATTTGCTTTAAATTTGTTAGCACTATTGCAGACAGGATAATTTTGTCTAAATAGCCCCATTCTGGATCCCATGAGCTACTGAGAGGACTAGATTTTGGACCTACCTTGATTCTTGTCTCTGGTCTTTCCCATCCCTATGGAACATCCTACAATGTATACAGATGTTGTAGTGTTACTAATTATATTGGCATGCCTCACATAAAATAATAAAGTCAAACCACTAATTGATTTTTGTAACATGCTGATGTAATAAATATAGCTACAATGCAATGTGAAGGCTTTGGATCTTTGATTTATACTGGAGAAAAAAGTTAGTAATTCTAAAAATGTTTGTTATTTCTTAAGTATTGGTACTTGTAAGAATTAGGCAAAATTCATTAAAATCAGAGTGGAATATATATATATATATCTATACTATTTTAACAGTTAAAATATATACTTACAAGAGTAAAAGGTCATGAACTTCTTAATATCATTCTTTTCCTCACTTAAAAACATTATATGATTTATTCTGATGTCACAAATATCATAACTTTTATCTCCCCCATGGGCCAGATAATAAAATATAACACCACTAGAATGCAAGACAGACAAAATCCAAGGGTAAGATCTCAAGTTCTCTATTGAAGCTTGGCTGAGTTCAAGAACATTGAAATCTTACCCAAAGGTGTGTGAGATTTCCTAGTCATACATTTTCTAGTGGTGTTATATTATTTTTCTTCCTTTTGAATAGTAAGCCAATCTAGAACCCTCCTCTTGCCAAAACTCCTTTGAATTTACAAGACATCATATATAGTCATTCTGTGACATCACAAATGTTGCATGTTTTATCGCACCTGTGAATGCAATACATGTATTTAGAATCTAACACCACGGAAAGTGCAAGACAAGGAAATTAGAGACACTTAATGGAAAGATTTGAGTTCTCTAATAAGGCTCTGCCAAATGAGAAAACATCAAAATCTCACCGAGGGTGTCCGAGATTTCCTAGTTTTTGCATTTTCCGGCAGTGTTTGATTCTTCACTTTTAAAATTGCTTTTGTGTTAGTACACTAATTCAGAAAGGCCCTGCTTCCAGAAATTTCTTTGAATTAACAAGACGTCTTAAAAATTTTAATTGTGATTTCACAAACGTGGTACACATTAGCCATGGGCGAGATAAGGAAATCTTAAAATTAGGAATATTCTTGTCTACTGTGGTTTCACTTTATGTGTAGGGTACATATTTTCATGGTTGTTAGGGGTATTCTGGAACCATGAAATCAAGAATTCAACTAACAATTCTCTCTGTTATTGAAAGAGTAATTAAGGGAACCAAGATTCTAGAATGTAATCCAGGGAAAAAGACCAGACATGGAAAACAGACACAATAAAGAATATAAAGCAACCATATGAAGTAACAAAAGTAAATAAGCAACTCGGACTCCACTAAAAACTCGGAGAATGGACCAGGTGCACCGGAAGAGTTAGCATCCTCTGCTTTTCTAGAAACACTCGCCAAGTTGCTCATAAAAAGTCAAGTCCGGGATAGACAAATGAGGAAAGAAAAACTATGACCCGTTGAATAAATCAGTTTTCATGGTGCAGGTGGATACACCATAACGATCCACATTTTCATGATGATAACAATAAAACTTCTGCAGTGATAACTTAATTCTTGTAGCAACATACTCCTGTTGAAAATCAACTCAGATAGGAGGACGTCAATTTATTAGTTCTTTAAATTGTTCACCAGACATAAAAAGCCATATTCAGTCACCTCTTAATTGTTTAATTAAATGACAAATCAATTGTTTATTAGTGCTTAATAGCCTTAAAGCTACCAGTTATCATGGTTAACTAATTCCAGTTTAGCCTAGATGTAGCATTACTTTTATAATTCTTTGATTCTAATGTCTCACAGCCATGGTAAAAAAAATGATAACCACGCTATTGCCCACGGTAAAACAATGCGACATTAATGACCAGCCCGTGGTAAAAACAATGACAAAATGGAGTTTCCATGATTTATTTCTTTATTTACCATCTTTCCTAAGTATACAGTTGTTCTGAAATTGGCATTCAGTAAACTCTGTTCAACAAGGCCCTTAATTTTTTAACAAAATAGAGTTAGACATACCTGAACTTTTACTTGTAATAATTGAAATGAAAACTCCCATTACAGGATTTATCATGTAACTTCTATTCATAATAGCGATATCAACAAATACTTGAGTACTTAAATGGAAAGCCCAATATTCCAGTTCAATGTGGTACATGTGCTCGGATACTCATTTGGGTTTTATGAACATTTTGATGAAGTTCCCAATTAAGTTCCAATCAAGCAAAATGTCCATGTAATACTAACTAATATCAATGAACAACTTACAAACAGCTCACTCCAATGATTAGATACTTTTTTGCGAAGGTGTTTGTACAAAGATTGACACTTACATGGATCATTGACCAAAAAGCCACAGTGATTGGTACAAAATGAACATGCATTCATTGTTCTCTACTTCATGACAGGTAATGCATATTGATTACCACATTCTTTCATGTATTACAGGCATTTGTGTATACCATGCACCCCCTTCTTGGCAAGGGAAATAGACCAAAAAAGTTCCTTTGTTAAACAAGCACTTGGAAGCAAGGAAAAATCACCAGCAGAAGACCACGTTGAGATGAAAGGTTTCTGGTAAATTTAAATAAAAATATTTTTTTATATTTCCCTGCGTTTGTAAGCCATTTATTGTTTAAAATGCAGTGAGGTATTGGATCCATTCAACGAGTCAGCTGAAATGTTTACATTTCTTGTTTGTACATGTATGCAAATCAGGTATACCACTAAAACAATGGCATCAAGTCCAACCATTTATAAAAAAGATGTTTTAATTTGCCAAGCTTGAGTATTGTTATTTGACATCTGGAAACAGTTCATCAAGCAAATTAAAGGATTAGTGACAATAGTTTTCACCTTTTATATTTCTGCCCTTTGTTGATGACTTTTGTCTTGATTCCCAAAAATTGTGTCTCCAGCAAAAAATCTATCTAGAAACTCAATGTTTTGGTGTATACCACCCCTCTTGAAACAAAGAAAAAGTTGAAAAAAAGTGTGCAGTATACATGGAAGAATACGATAATATATAAAGTCCCTGTTTATGAGAAAATGTTGTTTGGTACATACACTTTAGTAAGTCCAATATTTTGCTGACAAATTGTAAAGCAAGTAATCAGAATAGCAACTTTCCCATGAACATCTGATGATAAATTGTGCTTATTACTAGTAAGTTGGGAGTTCAATAATGTAACAATGGTTTTAGACATCACTCTTATTTGGTACATAATCACACAACTAATAAATCACTATCATAAAAGGTTATTTATATCATGGTTAGTTTTTGTTGTTCAAAGTAGAGCGATACACATGCCATGGTTTTAGTCTTCTAGTTATAGTTCCAGGATAATTTGTATGTCTTTCATTAAGATGTAGAAAAATCAACGCCATTATTGTTTAACTGGTATATTAAAGGCAATAACATAAAATATCACATCCCCAAAAAAAGCAGTATTGTTCACAAACATCTAAGTTTCGTCAGACTACTTGAGTACTTGTCAGTATCATGACCTATGACTTGAGTAAATAAACTTTCTGTGAAAGTACTATCATTCATGGGTACCAATTTTTCTGGTTTTAAGTGAAAATGACGAGTTTGCGGATTCCTAAATTCGTTGATTTGACAATGAATGGAAAATTTCCTTTTCATTGGGAACCAAAATTTGTGGTCAACTTATCCCACAAAAATTGGTACACCACAAACAATAACTGTTGAATTTAGCAAGTATTTCCCCTTAAATCTGATCACTAGATGATGTTGTAAAACATGTATCCTCTTAAAAACTTCATGAAATTCACAATGATTTGGTTTTCAATCTTTTTGATAAAAGCTTTGCTTGGAATGCAGACAAATCATCAATTCTTAAAAAAATCTAAATACCCACAAACCACTAATTTTAAGTATCCTATGAAATGCCTTTTTTCCTCAAACCATTACAATTGATACTCACAAAATTAAATGAAACCACAGTATTTAGTGAGGAAAGGATTTCCAACATGACTAAGTTTATAAGACCTTGTCTGAAAAGTGAAGAAATACTAGCTCTTCAATCCTGCAATGAAAAGTTAGCATATTACCTATTCTCCTTTGGATATAAGAATTATTTGTGAATCATGCAGTTCTTATTTCATTTTCATCAACTTATGGTTTCAAACCTGCCAAACACACTGAAGCAAATAAACAAAAAATTAAATACTAGACTAGAAGTACTGTGAGCTAGAACTGGTATCATGAATAAATAGATCTCAAATTGTAATTTCCCTCAATTTCTGGAGTTTTTCCGAAAATTTTCAATCTAAAAAAATCAGATTGGTCAAAATCCAAGTTACAGAAGTATTACAAGAAATATATAGATTGAGATATTTGAAATACTGTAACTCCCATAAATACATGTACATTTGCTACACATGCATATAATTATCTTGCCAGTCCCTGAAGTGTTCAACAGCAAGAGAGGAGAGCTCTACAGTAACATAGTGATGCATGTGAAAGTTTTATGGGATACAAAGCAAGGCCAAAATAAAATACATGTATGTGCTTTTATTAACAAATACAAATACAAATACTTTATCGGCACAAACTCAATTACAGTGGATGGTTATGGCCTATTACAACAATAAATGTACATTACAGTGAAACATAATAAATTTAAGATATAACATTATAATTGCTTAATATTTCTGTCATATTCAATATTATTGGAGACTTATATCTCTAATTTTAAAGCAATTCAGTATAAATGTGGAGGTGGAAGACATTCTCAAAATATTTTGTGATTTACTATTTAAAAGAATATTGATTTTGGATCTATTATTGTTATCTGTAAAGCCAGGAACCAAAGTATTTACTTTATCTATTAACTTCTGTCTTTCTTGTTCATAATGAGGACAATGAAGTAAGAAATGTTCTTCATTTTCAACAAGACTTAAATTGCATACCCTACACAAACGTTATGAAACAGGAACATTACTATGTCTACCCTTTTCTATCGTGAGATAATGGGAGCTTGTCCACATTTTTTAGATAGCCGCATGTTGTAAAACGTTTACAAAAATATCTATAACATGCTCTAAATTAACTAGGATTTGATGGTAGGCAAAACCTTTTTGACTGGTTTGTATTGTAGACAAATTTAGAAATTAAGAGCGTTTTTTTTAAATTAGGAAATTAAACTTAAGGGTTACAAAGGCACAAAAAATTAGGTTTGGTGGGATATGGGGAAACACAGGTTATTGTTTCAGGCCTATAAAGAACAAAAAATTGTCCTCTGATAGTGATATATGTATATCATAGAAAATATTAAAAATAACAATATGTCTAAATAATATTATTTTTGAACTTAAACCATACAGGCAAACTTCAAGCTGGGAGTATTGAATCTCCAATTTCCTGAATTTCCCACTCAGGAAATGAAATACAGTAAGAAGTAAAATAATTCAGGTGAAGGTCAAACATTTAACACCCAGCTGTTTGGTCACATTTGAAAATTGATTATCTAGAATTATATCATATGCAAAGACTTTAATTAATTCACAAGTTTACATTTTTGTATGACTTAATGACATGTGATAGGTTTACAACACTCTAATGATATCAATAAGGTTAAATTGCATTAAGCCTCATGGGAATTTCTTAAGTCTACTGAGATGAAATTCTGAAAATATTTCTCAAGTGTTTGTATGCACTATACAAAATCAAATGCAGTTGAAAAAGTGAATTATTTTGAAAAATGATTTTTTTAAGATTTTTTATTCAAAGATTGTAAAACTCAAATGTACTATGCATACAAAAATGCCATGACTGCTGAAAATTGAACTCAAATTGCAAAAAAAGAATTAAGGTACACGCATCTTCTAAATACCATTGATGAGAATGTTATATAGTCTGAGAATGCAGGAAAGTTTTGAAGTAATGTAAATATATATGTAAATTGTATGTTTTGAACATGCCTGCCTTTCATGAATATACATGTATGTCTTGAGCAGGTTAAAAAATCATCTCATTAAACATTTCAAGATGACATTATTTCATTACATATGCAGAGCGACATCGATTGTTAATTTCGAAATTTCAAGATTTTTCTATACTATCTGAAGTATAACTGTTACCTCAGCTAATTTGTGGTGGCGGGAAAACAAGGTAGAGATAACTCTGTAACTACTTCCGGTGAAAGAAGCAAGACGTTTATACAAAACATCAAACCGACGCAACGTGCACGGTTTTCTCTGCACGATGGCTGCAGGGCCGATTGCCGAAAGAAATCAAGGTTAACAATTGTAGCAATTTACACATTTTTAAGCAACGGAACCATTTTGAATTCATGTTTGTATTGAATTATAAAAATCTTGTCAGAATGACACTAATTTAACACGGTAGGGTACCCATTGTTTTGGGATTTAGCCCCATTTTTGGCAATTAAATAGGTAATATTTAATTAGAGTTTGATATGATTTACAATCAAAAATAGGGTTGCTGTGTTGTGAAAGTGCTTGATTTATAGTTATGTGGATAGCCACTGAACTTGGTAATATTTCTATGAATATGATTTTCCAGCTTGGTACTTCTTGCTCACCTTCACAAAAAGCATGAAAATCATTGTACATTGTACTTGCCTACACATTGCAACAATGTTGAGCTATTAGAGCTCCTATGGCTCACATTTTCCCAGTTGCAGTTCTTGTCCGATCCCTCCATCCTGTTGAATCCGGGTTGTTTTGCCCTAATTCAGATTCACACCTGAGTGGTTTCGCCCTACTACAGGTTCACCCTGGGTGGTTTCGCCCTACTACTGGTTTGCCCTTGGTGGTTTCGCCCTAAATCTTGTTCGCCCTTGGTGGTTTCACGGTGAATTTTGTATATCAAAATTAGATAGTGAAATAAACTAAGTCAAATGTAAAACTGCACAACCAATTAATATCTACCAAATAATGTCTTGTTTTTTTTTTTGTTTTTTGTTTTTGCTGTTTTTTTTTTTTTTTTGGTCTATTTTGTCTTGAGGTCGGACTATCTGGTTACAAGAAATACATAAGTCGTCAGCCATAAGGACATGTCAAGATGCGAATTCAAGAATGAATATGCCAGTTCGAACTTATGTCTTTTATACATTTTCGGCAATTGTTTGAAGATCAAAAGGTTGCAAGCTGAGTTAAAGCTGAAAATAACATCTATTGTCAATTACTGTTTGAAGAATATTTCTGTAATAACAATGTCCGTTATATTAATTTTCCTAACAATTGAAAAACCAATCAAAATTTCAATAAAATACCTACATTTAATTGCTCCTTAATTAGGATTAATTACTTCTTTTCTGCAAACATGTTTTTTTAACGATTTCTTTTATTTTCTTTAGAGTACTAATTAGTTTATCATGAATAACAATACCTTTTATTTATTAAAACATCAATCATTTACCTGTTAATTGATAAGGGCGAAACAACTCTGGGCGAACATGTAACTAGGGCAAAACCACCCGATACCCATCCTGTTTTGCCATTAAAACTAGATAATTTTAGATACATTTCATTTACTTAAGTTTTTTTTTAAGTTATTCTAGGTAATAAATCAATGTATATTTATCAAGTTCAAGATAAAAAAAAATCAATCAAAAGCTAATTGAGTCCTTAAAATAAGTTTCCAATATGGAATTTATATTCCACCTCTCGAAAATTATTCACTTCAACTGAAATTTCCCAGGTATGAGTCGTGCCTTGTGTTGCTTCTTTGCTTTAATGGGACCTTCATGGATTTGTAGGTTCATCAGAACCAAGTATGACAGAGGAGCTCATCATATCATTTCACTCAAAAATCCAACCGAACATACATGTATCACTATTCAAATAAAATAAACAGACCTAGGCCTATTCTAGACGAAGAAATAAGCTAAATCTTCTCCTTGCTTGTCCTCACTTCTCCCATTTGTCTTTGAAAGAGAGAAGTTTTTGTAACAGAATAGGTAGACACAAGTGGCAATACTGAATTTACTAAAACTTCTCCTCGTCTTCGATGTCTAGATCAGACCCTGGACCTTTGAGGCAATGTTGAGTGTACATGTACATGTAGATATGGCAAAGGAAACAAAACATTTCTGTTTAAGGTTGCATTGGATGAAGGAATGGGATAGGTACATGTAAATGTAGGTTGGTAAAATCATGTTGTTTTTTTTAAATTATTGTATAAAGACACCCTTTGAAAGATTTTTTTTACTTTAAAAGTCTCCACTGAAAAAATGATAGTTTAGCTGATTGCAGCATTTCACCAAAAAAATAATACATGTACCAGTAAAATGTGCTAGGGTATCAGTATGTAACTTTACATTAAAAATAAATGTGTTTTCTTTAGCCTAAATATATGTGTCATGTACATCTTCATGCACATTTGCTCTATATGTATATGTACATATACATGTACATGGTAATAAGTTTTCTTGCCAATGTTTTTTTCTGGAAAAAATGCAAAACAGAATAAGGGTGAAACATTCTGAAGTACCGAAAAAACAACAATATTTTTTCCATTCTTGGTACACAGTGCAACTTGCCACTTTTTTAATACCGTACATACTCGGGACTGGAAGTCATTGTTTTTGGTAGTGAGAAATTTTCAATGCAGAGGTTAGAATTAAGTTTATTAGCAAATTGGCGACCTTGGACGGCACAACTGAGCCAGGGTTAATCAATTCTGATCAAAAAAAGATCAAAGATCTCCTTGCTACCTTCTGATCACAAGTTAGGAAGTACTTTGGATTTAAATTGATTATGGAGAGTAAAATGATACAAAGAAAATCCATAAGTATAGTTAAAATCTCAAAATGTATCATATTGTATCGAAAGTAGTAATATTGTTTGGAAGTAAAATGATATGTATGTATTGTGAGGTAACTGTATTGCTTCAGCCCGAAAAAGATTGACAAAAAGTCTAAATTATTGCTTGTGAGAACTCATTGTAATGAAAAGTAAAGGTTGTTATATATACATACAGATGATACAGTACAAAGAAAAAATTAAGGTTAAGAATGTATTTTATATTGTTATTAAATTATTTATAATTTCCATTATTTAGATGCTACTGTTTATGTTGGAGGGTTAGATGATAAAGTGACAGAAGCCATATTATGGGAACTTTTTTTACAGGCTGGACCAGTTGGTTTGTATCTCTGGTTTGACAAAAACCTTCAAATTCATTAGACATTAGAAATATCATAGAAAAAATACCAAAGAACAATTCAGAGACATCAAAATCCCAGTACAAGGCCTTGACATGAAACAGGAAACAGAGATGACCTAGATACACAATGTAGCAAACAGAATAAAAATACAATAACTAAATAAACATATAAAACTGATGATAAGGAAAACAAAACATCCCACAAATTACTGTGGTTTGGTATTTCTAATTGAAAATAAATCTACCAATATTTATAATCATGATGAATAAGAGTAAATTTACATATAGTTGATATTGTATATCTACTGTTCATATTAGTGAGAATGGAATAAATTTCAGAATGGCATTTTATTTTTGAAAGAGTAATCAAGGGAACCAAGGTTATAGTGGTAATCAAAAGAATGTAATCCAGAGACAAAGACCAGACATGGAAAACAGACATACACAACAAAGAACATAAAGTAACTAAAATCATACATGCAAAGTAACAAAAGTAAATGAGCAACTCGGACTCCACTAAAAACTGGGAGCATGGACCAGGTGCCCCTGTAGGGTAAGCATCCTCTGCTTTTCTAGAAACACCCGCCAAGTTGCTCATAAAAAGTCAAGTCCGGGGTAGACAAACGAGGAAAGGAAAACTATGACCCGTTGAATAAATCAGTTTTCATGGTGCTGATGGATACACCATAACGATCCACAAGTTCATGATGACGACCATAAAACTTCTGTAGTAATGACTTCAATCTTGTAGCAACATAACCCTGCTCCAGAAGCCTATTTGTTAGAATTCTAGCGCGATACAAAAAGTCTGCATAGTTTCGGCAAGCTCTGGTATAGTGTATGAGTTGTGATATGAACACTCCATACGCAGGAGCCAAAGGGATGTTGCCACAGATGAAAGGAAATTTGACAATTCTGAATGAAAAGTCATCACGTTTGTCGTAAAGTTTGGTCAATAGTTTTCCTTTACCATCGATTTCTAAGTGTAGGTCAAGATATGAGGCTGACTTCACAGTGTCTGTAGTATCCTTTATCTCAAGTTTTTTTTGGGTAGATGCGATGTATCAAATCCCCGAAATTAGGATTGTTTAAAGATAACACGTCATCTATATAGCGGAAACTGAGATTGAAGGATCTAGCCAAACAATATTCTTTCTTTCTGATCAGATCAGCTATAAAGTCAGCCTCACAAGAGTGAAGGAATAGGTCAGCTAGTAAAGGAGCACAATTTGTTCCCATTGGAATGCCGACCGTTTGTTGAAAAACACGTCCACCACACTGGACAAATATGTTGTCGATTAAAAATTCCAGCATTTTGTAAACATCTTCCTCTGCATATTTTGAATTATTTCTTACAAAGTATGAGGAATCTCTACCAAGAACTATATATTTGTATCTAGGTGTACCATCTTTTTTGGAAAACATGGACTTAATAAAAAGTTTATTGTATTTTATTTTTGTGTTATACAAGGGTGTTATTTATAGAAGGGGAGATAAATCTAGTGTAAAAGTCCAAGTGTATCAATTCAAAGTTTGTTCATATTAAACAGCTTAGGAATAAATACAAATCTACATCACAATAAAAAATAAGACAATAGAGCATTGCAATTTACTTTTTGCTCTGTCAGTTAAATCTGAAAACATTTACCACTTTAATCTGTGTAAATATATGCTTCACTTTTAAAAATAATTGTATTTTTGTTCATAGTTAATGTCCACATGCCGAAGGACAGAGTGACCCAGAGTCATCAAGGGTATGGTTTTGTGGAGTTTATGGGAGAGGAAGATGCTGATTACGCAATAAAAATCATGAACATGATTAAACTTTATGGTAAACCAGTTCGGGTTAACAAGGTATGGAATGGATTGGTCAGGAAATCCAAGGTTAACCTCTGTATGCACAATTCACTATCGCTTGATAGTAAATAGAATATGATTATTTCTTGCATGCATTAATTATGGGATAATCATGTGTTATTGGTTATCATTTTCCATTGTTGTTCAGGGGCTGCACTGGCTTCCAAAATTCTGTCGCCAGAAAAATCGCCAACTGCCAATTTTTTTTCGCTAATATCAGAAATTGGAGCCAAAATGGGTGCCAAAAAATTTATTGTAATTTTTTTAAATATGACAGTATTAAATCCACTGAGGAGTTATCTTTGTCAGTTCATCAAAATAACCCCTTAATTCATGACATACATGTACTAAAAGATTCACTCTTGTTGCATGTATAAAGCAGGTTTTTAGCTTTAGTTTTATTCAGGATCTAAAACCATAAGTCACTTTTCATATGCAAAATAAAGTACTAGTCTAGTTTTGCCACCTATTCAAAATTGAGTAACTATGTACATGTATCCATAAATAAATTGGTTATTTATCTCGCAGACTAAGTAATGCTTAAAGTTTATTGTATTGTTTTGAAAATGATATTAATACACACTTCATTTAAATGACATCATATGTAATAAAGGCATTATTTTATGTACGTAATATGTCCTCAAGGAAATAACATTCTATGAAGGCAATATCTGCTTCTCGTGAGCTTTGGACTAAAGCCTTCTAGGATGATATCAAGATCTCAGGCTGATAATTAAAGCAATGCAGTAATCTATAAGTATTATGAAAAAAATTTTTTATATACATTTTATTGTAAAGAAAGTGTATCATTACACTTGCAGCATGTTTTCATCGGACAGCTGGCTCTACCACAATACACATAATTAAGCAATCTCCTAGGGCCATATCGCATCGCATTGCCCGAATGCTTTATTTTTTTTACCAGGATGCTATTGGAAAAGAACTTCCCATAGTGTCTAATGCAAATGTGATGCTATAATTTTTAGATGCAAGATGATCTATTGAAATTCAGAGGTTACCAGCATGTTCATCTGTAAATGTTATGGAGAATACAGTCATTACCAACCTAAGTTTTGCAGGATCATACAGTTTCAAACCATCTGTGTCAAAAATTATGAAAAACCTTGTGTTTTGCAGGCTTCAGCACATCAGAAGAATTTAGATGTAGGTGCAAACATATTCATTGGCAATTTGGATCCAGAGGTGGATGAGAAACTTTTGTATGACACATTCAGTGCTTTTGGTGTCATATTGCAGACACCGAAGGTAAGGATTCATTAAATTTAAAATAGAAGCATGAAGGTCCTTTATTTTTGTTGCAGTTTTTGGAGAAAAAGATCTACATGAATATATTTTCATTGCTTGCATTAACCAATCAAATGTTTGGTAAAATTAACATCATTTTCGGCAATATTTTTAATAGAAGAATTTTGATGGTTTTTTATTACCTTGCCATTATGTGTCTTGGGTTATTGTTTTACTTTTCTTTGTTCTGTCTGTCTGTCTGTCACATTCATGGATGATCACTTTGTGTAATCTGTATTTCAAACATAGTTAAACTTTGCACAGTGATTTAATTCATATGGAAGATGTGCACCTTTTAAGCTCACCGAAGGCCAGGTGAGGTATTGCCATCACTTGGTGTCCGTAGTCATTGTCCGTCATCGTTAACAATTTTTCAAAACTCTTCTCCTCTAGAACTACTTGATCAACTGGAACCAAACTCGGTATGAATGGTTCTTGGGGTATCCCGCATAGAACTGATGTGGGGATTTTTGATCCGTCAAAACATGGCTGCCATTACTTATAATAGAACATATGGGGCAGACAGTAGTTTTTCACATATATCTCCAAAACCGTTAGGTTTAGCTAATTTCTGATGTGGGTAAAAGTGTTTAGCATGATGAGATCTATCTGCGGTCAAATTTTCATTTTAATCCGTTAAGCCATGTTGGAGTTATTGCCCTTTTTCAACATTTTTTGCTATTTTTAATTTTATTTCTTTCAAAAATCTTCTCCTCTTACACTTCTTTACCAGTTGAAACCAAACTTGGTATGAATGTTCCTTTGGCTATCCTGCATAGAACTCACATGAGGATTTTTGATCCATCGAAAAACATGGCCACCATGTAAAAATAGAACATAGGGGTCAGTCAGTAGTTTTTCACACATATCTCCAAAACCGTTAGGTTTAGCCAAATTCTTTCAGTAGCTGAAATGATCCTTATTATTAGAAATATAAAAGTCTTCATGGATTAAAGTTGTAAGACAACTCTTTGTAAGAGTTATTGCCCTGGAAAGGGCAAAAATGATGAGTTTTTCACAGTTTTCAGCCAATATCTTTAGAACTATGGTAGATAGGAAGAAACTTTCAATTGCTGAAATAATACCTATGATAAGTCCTACCAAAGACTTCTTGAGTCAAAATTATTTGACAACTTCTTGTTAAATTTATTGCCTTTGAAAGGCAAAAGTCAACCATGGGAGTGATTCAGGCTCCTGGGAGCCTCTTGTTGTAATCTGTGACTTAGAAACCATTAAAGCAATATTATTCAAACTTTGTATAGCGATTATTTACATTATTTTAAAGATATGCACCTCCTATTATAGAGAAGTTTGGTAATTTTTTTCTACATTTTTAGAATGTTGAACATAGTTATTTTTCAGCAGTATATGCTATCATTAGGACATTGCACATAGAAATTTGTAACCAACCCATGATATAGTTTTTTTTAACATGATTAGCATTTATATACATCAATGAACATATTGAAAACACTTTATATATGCTGACAAATATATTATGTTGATGCAAATGGTTTTGTTTCCAGCCACTAGGAGTTACATTTTATTATACCTGATGAGGGATCAATTTTTCCTTTTAAAATATCTTTATTTGGAAAGTCATATGAATGGCATATACATTTCATATGATTTTGAAATAAGGTTATTTAATGGGGTGTTATATGTAACAAAGAATTACATATGAAATACATATGCCTTTCTTGTGTGAAACCATATGGTAAACATATTTCACCAAATGATATTTATACGTGTGTTTCAAATTGTATGTTTTTCATATATTTCTTGTGTTGTACCTACACATATAAAAAAATGACAACATATGTTTTTCATATGTTGTGAAAACATATAATGCATTTTTATACCTCCTCTCCAAAAGAGAGAGGTTATACAGTTTTTACCCTTGTCAGTATGTTAGTGTGTCCGTTTACAACATTTTTTCTCAGCAACTACTCATCACAGGGGCTTGAAATGTTAGCACATTCTTCCTGTATACTGTATATGCTAATAGTGGGATCCATTTTTAGAAAAATTCTCCATCAAATTCCTGTTTACGAAAGGAATCTGTATTTCTTTACTTCATATTTTTGAAAGTTGGAATGTTTGTTGCTCTTTTCTCAGCAGCTGCTCATCACAGCACCTTTGAAATTTAAACACTTTCTTCTTGTTGGTTTGCTATACGATGAGATTTATTCTCAGAAAAATCTGACAACAATTTCCTCTTTATTTTCCTTTGTTCATTTTCCTTATATAGTGATTGAAACCTGGTCTATCACTTGAGAGTCATTGCTCACAGATTTCTTTTTTTTTTTTTTTTTTTTTTTGGTTTAGTATGGGTTATAAAAACTTGCCACAAACCTTATCAGTTTTACAATACTTACCACACTGTGTAACTACTAATAATCTCACATATAAGTTTGTTTGTAGATGGTAGGTTTAAATTCCATTCTTACATCATCAAAGAAAGTTGTTTTCCCCTTTACACTTAAAGGTTGGGAGAATTTGAAATTCAATTGTAAATTTTATAGATTAAAGAAATTAAAGAAAAAGCATCTTGGATTGTTAGATTTCTGCAATCTTAATACTTAATTTTAAATGATCATATCTTTAGCTGAAGTTCATGCTGAAAATACCATCAATGAACTCTCTTGATTGCAGAAAGTGGATAATCCATTTGCTGCAATGTAAGAAGTTATATTTGGCCTACATTACCTGGTTAATTGTACCATATCCATTTTGTTTTTTTTTTAGATCATGAGAGATCCAGACTCAGGGAATTCTAAAGGTTATGCGTTTATTAATTTTGCCAGTTTTGAGGCTACTGATGCTGCTATCGAAGCTATGAATGGACAATACTTGTGTAATAGAGCTATAACAATATCATATGCATTCAAAAAAGATTCAAAAGGAGAAAGACATGGGTCTGCTGCAGGTATAGGAAACTAGAATATGTTAATCATATGTTATTCATGTTTATATGCTGTTGTGCAAAATTCAAATTTGCTTGCTATTCAAATGGATTTGATAATATTGTTTTCATACAATTAAGTTTCATTTACAATACTTCAGTTTTTGAAATTTCTTCTGCTTTAAAGTAAAATTCTGCATTTTCATATCTAAATTTCACTGTTCTGTTTCTTTTTACCATATGTTGATTTCCTATTTTGTCAATTAACTGTTTTTTATTAGCTTCATAAAATCACATCTTGAAATAGGTCTTTGCATTTTGATTAGACATTTCACATAAAAATAATATCATATTTGATTTCGTCATAGTCCATACTAGCTGAGAGCTTTCTTGAATGGTTTATATTGGTCAAGGAGATGTTATTGAATGTGATATGAAAAAATCTATATCATGTCTCAACACCTTAACATTTTTATGTAAATCATTGTGAAAATTTTCTCCCTGATAAGGGCTGAAAATAATGTTATCTCAGACAAAAAAATGTGCCATGGTTGGACAATTCTTGAAATTTTCTGACTAAATTTGATCAAGACTTAAAAACTCTACAAAATCATGTTCAGTTTACTGCATAATTGAAAAAAGACATAAATCTCTGCATTTAATATCAAAATCAGAATTCCCTTTGATAATGAAGTTTCTTAAGTAGACATGCCATGAAGAAAGTTAAGTATAATCTTCATATCTCTTCATCATATAATTTATCCTTTCAGAGAGATTGCTAGCAGCCAAGAATCCACTTTCACTAACTGACAGACCACATCAGCTGTTTGCTGATGCCCCGCCTCCTCCACAACAGCCCCCAGGCCCAGGACCAAACTCTGCAATGGCCCCACCCCCTCCTCCTCCAATGGGAGGTATGCCAGCTGGAGGACAACCACCAGGTAATATAATCAGTGTTATTTTGTTGGTTAAAAGAATTAGGGCTTTAAAAATACAGATTTATTTGTCAGTCATGAACATTTTATGTACAACTAAAAAACAATCATAATGGAAGAGTATTTGTCCTACAGACAAAATTGTGTAAGTGAACTGGAATATGGTCACCAAAACCAATAGTCTTTATATACGGGTTAATATTACATAGAATTCTCCACCCAGAGCTAACTAAATGTATTTATTTTATTGCATAGTAAATTAATTTGAGATAAATACTGTTATCTGATTGGTTAAAATAATTTTGTTATATCTCAATGGATAAAAAAAATATTGACACGCCCCTATTCAGTTAAATTCAGAGCTACTTTTTTTCATGTTTAAAAATAAAAATATCTTAAAATTAATTTATAAGAATTGGCTATGAAAAAAATTTTGTCTATTGAAAAATAACATAAATTTTCCATGTGCATATTTTTTTATTGCACTTCAATTCTTAAATACATATGATCATTTTAGTTTATTTACTTTAAAGAAAGGTTTGCTTTTTGACCAACTTATAAGAAAGAAAGGTAGAGGTACATTTTTAATTCTTATAAATTTCTGAAAAAAAAAGTAAATGCACATTTGTGTGTGCTTTAAATTAATAATATGATTGAGGTACTTCACTTATCACATTCAAACTTAAGAGGTCCCATTTAAAAGCAGATATATTTACTAAGTATATTAAAGAATGGCCTGTTGAAAATCTGAAGATCATCTAATATGACCCACAGTCAACATTTTGAACCCAAACACTGATTTCTTGTAATGTATAGACATTAAAATATGGATGTCAAGTTAATGTATATTTGAATTTCAGGCATGCCTCCATCATCAATGGGCAATGTGCCTCCGCCTCCAGTACCACCACCATCAGCTCAACAGATGGCGCCACCCCCAATTCCTCCAATGGGAATGCCTCCATTCCCTCCTGGACCACCAGGTTAGTTATTAGTAAAAGATTAACATCAAAGTGACGACTATTAGAGTCTTTTACAATTCCAAAAAAAGATTTGATATTTTTACACAAGGGTTAAATCCTAAAACAAGTGGAATATTGCAGGCTATCAGAGGTGCCATGACTTTGAATTTCTCAAAACAACAAATTCTAATTCCAAATAAAATGTTATGTAGCAGTCTTTGTTAGAGTCATGCAAATTCTGTAAAATGTGATACACCTATAAAAAAGGCTACAAATATTTTTTTTGATATTAAGTTATTTTGTGGGTCTATATAGTGAAATGTTTAATCATTCATTCCAATTTGTCTGCTCTTGGGAGATAATCCACATTGAAAATCCAACAGTTTCTATTGTATTTTAGTGTCATTTAAAGAGTTATCTCCCTTAATTTTGTATTCTACAGTACATTCTATATTAATTTTTTCTCATAAGAACAAGGGTTATATGTAAAGCCACTTGGTAATTTCTGTTAACTATAACAATAAACAAAATATCAAAAATGAAAATAGGCTTACCAACCATGAATCACATTTTGCCTGATTCTTACCTTGGAGTATTCATTGTTAACATAGAAGAAATGTTTTCCAAAACCTTTGAATTCAGAAATGAAAGAACTTACAAAGTTTTGACACATCACTGAAATTGGTGCAGTAGAATCATGTTTGCAAGATAAATCATACAATTAACAGAAATTATCCTTTCAAGGAATATTACCCAATTATTTAATGTTTGAGTGGGATATGTTCTTTTTTTGTCTTATTAGATTTTTGTGTATAGCTCCAAGTTCCTCATTTGCTTTTGTTACTTTGTATGTATGATTTTAGTTACTTTATGTTCTTTGTTGTGTATGTCTGTTTTCCATGTCTGGTCTTTGTTCCTGGATTACATTCTTTTGATTACCGCTATAACCTTGGTTCTCTTGATTACTCTTCCAAAAAGAAAATATTGTTTTAAAAGCACATTTCTTAACAAAACTGACAGATTTATGTATGATCTTTCTTGAAGAACCGTTTATTAGAGGTCATTATTTTTCACTGATCATTAATAGCCACAATTTTTCCCTGATAGTTATTCCTTTCTTTGAATAGTACAATTTCACTCATTTTGATCTGTTAATTACATTAAAAACTTTGAATTAACATTACTTTTATATTGTTAATGCAATGTCTATGAGTCATATCTAAGGAGTTTCAGCTACAGTACTTTATTACAGTGAAGAAGAATATGTGCATTGACACACTTCATTTATTTTTGCAGGTCAACAGATGCCATTGCCACCTCCTCCAATGCCCAGGCCACCACCCCCTTCATCGATTCCAGGATCTCAAGCCCCACCCTCATCACAAGCTCCACCCCCTCAATATTCTCAACAAATGAGGTATCCAGGTAAGAAATTATGTTTGTATACATATATGAAAAGTACTGTGTATAAATTCTGCATTACCTCTGCTAATGATAATTTGTGTGAGACCAATCACACACCAGGCTTTGGTGAATGTAGCAAAAATCAGTTAATGTAATTTGTGCTATTTATGTGAGTTTTCTGTTCAATAAACAAGAAGAATAAGTGTGTCAACTTGGGTTTGATTTGGGTTTGAATAATCTGATAATATATTGCTACGAAAAATATTTATCATATTCCACTGAAGATTGAACTTTGAGTCCTTGGTGACAGGCCAGTGACAAACTCATTTGGCTTAAGAATTAATCCTTTAGCCAAGTCACCTGTTTATTTAAATTTACTACCTGCTACAACACAGGTAGGCCGTCCTGCCATAGCTGTGAAGATGATAACCATTTATGTGATTTATTATACCTCTCAATTCTTTTAAGAATTATTGATTATGAATTATTATTGTAGGCCCTCCACCACCAGGTCCAGGTCCAAATTATCAACAGAGACCCCCTTACCCAGGTCAAGGTGGTCTTCCTCCACCACCCCCAGGGATGAGACCTCCGCCGCCTCCTGGTTGGCAAGGACCACCACCACCTGGTATGAGGCCACCTCCATTCCGTAAGTATTTCATTGGGTTTGACAAAAGGATGATTTAATTGTCCCAGAGTTTTTCCTGTGTTTTTGAATGATGTCTTTTTTTTATTGGCTCTTGTGATCACTATTTGTTCATGTATTCAAAATAAATGAAGAAATTAAGAAATTATGATTAAAATTTCAATGTTTAGAATTGTAAGAGGATTGCTTTGCAGAACTTACAAAAATTGAAAAACCTTGAATAAAAAGCGGATGAGAGAAAACACACAATGTTTATGATGTTACGATAAAACATTTTATGATGTTTTGAAAATGCAAATGTACAATGGAATTTTGGCAAGTACGGTGTCCTGAGTTGGAATATTTATCCATAAGTAATTTTTTAGTGAGAAAAAGAATTAAACATTGACAGAAAATGCATGAATAGGAAATCACAAACATCCTGTCTTGAAATCTCAGTAGTATTAGATTCTTAATTTCTACAATATCAAAAGTATTAAAATTGAGCCAACATATTCTTATCTTCTTTTAATGGACCCAATTATAGAATAATTAAACAAAATCTAGCAAATTTTAGAGCAAAACAAATTGAAAATGATTAATAAGTATAAATATTTCTTCTGTTTTTGCAGTAAGATAGTTTTATGCATTTGTTAAGGAATAAATTTTGTTATGAAATTTTCTAATTTGTAAGTTTTTTCCACTTTTCAGTCAAAAAAATGGTTAGGAATTTCATTTTTTTTTATATTCAGCTACTGTAGAACAATATTGCATTTACATCACCAAGAATAGAAATCTTTTGTTTTATCATATTTTATCTTATTTGCAGCTGGTGGCCGACCCCCACCCCCTGGTATGCGAGGACCACCTCCACCTGGAATGGGAGGACCACATAGAGGTCCACCTGGACCGAGGGGACCACCTCCAAGAGGAATGAGGGGTCCACCCCCTCCTAGTATGCGAGGACCTCCACCTCCACCTAGGGAATAAGGAATATGATGGAATGTTGACTCGTTCAAAACCTGTGTTCAATTGTATGACAGAATATCTGGGCCCAGATTCATAAAAAATCTTAATTTTGTTTTTCCAGTAATTATTCCTCAACATTATTATCAAATTATCATACATGTACATGCATTATAAATTACACATTTCAAAAAGTGGTTGATCTTAATTTGGGTTTTGATTGAACCTGGCCCTTGTACTACTTTGAGAATAAATATAAACATATGTAATTGCACAGTTATCTTTTCACAAAACATAGAAAGATATTGTTATAATGTGGTAGAAATACAGTGAAACCTCAGTTAATCCAATCTCTTTTGGACTTAATAATTTGTTCAGTGTATATAGGTGTTCAGTTTATACAGGTACAAAGTATATTTGAACTGAGATATGTGGATATGGGTTAGTTCTTTAATTTGAAAGGGTCTGTGAAATTTGTTTTAGGGTTTTGTTAAGTCAGGTTTTACTGTATATAGAAATAGGAGGTACACTAAAAAAAATGTTCATGTATCATCATAATTGATCTAATCACTGTATATTGACAGAATGATTTCCATTTTCATGATATGGTACAGAACTACATTATAGCTTCCTGGAGATAGAAACTTCCATCCAATTTGATGCATTACACTTATATTTTTTTTCAAATTTACTGAATTTTAACTTTGAAAAGTGGAAAACAAAAAGATAAATAGGTTCTAGGAAGATAAAGATTTGTGTTGAAGGGTACTTTTCTTTTGATGTTCAATATATCCATATTCTCTAAGAGTTAATAATGGCACAATAAAAAAAAATGTGAATAGAAAGATCAATATTACAACAGTAAAGTTGTGTTGAACTTTGTGAAAAAATGTTTTCCATCAATTCAGGTATTTTTAATAAAATATCTACATGTGTTTATGTATGAAGGATAATGGGGAAATTTTAGCTCAGGTGCATGTAAATACAGTTCATTTTATGGATGGTATCATGTTTGTTTTTAGAATAATGGAAATCATGAAGTGTCATGAAATAATAATCAATTCCATTACTGAAACAATAAACATAGAAGAATAGAATTATGAATCAAATTTCTTTTTATTTGCCATCATTTAAAGGATTTTTAATTGTGTTCTGCTATTTATCTTAAGAATCCACCAGGCCAAAAATTGTTTTGCTTCAAAAGAGTAATCAAGGGAACCAAGGTTGTAGCGGTAATCAAAGAATGTAATCCAGGGACAAAGACCAGACATGGAAAACGGACATACATAACAAAGAACATAAAGTAACTAAAATCATACATACAAAGTAACAAAAGCAAATGAGGAACTTGGACTCCACTAAAAACTGGGAGCATAGACCAGGTGCACTGGTAGGGTAAGTGTCCTCTGCTTTTCTAAAAACGCCCGCAGAGTTATTAAATATTTATACCATTTTACCCTTGTCTTTGTTTCTTTGTATCCATGTTTTTGTAACACGTTTTTCTGTCACAGTTTTCTCAGCAACTACTCATCACAACGGCTAGAAATTTTAAGACATTTTTTTTTTGTAGGTATGCTTTGAGGTGGGATTCATTTTTCGAAAAATTTAACAACAACTCTTTGTTTGCCAAGGACTTAGTCTACTTTTTACTTCACAATTTTCTCAGCAACTACTCATCACATTGGCTTGAAATCTTAACACATTCTTTCTGCAGGTATGCTATATAGTGGGATTCTTTTTTTCTGAAGAAATTGACAACAACTTTCTGTTCACGGAGGACTTTGTTTATTTTCCTTATATCATGATTGAAAGCGGGTGATATCACTAGTCCATCGCTCACAGATTTCTTGTTTTTTTCTGGTGAATAGATGCAAAATATTTGTGGTCATTTTATGGTATGGCACTACTTTCATCATTGTTGCTATATGTAAGACATGAAAACTAACTCAATATGATATATTGTCTCATCTATGAGATAGAAACTTCATCACAGTCAATGAAATTGTGTTGAAGACCATATGCACAAGGGCTGAACGTATTTCTGCTTTAAAAGCTTATGTTACATGACTCTAACCTCCATCTATTAGGAAAGTCAGTGTACAACAGGAACAGGTGAACTTTGCGAAAACAAAAGCCATATTTATTTTGTATCATTCTCTTGTGAACCACTGCCTTCAATCGTTGCATAAACAAGGTATTATTTGAATTTGGAATAATTGATATGGAATTTAGAAAATGATAAAAAAAAAAATATTTTGTAAAACTAACCCTTACTAAGTGGGTTAGCCATGCCGGCATGGCTGAGGGGTAAGGTTAGCTGGATAACAAAAAGCGAGGAAAACTTACCGGTACTAACCCCTTAGTCATGATGGCATGACTAACCCCCTTAGTAGGGTAAATTTTATAAATCATTTTTTTACTTATTTTCTTAAATCCAAAATAATTCCAAATTCAAATAATACCTTATTCATATTATTATCTTAACATTCTTTCATGTTTTACTAAATTGATCTTTACCTAATTGCTAACCTTTTTTTCTCTTTGGTGGGAGTCAATGTTGCTACTGATTGAGTCTTTATACAACCATGAAAAAAAGTTAGCAGACCTGCATGTATAATGGTATCACCAAAAAAAAGTTAGTAGACCTATAATGGTATCACCTTGTCATTAGCTTCACTGTCGTTGGCAGGATCTGCAACTTTTTGATTATTTACAATAACTTGAGTAAAACTTTCTTGAGGTTTTAACACATTGTTCCTAGGGATATAGCAGAGGGCCCTATAGTATTTGGAGGGTTTCCCTCTAACCCCTTTAAAAAAGGGGGGGGGAAATAGGGTTGTCATTAAAATTACCAGACAAAGCTGATTGATAATTCTATTTTGATGATTCTGATGTCAGTAAGTTTATTCTGTTTTAAGTGTCAGTCTCTGTAAAAATCAGGCAGTGGGTGAAACATGGTATGAAAATGCCACCATTTTGACTATTTCCACTATCAAAATCAAGGGAAAGAGACAAGATTTTTCATAGCACTGGTAAACTGAATTATGATTTCATTGAAATGCACTAAAAATGAAAATTTCAAGGGCAGATAACTCGGTCAAAAACTTGATTTTTCTCACATTTTATTGAAAATCTAGTGATACAGAGATCAAATAATGGTCTTTAAAAAAGCATCCTTGAATGAAATTATATTGTCAGATCAGTAGGATTTCGACATGCATGTTTTCTGATTTTTTCCATTTTTCCTGATTCTTACGAAAATGTACATTTAAGAATTGTTTTATGAATAAACTTATCTTTCACCATTTTGGAGTTACAGAGGTACGAAATGGGGACACGTAAAGAATACCTTTAATTTTCTTTTAATAGGTTCCTTATGAAATTCCCGGTCTGCATTTTTTCAATCTGATTTCAGGTATCTCTTACAGTTTTGGGGTAATAAGTGGCCACACCTTAAATCAACATTTTTTGTTATTTTTGGTCAGATTTCAGTTTTTGTTATTAGATTCCTCATGCCTTCATTTTGCAATCAGATTTCAGATATCTCTGAAATTTCAGGGGTAATAAGGGACCACGCCTCAAATAAATTTTTTGGGTCCGATTTTGTATACTTTTTATTGGATTCCTCATGAAAATCACTGCCTGTTTTATCAATCAGATTTACATACAACAGTGTATATAAAAAGAATAAGTGATTGATTGTTGGGGTTTAACGCCCGAGCAGCAATATTTCGGCTATATTCAGGCGATGAACATGAAATGATGATGATGATGATGAAATGGAAAGAGGGATGGGACACAAGGATAATAGGGTCGACAAATTTCGATTGCCACCAGAGAAAGGGAGGATGGGTAGGGTCGGACAATTTAGCCTCTGTGGCGGAGCACAAAGGTTCCTACTATCGAATACCACAGCAGGTTTCTTTAACGTGCGAGGAACGTGGCATCTTTCCCAACACGGTACACCACTATGGTTTGCGGTCAGGTTTTCTGTATTATAGCCTGACAACCCGAGCATGTAACACGCCAGGGGTACCCCATTCCACCACCTGGGGCATATATCTCAGTTGTTCTGTGGGCAGAGCGCCTAGGCCCCCCCGGCTAGGTTTCTAAGCACTATTTAGTCGCCTTTTACGACAAGGTTAGCGCTGCTGCAGGCCTATTCTTTTGAAACCCGGACCTGCACGGGGCTAAAAAGAATGAATTATTTTGCATGTTATGTCGATTTTTCACTTATTCTACCCACAAACTGCCTAGCATCGCTTTCCTCGTCTATTCATTCTAATTACATCACCATACTTGAAATGCTGGTACCGCTCCTGTTGTCTGTCAGTGTTGCACTCCAATTCAAGCTCTTACATTATCATGGCTATGTACCTTGTGAATTCTCTTTTTTCCGTGTGACGCATTCGAGCATTGAAAAAACATAAAATTGGCAGGAAACACGATAAATGGGTTATATAATTTCACATAGATTGATTGATTGATTGATTTCACGTCACGTGGCAAATTAATTTACTTCATGCGTTTCAAGACGACCTGCTTGGCCACTGTACCAGGTAAGTGCATTATCGTAGCACAAATGAGTGAAAAGAAATGGCGCGCTCCGTACCAATAAAGTTTTGTTTCTGTCGTACTACAATTACTGGAAATTTCAGACAACATTCTGGTATAGTAGAATCTTGACAGTAGATAATATTAAATTTGAATTCCTTGCATGATTGTAGATTTAGATACTGGTAAACGTCCTTGATTTAAGATACCTGCAAATTTCATTGATTTCAGATAATGGTAAATTTCCTTAATTTTATATACCGGTACATTTTAAATATGTCAGGAGGGGAAAGTTGTGATCATTATTGTTCACAATGCTAAGAAATTGTAAGATTGAGAAGCCCAGTGTTGCATGGTTGAATTTTCAGTTTATAACCAAAACAATTGACTATTAGTATGTTACGGAAGCCCTGACGTGCCATTTATTGAATAAAAAATAATTTTCATCTTGTGCGCACGAGTTACTAACTTGTGCTCACAAGATACAAACTTGTGCGCACGAGTTTCAAATCTTGTGCAGTTTATATAACTTTGAAAACTACATTTGCAACTTTGTTTGGTTTGTTTTCACTTTGCATTTTAAATAATAATAGTCGTGTTTCCTGCTATCGGTAAGAAAAAAATTGGTTGGTAGGTAGGGAAATTTTTCCATATATTTTCTAATATTGTATTCACATGAAATGAGCTTACGGGGATTTAAAAGTGTTTCAACCAAAATTACCATATATAAGGGAGTGCATCAAATTATAAGATAGGTAGGATAACTGGATGCAGACATATTATTTTTGGTATTATGATGACTATGGGCTACGTTTATACTGGTTTTGATCTGTTCTATAGCCTATCCAAAATTTGTAAAAAAAGTAGTCTACCTGTACTTTTTATACGACTGAAAAAATTGCGTTCGTACAATGTTATGGCGCAGTCGTCGTCGTCGGTAGATACTTCGTTTCCGTGCGATAACTTTAGTTGTTTTTGACCAATTGTTATGTCATTTTGATATTATTTTACTAACCACTAAAGAATTTGTAGTTATTGGCCTTTACCATTTTAGAAAAAAGTGTTCAAAAGGGTAATAATAAGTGTTATAAAAACCTTCATGTTTGAAGAATGGTTGTTTTTCTTCCGAGTATGATAATTCCTTTTTATTGTGTTTCTTATTTAAATCTGGTTAACTAATGTATCAGCAGATCTGATGTGTTTTGGACCGTTTTCGAATTATAAGGGGTCAAATGAAACAAAAAAGAAACCAACTATTTTTTAATTATTTTTGGTCTGATTTCGAAATTTTTAAACAGAATATAGTAAGCTCATTGTATTGCTAACTAAAGGTTTCAAAGTTTTTACTATCATAGTACATTGTTTTACCAGTAGCCTATAACTAAAATCCATGAAAATAATTTTCTTAAGTTATTGGTCTGACACTTATTAAGTGTTATGCTTAAAGCATTTACAGTGAGTGTATTATTAGAGATAGGCAGACATAATCTAATTAACTTGTACTTTTTTATGGAGTAAACTATATATTGCTCCCAGCATATTATTTATTTTATATTACAAGCTTTTCTATTATGACCTTTTTCGGCATATTTGCTAGTTCAAAGTTTAAGGAAATTGTAGAATCTATTTGAGATGTTCAGCGGTGGATCCAGAAACTCGTGGAACGAAAGTATTTCCCACACTTCCTGGTAACCAGTTGTTTTGATTGAGAAACATTCGGGTCATCACGGTTACGAAAGAGTAATCATATCAATGGAACCAAGATTCTAGCGAAACTCACACGATTTTAGCATATCGCATTCGTGCGATTTCGGACGTTGAAAGCAAACCAAAATCAGTGGCATATAATATTTGACGATTAGCGGCTTTGAAGGCATAAATATGTCGTTCTTTCCACATGTTATATTGTAATTTCGACAAATTAAGTTGAACTTGTTATTTCGACCTAGTAAGTCGAAATAACATCATAATTTCTTTTTCCGAATGACCCTTGTCGACTTTCGTAGTTTCTGTGCGGCCTTTTAAGTCATTTCCTGTTACGTTGATACATTCCGTTCCCTGCGTCATATCTTATTAAATGACTGTTTCACAAAAGCAAGACAATAACGGGCGACTCTCTTGCAATATTAATTTGACCCATCATAAATTTCCCTTTGATCATTTGTTCTAGACATCGTATAGAATCCATTATGTCCATATAGTTGCCGAGACGATAGGCACACAATGTATCTATAAAACATTAATACACAATTGGGAAAACAAAGATGAAACCATCTGTATTAAACAGTGGTACCAGTTCAAAAGGCAGAAGATTAGTCGTTGCAAACCATAACAGACTGGTTGTATAATGTCTGATCGTTGATAATTTCGGACAAAATCGTCTCCTGTCTGACTCTGATAAGTATGGTTGCTTTGTAAGAAGAATTTTGTCTGGTTTACATTTGGACAGAGAGTAGCGGATAACGTCCCTGCACTTTACATATTGGTTACACTTATAGAACAGTGACGCTAACTTGCACCAACCACTGACGGCATCTGAGTGTAAACCAATACAAGCGTGGAAATTCATTGACTTATTTTTTTCTGTAGAAAATTTTGTTTCTGTCAGAAAATTTAATTTTTTAGTCATAAACGGCTCCCTGAAATACTTGCGATAGAACAAGTGACACAAATCTTTTCACCGATGAACTACACACAACTCTCGAAGCTTTCAATGACTGGTGTATCATATAGATAAAAAATGCATTGAAGTCTGAACCGTAAAATAGATACATACACCAAAAAAAAATTGCCGAGATTGAATTTGATTATAGAGTTCGGTGTAATAGTAAAGACTGCCGAGTATAATCTTGAATAGTCTCTGCCGTAGTGTTGCAAGTAAACTCTTTTGTTCATATTCATTAAATCGGTCTTCAAAATAATTTATTTCAGGAATGAAATAGTTGGGACACATTTTATATTCAATGCAGTATGTTAGACGCTTGAAGCACTGTCGGATACATCCAATCAAATTTGTCGATTCCCATTTTATTTCACTTGTCTCTTCAGCACGCCAAAACTATGATCGTTTTCAGAAAGTATGAACATAACAATTGCCCGTGCTTTGGCTTTAGAATGTCTGTCAACAATGTTTTAAGAGCAGCATAACACAACATCTGAGTGTGTGAAAACAAATAAACTAGTTGTTGTTCAGCTTTCGAAAATGATATTCGCCTTTCCAAATCTTTATATATTTTGAATTCTTACAACCTACGGTTACAAGAAGAACACCGAAATCCACAAATGCTTCTAATAATCTCAGAACGTAGCCCTGCCCTTCTTGCTCTGTTTATCCAGGGTTGAGCCGATGTTACCCATTTATAACATCGAAAACATTCAAGAAACTCAAGGTTCCCGTCAAATGTTGAAATACACGGACCATGGAACATTGCATCATCAGATTAGAATAACAAAGTTCGGCCACAGTATGTGCTGACCGAAATTTCTGACTTGACAAATAAACATGATCATTGATGACCTCTGTACATCGTTTCCCATAAATATTCATTTCCATTTTGTCTGCTTGTTTCAGTCTTGTAAATTCTAATATTGTAGCGCTGGTGTCCATTACAAGCGTACAAGCCTGGTATTTATTATGAGAGATATCGTGTAGATTTTCGAAAACGTGGAAAGGTTTTAACAAGTTTCAAGTTTTATTAATACTCTCTGACAGGTATTACACTGTAACAAGAGGCAGATAAGTAACACATTTACAATAAAACAATGACAGACAAGATAGACATTCATACAAATAAATAGTAAATTTTCATACACTTAAAGAAACATTATATATGAACAATATATTGACCAACATAATCACGATCGATAACTCAAAAACTATTCATGATCAGGAAGCACGTGCATGAGCCCAGATACTTTATATACAAATGGATTTAACATGTTACCAGAGACAGACGGAATCTTATTATTCTTGAATGTAAGTTATAGTAATTTCATGAGATCTTTGACAAACAATGCCAATTTTTTAAGCACTGTTATATTGCACAACGTCAACAGACCATACATTTTTTCTTTCGATGGTCTATTTATATAATATGCCGAAATATACTTATCACGGATTTCAGTAACTTTTGCACATTTTCACAAAAACAAATAATGCAATTCTTCCCCAACTACCCTCTCTGTACACAAATGACAAAAACGTTCATCTCGTGGTACCCCAACCCATCTACCAGTCTCTACCGGTATTTTCACGTTCGAACATCTGAGTTTACAGATCAATTTTCTGAAGAAATTTGGCAGTCTCAACAAATATGGTTGAATGGACCAGTTTATCTTTTAAATTTGAAATAAGTTGGCCCCTAGTAGAAACATTCATATCACTGTACATTTTCTGACAAAATTTGTCAATCAATGTCTGTTTTATTACATATTTAACAACAAATTTACTTAAAAAGAGATTGTGATTCCTACACATAACTAAGGCCTATGTTATCAAATAATGATTTCATACTCAAAAGCCAGGCTATATTAACATCATTATTAGAAAACAACACATATGCAAAATTATACAGAGAACTTGATAATTTACTTTGGCTCGATAAATTTGACCAGAAACATAACATTCGTTGTTTTATACGCATATCCAACGGAAATCTCCTCGTTTCACCGTAAACCATGTAATTAGGAGTATTTGATCTAACATCTAAGGTAAGTTTCAAATAATACAAATGCAACTTTTCTATTTCCTTATTGCAATGAAAACCCCATATCTCTGATGAATATAATAGAATGGGTACTACTAATATATCAGAAAGCTTCAACTGTATATCAATTGGTAGACACAATCCTTTAGTTTTATGTATCAGCGTACATGGCCTTTCGAGCCTGTTCAACTAAATGTTTTTGTGCTAGTGAAAATTTGCAGTTATAGTTGAACAGTATCCCTAGATACGGAAAAAAAGTCAACAACTTGAATTATAACGCCATCAAATATGAATCTATATTTTTTATTTGATTTTCTCTTTGAGAAAACCATGATTTTTGTTTTATCCTAGTTTACAAACAGCCTCCACTCCTTACAATATTTATTAAATGCATGTAGAAACAGCTGTAAATCTTGTTCATTTTCAGACAATAGAATTGTGTAATCAGCATATAATAAAAAAATATTTTCATGTACATATCAAATTCTTTTTGGAAATCTTCATTAACTCTTTCCAGGCATTTTATATCATTTTGAATAAAATATTCTTCCAAATCTGATAGAAATATTGAAAACAAAAAAGGCGATAAATTTTCGCGCACACCAATTTCTGAAGCAAAGAAACCAGATAACTCATTCCCACTTCTTACACACGATTTTATATTATCATACATATTATAAATTATTTTAAGTTTTTCCGTTTACCCCATTTTTTTTATCATTTCTTGCCACAGGCCACTCCGCCAAACCGTATCGAATGCTTTTCGAAAGTCCACAAATGTACAAAATAGCTTCTTTCCAGATGAAAAGTAAATTTGAATAAGTAAATATGAACAAAATATATTATCTGTTGTGGAGTGACCTTTTCTGAAGCCTGCTTGAGAAGGCGAAATCATATCAAGTATATCTGCTAATTTTGTTAACCTAGAATTAAGAATCGCTGTAAAAAGTTTTCCCATCAATGACACCATAGTTATACCTCTATATGAATTTGGATCTGTCGGAGCACCTTTATTTTTGTAAATTGGTACTATAATTCCAACTAACCAAGATTCTGGTATTTTTCCAGAGTCCAGTATCGTATTAAATATATTTTCATAGAAATGTAACAGAATATGTACAGTGCTTTTTATATATTCATTAATAACATTATCAATGCCTGGGGCTTTCGAGTTTTTTAGGCCTTTCACAATAACCATTATTACTTCATCTGATATATATCCATTGATAGTATCATTAATTACATCATCATTGACATTTTCAAAATTCGGTACAAAATCATCTATAACATTCTCTTTATTTTTATTTAACTCTTCAAAAAAATCACGTAAAGTCTCAATTGAGAAGTTGGAGGTATTGTTTTTATTACAATTACTGAAGTCGTTTAGTAGCTTCCATAATCTATTCGGATCACTTCTAGCCTTCTCGCGTATTATACTCTCAGCCTTCAATTCGTAAGCTCTGTATGTCCTATTAATGGCTCTATGATAGTCGCTACTTGCTTGTTTTAAGCACAATCAGTTCGTCTCGTTTTTATTAGCATCATAGTTTTTCTTCGCTTTATGAAGAGCTGCGCGCTTCAATTTACAATCCTCCACTTTTTTAACACTACCGACCCGTTTTCTATTTCCAAACGTCCGTTCCGCCGTTCCAATAAAAATACTATTCACTTTTTCAATGACATTATCGAGCTCCGTTTGAAAATTACTATCATGAACATCTAGTTTTTCCGCTTCGGTAAATAAATCGTCAATCGCCTCGCGGTCATTTTGTATACTATCAATAAACTGGTTTTGTTTGTCTGCTACCCAACGAATAGGTAGAACTTTACTCTCCGCTTTGTTATTTAAATTTGTTTTCTCACTCGAACATGAATGGAATCTAATGTGTATTTGACAATGTATATCGAAAAAAAAACAGGGTCGAATTCAAGGACTTCACATTCATTTATATAAACAAACAAATTAGGTGATGCAATCGCATAATCAATTAAACTTGTATTTTTACATGTTTTTCACCCTATATTTGCATCTTTACCAATTCTACCATTTACTATAAAACATCATTCTCAATACAAAAATCAATTAGTTTAAATCCAAAGATATTTGGTCGACCCTGATCCTCATTACATTTAGATAGAGGGAAATTCATTTGTTTCGGAACATTAACTGAATGTAGTGATTCTTGCACGGTATCAATATTTAATATATCAAATAACTTATCACCAGGTTCTGTGACATCTGACAAAACACCAGTTCTAGAATTAAAGTTCCCAATTAGTAAAAAATTATTATTTTCCTCCGATAGTAATAGCATATCAGCTTCAATGTTCAAATAAGCATCAACAGAGGTATATTTTGACCTTTCAGAAGGGATATAAATACACCCAATAAGTAAAAAGTCAGTTTTGGAGAATGGATTTGAAAATTGCAACCACTGCACAAAATCACAGTTTGATTTTGGAAATTTAATTTTATCTTCTAAAATTTTGTTGTATATAACGATAATGCCACCTGATTTCCTAGAACATTTATCTCTCTGTTTTGCATAATAGGAATAATTAGAAGGTATATTAAAAAAAAATCAAATTTATCAGTTTTAGATCCGAAGCATACAAAGAGGTCATAATTTTGAATTGTTTCACTAAATTCAGGTATTAATAATGTATTGGCAAGGCCACATACATTAATACAAGTCAATCTAAGATCATTAAAAGGTTTTAAATTATCAGAAACATTCTGTCCTCTTGTTGGCCTGTCCTATTTCCAACCCTCATCATTCCGTTGATTATCGGAACGTCGGTGCTGGGATTCATCAGCGTCTGTAATATTTCGCCTTCTCCGTTGGTTTTTGTAAGTCGGCCGTTTCGACTCGGGATAAACAGGTACATTATAACATACAACACATCACCTTTAAATTTGCAATCTTTCCCCAGTCTTTTTTCCCTACTGAAGACTGGCCAAAGTTCATTTCGTCTTTCATAGATTTCTTTTGGTAATTTTTCATACACACTGTACGTTGTACCTTTAAGTGTTGTGGGTGCACTTTTTAGAACGAGATCCCTATCCTTTCTGCGCTCAAATCGGGCAATGATTGACCTAGGCTTACCGTCAGTACGCGGCCGCAGCCTGTGAACGACTTGGAACGACATCTCTTGTTCTATTTTCATTACCTCTTTAATAAAGCGTTTCAGTTGTTGTTCTGTGTGTATATTTTCTGCTCCTTTCGATTGTTCATTACTTGCTTCATCTACACCAGAAAAAATCAAGTTCTCTCTCATTGACCTTGTCTGAACATCTATTACCCTTTCTTTAAGCTCGTAATTATCTGAAATAAAATCGTTTTTCTCAGCTTCAAGATCCGCTATTCTTTTAGACAAGTCATTCATATTTGTGTCAGTAGAGCTGATTCTGACATTGAAATTACCCATGTCATGTTTTATCGATACAATTTCACTTTCAACATAAGAAAATCGCCTTTCTAGTTGAATAATCTTGTCATTAATACTAGGGAGCAGATTCAATTTTTCCATCAAATTAGGTAAGGCATCAAGTTGATCAAGTTTCGCAGTAAGATCACCAATCATTGTGAATAACGACTGAGGCATCGATGTAAAATGGGGGTCTACGGGGTAAATGATAATGTCTGTGCGACATGATCATGAGGGGCGTAAGGTGTATTGAAAGGTGTATTTTCAGGAGGGTTGATAGTGTGCTGTTCATATAACACCTTTCTTGCATCAGCAATATAATTACCGATTAGAGTTGCATGAGTCTGTAGCTGGTTAGTGGCCATATCATTTTGTCTCATAACAAAAGCATTATGTCGAAATCACTTTTTGACATATCGAGTCCTTCAGTTTTACTTCCGCCAGGAATCAGCTTCGTTTTTTTATTCTGAAATAAAAACTCCATAGCACAGTATATCTGTCTTCTGGCCCTGATAACATCCTCTGAACCTACAACTTTACTCAGCAGGTCATACATTTGAATTGATCCCTCTATGTCGTTCCTATCTGTCTATTGATCAATCCTACAAAAATATGCCATCAGTAATTTAATAGCAGAAGCACCCGAACAAGCGTCAGACGAGAATATTTCGATAAGTACATGTATATAAGAATAAGAGAAGATACGGTGAAAATATAAAAACGGTAAAAATTGGTCGTTCACTGTTCTATTCTGGCATACAACTCCTAGAAATGAATGAATTTTCAGACCTCCGTTCTGAACTTCATACAGAGAAATGGAAATTAAATATCTTGCCCCGATGTGACTGAAAAGGAATTTTCTGACCCACAAAATTTTCAAAGAGTGATATTCTGACCCCACTAAATATGCCAACCCCGCCGAATCAAATGGTCGTCCCCTAAGTAATACTTCAACAAGTATTCGTTTGCTTGCCTACCTTGAGACACGTTCAAAATAAAAAAGAAAGAATTGTAAAGAGTAGAAAACTACTTGTTTTATTTGTGTTTTATATAACTTCGTGGAATTCTGCGTGACTGTCTTCCTGTTTACAGATATATGTACTATGTACTTCCTTCCTTGGTCATGTTATATGATAAGAGAAGACATAGCAGTATCGAAAGTTCAAAAGACAAAACAACGTCGAGAACAATAAAAGGACAAAATATGAAGAACAAAACCGCAAAACACAAAAAAGAATATACGAATACCAACCAAAAACCAATGTGAACTCGGGTGCACCGGAAGGAAGGGTAACCACAATTTCACTTTGTTGTGAAACGAGTTTGTAATGAATAAAAACCTCGACTCTACTAATAAGAAGTTATACATTGGTAGTTCTTGAAATATAGAGTATCTGTCATGGCGGTGCTGACTGCAATTGCCCTGCAGATGCCATTATCATTAATGGAGTCAATACCACTGTCCAAAGAGCAGTTATTGTAATTAGGATTCGAGCACAATTAATCGAACACAATCCAGGGAAAACGATTAGACAAAGTTGCACCTGGTCTATACTCCCACCTTCAGGGGAGCCCGAGTTGCTCAGTAACTTTTGTAGGTATCTTTTGGGGTTACTTTATGTTTTCTGTTGTGTGTGTCTGTTTTCCCTCCCTGGTCTTTGTCCCTTAATTGCGTCCTTTTGATTTCCGCTAAAATCTTGGCTCTCTTAATAACTCTTCCATAGGGTAATTTTTATTTTCGTAAAATGTTATTTTATTTTTATTTCTTTTTTGTTATTCTTTCTGCATTCTACATGAGGTAGTAATCAGTCTGTATGGTGTAAGAGTTATTTCCCTGCAGTGTCTAAGAGCAATAAAAATGACTATTGTGGTAATTGTTTTAAAATATTTTCATCCAGAAAACAAGCACATTATAGAGGTTGATGAACATGAAATCACCTCAGGATTTTCAGTAGAGCAGTTCCACCCTTTTATAGCAAGGTTTTAGATATAAATGTTGTGTACACCCATTTCACACATTAGAATAAAAATTACGTGAAATCCGTCTAATTTTTAAATACGGAAAAAGTACTTAATTTGAATGGCTATTCGTGAAGATTGAATATTTTGAAATAGATTTATTATAGCTCACTTATTATTAAAGGTAATTTACGCATTGTTTATCATGACATCTTTATTAAATGGTTTATTTCGTACGAAATGATCAGATTTAATTCTGTTTCAAGATAAGGTGTTTACAAAACATGTCGTGCATTCCACGGTAATAATAAGTGAAAATATCATGAACTGGGAAACTGTAAAAAGTTTTGAACTAGATGCAAACTAAACAACTTATTATAACTATTTATGGCAGTTAACGAAATATTTAACTGATATTTTGATGACTACTTAAGGGAGTAGACCCCGAGTAAGGGACATAACTCATGAAACCATTGATATGTGTGTAATATATTCAATTTCACCAAAGCCTCTCAAGCTTTCGTTTGAAACAGAATAAAATGAATCCAAACTAATTAGATGCTTACATAAGATTGATGTAAAATGCTGAATACAAACGTTCCAATGGTTTTTAAGAGTTGTGTCCCTTACCCTAGGTCTATGTCCTTAATAGAAACATAAAAAGCAATTTATAATCAACGAATTTGATTTCTATATTAAAAAATGGCTGACATAGAGGTTCCACATGCACAAAAAAAAAAAAACAAACAAAAAAAACAAAAAAAACAAAAACTAAAACAAAAACTTAAACAAACAAAAACAAAAACAAAAACAAAAACAATTGACTCTAAACATACATTTCCGTTAACAATACAATGAATCTAATAAGCGGAGGATATCGTCATAATACCCTAAAACATGTTACAATATTTTTCTTATATTTTATTCAATGTTATGCCTCGCGCATTTACTCGGGTACTGTGTAAGTACTATTATTCGTGGAGTACCCATTTACGTGGTTTTCGTGGGTAGGGGAAATCACGAAATTGGTTCCCAGCGAAAAGGAGAATCCCATTTACGTGTATATTGAAAACCTCATAACCACGAATTCAAGAATCTACAAACTTGTATTTCTTCCCTAATCCACGAAAATTGGTATCCTCGAATAAATGTTCCTTGACAGTATTTGTCCAGTGTGGTGGACGTGTTTTTCAACATGCAACATTCTTATAACCGACTCATACTTCTCTAGTTCCCCTACAAACAAAACCTTCCATACAAGAAGTCACGATGACTTAAGTTGCAAATCAACAAACTTAATATATGGATTGGAATGAACTTATGCGGTCTAATACATGTCGGTGAAACACAAGAAAGATTAAACAAAAGAATGTGCGGTCATCGTTCGGGAATAAATACCACTAAATTCCCGACAGTTTATCAACATTTTAATCAACAAGATCATTCAATCCTCTCTATGAAAGTTCGTATTTTAGAAAAAAATTACCATCCTATGAACAGTCCCGTTCTAAGTAAAAACTATCGTAGGGAAAGAGAGGAGCACTGGATACGCAGACTAGGTACTGCAATACCTTACGGATGCAATGACAACATCAAAAGTATAGGAAACCTTCCAAGCTTATATAACAATAGCATAAATGTAATGAAATTATTTGACAAAACTCCAAGACGGGAAAGGAGCCATCGCCGTTATACGTGATGTCACAATAGATGGTATCCTTCCTTTCATACAAAACCCTCTTGGACTTCATCACATTAGAACCAAACTCTATTCTATACCTCTCACTCTTCTACACTCCCTTTACAAAAATAAGTCTTGACACTCCTGTTTCTGACCCTACCTTACCATTATACAGACTTAATGCCATCATTTTAGATATTGGTTTCCACAGCCTTTTTAAACCAGTTTGTGTGAAAAGTCAAGATTATAAAAAAACCAATAAAAAACCGATTTTTTCTTTAACTACCGTTTGTCAACAAAGGTATAGATGTAATTAATTTGGCTAACATCCTCCATCACAAAAACGTTACCAACAAAATTCCCCCATATTTCATAGACAAATCCATACCAATTATTTCATATTCTTATACTTCACTTATTGCATCCAAAATTTTCAATTATAAAAGGCTATTGCAGAACCTCAAGATTGAGGACTTCAAGGCTAAACCACCTGACTGTTCTAGCAAAAACTCTCCATTCAAATATGGTCCTTCTGGTCACGTCGTTACGGGAGATTTGTCCATCATCGAAAACGAATCTCTGCGTAATATCCTTTCTAAAGGTCTCAAGTACCGTGAACCGCGGTCCATAAATTGGAATTATAACTTTAAAGTTCTTATGGATGCCGTGGAGGACTACGCAAGAAAATAGATAAAACGAGAACAAGAAGACATTGATTCTCTGTCAGTGTGATTAAAGGTCGTGAGGTCTTTAATTTTGAAACGAATAAAAGTTTTAAGTAGGTCAATGAGTGCCAATGCTACATCATTTTTCAAAGACCTCGATGTAGCAAAAACATTGTCTACTATACATGACAAATATGTAGTCGTACTTGCAGACAAAGCCCAAAACAACATTGCTTTTTGTCTGCAAGCGTTTTACATTCAATGTTTATTATCAGATGTAGACGTCGAAAATAATAGTAGTGATAAGACCTATACTGCTACCTCACTCTCCAAAGAAGAAATTATGGAAAACCATAAATTTGTGCTATATTCTTTTGGTCTCTCTACCAAGGAAGATGACTGTGATTTACCGTCTATGTACTGGATTCCTTAACTGTATCCAAAATGTACCACCAAACCTCTTTCAAAATTTTTAACTTCTATACTCACAGCTGTCAAAGAGTCCTACCACAACACTTGTTACTCACGTAGTGGTATTAATTCAATGTGAATACTGAATAATTCGAAAGATCTTTTGGAGACAATCAGTTCAAGACTATTATCAGAATATAATAGCATTAAAACCTATGATTTTTCAACACTGTATACTTCTATTCCACATACTCAGTTAAAATCCCGACTTAAAAACATTATACATCGCTGTTTTTCCAAAAAAGATGGTACATCTAGATACAAATATATAGTTCTTGGTAGAGATTCCTCACACTTTGTAAGAAATAATTCCAAATCATCTTCCAAATATACAGAAGAAGCTATTTACAAAATGCTGGAATTTTGAATCGACAACATATTTGTCCAGTGTGGTGGACGCGTTATTCAGTTGCTGACCTATTCCTTCACTCTTATGAGGCTGACTTTATACCTGATCTTATCCGAAAGAAAGAATATAGCTTAGCTAGATCCTTTAATCTCAGTTTCCGCTATATAGATGACGTATTATCTTTAAACAATCCTAATTTTGGGGATTTGATACATCGCACCTACCACAAAGAACTTGAGATAACGGATACTACAGACACTGTGAGGTCAGCCTCATATCTTGACCTGCACTTAGAAATCGATGGTAAAGGAAAACTAATGACCAAACTTTACGACAAACGTGATGACTTTTCCTTCAAAATTGTTAACTTTCCTTTCATCTGTGGCAACATCCCTTCAGCACCTGTGTATGGAGTGTTCATATCACAACTCATACGTTATGCCAGGGCTTGCCGAGACTACGCAGACTTTTTTGTATCGTGCTAGAATTCTAACAAATAAGCTTCTGGGGCAGGGTTATGTTGCTACAAGATTGAAGTCATCACTACAAAAGTGTTATGGTCGTCATCATGAACTCGTGGATCGTTACGGTGTATCCATCTGTGCCTTGAAAACTGAATTGTTCATTGTGTCATAGTTTTCCTTTCCTCTTTTGTCTACCCCATTTTTTATGAGCAACTCGGCGGAAGTTTCTAGAAAAGTAGAGGACGCTTACCCTACAGGTGCACAGGTTTTAGTGGAGTCCGAGTTGCTCATTTGCTTTCGTTGCTTTGTGTGTATGATTTTAGTTACTTTATGTTCTTTGTTGTGTATGTCGGTTTTCCATGTCTGGTCTTTGTCCCTGCATTACATTCTTTTTATTACCGCTATAACCTTGGTTCCCTTGATTACATTTTATTAAAATAGGTTAACAGCGAGGCGAATAGCATACTTTTCCTCAGAAATTTAAATCGTTGTCAAGCAAAACAGAGCTTTGTTTACGTAATGACGAAGAAAACAAGCAGATCGATACTGAGGGCATATTTATGAAACACCTTAAATAATTTAGGTTCAAAGTTTATCGTAAGGAAAACTTACTTTCAGTCAGACATTTATCGTAAGGTTTTGATCAGATTTTAAATCCAATTGTTTCAATATAAAGAACAGACAACATTTGAAAAGAGGTAAATAATGTATTTATTATTGTATGTCGTTAACTGTTTTGAGTAATAAATAGGTTTAATGTAAGAACATAGAGATAAAAAACGTCACTAATGAGAAATGCTTCACATTCCGTAACTCTTCATTGAAAGGAATTTGATTAAGTTCTGTATAGCATCCATAGACATATGCACCTATTATGCCATTAGCTACATTGCATTTAGATTACAAAAATCATTATATATAAGTTTGAGATTTGTTAATTGTTTTTTCTTTTGTATAATTTACCTACCGAAATAGGGAATAAAAAAACTTTAATCATGCCATAATCATTTTAAAACGTTGCAAGTCTTACAATTATACACTTTTCAGAAAAAAATAAAACTCTAGCAACCATACACTGGCAAAATTATTTCACATGATTTTCACCTGAATTGAGCAAATAAACTAAGTGACAGAGTTCACGTGAAATTCCAGTGAATGGAGCATTCACGTGAAATTCACACGAAATGTTCACATGAAATTCGTGTTTAGTGAATTTCAAGTGAAAATCATGCTAATTCTAGTGAATTTCACATGAATTTCACGTGAAAAATATTTGGCTTCGATTTGCAATGTGTGCAGTCAACAGCAGGAAAAAGAAACGTCCGATATGTCGAATATAACCACGTGTAAATCATGTGATATTCAACATTTCCTGTCAATTGAATCCCGGGATCACAATACTATACCACTCAACGACTATCAGAAGTTACCGAGCTTTATTCGAAATTTAAATTTTTAATGTAATGATCATGGGGAAAAGTACCAATATTACTGTCGAAATGATGATAAGCCTATCTGTAAAATATATAAAGAAACATCCCATAAAATGTTCAGATACTCCAATTACTGATGACGTATTAAAGAACGTTAAAACGTCGTATGTCTTTGAGGAAACAAGTTTAAATTTGAACAAAATGCATAGAATAGAATTCTTTTAAACGCAGCAGAGGGCAGCTTCAAACACAGCGTAGTCAGTTGCTGGATGAAATAATGGAAACAAAAAAGAAGGTTCTGGAACATTTTATCGAGTTAGAGCAAAACGTTAGAGCAGAATTAGAATTTGTTACACTGAAGTTGTCATTTGCTCTAAAACATATCTTATCGTTTGAACATTCTATTAAGGGGTTGGTTAATTATTATATGGAATTAAAGAATCATGCAACAGATTTTCAATGTTTCATAGGGATCAGGGAAATAAAAAGAGTAATCAAGGGAACCAAGGTTATAGCGGTCATCAAAAGAATGTAATGCAGGGACAAAGACCAGACATTGAAACCGATATACACAATAAAGAACATTAAGTAACTAAATTCATACATACAAAGTTACATAAGCAAATGAGCAACTCGGACTCCACTAAAATCTGGGAGCATGGACCAGGTGCACCGGTAGAGTAAGCGTCCTCTGTTTTTCTAGAAACACCCGCCGAGTTGCTCATAAAAAGTCAATCCGGGGTAGACAAACGAGGAAAGGAAATAATAAATCAGTTTTCATGGTGCAGATGGATACACCATAACGATTCACGAGTTCACGAAGACGACCATAAAACCTCTGTAGTGATGACTTCAATCTTGTGGCAACATAACCCTGTTCCAAAACCTGTTTGTTAGAGTTCTAGCGCGATACAAAAAGTCTGCGTAGTTTCGGCAGACTCTGACATAACGTATGAGTTCTGATATGAAAACTCCATACGCAGGTGGTGAAGGGATGCTGCCACAGATGAAAGGAAAGTTGACGATTCGGAATGAAAAATCATCACGTTTATCGCAAAGTTTGGTCAATAGTTTTCCTTTACCATCGATTTCTAAGTGTAGGTCAAGATTTGAGGCTGACTTCCCAGTGTCTGTAGTATCCTTTATCTCAAGTTCGTTTGGGTAGATGCGATGTATCAAATCCCCGAAATTAGAATTGGTTAAAGATAATACGTCATCTATATAGCGGAAACTGAGATCGAATGATCTAGCCAAACGATATTCTTTCTTTAGGATCAGATCAGCTATAAAGTCAACCTCATAAGAGTGAAAAACTGCTACAACATGAGACAACTCTACTGCAAAAAATGTCTGAAGACGGCAAGTTTTGTGGAACCTCGCTTAAATTCGTTTGCAATAAAACCAATACAGCGGTATTGTCACAATTAATATCCCTAGCAACAATTGAAAAATTAAAAAAGAACAAACTGTACTAATTGACATGCATGATACAAACACCGGTCAGTTCGAAAAGACTGCTCAGGTAAAGTTAAAAAAATGCTTTTTAGCCGAATTGGTTTGTCACCGGCTTGTCACCGAGCGGTCTAAGGTTCGATCCTCGTTGGCGGAGTATAATTTTGTGGGTCAAATCATGCTCTCCCGTTACACTTTAAATAAAGACGCAAGGTAATCTATCAGTTGTAAACGACATTCACCATCTGCTTAAATTTAATCTTCTTTTTGGAAATAACTCATTATTGTAGTTTTACATTTGTATATTGTGTTTATTTCCATTTTTACGAATTCTTTCATTCAATACGACCTTTTTTTTAAAGGCGTAATTTTGAATTTTACTTTTAAGCCAGACGATTGTTCGTTATCATTATCATTGCTTTCACATTGTTGTTATATGTGAAATCTAATAAAAGATATTTTACTAAAAATTATTCTAGTTTTTTTTATATAGATCTGTTTCAAAATTGACTTGAGGTATTACGTTGCTTTTATGAAAAAAAAAATATAAATCTGGTGATTTTGTATTGATAATGTAACAAGGTTTTACAAACAAAAAAAAAAAAAAAAAAAAAAAAAAAAAAAAAGATGAAAGAATTTGTATATATAACTTGTGATGAATGCAATAGGTAAGCAACACATGAATATTACGAAGCTTCAAAAGATAGAAGCTGAAACTAAAATGACTTCTACAGCGGAATTGATATACACGATATCTTCGATCTTATGAATTGGGTTTGTGATTTAATACATTTCTCCATCCTCTTCAATCTCTTCAATTTAATATGTGCCTTTTTGGTCCCTTTATTGTCAGTTTTGACCCGGGGTTTCGGGTGCCGTATTTATTAATCCTTATCCCTGCTCTCCAGCAACTTGCTGAATATCTTCGTGTATTTCGTAAAATGCTACTGCTCTTTGGAAATAGTATGCCTCTGAAGACCATAAACTACATTTTTACAGAACTGACTGTATATTAACACAGAAATATGATTTACTTCATTGAATGATTGAGGCGGATTATTCTTAGAGCTTCGGATATATTCAAACTCTTTATACAGCACTTTGTATGTTACTGGGTAGTTTTGAAGTGTTTAATAATCGCCATTAAAAATTCTAATGCAGGAGTAATAGCTTTTGTTTAGAATTAGCTTCTTTTTAAAAATATTATACAGGTTTTATACCATCATTTTTATTTATTTTTAATATTATATGATATGAAATAGAATCATCCAAAACACTGACGCCTCTGGAAAGGTAAGTTTTTTTTCAATTTTAAATACGTCACGGGTTGTAATGTTTGACTTAAAAAATAGATTTTTTAACCAAAGAAATTAGCGTGTACCGGTTTATGGAGACAGAATGGCTGAGAATTCTTAAGTTTTATTTATTTTTATTCACATCCAATAAATTGAATTAAGTGATCGTAATGGAATATATCAGTTTTAATTTACACAGCTGCTTCAAAAGATCTACAGTGGTTACATCTCAGTCAAATAATTTTGTTCATGCTGATGGAAGAGTAATCAAGGGTACAAGTTTCTAAGAATACAACCCAAGGATAAAGACAGTGATAAACACACAACAACAAATATTTGATGACTTTAATAACATGTAAACAGAAACAAGAGTATATGAGCAGTTCGGACTAAAATAACAAAAAAGCAAACAAAAAAGCAAAAACAAAACAAAACAAACTAAGAAAAAACGAAAAAAAACAAAAGCAAAAACAAAAGCAAAAACAAAAAACAAAAACAAAACAAAATAAGAAAAACGAAAAAAACAAAAAACAAAACAAAACAAAAAAAAAAAAAAAACAAAAAAAGATAAAAAAAAACAAAAAAAAAAACTGGGAGTGTGTACTAGATGCATGGATAGAATTGGCGTCCTCTGGTATTAATACAATAATATTTTGTAAATTTTTAAAAGAACATTAATTAAAATAATAATATAAAGATCGACTACCTATACATTGCACTTTAAAAATATATTCCATGCACCATTTTTATATAGATACTTTATTAATTAAATCTGTAAAAGAATTCAATACCGGAATAGATTTATGATCTGCAGATTTCACTTTTGTACAAAAAAGTCAGATTGTTAAATCAAAAAATGTATATTTTGAAATTATGATGATTAGATATTTCAACTGAATAAACTTCGTCAATTCGTCAAAAAGTAATCAAGGGAACCAATATTCTAGCGGAAATCAAAAGTATGTTATAAGATTCAGAGACCAGACCGGGAAAACAGACACGCACGACAAAAACATAAAATAACCAAAATAATACAAAGCAGAATAGTAAATGAACAACTTTGACTGGGAGTTCAACTGGAAGCATGCACCAGTTGCACCGGTACGGAAAACGTCCCCAGATTTTAAAGAAACACCCACTGAGTTGCTAATAAATAGTGAAGTCCGGGGTAGACGAACGTGGAAAGGAAAACTTTGACACGTTGCACAAATCATCAGGTTTCATGTTGCACTTGGTTACATCGTATCGATCCAGTCTATATATGTTATTGTACTTAACACTCAACAAGTATAAAATGAAAATTATGGTATGTATGGTACGAACATGTAATATTCAAACCAGTCAACGAAGATATGAAAACAACAAACATAGGGAACGGGTCCAACGCAACTCATTTTTCTTGTTTTTTTTTTCAACAGGTTGTTTGATTCAGTCTGGTTTACGGTAGTTTACACTTATTAACCGCGAAACTGGCTTTAACCAGATTATTGAAAATAACCTGTCAAAAAAATTAGAAACATTCCTCATAGTTTAATTTCTAACAGTCAAAATACTGATAATCGATTTGTATTCAAAACGTTATTTTGTTTGGGATTATTTTAATCGCGGAATGCAGACCAATCGACGTTAATGACGCAATAGTAAAAAGCCAGTTATACAATAAAAAACGGGTTTGCTCAAATAGAATCAATCAATCAGAAAGCTTGTAACTAATCAATTTAAGCCTCATGGTATGCAACTGGACTGCATTTTTATAATTAATGTAAAAAATAATTAGTATTTTTTGACAGTGGCATTGACGCACCTAACCCTACTCAAAGTAATGTGTTTTTTTTTTTGAAAATTGTATTTTGTATTTTAACTTAGTGATACTGATAATATTCAAACCGACATAAAACTGAAATTAGCTAAAAATTATAAGGAAAAAATGGTAACATATCTACACGATATATCTAGCATCACACCATGGTAAACTTTTGAAGAAAACTGTTTTTGTTTGTACTTTTCCAATCGGATGTTGTGTTCATCTAAATAGAAGAAAAAGACACATGACCAAAATAGTTTAATTTAACGAAGTTTCATGATGTAAATAAAGTATTTCAAAATGGTCTAAAACATTTTAATTTTTTATGGTGCATGAAATAAAAGTTAGACTAATCCTTCCTTTTACATTTAACAAATTGAAAGCAATCAGCATGATACTGAAATTTACCGTCTTATAAATAATCATAATTTAATTCAGTCTTGGTCCGAAATATATACGTGTATACAAAATGTACCCCAAAAACATATAAATGATAAAACAGTTTAATGTATACACAAATAAAACCATTTCTTCAATAAATTGTCCTATCGCCCCACTTTCCCTTCAAACAAGTTTGATAAACCTTATTTCCCTCTTTAAACTGCTTAGCCCGCAATAATTACAGTCCCGGAGAGGAAGCTCGATACAATTACTTCATTTTCAGAGATAGCGAAAATTCAAATGTCCGAGAGGTGCCTCGATACAGTAAATTCTGTTTCAGAGATGCCAATACTTCCATCTCCGATAGGTAGCTCGATAAAATGACATCTGTTTTTAGAGTAATCAAGGGAACCAGGATTCTAGCGGAAATAAAAAAAAAATGTAATCCAAGGACAATGACCAAAATAGTACCAACAATGTTACAAAAGTAAAGGAGCAACTCAACAAAAAACTTGGAGCATGGACCAGATATACATGTAGGGTCAGCGACCTCTGCTTTTATAGAAACAATCAACGAGTTGTTCATACAAAAATCAAGTCCAGAGAAGAAGAAAGAGGAGAGGAAAACTATGACATGTTGAACAAATCAGTTCGCATGGTGCAGATGGATACACCGTAACGATCCACGAGTTTATGATAACGACCATTAAACTTCTGGAGTGATGACTTCAATTTTGTAGCAACATAATCCTGTTCCAGAAGCCTAATTGTAAGAAGTCTATCGCGGCATAAAAAGTCGGCACAGTTACGGCAAGATCTGGCATAATGTTTGAGTTGTGATATGAAAACTCAATAGCAAGTGCGGATGGGATGTTGCCACAGATGAAAGGAAAGTTCACAAAACATAACAAAAAGTCATCGCGGTTGTCGTATAGTTTGGTCAATAGTTTCCTTTACCACCGATGTCTTAGTGTAGGTCAAGATATGAGGCCGACTTCACAGTGTTTGTAATATCCTTTATCTCAAACTCTTTGTGGTTGATGCTATGTATAAATTCCCCGGAATTTGGATTGTTCAGCAATAATACGTCATCTATATAGCGGGAACTGAGATTAAAGGATCTAACTAAACGATGTTCCTTCTTTTGGATCGCATCAGCTAAAATGCCAGCCTCATAAGAGTGGTGGAATAGGTCATCAAGTCGAGGAGCACAATTTTTCCCCATTGGAATGCCGATCGTTTGTTGAAAATAATTGAACATAACTTCTTCATGACTTGACATGTCAAACAAACCCAGTGTGGTGCCTATCCAGTAAAGGGAAGAGTGCATACATTTTGTAAACGAAAGAGATTAAAAACTAAAACAAAACAAAATCAAAACCAACAAAAACAAAAAACAACGACAACATAGGAACAAGGAAAGGTAACATATACACATATCAATAGTATGGAGAAGGATGAAAAATCTGTTCAGGAGAAAACTTCGTTTATCTTTGGTATAATCAGCCATGCAGTAGACTAGAATCTTACTGTAGATCTTAGGTAGTACAATACAGTTAGGTCACTTCTGAAAATTTGGTTTCATTTTGTTGAAGTAAAGCTGTTTTGAGGCAGTCCACACAGAAATTTCTAGTGTCATTACATATATTACATCTGTCTTTGCATGAATGCTTAATTACATTTAAACAATAGATCCACCAAATTTCAACTTTTAATTTTAAGATTTACAGAATTTGACGCGGATAACTTGGTGTGCGCAACAGTGCGCCTTAACGTAACTGTATAGTGCACCCTTAACCAGAGTCTAACATTGCATGTGATAATTCAATTAAAAATCCAGGACAGATATAGAACGTAAGTTACAGGGTACAAAGAGACCATTGTTTTTGAATTGACAGTTATATTAGAAGAAAACCAGATACGACTTACTATTTATGGACAGGTAAGAAACGTTTGTACTCTGCATAAGGAGTGGGAGCAAGAAATAGACGGATAGCAATCCAGAATATGTTACATGTAGACTGAAAAGTTTCATTTGAATCAAGAGAAACAGTAGTAGTTGGAAACAAAAGCATGGTAAATAATATCTATTACACGGAGAACTAATTAGCTGATAGTGTTTGAAATGTTGTGGAAATGATTTATTCAAATTATTTTAGATGATTTTTTTACATAAAAATTAGAATGGTAAAATAATGACCATTGATTTCAAAAAGGCTCTTTCCTGGCGGAAAATGTTTCATTGAAATGAAATGGGAATTTTATTTTGTGTAATATTGCAAAACAATGAGCTCCGTATAAAAGATTGACAGTCAAGTGTTCTTTATAGAAAGTTACAAGAAAATTTTACTACCAGTTTTTTTTTTTTTTTTTTTTTTATAAATTAGCAAAATATTGAAAATTCCCTACAGAATCCATATGAAATGTAGTAAAATATTGGCTCAATTATCTCAAAATCAAGTTCGATGACCTATGATCTTTACATTAAAATTCTAAGATATGTCCATTAATGGTCATCTTTGAGAATAAACTAGGAATATTTATCATATCGTAATATTAGGTATCATATACCTTGTTTTTGTAGTATTCATATTCAAGTTATGTGGTTGGAGTATTAAATTTTCATACCATACACTGTACCATAATTTTAATTTTATGTTTGTTAAGTGTTGCGTACCTTAACATAAATAAATTGACGAAGTCATTCTGGACTTATTAATGTAAATTTAATGTATGAAGTTTTTGCATAGATAGTTGGCGTTAATAGACCATGTAGTGATACCCCATCACATTATGGTGATAAAGGGGAATAGACACATTTTCATCATGGTTTAACTAAAAAAACTACAATTATGATTTTGCTGAAAACTTAACCTTACCTGTATTGTATGGTACTAAATTACTGTGTATTGTATAAACAAAAAAGCAGTAATCCGTTGTCAACTTATCATGTTGCAAATGGAACCGTCATGGGACGAATAGACGGGCGGACACACAATTTAACGAAGGTATTCACATAATACTTCGTCACTTCGTGTGGCGGGGTATAACAATTAAAAATAAAAATTATTTCAAAAGTACAACTTATAGACAGTCGATCAATTTATTTGGTTTTATAATTAGATATATGTACTTCTAAAAACTACAGAATGTAGTTAAATCTAAATGTTCTTCGTCCCCTTTCATAGTTAAAATAATACGAGCATAGCAGCAAAACTAAATGAGTAAACTTGACTTATATTTGCACCATTATTACGAAAACAAATTTGCACATGAACTAATTCATAAAAAAAAAACTTACCCTGAATTTATAATTGACTTTCCATAGTCAACAAAAGTACTTAGAGTATATCTAGAGTTTGTTGACATGCTGACCAGTTTATCACATTCTACGCTTGAAATAATTAAACATCTGACTGTATACAGAGGAACATTTACTTGTCTTACAATTACACACTACTGTTTCAGGGATTGTGTACATAGCATAGACTCGATATAATTTGAGATAAAGGACACTACATACTCTATTAAGGCAGCCTCAAATAATGACCTACTCTGAGAAATTACAGGGAAAGAAAAATCTCAAGACCAAACTACATGACATACGTGATGACTTCTCATTCCATATTGTTAACCTTTTATCTGTTGCAAACTCCCTTCAGCACCTGCGAATAGAAATTTTGTAGCAAAACTCAAACGTTACGCTGAAGCTTATCGAACATACGTTGACTTTTTATATCGTACTAGGTTTCTTACAATTAGGCTTCTGCAGTAGGAGAATGTTGATTAACAATAAAATCACCTGTAGCTAATAAATTTAAGTCACCACTAAAAAAAACCTGTGGGTCGTTATGATGTATCAGTATGCAACACTCGAGCCGATTGGTTCAACGTGCCATATGTTTCCTTTCCTTTTACGTGGACGTGGCATGTTATGAACAATACTGCCATTGTTTGTAGACAGGCAACGGGCGAAACCCTACCGGTGAAGGAGGTCCATTCTCCCAGTTTTCAATGGAGTCCAGGTTATTCTTTTACTTTTGATCCTTTTCAAGCGTTATTATTGTTATTTTTTGTTATTTGTTATGTCTGTGTTTTCCTGTCAGATACTTGAAAGATATTCATTTAAAAATCTTGTTTCCCTGGATTAGTCTTTAAAAAAAAAAAAACAAACAAACAAAAAAAACAAACCTATAAATGGATTTTAAAATGAATAGCCTTTCTCGTCCTTTGTGTTTTGTGCAAAAAAACATGCCCTGTCCAAAATACTTTTATACTCTCAAACTGCGATTTTTAACAGTTTATTTAATCTGCTTTTATAAAGTATACACATAAATACAAGTTCTAGTTGTAATGAAAATAAAATTTCCATCAGCATATAAAACTTTTTCTGATTGAGTAATCAAGGGAATCAAGGTTATAGTGGTAATCAAAAGAATGTAATCCAGGGACAAAGACCAGACATGGAAAACAGACATATACAACAAAGAACATAAAGTAACTAAAATCATATACAAAGTAACAGAAGCAAATGAGCAACTCGGAGTCCACTAAAAACTGGGAGCATGGACCAGGTGCACCGGTAGGGTAAACGTTCTCTGCTTTTGGGGATCTAACGATCGTATATCTTTTGAATAAGCTATTTGTGATTAAAACTCATACAATCCATCACGCTTTCTTAATTCAACTTAATTGATGTGACGAAATCAAATAAAACTACTGTAAACTAAGTCATGTGTTGTCTATATAACATGATGCACGTTCTAACTTCTTTTAAAAAAAATTAAAAATGTTAAAAATGGATGGTTAAAACTCTGAATACAAAATCTTTCTTCTATTCAATTCTATTCAATGCATCACAAGACGTCAGTGATCTGATGAATCTTTATATTGGCAGATTAAATACTAAAGATGAAATATAACCTGGTCGATGTATATAATATCTTATTCTTCTATAAACCGAAGCTTACTGCAAACAACATTAATCAAATATCAATTGCTACTGCATTATAGAAATTATTTTTGCAAATTACCATACATCAAAATTTAACATATAGTGATAAGAGAATGTACTAAATAGAATGAAAACAACGGGATAAGTGATAGCTTGCTTGTTTGAAAATGCGAAGTTCAACATATAGAGGAAAGTTTATATACGAGTCGAAGGTTACTGTCATGGTAACCTCTTTAATTGTAACAGATATTGGTATAGCTTGTCATGAGACACGGGTCAATAGTCCTCTTTGTTCTAAGTAGATGGGCATGCTTAATGTACATGTCTGCGAGGTAGAACAAAAGAAATTTCCTCGCAAAAATGTATACTAAGCATGGTCTACACATATTTATCGACTACCCCATTGTTAGCACAAAAGGGTCAATGGATTGCTTTTTTAGACCTTTCTTTAACGGAGGCAAACGTTAGAAAGTCCTTTCCCATCAGCACTTGACAGGACAAAAATAAGGTTTGTTACAATTTAGGTATTGTATTTCCTTCAGGAGGTTATCATTCATCTAAAATATAAAGAAATATTACAAACAAAGCAAATTTAAGTAACAATGTAACAAACAAACATATACATTTTTATATGATCAGAATAATTAAGATATTTTCAGTTAGTCTAAGAAACTTGTGAATACTGTTATAGTACTCATTTATTTTAACCTGTTCATTTTATCCACTTAAGGATGTTTTGTATAATATTAAGGCATACACTTTCCCCGAAGTTCTTTTATTTGATTATCACATCCTACAACTAACCACCAATCATATCCAAATTACAGACCTCACACATTTGCTCATTTAAGTAAGTAGACTTTGGGTATGGGACACACCTATTACAAATCATTGGAATGTTTGCATTTAGCATATTACACCAATCTTATATAAGCATCTAAGTAACTGGGATTGATTTCATTCTGTTTCAAATGAAAGCTTGAAAGTCTTTGGTGAAACTGAATATAGTACAAACATATCACTGATTTCAAGGTTTATTTCCCTTACCCTAGGTATACCTCCGTAACGAAATGTTTCTGTACTTCCAAATAATAGCTATCATGTATCAATTACCCCTTCATATATATAAATCAGACTATAAATCAACATTTCAAAACTACCCGATAACATAAGAAGTGTTGTTTAATAGTTGGAATATATTCGAAAATCTTAAAAAAGCCAGTCTCAATGATTCACTTACATGCAACTGAATTATATTTCTGGGTGTGTATACAGACAGTCACACCGTAAAAACTGTAGTTAAAAATCCTTAAGAGGCATACTATTTCTAAAATACAATATGATTTGAAATGATAGACAAAGTATTACGTTTCATGAGGATAGGGTTCAGGGTTAATAAATACGGCACCTGAAGTCCCTCGATCAACATTAACAATTTAGGGACCAAGAAAGCTAAGAGGAAGTAAACATATATAAGATATCCAACCAAAATTCACGTTTATTTCAAGATCGATATAACATATTATTTTAACTTTTGGCAAAAACCAGTGGAAGTTTAGTTTCAGCTACTATCGTTTGAAACCACCTGACATTCACGTGTTGCGGACATGCATTGTATATCAAATTGTCTTCCAAAACTTTTCTTCAAACGTTGTTGCATGTAATGTGACGAACAACAATGTAAACCTGGCAAAACCTTATCTCAAAACATCGGTTTGATGTATTTTCATATACACAACGTTATAATGCATGTCCATTTAAGGACTGAGCTAAAACAATTGGAACAATTTAGTAAAATATTATTATTTTTTTTCTTAGACTCACACATAACAACAATGAAAAAGCTGCCCAGTTATAATGAAAAACGAACACTCATCAAGATTAAAGGTAAAATTTAAAACTACACCTAGAAAATATTAGGACGTATTGCATTAAAGAATTTGTTAAATGAAAACAAACTCAATAACACGTGGCAAGCTAAAAAGTTAATTCTAAAAAGAAGACGTAACTAAAGCGGAGTTTGAACGTCGTGACCAAGTGCTTGGTTGCCTTGCGTTAATTTAAAAAAAAATGAAGTCGAACATGTACGGATTTTAATTCACTGTCATGGTATATTTTGATCTCTTTCAACGGCGACAGATAAGGCATGTCGTACGACGCAGCTCAAACAATATACTCATTCCCTACTTCCTAAATTATTCACCGAGACCGTATTTTTATTTCTTTTACCACCGATGATAGCGTGGGGTAAAGGACAGCCCGGGATGAAATAAGAATGAAATTAGGTCCCGGTAATATATTTCGATTCCACCAAGGATTATTTTTTTCATACTTATGAAAATTCGATGCCCATGTGTTGAACAAAAAAAGCGATTATTGTGAAGCAAAATTATATTATACGGACAATGACATTTGGTAAATTCTTTCTATGACGTCCGAAACAAACTGTGATATGTTTGTCAACATTTTTACCACGACTTTGGACTTCAGATCTTTGAAGCATATCCTATTAGGACACTCTGACATATTTACCACATAAAGTCAAGTGTACGTCTTAAAAAAAAACATTTTAATTTCTTTAATCTATACCTTTTAAGGAACGTGACTATTAAAAACTAGATTTTTTAACCGGAACTTTTGCTTGGTAACTCAATAGTAAACAATCTTCAAAATCATATAGCTACAAGATAACACGTGACCTTGAGTTTTGCGATATATATTCAGCGAAGCCAAAATTTCAACTACTTTTAAAATGATTTTGGCAAGGACAAATTAAGGTAAGTCTAATGCACCAGTAAAACAGTGAATTGAGTAATCCTTACTCAACTTATTACTGGTATAACATCAATGCTGTTATCTGTTCAGTCAGAAGAATTTCCGAATTAATATTGCTCTGTGAGAACGAATTGGATAGTTAGCGATTAATTACTATATTTAAATATTTTAGCGTGTGTGTAATACTTAATATTTAATTTCAGGTTAACAAAGTTATACATATGTATTTGCAACTGAGTTTACAGTAAACTCACGCAATTTATAGAAGTAGAAAAATATATCTTAACAATCAGTAGTTTAATAGTTGATTTCTGTAAAACAATTGTTGCAGCTCAAAAATCTAGAATTCCATGGAGATTAAATAAATCGTGCATTTCAAAACTTGTGTGTAAATTTGGCTTCCTATATGGATAGTTTTGGTCTTGAGAACTACTTTTTTACAATTATGTTTACAATTATATTTTTGGATTCAAATCTTTATAAATATTTAATTCTACGTTGCTGCTGGAACGTTTCTCCTTGAAACACGTGTACAACACATTGGATTCTGCAATTTATATGATTTGTTTTGTATTTGTACCTCACAAACATTTCACTGATCCTTGTTTTAATGATGTTGTCAGGTTTTTATTTAATAATAATTGACCCGATAATTTTGGGTGTGTACCCTCGCTATGCAAGAGGTATACAGAAATCGTAATCATGGTGTCCATCCGTCGTTTTTTTTATATCGTTCTTTCTTTCACATTTTTGTCGTAGCAGTTTTCTCTTTTACTAAAAATCACAGCCACGTGATATTTTGAGAGAGGTTTTATATAGGGACCCCACTTCTTTAGAGTCGATTTTATACTAAAGATGCATTAATTTCTTAATTAATATTTGGGGAGTGGGGTATAATTTAGTGAGCTTTCTTCAAAATTTATCTTAGTTTAACGTATAACGATCTTATATCATCAGCTGACATTGTGTTTCTGTAGTGATAAAAGTACACGTAAATCGATCAAATCAACTGGAGGGAGACTTTGCGTTACCCCTCAAGTAGTTCATTTATTTTTCAATCTAACAAATTTCATATGATATGGCTCGTAAACAAAATTCTGCAAAATGACAACTTTAACATTAAACAAACGAATTAAATCATCAGATATCAGGTAAATAAAAATTAAATTGTAATTATATGTCTTCCATAGGATTTAATAAATGAAAAAGGTATGGTTTTAATATAAATTAAGAATGTGTGAGACCTACTTATATTTATTTGTTATTACAGTTATGTTTTCCCATTTTTTTCCCCAATAAATAGTGTTAATTCATGAAGAAAAGCGCTAAAATTGTACCAGATATAGGACTTGAATAATAAACATGTATATGCTGAGATTTTCCATCGTTCAAGGACTATTGTAAGAGTAATCAAGGGAACCAAGGTTATAGCGGTGATCAAAAGAATGTAATCCAGGGACAAAGACCAGACATGGAAAACAGACATACACAACAAAGAACATAAAGTAACTAAAATCATACATACAACGTAACAAAAGTAAATGAGCAACTCGGACTCCACTAAAAACTGGGAGCATGGACCAGGTGCACCGGTAGGGTAAGCGTCCTCTGCTTTTCTAGAAACACCCGCCGAGTTTTTACAAAAGACATTCGTAAAATTACTTAACTCATATAACATGTTACTTACAATTATCTGCTGAAATTTGATATAAACGGACAATTTCTTTGTTTCAATGCATTGCCAGAATACTTAGCGTAATATATTACTTATCAATCATTTAACATATTTTGTTTTATAAATTTCTATTTATTTTGCCTAATATATGAAAATTATGCAGATAAGAATGTAGTATTATCAAGAGAGTTCTAGAAATCGAAAAATGAAGGTAAAAAATTCTGAAAATGCTAGTGCGGCGTACAATACCGAGGTAGTGATAGGAGGAATATCATGTCGCCTTCCAGAATCTGACAACGCTGAGGAATGTCAACACAATTTGATGAATGGGATAGACATGGTTACAGAAGATGATAGGAGATGGCCACCAGGTAAATGCACTGGTACTTTTTTGTCTTAGTTTTAACTGCGTACATTTATTCAATGATATACTTTAAGGTTTTACATTCAAATAATGCGAGTTTTTTACGGCAAAGGGATTTATAGTTTTACTATATAGAAATCTTTAGCCTTGTAAGTCTTAATGAATCAGATAGGCTATTAGAACTAAATCTAAAAAAACAGAAAAATATAACAAAACGCACCGTCCTGTTGAACAACAACAACAAAAAAAATATACATAAAAATATAAAAATCATGAAAGTTGTGAATAATAATTAATAACTGTAATAATATTCTAATTAGTGAATTATCGTTGCTATTTTGTAACAGATTTAGTTCTGTGACGTCTTTTATATTGATGTGTTCACAATTCGCAATTCAAATATTCCCAAACTAAATAATAAATAATAAGAAACTGTAAAATAAAATATGTTCCCTACTTCGTTCTGGGAGCAACCATAATGTTTTCGATAAAGATAAGATTTTTCAGATTGGACTGGAATCAATTAAAAATTGATTTATAAAGATTTTTTTTTTTCTAAATTTTGCTTTGACCACAGTTTTGCATGAAAAACCAACTTTTGAACGTAAAGACGTAAAATATCCCTAAGTTGATTATATCGCATGACTTGGACAAGCATAAACAAAATTTTAGGTAATTAAATTTACTCCTAACGAGATTTGCTTTTTTGTGCAACATAAGCTATTTTGTACTAATAAATTTGCATTTGTACTGTAATGTTATAAACGTGAAATAGTCCGATGTGCGCGATTCATAAATCCCCAAACAAAATAGTTTATTTGAAAACATACAATATTTTAATTTGGACTTGGTTGGGTAAGGCAGTATATAAATTACAATTAATGATCATCTATTTTTTTACTAGACTTTATTCGAAAATATACTAGAAGGATTATTTTTTTGATTTTTGACGAAGTTTTATATGTGTAACTTTTTGCTATTTCATGTAGATATTTCCGAGATTCATAAAGCGTATCGTATCGCTCATGTGATTAAATCGAATAACAAGCTCTTTTTTCTCCATGTTTCGAACCGTCACCAATCTTTTGATTTTGAAGATAACAAAAATACGAAAAAAAATATATAGATTGCATAACTAGTATTATGTTTATGAACGAAACTTAATACGCGTGGTATAATTTTTCATGATTTATGGTTCAGTCATAGCCGTCTACTTACACAAATTTCTGACCAATTTTCAACTTACATTTACACATCAAATTATTTGATGGAAACCATGAACTAACGATATTTACTAATCAAGTAGTATAATTATTGTAGGAATATACGGATTGCCTAAAAGGAGTGGTAAATTAAAGGATATCAGTAAATTTGATGCATCTTTCTTTGGAGTACATCCAAAACAAGCTAACAGTATGGACCCACAATTAAGACTTTTGTTGGAGGTGACATACGAGGCTATTACTGATGCTGGTAAACTAATAAATATTTCATAATGTAAATAAAAAAAAGAAAGAAAGAAAGAAAGAAAAAAAATATATATATTGGTTTAACACTCATTTAAACACAGTAATAGCAAACTATACATATTCAGTATTTATCTAAACGTATCAATGTTGGTTGTCAAGTTATTCTTAACTAAGTATATCATCTCTAGACATAAAATTTATGATTGGTATTTATTTAAAAACTACTGGGTCGATATCAATGCTGCTGGACCATAGGTCCCCGAGAGTATTCATCAGCCAAGAAGTCAGACTCGCCTGAGCTGAATTCAAATTTATAGATAATTTAATGAAATTTACAAAAGCACAAAATTCGAAACCCACAAACACTGATGCGTTATTCCTTGTACTACACATGCATGTTATGAATAAATATGTAGTCCACTTTACATACTTTTGAATAACCTATCGGTGCTTGTTTTGGCTTACTACATTTATTTTGGTATTTGTGTTTTTATAGTACATCTCGTATATACTTTATATTTGGATATGGAACTCCTAGGTATTTGGTTCTTATGCCGCTGATAAGTAGTTACCCCTTGAAGCAAATGTACAGCATTCTGAAATTAGCAATATTTTTTTTATGATAAGTGGTACTTCTGTATTAACATTATTAACATTATCATTTGATAAAAAAAATTGAACACGACAGATCTATAAAATTACCCCCTTATACTGCATCTGTTTTCTCGCACATTTGGCTATAAGATGACTTAGCTAACATATCACCGGTTATTTGTCTTCAAAACCGCAAAAAAACTGGAGTAAATGTATCAGTAAATAAATTTAAAAAAATTACCACTGTAATATCTGTTGATTAAATGTTTACCAAGATAAAATTAATACTTTAAAGAATATTATATTAGAAATATTTATTTGTTCATCATTACCCTGTGTTGTAACTTTCGTCGACATCACTTTGATAATGAAAAGAATCGAAAGAATAATCAAGGGAACCAATATTCTACCGGAAATCAAAGGAATGTAATTCAGGGACAAAGACCAGACATGGAAAACCAACCAACTCAACAAAGAACATAAAGTAACTAAAATAACATATACAAAGTAACAAAAGTAAACGAACAACTCGGACTAAAAATTGAGAGCATGGAACAGGTGAATCGATAGGGTAACCGACCTCTGCTTTTCTAGAAACACCCACCGAGTTGCCCATAAAAAGTGAAGTCCGGGATAGACGAAAGAGGAAAGGAAAACTTATGACACGTTGAACAAATCAGTTTTCATGATGAAAATAGATACACCGTAACGATCCACGAGTTCATGATGACGACCATAAAACTTCTGTACTGACGACTTCAATCTAGTAACCCTGTTCCAGAAGCCTAATTGTAAGAAGTCTAGCACGATACAAAATGTCTGCGCAGTGACGGCAAGCTCTGGAATAACGTGTGAGTTGTGATGTGAAAACTCCATACGCAGGTGATGAAGGAATGTTGCCATAGATGAAAGAGCAGTTTTCTCCTAAAGGATAGGTTAGTCCAGTTAGTAAGGCGCTGGGCTTGTAATAACGAGATCGACACCGCTGCAGGTTCACGTTCATCTTGCGTCTAGGTTTCCAGACACCTACCTTGGTCCGGCAGTTCACCAAGTTTTTAGCCTTGAATATCGGGCTTTCCTTTCCTACAAGACTTGCGAATATGCGAGATGCATATATTGGACAAACGGTCATAAATCTCGCCGTCTACAAATCATATGTTAACTGTTGACTTTTACATGCATGTATATTCACCGACGTTAAAAAAATACCTTATCTTTTCACTTGTACAGTTTAACTCTTGAGTTAGAATTGTAATTCTTCATGTATTTATCAATTAATAACCTCAAAACATCAATACTTGCGATTGCTTTTTCGAAATCAACATACTTCGATAATTTGCTTCACGAAAATTACGAAAGTCTCATTGCAATTCTGTCAATTTTGTTTTAAAGCGATAAATTATTGATTATAATAACCATTGGATTTCTTTGTCTGGTTTTCGTCCCTGGATTACATTCCTTTGATTACCGCTATAACCTTGGTTCCCTTGATTACTCTTAGAAAGACATTATGGTTTTATATAATTGAGTCGATCATGCTAGATAATTTAAATATTGGCAAAAGCCAAAAACTGTACTACAATTATTTCAGTTCTAATTTCAAATTTGAATGGTTCGGACACTATTTGACACCGATTATTTGCGCTTTACTTTTACATTTAGATATAAAAATGAACAAAGTTAAGAAATGAAAGATAACAAAAGAATAAAGTAATATGAAACCAAAAAAATCATTTATAAGAAACACCAGCATTGACTAGTTCAATATTCAATATTTCCGATTTACAAGAACAACCAAAAATCTCTTGTCAATTACAATCCAAGTTATTGAACACAATTAACATTTGGAAAGAAGTTTTGCAACACCAAATATGAATAATAAATGGCGAACTTAAGTTATTACCTTTCTGATCCAAAATTTGTTAAGAATGAAACGGTTGGTCTTATTCATTATTTGCTCATGAATCTGCCTTATTTTTCCATTACTTGCACCTGGACTCTTTTTTCTGGGCTTTGAAATTTAAGTTTTCATACGTGTCATTCTGGCTTGTCTAAATAAGGTCATAACCTATGTATTAATTTGTTAGTCCTCGCAATATTAAAATCTAATTGCTGTTGGGTACAAGAAAACTATTTTTGAATAAAAACTTTTAAAAAGTAGAACCATTTATTGTAATCCTTATATTATAAAGAATAAATCTATTCTATTAAACTAAAAGCAAAAATAATAATAATAATAATAATAATAATAAATAAATAAATAAATAAATAAATGTAAATAAAAAATGCATAATAGTCAATGAAAATGTTAACATTTGAACATTTGGGTGAACAAGTCTAAAAAGGTGAGTTTTAACATTCCTTTTAAAACAAGAAAGCATTTTCTCATTTCTCAATGCTCTAAGTTAAAGTGTTGTACATTGCGATAACTTCTACCTCCATTAATGTTGGTCCGATCACATGGGGTTTATTTAATGCACCGTTCTCCTTTCGATAAAGCTTGAGATATATGAGAGTCGCATAGGTATAGATAGCAACCGTGCTGAAGTATTCTGTACTCTCTGTAACATGTTAGTTGAATTGTCGGGTAATCTATAGAAAAATACATTTCCATGATCTAACCGAGATGTGACTAACGAGTGCACTAAGGTCTAACACATATATATTTTCTCAATAATTAATTTGTAGTTTTAAATTATTTTGATTTTTAAAATTTTGTCCAAATGATTGATGACTTCAAATTAAGTTAACCTTACAACAGAAAAGTGATAACCAATACGTGCCGGCAGCTAGATCCTAGAAAAATGAGGTTTTTGACAGTCGCTTGTCTTGAAATGTTCATTTTCAGTGCATTTCAATGACGTTATAAATCAATTTACCAAAAAGATATGAATTTTTAAAAAATTAATTCTGATGTTGCAAATATTCAAATTAAACTTTGACCCACTGTCTGATTCTTACAGAGGTTGCGAAAAACGGATCTTTTTCTGAGTACGAACATACATGTAGGAGAGTGGCGATATAAAATAATGTTAATATTTTAAAGGAAGGCACGAAGAGTTTCAAATATCCTGAAAATTCAAAATTACAACGGTATTGTTATTTTATCATTATCATTATAAACTGTCAATGGAGCAATTTATATATTGAAGGTTTTAATATTCCATACTGGATGCTTCTGACTGTAAAATATAGAATTTAAAAAAATCAGTCATTCTTAGATTCGGTTAAAAAGGCTGAACATTGCTTTGTTTAGAAGAAATTCATACCTTTGAAATTACGTCACTTGTATTTAGGCATTAACCCGAACAGTACAAAAGGGTCAAAGACAGGAGTTTTTATTGGCTGTACTGCATCTGAATCACATGATGCGTGGTCATGTGATCCATCTTCCACTGTTGGATACAATTTGATTGGTTGTACTAAGTCGATGTTTGCAAACAGGATATCATTCTTCTTTGATTTTAAAGGTTTGTCAAATATTGTCAGAAAATATTTATAGTTTCTTTAAAGTTTATGACATTTATCTTTTTCCATGTGCAATAAAGCATTTCCTCATTTTATAATAGTCGTTGGTACATACCAAATCTTCAATAATGCATTATGTATTTCGGATATGCCAGTTGGCTCCCCTGTTACTGAATAAACAAAGTAAATATATAGTGTATAAGTATCCCTTTGCAAATATGCGATGTTGTTGAGCTTATTTGCAAAGGGATGCTAATACATGTATATGATAGTTTTAATTCTGATACTTATTGAAGTTATCATATATGTTTACATTGCTTGATCTCTGTTCGGTTTTTCTCTGTAAATGTAGTTGCCATCTATTATATTTGATATTATTTCAGGTCCTAGTTACGCCATAGATACAGCATGCTCGTCAAGTCTAGTAGGAGTAGACATAGCCCTAAGAAGTATAAATCAAGGTCAATGTGATTCAGCTATAGTAGGTGGCTGTCATCTCTGTCTAAGACCGACGACATCGGTACAATTCGATAAACTTGGCATGTTATCTAAAGGCGGAACTTGCAAGTCATTTGATGCATCAGGTATTACTTTGAAGGTGTTAAGAAAGTTCTCGTAATGTTAATCGCATCTGATATTAAAACTGGTATTCAACAATATCTGTATTGTGTGAATGTTTTCTTTTGAGGATGAAGGCGTTTAACACGTCAAAATTCGGTGTTTCTTCAATTACATATTATGAAAATGTATCAGTAAAGTATTAATATTTAATCACATGATAAAATTATACAAACAACCCTTTTTGAAAATAGTGTAGAATATTTTGACACAGAGTCCATTTATCAACTGCGTCTACAGTTTCCGTCTAAACTTTACACATGCATACTACTTCTACAGGGCATGCTGGTTTTGTTCCGAAGATTTCTATTAAAAACGACAGTTGAAGCTGAAATCATGTAATTTGCACCGGCATTAGAATGGTCTTTTATATGATATTAGCAAAATTCGTCGGAATATATCATATTTCTAAAATTGAACGCATAACAGGTTTTCCACTTTTATTGGAATTTACGATAAATTCTCATAAATTCACGGGGTCACATGACAGTATTTAAACAATCATCAAAATTACTTTTCTTCATTCATTACCATATGAATTCATCACTTTATGGTGTATCTATCTGCACCATGAAAACTGATTTATTCAACGGTTCATAGTTTTCCTTTCCTCGTTTGTCTACTCCGGACTTGACTTTTTATGAGCAACTCGGTGGGTGTTTCTAGAAAAGCAGACGACTCTTACCCTACCCGTGCACCTGGTCCATGCTCCCAGTTTTTAGTATAGTCTGAGTTGCTCATTTGCTTTTGTTACTTTGTATGTATGATTTTAGTTACTTTATGTTCTTAATTGTGTATGTATGTTTTCCATGTCTGGTCTTTGTCCCTGGATTACATTCTTTTGATTACCGATATAACCTTGGATCCCTTGATTACTCTTTCCGTAAAAATATACATGTTTATTGTAGCAATTGATTCGTATAAAAAATGTATTCATATGTAGATTCCTTTCTTCAACAGTGAAATTTATTGAATTTTGACGAAAAAACCTAAAACGTATTTTTTTGGACAGATGGAGTAACAATGCGCATGAAGTGACGAATACTATCTTTTAATTGTTATGTTTTATAGACATTGTGTATTTTTATTGTCTTTCACTAATGATTAATAAAACTGATAAAATCTATTTTCATCAAGGTGACGGTTATTGTAGAAGCGAAGGCGTTGTTGTCGTCTATTTACAGAAAAGAAGTAATGCAAAACGTATCTATTGCACAGTTGTACACTCAAAGACGAATTCAGATGGCAATAAAGAACAAGGTATCTTAAGAAGCAAGTGAATGGTTACATATACATTCTGATATTAAATGCGATTAGAACATAAAGATTAAATCTGGTCTGCAGCTTGAGTTAACTGTTAGTAGTCCGTTGTTTGTGCATTTCCGTAACGTATACTCAGTTTCTTTATCTAAACTTTAACATGGGAATTACACCTTTTAGAACTAATTTTTAGGTATGTTTAATTATATAATATTTTTCCACAGGGGTCAGTTGTAAAGGGGAACGATTGTAATCACGCCAAAGTACATAATCCCGTCGCATTTATTACACCTGTCCAAAGACCCATAGGTGTCCTTCAGCTGACATTTTTCATCCCGATGGGGTTGTTGCCTCTATTACATATTCATCATATCAGTTCTCCTTATACTATACAATATAAAATGTTCTAAGGACAAAATTAAAAATCAAGAATTATGGGATATGTAATATGCAATAGGTGAACATACTTAAGACAATATAGAGAATCTTATTTATTCAATATTTATGAACCCTAAACTGCCCCCTCCCAAGTATAACATAACTTAGTAAACTGGTTTATTATCGATACCTTCCAAATGTATATTTGATCTTTAATCAAAACATTATTTAGTTTAGGATTATTTGAAGCGAGGACGTGGACCAATCGACATTAATGACGTCACAGTATCAATTCAGTTTATAAGAAATAGCTTATGTTGCCCAAAACGAACCAATCATTTGACTTATTACATAGTAAATTAAATCATTAGGTCATATATTTAACGAAGAACGATTTAAGTTATTGCTTATGAACAAATGGAGTTTTTCACTACGAACAAAAAACAGCAGCAAAATATTCAGAAAAGTATGCCTTGCATCGTTTAAATATTTAGGGTATTCGAATAAAAATTGGTGACTGGTTTCAAACCTTTATTACACTCACACAAAAGGTCTTGAACAATGTATACTTGAAATAAGAATTTAATAAGGACTCTTCTGAAAATTGGTAATCATTAAGAATTGGACATGGCACAATTTGACCCTACATTTAAGACACCTAAAATTAATTCTTATAAAAATAGATTCATTGAGGCTGTCCTTTAACTTATCCTCCTTTGAAATATATTGTTATCGTGTAATTGAAAAAAGCCTGACCATTTCTGTGGTTTCTTCACTATTGTTTTAAATAAATGAAATTTTAAATGGACAATCAAAAGTAGAAGCAATACCTTGTATAAAGCCTACGATTTGTGTTTGATGTATGGAATTTATCTATATGAATAACTATTTATCGTAATTCATATACTTCTAAAAATCACAAAAATATACATGAATAATTAGAAAAAGTCCATCAAAACTTAGTGCGTTTTAAAGTACTATGAAAGCATCTATGATACACGCCGTTCAAAGTTTGAATATTAGTACTCGTTCTAATTTGTTTAGTATATGGATTAGCTTGGTTAAGTATGCACTTCGATATCTTTAAATATAGTATATAAATAATTCCAGGTATAACATTTCCATCTGGGGCTTTACAGAAACAGTTATTACAGGAGGTGTACAGAGAGGCACGCATTGATCCTTCAACAGTGGAGTATGTTGAGGCACACGGGACTGGGACTAAAGCTGGCGATACACAGGAGCTGAATACAATTACTGATGTTTTCTGTAAGGGCAGAGAAACACCTTTGTTGATAGGCTCAATTAAGTCAAATATGGGTCATCCAGAGCCTGCTTCAGGTATAGTGTAAAAATAGCCTCAATTTAAGAAATCCTATGGAAAAGCTACAAGCAAAGATGCACATACGATAAAATTCATTCAAATCATCAACTAAAACAATAACGTTTTCTGCTTTTTTGTCTTTATCTTCTCTTATTTTTCCGTGAAAAGCTTCGTAATTTTCGAGATTTATGGTTAAAAACATGAGAAATACAGATATGTCAAATTCCGATGATCAATTACCATTGATTGGTGTGAAGTTCTGTCTCATTAATGCATGTACCGAATAGGTCTTTGGACACATTTCAAAAAATCTGGCGTATAAAATACATTGTAAGAAAATACAGGCACTGCAGTGCCAACAGACGTGCCAAAATTAAAGTAGAATTTGTTTGCAAGGAATAAAGACCCTAAGAGGTGTTATGAGCGTATGAATGCATGAAAAAGTCTGCGTACTATATTTATTTAAGATTAACTATGGTTAATTTCGTTGTTGCAATTTAATTGTTCTAGTTATAAAATTTTATATTTCGTTTGAACATAAATTATGTAAAAAATTGAATCGTTAAGAAAAACTGAGATGCCCTATATTCGATATGTTTCATACACATACATACGATTTATAAATATAAGGAAAGTGACAAATATGATATGTACATCTGAAATATAATGTTTGACTACCAAAAAACCTAAAAAACAAAGAAACAAAAACAAAACAAAAACAAAAAAAAATCAAGTTCTTTTTAATGGTTTATAGGTTTGGCTGGTATACTAAAGCTTATCATTACAATGGAGAGAAAATTGATTCCTGCTAATTTGCATTACAAGTCACCTAATCTCGATATCCCTGGATTAGTTGACGGGAGGTTAAAGGTCGTAACCAAGACAACAAAATTTAATGGTGGACTAATGGCTATAAACTCCTTTGGATTTGGGGGTTCAAATGTGCATGCAGTGCTAAAGCCAAATGATGATAATGATGACACATCTGTTGATCTATCACAAAGGCTGCTAGTTTACACAGCTAGGACTGAGGAAGGTCTCGAGAGAGTTTTAAAGGCAGCAGAATATAATAGTGGAAACATACATTTTCATGCTCTATTGAACGGTTCATGCAGTAATGGTCAAGTTTATAGGGGATACAGTGTGTTGAATACAAAGGATGAAATTAGAGAAATTCAGGTTAGCAGATTAGTTTAAAAAAAAGATAATACTTCTTTCTTGACTTATCCCCTACACCAGAATATTTCGTTCAATACTGTGGTTAGTCATAAGGATGGAGTTAAACAAAAATTCATAGAAGTTCTAGGATCCTACAAAATCATTCACAAAAACTTTACTTAAATTAAGTGAATTTTCCCGTCGAAGATTGAAACACTTTGCAATATATATTCCAGTATATAATGAAAATGGAAATTGTGAATAGGTTAAAGAGACAACAACCCTACCGAGATAATATATCGTGATAAAATTTCTCTGTTTAATTTATATTAATTTATTACCAGAATAAATAAAATCGCACTACTTTCAGGCAGTTTCAATTGACGAGAGGAGACCCGTTTGGTTTGTTTTCTCTGGAATGGGTAGCCAATGGAATGGAATGGGAAAGCAAATGATGACGATACCCTTATTTAAGGAGTGCATCCAGAAACTAGATGTAGTTCTTAAGCCATTTGACGTAGAATTGTACAAATGGTTGTCTGGAGGCTTAGAAGAGGCACCCAATGATATTATTTATTCGTTCATTGGTATTGCATCAATACAGGTATACAACCATTACTTCCAAATAAAATAATAAAGTTGAACGATGTAAAATATAATATGTTTTTTAAGAATATTCAATCAATAGACAATGTTTACCTTAATAATCCATTAGAAAACGATGCATATCTCACTTTCTATTCCTATCATGAAGAGGAAAAGGACGTTTGTCATTATGAAAGGGGCAACATTAACATTAGTGAAAAATCCTGATACAAGAAACCTCTAATCATTTTACAGATTGCCTTGGTAGACCTACTCTTTGCCATGGGAGTTCATCCAGATGGTATTGTTGGTCATTCTGTCGGAGAATTAGGAAGTGGCTATGCTGATGGGTCTCTTACTGCTGAGGAGACCATTTTGGCGGCATATTGGAGGGGAAAATGTATAAAGGATGCAGATTTACCTTTAGGAGGAATGGCTGCAATAGGTTGTTTATTTAAGTTTTTAATCTTTTAACTAATGACTTTATGTTTTATTGCTTCGGTGTTTTTGCCGATTTTTTCAAGTCTCAATAAGTCCAAATCATCTTCCAAATATACAGAGGAAGATGTTTACAAAATGCTGGAATTTTTAATCGACAACATATTTGTTCAGTATGGTGGACGTGTTTTTCAACAAACGGTCGGCATTCCAATGGGAACAAATTGTGCCCCTTTACTAGCTGACCTATTCCTTCACTCTTATGAGACTGGTATTACGTTGGGTTCATTCGTCAGGCTTCTTTTTTTAATTGCAATATGTCGTTTGTCGACATTTTTTATTATGTTAAGTTGTTTCGTCCACCTCATCCCTCTCGTTTGGTTTTTTTATTTCATAGATTTTATTAAGCAATGCGTATACATTTTCGATAGATAATTGACGTAGTGTTATTTAAGATGCCCTTTTACTTTTTTAAGTTTATTAGATAAAACCTCATGTTTATGAATGTGATCATAACTATACCCTTGTTTATCTACAAAAAGGTTTATCTTGGGAAGAAGCTCATCAACGATGCCCTCCTGGGATTTATCCTGCCTGCCATAACTCGGAAGACAATGTCACTGTATCTGGACCTGCCATTTTAGTAGCAGATTTTGTCAAAAAACTCAAGGAACAACATATCTTTGCTAAGGAAATAAACATTGCTGGCGTAGCCTTTCATTCTCCATGTATGAAAGCTGTTGGACCGACACTCAATAGTGCATTACAAAAAGTAATAAGCCGACTACACATGAGCTTCATGTCATTAACACTAATTAATGTTTGATTTACATAAAAATAACTTGGTAATCCAAAGTCTTGTGTTCATTTGTATTTCAATATTAAATTGTCATATTATTTATCAGATACTCTTTTTAATTGTTACGAAAAGTGTCGTAAAATGTTCTTTCACATTACAATTAGTACTAATTTTTATATCGCCGATAAATCAGAAAAAGTATATGTGCCTTAGTTAAAATTTTTGGCCCTATGTCAAATTTCATTATAAGAAATATTAATTTGTGATATCAAGTTGAAGATCAAATTTCGTCGGTTTTAATTGATAATTCTTAATGATGTATGTTTTATTGTGATTTTTTTTCGTTACCTTAGTCTATTTCGAATATTTGTATTCTATTTCAAAGTTATTTACTACTTTTACAACATGATATTTAGTTGAAATGAATCATACTCTGGAGATTGTTTAATAGGTGTTGCCTAGCTGCATTATTATTGCTAGATTATAACCTGAGAAATTGCGGGTGCCGTTGGCAAAGCAGGACGTGCTTACCCTTCCATGCACATGATGTCATTTCCGTATTTTTGTTTTTGTGGGTGTTTAAATTGCTAGTGTGACGTCTTCTTTCCCTTATTTTCAGTATTAATTTGTATTTTTTTATTCGGCTGGCTACATATTTATCGTCTGTTTTCATGTGTTCAGATTTAAGATATATTTTGGGCATTTAACGCATTTAAATCATCCCACCGCTGAGGCTTCGGTATTGTGTGACAGTTTATTGTATTGAAAATGAAAATAAATGTTTAGAGAACTGATGCATTACAACCTCAACCAGTAAGATAATTTCAGCTCTCTAAGAGCATAGTGTAATTTCTTTTGTAAGGTATTTATACTTTGATGAGAATGTATGTAAATGTATTTAAGGTTGTTGTTCCAAAGCGAAGAAGCGACAAGTGGATAAGTTCATCAATTCCAGAGTGCAACTGGCACACCGATTTAGCTGAATATTCATCTGCTGATTACCATGCCAACAACTTGGTTAGTCCTGTTTTATTTCACGAAGCTTTGAAACACGTTTCCAACAATGCTGTTATCATAGAGATAGCCCCTAACTGTTTATTGCAGTCCATACTGAAAAGATCCCTAGGATCAAACTGTTCATTTGTTGGTTTAATGAAACAAGGACATCCAAACAATGTTGAGTTCTTTCTATCCAGTCTTGGAAAGTAAGTATAAATTAAAGTGAAAAATGAATATACTTTTCAGTCTTCATCTTTATTTTGCATAAAGGGTTTATTATATAAAAAAACGGAACATGTCAGAGATAAAAATAATAAAGTGTGAACATTGATACTAAACGACTTGCGAATAGTTTTGCTCATAACAAAACACAATCATCGAATATTGAATTTTATTGACTTTCAAATAGTATGTCAGTATTTAATAAAAAAAATCCTTAGTTTTTAAAGACATCTTGAAATATTTTAGATGCTTCTTGAATGGAGTGGAATTAGACCCGTTGAGAATCTGTCATGAAGTACATTTTCCAGTTCCCAAGGGAACCCCAATGATTTCGCCTTTGATAAATTGGGATCATTCTGCATCTTGGAATGTAGCCACGTTTAATGATTTCCCCAGCGGACCCTTAAGTGGAAAAAGTGGTGTAACTTACGAGATTGACATGTCTGAAAATTCACCTGACAATTATCTTCGAGGTCATGTCATTGATGGGCGTGTCTTATTTCCGGCATCTGGATACATTGTCTTGGCCTGGAAAACATTTGCGAAAATTAAAGGAAAGAACTATCAAGCAATGCCAGTAAAGTTTGAAAATGTGAATATTAAAAGAGTTACAATGCTTCCGTCGGAAGGTTTGTCATATTGTTCCTACGTTTCCTTTCGTCTTTCATCAGAAAAATACACTGTAAAGAAACTTTATATTTTTTTATTTATTGATTTACAAAGAAAGAAAGTATCATGAAAAAACTTCCCAAAACGTACTTAGAATTTCAAATATTAAAGCATTAGAAAAGTGCCATTTAACGACGGCTTGTAACACCGAACAGATAGCAGAAAACCTTTTCCAACCTCTTGTAGAAATTTTGTTTGGCCCTAGGTATAGCGGATCCTTTATTTTCATTTAATTAAAATTCTCTACCATTTAGCTCCTTCCGGAAGAATAATAAATAATTCGCTTCTTTTCAATTTTAAGTTTTTGATAGCTGATTATTTCAGGTCATAAGCATTTATACCTCAATAATAATAAATGTTAAATGTAAAGCTATCATGTTTAGGTAAAGTACAGTTTACAGTAAACATACTGGAATCTACGGGAACGTTTGAAATAACTGAAAACAACGCACTCATCTCTAATGGAAGCATATATCCATTGAAAGAACCCCTTACCCCGGTTTTTAAAGAAAAGGTAGACCTTGCATTCAGTAAATCAGATATTTATAAAGAATTGAGGCTAAGAGGTTACGAATATGGACAGGAATTCAAAGGAATTCATACGACTAGTATTGAAGGTAATATATCATAGGTTGGAAATTGATGCTTTAAGTAACAGAAGATTTTTTTACGTATTTAATGATGAATATAAATTTGCATTTAGGATATTTTTTCTGTACGAAAGTTAACACTTGATATTTGTTAGTTCAGTATAGGTATTGTCGGGAGCTGCATTGTTGCACTCACTTGTAATATGAAGGGTGCCACTAGTGTAGCAGGACGAGCTTACACTTCATGATCACCCAATGTCACTACCATTTTTTGTGGAGGTATATGTTGCTTGTGCTTTAGTTTTTTTACTACATCTGTAATACCATGTATTATTCACGCTGCGAATGAAATTCAGTTATTTCACTCATGGATTTTATCCTGCCAAAACGTTATATTACGAATATAAATCCACCGAATTCTTGTTGTAGAAAGCCACAGATAAAGAAGAAAATTTATATAATAAAACGGAAAGTCGATTGTTTATCATAAATAAACGAAAAAATATAGTTATTAGTGCCGAAAACGCTTAAAGATTGAAGTCGTAGGTTGAACAAGATATATCCACTTGTTAATTACATAAATTCTTCGGCACTCGTGATAATATATTGATTCTTCACAATAACTCATTAATTATCCTTTTCGTAATACAAATTTTTCACAGGTTTTTTTTATGACGCAGTTTGATACTAATAATTGGGGTATCATCATCTGATGAAAACTTAGATATAAATTACTTATTGTAATGGATTTTTTTCAAGGAGATGCAGGTGAGCTTTTATGGAACGGCAACTGGGTATCCTACATAGATGCTTTACTTCAGATGTCAATATTTGGTCGGACAGATGATATTTTCAGGCTTCCCTCAAGAATCAATTACATGAATATTCACCCAGATTTACAACATGCCATGGTGTACCAGAATCAAACAGGAGAAAACGGTATATATTACAGCTTTTTTAAAATTTTATAATATGCTTTTGTATGTATTTGCATTACTGCTATAGTCAATTTAAAACACAAATCTTCGAGAGAAAACTTCTAGAAAAGCAGAGGACGCTTACCCTACATGTGCACCTTTTCCATGCTCCCAATTTACTAAGCTACTCATTTGCTTTTTTTACTTTGTATATATTATTTTAGTTACTTAATGTTCTTTGTTGTGTATGACTGTTGTCCATGTTTGGTCTTTGTCCCTGGATTGCCTTCTTTTGATTTCCGCTAGAACCTTGGTTCCCTTGATTACTGTTTGTCTTTTTTGATGGTAATGTTCGATAGAATGATTTATGCAGCGAGAAGAAATTTTGTACATTTTATCGTTGTTTTGATAATTTCTTTTCAAGTTTTAAAAATTACCAACAACGTTATATATTTATACTGAACTATACCTAAATATGATTTGCAGTTATCTTTGCAAAGGCGTACAAATCACTAAATACGTTTAAAGCTGGAGGATTGGAGATCATTGGCTTCCATGCTACAGAAGCATCCCGGCGTCCATATCAGAATGATCTGGTGATTACACAAAACGTGTTTCTTCCGAACATTTGCGATTTTCAGGAATGGAATGAATTCAGTGAAAGTAAAAATAATTGCACTTCATGCATTGGACTGAAAGAATCGGGACAAGATGTAGATATTTGTAAGAAACATTGTGATTTTGATAATAGAAGAGGATACCAATTGCCTACATCGATCGAAGATGGTGATGATAATTCATTTGAGCAGGTAAACAAATCTTCTTTGTCAAGTATATTTGGACATGAAATGTTAAAACCGTGTTTGGACATTGTTATTGAAAACATTGCATTCCCAACAATGATTAAAGTTGTAGAAATCAGCACAGGTAAAGACGGAATGCACAAATACGTCTACCCATTGTTAACCGTCCATCCAATTGTATCAAATGTTGCTTACGTGACATGTAACAGTCCTGGTACATCACATGATATTTATACAAATGTAGAAATTATAGAATGGGATCTTGAATCCACCCCTCCTGTGGGTTTAACAAATGCCAACCTGGTTGTTGCACAAGGTATTCTTTGCCAACAAAAAAACTTGACAAAGGCTCTTTCAAAGTTGTCATTGGCTTTGAACGAAAATGACGGATTTCTTTTGATAGAAGAAAATACAAGGAATTGCCTAGAAATATTTAATCCGATTTCGGAGTCAGTTGAAGAGAACAACCGCACGAACAGTAAATTGAAATTGGGCTTGGTGTTTGGCGACGCAGGATATAATCTTATATTCACAAGAAGTAATGGTTCGTCTACTCTGTTTTTGCTGCGACCAAAACGAACAACTGAAACGAAACCGTTCTCAGTAATACAGCTAAATGATCTGACAGGTTCTTGGTTGGATAATTTGAAACAGGAAGTTGCCAATATCAATGATAGGAATTTGTGGCTGATTGTGAACTCAGAACCAAAAAGTGGAATTCTGGGCTTGTTCAAATGTCTGAAGCTTGAACCAGGTGGAGAAAATATACGGTAATTCAATTTAGTTTTGCATGTAATAACAAAGTATAATTCCGATCATTGCAAATAATCATGTTAATAATAGTATCTTCTATAGTTTGTTTGAGATGCAGTAAAAAAGAAAACAAAAGTACAACAATCTTTTTGTCAATCTAAAGACAAAAACAAAACAAAAAACACCATCCAAAAGATTTCATCCGCTCGCACTGTCTCAGAAAAATGAAAGAATTTATTAAAATTCGAAATTCATACTGTAAGCGATATTTTTGATTGAAGATGCATTTTCATCTGTGACATCAATGGTCCAAAGATCTGTCTAGAAGACTATGATTTCAAATTTTTACTCGAGAATGATTTGGTGATGAATGTATACAAAAATGGGAAATGGGGATCATACAGACAACTTACTATAAAAAGAGGTATGTATGTATGGGTTACGATAGTCCTTTTATTTATACACTTTTCTTATGAATTTCTTGGAAATTGGAATTACCTTCCGCGCCAGATAGACTGGTTAGCTCTCATACTTTATCAAAAAAGCATTACTATACACACATACGCTATATTTAGAAAATACAAAAAAAATATACATGTATGTACTTTTTATAATGTAATGTGATTATCTATTTAAAAGACAAATCAAGAGAACCAAGGTTATAGCGGTAATCAAAAGAATGTAATCCAGGGACAAAGACCAGACATGGAAAACAGACATACAAAACAAAGAACATAAAGTAACTAAAATCATACATACAAAGTAACAAAAGAAAAGGATCAACTCGGACTCCACTAAAACCTGGGAGCATGGACCAGGTGCACCGGTACGGTAAACGACTTCTGCTTTTTCTAGAAACACCTGCTGAGTTGCTAATAAAAAGTCAAGTCCGGGGTAGACAAACGAGAAAAGGAAAACTATAACCCGTTGAATAAATCAGTTTTCATGGTGCAGATGGATACACCATAACTATCCACGAGTTCATGATGACGACCATAAAACTTCTGTAGTGGGGACTTCAATCTTGTAGCAACATAGCCCTGTTCCAGAAGCCTATTTGTTAGAATTCTTAAAAAGCTTAACTGAATACAATTGTTGTTCTATAAATTTTAAAGAAAGATTATATCTTTTCAGAGACCTTGATTCAGCAGACACTGTGTCATCATGCTTTTGTTGATGTACGGACTAAAGGGGATTTATCAAGTTTGACATGGATTGAGTCTCCCGTGAAGTTTTACCACAAAGATGACCGTGAAATCCTTTGTCACGTTCAATATGCAGCACTAAACTTCAGGGACGTTATGCTTGCAACTGGTAGAATATCAGCAGAAGCTATTCCGGGAGAATTATTTTCCAACGATTGCATACTTGGAATGGAAATATCTGGGTTCGATGGTGCTGGCAATCGAGTAATGGGCCTTGTTCCTTCAAAGGTGCGAACATTTATTAAAAATGTCGGTGAACGAATCTACATATAAATCTAAAGTACTTTTTAAACATTTTGTGCAAGTGGTGATGCTTGTTTCTGGTCCTTTTAAGGCTCCAAAATTAAACAACTATTAAAACCACAAGCCTTCCTTTTGTGTTCTAAAATGTATGAAATATCTGCCATAGGACGTTAAAATAATCAATCAATCAATCAATCAATCCTTCGATGGAATGACACCTTATTGTAGAATTTGAAGTGACCCATCTGTTCAATTAATGAAAATGTAGTCTTGTCAATGAGCAAAAATGATTTTGCTTGGTCAACGTACGTTTCCAGAAATGATCAAAGTCAGTATCCAAATGCAGGTCAAAAAGGTATCCAAATTTTACATGTAAATAGCTCTATAGAGCGCATATTACAAAAGATTTCATCATATTTAATAGCATTAAAACAGATGTCTTCTATATTTTAGGGCCTTGCCACTACAGTAGTTATCAATAAAAAGTTTCAATGGTCAATACCTTATAGTTGGTCGCTCATAGATGCTGCAACTGTTCCGGTAGCTTTCGCTACAGCATATTACGCTCTGGTAGTAAGAGGGAGAATAAAACACGGAGAAAGAATTCTGATTCATTCCGGAAGTGGTGGTGTTGGACAGGCTGCCATTGCTGTAGCGTTATCTTATGGTTGTGAGGTGTTCACTACAGTTGGTTCAAATGAAAAAAAAGCATTTTTACAAAATAAATTTCCTCAACTGAAAGATCAGAATTTCAGCTCTTCAAGGTCGACTGAATTTGCTAATCACTTTATGGAAATAACGAAAGGAAAAGGTAGATATAAAATGTATTTATTAATATATTTTGTACTTTATTACTTATCTATTTTCGAAATTCGGAGTTTGTAGAACCTCAACTTATTATATGAATAATATTCATCGAAGTAAAAACAATTATATAACTTATGATTGTTGGAAAGTGAAAGGAAAGACATATATTTGAAACAAGTTATCTCCATGTCTATTAAGTAGGTAAATACAATAAAAAGCATGAACGGTCAGGTGTGTAAATTATTTGTGTCGGATCCAGAAAGACAATTGCACATTACTGAGCGTGCATCCAATGCAAACGATTCAGGTATTATATTACTTTTAACACCATGGCGCAAACTATGAAAACCTGATATAATACATGAAAAATAAATGATAATTTAGAGTTATTCTGGAAGGAACTGTCGGAAGTTTTGTGTAAAAAATAGTTTTTAAATATCTAAACTTATTATTTCTCACTGCAAAAAGGTCCCAAAGAGTATAGCATGTGTATAATTTAAAAAAAAAGCTTTTATTTTTGTTCTAGGTGTACATGTCGTTTTAAACTCATTATCAGAAGACAAACTGCAAGCTAGCATAAAGATCCTTGCTCAGCATGGCAGATTCCTCGAAATTGGCAAATTCGATTTGGCTAACAACAACTCTTTGGGTATGTTTGCAATTTGTTAGCTAAGTTTACTATAATTGACCATTGTGTCATCAAATACTGGTCTTTTAAGTTACTTAGTTTGCTCTTAGCGTCATTGAAATCAACGATTAACCACGATTAGCAACAAGCATGGTCCCGAGATTCTTAAAGCTACAACAACAGAAGTATTTTCAAAGTTGTTGGTTGGATTGTCAAGTAAAATTAATAACTACTCTTTTCGATGTTTTGTTTCAAAATATCAAATATTATGGTGTTGAACTTTTTACAAGTATTTCTATAAACAAACATGATAACGACAAAACGTATATATTGGAAAATTGAAAAGATTCAATTGAAAAAAGTTATTTCCTTTTTCGGAGGACCTATGTATGTATGTATATTGGAAACGATCAATAAGAACATTTGTGAAAGTATATTTCATACGTTTTAAGAACCAGCCTACATAAAATTCAGACACTGCCTACTGTAAACTGATTCATGGTGTAGACAAATCCACGGATCAAACGATGCTTTTTTTGTCAAAATAAGCCGTACTGATATGTTACAATAGTCCTTTCTGCACTTTTGAGAAAATCACACTTAAACATCTCACTTTACCAAAATATATCAGGAACAATAACTCTTGCAAAGTGCTTATTTCATGTAAAATCTAAATATCTTTTTTGTCTCAAAAGTGCACCACCAAAATTAAAAACTAAGACTGGTTATGAAGTCTGGTAACTGCTTCTGAATAAGACATTTGATAAATAAATTCCGTGTATTTTTCACATGCAGGAACCACCTCCTGTCTGATTTTTATAAAGACTACTACTTAAACTAAAATAGATGGTAAACATATGATGCTGCTGTGATTGTTTTTAAATGGTTAATTGAACTATTGTATCATTGAACTAAAGATGTTATGTTGCAGAATACAAACTTTCAGCAATTACGTTAACGGCGACACAAAAACTTTTAAATGGTCACTTTATATTTACAGGTATGTCAGTTTTTCTCAAGAATATCAGTTTCCATGGCATTTTGTTAGATGCTTTGTTTGAGGAAGATAACGAGGACTGGAAAGAGGTGGCCAAATTATTGACACATGGAATACAGTCTGGTGCTGTTAAGCCTTTGAACGCTACAGTATTTAACAATACACAAGTAGAAGAGGCATTTAAATGTATAGCCAAAGGCAAACATTTGGGCAAAGTTCTTGTTAAGGTACGAAACTATTCTTTGTAAAAATAGAATAAGCCCAGAACGCAAGATAATTTTAATGCTAAGCTATTGGTAACAAAGAGTAATCAAGGGAACCAAGGTTATAGCGGTAATCAAAAGAATGCAATCCAGGGACAAAGACCAGACATGGAAAACAGACATACACAACAAAGAACATAAAGTAACTAAAATCATACATACAAAGTAACAAAAGTAAATGAGCAACTCGGACTCCACTAAAACCTGGGAGCATGGACCAGGTGCACCGGTAGGGTAAGCGTCCTCTGCTTTTCTAGAAACACCCGCCGAGTTGCTCATAAAAAGTCAAGTCCGGGGTAGACAAACGAGGAAAGAAAAACCATGACCCGTTGAATAAATCAGTTTTCATGGTGCTGATGGATACACCATTACGATCCACGAGTTCATGATGACGACCATAAAACTTCTGTAGTGATGACTTCAATCTTGTAGCAACATAACCCTGTTCCAGAAGCCTTTTTGTCAGAGTTCTAGCGCGATACAAAAAGTCTGCGTAGTCCCGGCAAGCTCTGGCATAACGTATGAGTTGTGATATGAACACTCCATACGCAGGAGCCGAAGGGATGTTGCCACAGATGAAAGGAAAGTTGACAATTCTGAATGAAAAGTCATCACCTTTGTCGTAAAGTTTGGTCAATAGTTTTCCTTTACCATCGATTTCTAAGTGTAGGTCAAGATATGAGGCTGACTTCACAGTGTCTGTAGTATCTTTTATCTCACAATACCTTTAATCTTTAAACAAAAAGTCTCGAGTTTTGTTTCTTCCCTTTCTTTTTACATTAACAGGGGATGAACGTGATAATAAAAGAAATAATACACACAGAAACAACCGAAAAATGCGCACTTATCGAAATTACCTGTTAGGTAAGCAATGTGCATAGATACCATGAAAGTTAATATCGATATAAAGGGATCACAATCAAGAATAAACCGAAGAAATAAAAAAAGCTGTTACATTCCAGCCTTGGTACAGGCATACCAAAGGAATCTGGTGAGTTAGAACATATTTTATGTCACGATCTTTTCTCATTCAAGGTAAGAAATGAGTTAGGGATAGCACACCATAGTACAATTCATGCATCACCAAGAATTTACTTCAACCCCAAGAAGTCCTACATTATTACTGGTGGTCTTGGTGGATTTGGTCTTGAGCTTGCGAAATGGTTGATTTGTAGAGGTGCAAGAAACCTGGTTCTTACATCAAGGTCAGGTATAAAGACAGGTTACCAGACTAGGATGATCGAACAATTGAGAAGAAAGGGGATTACAGTACGGATATCCAAACATAACATCGTGGGTCAAGAAGCTTGTGAACAGTTATTTAAGGAATCATCCTCGATAGAACCAATTGGTGGTATCTTTCATTTAGCCATGGTTTGTTGATTATAAAAAATAGAATTTAAGACGTTTAAATAGATTGACGTGCATGTTCATATCAAAATAAAATATGTACATACATTGTTTTGCACTAGGTAAATCTTAACATAAGACATTCATTTTGTTCCATTTCTTATAAAAAATGATGTCATTGCAGGTTTATTTATGAATGATAAATAAGGTTTTTTTTTGTCGCAACATAGAAAAATCTAGGGAATCAGGGTTCGAACGGTAATCAAAAAGAACATATTCCAATATTCCACTACTTTATATACAGGGGCATTGGCATGGTGTAAACGTTCAGACCTTTAGTTGAATCATTTGCTTGGAACAGTGGTATACTTAAGGATTGTTTTTAATTTTATGCGAGCGAAAAAACTTTTTAAAAACCTTATTATTAAATATTTAACCAGTGTAAGTCAAAATAAGGATTTGTCCCATCACCATAGCCTAATTAGCTTAGATTAATTTTAGTTGTGGACTGTGGATGTACCGACTTTTATGACGTCACAGTACCGAGGTATTCTTTGGAAAATAACCTAAAGACTTATTATGCTCTTCGTTTGATGAGGTCTTTCTTCCCTGCCATTTTTTAAAGTTATTCCCGTCTTCATGCCAGTCTTACCATTTTTTTCTCCTAATTAACAAACTTTACTACATTGTTTCAAGAATGGCTGGTTAAGTTTTTTTTTATTATAGGTATTAAAAGATGGTCTTCTTCAAAACCTTACAAAGGAGCAGTTTGATGAAGTCTGCGAACCAAAGATAAATGGAACCCTTAATTTAGACATAGCGTCAAGAAATCTTTGTAAGAGCAGTCTCGACTGGTTTGTTGTATTTTCCTCTCAAGTTTGTGAGAATGGAAATGCCGGTCAAACTAGTTATGGTTTTGCAAACTCTGCAATGGAAAGAATCTGTGAAGATAGAGTAAACAGTAACTTGCCAGGTATTTATATCATACGTCATTCCATGTCCTTTTACGTAAAGACTCTATTTAAGAATTGGCAATAATAAAAAAAGTTTGTCTATTGAAAAATAACATAAATTTTCCATGCGTATATTGTTTATTGCGCGAGGTGCAATAAACAAAATATGCACATGGAAAATTTATTTTATTTTTCAATAGACAAAATTTTTATTATTATCAATTTTTATAAATTAATTTTAATACATATTTTTATCTTTAAACATGAGAAAAGTGCTCTGAATTTAACTGAATAGGGGCGTGTCAATATTTTTTTATCCATTGAGATATAACAAAATTATTTTTATCAATCTGATTACAGTATTTATCTCAAATCAATTTATTTGTACATTGGACGAAAAAACAAACTCTATTCAAATTAAAAACAGGCACGAGTTCTAAACATGACAAAATTATGTCGATGTTTTTTGAACCAATTTATGTGTCTTAATAATTTATGTTTTTGTCTTTACTTTTTAATCCTTTTTTTCCGATTACTGATTTGCAGTTAGTCATGTATTGAAAGTTTGAGTATTGTACATTTCAGGTTTGGCAATTCAGTGGGGAGCCATTGATGATGTTGGAATTGCTATTGAAACGCGTGGTACTGATGACATTGTAATCGCCGGTACGCGTCCTCAAAAGATTGCTTCCTGTTTACACGCTCTCGACATGATTCTTACTCAGTGTACACCAATTGTTTCCTGTTATGTACCAGCAGAGAAACACCTCAAAGAATGCACAGAAGTTAATCTTGTCGATTCAGTGTTTCGTATTTTAGGTGAGATTATAGCCAGTTACATATTTAAAAGATAAAAGAGGTTTAGATACATGAGATTGTACAAAGGTCGACTGGTTTAGCCTTTAGTGTCAATTGCATTTTTATTTCTGTATATTGGGTTTGTTAATGTAATTTTAAAATTTGCGGATCTCGATAGAAGGCAAACTTAAACGTCTCTATACATTTAAAGCGTTATGAAAAAAATCAAAATACGACTTCCTGGCAATTAAAATTGGTTTGCATGTTGTAATTTTAATATTAGTGCAACCGGTTATACCCGTATTAGTCCAATGATAAGCTTAAAGTTGAGTGGTCAGTGGACATTCGGATAGGACTTTTGCAATCTGACACCGTGAATTCACGAAAATGAGTCCGTGAATCCAATCCAAAAACATATATAGGACGAGAATGTCCAGGAGATTTAAACTTTCTATCAGTTCTTAGGGATTTTAACCTATGTTTGATAGAATTAAGGCTGTCATTGTCTATGTAATTATCTTTTATTAATTAATGCATTTTATCAAGGGAAGGCCAGCTTTATTCTTTTAAGTTATATAATTATATTTATAAATGTAAAATGTTAATATTCGTGTACGTCGATCGTCAATAATAGTTTTTAATACTCACAGTACTTGTATGGGAAAAACTATAGTATATTGGGGGTGGGCAATAGTGGGATGGAATTTTGAAACGGGAGGATAGGGAAATCATTTTTAAAGTATTTATTGATATGGAAAATGTATAAATTTAATCAAAAATGACAGTTTAAATGTTGAAAAATGGAAATAAATACCTTTTAATTTGATAATGTAGATATTTTGATACAGAAAAATGCAATGGGGAGGATTGAAATTTTTCTTTAGGGAACGGGGTGGTTTATGGTGTAAATGGGTAGTTTATACCATTCAAGGTCTGTATCATCTAGTATACTTATTGTACATGTGAAACAAAGTACCTAAAATGTCCCAAATCAATCCCAGACTTGACTTAATTCCGAAGTATTGAACGTATATTTCCTTCAAAGGCACTACATCTTTTTTTCCTGCTCGGTCATAAATTTGATTTGCTTTATGTGTAGGTTTTCAAAGTAGGAAAACCATGGAATATGAACTTTAAATGGTCACAGAACAGACGGTTGACATTAATTTAAATGGTAACACATACTTTTCTATAAAAATGATGTTTAAATGCCTCAATTTTTTCTTCTAGGTGTTACGGATACTAGCTCTATTAAACCAAACAGAAGTTTAGGTGAACTTGGCCTTGATTCATTGATGGTCGAAGAGGTCAGGAACACCTTGGAAAGGAAATTCGGTGTTTTTTTATCTATGCCAGAAATTCAACATTTGACACTAGATAGGATGAAGAATCTTAATATCCAAATCAGTGAAGGAAAATGACATAATGCTGAACGTTTATACAATTTACAAGGTGTGATTTTCTTCACATCGTATTACACTAATACTCGGAACTTCTCGAAAACCGCTGAATAGAATTTGATGAAACTTTCTCACATTCTGTTCCACATGATGCAATAGTAAACCCTGTATTCTGTATTTTTTTTTTTTTTTTTTGTTTTTATTTCAATAACTTTCATGGTTTCTTAATGTTCTCGTTTTCTATTTGGGCCTTTTGGGGTTTCCTGATGCAAGACATGGATTTTGTCTTTGGTCGACCAAGGGGAGGGGGGTTTTCTAATCTGCAATTACTCTGAAACTTCTAACATGGACTTTGTCATTGGTCGTCAAAGTAATGAACATCTTCTAATCAGTAACACATCTAAAACGGCTAAATGGATTTTGAAGAAACTTTCACTCATTCTTTATCTCATGATGCCATATGATGGGAGTATCAAGAAGTAATTTTGCTCAGAGTGGTTATTGTAGCTTATTTTAGATTAAACAGCCCTTCTCTTTAGGAAACACAGGCTATATTGTATAACCTATGATGTGATAAATGTCGAATGACAGACCCACAATTAGTGATTCAAATAATTCAGTTCTGAATTACATTTGATTAAGGATAATATTGTTATTTCATGTACAACATTACCAGGTTTTGGGTTGTTTACATTTTTATAAACTGAAAAATAAACAATTTTTAAATAAAGGTTCCAATCGTTAATTTTTTTGCCCCTTTTTATAAAACATAGTATTGTAATCAGCGTAGGAATGCTTTATTTTCTATTTTCATATATTCACATGTAGCTGGAAGCAAAAGAAAGTTTAGCTTTCCCATATGATAAGTAACAATTTCAATGCTGAAAAACTCGAATGAGTTCAATTCCATTTGGAATTGACATGGTTATAATGATTCCATGTGACGACATTCATGTCACTTCAGGTGAAAGAAAATTGATTAAATGCAATAATTTATACATATAGTATAAATTGTCAGTTTTATGACATTTTCATCAATTTGTAATGGCTGACTTATATAAATAAGGGCAGTTCGATTTTCCGCCAGAATTTCAACACTATAACCAGTCAAAAAATATTTCATGATATACATGTATAGCAGATCGATGGAAATGATTATAGAAAGAGTTGATTTAGGAGAATAGTTTCATTTTTTTTTCAATCTTGAGATATGATGAATCATCTACTGCCTTGTTTATAGACAGAACCATACTTCGGAAAAGAAAGTGCCAATGAACTCGACTACCATAAATACAATGCTGTATTAACATAACTTAAACATTGACTGTGTGTCGTGCATAATTGAATAGGCAGACTGTGCCTGGCGACCATTCGTAAGATGGAAGTATCACATGATCTATTGCCAGGAAGTAGCACGAATTGCAGGAATATACATGTATTGTTAGTTTTTTCAATTATAAGGAATTTTTTTACACCAAATTTTCTGTTTTTAATTCGTGTCATCTTGAAAAGCATCAATAAAATAAAACTGCAATACTTGTTTCCTTGTGTATTTAACTGAAAAAAATGGACGTGCAACTTTTGTGTTACTTTTTTTTTAATGTTTTACAAAAAAAGTTAACAATACAGTACTTCTTCTGAAAAAAAAAAATTTGATTCAAAATGATACCAATAAATTCTCACAAAACCATTTACATACACCTTATTCATATGTACATTTCTTAAACATATACATGTAAAATTCTAAATTCAATACACATGAACCACACTGGGCACATAAAAAATGTGTGATGAACATCCATGATAATAAAGTGAAACCTGTCTAAAGCAAATCCTGGTGGTAACAATCATATCAGTTTCAATGTTTAGAACCTGTTAACCAAACATCTGCCACACCCCCCCCCCCACCCCGCCCCCCTAATAAAAGAAAAACAAAAAACAAAACAAACAAAAACCATCGAACATTTAGTCCTAAAGGGTTTTGTTTTAGACAGTTATCTATGTAGTAGTTGTCATATTTTGATGTGATGTGACAGGATGAGAAGCGCATCCCTACAAAAGTGTGAATATACATGAACAAATTTGTGGTTTTGATTGTAGAAATATTACCAAAAATTAATTTATAGTTTACAAAAATCTTACCTAAAACATCCTAAATAATATTAAACAACTGCATATAATTTTGTAACTGAAATCAGTGCTTGCAATGGGGACTCAAGAGGAAAGGGGTTGGACCCTAACTTTTGTTGTATAATTTTGTAAATTTTGTGCAAAATTAGGGCAAACATGAGAAAATAGTTGCCTGGAACCCCACTTCAAAGTTTACAGGATCTCTCCTGGTTTTGCACTCGAAAGAGGAAACTAATATACAATCAGAATTGACTCAATAGGGTTTGTAAGAGTAATCAAGGGAACCAAGATTATTGCGGTAATCAAAAGAATGTAATCCAGGGACAAAGACAAGACATGGAAAACAGACATACACAACAAAGAACATAAAGTAATTAAAATCATACATACAAAGTAACAAAAGTAAATGAGCAACTCAAACTCCACTAAAAACTGGGAGCATGGACCAGGTGCACCGGTAGGGTAAGCATCCTCTGCTTTTCTAGAAATACCCGCTGAGTTGCTCATAAAAAGTCGAATCCGGGTAGACAAACAAGGAAAGGAAAACTATGACCCTTCGAATAAATCAGTTTTCATGGTGCTGGTGGATACACCATAACGATCCACGAGTTCATGATGATGACCATAAGCAAGTCTCGTTCTGGTTTCAGTTTCCCTTCTGGAATTTCTGATGTAGAACCTATTGAAATCTGAAGACTGATCTGCATTTTATTGTTTACTTCCGGGAAATTGAAACAATGCAATCACAATGCAAAATCTTCTATTTCATGTTTTTCTTAATATCTTTATTATGCTGGACTAGACATTTGTCACATGACGAGACTTTCATAAAAAACACAAAAAACTTTACAGGCTGAAAATGGAATGTTAGATATTCAAGATGGTTTATGTACAAATACTAATTACATACAAAAATAAATACAAAAATCTACAAAGGTTAATTTTCATATCAAAACAGCTGAACAGTACTGTATAGAATACAAATTGGTACAGTAGTGTTCATGTTTAAAATGTATAAGTCATCAGTCCTCATTAATATGTGTTCTCACAAATGAACAAATTAACACAAAATGTAACTTAAAATATATGTTCATTCATACAACAGTTGGCATTCATTACATTGAGTGACTGATATGTAAAATTTGAGGAAGGTGTTGTTTGGACATCTTCCTCTTTTAGAACAATGTAACCGAAATAATAACATAACCTTTTTTGATCAGATGGAAATATTTTAATTTGATGAGAATCCTGCCATTTGATTGGTTTGTTGACAAAAATCAACATTGTTTCAATTGTATAAACTAACTTGCTATTCAGGCCACGCCCACCTTTTACGGAACTACTTTCTGTTTGTCAACATCCGAAACAATGTTTTCAGTCAAACTGTAACGTTGAAACATTTTTGTAACAATAATTTATTAACTAATTATATGTTCACAAGGTTTATGTCAAATTCCTGCTTTAATAACTGTGTCTTCAATTTTGGAAAATAACTGAACATTTCCCAATGATGAAATGACAGTGTCTTGCAGCTGATTTTAAAATGGCGGCCAATTTGTTTACTAGAATTACTACACGGCGGGAAAATTAAAGTTGCTGTTTACTCAGTAAAAAGTGATGGATATATCATATTTTTTTATTTTTAATTAAAATATAATGAATGTATTCAATTTCTGATTAGTTTATACGCTTGGTGGATTATTCAGCGTAAACGGACCCAAATTAGGTTATAGCGTATAAACTAATCAGAAATTTAATACATTCATTAAACAAATTTACATTAAACAGATATTTGTTAGTTAGACAGGTTGAATGTTTTTGTTGTTGGTTAATTTGCAAGACAACTTTTCTGTGGAGGGCAGAAAATTTATGAAAATCTGAGGGTTAGAGCAGAAGCCAACTACATGTATATTTATTACTATACCTCATTAGTTATTGTTACAGTACTATATATATATGATGTACTTGGTTGATATGATTAATGCTGAGCTACAATTAAAAACAAAATTCTTAAGGTCACAAAATTAGAGCACCTGCTATTGAGGTCTTTCCTGACCTAACTTGGTCATGGAATCTACATATACCCTATGATATTATTTTGATTATGGGCAGTCCAAGTCATTAGACAATCTTTCTTGAAAGACAAGGTTTCATGGTTCAAACAAACTCTCTCTTAGAAATATTTCTATATGCTTCCATTGTATTTGACATGCTGACATGGTATTTCCGATACCTACATGGTATAACTAGCTCTTTGTTAAAAATTAATATTAAGATTTATACCATTTAAAAGTCCAAAAGACCTAACTTTTTAATGAGTTTATATTGATCAGGAATTTCCATGAGTGCCTGCAGAGCGAATCCTGCCTGGGGATTTCTTGCTGTGGACATCACCTTGTGAAATTCTACAAACTGGAAATTGTCAAATTTTCTAGCAGGAATTCTGTCATCAAATTCTTCCATGGTATCCCAGGGTCCATCACCAACTCCTACCATGATTATTGACAGCGGCCATCTTGAAGCTTCTACAATAGCGTTGACAGTATCTCTCTCGCTTGTCACTTGGCCATCAGCTACTATAACCAGAATATGATACTGTGAAAAAAACAAAAGTTTAATTTATTTATGTTTCAGAAGTAACATATTATGAACAACTCGTCAGATGTTTCTAGAAAAGCAAAGGATATTTATCAGACCAGTCCACACCTGATCAATATTACCAGTTTTTTGTCAAAACTAAGATGCTCATTTCCTCTGTGTAGTTTCTGTTAGTTAATTCATGTTATTAGATATTTAATCAACCACAGTTTTTTTCAATAATAAAATAATTGCAACAGAAATTTCTGAAAATATACATAACTTAAGTTTTCAGGTTGATAATAGATGCTTGTCTATAAAAAAAACAATAAAAAAGATGTGGGAATACATTATCACCTAAATGATCCTGGTAGGAAGCCTAAATACTCACAGATTTAGTTCTCTTGACAATATCTATAGCTTGTCTGATTAGTGGAGCAAAACTAGTAGGACCACTCATTCTCACGTTAGGTGTAAGCTGGTTATAGGCATCTAACACATCATGGAATCCATTACAGTAACCCTGTAAGTGATAGCTAACTATGTTAACTTTTGATGTTATACATGTAATGCATTAATGAAAGGTATGAGGCATAATGATGAGAATATGGTCCAAAAATATCAATTTTGTTGTAACAAGATAAAAATTATTCAAAATGAAAAGTAATAACAAAATTACTATATTGATAAAATCTAGATATAAAGGAATAATCAAAAGGCAATCTCAGGGTAAAAACCACCACAATGGTCCTGACTTGGTACAGGCATTTCAAAATGAAAGGTGGGTTAAACCAGGTTTTATAGCGTGCTAAACCTCCTGGTTTCATTAAGGTTCATCAAAACATAACAAATTTATAAATAGTAGGAAAATGATTGTTTTGTGGCTTAACTGGGCAATGTTGCCCCAATTATACCTCACTTAAGAAAAACTGTAGAGAATTGTACATTTTTTTTTTGTTCATACATATTTACATCCAGAAAATTACCACTATGTCAAAACCCAAGAAATAACTTAATTTTTCACATTTGAAATGAAATAATGAATGTATTCACTAAATATTAACATGTTTTTGGGTCTGGAGAGTCTGAGACCATTTCTTTACCAGAAATTTGGTCAGAAAGTGACCAAAAAGTACAAAATGAATAGAATATCATCAAGCAATGCTTTTGCCTTTTTTATGCAAGAATTTTCAGAAATCTGTATGTTTTCTCTGTTGTTATGGGTTCAAGTCTCCAAATTCACAATAAAAAACTTTTAACACTTGATAATATACAATGTATTTTCAGTTGTATTCTAGGTCAATACAAGTCTTAAATGCCCAGTAGTGTACATGTATGTCTAGTTTCCATTATCATAAGGTTATACTATTGTATATTGATTCTGTTCATTTTGTGTGTAGATATTTCTTTTTCCTATTTTCACATTTTGACAATGTACTTGAATTATGATGTCTCTGAATAGTCCTTCCATTTTGATGCTTCAGCATACATGTACATGTATGTTTTGCAAAAATTCTGTAAGAAATTACCAGCAACTTCATACCTACATGTACGACTTTTTGTGAAATCAAGTCCAGGCCATTTCAATTTGAAGACTTACAAATCATGAGTTGGTACCAAACAGTCTTCAACATTTATCATACATGTACATTTGTACATGTACCAGCAATACTGATAAATACTGAAACTTAATATGTTCTAGAGACAAAGTCACACAGACAGAGAAAATTAGACAGCTAGGCTAAAACTCCATGAATTATTTGTTAAAATTGGGTATCCTTACCTCTGATCTGAAGGAGAAAACAGATCGATCTTTCGTTGAAGCATCACCAAACCCAAATGCTGGAATAACTCCATCTTCATCAAAGGGTTCTAGAGTTTCTCCAAGAATACAAATTACCTGAAAAAAATATTGTTGATAAATATAAATTGGCTGTATGAACAATTTTGGATCAGAACTCAAAATGTGCAAACTTTTAAAATATTTACTGTTAAAATATTTACAAATAAAAACCAGTCAGCCAGCCAATAAAACAACAGGCATTGTTTTAATATTTTCACTATTAAAATAAACTAAAAAACTGATGGTGTAAAACAAAACCAATATGAATCGAGGATTTGTTTTTGGTAAATTTCTATGATTTCTATAACCTGATCAATTCTGCTTTCCCTGTTAACTTTTTTTCTACGCAAAAAACAAAATTACAAAATGCTATCAGAAATCTCGAAAGTAAACATACATGTATCATTAAAATTTTAACAAAACAAAACTTTTAAATGTTAACATTTATAAAAATCAGATATATTGTCAGGGCCTAACCTTCATCCCCTCATGCAAACAAAATACTACACATTTTACTTACTTATGCGACAATCAGTAATACATGCAATAAGGTATACACACTGTGACCCAAATAAGATACAAAACCCAACAGATAAACAAAGATTTCAATGAAAGGATTGCCAATTATTGACTTGTTGTTTTTGGCAGCTAAACCCAACATGATTTTTTTTATTAGTTAGTCAAGATTTCAATCATTTAGTCACCCATATGACCTCACATAGATACTACAGCTAGATCTCAAGTTGGTATTGCCATTTTACTTTCTGAAGTATGAAGGTTGGGGACTGTGTGGCCAATTTTATTAAAATTAGACCTAATCATTGTTCCTTTCAGTGAAGTTTTCACAATCATGAAAGCTAAAATCTGATTGGCAAATAAAAACAGAATTACAGCAGTTTTTTTTAAGTCCAGACTGGAAATACGACAGTGAGCCTGTCAAGCTATGACGTTCTGTTGAGACATTCAAAACCGATGTTATTCTGTATATCAGGAACACCATAATCCATTTGATGTAATGTTGTCATTGGAAATGGCGAGTATTTTTCAGTATCACGACAGTAGCATGATATAGGAATTATCAGGCAGAACAATAGACAAACAATAAAGTTGCCTATGAGAAGGATTATCTGAATAGAAAGTAGAATGAAGTACATGTTAAGATCAAATCATTCTTTAAAATTCATTACAGTAAAACCTGTCTAAATCAAACCAAGAATAAACCTGATATCTGTATAATACAGACATGTGGTGAAGTTTGGAATTGGTGTAAACTGAAAACTTAAGCTGAACTTCTTGCATTAAGTGCCAGCCTCTGTAAGAATCAGGCAGTGGGTAAAATATGGTATGGAAAAACCCACCATTTTGAAAGTTTTATCTTGACTATTTGCATTATCATATTTAAGGGAAAAATACAAACTTTTCCATCTCATTTTGGTATATTGAGTTACTGCATTGAAAATGAACATTTCAAGAGCAGATAACTCAAAAACCTTATTTTCCTACCATTCTATTGAAACATTCCTGAACAAATCTAGTTCACGATCAAACAGCGGCCTTTTCAAATAGAGAAAACAGTCTTAAGTGAAATTATATTGTCAGATCTGTGGATTTTTGACATGCATATTTATTTTTTTCCAATTTTGTCTAAGTCTTACAAAGACTTTCACTTCAATGAATTTGGCAAGACATACAGAAAATATTCTAAAAGTTCTAACCTCTCAGGGGAACTGTCAGAAGAGCTGGCTCTGAAAGGGTCATTCAGTTCTAGAGCCAGTTCTTCTGACAGTTCTAGCAGTGCCAGCTGTTTGAGAACAGTTCTACTAGTATAACCAGAAGAGCTTGCTCTAGAACTGTTCTAAATCTGTCAAAGAACTGTTCTTCTGACAGTTCTAGGACAGTATTGTGAGAGGTTATAACTGATCTCATCTGTACATGTACATTAGCTTACATACATGTATGTGTTCATATACATGTATATTTTAATTCTTGAGGTGCATTTTTTTCTAAAATAAACTTTATTTATTCATCAGACAAAAACATGGCTATCTTTGGAATCTTTGGTTAACCATATTTAAAAAAAAAAACATGTACCTGTTGGTAAGGGTTCATAAATCTGGGTTCAATTGCATGTAGACTGTTACCACTGAACGTGGTATGACCTTGATGTAAGTTGCTGACGGTATAATCAATACCTGAGAAATACAATATAATACACAGTGTTAAATAAACACGATACATGTACATGGGCAGGGCTTAGTGTCATAAAACATCTAAAATTGAGTTTTTTCCCAATTCATTTCTTTTTTATTCCCAGTAACCTCAAGGATTGTAGGAAATAATAAATGAGAAATGTTTTATGAAAACCAGGCCCTTGTCTGTTCAAAATAGGAAATTAGGTAGCAACCATTTGATTTTAAGCAAGGGCCAGGCCAAAGAGTAATTAAATACTTAGACAGATGTAAAATTACTTATACACTGTTATTGTGATTACTTATTTCAGTGGCTTAGATACATGTAGATTCTTGAATTAGTGGATTTGACAATTGCATTATACAAATGAAGGGAAATTTCCCTTTCTTTTTCATTTAGAAACAAATTTCATGGTTTCTCAGGCAAAATCCTTGAAAAATTGTGCTCCACAAACACAGCAGTACTTACACAGTAGAATACTTAAATTATAATTTTTTGTTGATACTATTTTTTTGCAAATTCTATGGCTCAGAAAATGAAAAAAAATATTACACTGTCAGAGAAATGAATTTTTACTCACATTTTTTGTCTTCCATGAAAAATTGTTTAGCACTAAAACATGTAAAAGTACAAACATGTAGTATGTTTTCGGTATAATCTGTAACTTTGTCATTATTTGCCACATACAATTACTCTATGGCAAACTATTGTTACATGTACAAACAGGAGTTCAAAAGTCTGAGGTCTTGGACTCTGACACAGGACGTTGAAAATTATCATTTACCTAAGTCTTGAACACACCATACTGTGAAAGCACTATTGTTTGTGGGGTACCAATTTTTGTGGTTTTCGTGGATAGACCAAACCACGAATTTTGATTCCCAAATGAAAAGGAGAACCCCATTGATGTGTATATTGAAAACTTTAAATCCATGAATTCAAGAATCCACGAACTTGTGTTTCTTCCCTGATCCACGAAAATTGGTATCCACGAATTACCCTTTCACAGTGTTTAGGTTTAATTTTCTAGGACCTTTTGCTTTCTTATACGTCCAGGACCTTTCACTCTTAGTCTTAAAAGTAAATTTTAACCCCTGACAAATTTTGTTGATTTCATGGAACTGTCAAACCTCTAATTCTTTTTTCAACAGAAATGTAAAAACTGGAGAGGTTGTAATGATTACAAGTAATTTGTGAATCAAAAACTCACATGGTATGGTAGCTTGCTGATCTTGTACAACTTTCAATATGAAGGGTTTAACCTTCTAAATTCATATACATGTACATGTACATGTATGATCCTAGCCCAATATAAATCAAATGGTTACTCCCTGAATTATAACTGTGTAGGACATTACTGAACATACTCTTTGGTAAGGATTCAAATCAGTAGGTGTAAGATGGTGTAAAGATCTGCCTCCGAATGTCTTTAAACCCTGCTGTAGATTGCTAGCTGTGTAATCCATTCCTAGAAATCGTACCATACATATATATGTGTAAAATCTGTGAATTTCTGAAAATTTGTATGTCAAATTCATGAGAACATTACATGAATGTGTAATTTGACTTATGTGCTGTATTAGTTCTTAAATCAGTCACTTTAGATAGAATATTAGTCATCTACATGTAATTGAAAGTAACAGCAATTTTACAGACTTCTTTTCAATTCTGATTTTCTGAGAATTCATACATCAAATTCATACATGTACATGTACATATAACTCTTCTTACATGCTGTTTTAGTTATTAAATCAGTCAGTTAAGCCACACATAGAATATCAATTAGTCATCTAATTGAAAGTAAAATAAGATTACACACTGCTTTTGAATTCTGATAAAGAAATTAAGTACATGTACTATTTTATTATGACTTCATGAATAGATCCAGAAATCCAAAAAAAGTGGAAATTGAGGGGGAGGTCTGGAAATTTAATTTGAAATACGGGTTCTGGCTATAGTTGGCAAATTTTTCCCAACTTACTAATAAAAACCAACAAAATTTTCATACAAAACTGTAAAGGAAGAGGGTTCTCAATTAACCTCGGGAATCCTCTCCCTGGATTCGTCACTGTGTTGCTGATAATGTATAAGTATTGTATTGTATGAATGTGTACCTATATCTACTAACTTACCAAATATTAGATTACATGATTCCAACCCTGCTTGTCTAATGGCATTGGTCACATTATCAAGTGATGTAAATTTGTCCAAAATAGCATTATAATTAGATGATCCACCACCAAACATTTTCCACACACTGTTCTGTTGCATGCTGGCACTGTTTTTTTGAAGATTTGATAAATCTGGATACAGTCTGTTATTCTGGTTCCCGGTTGACCTGGGACCAGGCTTGTTGCTTTCAGCACCACAGAAATACCAAATGCAGAAAACTATCACAGCAAATATAACTATGCTAATGAATTCCATTGTAAATGTATTTCTTCAATCCTTGCCAACTATAAGAAAGTAAAAGACCAACACTTGGAGTCTGCTTCTTCCAACTGAATTTTTAATGTTCAATAAATGAAAGAAATTTATCAATTTATAATTCTCTATGTAGTCGTCGGTTGTTACCTAATTGGTTCAATATAGTCATTAATCTGAAAAAAAAAACAAAGAGCACAAATGTTCAAACCTGAAATCAAATCCCATGTTTGATCTGATCCGAAAGAAAGAATATTGTTTAGCTAAATCCTTTAATCTCACTTTCCACTATATAGATGACGTATTATCTTTAAACAATCCTAATTTTGGGAATTTGATACATTGCATCTACCCAAAAAAATTGAGATAAAGGATACTACAGACACTGTGAAGTCAGCCTCATATCTTGACCTACACTTAAAAATCGATGGTAAAGGAAAACTATTGCTAAGGGCTTATTTGCACTAAACAATTAAATTTCTTGACACAAACTACATTTTCTTACTCAATGCACCTTAACCTACAAAAAAAATTGTGGTTTCTATGGTGAAAATACTATTTTTTCAGATGCAGGGTTCCCAAAAACTTGCCATAAGGTAGTACAATACAGTTAGGTCATTTCTGAAAATTTGGTCTCATTTTGTTGAAATAAAGCTGTTTTGAGGCAGTCCGCACAGAAATTTCTAGTGTTTTGTCATAAAAAGTGCATATTTTTGAAATCTTTGGTATGTGGAGGTTCAAGTCATTTATAAATAATTTAGTGATTATTGTTATAAAATCCAGTAGCCATGGTAACATACTGAAAAAATATTACTGAGTTTTAGTACAAATGAGGGGTGCAATTCAAAAACTAACAGCCAATTACTATGTTTTATAAAATGTCAGGCATTTAGACACTACCACAGGATGAACGCATGCATGGAGTAGGTGAAAAAAGGGTAAAAATAATAAGACCCTATCGATTCATTCTCTCACAATTTTAGTTCCAAAAGTTCGTGCGAAATAAGGTATTTTGAAAATCAGCCACCTGATGCTGAGGAGAGAACCTAATATGGCAGGGGACTGAAGCTTTCTGGATACCATTCTTCATTTAAATTACACCTGTTTACCATTACATATATTACATCTCTCTATGTATAAATGCTTAACTACATTTAAACAATATATCCACCAAATTTCAACTTTTAATTTTTTTAAGTATTACAAAATTTGACCGGGGTAACTTGGTGTGCGAAACAGTGTGCCACACTGTAACTGTATAGTGCACCCTAAAGGATACTATAGACACTGTGAAGTCAGCCTCATATCTTGACCTACACTTACAAATCGATTGTAAAGGAAAACTTTTGACCAAACTTCTCGAAAAACATGATGACTTTTCATTCAAAATTGTCAACTTTACTTTCATCTGGGGCAACATCTCTTAAGCACCTGCGTATGGAGTGTTCATATCACAACTTATACATTATGCCAGAGCTTGCTGAAACTAAGCAGACTTTTTGTATCACACTAGAATTCTAACAAATAGACTTCTGGAGCAGGGTTATGTTGCTACAAGATTGAAGTCATCACTACAAAAGTTTTATGGCCGTCATCATGAACTTGTGGATCGTTACCGTGTATCCATCTGCTCCATGAAAACTGATTTGTTCAAAGTGTCATAGTTTTCCTTTCCTCTTTCGTCTACCCCGGATTTGTTGTTTATGAGCAACTCCGCGGGTGTTTCTAGAAAAGCAGAGGACGCTTACCGTACCGGTGCACCTGGTCCATGCTCCCAAATTTTAGTGGAGTCTGAGTTGCTCATTTGCTTTTGTTACTTTGTATGTATGATTTTAGTTACTCTATGTTCTTTGTTGTGTATGTCTGTTTTCCATGTCTAGTCTTTGTCCCCGGATTACATTCTTTTGATTACCGCTATAGCCTTGGTTCCCTTGATTACTCTTTTATTTTTGTTCAAGTTTTGTACATTGTATCTACATGTACTGTACAACAAATGTTTCAAAACATCAAGTGTCTGTGACATGAACATACATGTACGATGTACATGTATGTGTTCTGGCAAAAGTACAATAACATTTTTGTCTTTAATCTTATCAAGGCTTGAAAATATCACTCGAAAAAATCAGTGACGAGTACAATTAAATATTGCCAGATATACAACAAAGCGTAAGTTTCCAATCCTGTCTACTATAAAAGTCCTTGTTCCTAAATAAGTTACATTTGTAAACTTTAAGACAGTCTGGAAAAGGCAGTGGCTGCATGTCCAAGCATTCATGGACAGGGAGTATCTTCAGGCTATTTGACCACACATCAGGTTTTTGTCAATAACATAGGAAATTGTGATGGAAATGCACAATTCAATACAGAAACATAGTTAAAACTTATCTGCAAATGCACAACTATTAATGACTTTGTGATTTAATTACAATTGAAAGCTTATTTCACATATTCAACCAAATTCAAGATATTAGAACATATTTGTTCACAATGTCCAATAGCCCCCATTATATTTTAACATGAAATTAACATCATCTGGACAATGCAGCCAGTGATCCTGGTCATTACTCCAAGGTCTTGGTGGAGTCTGCGTCATTCTTATTTTTCTTAAGGTTTTGTATGTAGCCTTTCCCTAATTAGTTCTAGTTTATGCATTTTATCTGCTGTCTAAATCAAGACTTTCAACCCTTATAGATTATGTTTTTACTTTAAATTTAATTAAGGTTGGATGGATAATTTGACATTAAAACATGACATGCTAAACCACAGTTAACTTAATAAAAGGTTTTAATCATACATGTATCAGGAAATATTTTAATTATTAAGGTAATCCAAAGCAATTCCAATGTGTGTAACTTTCAATTTCTCTGTTATGGTGTATCCATCTACACCATTAAAACTGATTTATTCAACAGGCCATAGTTTTCCTTTCCTCTTTGGTCTACCCCGTTTTTGACTTTTTATGAGCAACTACGTGGGTGTTTCTAGAAAAGCAGAGGTCGCTTACTCTACCGGTGCACCTGGTCCATGCTCCCAGTTTTAAGTGGAGACCAAGTTGCTCATTTGCTTTTGTTACTTTGTACGTATCATTTTCGTTACTTTATGTTCTTTGTTGTGTATGTCTGTTTTCCATGTCTGGTCTTTGTCCCTGGATTACATTCTTTTGATGACCACTATAACCTTGGTTCCCTTGATTACTCTCTCACATGTTATCTCCGTCTTAAAAGTCTTCAAAATATGAAACAGATATACATGTACATTGTATTTGGTTACAAGCTTAAAAGTGGCAGTTCTTCACACAAAGTATTTCTTTCAACCATATCCTTGTCTGCCATTATACTTGTACAAGTACATGGTATATTTTCACACTTTGAATTAATTGTGTTTTTTAAAAGTCCTCATTATGTTTTGTATCAATAGATCCAAAAGCTTATAATCTCACTCTCATCTTTTCCACTAACACATGTTATTGCTGCAAACCTGATGTGTGGATGATTAGACTGGAGAGGCTCCCCGTCCATGAATGCGTGGACAAATAGCTACTGTCTTTCAGAAAGGTCTTAATTTGGTAAACAAGTCCACCAGTACAATGTATAAGATCCCTTACTGAGGTTGTATACCAAAGCAACCATTTTTCAATTCAGTGTCCAAAGCTCTTTTCTAGATCTGATTTGGTCATGATGACCCATAAAGGGACTAGATAAAAAAGAAGTTTTGGAAACTGAATCCTAACAACAAAAAGGAATTAAGGTATTCACATGATGGACCATTCTATAGCTAGCAGGTGCTAGTTAAAATGGCAGTTGGTCAAAATGGCACCGTGTAAATAGTTAAAATGGCACCTGGTTAAATTGGCACTTGGTTAAAATGGCACCTAATACATGTATAGTCAAAATGCCACTTATTTTCTATAAATTGGCACTTGGTTTATTATTGTATTTTTTGTAATATATTTTTTATTGGAAATACAGAAAAAAAAGTTAGATCACAATAAAGCTTATCTTATTAAATGTTGTACATAAAGAATAAACACAACAAGCAATGAACACAATCAACTGGAGTGTAGCTGAAAATAAATTAGGCCATATAGACCCAACCAATGACAGAATAAATGTTTATTTTCATTACACATACATGTACCAATGTGGATTCACACACACACATATTTAGTCATAAATATTACCAATAAAATATTTTTGTTATTTATTTTTAAATATTATTTATTTTCAAAAGCTACATGTAATATCATTAAGAAAAGGAAATATTATTCAAATTTTGATTGTAAATTCATTAAGTACATGTAAATTAGGAATGTAGGAAAAAAAGTCACAGAAAAAAGTCACGGATAAAAAGTCACTGGAAAAAAGTCACAGATAAAAAGTCACAATACATGAAAAGAAGTATTATATTCAAATCTGACTTATCATCTTAATACTTCTATTTCTAATTTTATTAAATCTATGCTATATTTATTCACCTTTTTTTTGGGTATACCTTTTCAAGATACTTTATTTAATTGGAAAGAAATATGTTAACTGTCAACTTTTATTATTAATTGTCAAACTCATACAATCATATCACACGTATTGTATCTGTATCTTTGTTTGTTTGTGTATGCTTTGGATTATTGTAATCCCTCAATAAATTGATTAGTTAAAGACAATAAAAACATGACAAATAAACTAACAAGTAATCATTAAAACATGCAAGAAAATATGTCAAATATGTCACAATAAATCAGTGTTTTACCCACATTTTATACCAGAAGTAAATCTATGTTCACAGCAAAAGTTTCGAGTAAATCATACCAAGTCAGAGTACTAATATTATTGCGACTTTTTTTCCTGCGACTTCTTTTCCGTTTACCATAAATTAGTGTGGGAATTGGATTATGGTTTATTGTTTTACAAATTACCTATAATTTATGGCTTTGTTTATTTAATAGATGATACAGGTATTATTATAATTATTTAATTTGATTATTTCAATATATACTTCAATTACCATCTTGATATGTCCTGATATCCAGATTACTTTTATAAAATGTATAAGTTTTATAAAATTATTTACAAAGTAAAATGTGATATTTACTCCTGTATTTTAATCTAGTTTTTATTTGTGATTATTTTCACACCCTATTTATTTTTGTATTGCATTTAATTTCACAAAGAATTTTTATTGCGTTATATATTTTCCCATTTTTATAAATAATTCAATGAAAATAACAAAATATGTGAACAAAATAATGTATATGAACGGACAAAATAAAATTTATTCAGGTGAAATTATAAAACATTTTTTATCACAATTAATGCATGATATGTCTTACAAAAAGACTTTACTTTTATATCTATCCACAATGAATGACCTCCAAAAAATACCAGGAAGAATACTATAAATATATCAGAGGATTTATTTTTATATTATAAAATTTGTAAACATACATTTATGATGGATGCCATTTTAACTATATATAGGTGCCATTTGAAACAAGTGCCATTATGACTAGAATTCTAGCAAACTATCATTTGAAAGATCATTGTAGACATTTGTACTATAACCAAATTAATAGACACAAGCACTATAGATACAGAAAAAAATATCCCTATATCTTATTAGCTTACATGTGTCGGGATACTGTTTTATTCTGAGACAAGTGCTGTAAATTTAGAGAGAAAGAAATTCAATTTACGGTCATGACAGTTGTAAGTTTGATCTTCATATTCATTGCATTCTTTGTTAAAATACTTACATGTAATTGTATGCTTGTGATGATATTAATATTTTATCTAAAAAATAAGAATAATGACTTAAATATACTTCTTAGCCCACGTCAGCCTATTTTCTGACTCAATGCTCAATGTTTACATGACAATTTGTCATTCGTGATCTTTAAAAAAAATGAAATGTAATATAAAAAGCAAACGTTCGAATGATTTGTAAAGAAATTCTATCAAGTTATTGGATCAAACATGTAAAATTTCCGGAAAGTAACACGTTGCAGAAATAGAGGGTCAGGAAGGGGATCTTCGGATTAGAATGTTTGTTTTTGTTTGTTTGTTGGGGTTTAACGTCCGAGCAGCAATATTTCAGCTATATTCAGACGATGAACATGAAGTGGGTGATAAAATGAACATGAAATGATGAAATGAAAAAGGGGTGGGACACAAGGACAATGGGGTCGACAAATTTTGATTGCCACTGGAAATAGGGAGGGATGGGTAGGGTCGGGCAATTAAGCCTTCTGTGGCGGAGCCCTATGGTTCCTACTCCGGGAGAATACCACAGTAGGGTTCTTTAACGTGCGAGGAACGTGGCTTCTTTCCCAACACGGTGCACCACTATGGTTTGCGGTCAGGTTTTCCGTATTACAGCCTGACAACCCCAGCATGTAATACGCCAGGGGTACCCCATTCCACCACCTGGGGCACACATCCCAGTTGCTCTGTAGGCAGAGCGCCCTAGCCCCCGGCTAGGGTTCTGAGCACTATTTAGTCGCCTTTTACGACAAGCTTAGCGCTGCTGCAGGCCTATTCTTTTAACACCCGGACCTGCACGGGGCTTGCTTCATGGGTATATGTATATGACCTATATTTCAATGAAAATAGCAAAACATTTATTTTAACAGTAACAACTGTAAATTATTAATATAGACTCTTTTAATATAAATGCAAATTTCAAATTATAATCATGAGTATACGTGTACATAGCCCAGATTGTAATAGCAAAGTCTCTGCATGTATATAAAAGTGTAATGAGGTAAACCGGGCCCGGTGGAAACTTATTTTATCACGCAAAGTGCGATGTTTATGACGTGATCACGCAAAGAAATTAACAGACGCGAACGTCTATAGGACCAGTACTAATAAGAAAAGGTTAACGAAGTTCAACAAAATTTTAAATAAATTCTGTTAAGGGACCGGTCAAAATTTACCGCCACATAGTACCGGTGCAAAAAAATAAGAGCCTAAATAAAAATTGCAACCCTATGGCTATCTGACTTGAAAAAAAGAGATATTCTATGTCAACTTGGTAAGAAAAAAGTTAGTGTCCTATCATGGTTCTCTTATAAAGTTTTTATTTGAAAATATTATATTAACACTTACATTGTATTAAAGATCTTACCAATGAGGTATTAATATAAAGCTATTTCTATTTTAATATATATATATATATATATAGTTATTCCAATTACAATGAATTATGTTAAATAGTTGTATTTTTTACTGCATTTATATGTTGACTATTTTTGTTATAATAGTTTGTTTTTCAAAAGTTAATAAAAAATTAAGTTCCAAGTATTTGTTCGAAAAAAAAACGTGTCATATGGATATTATCAGTAAAAAAAGTGGTGTCCCAACAAAAGCATTACATAAAAAAGACTTTGTCCTACTACTGTTTGCATTTGTCCTATGCGATAAATTTTGACCGGTCCCTAACATATATTGCGTTAAATACTTTCCCGATACTAACTTTTTAGGGTTTTGTCATAAAAAAGAAACCAAACATGCATTGAATACAAAAAAATAACAAATATTCATATATAGATATGGCATATATCAGTATGCTGTACACGTGTACATGTTTCAAGGGGTAACCTCACACCACCAGCATTACAATCAGATACACATAGGAAGATCTAAATACCAAAAAAAAAAAACTAATTACAAGAAGTACTCTAAATCAAAACCAGAACATGCCTCAAAAAGGATCTGCTATGTGAAGTAAGCCTAAGTGAAATGACGAAAAGTTATAGAATTACATGTGACTACTCCTAACATTGATATGAGTGGCAATTAAACCATGGAGACATTTCAAGTCAATAGTTTTTGTTTACATGTAAACTATGTAAAAAAAAACTGGAAAAGTGTAAAAACATTAATAATTCAGACCCACACAATACTTTGAAGTATCATTCAAGATAAGGATTCAATTATTATAACAGAATACATTAAAATGATATCTCAGAAAATTTAAATGTGCATGAATGAAAAATATTGTAAAATGAACAATCCTTTCAATACGAAATTTACAATATTTATATGATTGGCATTTTTGAATTTAAATGTTCAATTTACATATTCATAAGCACTATTGATCGATTTACATTTCTAAATATATACAAACATTAGAATGGTAAATCCACTGTATGTATATATGATACGAGTAGAGTTTTAGAAATAATCCACGTACAATGCAGAATTGAAATTAAGAAAGGACCGTAAATTAATTGGAAAACTGGATGGGAATGGACGTCGTCTTCAATCCAAAATCTGGCATCGTTCTGTCGGGTGTGTATACTCCACTTAGATATGTGCATTATTTGTTTACTTGTAGCCAAGGAAATGTTGTGTGAAATACAACTCCAAATTTTCAGTTTTATAGATACTATTATAGATTGCTTCCAATGTACGTGAGGAATACATACCTCCGCGTTGGTTAAAAGTCAGTCTACAAAGCATGCATTCGACTAGGAACCATAATATACATTTCTGGATGTATGGTTCAAGACGGGATAGTTTTATTAGTAACTTGACCAAATTTGTTCTCTGTTAATCCTTTTTAGTAAAAATCAAAACCCAAGACCTTAAAAAGGAGACCTTATTCCTTGTATTACAAATGTTACAACCTGTCGGTGATGTATTTGGCTTCGATGTGCTTCTTGTTGATTATTCATTGTTGTATGTTGAAATTCCTTTATTGAATCTAAATATTGCTGATGACTTGAAAACGAAATTTGATTATGCACAGTCAAAATAAAATTATCCTTTATGTATATCATTTTTAATACAATTTTACAGGAACGGCTGACGAGGACTGTTCCGGAACAATCAAGCTTCAGAACAATGAAAACCATGACATTAAATACAAAATACGGACCACTCTACCATCAAGAGTTGTTTTATCACCTCAGACAGCAGTTATAGAAGCAAAAGGCTCAAAAACAGTAAAAAGTACGAAAATGTTAACCGTTCTAGATAGAACTTAAACTATTTCATATTTTTCTCACTCAGTTTTTTATTGACAAATAACCTTGTTTTTTTCAATGATCAAAATACATCAGCACACGTTGTGCAAGAAGTCTTGATATATTAGAAAACTACTTGTATGTTTTAACCATCAACTCGGTCATCTTACTACATGTAGCTACCAGTTCATTTGGGATCTCGAGTAATTTCAAGGTTACCATGATTAAAACGATGTTAAAATATAATCCAAGTGACAAATAGAAGAAACACTAGGACAGAAACAATAAATTTTATATAGAAACCAAATAAGCTAAAAATGATAAGCAATCGGAATTCGTCAGGAAAAAAATAATTGAGTCAGGTATTCCAGCGTGACAAGCACCCTTGCCTTTCTAGAAATTCACATTATGGACTATGTTTATACTTATATGCGAAAAGGGAAGGTATTAACGAAAAGAAAAGATCTGAAATGATGCTTTATAATCTACTGTTTACATTGATTTCAGTACAATACAAGTCCTCAGCTGACGAGGTTAAAGAACCCAAATTGATGTTTAGAGTATATCTTTTGTCGTTAAAAGAAATCAGTGACTGTGACAATGTGGTAAGAATATTATTATAAGAATTAATTTTAAGAATATGTTTCCTTCGAATGAAACGACATGTAGTACGTTTGGAACATGTAAGAGAGATTTCGAAGAAACCCGTGGTTAAACCATTCACTCACAAGACAATAAAAGTCCGAATACGTTTATGTCAGGTTTGTGAGTGGATGGGTCGATTTTACACACCCAAGAATTCTGAAAAAAAACAGTGTTCCAATCCCTAACTAACTGAAATATATTAATATTTTTTTTTCTTGTAGACTCTCATTCAGTGAAATTGACGTTTCAAATGGCGGCATTCAACCGACAGCGTGACATGGTTGTCAATTTCAATATTCATTGTTACGGGCTACTGATAACTATATATTATATTCTTTCAAAGTTTTTGTTTCAATATACAATGCCGACAAATGAATGGAATAAAGCCGATAATACCATTTTGAGCCTCTAAACGGCTCCATCTTTCTCGAAGCGATGATTATCATGGCCATGCAGTTTACGATATGCAAAGGGAATTTACACTGTGACAGTTGTAAAATAGCCATCGCTGAGGCGGTAAAAGGTGAACAATCAATCATTATGTACGAAAAGGCATAATTTATGCTAATTAGATTGGAATTCAAAATCAAGAAATATAGAACAATAAAACGAAAAAACAGTGAAAAATATATTTTCTCTGATTTATACAGATAGATTCTTGCTGTGCATATCCTCACGAGCCTTGTAAGTCAGGAGCGACTAGGACGCAGTCGTAAATAATAACGTCAAAAAGGAAACTTTCTGCTTTCAGTTACACTTACGACTTCATAGTTTGCCATTAGAAATGCAACTATGCCAAATATCTTGGGAAATTGGACCTCTTGATACTGTCCGTCTATGGTGTGGAGGGTCAGTCAATACTGCCCAATTAACTTAATAATGTCATTTTAAAAGCGTTTAGATAATTTATTTACATGAAAAATATAACAAATACGTTTTTTATTACCATAGTTTGCCGAAAATGAATCACTGACTGAGCAGCGGATTTTTCAAGCAGCGTTCATGGTTAAGCCGGATGACGACGATGCAATGGCGAGTATTGATTATGTTTAGCACCAGGCATTTTTTTTATCTTTGGGTATTTTTAGGGGATGAGGGCGAGGGGTTTAGAAAGTTTTATTTCAACCATCTAGTTTATTTAAAGCAAGATTTGTTTTTAGAATACTAACATACAAAAAAATAAAATAAAAGAAAGTCACCATGATGAGAGCGATGAACTTGTATATTAGAAGGAAACGTCACATGTAATAATCTGATAGATAACTGCCGTGGCTGTTCGGATGTTTATTAAGTTCTAGTAACAATTTTTTACAAATTTCTTCGTTGGAAAATGGGGTAATTTTTTAGGAGTATTTGCAAAAACAACTGAATGTATTCTGATGAACGATATACCAAATTAAAGACAATAGATTGGAGATTGGCAACATATCTTTTTTATTTATTGAAAATAAGACAAATTTATAAATTTCATAGTTCAAAATCATAAAGGTTGATAGAGTAATCAAGGGAACCAAAGTTATAGCGGTAATCAAAAGAATGTAATCCAGGGACAAAGACCAGACATGGAAAACAGACATACACAACAAAGAACATAAAGTAACTAAAATCATACATACAAAGTAACAAAAGTAAATGAGCAACTCGGACTCCACTAAAAACTGGGAGCATGGACCCGGTGCACCGGTAGGGTAAGCGTCTTCTGCTTTTCTAGAAACAAAGATTTGTCTTTTAGTGTTTGTGAAAATTATTGCATCTAGTAGTCTAAGAATGGAATTAATTGCCACTGAAAGAGAAAAATCTGATGAATGTCAATGGATGTTTTAAATAAATGTGCTTCCGCAGTGGCCAGGTTTACAAGGGGCGGGTTGTGATCACGCCGCATTTTTTGCGCCTGTCTCGTCAGGAACAACTGGCGTCTGCATGTATTTTGTTTCGTTTTCGCTCTCAGTTTATTTCTATGTTGCTTGAGTATAAAGGGGCAACTATTTCGCTGTACCGGTGTATAATGTTGTTTTGGGACCAGCTGCAGCCTGCTCTGTGGTTTGAAGGTTTTCTCGTCATTCATTGAAGACCTATGGATGCCCTTGAGCTGACATTTTTCATCTTGGTGGGCTTGTTGTCTATTTAACATATTCACCATATCCATTCTCGTTATATTTGAATATTTTTGTCTGTTGTCTATGTGTACTTCAATCTATGTTCCTCAACAACTGTACATTAATATTGTAAAATATGCATGTTTATCTGTATACCAATGTTTCTATATAGGTTTAGCAGAAATAAAGTATAGCTCCGAAACGGGGTGCATAATAAAGGATATTTGAATAATTATAAAATAATGACTTAATCAATGTACCTATGTCTTCACCCCCGTCACACTGCCAAGCGAGAGAAATGAACGTGAACAGATCAGTACTACAGCTTGAATGGAGCACGTTAATTATCGTGAACCACTATATAGGAGATTTCCACTTCATTTTCTATTACTTTTTCAACAATTACAGCAAAACTGTAACTTTTGCGAACAAAACAATTAAAGGTGTCAGTCAAAATGATCACTATTTATAAAGGATATGTAGTAATTATCATTGACTTTGATATATGGACAGTTTGTTAGAAAATACAAAAGGCAAAATTTCGTCCGATGCATTTTATTATGAGAGTGAACACAGTTTATTTCGATTTCTACAAATATTTTTTTCTCCATTTTTCTCTAATTCTTATTTAAGATTTTTTGTCTAATGTATTTTTTTGTTTTTATTTTGATGCATTGTATAAAAATGACCGAATTATACCTACAATGATCGCGGAGGAGGCGGTTAAGATTTGGTCACTACTTGGCGTCCGTCGTCGTCGTCGTCGTCTTTAACAATTTCTTCAAACATCTCCTCTGAAACTACTGAATAGATTTGCATGAAACTTATAATGACTTTTTCTTAGAGTATCCTGCACAAAATGACCGTTTGGATTTTTTATTGGTTCAAAAACGTGGCCGCCGTTACTAAAAATAGAACATAGGAGTCAGCCATCAGATTTTTGCTTCTGTCTCCAAACCGTTAGGTTTAGCCAATTCTGACATGGGTAAAAGTATTCGGCATGATGAGATCCATCTGTGGTCAAATTTTGGTAAAAATCTGTTGACCCATGTTGGAGGTATTGCCCTTTTTGGACGTTTTTTGATGTTATTACTTTCAAAAATCTTCTTCTCAAAACTTGCTACACAGAATTCAATGAAAGTTGATATTTTTGTTTTGTAGAGTATCCTTAACAGAAAGACCGTTTGGGTTTTTGATCGGTTGGAAAGCATGACCGCCGTTGCTAAAAATAGAACATAGGGGTCAGACATCAGATGTTTGCATATATCTCCAAAACGGTTAGATTTAGCCAAATTCTGACATAGGGTAAAAGTATTCAGCATGATGAGATCCATCTGTGGCGAAAGTTTGGTGAAAATCTGTTGACCCACGTTGAAGTTATTGCCCTCTTTGGACGATTTTTGCTGTTTTTGATGTTATTACTTTCAAAAAATCTTCTCCTCAAAAACTACTGTACAGAATTCACTGAAATTTGGTATTTTTGTTTTGTAGGGTATCCTTAACAAAATGACCGTTTGGATTTTTGATTGGTTAAAAAACATGGCCGCCTTTACTAAAAATAGAACATAGGGGTCATACAGTAGTTTTTTCATATTTCTCCAAAGCCTTTAGGTTTGGCCAATATCTTTCAATTGCTGAAATATCCTTATTTTAAGACCTACAAAAGTCTCCAATGGATCAAAGTTGTCAGACAACTACATGTAAGGATTATAGCCCTTCAGTGGTGAAAAATGACCTTTTTTGTTTTACAGTTTTCAGCCTATATCTTGGAAACTATGATAGATAGAATGAAACTTTTAATTGTTGAAATAATTCTTATTGTAAGGCCTACAAAAGTCTCCAGGGATCAAAGTTGTAAGACGAGTTGACTTTTTATGAGCAACTCGGCGGGTGTTTCTAGAAAAGCAGAGGACGCTTACCCTACCTGTGCACTTGGTCCATGCTCCCAGTTTTTAGTGGAGTCCGCGTTGCTCATTTGCTTTTGTTACTTTGTATGTATGATTTTAGTTACTTTATGTTCTTTGTTGTGTATGTCTGTTTTCCATGTCTGGTCTTTGTCCCTGGATTACATTCTTTTGCTTACCGCTATAACCTTGGTTCCCTTGATTACTCTTTTAGATCCAGTAGTTTATTCTAAAGCATGTGTTCACTATTCAGAAATTTTTTCGTTGTCCCTATCATTGCTTTAAACATTTTGTGCAGAAATACTAACATGATATTTAAGAAGTATGTTGGCGAAGACAGTGCAAGTCAGCGGAACTACCGGAAGTGTTGGTTATTTTACCCGAAAATGTTTGTCAATCAAAATAGATTTTTTAATTTGTTCTTAACTGCTGAGCTACAGAGTAGTCATTTATATGCCTCGAAGAATACAGTTTTGCATTACCCACAAGATGCCATGCACACACCAACATGGACTACATTGTAGTACTTACAAACGGTCTATTACATCAACCGATTTTTAATTTATATTTTAGTTCCTGTCGCCGATGGCTTCTAAGGAAAGTCGGGTGGAAGATGATTTAGACTTCACGGGAAAGGCAACTAAGAATATCAGATGGCTGAAAAAATAATTAAATCTAAGGCTAGCAATACTTGGCTTGAATTGTAGATCAGTATTCAATTACAACCATATATACACGAAGGGAGAACTCAAGTTTTTTATTAGTTTTTCAAAGTATGTTATAGAAACTCCTCAGTAAAGGGGTACGATGATCCTGTTTCTCACACTTTTTTATTATAGTCATTTATGGTATTGGTTATATATTCATTCTCTGTAATCCTACTACGTGACTATGATTATCAGTTGAGGGTGTGATATAAGATTAATCTGTAATTTGCTATCATTAAAGAGTCCACAAAACACTACAAGGTCCATAAAAAATTCTTACTTTATAATATGTTTGCTTAAATGACGTTGTCACACATGTATGAGAGAGATGTTGACATATTTATAATGATAATTGTGTGTCGTACTTAAACCTATATGTCAATTAAGTACTGTTACATTCAAAGCTGTGGATTTGACCATGGATACTTCAACTGAGCACTGGCGACACATATATTTGTATTCATATTTGTAATAAAAGTCTTCTTATTTTGGTAATTAAAACTTGATCTGTTCTTGGTATCTATAATTACTGATTATAATAATAGTTAATACATTTACAAGTTTTACTATAAATTTCTATTTCCTGATTGTCTCTTTTCTGTCTTAGCAAAATTTCAAAACTCATTAAACGGTTGGGTGTCATTTCTTATACTGCCATATATTTGGTTTCCTATTAAATACTGTATAAATTGCCGTAATATCATTTCAAATATATTCTGAACCTTGGTAAACAGAACAAAATTTACACCCCAAAGGGGTTCGATTGTGACAGGCTTCACTGTATGGAATCGACACCTATAAGTTTATATTTTTAATTGCTATTATAGTCCATGTGCTGGGAGGGTCCACCGTACACCCCCACTTATCAACTTCATGATGATATACCTCCCATTTACGAATCTGTATGTCGCCAAAGAATATTCTCAGATTATTTTTTAAGTATAAGAATATTTTTGTACCCCAATGGGTAAAATATTTTTCTAACCCCTTTGTTCGATCTTATCTTAGAAAGGGAATTTTTGGAGTTTCCAGATTTTCTTCCACATCAAATATAATTGGCATTTCTTTTTCGTAAACTGTAGTTTAATCAAAATGTTGTTATTAAAAACACATTTTTTATAGCATAGTAGTTTTCTAATGAGCAGAGCAATGAATAATTCATATTCAAGGACACTTAGGTGAAAGAGTAGTCAAAGGAACCAAAGTTATAGCGGTAATCAAAAGAATGTAATCCAGGGACAAAGACCAGACATGGAAAACAGACATACACAACAAAGAACATAAAGTAACTAAAATCATACATACAAAGTAACAAAAGCAAATGAGAAACACCCGCCGAGTTGCTCATAAAAAGTCAAGTCCGGGGTAGACAAACGAGGAAAGGAAAACTATGACCCGTTGAATAAATCACTTTTCATGGTGCAGATGAATACACCATAACGATCCACGAGTTCATGATGACGACCATAAAACTTCTATAGTGATAACTTCAATCTTGTAGCAACATAACCCTGTTCCAGAAGCCTATTTGTTAGAGTTCTAGCGCGATACAAAAAGTCTGCGTAGTTTCGGCAAGCTCTGACATAACGTATGAGTTGTGATATGAACACTCCATACGCAGGTGCCGAAGGGATGTTGCCACAGATGAAAGGAAAGTTGACAATTCTGAATGAAAAGTCATTACGTTTGTCGTAAAGTTTGGTCAATAGTTTTCCTTTACCATAGATTTCTGAGTGTAGGTCAAGATATGAGGCTGACTTCACAGTGTCTGTAGTATCCTTTATTGCAAGTTCTTTTGGGTAGATGCGATGTATCAAATCTCCGAAATTAGGATTGTTTAAAGATAATACATCATCTATATAGCGGAAACTGAGATTGAAGGATCTAGCAAAACGATATTCTTTCTTTCTAATCAGATCAGCTATAAAGTCAGCCTCATAAGAGTGAAGGAATAGGTCAGCAAGTAAAGGAGTACAATTTGTTCCCACTGGGATGCCGACCGTTTGTTGAAAAACACGTCCAGCACACTGAACAAATATGTTGTCGATTAAAAATTCCAGCATTTTGTAAACATCTTCCTCTGTATATTTGGAAGATGATTTGGAATTATTTCTTACAAAGTATGAGGAATCTCTACCAAGAACTATATATTTGTATCTAGGTGTACCATCTTTTTTGGAAAAACAACGATGTATAATGTTTTTAAGTCCGGAATTTTAACTGAGTATGGGGAATAGAAGTATACAGTGTTGAAAAATCATAGGTTTTAATGCTATTATATTCAGATAATAGTCTTGATCTGATTGTCTCCAAAAGATCTTTCGAATTTTTCAGGATCCACATTGAGTTCATACCACTACGGGAGTAACAAGTGTTGTGGTAGGACTGCAGACCCTCTTTGACAGTTGTGAGTATAGAAGTTAAAAGTGTTGAAAGAGGTTTGGGGGTACATTTTGCAGATCCAGCTATGAAACGTTGTTTGTATGGATTCTTGTGGAGTTTAGGAATCTAGTACATAGACGGTAAATCACAATCATCGTCCTTGGTAGAGAGACCAAAAGAGGATAGATTTATGGTTTTCCACAATCTCTTTTCTGGAGAGAGAGTGGTAGCAGTATAGGTCTTATCACTGCTATCATTTTCTACGTCTACCTCCGTATATTTGTCATGTATAGTAGACAATGTTTTTGCTATATCGGGGTCTTTGAAAACTGATGTAGCCTTGGCACTCATTGACTTACTTAAAACTTTCATTCGTTTCAAAATTAAAGACCTCACGGCCTTTAATCACTTTGACAGAGAATCAATGTCTTCTTGTTCTCGTTTTATCCATTTACTTGCATAGTCCTTGACGGCATCCATAAAAACTTTAAAGTTATAATTCCAATTTATGGAGCGTGGTTCACGTTACTTTGGATCTTTAGAAGGGATATTACGCAGAGATTCGTTTTCGATAATGGTTAAATATGCCGTAACGACGTCACCAGAATGACCATATTTGAATTGTGAGGTTTTGCAAGAACAGTCAAGTGCTTTAGCCTTGAAGTCCTCAATCTCGAGGTTCTGCAATGGCCTTTTATAATTGAAAATTTTGGATGCAATGGGTGAAGTATAGGAATATGAAATAATTGATATGGATTTGTCTTTGAAATATATGGGGGAATTTTGTTGGTAACGTTTTTGTGATGGAGGATGTTAGCCAAATGAATTGCATCTATAACTTTGTTGACAAACGGTAGTGGAAGAAATGATCGTTTTTCTTCATCTTGATTTTTCACACAAACTGGTTTAAAGAGTCTGTGGAAACCAATATCCAACATGATGGCAACAAGTCTGTATAATGATGGGGTGGGGTCAGAAACAGGAGTGTCAAGACTTATTTTGAGTGTATGAAGTCCAAGAGGTTTTTATATGAAAGGAAGGAGACCATTTATGTAGACATCATGTAACTTAGGTGACGTATAGTGGCGATGGCCATGACTCCTTTCCCGTCTTGGATTTTTGTCAAATAAATTCATCAAATTTTTGCTATTGTTATATTGGCTTGAAAGGTTTCCTATACTTTTGATGTACTCCTCTCTTTCCCTACGATAGTTTTTACTTAGAATGGTAAACACTGTATGGGAGTTAGTTGAGTACATGTATATGAAAATCATATTGTTGAATATTGCGGGTGTGCAATGGGCTATCTCAAACCACGTACTATAAGTCATTAAAGATGCATGTACCTTGTAATATATAACATAAAATATGGAAATAGAAATATTTATTAGAATGTAAATTACTCCATAAAAGGTAAAGTTAATCATTAGTATAATATCCGATATCGTCTAATTATGTGCATACAGAGTAAGTACTAAACTGTCCCTCTTAATAATGGGCATTGATATTTGAAGTCCCTTTCTCCGAATGAAAAAGTAATCCAAACAATAGGACCACTTAAACTTTAATACTGGTTTTCTATAATCAAAGAAATGTTACAAAATACAGTCAGATAATGACCTTGATTATTATATAGAAACAGTGTTCACAGTGTAATAAATAAGTATAATTCGCACTGTGAAATAAATTCGGTAATTTCACTCAAGCACTTTCTCTCGCCAAAATGTCACGATTTTGATATCAATCCGCCAATTACAGAATTTTTTACAATTCGTATTGAAAATATCGATAAATTATGAAGAAAATCTATATAATAAATAGGATAAGCAATTGGTTGTCGTGAATAACCCAAATATAATCACTCGTGCCAAGAACGCTTGAGGATTTAACTCGTGCGCAGAACACGTTCCGCCCACTTGTGAAATCTAGCCGTTCTTCGGCACTCGTGATAATATTCTGGTTACTAACTGTGTCCAATTAATTATCCTATTATTATTGCCAAAAATAGTGCGAAATAAGAATGGTTTAGAACTTAAGTAACAGATTAGATAAAAAAATCCACCGAATTCAGTGTAATTTTTTGTTCAGACATTGTTACTGATCACAGAATTAGCCTTAATTTTTCATTTGGTTGTTGCGCTTTTGAGATAAAATTTAAATAATCAGCGAAATTCACCAAAAAGATATCCCTTGACGGCCAATAGTTTCTGCTAATAGTCACCCAACCAAAACATTTCTGAATTTGTTGATTACCATCTCCGACCCTTGTTCAAAAGCTCCCGTCATATTTAAAAGACACCATGGACTATCTGAGGAAAATGGAATCAATGAATCCTCCCGACACACTTCTCGTCTCCCTTGATGTCACTTCACTCTATACTAATATCCCACACGATGACGGTATAGAAGCCTGCAGAGAAGCTTAGGAATCACGAGATATTTTGGACCCCCTACTGATTTGCCTAGTAAATTTACTCACTTTTTAGTTTTGAAGTGTAACAACTTCACTTTCAACGACGAACACTACCTCCAAATCAATGGTACAGCTATGGGAACGAAAATGGCTCCTTCGTATGCTAACATCTTCATGGGTAAATTAGAAAATCAAATAATTTCAACATCTTTGTCGAAACCCCTCTCTTGGTTTCGATTCATCGATGATGTTGACATGAAATGGACTGAGTCGAAACAAAATTTAGACAATTTTATCACACATACCAACAACGTTCACCCATCAATCAAATTCACCCATGAAATTCCTGACACTAAAATCACATTTTTTGGATACTACTAGGTTTATAAAAGACGGGGAAATGTCAATGGATCTTCACAGAAAACAAACTGATAGTCACCAATACTTATCTCCCAATAGTTGTCATCCAAAACATTGCACTAAAAGCATACCATACAGCCAGGCACTTCGAATTCGGGGCATTTGCTCATCTGACGATACTACCAACAAACGTCTAGATGAACTCCGTGGTCATTTGTTATTGCTTGGCTATAAATCTACAGATATAGATCGGGGATTTGAACGTGCTAACAACATCAGCCGTAAAGATCTCCTCGAGTGCAAACCTAAGAAAAAGAACAAAAGGGTTCCTTTTGTGCTTACATACCATCCAGCCTTTGGGAAACTCTCGCAGCTACTGCATCTAAATTGGGAAGACATTCAAAACCATTCTAAGCTCTCCAAGCTCTTTCCTGTGGCCCCGGTCCTGGCATTCCTAGACCTATGAGCCTAAGAGATGCCCTAGTAAGAACAGAAATATTTCATCGCAGCCCAAACAAAATACAACGGGCCAGTGTCGACCATGTGGAGATAAAAGATGTACCACCGGTACCCAGATTCTGCACACCAAAACGTTTAAAAGCTACTGCTCTGGAAAGGAATTTTCCATTTTTTGCGACGTGACTTGCAAATACCTTCTCCAGTGCCAATGTGGTATGCAGTACGTTGGGAAAACAGATCAACCTTTCAACAGGCGTATGAATGGTCATCGCAATGACTTAAAATGTAAACCAGACCTCCCTCTAAGTCGCCATCTCAGATCCGCCGGATACACTCAGGAGGATCTCCACAACATTGTGGTTACGATCATAGAACATAATAAAAAAACTGGTCAAAATATAAAAGAGTGTTTCGGACGAAGAAATTACAAACAACTTCTCCACATGGAATAAACGAGAAAAAAATAATCCATTTTTAGTTCTTGGTCTAAGGCTGGTACAGCACTACATGCTGTACATCAATACGCCGTACTACTATATTTTGATTTTTTTTAATTTTTAATTTTGATAAAAAGACCCCCTTTGTTATTTTCATCCAGGCTCCTTATCATTCACTTATGTGTGCATTTGATAAAGGTACAATCACCCACAGGGTACGTGATTCAGCTTCTGAATTTGTTTTGATCTTGAACTTTGTGAGTTGTATGCTCATTAAGTTTTATAAGTTTTATACTCGTAAGGTTTTATGAGTTTTATGCGGAATAAGGATATCAGTTATCCGAAATATTCAATGTAAATTTTACCATCTTCTGGTGATGTTAACATATTTAGACGTTTATTTAATTTATTGTGACATCCATCATTAATTTGATCCTCTGTCCTACATAATAACATCTAAATGAACTGTCCGGTACTATCATAGATCGTGTACTAAGTTACAGCCCTAGATTAATCCTACGAGGAGGAATGACCGGCCAGCGAAAGCTATATTTTTTATATAACCTAGCTGGCCGAGTAGTCTAGGGCGCATTTGGTTGATTTTAGCGGGAAATGAATGTATGATTTTCCAAAAAGTGTAGATAGGTCTGAATGCAAAAATTATTATCGTTACGTAAAAGTATAACATATATAGGACTGAAAATGCATCGTTTGGTTGGCTTGGTTTTCTTCATCATGAATCAATTTATCAGTGGCAGTCTGAATTATATCTTGATTGGTACTTAAGTCAATTTGACTCTGTAAGTAATTGACCTTTTTTCTAATTCTATTCCTAGAATTTTCAACTTGAAGAAAGAAAATAGAATACTATCTACAATTTCATTTTATTAAAGAAATTCTTGTGTCAACATGATATGCTTCAAAATGGTCTTGTATGTAATAGAGATACAATGAAATGCCGTTGATTCGTAAAAAAGAAGTCCGAAGAGCGAGTGATTTATTTTTACCAATCAACAACATTTCATTGTTTCTGTTACTAAAACTATTGTTTTGACGTCTTCGAATTAATCTGTTTTGACCTCCAATTAATTTTTTTTGTGTACCTCAAGTGAGCTAAATTCGCGTCGGGTATATATTGGGAATTTTCAACATTACTGTATTAATTTTTTAAAGACGTTTCGAGGGGAACCATGACCTACAGTAGCTTTGATCCATGGGAAGATGATACTGAGTTTCTATGACATGGCCTTATACAAGAGCAAGATCGTCAACTCGACTTTTTTTCGAGTTTCCGATCTACATTTCTATCATAATATTTTTTTCCGATGAAAAAGCTAAAAGGCTTGTCCCCATTTCTTTCTGATTTTGCCAAAAAAATCATTTATACATATGTGGTCCTTAAAAGTAGCTATCATATCATACAAAATGAATTGCATGTACTCTTTTTGACGTATTATTCTATTTACAAATGACACAACTAAAATGTGTTTGTATAGTAGCCGAGCTTGTCAAAACATGTGAGTGTTTGCAATTTTTCATGCATTACTTTGGCAAAATGTCTATCCAACTTTTCGTAAATTATGGTACATCGTAGTTGTATGGTTTCATGTAAGTATCAATCTCTATGTAGTGATCACATAGTGTGTGTGTGTGTGTGTGTGTGTGTGTGTGTGTGTGTGTGTGTGTAAAACACCATCAATTTGACACTGTAATTTGATAATTTGTACCACCACCAAAAAGAAAGACGCCATTTTTCTTATTTCATCAAAATGAATTGAAATGTCATTAAAATGCTCTGCAAATGAACATTTCAAGGTCACGAAACACTCTCAAAAAGCCCAATTTTCTGAAGTTCTTTTGAACAAGTACTAATTACGCAGTAGTGCAGCAATCAAAATGATCGTTTCAAATAGAAAACAATTTCTTTGATTGAAACTATATTTTTACTTACATGTTTCAAACTTTTCCCATTTTGTCTGACTTTATCAAAGACTTATTCTTCATTATATGCATATTTTAAGTTATTATTTTCGTTAGATATTCATTTGTGGATGAGTGTATTGTACCCTTTTCATATGAAATTATGATAGTATTACGGTATTAGTGTAAATTTTTGTTATAAATTTTCTCGCGGTCTTTGCATGTTTCGCCGAAACATCATAAATTGTTAATTTAATTTGAAGCCATTAAACGGTCCATACAATTTAGACTAAGTTTTGAACTGTTCGAGTAACGATGAAAATATTTATAAATCAATGCTAGAAGATTAATAATGAATAACAAATCTGAAAACGCTAGAATGTCTTACTTGTTTAAATATCTTTCCCCGTAAGAATCAGGCAGTAGGTGAAACATGGTATGAAATACCCATCATTTTGTAATTTGACTATTTGCATCATCAAAATCAAGGAAAACAACTTTGATTTTTCCATATCATGCTGGACAATTAAATTACAATTTCATTGAAATGCACTGAAAATGAACATTTCCCAGGCAGATAACTGTCAAAAACCTCATTTTTCTTACATTCTATAAACGAATTTCAAATCCAATTTTGCAGAGATAAAATAAAATGGTCTTTTGGAATAGAGAAAGCACCCGTGAGTGAAATTATTTTGTCGGATAGGTGAGGTTATGACATGCATGTTTCTGAATTTTCCCATTTTGCCTGATTCTTGCAAATACTTACACTGAATAAATATTACTCACTTGCTTAGTCTGTGTATTAGTACCCTACAGAGCTATTTTTTCAGATTTTGTGAGTGCTCGCGAATATTCAACAACACGTGCGCACTATAGGAAATATTTGAAATGGTAGTGTGTGGTATTACTTCGTTCAAGCGCTTCAGCCCCGGTTTTCTAAAACCACATTTCCTCCATAACAGAACAGTGTATGTAATTATTCCGCCTCGTAGCCAGACGGGTACAGACAGATAGATAACCATCTATGGGCCTCAATCAAAAAAACATTTGAAGTTCACTTTTATTTGATGAATGCACATAGTGTGTGGTAAAAAGCTGAAAATATACAAAAAAGGATTTTCCTAAATAATTGTCCAATCAAAATTATCATACATTCAAAATATCAAAGATATTTATCAGAATCAAAATACAGATAACAAATAATACATCACATAATATTTTAAAGAAAAGTGTTATGAAATAAACTTGAATTATCTCCTTTTATGATGCAGGGGTAAGATCAATTTTTCAAAAAGGAAAGTCTCCCCCTCAAAGTATCTCAAAATATCTCAAAACTGGTGAAGGGAATGTGGGATGCATAAATAATTATGATATATCATATTTTACGTCACAATATCATTAATACTGCAAGTGGAATGAAAACAACTCAAAATACCTATCATAAACTATAAAGGCATGGCTTATCTAGGCAAAATGTAAGAAAACATGTGTGCCAATTGTGTAAAAAATATCATTAATTTCTCTTTTCCCATCAAAAATATGTATGCAACTATAAAATATAAGCATTAAAGATAATAATAAGACTTACATAGTGGTCTGTCATGAAAAGATTGACTCATAATCTCGATGGAAAACGCATTGGTTCAATGCTCTGACTTACGTGGTTCACATGTAATCTCAAACCCGGAAACAGGAAATGACTCAAAAATGAAAGTAAAAGTACAATATCCAAAATAGAAATCAAGCGTACCCTAGGGTCATGAAATAGGACATAGGAATAGGTTAATTATTAGAACATCTAAATATATCAAATGTTAGATATAACCAATGAAAATATAACTAAACAATACCTATTGGGACAAGGGAAAAATATTAAAATTGTAATTGAGAACATTACAGTAATATGAATTAATCAAGCATTTATAAAATTATGCATTTACTTGTATACCTGTTTATTTAATGTTCGGGGCAGGACGAACTGCTTTGTCTTTATCGGAAAAAATACACAAGCACTGATCAAACGTTTTAATTCTAATTGCTTGCATCGCTGTATAACAGAAACAGTAAAAAAACAAGCCCCGTTTGTAATTGTTTTACTTCTTTTTGTGCGTCCTTTTATGTAATACTCAAAATGCTTTAGCAATTACCACAGTAACTCCTATCACTGCTACTAAAACACCACAAACAAAAAGCCAGTTTTCTTTTAAGAACTTTGTCTTTGTCGTAGTCGAATGCAAAAAATTCTTGTGTGGATATTTAAATCTGTACTCATCCAATATTGCGTAATCAGACTGGTTAATGTTGACTTGGAATATTTCAAGCAATCGCTTAGTATGAGGTTCTAAAATGTCGTGCGAAAGTCTACAAGTTCTAGCGTTGCACTTTCCAAGAAACCAGTTTTTGCAAATGTGAGTGAATGGACAATGAAAATCACCAAGTAAACAACCTGTGTGATTATAATAGCAACAAGGTCCTGTAACAACATTATTAGCCATCGACGCTAATTTTTGCTTGCATTCATACCTATACTTTTTCAAGAGCGAGTTGTCATGTCCTTCAGTTACAAACCCAAGATCAACAAGAATTTCACGTGACTGATCTGTTACAAGGTTGTGATTCTTCCCACAACTGCCGTCACATGACTCATCACTTACGATGTATTTTGCACACACGTGTGGGTATCTACACTTGTTTATATCGTGAATCTTGTTTCTGTTGTAGTCAATACAGGGAACAGCTACAAACTTTATGTTCCTTCTATTTGAGATAAGGCGATCTGAAATATAAAATCAAGAAACTTGCAAAAGAGTCATAGGCAATGGACAGAAGAACCATTGGTTATCTTTTCCCACCAGAAACTAGAAAGACTGCATATAGTTTAAGCTCACAGAGGGACCACTACCTATCTTTTCCTAAAAAGAGTAATCAAAGGAACAAAGGAACCAAGATTCTAGTGGAAATGAAAAGAATGTAATCCATGGAGAAAGGTCAGACATGGAAAACAGGCAAACACAACAAAACATAGAGTAACTAAAATAGTACATACAAAGTAACCAAAGTAAATGAGCAACTAGGACTCCACTTAAAACAGAGTGCATGGACCAGGTGCACCAGTAGGGTATGCGTCCTCTGCTTTTCTAGAAACACTCGGCGATTTACTCATAAAAAGTCAAGTCCGGGGTAGACGAAAGAGGAAAGGAAAACTATGACACGTTGAACAAATCTGTTTTCATGGTGCATATGAATACACCGTAACGATCCACGAGTTCATGAGGACAGCCATAAAACTTCTGTAGTGATGATTTCAATCTTGTAGCAACATAACCCTGTTCCAGAGTGGCAATGGTGAGAAGTCTAGCGCGATACAAAAAGTCGGCGTAATTACGACAAGCTCTGATGTAACTTATGAGTTGTGATATGAAAACTCCATACGCATGTCCAGAAGGGATGTTGCCCCAGATTTAAGGAAATTCTGAATGAACCGTCATCACGTTTGTCATGAAGTTTGGTCAATAGTTTTCCTTAGCATCGATCTGATCTCTAAGTGTAGGTCAAGATATGAGACTGACTTCACAGTGATTGTAGAATCCTTTATCTCAAGTTCTTTGAAGAAGATGCGATGTATCAAGTCCCCGAAACTAAACGATAACATGCCATCTTTATAGCGGACACTGAGATTAAAGGTTCTAGCTTAACGATTTTCCTTCTTTCTGATCAGATAAGATATAAAGTCAGTCTCATAAGACTGAAGGTATAGGTCAGCAAGTAGAGGAGCACAATTTGTTCCCTTTGGAATGCTGACTGTTTATTGAAAAACGCGTCCACCACACTGGACAAATACGTTGTCGATATAAAAACTCCAGCATTTTGAAAACATCTTCGTCTGTATATTTGGACTAAAATGATACATACAAAGTAACAAAAGTAAATGAATAACTCGGACTTCACTGAAAAGTGGGAGTATTGACCAGGAGCACCCACCGAGTTGCTCATAAAAAGTCAAGTCCTGGGTAGACGAAGGAGGAAAGGTAAACTATTGCACGTTTAACAAATCATTTTTTTTTAGAAGGAACTGCATGTTGGCAAAATTAACTAGGCGATCTATCCACCTCTCCAAAACACTATGTGTTTTATCAAGATAGGAGACACACAATTGCATTATCTGATTAAGAAAATATGTAAGTTTTATTGCATTTTCTTTTCAGTGACTTCGGATGGGTTGTAAATAGATACTTAGAAGGAGGAACTGACGGACGAAAGAGCAGCAGATCACTGTATACTTCAAGCCTTCAAACGGAACGGGGTATAGTAGTAGTGCACATACAATCGTAGCAGGAGTAATATACTAAAGTCAGGAATACTATTGGTAATTGGGAAATGTAGAACACATAGCCTTGAAAGCATGATAGTGTGAACAAGAAATGTATCACAGTGATTTTTAAAGCACGAATTACTTGTTTATGCCACATCAGTTAGTAAATGTCATGACCGTGGATGTTGGCAAGTCCTCATAGCGACGATGGATTCTCAGAATAGATCGACAAATGATAAAGAGTAAAATTTAGATAGACAGTAAGAAAATGTTAAATCTTCTAATAAAAGTTGAATTACCTCTAAACTGTTTGGTTTCTTTGGTGTTTGTGTGTGTGTGAGGTAAACTCGCAGTAACTAATTTTTGCAGTCAGAATGGGTCAACGGTTTGGGAAAATAGGAATACTTTGTGTCAATAATATATATTTCAGACACAATATGCCATCTTTTGAGAAAATTCTAGTTATTTAGTAATACGGATGGTACGAGATCAAGACATAAAACTATCATTATACAATTGAGTGTCAGTCCCTGTAAGAATTAAGCAGTGGGTAAAAGATGGTATAAAAACAGCATTTTGAAAGTTTAATTTGATTATTTGCACTATCAGAATCGAAGAGAAAAGACAATATTTTTCATATCATGTTGGTGCATTGAATTAAAATTTCTTTGAAATGCACAGAACATCTAAAGGGCAGATAACTGTGTCAAGAACCCCATTTTAACATTCTATTGAAAAAAATCTGAGTGATCCAGTAATGCAGAAATCAAATAATGTTTTTTTTTTTCAAAATAAAAGAAAGCACAATTGAGTGTCAGATCTGTAGGTTTTTGACATGCATGTTTCTGATTTTTCCCATTTTGCTTGATTCCTACACATACTTACACTTAAGAGCAAAGTCTTTATGAAAAGGCGAACATAAAATGATAGCAACTCACTTTGACTATACCTGTGCTTCAATAGTATATGTATATTATATCTAAGATTTACCAGTTGTACTGTTGATTGCCTTTTTAAGTCTGACATCCCAATCGGAGGCCCTTTCTATATTCAGATAAGTATATTTTCTCATTATGTCTGGTACATCACAATCGTCCAGCTTCAAAATGATGGGTATATATCCTTTGTTTTGTATATGGTGTGTCTCAGTAACACTGAACTCAAACTGGCACCACTCACTGCTTGCAGAATTTTCAGAAAGAAGGAAAACGACTTTAACCGATCGTTCAATGTTTTTAGTGATATTATTGACTATTGCATCCCCAGGCAAAAAATCTCTTTCGTGAAGGCAACACCTGTATCCGTCATCAGCAAGCAATTTGTCAATCTTTAAGGCGGTTTCTCTGTCCGGTGACACTGATTTGTAAGATATGAAAATGTGATATTCCTTGTCAATAGGTAATGTCACTGGCTTTATGGAGAATTTTCCATCCCCGTCGTATTTGATATCATCAACCTCCATCATATATTCAAGTACTTCAAATTTCCTCTGAAAAAGGGATTGTGAAATATATGACTGATTTAACTAATAAATTGTACAGGTATTTACACTCGAAATGAAGTATTATGTAACACTATCTAAATGCCATGAACAAACAATTTTAAGGTGCAGATAGTCACACATACAAGTTGGATTTGATAATTTTTATTAATAGAAGTTTTTGTACATGAATATAGACGGTTTTTTTATCTGTTGATAAACGTACGTAAAGGACGGCCATTTGATATTGAGGTGGAAGATTGGTAGATTTATCAGGTTTAAAACATTTACATGTTCGCAAATTTCCTTTTCATTATCACAGCCCATTTTGTTTTCATTTTCTATTTAAGGAATATTAATATAAACAAAGTATCAATGTAAATTTCGGATATATCAAGTGCAGGAGATATATTGTATATATTATAGACTTCTAAAACAATACAAGCTTGATCTTTGATGATACCATTAAAATGACTGGCATCTGCTTTATACATGTTGGGCCATCCATACCAGCATAAATATTTACATGTCACTTTAACTGGTATAGGTAACATATTTTACAAAATTGGCATTATTATGTCTATCAATGAGCATATCATCATGTATTATGATTGAGATTGTTATGATCATCTAAACTAAATATGTAAATAGGAGCATATTAGTAAAAATAAAAGATATATACTTTTATTACAGAATGTACCCTTGCTTTGAATATGATCACCGTAAATCATATTTATACTCATTTAGGCGTAGTTTATTCCAGACCTTTTTTACTATTGAGTTTCTTTATATCTAATGGCCTGTATCTATTTGTGAGTAAAGCAAAGTATAATAGAGCCTAATAAATGAGTCCACCAGAACTTTTAACTCAACCTTCACAGTTAAGGAAATACCTGAACATTCAAGCAACAGATTCCTTTTCGTGTCGGCACAGATTTAAGAAATCTGGCTTCAGGACTTGACGAATAAAGTATATAATACAATGTATGTATGTATTTAAGAGTAATTCTAGAATTTCGCAATAAATTCGTTCCTCCCACATGGCATAATTTACAAGTTATGTGTTCATTGTTATATTTGCAAGGATCTTTCTGGAAAATATAGGAACCAGTAACTAACTTTAATGTTATTGCTATTCGTGCAGTTTCTTTTAAAGCGTCGTTTTGAGGACTTATGGAACTTCTCCCTGGAAAGTCGACAAGAGTTTAATTTGTTGTATGTCCAACATAAATTAATTAACCAATCGGTGTAATACACTTTTACACTCTTGTTGACTAAAGTTTTCCAAACGTTGTTTTTTTTAATTTAATTATACAGTAATTACATAGGCAATGGCAAAGCGTACATAAGTAGTATTTTCTTTATCGCGACAAACCAGCTGGTACTATTATCATCTTTCATTAGTAACTGGTGTGGCATGTTAATCTTAGTTGATACATAATAGAATACCCTCATATATACACACTACATTTTAGCTAAGGGAAGTTTATAGTATCATATAGTCGTCCCCTTATTATGTTATGAATTAGTTGATAGAAATTTGTAAACGGTCATTCAGTTATGTTGAGAATTTTTACTTAATTACTGCAGTTGTATTTTTCGTAATCTGTAACAAAAAGTACGTTGAAATGTACTTGAATTTAAATTATGGTCTCGTACTAGCAATTTTAATTTGGTTAAAATGCGGTATAGCAAGTACATGTACGTCATACTAAAAGAAAGAAAACGAAGGAAGCTTATTTCACATTGATATACCATATACACGAAACAGCTATGGATTGCAATGCATAAATTTTCACCACGCAATATTCATAGTGCTCTTATAAGATGACTGTGGTCCTGTAATCATTTATTTATCACAAAATCCTACTGATATATTAAAATTGTGTATAATCCTTCTATATCATTGTAACAGTTTAAAAGTTTAAAGAATGATTTGAGATAATTTATTGACACACAATTTTACCTCACCCAAGTACAGTGAAAAGTATTTAAGCAGAGCCCCATTTAAATGTGTTCTGTTTAAACAAAGGTTAGTTTGCTTAAATTCAAAATACATTTACATTTACTTAAAGAGACTTTTAAAACGGTACTTGGATTATTTAGGGTTCGGTTGACAGGTTTTACTGTATCAAAATGAGTTTGGTACCTAGTTAACTAACAGTCTATGAAAGAATCATGCCAAATCTGTAAAATGTGATTCACCAAAAAAGGCGACATATTTTTATTTTTGTAATTAAGTTGTTTTATGGGTCTTTATTATGAAATGTGTAATTATTCATTCCAATCTGTCTGCTCTTAGGAAATAATTCACTTTAAAAATCCAACAGTTTAGTGTCATGTACTGAGTTATCTCCCTTAATTTTGAAATCTTCTGTACATTATAATTTTTACCTCCTAAGAACACATGTAATAAGAAAAAAACGAATGTTTGTTTCTGTTTACTATGGAAATTCAAGCAAAATATAACATTTTGCATGAATCTTCACTAGAGTGCTACTGAACATGTAATAACGGATCGAATTTTATCAAACAAAACTACAAAATAACGTGCCTACCTTTGTATTAGCAATTGTGGTCAATCATACTGTACTAAATAAAACCATTTAGATATATATATATATATATAGTCATATATATAGCATTACGTGTTCTTGTCCATAACTCTAGCAATCAATTAATTAGGTCTAAAAATAGAACTATATCACTTGGTGTGTGCAGCATGCGTGTCGCAACAACACAAAGATATATATCACGTGATCGTAATTCAATCAGAGTCATATGGACCAGAATAGGAACTTTCGTCTTTAGTAATTTTTTTTTCTTTACGAGTGACAATTGATATTAATGTTTATATTCGCTTGTATGAATCTGTACCGTTCTGAACACTGGCAATAGAAAATAGTGTGAGACGTGAGAAAAGCACATTAATCTGAACATTGTTTAATTCACAATTCAAAGACATGCATGACCAAAAATTTAAACATGGAACAGAGTTGACCCACATATACTTTACAGAAAACAGAATAAAATACAATTTGAAAAAAAAATATTAAAAGAAAAACAAGACTGAAAAAAAAAACCAAAAACACAATAAAGAAAAAGAGGTACATCTACACAGCGTATGTTTGTAACTATTAGAAAATTGTAGATTTATATGTAAAATGAATGCTCGCATAGTTCATGTTCATAAATGGATCTTTTAAAAAATGCTTACATTTCAAAATCAAAATGCTTGTGCGGTATATGTGATAACTAGAACGTGCTTATGAATATGTTAGAAAACAATCTGTGAAATATGCCATCTTTATCGCTCCCATTTTCAACGAACATTTTAACGTATTCTACACACGTACTCTACATAAGAATATTTGTCCATTTTCTATAACGATACTATAGTGTTATGTAGGTGACTGCTATATACTGAACGTATTTACAAAATAGCGTCAATTCCGCCACTAATTTACTACAACACGTGTTTTGCATGTTTTGTAAAAAAAATCATCAAAGTTTGATTATTATAATGTTTTAATTGTGGGCGTTTTTTCTTTATTTGACCGTTATCGAATTGACATATACCATGGTACGGGGCTACTTCAACTCATGATGATACCAATAATTTCTTTATTATTTCTTTCATCATTGTTCATGTTTTAATGGGTTGTCATTTTCATGCTTACATCCTGCATGTCCAGTATATCAACAAAACAAAACGTACTTTGGAAAAAAAAATGGTAGTAATCGTTTGATTATTGGCACCAAAAAATCAAGATTGTTGTGTAGTAGGCAAGGACAACTATATACATGTAATTGTAAACGTTAATCCACGTTTAAGTGTAAGTTTATTTGTAAGAATCAGGTAAAATGGGGAAAGTCGGAAACATGCATGTCAAAAAACCCAACGATCTGACAATATAATTTCACCATCAAAACTGATTTATTCATAGGTTATCTACCCCGGACTTGACTTTTTATGAGCAACTCGGCGGGTGTTTCCAGAAAAGCAGAGGACGCTTACCATACCGGTGCACCTGGTCCATGCTCCCAGTGTTTAGTCGAGTCCGAGTTGCTCATTTGCTTTTGTTACTTTGTATGGTTTTAGTTACTTTATAATCTTTGTTGTGCATGTCTGTTTTCCATGTCTGGTCTTTGTCCCTGGATTACATTCTTTTGATTACCGCTATAACCTTGGTTCCCTTGATAACTCTTTTAAAATATTTACTCTTGTCACAAACATAACCATTTGTTTACCAAGCTGCAACAGAATTTTAGAGACTTCAAAGATAAAATGAAGGCCAATAATAGGAGAAAAATTTTAACTATATATAACAATCATGTGTGTATCCCATATTTCGTGACATTTCAAGGATAAAAGTCTAAAATTGGTCAGGCGCAATCTTATAAGCTAATCCTTTAAATATTTATAATGTATTTTAATATATTTTGGCCAAGGGTCAACTTTACAAGGTCATGTCAACAATTTTAACCTACATCGTATCGCGCCATTCTCGAACTACTGAATCAATATTCGACAGCTGCAGACTGGGTTGCAGTTCGGTTACAAATTATGTAACTTCTTAATTAGGACTCCGGTTGCGTAAGATGTTTTCTTGTGCGCCTATTGTTATCCCGTGTGGTGGGGGTACTTCCATCAGAATTGATTGTGTGTATGCGCCGCAAAACAGGGACTATTTCATCGCGCTAGACTTCTCATACGTTATTCCAGAGCTTGCTGTAACTGCGCACTATTTTGTATCGCGCTAGACTTCCTACAATTAGGCTTCTGAAACAGGGTTATATTGTTACAAGATTTAAGTCATCACTACAGATCTAGAAGTTTTATGGTCGTCATCGTGAACTCGTAAATCGTTACGGTGTATCCATCGGCATCAAGAAAACTGATTTGTTCGATGTGTTATAGTTTTCCTTCCCTTCTTTCGTCTACCCTGGACTTGACTTTTTATGAGCAACTCGGTGGGTGTTTCAAAAAAGCTGAGAACGTTTTAGTGGAGTCCGAGTTGCTCATTTACTTTTGTTACTTTGTATGTATTATTTTGGGTTTTGTTTCTGTTCTTTATTGTGTGTGTCTGTTTTCCATGGGTGGTCTTTGTCCCTGGATTATATTCTTTTCATTACCGCTATTACCTTTGTTCTCTTGATTACTAGTTCATTCAGGAATGTGTTCTCCATTTAAAAAGACCACCATTTGATATGTGCATTACTGGTTCTGCTCAGACATTTTCCAGGAGCATGTTAAAATGAGGTTTTTGACATGTTCATGTCTCAGTTTGCCAAAATGAAATGGAAAATGTTAAAATGAGGTTTTTGACATGTTCATGTCTCAGTTTGCCAAAATGAAATGGAAAATCTTTTCTTTTATCCTTGATTCTGATTATCCAAATAATGAAACTAAACACTTTTGCATACAATGTTTTTTTTCCACTGCCTGATTCCTACAGAGACTGACACTTAAGAAAAAAAATGTTTTATTGTGATTATCATTCCTTTAATTTAATTATATAATTTAACTTGGACTATTTTACATTTGAGGGAGTACGCTATACAAATTATAGTTTTGCTGTCGTTTTTTTTTTTCTTGTTTGTGTTTTTTGACAAGGCAAATCAAACACATTATTACCGACTAATGAACATCATCATTTTGTTATTTTATTTGTTATTGAAAATGATACGAAAAATAAGTTTTCCCACATGTGATTCATAGGATTAAAAATTAAAACATCAAGTATAGAAACGGAAAGAGGATCGAATAATCGTCACTGGACAAGAATATTTACACATTTTGAAAAAAAATATATAGTCTGAACAGAACATCCCTATCAAGATGGAAATTCATGTGTATAACATCGACATGCCATCCTATATAGATAATAAAAAAAAAACCACCCTATGTGTATTGAATGTATAGATACTTATGAAATCGTGCTACAAGTATGAAAAATACATTGACTGTTGCTGTTAAAACTCTTACCGTAAGGAAATCAAGATTGTTCAGACTCTATTGTTAGAGCGTTTAACTCATCTTGAACCTTCAAATAAGAATAAATTTAATATATAATCTCAGCTGTGCAATGCGACCATATTAGGTCTGGTTACATGCATTGACAGTTATTGAGTTATCTGTAAAATATGTACCCCTACCCAATGATATATTTGCCTATGTAAAGACTCCTACAGTATTTATGTTTCAGTGAAAAAGGCTGATTTGGCAGTTTTTCTTTAGAACCACTATCATTAATACTTCATGGGTTCTTTTGATGCTTTTGGCAATTTCATTGTCAGAATTTATAACTGAAAAAAGCTAAAAATACGATTTTTAAATCTTTTAAATTTTATTCTACAATTTATTGCTCGACAGAAACGGCTTCAATGAGGTATCATTCGATAGAATGGAAGAAAAGCGTATTTTCTTTTACGAATTTTCGTGGGAAAAAATATTACCCCTACACTAGAAAACCATAGCTCTTTCTACAAAATAAATTGACTTTCAGGTAGCCTTACACCTCCTATTTCCGAATCTTTTTTGTCACCAAAAAATAATCTGAAGCATTTTTGATATTTATTTTGTTGGCTACATTTTATACCTCGTTGAGGCAAAATCCATTTTAGTTGAAATTCTGAAGTTCTGAAAATTCCCCTTCTTCTGATTTTACAGTGATTGTAACCCTAAAAAGAACATCTAAACACCTCACCTGAATTAATCACGTATGTTGGGTGCATCTTTATCTTAATTACGAGTGCCTTAAGTATGAGTTTTAGGGTATCATAATGTGATTGAGAATTCTGTTTGATACTGAGACCAGTTTCCTAGGGGTAGGAGTAACATTTTTAACATTTTTTGAAAATTCTTTCTGCAAACTCGTTTTTGTGTTGTTCATTTATGTAGAAAATTAAATTATCTATCGAATTATACCAAAATTCAGATGTGTTAGTTGAGCAATAATTTGTAGGTCGAATTTATATGATTTTTTACGGAAAATTGAAAATCTAATTTTTTGCATTTTATGATAAATTCTGACTACGAAAATCGCCAAAATTCATCAAAAGATCGCCAGAAGTAATAATTGTGATAATACCAAATTAGCCATTTTTACTGAGGCATAAATACTGCAGTGGTTTTGGCATGGAAATATATGTCAATTTAAGCGATTTTTCTTTGGGGTAGGGGTACATTTTTTTTCATTTTACCCCAAACCCTAAGTGTTACTGCAACTTACTTTCATTGTGCAATCGTAAAGCTGAGTTATTGGGCCACATGATGATGTCTTAATATGTTCAGTTCGATCACACATGCTGCCCGAGGATGACCTAGCCGCTCAAACAATTGAGCTACAAAAATCTTTGCTTTTTGAATCAGTGGGGTACAAATATAGGCTTATACTAAAAACGAATCCGAGAATATTCTTTGGCGATAAATTGATTCGGAAATGGGAGGTATAAAGGTACCTAAAAAGCAACATGTGCACGGTGGGCCCTCCCATACCATGGACTATTATTTTGTCAATATGTTGATCTACAATGACGTCATAATTTACGACTACAGATATTAAGCACGTATTTTTTTAAAGAAAGAGGCACAGGTCTCAGTAGAAATCAAAATACTCATTCAGAGCATACTAGCACTGTTTATCTCTTATTTTTTGCCTTCATATAAAGATACTGAGGTATCCATTATATCTGCTCATTTCAGGGGCTTAGTTTTTTGTTTTGGCGTTACAATTTATACAGTTGTAAGGAAGAAATTTCAGATTTTCTTCTACTTCATCCGTTTTGGTCTTTTTCTTTTTTTTAAATACCGCAATTTAATCTTACTTTTATATCAAACAGTACATTAGTATAGTGTTTTAGCTATCCATGCAGCCCAAATAACAAATATTTGAACTATTTCAACTCCATTTACGTGAAAAATTGCCACCCCTACCCCGGAAAAATTTATCTCAACTTGTAAGGTTTCAAACAATTAACTAGATGCACGATGAATGCGTGATGAAATGAAAGGAGAGTAGGAACCATAGGGCTCCGCCACAGGAGGCTTAATTGCCTGATCCTACCCATCTCTCCCTATTTTCACTGGTAATCAAAATTTGTCGACCCCATTGTCCTTATGGCCCATCCCTTTTTCATTTCATCATCATTTCATGTTCATTCTATCATCAATGTCATGTTCATCGTCTGAATATAGCTAAAATACTGCTCGGAGTTAAACCCCAACAAACAAACATTAGTATAGTGTTTTAGCTATCCATGCAGACCAAGTAATAAATATTTGAACTATTTCACCTCCATTTACGTAAAAAATTGCCACTCCTACCCCGAAAAATTTACCTCAACTTGAACCAAAATGCCTATAATTTGTAAAATATAAACACCAAATGAAAACAAATGTAGGCACTTATGTTTTATATATCGATGTACGTAACATATCTGTTCATTCCAGACGCTTAATTTAAATGGTTTTGGTGTGACAATAATTAACTTTTCTTAAAAAGGGGAAGTTACGGAATTTCAGATTATCTTATTATCTTCCATTTTACATGTTAAATGGCATTTTCCTCCCCAAAAACTGTACTTTAAACAAGTTTGTGCACATCACAAATTTATATAGATCTTAGCTATATAATAAGCCAAAATAAATAACACTTTAACAACTTCAAGGTCATTTAGGTGAAAGAATTGTACCAATTCCCCGCTAAAATTTGCCTCATTTGGAACAAACAAATATTGTTTATAGCATGTAAAAACTGTATATAATGCCTTCCTAACATTTATATTAAAGATTTTATGTATAAATTTTATTTTCTAGTATACATGTTTAATTTCAGTTCCCATAGGGCAATAAAACGACACAATTTTAAACAGGAAATTTCAGATTTACATATTATCACTCATCTTACGAATGAATCATGTTTTTGTTTCAGCTTTCACTCTTTTAACATGATTTTGTTTGTGATCGTTATTTTCCTAGCCTGTAAAGTTTCAAACAATTTACTATGATGAATGCGTGACATACTTATTCCCAAATCCGGTTAGCAAATGCTGACCTGCCACAAAAAGCTATGGGTTTTTAAGGAAATTATAATTATTTTTTTCATTTATTTTAATAGCAAAAAAGCCTTTTTAGCTCACCTGGCCATAGGCCAGGTGAGCTATTGCCATCACTTGGCGTCCGCCGTCGTCGTCGTTAAGTATTTCTTCAAACATCTTCTTCTCTGAAATTACAGGATAGATTTGCATGAAATTCAAGGTGATTGTTCCTTAGGGTATCCTGCACAAAATAATCCTTTGGATTTTTTTATCTGTTTGAAAACATGGCCGTCGTTACTAAAAATACGACATAGGGGTCAAACAGCAGATTTTTGCATATATCTCCAAAATGGTTAGGTTTAACCAAATTCTGACATGAGTAAAAGTATTCAGCATGATGAGATCTATCTGTGGTTAAAGTTTGGTGAAAATTTGTTAACCCATGTTAGAGTTATTGCCCTTTTTAACGTTTTTTTTCTGTTTTTGGTGTTATTACTTTAAAAAATCTTCTCCTCAGAAACTATTCTACAAAATTCAATGAAAGTTGACATTTTTGTTTTATAGGATATCCTTAACAAAATAACTGTTTGGATTATTGATCGGTTGAAAAGCATGGCAGCCGTTTCTAAAAATGGAACAAAGGGGTCAGACAGCAGATTTTGCATACATCTCCAAATCCGTTAGGTTTAGCCAAAAGCTTTCAATTGCTGAAATAATCCTTATTACAAGGCTTACAAAAGTCTCCAATGGATATGAATCAAATGGAGTCCAAATTTTCGGACAACTCCTTCTTAGTTAGGGTTATTGCCCTTGAAAGGCACAAACTTAATCAGGTGAGCCATTTAGGCTCCTGGGAGCCTCCTGTTTATTGAAGCAGAAATACTCTAGCGGTTTTGACAATTCAAGAGTTTTGTCAATTTGATAGGGTTACAGGTACATATTTTACAGTGTAATCCATACCAATATAAATAATTACATGTCACTTTATCTGGTATAGGTAACATATTTAATAATATCGACATTATTGTGTCTATCAATGAGCATATTGCTATATCATGTACTATGATTCAGATTGTTATGACCGTGCAAACTAAATATGTAAATGGGGGCATATTGGTAAAAATAAAAGATATATACTTATATTATAGAATGTACCCTTGTTTTGAATATGATCACCGTAAATCATATTTATACTCATTTAGGCGTAGTTTAATCCAGATCTTTTTTAAGATTGAGTTTCCTTATATCTAATGATCTGTATCTATTTGTGAGCGAAGCAAAGTATAATAAAGCCTAATAAATGTTTCCGAGTCCACCAGAACTTTTGACTCAACCTTCACAGGGAACGATATACCTGAGCAGTCAAGCAACAGATGCGCCTTTTCATGTCGGCACAGATTTAAGAAATCTAGCTTCAGGACGAATAAAGTATAAAATACAATGTATATATGTATTTCAGAGTAATTCTAGAATTTCACAATAAATTCTCTCCTCCCACATGACATAATTTACAAGTTAAGTGTTCATTATTATATTTGCAAGGATCTTTCTGGAAAATATAGGAACCAGTAACTAACTTTAATGTTATTTCTATTCGTGCTGTTTCTTTTAAAGCGTCGTTTTGAGGACTTATGGAACATCTCACTGGGAAGTCGACAAGTGTATAATTTGTTGCATGTCTGACATAAATGAAAGAGTAATCTAGAGAACCAAGGTTATAGCGTAATAAAAAGAATGTAATACAGGGACAAAGACCAGAAATGGAAAATAGACATACACAACAAAGAACATAGAGTAACTAAAATCATACATACAAAGTAACAAAAGCAAACGAGCAACTCGGACTCTACTAAAAACAGGGAGCATGGACAAGATGCGCCGGTAGAGTAAGCGTCTTCTGCTTTTTTAGAAACACCCGCCGAGTTGCTCATAAAAAATCAAGTCCGGGTTAGACAAACGAGGAACGGAAAACTATCACCCGTTGAATAAATCAGTTTTCATGGTACAGATGGATACACCATTACGATCCACGAGTTCATGATGACGACCATAAAACTTCTGTTGTGATGACCTCAATCTTGTAGCAACATAACCCTGTTCAAGAAGCCTATTTGTTAGAGTTCTAGCGCGATAACAAAAATGTCTTTGTAGTTTCGGCAAGCTCTGGCATAACGTAGCAGTTGTGATATGAACACTCCATACTCAGGTGCTGAAGGGATGTTGCCACAGTTGAAATGAAAGTTGACAATTTTGAATGAAAAGTCATCACGTTTGTCGTAAAGTTTGGTCAACAATTTTCCTTTACCATCGATTTCTAAGTGTAGGTCAAGATATTAGGATGACTTCACAGTGTCTGTAGTATCCTTTATCTCAAGTTCTTTTGGGTAGATACGATGTATTTAATCCCCGAAATTAGGATTGTTTAAAGATAATACGTCATCTATATAGCGGAAACTGAGATTGAAGGGTCTAGCCAATTGGTATTCTTTCTTCCGGATCAGATCAGCGATAGAGTCAGCCTCATAAGAGTGACGGAATAGGTCAACAAGTAAAGGAGCACAATTTGTTTCCATTGGAATACAGACCGTTTGTTGGAAAACATGTCCACCACACTGGACAAACATGTTGTCGATTCAAAATTCCAGCATTTTGTAAAGAAGCAATCGTTCCAATATACACACTTTACACTCTTGTTGACTAAAGTTTTCCAAACTTTTTTTTTATTAGATTATATAATAATTCCATAGGCAATGGCAGAGCGTACATAAGTAGTATTTTCTTAATCGCGACATACCAGCTGGTACTATTATCATCTTTCATTAGTAACTGGTGTGGCATAATAATCTCAGTATACCATCATGCATACATAGTACATTTTAGCTAAGGAAAGTTTACAGTATCAAATTCTCGTCCCCTTATTATGTTATGAATTAGTTGATCGAAATTTGTAAATGGTTATTCAGTTATGTTGAGAATTTTTACTTAATTACTGCAGTTGCATTTTTTTGTAATCTGTAAAAGATTGTACATTGAAATGTTCTTGACATGGTTTCGTACTAGCAATTTAAACTTTGTTAAAATCCGATATAGCACGTACATGTACGTTATGCTAAAAGAAAGAACAAGACGGAAGCTTATTTTACATTGATATACCATATGCATTAAACAGCTATGGAATGCAAAGCATTCATTTTCACTACTCACAACATACATAGTGCTCTTATTAGAGGACTGTGTTCCCTGTAATCATTTATTTATCACAAAATCCTACTGAAATATTAAGATTGTGTATAATTAAAGTCTCCTTCGGCTCCTGCTGATGGAGTGTTCATATCACAACTCATACGTTATGCCAGAGCTTGCCGAAACTACACAGACTTTTTGTATCGCGCTAGAACTCTAACAAATAGGCTTCTGAAACAGGGTTATGTTGGTACAAGATTGAAGTCATCATTACAGAAGTTTTATGATCGTTATCATGAACTCGTGGTGTATCCATCAGAACCATGAAAACTGATTTATTCAACGGGACATAGTTTTCCTTCCCTCGTTTGTCTACCCCGGACTTGACTTTTTATGAGCAACTCGGCGGGTGTTTCTAAAAAAGCAGAGGACGCTTACTCTACCGGTGCACCTTGTCCATGCTCCCAGGTTTTAGTGGAGTCCGAGTTGCTCATTTACTTTTGTTACTTTGTATGTGTGATTTTAGTTACTTTATGTTCTTTGTTGTGTATGTCTGTTTTCCATGTCTGGTCTTTGTCCCTGTATTACATTCTTTTGATTACCGCTATAACCTTGGTTCCCTTGATTACTTTTCTATATAAATATTTGTAACAGTTTAAAAGTTTAAAGAATGATTTGAGATAACTTAATGACACACAATTTTGCCTCATCCAAGAACAGTGGAAACTGTTTAATCAGAGCCCCATTTAAATGTGTTTTGTTTAAAAATAGGTTAGTTTGCTTAGATTCAAATAGATTTACATTTGTTTAAAGGGACTTTTAAAACGGGACTTCGGATTATTTAGGGTTCGGTTGACAGGTTTTACTGTATCAAAATGAGTTCGCTATCAAGGTAAGTAGCAGTCAATGAAAGAATCATGCAAAATCTGTAAAATGTAATACAACAAAATAAGGCTACATATTTTTATTTTTGTAATTAAGTTGTTTTATGGGTTTATATTATGAAATGTGTAATTATACATTCCAATCTGTCTGCTCTTAGGAAATAATTCATTTTGAAAATCAAACAGTTTCTATTGTATTATAGTGTAATTTACATACTTACCTCCCTTAGTTTTGAAATCTACAGTACATTCTCTATATTTTGTCTCATAAGAACACAGGTAATAAGAAAAACCGATTGTTTATTTCTGTTTACTATGGGAATTCAAGCAAATTATAAAAAATAAAAATATATAGGCTTTTCACCCATGAATCACATTTTGCATGGTTCTTAACTGGAGTGCTACTGAACTTGTAATAACGGATCGGATTTTATCAAAACAAAACTACAAAATAACTTACTTACCTTTGTATTAGCATTTAGGTTAGTCTTAGAGCATTACGCGTTCTTGACCGGTTTTCCCTAGTAGACAATATTCACTTGACTTTTACGGAGGCCATTATTTGTTTATGAATTTCCATAGCTCTAGCAATCAACTAAATAGGTCTAAAAATATAACTATATCAATTGGTGTGTGCAGCACAGATAGTAATCACGTAATCGTAATTCAATTAGAGTCATATAGACCAGAATAGGAACTTTCATTTTAAATAATTTCTTTATTGACGAGTGACAATTGATATTAATGTTTATATTCGCTTGTATGAATCTGTACCGTTCTGAACATCGGCAATATAAAATTGTGTGAGTCGTGAGAAAAGCACATTAATCTGAACATGTTCACAATTCAAAGACATGAATGACCAAAAATTAAAATATGGAACAGAGTTGACCCACATACACTTTATAGAAAACAGAATACAATACAATTTGAAAAAAAAAACATTAAAAGAAAAACAAGACTAAAGAAACAACAAACAAAAACACACACAAAAAAAAAGAGCTACATCTACACAAAAGAATGTTTGTAACTTTTAGAAAATTGTAGATTTACTTGTGAAATGAATGCTGGCATATTTCATGTTGTTCATAAATGGGTCTTTTAAAAAAATGCTTACATTTCAAAATCAAAATGCTTGTGCGGTTTATGTGATAACTAGAACGTGCTTATGAATATGTTAGAAAACAATCTGTGAAATATGCCATATTTATCGCTCCCATTTGCAACGAATTGCTGCGTAAACGTATTCTACACACGTACTCAACATAACAATATTTGTCCATTTATATAATTATACCTATAGTGTTATGTAGGTGACTGTTATTTACTGAACGTATTTACAAAATAGCGTCAATTCCGCCAGTAATTCATTAAAACACGTGTTTTGCATGTTTTGTAAAAGCAAACATCAAATTTTGATTATTATAATGTTTTAATTGTGGGCGTTTTTTCTTCATTTGACCGTTATCGAATGGACATGTACTATGGTACGGGGCTACTTCAACTCACGATAACACCAATAATTTCTTTATTATTTCATTCATCATTCATGTTTTAATGGGTTGTCATTGTCATGCTTACATCCTGCATGTCCAGTATATCAACAAAAAACCGTACTTTGGGAAAAAATGGTAGTAATCGTTTGATTATTGGCATCAAAAAATCAAGATTGTTGTGTAGTAGGCAAGGACAACTATATACATGTAATTGTAAACTTTAGTCCACTACTTCAGGAGTATGTTAAAAATGAGGTTTTTGACAGAGTTATTTGCCCTTGAAATGTTCATTTCTCAATTTGCCAAAATGATATGGAAAATCTTTTCTTTTTTTCTTGATTCTGATTGTCCAAATATTCAAATTAAACACTTTTGCATAGAATATATTTTCCCACTGCCTGATTCCTACAGAGATTGACACTTAAGAAAAAACAAAATCATGTTTTATTGTGAATATCATTCCTTAAATTTAATTATAGTAATTCAACTTGGACTATTTTACATTTGAGGGAGTACGCTATACAAATTATACTTTTGCTTTTTTTTTTTTGCTTGTTTGTGTTTTTTGTTATTTGTTATTGAAAATGATACGAAAAATAAATTTTCTTTATTTCAAAACCCACAAGTGATGCATAGGGTTAAAAAAAATTAAAAAATCAAGTATAGAAACGAAAATAGAATCAAAGAATATGCACTGGATAAGAGTATTTACACATTTTGAAAAAAAAAGAAAACAAACAAACAAACAAATACAAAAACAAAAACAAATATAGTTTGAAGAACATTCATATCACGATGGAAATGCATTTGTATAAAATCGACATGTTATCTTATATAAACAAAAACTGACAGCACCTTATGTGTATTGAATGTATAGATACTTATGAAATCGTGCTAGAAGTTTGAAAAATACAAACAATGATTGATTTTTGTTGTTGCAACTACTACCATCAGAAAATAAAGATTGTTCAGACTCTATCGTTATAGCATCTTCCTTCAAATAGGAATAAATCAAATATATACAGATATAATCTGAGCTCTGCAATGCGGCCACGATAGGTCTGGTTACACTTACAGTTATTGAGTTATCTGTAAAATATATACCCTTACCCCAATGATATGTTTGACCTTGTAAAGACTCCTACAGTATTTATGCTTCAGTGAAAAAAGGCTAATTTGGTATTTTTTTGTTTAGAACTACTATCATTGATACTTCATGGGTTCTTTTGATGCGTTTGGCAATTTCATAACTGAAAAAAGCTAAAATGAGGATTTTTCTATTTTTGTTTCTTGAAGTCCTTTGAAGTTGACTCTACAACTTATTGCTCGACAAAAACGGCTTCAGTGAGGTATCATTCGATAGACAATACACATACCGACAGTGCGAATTCAAGAAAAGCGTATTTTCTTGTAAGAATTGTCCTAGAAAATAAATAATATTACTCCTACCCTACAAAAACAGCAGCTCTTTTTACCAAATAAAAAATGTAAGGGTAAAATTTGCTATGTTATAGTATACATAAACCTCATTGCACCCCATCCCACTACTCGTCAACCAAGATGAGACTTTTAGGTAGCCCTACACTTCCCATTTACGTCTTTTTGTCACCATAAAATAATCTGAAGTATTTTTTTGCTGCATTTTATACCTCGTTGAGGCAAAATCAATTTTAGTTGAATTTCTGAAATTCTGAAAATTCCCCTATTTCTGATTTTTCAGTAATTGTAACCCTAAAAAGAACATTTAAACACCTCACCTGAATTAATAACATAAGTTGGGTGCATCTTTATCTTAATTATGAATACCTCAAATATGAGTTTTATTGTATCAGTATGCTGTGAATGAGAATTCTGTTTGATACTGAGACCAGTTTTCTAGGGGTAGGAGTAACATTTTTTGTTTAAGTTCTTTCTGAAAATTAAATGTCTGAGACATTGGACTGCCTGGAAAAACCTATATACGAGTATGTGAATTTACTTCTTCCTGCAGAAAGACAAAAGATGAAGAATAAAAGGGAACAGGGGGTTATCTCAGCCCATGAACTGATTTCATTGGACCCTGTTTTCTAATTGGTTGTAATATAGATGAAAGGATACTACAATTTAATTTTGGGTAGTTTGGTTACATCTTAAGTTTCAAGTTCAAATAGGTTTCGGCATTCGGCTAAGTAGATATTCCAATGCGGACCTTTTAGAGTAGTTTTAGACCCATTTTGTACAAAACTGGAACGTTGAAATAGTACTTACTAGGTACGTGGACAGATGAATTGTCAATAAAGAATTTCTTGTAGGTAATAATCTAATGTTGTGTAAATTTGATCACAATTCAAATTTTGAGAGGTATCTAGCTTCAATGTCGTGCCCACATTTGCCCAAACTGATCAGGGTTCATCTTCTCCATTCATGTCACGATAGTCTTCATTTATAACGAAGTTGTGTGATAACACTCTATAGTTCCTAAATGAACTGTATATTGAACTACCATCCCGAGGTACGTGAGCACTTCCATGGTAAATAAAGTGTAAAATACGATATCGAATACTAAGACAATAGGATGTGAAAGTAGTAAACAAATATGCTTTTAACTTTTAAAGTTGATTCACCTAGTCCAGTGCTTATGAGAACCTCTATTTTTCCCCTTCAACCTAAAAAATTGAATGTCGACCAGTTGTGCCTAACCCCCTTACTATTCCCACTTAACAAATAAAATTAAGGCAAAAGGAAAAAGCACTTTTCATTTTAGTCTTGGACTTTAAAAGGAATGGTGACAAGAGTTTTAATTGATAAATGGCCCTTTAACGTAGCATATAGACTCATTCCAACACAAGCTTGCTTTCGTGAATATCTAATCAATCCCACCTTAAATCGAATTTGCAGAATCAAAATTCACAAATCAGCTACAAATAAAGAGCAAATCTTCTGTCAATGAATAAGCAGTTTTAAAAGTCCGACAAAAATGGTCGTATTTAGATACATACTTTAGTAACACTTGTTAACTATAAACTTCATATACAATTGCTTGTCATGAAAGGCAATTGGTCTGTATACTTTTTTTTTCGAGTTTTAGTTTCTGAGTTATGATACCTGTACTTTATTCCATCAAAAGTGGGATGTCAAAATTTTACATTCCATTCCATATTTTGGAATTGAATATAAAATTTTGAGATCCCACTTCTCATATGTTGGATTTACTTCAAACCAAACACAAATAATTCGTTGTTACATATTTTTTCTGGTTAAGATCTGTATATATTTTGGTGGGATATCTATTTTTTATGGAGTATTTGACTTTTTAATATCTTTTTTTCACATGTTGCACTGTGTTTCGGAACCCCTTGTACAATAAACTTCGAACTTTCCACAATTTGTTTTTACCTAATGGGTTTTTATACATTTTGAATCAAAGTTCTTTTGATTTTTTTATATTTTGTATGTGATTTGTCACAAGTCACACTGTTGATTTATTCCATTTCGTCCATGGGTGGACATAGGACGACTACAGTTTCTCTCCATTCGCTTCGGTTTTGGGCGATGGTGTTACAATTCTTCCACGTTAGTCCTACTCTCTTCAGTTCAGAGTTCAAACCCCTCCTACAGGTGTTCTTTGGTCTTCCTCTTTTTCTCACACTGTTACTTTTCCAATTTACTTTACTCAATACAAATGTATAGCAATAACGTTCTTAAAACATTGTGAATATTATCTTTTTTATTCTGACATTACATGCAAGTTGTATTTTGCAATTTCATTTCATTAAATTATTCGAAAAAAATATGCTTTTATGATTCCTATATTGCAGCAAACCTAATTGTGGTTTTCAAAAGAATTAACATTTCACGAAGCCTGTTCCATTTTTCTAATACAAACTATGTATTACATGTACCATATGTAAATATTACTCAGGAGACACCTTGCCTTTTCTTAAGCACAATCAGGAAGAATGAAGTCTGAAGTCTGTTGTACCATGGTACGGACAAAAAAATATTGTATAGTAATTTTTATTTGATGTGATTTTTTTGTTAATTTGATCGTCTTTCCTTCATACCAACAACTAGATTAGTTGTCCTGTACTACCATACTTTTTGCACTAAGTTACAACCCTAGATTTATCATTCGACGAGGAATGAATCGGCTAGCGAAATATATATCTCTATACAGCCTGGCTGTCTGAGTGACCGAGGATGGCGGACTGTGTACAGGTTGTGTTACCATATATGTCACAGCGTTACGAATATTGAAGGCCTGTGTAAGAAACAACCAAACCTTTGTCCTGCAAGTTAGACAGTTATATCATCGTTAGGATTTTGGCAGACCCTTGGTCTCACTAACCACCTCTAACAATTCAACGTGTCATAGTTGGTCATTTACCTTGTTATTTTGTATGTATTATTTTAGTTACTTTATGTTCATTGTTGTGTTTGTCTGTTTTCCATGTCTCAATTACATTCTTTTGATTTCCGCTAGAATCTTGGTTGCCTTGATTACTCTTCCATTACGTGACATGTTGAAAAGAATCTTTACTGTGAATACCCAGGACAAATGTTTGAAAGTTGCATAGCATTAGGCGGTTTGGGAAATATAATGCTTACAAAATCATAATGATAATGGTACGGTAATCGTAGAAGTTTCACAAATATGTTTGACATATATGGCAACACGCGACTGTTAAAAGCCTTTGATTCAGGAGATTATTCTAGAAATTAACAGATATTTTCTAACCCTTCTATAAATGTTAGGATTCCTAGAATTATGAGTAATAACGAAAGGTATTAATGTATCCGTAGGTTTGAAGTCTTTTGTACGCCACAATTCGTCTGTAGATATTATGTTTGCTCTGTGTGCTCTCGAAATAATGAGGTTTTCTTGGTAGTCTTAAAACGAAGTGTTTGTTACTCGGGATCGATCACTACGAAGCATATTCTTCTGTCAAGACTTAAATGGAATATTCTTTTTGTAAGAGACGGATGGTAGTGCCTGAAATTTTGAAATATAGATGAGCATCGGTTTCATTGCAGTATAAATCTGTTATGATATTGTTGACCTTCATTATCAAAATATCCAGAAACAGAAGATGATGTTCATCAAATTTCCATAGAGAATTTGATAGATTCATGTGTATCATTCATTTCCAGATGGAATTTGTTGACATCCTCAGGGCTTTTACTCCAAAATATGAAGCAATCATCGAGAATGTTGAATACAAATGCAAAAATCTTCGTAAAATGATAATCTCAATGAATTATACATTTTATCCTCTATAGCACCAATAATATCACATATGAATTTACTCATTTACAGAAAACCTTAACAAAATATTTCTTTGTGACACTATAAAGTGTAAAAGACAGACTTAAAATTCAATATTTAATAAATGAATACTGTCTATACCCCCCTAACTCCGCTTGCTTACATATGAATCGTGGATTATGTCGTGATAGTTGCTAGCAATGTTCCAAGAAAAAATACCTTTATCCGACTCCACTGGAATATATTCATTATTACTCGTTAGAAGACAAATAATGTCAGTTCAAAATGAATGAGTAAAGATATTTCTGATAATTTCCTAAACACTATTAATATGCCACGCATTAAAATCATATTCAATAGCTCGAAAAATGTCTTATTCAATGAAGGAAATACGGTGTTGAATTGGCTTCGTTTATTATTTCTTAGACATCAGTACACTTATTCCAAAACATACATGTATTCCCACTCCAAGTGCCAAAATAGCATAATGCCATTTGTTCGTAGTTGGTGGTAAATGTAGAAATTGCTTATGAGGATGTCTTAGTCGGTACTCATCTAATATCGCATCCTTAGGCTGGTTTGTATTTATTTTAAATTTGTTTTCCAACAACCATTTGGTATGAGGTTCTAAAATATCGTGTGAAAACCTACAATTTCCATTGTTACATTTCCCTAGAAACCATGTTTTACAAATATGTGTGAACCGGCAATGAAAGTCACCATCTAAACATCCCGTGTGATTATAATAGCAACACGGTCCTGTGACATTATCATCTGCAAACAAAGTCAATTTCTTCTTGCACCTTTGTCTGTATTCTTCTAAGAGGGCTTCGCCATTTTCGTCTGTGACAAATCCCAATTCGAGCAGAATCTCGCGAGATTGGTCTGTGACAAGATCATGGTTCTTGTCACAATATTTGTCACATGGTTCGTCATTCATTATGAATTTGGCACATACATGTGGGTACCTGCAATTGTTGACATCGTGTTTCTTGTTTCTGTTGTAATCAATACAGGGAACAGCCACAAACTTAATGTTCCTTCTACTTGTGATCAGATGGTCTGAAACATGTGTTAAAAGAATGTAAAACCGATTAGACAATACAGAAATAAAAAAATAAAACAATAATCGACTTGAAAATTATTGACTCAAAGAAGTAATTTTTATCATCTTTTTCTTAATTTTGCAAAATTTCATTTCCGAAACGTTTAACGGCTTAAGTTTGTTTTGCACCAAAGACGTCAGAGTTAATTTTGTGTTTAAATCATTTTTGATTTTCTCAATTTTATTGAGGTCGATCGCTTAAGATTGTACACTCTTTTCATTTTTATAATGGAGTATAATTTGTATCCCGAGATCAAATTAATTGATGAAATGTCCTGGTAATTTGCAAGCTTGCAAATATCAAAGCGCCAGCATCTAGAAGTAAGGGTCATGTGTTATATGTATTTTATTACTTTTTTAAATGTGCTGGTATACAGTCAGTTTTGCCATATTGACGTACACCTGGTTCATTTTCCAAGTTTTTAAGGTTCGGGTTGTGTGTGCTATTTTCGTTTTTTTTTTTTTTTTTCATGTTCTTTGTTGTGCGTGTTCGTATTCTTTTATCCCTGGAATTTAAGCGGATTGTTGTTATGTCTACATACTAGTAACCAAAGATCATTAACTAGGCGAGTCAATGAGCATGCTCGATATCCGTTTCGCAAGCAAATTATATTGCCCCCCTTCCACCCAGACTAATCTTGCAAGAGTATATGCCAAGCATGTTCACCAACTATCCCCAAACAAACGGATTTGTTAACATCAATAAAAATGATCATTTGCTTTCCGTGCCCATGAAAACTGTCTATTTTTTCTGTAATATGTAGGTGGCAAGCCATTATTCTTGCTGTATATTGTATGCTGATATTCTCTTCATAATAACACGAAGGGGGTTCATTGCTTGCTTAAAGTTTTTTATTTTTTTATTTTATTTTTTTTTTATTTATTTATTTATTTTTTTATTATTATTAATTTTTTTTTTTTTTTGTATATCGTTATGGCGTATCCATCTAACCAATTTGTTCACCATGTCATAGTTTTACTTTACCCCGGACGTGTTACCATATCGGTGCACCTGGTCAATTTTAAAAGGAGATGGTGTTGCTCGTACGTATTTATTTTAGTTACAATATGTTCTTTGGTGGCGTGTAGAATTTCCTTGTCTGGTCTTTATCCTTTGAGTGTATTCTTTTAATTATACTCGAATCTCGGTTCCATTTATTTTTCTTCAACAAAATGTTTTATTCAGTCTTTATAAAACCGTAAAAGTATGGGTTCGCCGAAGAATCATACAAATGGTAATAAGTCAAAACTGTAAATTCATATTCAATTAGTGATTGGAGAATTTAAGTAATAAGGAAAGAGTCGGGGAAACTAAGAAACGATTGCCTGGTTATATAATGAATAAAAAAGCGAGGAATATGTTTCAATAGAAATCAACTAAACTGTTTTGACAAATTCCGCTTTTTTTAAACCTAAGATACACAAATATTCTATCATAAATGGGAGTTGCTGAAAGATTTATGATGCAACTAAAGAAGGTCACTTTTTAGGATGTTCTTCAGTAAACCTATACTTAAAGCATACTCCACTTTATTCGCGGATGCATGTGTAAACTCAAGATGTATGTGCATTTACATTTACCAGTTGTATCGTCGATTGCGTTAGTAAGAATGGGAACCCAGTCCATAGAGTCGCGGTCAATATTCAGGGTTGTATGCTTCATCATCAAGTCTGGAATTATACCATCATCAAGCTTCAAAATAATTGGTTTATATCCTTTGCGTTCTATTTGATAAATCTCATTTAGATCGAAAACATATTTGCACAATCCAATGTTTGAAGAGTGTTTTGATAAGAGAAACGCTACTTTTATCGACCGAGTGATCTTTTCACAAATACTTTCTAAAATCCGTCCACCAGGCTCGCAATCGACTTCGTAGATGGTACACATGTACCCGTTCTTAGAAAGCCGTTTCTTAATGTCCTGTGCAGTTTCACTGACCCACAGAATATGAAGATATGAAAATTCTTGCCTTGAGGCAATGTAGTTGGTATGGTTCGGGGAATGTCTTCCCCTTTCCCTTCTATGTTAATTTCCATTGTTAGGTGATAATTAAAATTTGATCTGAAAAGAAAAAAAAATAATGTCAAGGTGTTTTGCAACCGTATTCAATTGTCATTTCAAACACGAAGTAGGAAATAATCGTTGCTATTAATAATCGTTTCTCCTTCACTTTGTACTGTGAAAGTACTGTTGTTCGTGGGGTACCAATTTGTTTGGTTTTCTGGAGTAGACCAAACCACAAAATTGGGTTTCAAACGAAAATGAGAATCTCATTGGTGTTTATACTGAAAGCCTCAAAACCACGAATTCAAAAATCTACGAACTTATGTTTCTGTCCAAATCCACGAAAATTGGCATCTATGAATTAAAATACTTCCACAGTATTTCCTCAAGCAGATGAACAAGTTTATAATACATTGTAGCTATAAGATTAAAGATCTGTGACCTAACCATATCCCTTGAACGGATGGTGTTATAAATATGTTTGAAAAAAACGGAAAAAATATCTTTGCATGTAGGTGTGTCCGTCTCATCAATCAAAAGTGTTAGTTTTATCTTAAAAGAATAACTAAAGACGGACAAAAGATAATCAATCAAAAACACCTTTATGTAACCGTGAATAAAAATTTTCTAAATGCATACACGTGTGATTTAGAATACATGTGTACATAGATGCATGCAAGCTGTACAACAATTGTTGGAATATTTACTAAGGTTATAGTAAAGAAGAGTGTGTATTTTGATTAATGAAATGCAATTCAGTTCATACTTTCTTCAAATGTCCTAATCACAATCTATACATATACCCTTTAAGTCGTTCCTAGAATGGAGCGTGCATACGTTATATGAATGGAATTAATGGTCGCATTCATGAAGCAGAATAACCGCGACCGTTTTAAGAAAAAAAAAAAACAGAAAACTAATGCATATCATTATGTTTAGAAAAATAGGACGACGGATGTTAGTTTAATATACTAGTAAACAGTAATTCTGAGACAGTAGATAGCAGATTGTGATATTGAAAAATCAAAAACATGATGTTTAATTGTGTGGGAATAAATTAACTTCCTCTGTGTCATCACGTTGTTGGACGAAAGATTTATATATGTCGATGTATGTTGAAACCATTTTGAAGCTTTCATGGATATTTGTACAAGTATAACTAATAATAGCATTTAGTTTGATAGTATGAAATTAATTAATTAACACACAATATATTTACCTTTGATCTACGAGCAGTCTTATAACCTTGAATGCAATATCGATAAACCAGGAATTCCCAAGTAAAAATAAATATGAGAAGTTTAAATTAGAAATGGTGTGATCATTAATCAATATGCATGTACTGCAATTGCTTTTTCAATATACAGTTCCAGAATTTGGATGTACGCTTTGTTTCCTTTCTATTTTCGTCACTTATAATGAAAATATCATTTTTTGGATAAGGCATTGGGTTTAACTAGGATTTTTCTCTATTGTTACTTACGTTTTTTTCTATGTTTTATTTTTTAATTTATAACGAGAATAGGTTGGTGTATATGTCAAAGAGACAACAACTCACCAGGATGAAAATGTCTAAGGCCACACATTGGTCTTCAGTGAACGACGAGGAAACCCTCACTCCACAAAGCAGGCTGCAGTTGGCCCCAATATACACAGGTACAGCGAAAGAGTTGCCCTATATACTCAAGTAACACAAAAAATAAACTAAAGGTAAAAACGAAACAAGAAAAACAGAGACCAGAAATTTCTGACTTGGGACAGGCGCAAAAATTGGGACGGGGTTAAAGTATTTTGGCGTGATCACAATCCTTCCTCTTTAAAATCTGGTCATTTGGAAAAATATTACTCATTTTAACACACCTAAAGATCAGCTCAAAAAGATATGAGTCCCTTGTTACAACGAAAATAAAGAAACTGAATATGAACAAATTTACAGACTAAGGACTACTAGCAGTTGACTAACATGCCAGCTCCAGACCAGTTTAAACCTACAAAAAGTTATGTTCCCATCGTATGTAAAATCAATACCAATTCTTCCCATGTGGGGTTGAGTAAATCATAAGTCATACAATAAGGACACATGTACAGCCCATGTCATGCCAAAAATCTCCTTTTATATATAGTGTTTTCACTATTACCTGTTATAAAATGGGTACTCGGCACACAGTATATTTTGTTACTCCAATTTCAATATGTTGGGGTATTTTCTTTAATGTTTACATCTTTGCATAATTCACTATAATTAAAGACATATTAAGTGGTTGGCGTTTCGTATATAAAATAAATAGAAGGAAGTTCAGTATTATCAAAATAAGCAGGGATAGTTTCCTTAATAGTATGATTTAATATACCAGCAATCGTTATCAATATATTGATTGTACTTTTGAATTATTAATTGCCGTTATTTGGATATTTTTGAACGTGTCCTATCAAACAGAATCTGTATGCATGTCTTGCTTTTCATCTTCTGGAGCAATTTAAATTAAAGTATTTCTCCAGTCTATGAAACTAGTAAGTTACAAGAATGCTCATCTAAAGAATTTTTGTTTGTACAATCAAAACTACGTCCGTTTAAATACCTTAGTCGACAGCTAAGAATTCCTTCGAATGAGAAAGCTTATTACAAAACTATCATACGACTATGGCACATACGTTTAACCACGTTCAACATTCATGGTGTCACTGTGAAAGTATTATAGTTCGCGGGGTATCGATTTTCGTGGATTTCCAATTCAACTATAAGATCACGAAGTTTAGAATCTACGAACTAACATTTTTCTCTAAAACCACAAAAATAAATTCCAACGATTAAAAGTACTTTCATGGTATGTAAATTACATCGACTCTTTTTCTTTTATTTTTGTATCATCTTCACTGCTAGTTCCATTAAAATGATTCGAACAGAGCTATCACTTGATGTACTTAAAAACGCGATAACAGGCTGCCAAATGCAATTGCGTGTGAAAAAGACCTTCACTCCGAGACAGGTGTCCTTTTGGGATTCAGTATCCAGAGCTGATATGCTGATTAGTGGGTAAATCATTATATCTGTTTGTAAATACATTCTCCATGAGTAATCATTTCTCAACCCGAGGTGGCAAAACTTTTTTTACACACAATCTTATGCAATCACGTTAATATATCAATTACACCATAGATAGTGGAGAAATACTTTAAATAAAAATAATCTGATGGAGAAGTCTTCTACCATGAAATCTGTAGAAAATAAGGAAAATGTAAATAATAAACATCTCCAAAAATTTAATCATTGCCGCTGGAAAAAAGTTACAAGTATTATAACCGACGGCATAGAAAGGGAGGAATACCTCTCTCACTCGAGGAGTTTTGGGTACTAAAAGAGCAAAAATTATTCTCTGGTCTGCTGGTTTTTCATACTTACTTGATTCTGGAACAAAATACAGAACTACTCAACTACAGAACTTTCAAATTTAAACACAATGATGTGGACAATAAAATACATGTTATGTTCAATTATGTTTTACAATGCTTTATCAATCCAGAACTATGGCACTTTTTCCTTTGAAAAAGTCACAATGAGGTTGCAAGTTTTTAAGTACAGAACAACAGAAAAATCATGCTGAGGGTGCGAACCTGTATTTTTCCCACTTTTCTGTATGATGCAAATGCTTTCAGTTTTTCCCCATTAGTGATTTGCTACCCAAATGATGAAGGGGTTAGGGAAAGAGGATACAAAATTTGAGTTGTTCTGAGGAGGTTAAATTTTAACAGAAAATATTCTACTGTAGAATTCGACATTAATGTTTGGATGTTACATACCTTCCCCAAACAGATACCAGCACAAGATTAATGTAGAAACAAAAAAAACACAATAAGCTTCAAAATTTATATCATCATGGATTCCAATAAATATAAAACAATTTTAGTTTTCAAATATTTTAACAATAAGATACAACAAATACATGATTGTATGACAGTACCTACTGTACTTGTTTGTCAATACACATTTTTTAGTTAGTAAATTTTCTTGAAAAAAAATTTGCTTCTTGTTTTGAAATATTGGAGGATTTCAGTACATCAAAATGTCACATTTTTCAAATTTAACACATTTTATCAAGCAATTTTTGTCTCTACCTTAAATACTAGTATATAACAATAATTATCAAAAGCATTACAGCAGGTATAAATACAGTTTCCTCTCTTAGATCTACGAGGTACCTGTATTACTTCAAGCATTATAAGCAATTGTGAGTGTTCCTTTTTACAAAATATATTGAAATTCTTTGAAATTCATTGAAAAACACCACTGAATAATCAGATCCCTAACTGTTGCCATGGTAGATATTCTTCATATCTTTAACTTATCATTTATATATTAATTTAAAAAAGAAGAATTTTTCTTTATTAGGATCTATTATCATACAATTTTAAGTAACAAATTGCTTTTCATCTTGTATCATTCTTTACATAAAGAAGAGAAATCTATTTTGTTTCATCATCCTGCATATCCACTGATACATATATAGGAAGCTCTGAAAAAGGTTTAATGTCCCAAATGGCACTTTTATATTCAGGACTCAACAGAACTGGCTAGCACATGCCATCTTTTTTACTACCAACATCATACATCTTTAACTTTTTCATCATATACTTCAAAAAAGAATTGAATCTAATCCATAACAACAAAATAGAATAAAAATAAGGTGGAAAATAAAACTAATATCACAAGCATCTGTCCTATTGCTGAGTGTTATCATTATGCCTTGGCCTGTTTAGCTTCTTTCTGGTACAAAGCCAACATTTTCTTGATCTCTCCAATAGCCAATCCTGGGTTCAATCCCTAAAAAAAGATAGAGTTTTTAAGACTCTTCATCTCATTAAAAGCTTATTTTGGGTTCAATCCCTGAAATTAATAACAAATGAATTTTAATCTTCCTGGGTTACCCTGAAAAAAGAAAGAAAAAGATTTTAAGAGTTTTTGTCTCATTAAAATCAAATTCAGGGTTTTAATCTCTGAAAATTATATCAAAAAGAGTTCATTTCCCTTGGTTCAATGTGTTTAAAGAATTTAACACACCAGGGAAAGTTGTTTAAGGAAGTTGCGCATACTATGTACAAATCCTAAGTTCAACTATCTAATGGAAAAAATTAATAAAATACAAAACCAGTCTTTGTTTTTTTATCTAATCTCCCCCCTGACAATGACCCCACAAGGGCAAAGGTTAAAATAAACACATTTTAACATGAACAACCTTCCAACAAAATACACATGGTTTCCTTGATTACTCTTCCAAGAAGAAATTCATGCATTGTTTCATGCATTGTTACATAATATATTTAGAGCCTTCAAAGAACATTGAGTTATTGCAACATGAATGAATGGACAGACTGCTTACCAAAATATGCAACCCCCTCACTGGATGGGCCTTTAAAAATGTTAACAAAGAGGCAAGTAAACTTGTGCTTTTCAATGATTCCACTTCTAAAAAAAGTTGTCTTTGTTTTTTAAATTATGGTGAATAAAACAAAAAAACGGTAAAGAAACAGAAGGAATCTAACAATGCAGAGAGTGCAAGACCAAGAAATCTCCGGCACCTGTGGGTAAGATTTCAACTTCTTTCCTGAGGCCCTACAGAGTATTGTAATCTTATCCTAGGATGTCTGAGGTTTTCTTGTCTTGTACTTTTTGGTCATGTTTGATATTTTCCATGCTTTTAAAATGAATAATTGGAAAGAGTGAATAACCAAAATATTATCACGTGTGCCGAAGAACGCCTAGATTTAACTAGAATGCAGAACTTGTTCCGTGCACGAATTAAATCCTCAAGCATTCTTGGAACGAGTGGTCATATTTTGGTTACTCACGATAACCAATTGATTATCCTATTTATTATATAGATTATCTTCATAATTTATCGATATTTTCAACATGAATCTTGAATTCTGTGATTGGCGGATAGATATCTATATTGTGACGTTTTGGCGGAAGAAAGTCCGAGAGTGAAATTATCGAATTTATTTCACAGTGTGAATTATCGAAATTCATCACACTGAGAACATTGGATAAAACACTGCTATTTATATAATAATTATATAATAAATACAGCAATTCAGAACACACTACTACATTTATTCTTTTGGATTTACAGTACATCCTTAAACTTTTTAGAGTGACACCACAAACACTGCAAGTTTTATCTCACCTTGATAAAGGGAAGTCCTTGTGTCAAAAGGGAGATAATTTGTGGGTATTCTATCATTACAAACCTTGGGACAGGTCTTAGTACAGTTCATAATGGTATGACATCTGTATACAGAGAACTTGTCTTCCATCATTGAAAGTCTCTCATTGGTGAAGTCATCTCTTGAGTCTACCATCCACCTGTAAAAATGTTCTTGTACTAAAATTTTAGGTTTATTTAAGGAGAAAATTGTTTCGGTCTTGAAGAAAAAACCTCAATCACATGGTGCACACTAAAATGCAGGTTATCTTTAAGTGTGCAACACGGGCATTGAGGTTATTTCAAATGGACCAAAAAATATAACAGTCATAAGTGACATAAGTGTTGTTCAAATTGAAAATCAAGAAATAAGAAAAATAAATGATTTTGAAAATAAGTCAATTTGCTCAGAGGATATATAGTGTTCATGATAAATGCTATATAATGATCAAATTGGGATGGAAATGCAGCTTGTATGCTTTTCATAGCAATGATCATTTTTATTGATATAATTTTCATTTTAATTCTAGTATCATAAAAATAAAACACATTTTCATTCCATTTCTTGCTTCACCTTTTTACCTTTATAACTAAGAAGTTTCATTACAATTTGAATACATGTAAATAACTATAAATTCAGTGGTTAAGTGTAATTAATTTGTAATAGACAGCCAAGCAAAAGGCAATTAAAAGGGGGAATTTTTTTAAATTTAACAACAGGGCCTCAAATTAGTGGTTGTGGTTCCAGGTCCAGGACCCTCCATTTCAGAAGCCCTGTAAGAATCAGACTTATAAAAGACATGTAAGCCTGCATGAGTACTGCAGGTCCCTTATAAAAGACTAACCTGTAAGCCTGCATGAGTACTGCAGGTCCAAGATATTTGTCTGAATTCCACCAGTAGCTTGGACAGGATGTACTACAGCAAGCACATAATATACACTCATACAATCCATCCTGCAACAGACATGTAGTACATGCACTGTAGCACTGTAGCATTTACCACAGAAGCAATCAAATATAAGTCTGAAATTTGATTCCCACTCCAGTATTGTACAAATCAGTTTGTCTGTCAGTTCAGTAACTTTGTTTATTAATAAATGATTATAAATAACAATGATTTGGATTGGTTCAATTGAAACTTTACGGTCCATTGCAAATTATGCTGATCACTGTTTTTTTTTTTGGAAGAATAAGGCAGTGGGTGAATCATGGTGAAAAAGGTCTTTCAATGAAATCTTAATCAAAGTGTTATCTGAAATGCAGAAATGGCATTCATTTCTTTTTTTACGTGTCACTAATTCAAGGTATAAATTATATGAAATGCATTGCCATTTCATCATCAAAGGGAGATAACTCTGAAGTTTAACATGAAGTATAAAGCCAAAGGTTCATATTAGGCAGTTGAGATTAATGTTAAAAGCCAAAATACTGTCAGTGGGATATGTAAGTCCTGTACAAACATCTATAAATGATGGAATACTGCTCACTGAGTTGACCTAAGGTCAGAGAGAAAAAAACTCTCTGTTTAAGGCTACCTTACCTATCCTGGCACATTTTATTGTATTTTTTTAATGAAATGCCACTTTCATTATTCAGTTGAGCATCATCAAAGTCAAGAAATCCTCCCATAAGTGCCTACATAAAATCACTTTTAAAATAAATTTTACCTTCATCCCCACCCTATTTTTTCATCCAATGTTACCTTAAATAGACATATATATATATTTTCTCTTGGCTTGAACAAATGGTATAAGGTTACTTTTTTATATATAATGTATACCACGAAATTTTTCCTTGGCATTTTTTGCTATTCAGGGAAAATGTATATGTACATTAGATTGTATAAAAATTGCATTACCTTAAATATCGTTTTTGTGATATTTGGTGAATGAAATTTATTTCACTGCATACTAATTAGGGGTGGGGGGTTCTTGGTTCTGTGAAACCACAAATTCCTGCATTTAATCTATGAAAACTTATACCCTTGAATAAATGTGCATGAATAGAATATATTTGAATGCCATTTAAGGCCAAAATTACCAATAACAAAGAAAGACAAGTCATAAATCTTCTCTTTTTTTTATGTGCCCTTAATTCTTACCAGTTTAGCTCTGTCTTTAACTGACTGTAGGTACTGTTCTTTTCCAACATCCTTGTCAGATCCGTCCTTCTTTTTCAGATAAGGCTCAATGGCTCTGTACTGGGCATAGAAGTTACTCATGTCCTAAATATAGGTATGTTGAAACTAATACCAATAGACAAAACCAGGTATCATAAGTACAGTACAGAGCAGCTGGTATGGAGTATGATATTTAGAAGGTTTTTCACACTATAGATACAACTGTTTTTTCTAGAAATTCAAAACGTTTTTTTTTTATGAATACAAAAATAAAATAAAATACATAAATATGGTGAAAAAAGTTCACATAGATGATTTTTTTATCTTATAATAATAATAAATAATAAGTTTCTCCCTGAAGTTATGCTCTTCAAATTATTAATTTCAACACAAAATTTGCCAATACTACCAATATATAATAATATGTGAGACTTATGGCAAAAGGGATTTAAATGGAAACATGAGGTTCATTGTGCTACATATACCCCAGCTCATACAGGAAGTTGAAGTTGCTTACAACAAATGCCCCATCAATTTTAAACCACACCCCAAGTTTGAAATTAATCCATCCATTACGAGCTGAGAAAATTGTGATGAAGTTTAGGTTTACAGAATGATGGATGAACAAGGTGATTCTAATAACAATCATTGAGTGAGGGTATATACAATATGTAAGCTTTTTTTAAAAACTTTTCTTAGGTTCCATATACATGTAATAAACCACTGAACTAAACAACTACATGTATATAGTAGACTAGTACTATCCTTTTAAATATACTTACAGGAACAAGATCTTTAATAACATACATGTGTGGCAAGGGGTAGATCTTTACAGCTTTACTTGTGTTAGGGTCGATTTTACTGTTAAATAAAATACAAATACTTGAATATTAATTTAGTAGGTTGTTTTTAATGGCTTTCTTGTGAATAATTACAATTTTTTTTTCATTATTCAATTTATCATTTTCATGATTTGAGGTAATGGAGAATACAGAGATATTCAAATATTCTTTTATAAAATGACATGAAACTCAGAAAGTATTGTGTACATTAATTCTTGCACTAATGTAATTTTTGCAGAAAATGCAATTATAATTTCTGTGGTTTTGATAAATATCCAGGCTTAATAATGATTAAAATTCCATAATGCTCAAAAATAAAAATGTTGCAATACTGTAAGCTAATTCATTTTTACAACAGATATAAACATGTCATTGTCAACCTACCATAGACATGCCAATGTATTAATTCCTCCAATGTTCATAGAACATGACCCACAAATGCCCTCTCGACATGACCTTCTGAAGGTCAGAGTTGGATCCATTGTATCTTTGATCTTGATCAAAGCATCAAGCACCATAGGGCCACATCTACAACAATAGGACAAACAATTAACAAAAACAAAACATACTGTTATGAATGAAAATATGTTTTAAGTTCATGTTTCACATATTTATTAAGGAATATCACTATTTTTTTAACAGACTGTACAAAATAACATGTTCAAAAATTAGAAACATTCCTGATTATTCAATTTCTAATGGATTAAGAAATAGTTAGCCATCAAAAGGGTATTTTGTCTGAAATTATTTAAATCCTGGAGTGCAGACAAATTGATGTTAATGACATCAAAGTACCAAAGCAAATTATACAAAATAACTTAGTTTGATCAAAGAATACCAACCAACTAGAAAGCTTGTTACAAACCAAAACAAAAATGATTGATAACATACATAAACTAATGTAATGTAATTTACTCCGAAGTTTACTCAAACATATGAAAGAAATTTTAATCTATTTATGTGTAAAGCTTTTATAATTATAGGTAAAGCTATACACCTGATTAATATGTTCAAATTTTATCAGATTCCCAAAGTATTTTAAATGACAACATAAAATAAAATTAGGTCATTAAGATAAAATCAAAACAACTAAACAGTAATTACTGTAACTAAACTGCATATACTGTAACAATTGTAAAAAGTACAGTGGACTCAATTCTGTCTTTTTGTCTATAAAGATGAAACAATTCGGCATGAAATTGATGTATAACGATACTTTTGGCCAAGTTAGGATATGATACAGGTTAAAATACATCTTTTTTTCAAACAATTGATGAAATTACTAGGCAAATAGTAAAGTAGGATATTACTTGTGAGGAAAAATTCATTAATCTTTGTTAAGATCAAAATTATTGACTCTAAGAATGAAACCTAGCTTCAACAAACCTTACCAAATTTAAATCTGTTAAATATTCTTAACTCCAAAAAAAAAAAATTATATATATATAAATCAGTATGCTGTTGTGTATCATATTGTTACCCTTGTGTTACAATACATATCGTGAGGTACACGTAGGTGTATCGCTGCAGCCCTATTTGTCAATGAAAATTAAATTTCATCAGCATAACCAATAAATACACATGTAGTTACAAAACACAATATGATCACCTCTAATTTCTTTGTTTTACAATTTTAGTTCTTGACGAACTTCTTCCACAAGCAGGAACATGTCTAGTAATTCTATATGAAACCTTTTAAACTTACGTGTTCAAATCAACTTCATAAGTCTGTACACTTGGCTTGTCACCTTGTTTTTCTGGATTCTATAAAAAAAAAAGGTACTGTCATAAAACATTAATAAAATTAAATCCACTTCCCGAAAGTCATAAATTATCTTGTGTCTTTCATTTCTATCTAAAAAACGGTGTTTTTTTTCATACAGAAGTCAATAGCAGTTTCACAAGCACTACCCACAGGATAAATGCCTTGTTGTAAATTATATTAAATCTGTTGTGGAAAATTACCATCTGATGCATAAAAAAAAATTGTTTGCTCTTGAGATACTGATGGTTTCAGAAGTTGTACATAATTTTGTTTTATTTTCCTCCTACTTACGTATCTATAAATTGAGAACTTTTTCATTCGTGGAGCTGGTGCAGTAGCTGCTGCTGTCTGTGCACATCTTGTCTGAAAGAGATAAATCTATGTTCAAAATTCATATGCATATAAGTACATGTACATTGCAAGAGAGCAAATGATAAATGAGATCGAATTTTTATGATTCATCATATGTTTTCAGCTTGATACAACTACAGAAGTCAAACCATGAAAGGTTGAGGCAGACTAATTACAAAAGCTATGAAATAAAGAGGCGTCGATAAAGAGTTTGGAAGACTTCAATGCAGAAGAACAAAATTCATGAGGTTTGTAAACACGTTTCAGAGATTACATGTATCATATAAAAGGCTACATGTATTTTTAATCCTGTTTGGGATTTTGCACCGCATATACTTTTTGTTTTTAAAAAGCAAAAATTATCACCAGCGCCAAAACCCAAAAGGGATTACATGTACATTTTGTATTTATCTGTTTACTTAGTATAAGTTCAATAGCAAGCAACTGAAGCATTCCCTCTTCCTTAGTAATATCAAAGGACAAAACTTTGTCATTAAATAAAACTTTTAATTACGGTTTTAAAATGCACTGACATTGACATTTTATGTTGTGTAACCTCCAGGTAGCATTCATGAACAAACTGTTTTTATAATTATTTGAACAAAAAAATGAGCATGTGACATGTATAGTCACTGGTATTTAACAGTCTACAATTTCAATGTTTTAATTTTACAATATGTTCACCTGAAATAGTTGCACCAAAGCTCTCTTGGCAGGAGCTATTTTCATCACAGTTGAACTTGCCATTTTCCCTATTTTTATGTAAGCAGAAATGCGCACTTGGCATTTCCGGTAAGATCGACTTCCGCTTGTTTACAAATGGCTGACTTTTTATTCATTTGAAAAATGTTACACGCAAAATAACAGATAAAGTGCATTGTGATGTGAAAAACACACAAAACACGAAAAAGCGAATAGAAGAATATTCGGTTTGTTTAAAGATTCATAAATTTAAAGTACCAAAAGAGGCTTCTTTATGAATACTCGTCATTTTATTTTGTTGTCATGCATGGACTTGCCTTGAGGCTTGATGATGATCAGTTAAACAGCAATCTGTTTTTTTTATCATTTTGTCAAGTAATTTTACTATAGACGGTAAAAACCAGTTTTAGTTATTACTAGTTATGCTTACTTGTTGCAATCCGGCATGCAAATAGTTCAATGTGAGGGAATTTTAGCCCCATGATTGACAAAGTTTTCTCTTAACTTGTCTAAGTCTAAAATTAGAGAGTCCCAGCTTATTTTCAAAATGTTTTTCTGGAGTCTTGTTCTATGAAATTTTGTTATGTGTAGATTTTATTAGGTTACAATGCTGCCTTTTTTAAGAGCTGTCCAGAGGGTTGGAAGAATACCACACAGTGACACACTTGTTATCCTTACCATTTTAAAAATTTTCCCTTTGATTTAATGTCTGAAAATATTAACAGTGCAATTAAGTTAAACATTGAATATTAAAAATCAATTACAAAAAATGTCAACATATTAAAATGAAAAGCAAATGATGGGAATTTCGCCTTATGTGAAAAAAAAAATGATACCCCACTTTACTCTTCAAGCAACATTTGAAGCAGACTTTTGTAGCATACAGTATATTGTTCATGTAATATTTTTATAGAAAAAAATCCTCAAAAATGCAATGAGTAATACATTTCCATGTAACTGAAAAAAATTCCTTCATGGTTAATACTATTCACCCGATACATGTGAAACAATATTTTGTTTAGTTTCATCAAATGGTCTTTCAACAGTACACCCAGAGAGGGAGGTTTCTCTTACATTTATTTTGGTGTTCATTCGATCAGAGTCCACTCCTAAAATCCTTTAGGTGATTACTCCAATCTGAGAGTGTTTTATTGCCTTTTTGGGAGTATTTGGGAGTCACTCCAAGTATTTTATCACCTTGTGTATTGTAGCCATGTTCACCTGACAGGTAAGACAGGATGTAGGTGGTACTTCAAAGGATAATTAGGGCAATGAAAAACTGCCAGCATGGTGTATTTTATTGCCTTTTGGAAGAGGTATGCCAAGATCACTCCAGGATTTTTATGGCATTTTTGGGAATTTCCTGGGGACACTCCAATAAGTGACATCAAAATGGGAGTTCCAGAATCTATACTCTCTGGGTGTAGTGTAATTGTAAATACTTTAGGAGGAGTTTTACCTATGAGCTTCAAAATATGAAATCTTTTGTATGCATATAGTGATAATTTATTGCATTGTACACATCTATACAAATACTGTATAATGGAAATAGGTATGGTGTATTTGTCAGAGTGACAACAACCCCACCGGGATGAAAATGTCAGCCCAATGTACAATACACTCAAGGACACTAATGCTACATCATACACATGTATATTCAGGTTTTTAATTGTGAATGGAGAATCACTGACCTGGGTGTGAAATTCAACCAGCACTGTGAAGGTACCGGTAATCTCATTTATCTCTGACCTCCAAAATTAATTGGGGACCGCTGAAAATCACAAAAGGGGAGTCCGGGGAACTTATGAAAATTCTCAATCCAATCGCTGAAATCTATACTAGTAATATGAGTCAATAGTTAAATCAAGCAGTCGGCACAATAAAACAGGGGTTGAGACGAATAGCGTGTGGTATTAACAATTGGCAAATATAGTGTGAAAATCATAAAGACATTTATCGTTGATACATTCTTTATAACTGTCCTGTTTTGAGTTATAATTAATTGCAGTACATTTGATGACCAGAGAAACATGAAGGAAATTGTACAATGTATATGTGTTCATTTAAATTTCTAAAAAAAATAGACAACTGTGTGCGAGGTTTGTCAAGGGATTATTTTTATATGGGAGTAAACATTGGTTTTTTCAGTTATTAAAGTTCAAAATCATTTAACAGAACTTATCATGAAAATAAAGATACAAAATGTCTATGTACATGTAGGTTGTATTTCAAATGTACTTTAAATTAGAAATGTCTCAGAGTTCAAATGAAGCTTTTTTAGCAGTCGAAAACAACTGGCTGAGGTCGCCGTTTCGTATTGTAACTTATAATTATGACAGACAACACACTGCAAGTGGAACATGAAAAACACTTTCCCACACCAAAATTGCACTAGTTCTGAATGATGGGAAAGTGGGATCCTAGAACACAGTGACACAGTGTTTTCAGTATACATGTACATTTTTGTACTAGATGTACATGTAAATTGATGCTGTACACTGTACGTACATGGTCAAACCAATTAAAACTAGCTCTTGTATTTTGTCCACTATGTTCCCGCATTGGACAAATTACAAGAGCTAGTTTTAATTAGATTGGTCCATGGTTTCAGTATTAAATGCTTTTAGGGGCTAACTCTGATAGAAACATATTAGTATCATTAAAAGTTTCAACTGTCTTGTAGTAAACTGTACCCAGTAGTCATAATTATCCTGTCCTGCATTAATTGTATAATTAAGTGGCAGACTGGAATAACTTGTAACATTATATCAGTGTAAGCCAAAATTAAAAAGCAAGACTAATGTTCTCTGCTTTTTCCAACTTTCTATGTACATGTTCATGGTACAAATGTGGTTATGTTTTTATGAGATGATTTCAGCTACTGTACGTACATGTAACAAACTTAATGTTTTATTTATTTTTGATTTCAGGTATTGTGAACATGGCAACTCATTTCATTTGTCAAGCAACAGAACCACTTCCTCATAAATTTCCTACTTCAAGAGTTCCAGAGAGAGGTCATGGTGCAGTTTCTCAGTATGAGGTATTGAACTTGAGAGACAAGCAGCACTGCCACTTTCCTCCCCCTGGATGGAACACATCGGAGAGCTCTGAGGACTCGCTGCCTCTTTTCCAAGTGCCTGCACCATCATGGAAAACTACAACTAAATTGATTGGACCAGATCCTTCTTTGTGTATCACTCCAGAAAAGTCTCTTGCTGGGAGAGTGTCCGGTCAGCTAGGTCAGTTTCAAAGTGCTCCTGTTCCACTAAAACAATCAAGTCATGTGATTGACACTAATTTAGATTTGACTTTAACACCAGAAAAAGCTACAGATTCTAAAGAGCAAAAGAGTAACTTAAGAAATGGAATGCATGATGATGGAAAATCAAAAAATCAACACAGGGTCAGATTTGAACTGGACAATTCAAAAGGACTAAGTGATAGTGGAGAGGATTCTTTCATTCTTCAAAAATCAAGACAAATGAAACCATATAAACCAGCTTCTTACAGCGATAAAACAAATAAAGAAAACATTTGTGAAACAGGGGCAGTAACTCATGGTAAACCTACACAATATACAGTAAGTAAGGTAAATAACCGAACTGTCTATGTTCCTGTGAACGGCAAAGGACTTGCTAATCATTTTGAAAAAGCCTCTGAAAATCAGATTGTTGAAGAATCCCTAAGTAAAGAGCAGGGAATCGAATCAGTGCTACCTGAGGTTGTATATGACGAACAATTAGACTCTCGTCCAGTGTGCCATGTTCAAAACCCTAAAATCAGTGAAGCACAGAAAGTAAACAAAACTGCAAAGAGAATTGACAAAGTCAAGGAAATTCAGCAAGAAAAGGTGTACATCAAAGGTGAAGGTGAATCAGCCCCTAAACGTAAAGTGAAAATTAAACGTGAAAACACAGAGCACCCTTCATTGAACAATTATAACTTTCCATTTTCTGATGGGATTCCGAATACATCTGAGTATGAACATGTATTTAATAGACCAGAGTATAACAGTACATTACGGATGAGGACAGAACTACAACAGATAAAGGATAGCCATGTTAATGTGTCGAAAGCTTTAGAGAAAAAACTGACATTGTCTGATACAAAGAGAACAGAGATCACAGAAAAGGTATAGTACACTAGTACATTGTACATGTACATTTATACATTGTGTAGTTGTACAGGTTTGTGTTGTAATGTTTGTACATTGTATATATTGACTCAATTTCAACAACTTCCTATTTAATACATTTTGTACAAGAACACAAACACAATGTACATATACAAGAAAACAAAATATTCCTGAATTTTGAAATGCTCATAATGTATTGATCAACTGCCAATGACTACTGTCGGTCTGTATCTTCATCCACAATAGTAAAAAAAAGTGAAGGAGTAATCAAGAACATGAAGTAAGCAAAAATTGATATGGATACTGTTACATCTGGAATTTGTCTACAAAATTGTTAAAATAAAAAAGAGCAAAATTGCAATAGTATGTACAATGTACATGTAATATACATGCAATAATTTCTGAATGTACATTGCCCCCATGGTCATAGGAACCACAGGTACATTACCCCCATGGTCATAGGAACCACAGGTACATTGCCCCCATGGTCATAGGAACCACATTTATTGTACTGACCATTAATATTTTCTCCAATAGTGTTACATGTACACATATTATCAGTCACAGAAATATGATAATTGATTGCAGTTTAAAATAAACTTACATGTACATGTTAGTAGTATTTTTTTTCTTGTTTTAGGCTACTTCCAAGGTGAATACAAAGGAAAGTATGTTTTCTGGTTTAGTAAGCTTAGAGATACCAGTGGAGGATCTGTGTACCAATGTAGAACAAAGTAAAGCTGGTCAAGTTTCCAGTAAAGTCTCTAGACCAAAGTCTCAGGTAGGGTCATAGATGTGAATTAAAAATTATTTTATAAATTTATGTCAAAAAAACCTGTGCTACTGAATATTGGCAAAAAAATACCGAAGCGTCAGCATTAAGAGATCACAAACATAGGGTTGTAACCAAAGGCTTCCTTGATAAAATGATACGTACTATAAATTTCCACAGTACGTATAGGTTACATGACTCATGAGTGGAAGTTGAATATCGCAAAATGTCAACTCCAGTTATTAAATATGAACATCACAACAAACAAATCTCCACAAGTTTGTTATCATGTTGAAATTAAATCACTGGAGTTGATATATTGCAATATTTAAATTTCTTGAGTTATGAAATCTTTTTCTAGGATTCCTTTAGAATATTTGGCTACTTGCTTATGGCATCTGTTCTGGCATCTTGCTGAAATTCAAGCAAGCATTAATATGTTTTAAACCATGAAGTGTAAACTGCCACAAACTGTATTATTTCATATAACATATTCATATATGTACTTTAACTTTCAAAAAGGTGAATTAACTGCAATCAGAAACTGAGAACAATTAACTGCAATTGAATTGAAAACTGAAAATTGCAACAAAAACAAATATTTTTGCTTGAGTATTGCTACATTCTTAGCCATATTAGCCCTAATAATGATCAAGGAGAGTTCTAGATTCCGCTTTCTTTGGGTAAATTACCTTTCCATTAGAATTTTTATTATTGCCAGGTTATTTCTTATTTTTTTTACTTCAAATAAATTTGTTGATATTAATCCATGTAATTTTGTATTAAACCAATTTTACTATTTTAACAGACTTCCAAACATTCTAATGAGCCAGACCTGATGGAGTTTTTCACACCAGAGTTACAAAAAGAACAAGCAGAATTTTCACTTCCTGGACTTTCAACGCCATCAGAATCCTTATTGACTGCTAATCACAGGAGAGCATTTGATTTATATAGACACAATAGAGTTTGGGAAAATAATAGTTATTTCAGTGCTTCGAAAAAGTAATTGTATGTACCGGTACATTGTGTACATGTATAAATATTAAAAGTCGGTTTAAAATACTAGGAAATATAAATACTGGTGCACATTAAAAGTCAAGTTTTATATAATGGGTTGCTAGATTTACACTGAAAAGTCTTTACATGGCTTTAGGTAAACTCAGGTATAAATTAATCTACTTTTGAATAGTTGTAGGTTTTGTTTATGGGCTAACCTAAAGAAACAATCTGTTTCCTTTCCAAAGTTTATATTATCAAATTTGCTTTTGGTAGTAAGATATGGGAAGTAAAGATTCTATGCAGGTAGAGTTTGAATTATTACTTCACATGAAATTAAAGCGCATGCATTCATGGATGCTAAATCCAGCATGATTAAATCAGAATTTTACCGTTAAATTTCAAATCAAAGCCCTGTTGCAACAAAATTTGAAAAAAATCCAAGAATATATTTAATCAATAGTGGTGTCACGATCTATTGTGTTTGTAGTTTTACAAGAAACTAAGTAACATTCTCTGAGTGAAGAATTTTTAGGATTGGTAATTTGTCCATGTTATATTATCACTCTGAACTGTTTGTAGTAATTTTATATTTATTGTGATAATGTCTATACAATGTTATGTACATTAAAGAAAATATTTTGTAGTAAAATTTTCATTATGCCTCAATTAAAAACGAAGCAGTATATAGCAATCATGTCTGTCCATCTATCTGTTCTTCCATCAGTCTAATCTTCCATTCATTTATTCATACTTCTCCAGTTTCATTCCACAATTCTTCAGAAAATTGCTGAATGGACATTGATGCAACTTGCACACATTCTATATTTTATGACAAGTCATACCCTGATATTGCAATTTGTTATACACACTTTCAGCAAAAAATTATTTCTTGTCTTTTCCCATCTTTCCGTAAGTTTAAAACCAGTTGTCATTTGAAAAAAATAAAACCTGTCCAGTTTCATAAAACATCTTAATTCTTCCCATATTCAAAATATTGATCCAGATAATAGGAATTGTTTGAAAAAAATATCAGTGATATATACTTAAAGGTTTGGGCATGCAGATTAATTTAGCAAGGAATGTTGAATTGAAGTTCAAACTTCAATCTGTTTAGTGCCCAATAACATCAAGATGATTTTCATTACTTTTACTCCTGTGTAAAATTTGGGTGTAAATGGGAACCACCATGCAGGCTGTCCCTCGTCTGTCCATATCACTTGTGTTTACATACCCTCCTTTTAACCCCTCAATGGATTTATTGGGTAAATATAAACGGTATCATTCGTGCTGATGCATTTAATAAAATCAGCAATGTTACTCCAATGTCACAGTGAAATTCAAAGTGACGGTATTTCAAAAGTTATGAATAAGTATATAAGATGCAGATACTGTCTACTCTTTAGTTTTGAAAATAAAGTGCATGCATTTCAATTGTATACTAAGGTGCTTTGAAAACCAAAAAGTGGGGGCATTATTATACCCCAGGCAACGAAGTTGCTAAGGGTATAATGTTTTTGACCCGTCCGTCCTTCAGTCCATCTACAGTTTTCCAGACTTTTTTCTAAACGCTTGCAGATATTGACATGATTTTTGGTATATAAGTTCACCATGATAAGTTACAGATCAAGTTTAACTTTCGTTCCGCTCCGATGATTTTTACCGAAGTAACAGGCCTTGAACTTAAAATTCGCAGAAATAAGAGTTTTTGGGACTTTTTTTTCTAAACGCTTGCAGATATTGACATGATCTTTTATATATAAGTTCACCATGAGTTACATGTATAGGTCAAGTTTATGTTTCGTTCTGCTCTGATGATTTTTACTGAAATTATGGGCCTTGAACTTAGCAAACTTCACAGAAAAAAGCGTTTTCCGGATTTTTTTTCCAAACGCTTGCAGATATTGGCATGATTTTGGTATATACATTCAACATGATAAGTTACAGGACAAGGCTGTAGTTGGTTCTGCTCCAATGATTTTCACTAAAGCTTTAAGTCGGCAAGTTCATTACAGCAGTACAACATAAGCTCTCAGGAGCTTTTATAACCGACTTAATGTACATAAATAGTTATACAGTGCATGCATACAAGTAAAATACATTGACCAAGCAATAAGACAGACACATACAGCACACAAACATAAATAGCAAACCAAGCAAAGGAAATGAAAGCAAAACAAAAATAAATAAAATCCACAACAAATCACGCGATATGACACAGTTTCTAGTATTAATTTTCCTTGATTGGAACTATTAGTCGTTGAGAAGGGAGGATTGTGTTAGAAAATAATATGACTTAAGAATGTATTCAGGTGATATGTACAACTGAATAAGGAATCAAGAGAACGAAATTATTATTTTAAGAATAATTTTCTATACAATAAAAATATAAAGAGGGAATCAAACGAACACATATAAAAATAACATCTATTTTTTCTACAAATGGCATAAAAAAGGACCACATTCAACGGCTAAATTATGACTGCTAAGTCTCAACTTAGTAATACATTTTTAGCCGATTTGCAACGAAGTTAATTGGTATTGTGATGGCATGCGGGTGGGAGTGCGTCAACATAATTGGTTTCCCGACGATAACTGGAAAAGTTTATATCCGATTTAACGAAACTTTGGGATATTGTTAAATACCAGGTACGTGAGATCTTACCGATGTACCTGGTCCATACTCCCAGTTTTTAGTGGAGATATTTTATGTCCTTTGTTGTGTGTGTCTGTTTTCCGTGTCTGGTATTTACCCTGGATTACATTCTTTTGATTTTAGCTATAGAACCTTGATTTCCTTGATTACTCTTTCATCCATTATCAACTCCTAGAAAAATTAGAGAAAAAAAAACTTAAAGCTAAATATATTACGAATGTTACTTAGTGTGCAAATGCTCAACGATTCGCTAATTCATGCATATGCACATCAAACATTGAAGTGTGTGAAATGTACATTAAAGATTGAAGTGTGTGAAGTAAGATAGGTTTAGACCCTTATGAGCACGCGTTACATGCACTGCCCGAGGCAGGGCTTGGGATAGAACGCAGTCTTATATTAATATAGAACTTTATGCATGTATATTAGCCAGGCTGCATATTTTATAAGGGAGCAAGCTGCTGTGAGTGGGAAAAATTTCCTTGCAGAAGTGTATATTGATATAACGAGAATAGGTATGGTCTACATGTCGAAGAGACAGCAACCCTCTGAAAATGTCAGGCCAAGGCCTCCCATGCTCATTGACTATCCGACAGTTTATTGCCGTTTAGACATTGAATTCGAAGTGAAGGGGTATAATTATTGTTAGCTCCACGCTGTATTCTTGTGATTGAGAATAGACTCTTTCGTGTTTAGTGCAGGGGTAGTCGATGAGCATGCTTTATGTACACTTCCGCGAGATTTTGTTTTATTCTACCCCAAGAATTACCCACAGAAGTGTGTATAACATACGCTTATCAACTATCCCACAGTTTACACGATACTTCAAAAAGTGTATATTTATTTATTTCCACAGAGCGCACATGAATAAATGAAAAAAGTGATATATAAAAGACGAAGAAAATGGTAAAATCAGTGCTTACTGTTTACCTATGAGAACATCGTAGAACCTGAAGTTAACATTAAAAGTAAAATATTTGAGACATAATCTCTTTGATAACAGTTTATTGTTATATTTTGTAACTTTTATTTCGCTTATTTATATCAGTTCATATCCTTGACTGCTAATTTAGTTGGATATTCCTTCAAGCTAGAAGTCTGAGGACTTACCATTTTGTACTGGAATCCAAACTACGTAAAAATCCATACAAGCAAATGTACATAACAGGATCATCAACTTATTTAACAGATGAGCTGTCTGTAAAATATTTTGTCCGCAGTGAAGAAGGGGCAACAGAAAGACTGTGAAAGTCGACTAGTGTTATTAATCATAATTATGTTGATTCTTTCAAGAAATCACCTACAAAGCATTTAACTTAAAGAATAGTAAATTTCACAAATTTATCGTTTCAAGCTACGATTCTATATATTTTACCATTACAAAACCAAAAGACAAAAATTGCCATACCGAGCAACAAGTGGTTTCTCTTCGACAACATGTTTGTCATTTTTGTAGGAACTTTTTAAACAAAGTATAGGCATTTCAATGTGCACTAGTTGTGCCTCTCTCATAGTTGTTTTGTTTAATCTTATGAGTCAGAGTTCCTTCAAAACCTTGTGCATGACAAACAGTTTAAAGAGGTTAGATCCTTTAATTTCACATATCGGTATATTGACGATATTCTCTCCATTAATAATCCTAAATTTAAAGAGCGGCTTCAGTTTATATATCCACCAGAGCTAGAAATTGAAGACACTACTGACACAACTATCTGTGCGTAATTTTTAGACATTCACCTCGAAGCTGACAATTAATCATTAATCATCTCTATACAAAAATATATGACAAACGAGATGAATTTGATTTCAAAATTATAAAACTCACCTTCTTGTGCTGTTATATACAAGCCAGCCATACATATGCAGTTGTTCTAATGAAATTGGTCTATCTATTGAAAAGTGAAACCGAAAATAATACTTAACCAAAAGTGCTGAACTGTCACATTTATTTCATGCATACATATTGGACGAGACAGCAATAAAAATTCCTCCTTTCTGCATTGTCAATTTCTCTTTGGTCAATTTCGTATGTACCTACTGTGCGTTTAGTCTTTTCAGTTGGTCTTGGTACGTGCTGTTAAACGGTCAGAATGTGTTTTCTAGCCCTCCAAATCTGGTCAGGAGTGAGCCATTTGTATTTCCCATATTTTCCTGATTTTGTAAGAAAATTTACCTCGAATTCATTGTCAGGATCATCATGGTCAACTGTTACTACCTGTCCGATGTACCAATTACTCTCGTATGCACACGTAGCTCTTCTGCTTTTATTTCTTCAATGACTTGATCAGTTTTATCATTGTTGTCATTTCCATTTTCTGCTTTACAAAGTGTGTGTAGTTTCCATGAATGAGTACTGGTTCTAACGTCCATTAGACATTCGTTGCAGGAACAAGACATATCTCTTGTCATGTCTTGCTTCCATTCTCCTCTATTTGCTTGGCCCAAGCGTAAAAGTCTTCTCCATTCTGAATCGGTGCTTTTCCATGGTGGATGGCCATGTCTGCTCCTCTTTTAATACTGTCTCCTAGGCCGTCACATGGGCCTTTTCCATGGCCCGACTCTAAATAATTCCATCTACCCTCCACTCCAAAGTCATCACTATGGTCTGCTAGTACCTTAAATATTGTTTTGTTTCGGTATTGACTAGTAGGGGAGTCAGTGAGGTAGTGTATTTTACTCAACTTAGGATAGTCGACCTTCAGCCGTGGTATAAGTTTTTGCAGTATGTATACACGACAGTAGCATTTTGCGAAAGTACATCTGAAACCGCAACATAGCTCTGAAGACGTTGGTGTCCATCTTGGGGAAAATACGCCACCATGGTGTGCAAACTTACCATGGCCTGGTTCCAATATGATGATTGGACTGCCTCAACGGAGTTACACATAAAGTTCTCGGCGAAGTCCACCCAGAGAAATATTTCTTTTTCTGGCAAGGTTTCTCTGAGTTTTCTCATTTCAGAATACTGGTTCTGTACTCTTTTCACATGATCTCTAAAGTCTGAGGTTTGAAGGTCAATTATTTCCAGGAACTGATTCTTTGATACAGTTTCTTCTATTTCCTTCCATCTGTTTTTGTTGTTTTCCAGCACCTTCTTCCATGAAGTAAATTTGACATTTTCCGGTAACTTTGGTTCGATTGTTTCTCTAACTTTCTCATTTGTGTCGTTTTCTTTAATTAAGGTATCGGGACTCCTTGAAACACGAACGCCTAAGGATCACAAAGCTTTCAGTTTGAGCGCAATATTCTGGTGGCGGGAGCAAAGGCATGTTCTCCGTAAGGCAAAGTTTGCGAGCAGAAGATAGTTGGGTCGTGCATTATAAAACGTTGCTTTTGAAACTTTCACGGTAGGATTTTCTAACCTAAATTTTTCGTGCAGATTGTGTGTGTAATCATTTAGGATTCTTTTTTTGGTGTTCCGTCTCATTTATCCGAACTGCATCGGACTTCTTCTTCCAACTAATACTGTGCTATTGTCTTCTCGGGTCAAGAATGTCGTGATTGTTTCCTAAAGTTTTTCCTTTCTTATCAATCTTTTAGATGGTTCCATTTTCTTCTTGCCGATTCTTCTATTGATTCCTGTTTGTCTGTTCAGTTCTGACATAAGCTTGTACTTTTTGGCAGCGTAGAACGGAAGTTTTCCAACGATTGTCTTATTCACCGACCCCATAGATTGTTTTAAGTCGCGGATTATGCATTCAGCGAACATAATTCGTTTGCAAAGTAGCTTTCGTCCGGTCTTTGTAAGTTTCAGTTTATTCACAAACTCTTTGGTTTTGGATCTAGGAGTTAGCGTTGGAGATTCAGGCTAGCTGTGACAATGTACCATCTTTTGTATCAAGATCTCCGTCTGATGATACATGCCTTTCTTTAAACTCGTTTGCCTTGAGTCTCTCTATCCTTTTTTGTATTCTTTTGTTGTTCCTGATGAGTGCTGAATTCTTTTTTTTGTAGTTCTTCTATTTTTCTATTCGCATTCTTTAAAGAAGACTTGTATCTTTTCCCAACAAACTTTCCGTTTGTCGGAAACCTTGGTAGTATCGATGCAAGAAAACCGCGTTCGGTCGATGCTGATCTTGTTGGTGTAGATGGGCCTTCATTTGGGGAATTTACAACTACCATTATCAAATTCAGCAGCTTGATAAACAATCATAACACATGATTTTGAAATTGTTACGGAAGTTAGGGCGAGTTTGCGACAGGTGAATTTTTATGCAAAAAGCGTCAAAAATGTTTAATTGCACTTATTTCCTTATGCAATATATTCTACAAAGCTTTTGCGCTGGAACTTGCTTAATTCAACTCTTTTAAGAGTAAGCAAGAGAACCAAGGTTATAGCGGTAATCAAAAGAATGTAATCCAGGGACAAAGACCAGACATGGAAAACAGACATTCACAACAAAGAACATAAAGTAACTAAAATCATACATACAAAGTAACAAAAGTAAATGAGCAACTCGGACTCCACTAAAAACTGGGAGCATGGACCAGGTGCACCGGTAGGGTAAGCGTCCTCTGCTTTTCTAGAAACACCCGCAATCTTTTATTTCATCAAAATTGCTGATATATCAAAATGGATCATACATATAAAGAATCTATCCCTGCTTATTTTTATAATACTGAACTCCCTTCCATGTGCTTTATTTACAAAACGACAACCACTAAATGTGTCTTTAATTATAGTGAATTATGCAAAGATGCGAACAGTACGGAAAATACGCCAACATATTGAAATAGCAGTGACTCAAAATATATTTGTGGTCACAGTTCCCATATGCATGTTATGACAGGTAATCTGAATCGTTAAAGACTTTTCTTCAAAAAGGACCCAAGTATCGTCCTCCAGTCACTATCAATTTGAATAAATGTAACATCAATCAGAACTCACTTCATTCGTATTGAATGAGTAATCAAGGGAACCAAGGTTATAGCGGAAATCAAAAGAATGTAATCCAGGGACAAAGACCAGACATGGAAAACATAAAGTAACTAAAATCATACATACAAAGTAACAAAAGCAAATGAGCAACTCGGACTCCACTAAAAACTGGGAGCATGGACCAGGTGCACCGGTAGGGTAAAATGGATAAAACGTTAGAAAGTAGATGAGAAAGCATTAGATTATTTCTCTAAAACAGTAATGAAAATAGTTTACTTCCGAATAAAACATTTTGATGAACAATTTATTAATAAACAATATCAAAACTGTATTACCGAATAAACAATATCAAAACTGTATTACCGAATAAACAATATCAAAACTGTATAAACCGAATAAAACGACAATTAAAAGATAAAGCTGCAAATAATACTATTGTATGACGTTGATTTTATAATGAAAATCTACAAAAAGCAATAACTAATTTAACAAAATTCCAACTGACAAAATTTTCAAAAACTGAAATTGTGAACAAACACAAACTCGTTGCTACCTCTTTACTCGTTTGGAGTGCATGATAAATAGCATGCCCATGTGGGATATTTTAACTTTGTACACTATACAATTCCACATAATCTCATAAAACAAAAATTCACATGTCTTGTCAAATTCTTATTTAATAAATCGGCATGTGAATACGCTTGTTTGAGTTCTTTTAGACATTTTTTTAATAACAAGAACATACAAATTACGTTCATTGAACTCCTCTTTTGATATGCTTGCAGCACTAGAATTCCTTTTGACAACATGCAATTTTGTACGCTTTGGCGGACCTGTTTATCGTTAACTAATTGGAATTTCCAAGGGGATCAATTGTGCAACACATTTTACCGACCTCTTTCTGTACCATCACAATTTATGGCTAGAATAAGTAAAGACCCTTCAAAAACAACACCTTCAGATATTTAAACGATAATTTGGCTCTATACAACGATAACTTCAATATTTATACTAAGGGTGTAGAACGGTCTTTGAATAAAGCAAACATTGATAATAAAGAATGTCTGTTTCTTGGTCTTAGTATTCTTATCGATAATGGAAAATTTTGTAATACTATAATTTACGATAAAAGGGATATTTTTTTTCATTCTCTATATCCATTTATTTACTTTTTTCTTATAGCTGCTCGCTTCGCATCAAAATTCTTTAACTTGAAAGAGTTATTGTCCTTTATTGTTAGTGATCCGGAATTGAAGTCATGCGCGAATCAAAGTAGTTCTATCAGCCTCTGGTGGCTAGAACTACATTTTGTACTTTGATTCGCGTATGACTTCAACTCAATCAAGTTTTTCAAGAAGAAATCCAAAGTCATTTTAGTTGTCCGATTTCAGTTATATCATAAAGATGGTGTATTATCTCTGAATAGTTTCTAATTTCGAAGATTCATAACAGATGTATGGTCATCGTTACAATTTGTTTATCTCACAGATGACAAAAAATATATGACGACCTTCCAAACTTCATGTTAACGGGATGTATGATTTGCAATAGTTGATGAATGCTGGTTACCCTTCAAAGTACTGATGCCACTCCTGTTTTTTTTTTTTTTTTTTTTTTTTGTTTTTTTTGTTTTTTGTTTTTTTTTGTGCGAGTTCATATTGCAATTGATGGAGTTTCTGGTGTGCTATCTTGTATTCCTTGCCTTTATGTTTGTATTATGTAATTATATTTTATTCTGTTGTCTACTATGTGCATATAAATATATTTCATATTTTCTCGTTTTGACTACGTTCTTCAATTTTGATGTTTCGGACTTACCCTTCTATTTTGATTTTTCGGCATATTTGTCGATAATCAATTAAACTATAATGTTTTCACCAAGAGTATAGTTTTCTTTATTTTTAGTTTAAAATTTCATATATAACAAACCTAAAAGAAAAAAAATAACAACTGAATATCTCAAGATAAAAGAAATGAGGAAACATCAAAATTCTTGTCAGGATCGAGGTTTATATTTAAAGGTATTCTATTTCATCATTTTACTGTTTTTCAGTCCACATTAACACACTTCAGTTTGTTTTACTAACTTCCCGAGTACTTTTATACAAAAAAGCAGCCTGATTTTATATAAGCCCATTGCCCTGTCTGTTTTTATGATGTGTTCTTGGCTACACCATCACTCTTAACTACGTTCTAAAAAGTACATGTGACATGTTAGGACCCGCATTACATCATATGTTTGTCAGCTCATTATTTCAATTTAATGCATAAACACTACGCAGTTATTTCGTAGTAAATACTACTGAAAAAAGTTCAGAATATGTTCAACAGGGAAAAATTCATATTAAATATTGGACAAATTTGTCCCTCGTGTAAACATTTTGCTAAGTTTTAAAAATGTTGGTTAAAATCTTTTTAAATTACAGATGAAATCGAGTAGGTACCGTTCCAAACATAAAGGGATTCAACATATAAAGGAAAAACGAGGTAAAAGGCAGAAATGGCCGGCTTGTCGATGAAAAATATATCAAGTGGGTAAACGGGAAATAAAAGTACGATAGATCTGTAATCGCATCCCAGAATATCGGACCCTACTTTGTAGTAGCGTACCAAATATACCTAATGGCTAAAATTTATAGTGGACGAGAAAAATGTTACGTAAATATTTTCCCCGCCAAACCGACCTACATTCACCACTTTATAAGCTGATTTGCACGAAAAAATCGACAAGTTTCTCCATGACCTATTAGAAGGTACGTTGTAATCATCAATATGTATATAAAACTGTGCTACGTTTGAGTAATAATGGTTCAATATTTCTTGAGTTACAGATTACACAAAGTAGGCACCGCCAATAACAGGAAGCAAAACATGCTTACGATCAACGTGATGCTAAAAATATAGGAAAGCAATATATAATGACGTGCACATCTTCATATGTACAATAACAAACGCTTTGCAAGTTATGAGTAATATGCTTTTATTACTTCATGGGTAATGCGTTCCCTCTGACGAACGAACGGAGTCAACCCACAGCTTTACACTATCCATAGCTATTGGAGACACAGGGGAAAATCAACTGGTTATACTTCCCAGGCAGTCCAAACGAACAAATGATGACCAATTAAATATCGTTTTGTCAAAAAAAATTTGTATCCCGTAAAGTTAGTGGTACCAGTTTTACAATAAACGGTAAGACTATAGAACTAACAGATTATTACTAATATCTAGGAATTATTTTAACTATAACTGCAAAGTCAATATTTCAAAGAAAAAAAACTTGTAGATCAAGCTACAAAAGCACTTTTTGCACTATATCATTAGATAAGAAATGTAAGTTTATCCATTTACCTGCAACTAAAGCTCTTTGATAGTATAATCACTTCTATTTTACTTTACTCATCTGAGATATGGAGCTATGAGAATATAGAGATCGTCGAAAAAGTCCATTTGAAATTTTCAAAGTGTATATTAAATGTTAGATCCTCGGGACCAAATTGTATAGTTTATGGTTTCCCCTTATAATTGTAGCTAAAATAAAATGTTTATCTTATTGGTCGAAACTGTTACAATGTGGTCAATCTAAGCTATCCGGCATTTTTTTTTTATGAAATTATGTATAAAATTCATCAAGCAAATAGTATCCACTTTAAATGGTTATCTCGTGTAAAAGGGATACTAGATGAATGTGGATAAAGCTATATGTGTCTATGGTCAAACAAATTAACACGAAATATTGGCGCTATAAAAAATTTACTAAAACCGAGGCTGGTAGACCAATTTTATCAGAGGCTAGTTTCTTGCAATGGTACAATCTTCTAGGGGAAGGTTGTATCTTACTTTTAAAATAGATTTTAAACTAGAAAAATACCAATCTGTATTAACAATGCAGATCGTATATTTTTTTGCAAATTCAGATGCTCAAATTTTAAATTGCCAATTAAGTATGTACTATACCAGGATAGGCAAATGCCCTTTGCGTAATTCTCAAGAAGTTGGAATGAATATCATTACCATTTTACTAGTAGTAACAATGAGTTAGAGGAACTGAGGAATAATACATTCCAAGTTATTACACTCTAAACCCGTCTTCCATCAAGATGAAGTGTTTATTGTCTATTTGTAATAAAAGAATTGTTGTGAGGTTATGTCTCTTTTTTTCAGGAAACTAGAAACAAAATGTTTTCACGATTTTGACATATGTGTTTTCATTTAAGCTGTTGAGATCCAGGTTTCTTACTGTTTGCTGCATGGTTAAATACATGTTTATATATAACTCTTGTAGCACTTAATTGTGCCAGAGTTAGCAAAATAAACTTGTCTTGTTTTGACATAATTCAAAATGGCTAGTCATTCATTTAAACAAATTCTATGTATTTAATAAAACTTTGGGATTTTTATCGCTTGATTTCCGGTATGTTAAATTTCCTTTACGTTAGTAAAAGGCATTAAATATTTTAAAATACGTGTTTAGTCTATATACATTGGCGGCGACATGCTTTAAATTCGGATGGCAGCAAATCTAAAAACAAATTGCCAGACAACTTCTAGCATCGTTGGAGGAGCCAATCAAAACAAAGTATAAAATATTTCAACTTTTTTTAATCGTAACAACCTTTATAGTTATAATTTCCCAACAAAGTCTAACATCACATTTGTAGAAGATGACGTATACACAAAATTTATTGTAAAATGCAGCAAGCGGCACAGCCTCTTGATACAACTGTCGTGGTGAAACGATGAGTAGATAGTCCTTATAAATCTAAGCTTGCTATAATATGTCACTACTTTTGTTATGAATTAGGTATCACACAGCCAGAGTAATTGATTTTTTTTTCAAAGTTTTCGACCAGTACGGGCTAAGAGTCCAGTAATTGGGCGTAGAATCAAAAAAAAAAAAAAAAAATACTGTTGATGATTTTATATTAGCAACAACAAGAACAGTTAAAATCAAAATTTTGGACCTTTAGACTTTGGAATGGCCCAATCTGAAAATAAGGCCCTAAATTGTAAATCTTAATGCTAGGTTATTCAGCACATCAGAAGGAACCATAAATATTCAAATTTGTAGATATGAAAAAATCTTTAATTTGCACAATGTGTGAACCTACAAAAAATGGAACCCAAAATCAAAATTAGAAACAAACGGTAAGGTTCGCCAAATTAAATTCAAGTAATCTAAACGAATCGATACCTCTAAGCATATTAAAATAATAATTATTATGATAGGTTTTGCCCTTCAATCCTATGAAATTCAAACTTTAACTCCAAAAATCACCAACAACCCTCTTAAGTGTGATGAAAACGTTTCTTTCAATGTAATGATTCGGAAGATAATTTTGCACACTAAAGTTATTACCAAATACTCGATCAAATACTCTGAAGGCGACACTGTAGCCATTGCCATACCACTTTATAACCACAATATAAATGCTATAATTACACAAATAAAATATCAAAATACAGTGACCAACACATAAATTAGGCACTAACCCTTTTATTGGCAATAGGAGAGATTTTTTGGGGGGAAAAGCATTCCAAAATATATGTACTATCCCTAGACGAGGATTATTAGGTACTTACAATGTAGATTTTCTAATCAAATGTTTTTAACTTCGACTGTCGCTGGTAAAATGAGTTATTTTCACGCTTGCACGAAAATAATTCATTTTTTTTCCAACAAGGCATTCAAATTTTTTCTTTCAACAAAATTCGTATGCTCGAGAAGAAAATGGTCTGTGCCTTAAGGATCATGTAAGCATTAATATACAATTGTGATTAATAATACAATGCTGAATAACGAATTTCCTTGATTGTGTATTGAACTATATTGCTTTCTGGGTATGTATACTCATGTTTGAACATAAAAAAAAATATAACATTAAAATAATATATTTAAATTCGTAAGGAGTGTTAACCCAGCTACCCCATTCTCTCATAAATCTGTCTATTTTGTGTTTCGGAAACTTATGCATGTCGTCTACAGACGTAATTTACTGTGATAGACATTTACAGGCGCATTCAATGGGCATATCGATCAATTTGTAAATGTCAAGAATATTTTGGACACCTCGTAACAAAACTGAAAACCTAAAAATGACGTTTTTTTTTTTACAAATGCAATATAAAACAAATTACAATCGGTATATATGGCTGGATACGACTTACAAGGAAACTATCGGCTCACAAACAAAAACAAACAAATTAGAACTTTGCCAAGCACAGCATGTTACGACCGCAAAATGTTGAACTCTGTTCACTGGGTCAAGTAAGGTCACTATATTAGTTTTTGACACACAGGGATTTACGGTTAATATGGACATAACTGGTTTGAACACAATATTTTGAAATTCAAGTCAAAAGAAGTTATGCTTTGGGAATACTATGACTTTGATCCCTATACCTGAATGAATCATCAATTCACTATTCTATCAATTGTAATTACAAACATCTATCTTGTTAATCAATAGTTAATGGACGTGAACGACAGCATGATATCATATTACTTCTACTTTTTTTTTCATATAAATATATGTTTCCCACTTCCTTTAAACAACCAAAATAAACAGTTTTGTCTACTAGTAAATAAAAATATCATCAACATGTAAAAAGAAAAAAAAAAGAAGACACAGGATTAATTCTAAAAAAAAAGCAAAAGATTTATGACTACAATAAAAAGTCAACTGCATAATTATACGTGTAATGCATAAACTTTATCACCTGAGAAAAAAATCATATTATAGTATATTATGAATGAAATACAATGACAGATTACTGAGTGACCTCCCCTTATGTTATTAAAACTATTCTGAATATTTCAATGAAATGACCAAACCTTGAAGCCCTGACTCCATCACCTGGAACTTTTTTCTTCACTGAATGAACATATGTCATAACAGGATTTTTAGAGTAGAATAACAAAGCCTTGTATATAGTAAGACCAGTTAATGTTGAAATTATCATGAACTGTTATGAATATCCAATATAATTTGAGATGTGATGGAGAATTTAAAATTGTGGGACAGAAGATTCATTGCAGCAAAATCAAAATCATATTAAAGTACGGGAGTATTCCAGCTAAGAATCATGCAAAATGTGATTCATGGTTGGAAAACCTACATTTTTTTCATGCATAAATAAACAGAAATTAACAAGTGGCTTTCCATATAACCCTCGTTCATAGGAGATAAAAATTACATAATTCAATAGTAACTCAGTAAATGACACTAAAATGCAATAGAAACTGTTGGATTTTCAATGTGGATTATCTCCTAAGAGTAGAAAGATTGGAATGAATAATTATACATTTCATCATATAGACCTATAAAACAACTTTAAAACAAAAATAAAAATTAAATATGTAGCCCTTTTTAAGTGTATCACATTTTACAGACTTTGCATGATTCTTAAAAAAACTGTTACATAAATACACATACATATACTTGTAAATATCTAACAATGGGTACACTACAGCTAATTGCATCATCTGTACTCATACAGAAAAGTGGACAAATCACTACTTCAAATAATACTTATAAACACCATCAAATGCCTTAATGGAACAACCTTTGATTTCTATAGGTGGGGAAGACAAAAGCAACCATAAAACAAGTCTTAAATGCTGAGACAGAAAACCCTCAACCAGTCATAAATAAAATGTTTTGTTGATCACAGCCTGATATACCAACAGAGACCTAACTCTAAACAATACTATAATTTTTTGACTTTGTGGAAAATGCACTATTATATTGTTACTGATGAGTCTCGACCATTGGCAATATGTTAAGACTTCCTATAACATATACGTGTGTCTGTGTTAAAAGTTCCAACAACCACTTCCTAACTGCATATACATTTCTGAAACATGTCACTCCCGACAGAACAATTTTGAGCTATTCATGTTTCATCAGAACATCAATGTTATATAGGGTGTCTCTGAAGCTCTGCCCCTCATACTTAGGCTACTCTTTTGATTTAAACTATAATTTTCGTATTACATAGAAACTTTACTTATAAATAAAAACTTTCATAGTATACAAAAATATACCATTTTGATAAGTAGCTTACAAATATAAACCCCTCTGATATGAAGTATAAAAAAAGTTTATCATGCCTCTTAAAAGCGTCCAGTCCTTTAAAAAAAATTCTGTGTTTCTTATATACTATTTAAATCTTACCAAGCTATTAGTATTAATTCTAACTATCCATAATATCTGAATGGCCTTCAAGACAAAATGATAAAACACCACCATACACGATCTTACAATTCAAAAACTCAAAAGAGAGGAAATGCAAGTTACCAAATGAATTAAAAAAAAAAAAACAAATATGATACAACAAATCATGCTAAAACTGTATTTAAAGTTTCCAATAAATTTGATCAAATACCAGTCCATATAAATTTTAGACACTGCCTATAGTAGACATGATTCATGGTGAAGAAAACCCAACAAACAAATGATGCATTTTTAATCCACCTTTGCTATATTTTGATACAATGATTACGTCCTTTATGTATTCAAATCTGTATTTTTGAGTAAAATGTGCATTCATTTCCCACTAAAATCAACCAAATCAAACAAAATCAAGAACAATAACTCTTGAGAAGTGCCAATTTATACACAATCTATACATTTTTTTTTTATAATTGAAAGTGCAATGACCAATTAACGAACTAAGACTGGTTATGTGGTCTTTAGTACTGTTTCTAAATTAAAAATACAAGTGAATTTGGTAGGTTTTGACATGCATGAATCATCTACTGTCTGGTCTAATAAACACAGTTATCGTACTTAAATATTTCCAAGCTGAAGGTTTATAAATTTTTAATTATTCCGATGAACGGTTCTGAAGTTTTGACAGTTTGGCACTTAAATTCATACATACATGTATGTATGGATAGCAACTACAACTTTGAATCCAAAAAACCAAATTCTGTTCCTTTAATATGACCACTAATCAGCCCACCCTAATCTTAATAAGAGTGTTGTACAAGAAACACAGAATTATTTTTCGTGTCTAAAAATAAAAAAATATCAAACTTCCCAATCTAACTTAGGTATTTGAGTGTTACAGTTGCCATGGTAAATATTAATATGACCTTCACATTTATAGTAGAAGTCAAATACAGATTCATACCCTTTATCTTTCCACCATATACATAGCTGCCTGTTCCAAGTGCAGGGTAAAATATAAAACAACTCTTCATGCTCCAATGATAATAGAGAGAAAAAATCCTGGTCTCCTAAATTCCCTTTAAATGAAAATTTTTCTGTCAGCTCTTTTACATATTTTGAATTTATTAAAGAGTTATATTTTTCTGATTTTCTCATATTGTCTAAATTTAGCAGTAGTACTCCACTGTTAAACCCAGTTATACCATTGGGGGGAGGGTCACCTAGTCGTGTTCCTGGATGCGATGCTCGGTAAGTTGAAAGAATATGTCGATATACAGGCTGATTCTCCCTTGCTAATCCCATGACATTAGAATCCGAAAAATTATTAAACAACATATACAGTTCTTTTATGTCCTGATTAAACTTGAGATCTGCATCCATCATTATAACATGGTGTAATGTCTCAGGCATTACTTTGTGTATTGCTATGGAAAAGTAGAATAAAGATTGACTGTAGTATGCCTCTGGATAACTACTGAAAAATGGCCGAATGTCCTTGATAACTTCGTGTAACTTCTTGGCAAGATCATCAGAATCCAGCTTTACAATCTAAAAGCAGATAAAAATATAAATTCAAAAATATTGATTCTGAAGGAGTTTTGTTCATCACAGTGTATCTTCTATCAAACCAAACCTTCTTTCTGACAGAAGGATAAGTTCATTTAAATCAGGCAGGTGTCTGCTTTACACAGGTTTACTATACATATTTCCAAATTGATACATATATGAAAGAACTTCAGAAGAGATCTGATTAAGATAGCTTTTTAAGAAGCACTCCACATATAAGTCATACAAATGTGATTCATGGGTAAAAAGCCTACATAAAATGTCATAGTAAAAAGAAATAAACATGTGGCTTTTCATATAACTCTTGTTCATAGGAAATAAAAATTTTGTAGAATGTACTGTAGAATTCAAAATTAAAGGAGATAACTCTGTAAATGACACTATGATACAATATAAACTATTGGATTTTCCATGTAAATTATTACCTGAGAGCAGACAGATGGGAATGAATAATTATACATTTCATCATACACACCTATAAAGCAACTTAATAACAAAAATAAAAAAAAGTAGCATTTTTTAAGGCGTATCACATTTTACAGAATTTGCATGATTCTTAAAAATACTTCTACTTAACTCCTCCAGGATTTGGACTAAACATATTTCACTGTAAACTCAGGTATGCAACAACCTACCCATGTTTTTTTTCGATTAGCAATTATACAAACTTTCTAAGATAACATTAACTTACAAAAGTTTTGAACTGTTGAATCAGACATTAATTGTGATCAGATTGGAGGGATGGACATGGGTGAAAGTCTTCTGCTTTCAACAAACCCTTCCAATATTTCAGAAAGAATTTGACAAGCTCCTGCATTCATGACCCTGTCATAGCTGTAGATATAGCTGCATTCACAGAAATTTCTCCTACCTTATTTGAATTTTCAAGTTAAAATTGTATTTGTCAAATCATGTTGCAAAAACAAAAACAGCAAATCTCCCGCTTTGAGAAAATTATGTGGATATCTCTCACTTAAGAATTTTCATAGGTCTTAAAACACCTATGGGGGTGGGGGAACATAAATTATCAGGTTGAAGGGTCAACACGTAACCATTGACATTGTTCCATACATAGGCGTAGGAGGCAAACAAATTTTGGTACTGTTTTTGATATAGGGACATGAGGCCTTACTGCGAAAATGTGAAAATTATTGGTACAGCACACCATTCCTGTAAAAATTATTGGTACAGTCGGAGAAATACCAAAACCATACCAGTTCCTTCACTCATGCCATTGTCGGGCATTGAGCCATTAGAGGGTCATATTAATATTGATTATAGGTTGTTGGAATATTTGATGTCTGGTGGGCACCATACAGTAATCATTATACCTTGTATTCCTTTTTGTGCTTGTTAGCTGCTTTTGTAATTATGTCCTCAGCAATGTCTTGGCTTGCCACATCACCAATAATGTAAATACTCAGAGGAACAGTCACCCATTTGAACATAGAATTAACAGTTGTAGTAAATTGCACTTTCAGGTTATTGTTGGTTTTTGCATTAGTAAAAGTTATCACTACATTCAATTCATTTGAATTATCAAAAGACACTTTTTGGATCGTTTCAGTTGGAATCTGCTCTGTATTTTCTGTAAATGCAACCTTATGCTTAACGTTTTGTCCGTTTTTTGTCCCTTTGTTTAGATATTCAGGGGCTTTATGGTCAATATTATGAAAAATAGAAGTTGTCAATAGAATTTGGTAACAGATAATACACAGGATACAAATAAATATAAAGGCCAATATTTTCAACACAGTAGCGGGGGTCATAGTCGGTAGTTGGGTGCATTTAGTAGAATGAAAAATTAAATGCCACATCCCGGTCGTAAAATTACTTGGATTAAAAACACGGTACATTGCATTATTTTGATTTCCACTAGAATATTGGTAACCATAGTTACTCTTTGATACAACAGATTAATAATTTGATATAACAGATTACTAATCCATTAAACAAATACCAAGGATTTATACATAGCATATATATCTATGTTTAACTCCTTGCTAATTAATTTGATATAACAAATTATTATTGTAGATGTGCAGAGGCCAAATTTTAATGCCTTCATATTTCACAAATTTGCGACATTTTGTCAAATTTGGGTCTATATATAAGTGTCCAGGGGTGGGTCCAGCTAGATGAGGATGTAATGGGCGTATGCCCCGACTTTTCAAAGAAAAAAATAATAAAATCTATCGTTATCTGCTAAATATTGTATTGAATATGGTAATTTGTCATGTTCATTTATTAAATATGTCATAATCCGATTTCCTTTTAATATGCTGATTCTCGTAATTATACGCCTTCCCTTCATAAACCCTGGATCCGCCCCTGGTGTCGATAGTCAGTAATCATGTTGGTAAAATCGGGGTAAGATTTAATTTTATACAACATGACCTCTGATTAGTTATATATTTAATAATATGGCGTTAAAATTAAAAACAGTTTTATAACAACTCCAATTGATTTAAAATATCATTCAGAACTTTAGGACCAAGTTTCAGTATAAAATTCCTAATTATAATAGAAAAATCGGCAATATAGTGATTTGGCCATTGGGTAAGGGGAATGTGTTACGGCTTACACATTTCAGGGTGTACAATGTACCATGTTTATATCAAATTAGTAATCTGTCATATCAAATTGACTGGAATTCTCATAAAACATTTTGCACAGTGTATTTCTTTAAAAACCAAGACGAGTAGGTATGCTGTGTTTTTATTCATAAAAGAACTTGGTTTCGATGTGCCAAATTAACCATATGCGAGTACATATAGGTGCCGAATTAATCAAGTGTCGATTTGACTTGTAACGGCGGCCAATATGGTGGACCATTTATTTGAAAAAAAAAAAGAAATCGCTGAGTTTGATTGAAAAATAGTGCATTTATTGGACAGAAAGTTTCAAAAAACTGTACGAAATCACAAACGAATTGGAGGAATCAAACAGATTAAAAACGAAATTCAATGCTTCTGTAAAATTTCAAAGAATAACAGGTAACTAGGAACGCGAAATATAATTTGTACTTGCCGTAACATGTCTTGATTCATATTTTTAAACCCTAATTTTGATACTTGTACAGTTGGCAATTTCTGAGTCGTGATGATTAAAGTGGTTTAATGGAATGTATCTTAATTTCCTAAAAGTCATGGAAAGTATAGGAAAAATTTTATGTATGTATATGAAAGGAAAAACACATACCGTACTCGTCCAAATTTCCTCTGGCCCTGCAACCCTCCTCTTTTTTATTTGGATATTGATGTGTCGGGTCAGAACGATGTGCCATACAAAAATTGGAGATTTAGCGGTACCTCAGAGTATTGCCCGTCAACTACTTGTAACGACTTTTCAAGTTGAAATTGTGCATGTCACACCTACATGTTCGATTTCGGAATCATTTTCCTGTATGCTGATACCAAATTTGCTACAAAAATTACATTTATTATTGAAGTTTCGATAATTTTCCACGAGGACCCTGTTTTGTTGACATTTTGAACAGTAATAGAGAGTTTTTTGGGGTTTTGATTCTTCTAGAATCAAAATACTTTATGTCCCCTGTTTGTGTGAGGAACTTCCCTGCCATCTGTGAACAATACACAGTGAGAACCCTGGTTTAATAGGCATACCTGATTTTCAAAATTATTTCAAAAGTTTAGATGGTCGTCAGTTAAGCAGAGAGCTATTTTCTAATTTTTTCCCCAATTAATAATGCAGATTATACTTGTACACTGCAAACACTAGATGTATGATACAACCATGCTTAATTCCACAAGTTTTTCTTTTCTTTTTCTAAGCAATGAATTGTCAAAAGACTTCAGATTGGATGGTATTGATGAAAATGTAATAACGATTTACAAGCATACTGTACTTGCCATGTTTCACTATTTGTGGGGTTCTCCCATATGACAGCTCCAAAATTTTAACTTTCAATGAACACTTTTGTTTTGTATTAGAAAAGCTTGAAAACAACATTTTGATGAATTTCAAGGCCCCAATAATGGTTTTCTTAGGTGTTGAGGAATATTTCAAGTGAGAAAATCCCCATGGACATTTTCGAATGTTGACAGGTATGCGTTATCATAACTTAAATAAACTAAGTCATTTTACATTGATGAACAAATGCTTCAAAAACTGTAACTTGGCAATAATTGATTTAGTCATTTGAATGGCTAGAACTTCTAATTCACATTGTATATGTAATTGTAAATATAGTTGCATTTGTGCTGAAGAAAGTTTGAAGTTAGAGGGCAAAAGATCAATTCAGAAATTCAACTTTTGTCCTTGTAATCAAAGTTTTATGTCACAATGTCTTCTTAAGATATGTTTTCACCCAGTCAGGAATGCCATGAACCATAGTAGACCTACATTGTAGATTGCTATACAATTTCTGAAATGGTCAATTCATTGTAAGTTATTATTTTTTCAATTAAAAGTGATATGAATTTCTCATGGCATCTTAAACTGTGCATACCCGAAGAATGCATTATTTTATAATTTAAGTTCAGTGTTTAATATGTGAAACATTGAAAATAAAGTAATGCATTAAATTATCACAAATTGACTGAAAATTATGTGCATACTAAAACCTGCTCAATCTATTGAAACTTGATAAATACAGGTAAACATTTTAGGGTTTGATCACTGTTTTCGTATCAATCTGTGCCATGACAAACATTTTTTAACATACATATACAATTGAGGGTTTGACCACTGTGGTCATATCAAATCTAAGCCACATGAAGCATTTTATTCAATTTCATGTTCTGTTTATGGTTCGACCACTGCAGTCACACATTTGTATCAAGCTGTGCCACATGCATTTCTTATTGATGTGTATTTTTTTAGAGGCCATGAAAAATGAAATTTAAAAAATTTTTCAGAATGGATATTGACCAACAGCTTCAATCTCAGAGTAAGTTGTTACTCCAGAAACTCAAAGCAAGACAAGGGAAACTGCAAAACATCCTGAAAAACCAAACCATTTCATCCAAAAATTCAAATGAAAGTGGTGAGCTTGAGACGTCAACTTCAGCTCTCCAGCAAAGTTTAATCAAAAGTGCCATGGCAAGAGAGAGACTTTCAAGGTACAAAGTCAGCAGCAAAGATAACTATGGTACTATGGAAACATATGTAAAACAGGTTAGTGAGGGTGGAAATCTAGACAATGCTTACAGCAAGGCTGAAATGAAAGATAAAAGTGTGTTGTACAGAAAGAGTCTCCCTTCTGGAACTACTGATAATAATTACTGTACAAAGAAAGATTCTGACCTAGATAAAACTGATGAAACTGCTCAGAAGACCTCTGTACAACCTGAAAAAGAAAATAGATTTAATGCCAATGAGTCTGTTTCTCCTCCAGAGGAGCTTAAATCTAAACCAGATACTCCAAACACAGTCAGACGAAGAAAAATCATAGATAGAAATGTGAAGGTTGATACAGATCTGAATGAAAGTGAACTCTGTAGAAACAATTCATCAAAGTTGAATTTCAGCTACTCCAAATTCAATGAGAGTGATTTAGAATATTTTCAGTCAAAGTTACAGACCTCACCTGAGGAGGTTCTTGGTACAGGTAGAGAAAGGTTTGATGGTGCTATTGAAGAGGAAGATACAGCTATCAAAATGAGGTACAAAAGTAGGCTGGCTGATGCCGGAAATGATAGAAAAGTGGCAGCAATTGCGAGAGAAGCATCCAAACCAAAATCTATTTTGAATTCTAATGGACCTAAAGATTTGAGGAAGGTAAAATGGCAAAGATTTAAATAATTATTAGGGGGATAGTATGAAGTACTTAGTGCAATGTATCACTATTACATGATGGGATAACACTTAATGTTCCATTAATGCCCTATTGTTTTTTATCTACCTATGCCATAGTTTTACATATGGGCAATTGCATATTGATTTCTATTTTGGAGAAACCATACTCATTTCCATCTTAAATCAATCAATTCAAGAACAACAACTCTTGCAAAGTGCAAAAAATTCATTTACAATCTATATAGTAGTTTTTAACTCAAATTTGCAACAATCAAATGGCTTGTTACTGTTTGTGAGGAACAAATGAAAGTTAATTATGTGGATTTTGACATGCACAAATGATATTAATAGCCTGTTGTCTGAAGACTGCTACTTAGTAAGTGTTACATGTCTATCCATTGGCTTATCTTTTGTAGAATTTGAGTAAAGTAAGTTTTCTGACATCCAAAGATGGCTCTATAAGTAGAGAAAGTTTTGGTACCATGCATGATCGCCATCTCTTGGGTTATGATTGGATATCAGGGTTGCTAGACAATGATCGAGAAGCGATGAACCATTCCGAAGGATACTTTGAAGAACTTAGAGAGTTCAGAAGGATCAACAGACAGGAATGCTGCAATGATTTTTACAATCAGTACGTTGTTAATATGGTGTTGAACAGTGTTTCCTAAACCTCAGAACTAAATACATTAACTAGGCTTTTTTCATTTATAAATATGTATTTTAACCATTTTCTCTAAAAAAAACATATTATACATTTTTATTCCTTTGACTTTGAAATACAAGTAAATGTGTCTGTAGGAACACAAAAGAACCTGCAAATCTTAGCCTCCTAGGCCATCCTTAAAATATTCTTCATTTGCTTTTTATCATCCCACTCACATCTCCAGCCTATAATATATGGTGGTGAGAATGAATTTTTTTTTAATTTCCAGGAAAAAAGTTTTGTTTTATTTCAGCTTATTTCTTTGAAAAGAAGACCTTTTTGGGTCTTGAAAAAGTAAAACAAGTATAAGAAAATAGCTGCCCACATCAAAAATTGTAAGTGAAATGTTTTCAGGGTGTTTGAAACACTAAAGTTATATCAAACTGCCATTCTTATCTGTTTTCACAGAATCTGAGGTGCTTCAATATTCATGATATATAGAAAAAAAAATAAATGAATGTTCCAAATAAACCAACATTGACCAAACATATTAAATCTGAAGCCTGAACATCAAGAGCATATATAACAGCTAAGCCTTGAAAGCCTAGTTCCTGAAGCACCTAGTCTCCAAACACCTGTTTTTGAGACACCTAGTCTCAGAGCAACTCTCCCCCCAGACATCTGTATATAATCTGAGAATGCCTAGCTTTTGAGACCTTACTCTCTGAAACACTATATTATAAGTTTCAAGCAAGCCCACAGATTTTTGCAAAACTGCAGCCATTCCCTTATTACATAAGTTACAGTTTTTGAACCAGCTCTCCTAAAAGCTTCTTTAAACTGCTTGTTGTAAACAACAAGCTTCAGAACAGGCAGGACTGAGTGAGGATCTTCTTGATTTAACTGGGTACTTTGATACTTGAGATGCTGAACCAGCTCTGTCAGACATGTGTTCTACACTGATACTTAAGAAGCTGTACCAGCTCTGTTAGTCATGGGTCCTGCACTGATACTCGAGAAGCTGAACCAGCTCTGTCAGTCATGGGTCCTGCACTGATACTCGAGAAGCTGAACCAGCTCTGTCAGTCATGGGTCCTGCACTGATACTCGAGAAGCTGAACCTGCTCTGTCAGACATGGGTCCTGCACTGATAACCGAGAAGCTGAACCAGCTCTGTCAGTCATGGGTCCTGCACTGATACTCGAGAAGCTGAACCAGCTCTGTCAAACATGGGTTCTGCACTGATACTCGAGAAACTGAACCAGCTCTGTCAGACATGGGTTCTGCACTGATACTCGAGATGCTGAACCAGCTATGTTCGACATGGTTCCTACTCTGATACTGGAGAAGCTGAACCAGCTCTGTTAGACATGGGTCCTACACTGATATTCAAGGTGCTGAACCAGCCCTGATTTTCTCCATAACTCTTGAAGAGTGACAACATTGGCACATTAAGAAAAACTTATTAAGTAATCAGCTAAAGCTTGTGGTACAAGTACAAATGCAAATGTATGAGTGACCCCCTTAATTCCATAAAAAGTGATGTCCTAGCAAACTATTACCAGCTTGTGGCAGTTCATAAGTGATCTCTAATTCGATGTTGACTCCCTCGAGGTCTTTAATTTTGACAGATCTTAGGTCTGTAAAAATGTGTTGAAGCAATGTATGGGTGTATTATACACACCCCCATGTTCTGAAATTAGTTTCCTGGTAAAAAAAGTGTGCACAATGTCAATACACACCAAAATATGGTATTTGCAGAACAATCAAATTTAAACCTAAAGTTAAATTGTTCCTATTTATTAATTGTTTTGAAGTAAAGATCTATTATTTTTATCTGTAATTAGCCTTTTTTTGCAAAATTATGAGTTTGTGACTACTTTCAAATTGTCATTTAATACTTGACAATACCTGCTTAAAACAATTAAAGCTGATAATTTATTTGCAGATTTGTATCATTTTGTTTCTGTGTTCCTGACTTCAGTCTAATAGAGATAAAAAAAATACTCCTTAAGTGTACCTCAACAAGTCTCTGTGAGTCATCCCTATCTTTGGCCAGTATCTTTGCCCTTTCTAAGGTATGTCAATGTACTGTAAGTTTTTCCTCCAATGTTCCATGCCAATAGATGTTTGGTCAACCTTTATTGATAGTTATTTGATGTTATTTTATAGTTCACCAGATGCCTTGTTTGAGGTTAAAGAGCGTGAACCATCTCCAGTTGATGAAGCTCTGTCTGATACAAGTAAGTAAAAATTTACACTATTTGTTATATTTTTGGGAGAAATAATTAAAAACACAAAATTTCAGTGATTAACCATGAGTATCAAAAATGGAAGGGAAGAGAAGTAACTTCCAATTAAAAATATGCAATACACAAAAAAGACATGATATTTCTCGAAGTGCCAAGAAAGCATTAAGATTTAACTCGTGCACAAAGCATGTTCTGCACACTCGTTAAATCTAGGCATTCTTGACATTTTGGTTATTCATTTTTTAATTGTTTATCCTATTAATATTTTTGCACTATATTAATGATATTAAGGAACATGTAATTAAAAGAATTCTTGTTATACTTCTGGGAGTTGGTCTTCCTTGATTTGATGACAGTTTTAGCTCGTGAAATGTCTTAGGAAGTTATCACATGATCAAGGAGGTTTGAACTTTATGTCATTTCATAGGTATTTTTTTCTATAAGCTATGTTTGATGGAAGGTTTAAATTTCTATATCAGTTGTCCATTTAACTTCCTGAGGAAGTTCAACAGGGTATTGTCATTTAATGAAAAGGAAGACAAGCCCATCCCCAGGCCAGAACATCAACATTTAATGCTCTACGTTGTGTGCATGCCTTTCTAAAAATGCTCTATATACATGTATTACAAGGTATGAGACAGATTTTTTAAATGCAACACTTAACAGTTTTTTTTTAATGGAGTCAATCAAATGAATGGTGTTTATGGTTTTTAAGAGGTAAAGCCTTACCAAGTGAATGACAGACTCTTCACAGAGCCAATTAGAGATCATCTGTTTCCAGGACAAGAAGAGACTGGGAATGGCAAGCCACATCATAGCAAGAAAAAACCTACCTACGAAGAGCCAAGATTTGTCAGGTTTTTATCTCAGTTACTGTTATAAATACCTATATTAAAACACTGATATTGTTGGTGTTTATCTATGTTTTCCAAACTTCTACATTCTCTATTAATTGGGACTTGAAATGACAGGAAAACTTCAAGAAAGTTCAGTTCTGATGATGTTTTAGTTTGGCAGTTCATATTTATTATTTATAAACTATGCACATCATATTTTAGCAAGTGATTCTTTTGGCTAGCAAGAGAAAAATGAAAAAAACTTTCCAAATTTAGACCGTTTGTTATGGAATACATAGAGTGGTGTTAGCAAAATGAATTGGCCAGGCATCCTATTACACAAATACAAGTACCCTATTACTGGTTATCTAATTGGAACAAAATTTTATGCAGTTAGGTTGCCAAATGGTGTATCTTAATTATGCTGAAATTCATTTATGCAGTCTACAGTGGTATATAAAAACTTGTCATTACTTACAAGTGATATAAGGTAAAGAAGAATTGAAATTATATTTTATAATTTCAATATAAGTGAGCATTTGGTAATCAAAAATGCAAAATTTGATTTGGCAATAGTTTTGGGTTATACAGTGTCCACAAAAATGAATTTATTGATTGTATACATGAAAATGTAGGTGTTGTCTCTTTTTCAAGTGTATTTTTAGACCTGATTTACTCTTTTTACAGGGTCAGTATACCTAGATCCACACTGATGTCACCACACCGAGTTAAACCACAGAAAAGGAGCCAATATGAACCCTCTGACTCTATGGCTCTATCAAAGGTACTGTCTAAACCAGATATTTTTTAAAGTCTCTTTAATTAAGAGGTTGTTTTTAATTTTTGACAAAGTTGTGTGAAATAACCAAATTTGTGACAGTTTACACATCATGAACCATGAGGCGGTTTATGAACAAGCATAACTTGGTCACAAATTAACAACAATCCTTATAATGCCATTTTAAGTGGATTCCTGTCAAAATTCAGATTCATTCCTGCATCGAAGCCTAATTTAGTTAATAATTTATTGAATTGCGGGCTGTGAACCAATCAACTTTATTGACTTCACAGTACCAGGTTAGTCTGTGGAAAAGAACCTATCTTGCCCAAAATGCTCAAACCAAATGAAATTAAATTAAATCAGTTTAATTGTATTTTGAACCTTTGTAATATTGTTCTTCTGTTGCTATGGGTGACGTCATAAACAAGCAATTGGTAGACAACCATGACAGATGCTTAATATCAAGTGTGTAAACCATAGAGAAAAAGGTTTGATAAGATGTGAAAATTGAATTTCGCATAATATCTACTCTCTTTTTTTAATTTTAACATCATAACAATCTCAAAGATGTTATGATGTTGAAATTAGATAAATCGAGTTGATATTTTGTGATATTCATCTTTCCCTCATTATGTATCCTATAAATATGTTACACCAATAAATGATCATTTTCTGGTAGGATCAACCTATACAATATATATAGTGCTCTTGTTTTTTGACTTCTTATTGCCTAACTGTGTTCTTGTAACTTTTTAAATATCAGAAGCTATTGGTAACAGATATACATAAGCATGAACATGCTTTTCTATCATACATATCATAACTTCTTGCATCCAAATCATTACTCAAACCTTTTTTTCTTCAGAAAGACATTAGGTTAAAGCTATCACATGATTTTCTTCCACTTTCTAAAACAAAATTATAGTTTTATGTCCTGATTTTACTGCTCCATTTGTTTTTTTATTCTGATTTTAATAGCAAAATCTTATCTTTTGTTGTGGTTTTCTTGTCTGAAATATGACATACATGTGTATGTTTCAGCACTGTGTAATGGGATATGAGAGTTCTATTCCCTCAATGGTACCTGCTGCATCAAATATTGGTCTGAAAGATTCTACAACTGGTGTTAAATCTAAAATGCAGACAGTAAGTATGCTGGGAATTTATTGCAAATCAAAATATACATTCAATGTAAGAAATTGCAACATTTCAAATTTAAAATAATTACAGTGTGAAATGTTGATTGTATCCAGAGAAATCGTTTTCAATATTAAATATATTTTTTAAAAAAGTACAGCTAATTATGTGTTTCTTTTGAGTTCATATGGTTACAGTTTTTGTTGTTACTGTATGCCATCTTATATACAGTCAAACTTGCTCTGCCGGTCACCTCAAATCAACGGTTACCTTCTCTTAATAGTCATTTCAAAACCTGCCCAACTGATTTCTCTATTTATTTTAACTCAGATCAGCAGTCACCTCCCTAACGCGGCCAACAGTCACCTAATTTTTGGCCAAAATCGTCTTTCTGACTTCTTTTACCGGCCATTTTGTAAACATTCAGTTTATCACTTGACCTGATAACAGTACCATGTCATGTGATTTAATTATATTTGGAACATGTAAATATAGATAATTAGGTTGCTGAAGGGATTAAATCGGTATTGCAATTATAGAGGACATTGAAAATAATGTAGACGGTGAAAACTACATAAAACAGGAAATGAGGAAATACTTTGTTTTTTATTGTCATATATTTTTATCTGAATGATATTTTGAATGAGAATATTTTTAAATACATGAATCTACGTCTGAAAATGAAAGATCAATACTTGTAATATTATGACAATCAGAGATAGTACAATCAAATGGAATATGGGATTATATGATGGCATCAAAGTCTTTCTACATCACAGTTTGTAACCTCATTCCAAAGGTCACCTCTCTATAAAGGTCACTTTGAGTATTCCCCAGAGGTGACTGCTTAATACAGGTTTGACTGTACTGTGATGTCACACTCTACTTGGATGGATTTAATTTTCATACAGACAGGAACAATTTTATGAGAAACTTCTTCAATAAATTTACAATTTTGTGCTACATTTGAAGTATTGCATTGTGGAGTACAATCATACAATAAATTTCTGTACAGTAATAGTTAGATTTGTAGTTTACATTCAGCGACATCTAAATCTCGTAGTGGTTCAGTGAAATCTATAAAAACTACAGCATATAGACCACGAGAGAAATATCGTGAACTGCATTTAGGAAGCATAGTGTTTAGAATGACCTGAATTATTTTTCAGATTTCAGATGACTTTCACGAGAATGTCATAAAGGTGGACTTTTGTCACAAATTGCTTCCCTTATAATTTTTTAATAGTTCATTTATAATGTTATACATATAAACAAGAATGAGAGCTTGCATCACCAGACTTTCAGGGAATATTACTTTCAGTCAGCCTTTCTTAATTTATCTGATTGCAAATTAATGTTCCCCGTTTTTTTTTTCTTCCAAATATTCATCTTAAAAAAAGATTATTACACCATAATTCTTGTATCTGCTTTGACATAATAAATGTATATACAAAAATTAAAATTCATTTTAATGCATCAAGATCAAGTGTAGTTGTAAAAGGCTTTATCCTGCCAGTATGGTGATGTAGGCTTGGAATTATAAAATCGTGCTCCCTCTCCAGAAAACTCCTTTTAACCAAAATGCAAAACAAAAGATTTTCCTCAAATTTTAGTTTAATTATTTGACATGCATTTTGATATAATTTTTTCATATCAGAGAATATACTTTTTTGATTGGTTGAAACATGGTCATGTGGTGTTAAATTGTTAAGAGGGCATTACCACACAGTATTGACTGACTTTGGAAAGTGATATTGTCTATGTCATTGACAGTGCCCTCGCCTGCAACTTGAGGCATAATCAACATAGCAGACAATTTCACTGTCCCTTGGGCAGTCAATTTACCAAGATAATACCCTCTACAAAGGCAATTATTGAATAAATGTAAAGTGATCTGATGGCCACTATGTCCAAAATACATGGAGTTTTCTTTGAGTGAGTTCTGGAGAGTAGCAATATTTGTGTGATATTTTGTAATTTCTATGTCATAAATTTAAAGCCAATACATAAACACATGGAAATTACAGGATTTTTTAGTTCTGTTTTCTCTTTGCTGTGTTTAAATTTTGTTTGCTTGAAACTTTTAATCAATTATTCCTGCTATAAGTGTATACTTGTAATTTCACCCTATTCATAATAAAATCACAAACCTTAGTACTTATCCAAGAACGAAGAATAACCTTGTGTGTGCATCCATTTGATAAAAAAAATAAAATAAAATTTATGCTTTTATATAGGGCTTTTAAAATATATTAAGCAAATTGTATATTTTGAATTGCATACCAACTAGCAATGTTAATCAACCCTAATATACCAGTACTTTCATGTATTTTAGTGAAATAGTTCATTAATACATGTATATCACATGTACAAAATGTACTTGTAGCATGTCTAGACCACAGATCAATTTTCTTTCACATATTAAGCAAGTTTTCAGAAACTCATTTGTTAGGACAATATTGTGATGTTTTAGATAAACGTTTGTTTTGTTTTAAAGATTGCTTCTGAAAGCAATTTGTGAACTCGAGAAATAAGTTCTCATCTTAGAATGTAACATTGGTGGAGGGAAAGGCCTTTCTATTTTCTTTCTTTTTTATCAGCAGAGTTTGTAAAAAAACAATTTGTTCTGCCTGATTCCTATTACATTTAATTATCCCCTTCAAATGTAGTATAAAAATCTATCTTTTTTTCAAGTTAATCTTTCTATAATTTACGATGCTCATGCTCTTGTTTAAAACATTGTTCAGAGATTTTACAAATTTTCTGATACTTTAAGTACAGAGTCATCCAAGAATTATGCAGAGAGGAATAAATTTGTATTTTGATTATTTTTTGTCCCTCCAGTATGTCCCATTAGTTACTGAAAAAAAACCATTGTTAGAAAGGGGTTTACAAAACTGGAGAAAGAAAGTGATCTACATGTATATTTAAAAAAATAGAGAAGAAAATTTTTCATTGGAATTCAACTGTAGTTAATTTATTTTATTATATAGATAGAGTGTTTTATCGAATGTTCCCAGTGTAATAAGTTTTGATAATTCACACTGTGAAATAAATATAGTAATTTCACTCTTGGACTTTCTTCCGCCAAAATTTCACAACTTTAATATCAATCTGCCAATCACAAAATTTAAAATTCATGTTGAAAATATCGATAAATTATGAAGAAAATCTATACAATTAATAGGATAATCAATTGGTTATCGTGAATAACCAAAATATAATTACTCGTGCCAAGAACGCTTGAGGATTTAACTTGTGTGCAGAACAAGTTACGCCCACTCGTTAAATCTATGTGTTCTTCAGCACTTGCGATAATATTTTGTTTATTCACTCTTTCCAAGTAATTATCCTATTATTATTACTTTCCCTACCTTTAATACAAGTCTACATTCATATTTTTGATATGTGAGTTTCTGAAAGATTTTAGGTCATTTGGAAATTGACAAAGAACTTGAAAATATATTTCAACTTTTTACTTTTTCTTTATTCAAAAGTTTCCCAATTGAAACTGTACTTGAACAATCATATTAAAAAAAAACAAGATAAACAACCTTTCTGCAAGATTTTTCACAAACTCTGCTCTTTTGTCTTTTTTCATTTCCTTCGTTTCATACTCTTTATTACATTTAATTGTTGATAAGTTTTTGACCTGTATTTCTTTCCAGACTTTGGCGGATGCAGAGAGAATGGCGATTAATTATCCCTTCCCATACACATCAAATATGTCAAGCGTGAGACGACCAACCAAAGAGAATTCTGAGTTGTACAAATCCTATATGGACATGACAATGCCAAGCAGTATGAGATCAAACATTCCAGGGGTTGGAGACGAATCTCTAAAGCTGAAAAAAGCCACGGAAGATTTACTGAACTCCACATACTCTATGATGTATGAACTTGAAAAAATCAAACAAGAACGAGAGTACAAGGATCCTAGAAATTTAGGTCGAGTAGCTTAGAAACAATGTGATATATTTTATACTTTTCAAATATGTTTTAACTTATTATTCTATTTATTAAAAGTTTTAGAATAATGATTAAAGAAATTTGTTTTGATTAAGAATGTGCCTCACAGACAGAATATATACTTTGCATTTACAGTGTACAGTGACAACTAGAATTCAAACCCTAACTTACCATGCTTTTTACCACCACTTGTAAAAGTGGGTAGGGGCATTACTGCATTCACCTAGTTACTTCTACAAGCAACTAATGTTATATTAATCTACTTGTACTTGGCAGAAGTATTTTTTATGTATTGGTTGGTACCACCTGGTGACTTGTATGCATTCTAAAATGTTAAGTTTTGCCACAACCCAACTTTCTGTTAGATAAGAAAGAGTAATCAAGGGAACCAAGGTTCTTGTAATCAAAAGAATGTAATCCAGGGACAAAGACCAGACTTGGAAAACAGACATACACAACAAAGAACATAAAGTAACTAAAATAATGCATACAAAGTAACAAAGTAAATGAGCAACTCAGATTCCACTAAAAACTGGGAGCATGGACCAGCTGCACCGGTATAAATGTATACGTTAGAATTGAATATTCATTTCTGATGTATTTACTCTGGCCCTGTTATGCAGAATTTTGTACTTGGTATATCCACGTAGATTTGACATGGTGACCAGTTGAGTTGTAGTCAGTTCTGATTAACTTTAATATCTTATTTGTAGCAATTTGTTCGATCCCTGGCAGAGTCGCAACTAAGCTCTTAAATCTTAAAGTCCTGCCAAGCATTCACCATTACATTTCAAAATGAGACCAAGGCTTAGTTGGAACAATGTGTTGGGATAAGCAATGGTGACACCTTTCTGCATGCTGTTGAACCTTTGAGTTAGCACGTTAAAAATTTGACTCGGAACTCACCAATCTAGTAGAAAACATTGTTGCGTTGATGAAATTTCCTTGACAAACATGTACATGTACTAAGTTAATCATGTACAATGATGTTGCCTTTCTCACAGAGCGATCTCATACTTGGTATGTACATTTAGTGTTGTGCTTGTCTTGTAATTTCAAGTCTTATGATTGAAGCTGTAAGGTTTGAAACTTGGAGATATCTTCACACTATGAATGATATTTTTTTGTCTTTAGATTTTACACATGCACCTACCTGAAGGAACTTGAGGTAAAGGACTCTATAGACACTATAAAGTCAGCTATATCTTGACCTACACTTACTTACCAGTAGAGGTCGATGGTGAACTAATGACCAAACTATATGTAAACCGCAATGATTTCTCATTCAATCAACTTTCCTTTCATCTGTTGCAACATTCCTTCAACACCTGCATGTGGAGTTTTCAATTACAAGTCAAATGCTTTGCCAGTGTTGGCCTGAAGGAACTTGAGGTAAAGGACTCTATAGACACTATAAAGTCAGCTATATCTTGACCTACACTTACTTACCAGTAGAGGTCGATGGTGAACTCATGACCAAACTATATGTAAACCGCAATGACTTCTCATTCAATCAACTTTCCTTTCATCTGTTGCAACATTCCTTCAACACCTGCATGTGGAGTTTTCAATTACAAGTCAAATGCTTTGCCAGTGTTGGCCATAACTACGCAGACTTTTTATACTGTCTTAGACTAAGTACAGTTTGGCTTCTGGAACAGGGTTATGTTGCTACAAGATTGAAAAAACTAGAGCAGCTTTATGGTTGTCATGAAAGGCGGATCATTATGGTATATTCATCTGCACCATGAGAACCGATTTGTTCACCTATAGTTTTCCTTCCTCTTTCGTTTACCTCATATATGACGTTTTCTGAGCAATTCAGCAGGTGTATCTAGAAGACAAAGGATGCTTACCCTACTGGTGCACTTGGTCCATGCTTCCAGTAATTAGTGGACCTGATTGCTCATTTACTTTTGTTTCTTAGTGTGTTTTATTTCTAATTATTTTATATTCTTTGTTGTGTATGTCTGCATTCCTAGTCTCGTCTTTTTCTTTGGAAAACATTCTGACAGTAAGCAACCTGGGTAGTTAACTTAATTAAGGCAACAGAGTAGGTCTATCCTTCATTGAATGACAATTACCTGATGAATTTCTTTATATTAAAGAACATATAATAAACTGGACTATTCACGAAGGATTGAAACATTTTAACAGATATTTGTAGATTTAAATACCTATCAAGTGATAAAAAAAGATTTCTTAGTCAAATATACATTTAACTACATATGCCAAAGGATGTTCATGAGGTGATGGTCATTTAAGTGCAAGTGTTTGTAAGAATCAGGCAAAATGGGAAAAATCAGAGACAAGCATGTCAAAACCCTGCCGATCTGACAACAAAATATCACTCATGGATGCTTTCTGTAGTTGAAAAGACCATTATTTGATCTCTGCATCATTGGATTTGCTCAGAAATTTTTCAACAGAATCTTAGAAAAATGAGGTTTTTGACACAGTTATCTGCCCTTGAAATGTTCATTTTCAGTGCATTTCAATAAATTGTGGATGGTACTACGATGGTTTCAATATACCACCATCTACTTGTTGAATGAGGATATAATAAATAAATAAATAAATAAATAAATAAAATACTTATATAGCCCATATCTAATAAAATTACTCTATGCGCTTTACAAATAAACATTAAAAATAAAAAAATATACATTTAAATCATTGAAAACAAAAAATTGGGACACACACAAAAAAAAAAAAAAAAAAAAAAAAAAATAAGGATAAAACTTTCTACAGCTTGTGAAGCTTATTTAATATAGAAATCAATTTGATACAATGTTAATGTATGCAGCAAAACAGGCACACATCTTGACCTATCAGTCTTCCCAAACTTATTTTGAAACTCCCTCAACAAATTTCAATTTTGACAATTTTTTTCTATGTATCCACTTTAAATCTCTGTATAAAAAATTCTACTTTGCAATGCCAAACAATCCAAAGAATATCTCCATGACAGACCTATTTTAGTTCCATAAGGTCAAAAGTCACACCTAATGCATACTAATACAGAGTAATTAGATCTTGCATTCCAAAAATAAATGAGTATTTGATAAAAATGTTTTATTTAGGCCAAATTTGAGTTTTCTGTGATTTGTCCATTTTTCCAAATGATGAACTTTTCTGTGATTTTCCTGTTGAAAACTGTGGCTTGTATACCTACAAATAAGTAAAAGTCATGAACAATTTTTATAGTTTCACAATATTCTTGAATATCTACTAGAACTACACAAAGCCCAAATTCTCCTCATAATTACAGCACGGCAAAGGTTACCATTTCAAACAGCAAAGTGTTACTAACAAAATTTGTTAGCCAATTTCAGTTATTTAGTTGAATCACTAGAAAACATTTTAAATGTGATTTACTCCAGCAAACCTAGAATTTATCTATTACTAGACATGGTACCATCAAAACGTGGTTAGCAATATGGAGGTCACAAGTAAAAGGTTAGAGTATGGAGGAACAGAATTCTCTTACATTATACAGAGATGATTTTACAAGGTCTACAAACAAAGCGAAAATTGGCAAAATCGGAAGTAAAAATACAGTAAAAAAAAGATTAGTAACGGTAGAATCTGGATTTGAAAAAGCAGAATTCAGCTAATTAGCGGAAAAAATCATGTCTGATTGCAAGAGTAGTTTGTGTTTATACTAATCATTGTTATATAAACAAATCATCCTAAGGTCAAATGAACTTGTAAAATGGTAGATTCTCATCCAACCTTCACAAAAATATGGGGTGGGTGGGAAGATTTTAATTTTTATTTCTTACCAGATATTTGCTAGCCTAATTTTAGGTTTTTGGAGTATAGCTATGTTCTAAATCAATAGCAACATCAGTTTCAGAAAAGAAACGTCATTATAGTCAACAAGAAATGAAAGAAATTTGTGTTATAGTATCTAGAAACTGACATGAAAAAAATTCACGCCCCAATTCTTTTATTTTTTAGGGGCAGAGGGGCTAAGTGACCAAGAAATGAAAGAATTGTGTGTTATAGTATCTAGAAACTGACACGAAAAAAATTCACGCCCCAATTCTTTTATTTTTTAGGGGCAGAGGGGCTTAGTCACCAAGAAATGAAAGAATCATGTGTTATAGTATCTAGAAACTGACATGAAAAAAATTCACACCCAATTCTTTTATTTTTTAGGGGCAGAGGGGCCTAGAATCAACTAATTAAATCTATTTGGCCTTATCTAAAAACCTGTCATATTCCAACTAAAAATCAGCATGACAGATTTTATGAATGTTTTGATCATTTTAATGACAGACCAAAACTGATAAAAGATAAAATATCATATATGATATCTGAAGAAGAGCTTTATAGATTCTTTGTGGTATGGTAACTAGTAATTGTTGAATAAATTTTAATTTGTTTAAAAAAAAAACTAAAGTTATTCCTTGGACTTAATTTTTGGCTGGACCGATGGAAAAAATTACAAAATAGCAACTACCATTTCAATGATCAATTATAGTAAATCTCAGAATGCACAACTTACCTTACTGCCTTTCCCTTTTTTATTCATTCCTGCATTTGGATCAAATACATCTTTATTGCCTTTGAACTTTCCAGCTACAGAAATAGTAGTAATACTCATCAAATTAGTTAAAAGCTAAAGGGGTACACGTAAATTTCTGAAATTATTGTTTAGAAAACTATGTTTGTATGAAATTTCTCAAGTGAAACATTTATATATATTTGTATATAATGATATATCATGGACAGAAAAAACATGGTTACAAAATTTATATAATTTATATCTTTGTTTTTGAAATAAATCATAAACTACTTAGAGGTAGTTGTATCAGAGGTATGATAGAAAGTTAGGCTTGGAAGGATTGTGGATTGTCCATCAAGTATCCTGAATCCCTAGACCAAAAGGAAAAAAAATACTGTGAAAATTTTAATCAAAATAAATCTGGGCCAAATCTAGCAGGAGAAATTACCAAAACCTCCTCCTAGTTTGTACTCACTTTTCCCATTTGTCTTTGACAGGAAGAAGTTTTTGTGATAGATTACAAAGACATAAGTGTCAATAGTTTTTTTTCAAACAGACTTCACTAAACCTTCTCCTTGTTATCAAGTCAAAGTAGACCACATTTGTTTTCCATTACTTAAAATGAACCTTATTTCACTGATTCTACACCCAGTTTTATAGAAATATCATTTTAAACATATCAATTAATGTGATCCAACAATGGATCGCAAATATCAACTTCATCTGGAATGATACATATAACTATTAAAAATTCCCAGTCAACCACTATCATTTTAATCCAATATAATTTTTTGCAGTAAAATGTTTATTTTGCTGTCCACTGCTGAAGCAATTCATTTTTTCATATGCATTGACTATATGCTAAGTTGTGTGTATTAAAGTTCAGAACCATTCTTTGAATTATGTAAAGCTAAATCAAAATAATTAGAACATGAATTTCACATCATACCATCAAAGATTTTAACATCAGCTTGGTTGTAATCATAAGGTGTAAATGTTTCTTCAACCTCTCCATGTTCCTTTTTCTTTTTTTGTTTTTCACTACTATTATTAGCATCTTTTTGATCTCCTTTGAGTAAGCTCCCACTTTTACTCTTTATTTTAGCTATCGATCGTAATGGTTCTCCAGTATCTATAACTTGAACTTTCTGTCTTTTTGCTGGTGGAGGTCCTGCAAATAAAATATACCGATTGATTGTAGTTTCACTTTTAATGGCAGATGTTTTATGTATTTCAGGATGAAACAAATACTATGTTTTTGGCAAGACAAACATACTTTTTGTCTTGAAGGTCATGGAAACCAAAATTTTGAAAGATACGATTCACAAACATCATGCTTTGGACTAAACCAACAAAAGTGGATTTATGTGCTGGAGGTCCTGAAAAGGAAATGATTGAACGCTTGTACTGTAGGTACCTCTACGTGTGATATTTTTGTAATCTTAACAAGCCTTCAATTTGATAGCAATGTGCAAAAATTTACTATATCACCAAGACCGTAAATTTAAAAATTCTCTCATGCAATTTAAATCTAAAATTATACTTATTTTGTATGACAATGTTATGTCCAACAGACTGACTGACAGAAACTTATACAACCACCAAAAGGAACTATATGCATCAAATTATTTCTACAGTAGCTATTTTTACCTGGAGTTGTTGGTGTTGCCCTTACTGGCTCAGTCTCTTTTCTTTTAACAGCTGTGTGCTTCATCAATTTCCATGGAGATAACACCTAATATTAAAATCATAACATTACTAACAATTCTTGTAAGCAGTCTGTCAAAGAATGGGCTTATACAGTTAGGCAGTATAACAGGGTTGTTTGCATGTACAGATCATCAAGACAATGAAAATGTGTGGTGACATGGGCTTGCCGATAATTCCAGAGGCATTAAATTAGGGTTTTATAGTATATCCAGAATATTAGCTTATTTCCAGTGAGAATAAGTTGTGTTGAATTTAGAAGTAAACAAATGCATACTGAAATCATTTGAATCTACGACTAACCATTTCTAAAATAACAACATGAGAGAGTAGCAAATGCACATGTGAATTCCCCTGAAAAAAAAAATCCATCACAATTATCTACTTTTTTCAAATTACCTGTGAAGATGTTCCTTCTGTCGGGTCTGGCAGGTACTACAATAAAGAATAATATTACATGTGACTAAAAATTAAGTGTCAGTAATTGGAGGCATGAAATGCATTAGAACACACTTTTTCTCTATCATTCCATAGTAACTTTGGACTCACTTTTCTTCCTCCTCAGACTTTTCTACGATAAATAAACTTTAATTTATCTTTAATACACCATGAACTAAGTGCCCATATTATCAAATCTGTGTGTTTTTTTCAGAGATTCATTATTTCTCTATTTTGCTGATTCATACAGATTCCAGCACTTAACACATTTTTTTATATGCATTGCACATGTATATTGCCCTATCAATAAATTTCAACATAGTTTCTTTAAAAGAAAACAAAAAATTACAGAATTCCCTCTAGAATGGTTCAAAATAACTAATGGCTGCAAGCAAAGACAAAACAAAGTTTCTATTATACAACTGTACATTTAGTTTTATAATGTACCTGTGCAAGAGGACTGACAAATGTAGATGATATAGCAGCAGCCATTCTCTGGGCTCCTGTCATTTCTCCTGGAGGCTAAAACACACATGTACAAAAAATTCAACAGAAATTCAAACCATAGCCTTAGTATCCTGAATGAATATGCTGTGTAAGACATAGTTATACATGTATATAAAACAATAACTACCCATCCATATAAATTTCAAACACAGTCTATATTGTAGAGGTGATCATTCAAGCATGGTGTAGAAATCCCATCAAACAAACGATGCTTTTAGGTCTACATATGCTTTATTTTTATAAAACAATAGTAAAATAAAAAAAATGGTAACTCTTGCAATGTCCTAGTTTCATACACAATCTATATAATTTTTATCTCAAAAGTACACTAAGTAACTGACTGACTGAGACTGATTATAAATGTGGTCTGTAACTGCTTCTGATTTTAAAAGAAAATAACTACTGCTTCTGACTTTAAAAGAAATTAAAGAAACTTCATCAGGTTTTTGGTATCCTCTCTGTTTTTTTTTATTATCAAGACTGTTACTTACTATGTTAAACCTCTACTTAGCTTTATGTTCTATCCAACTTGAAGAAATCAAAATTTCTTCATAATTCAAAATCTTTACTTTTTCTCACAGAGTCTGAAGTGATTGTTTTGAAAAACCGAATATTCAAATTGAAGAAAATCAAAAGACAGCTTGCTTATCAACCCACTGAACTGATTTATTTACAGACCAAGTGACAACACATGTGTTGTACATGTAAATACTATAAAGATCCTAATACTAACATATACTGTTTATGGTTTTAAGCATTTTCACGGTGATTATTGTTCATTGCTGATATCACGCTATCTTATACTAAAAATATAAGATCTTTCTAAACTTGCATGCAAATAAATACTGTAAACATAACAATTTTTGTGGTAAAAAGTAACCAAGGGAAGCAAGGCTCTAGTGGTAATCAAAAGAATGTAATCCAGGGACAAAGACCAGACATGGAAAACAGACATACACAACAAAGAACATAAAGTAACTGAAATCATACATACAAAGTAACAAAAGTAAATGAGCAACTCGAACTCCACTAAAATCTGGGAGCATGGACCAGGTGCACCAGTAGGATAAGTGTCCTCCGCTTTTCAAGAAACACCTGCCAAGTTGCTCATAAAAAGTCAAGTCCGAGGTAGACAAAAGAGGTAAGGAAAACTATGACATGTAAAAAATAAACATTTACAGTATATTCTTTACATTTTTTCTCATGCTAAGCTGCTTGTCTATAGAAAAAACGTAAGCAAAGCTGACTACAACCAAAATAATATGGTCAAATTGTAAGCAAAGAGGCCAAATACATGTAGAAAGTTGATTTCACTTAAGTCTGAAATCAAATCCCACAATATGGTATACTTGTCAATCAATTAAAATTATACTTATCAATTTCTCCATTCAGTCACTGCATGTAGGACCTAACAACACTCCTACATAAAGAATTGGTAGGTCTGATTTTAATGAGATTGACCTACATGTAGAAAAAGCTTCTGTCCAAATATCAAGTGGATGTGATAAGCAGCTGCAGCAGAAACCAAACAAACAGATCAGTGCACAGATACCATGATCACGATATAAATTAATTAATGTATAAACATGTATAATAGCACTTACCTGATTCATAAAAACTGTCAGTAGTGGTTTACTTTTCAAAATTGTTACATCAGAATCTCCAAAAATTGATGATTTATCTGTCAGTAAAGAGGAATCTACAAATAAACATGTATAACCTGTAGTTAAAAGACAACATGTATATGGGAGAAAATTTAATTCATTACACAATGGAGTAAACAAATGTTGAAGACATTTTTAATTTCAAAGAGACATAAAAGAACAGTGTTTCATATCCCTGCCCAAACAAAGTCTGATAACATTTTTAATTTCAGAGATGGTTGTGCTAAGGTATATAATAATCTCCTCCCCTACCTTAAAATGAAAAACAATGAAACATTAAAGGGAGGTTCCTTCTATGAAGGCAAACAGCATACTGAAAAATCAAGAAAATCTCTCAAAGCAATTTGAGTTGATTCATGACTTGTGGATACACAGACACTAAGCAAAATACCACAGAACATCATTAAAAAGATGGGAATATAAAAAGTGTCCACCTCAAAGTCATGGAATTTCATGGGTTCTACATTCTAAGCCTTACGTAATTTTTCAAGCTGTATGAAGCATGGAATCAAATTCTAATGGGCAAAAAGGCAAAAAAAAAAGTCTGTTTCCTGCTACCCTACCTACCACAGTTTTTTTTTGTACCTACCCTGAACATTTTATGATCATTTTGGCTCAAGCACTATTAAAGTCTAGATTTCCCCATTAACTCAATGTAAAATATTTTTGAAAAATAAAATAATTTCCCACTTTTTTCTTGCTGGTAGCAGGAAACAAGACTATTAATTTTATTGGTCTAATATAGCAGTTAACAATAATGATTACCCATCAAACATTCTGTATTGCCTAAATCTTGGTATTTATGTTGGTGTGTCATATCATGTGAACAGTTCAATAAACTATCTGGGTTGTACTTAGGATGTTTGTAGACACTTGGTTCCTTAATCTTTGGAGTAGAAACCTAAACAAAAGAAAATTCAGAGGTCATAATTACAAATACAACAAATAAATGTATAAAGTGATTTGGTACATGTATTTCTGTTAAAACATTTTAGGTTCATGTGCTTTTATTAATGCCATTTTAATATTGATTTAAAATCAATTCTGAACGTAATTTCTGAATTTTTTTGTGATCTTATATACTGGAAAAATCTTTTACATCAACACATGTACAAGTATATTTCTTTTTTGATCAGAACTTAGAACTTAGGAGTAGAAACCTAAACAAAAGAAAATTCAGAGGTCATAATTACAAATACAACAAATAAATGTATAAAGTGATTTGGTACATGTATTTCTGTTAAAACATTTTAGGTTCATGTGCTTTTATTAATGCCATTTTAATATTGATTTAAAATCAATTCTGAACGTAATTTCTGAATTTTTTTGTGATCTTATATACTGGAAAAATCTTTTACATCAACACATGTACAAGTATATTTCTTTTTTGATCAGAACTTCAAGTATTGATATTTAACTAAATGTATTGTTACTTATACTCAAAAATCGCTCAGTTGAGGCAACATGTATTAGAGTATTGATTCCTTACTGAGTTAACATCCCTCATAATAATAAATGATAAGGTGAGGTGTTGTATAAGGCTACTATCTAAACATCCCTCATAATAATAAATGATAAGGTGAGCTGTTGTATAAGGCTACTATCTAAATTTGATTGCATGCGAAGATTGTAATTAGAGGCCATTTGGGGGGGGGGGGGGAGTTAGATATGGTAACTACGCCTCTCTCTATATTGTGTATATTATGTTCAGGACTTGTTGTATGGGGGAGATGTAGGTTTACCGACAGCAAACAGAAAACAAATTCTAAAGCTTATTGTTGTTAACCAGTTTTTTCTAAACTCAATGGCATTATATTGTGTATTTTTATCAGGTATTGTTCTATGTATGACAAAAGGAGTACAATGACAGTAAGCAAACAGAAAAATCAATACTTATACAATGTATATAGGACATTGACATGATAAATTGACTGCCTAAGGGACAGTGATATTGCCTAAAATGCTGATAATGCCCTGAACAGCAGGCAACATTATCGATGTTGAAGGCAATATCACTTACCAAGGGCAGTCCAGTTCATTGATAATGCCATCTACATAAGCAACTATTGTGTTTATTTCAATGAAGAATCTGAAAAGGGCATTATTGTATAATAATGACCTGAACATTTTCACATGATAATGCCTTCCTGACATTTCAAGGCACACTAATGATTACCACACATGACCATGTTTTAACCAATAAGAATAACTTATGCTTCTCTGATATGAAATAAAATAAAATACTATAACTAACTGTTGTTAATGCCACTTCTCTTGATTCCCTAACAATATTATGTATTTCTATTAGGTACTGTCGTACAAGGGGAGGAATAGGATTACAGCAGGCAAATACACCCTGTCTCTCTCTAGGTAATATCTCACTGATCTGTAGTAACATGTGATTTGGCAGTACATACCTATAACAACAAAAATTAAGGTATAACTGAGAAACATACATGTTGGCTAACTTTTCAGACTTGTCAAATTAATTTATTCACATGTATAATGACATTTTTTGAGAGCTATGTGTCTCTGTTTGTTTTTTATAATACATATATGTTTAGATACAGAGTAATTACTTGTGATTCAAGTAGGTACATGTTTTTGCAAAAATGTTTGATCTTAAGATTTGACAATACTGACATCCTGACTTTCATGATAAAGTTTCAACTTAATTTTTCTGCCACTCATAACTTTATTTTTTAACCCTGCTTGATAGTGTGGTGATAATAAAGAATTAAATACATAAACAAAATGTTAAAAGGATTATTTAGATCTTACCCAATGCTTTCATCCTCAAGTCTGGCAATCTTGTCTCGCCAGGCAAACATATTTTTTAGGCAAGCTAGCTGTCTAGAATTGAATACTTTTTTGCTTTTCTTATACAACTCCATATAAAGGTTCTCAGTAAATATAGGTTTTCTATAGACCTATAATAGACAAATTTTTAAAAAAATTCGGGAAATGTCTATTGTTAATTCCAAGGTAAACCTCGAACAATTCTTGGTGAAAGCAGTTCGTAAAATAATAACAAGAAAACAAAATATCTGTATACATGTATTACAAAACCAACATAGCAGCACAATGAACCAAACAAATATTTTAATATCAATGCATCAAAACAAAATTCTGTTGAAAAACCCCCTTATTTTTTACATGTTCTACATATATCTGCTAATTAAGGCAAACTTCAACCTAAAACCCTCAGACAACTTCATGTATAGTGACATCTAAAAATCATGCAGAGGGGGATTCATCAACTCCATTAATAGACCTTAAACTTAAGTCATGGAATGTTTATTTCCTTATCTTATAAACCAAACTTTCGTGGGAACTACTTTTGTTGAAAACATTCGCCTACTTGGAAATTCCCAGTCAATATTACAATAAACATCCAGTTATAAAAAGTTACCTGTGAACAAACCCTTGTAGATTTCTGCATTACAGAATGTATCAGATTTTTCTGTTCATTTCCTCTCTCTATCAACTCGTTTCTCATTCTATCATATATATACAACAGATAGTGGGTATCTTCTCTCGCATACTTAACTAGCTCTTCAGGTAAAGGTCTGTCAAACATTAACAATAATAATTATAAGATATAACAAACTTTCAACTTGTATTAGTGGTATTGTTAAGTGACATCGCTGTTTTGCTGTTTATTTATAATTTTTTTTGCATTTATACAGTAATAATTTTCTATATTCTATTGCTTCAGCTAATAATGCACAGTCAAAAGTGTCACACATTGGAATCATACTAAGTACAGTATAATTAAAATTGAATACATGTATAAAGTAGTCAAAAAGAAGCTGTGCTAACAAAAAAATGTGCACAGATGAGCAGACAGGTGAAAAGACAAGGCAAATTCCTATTGTTCACAGTGGTACAGTTTTGAAAGGTTATAGTCCATTATTTCTGATAGTCATCATCAATCTCCATATAACATAATTCATAATTCCACTGCAGGCAGTTCTTTTGAACTTTTGTGCTTTAGTGTGTCATATCTAGGTTGACAATCTGATAATGTCACTTTTCCAAAATTTTGCCAAATTCTTGCATTTTTTAAGACACCAGTATGCAACATATAGAGTGAGTTTAAAGCATCAGACACTGAGCTTGAGTACATGCCAGGTTTTCCATTAATACATTATATTACCTGATTCTCCAGTCAGCCAGTTGGTACTGCTTGTCAGCCTGAACATTACAATAGATCTCAAGTAGATGTGCTAAGGAGTGTCGACTCATGTTCAATACCCTCGCTGCCTGTCCTGTGTCAAACATGTTCACTATGTACAGACCTAAATCTCTCTGTAACCAACCTATGTCCATATCTGCACCATGTAGCACCTATAAGATAATGATCAAGTGATTTCAGCCTACTGTATTCTGCTTCTGGCTAATGTCACTTTTCATTGATAATCTAAATTTTTCAAATTATTTTTCACATCATGGTAAAAGCCCTGTGAAATTGCATACATATGTACTTAAGTTAACATATGCAAAATTGAATGACTCCTGAACATATTAAAACTGAGTTATTTTATAAATTAAAAAACTGTGATCACCTAATTTAGAATATTTAACATACAGGTATCTTAAAAATCAAAAGATTTTGAGAATATTTTACATACATGTACCACCAGAATCAAAGGACTTGTGATTAACTAAAAGAGAAAATATAAACACACCTTCAGAATCAGAGGATTTGTGAACACCTCATTTAGAATGTGAAGATCATTCCTAAGTTCTAAAGTGTCTACAATAAAATCCTGGGACCTAGTTGATATCTGCATTAAACAAGTTAGTCCTTGGAACGTTCTATAGGAATGGTGCTGAAAAAGAGAAAATATTACAGATTTTAATCATACTTTATCATATTTTGCAGGTATATTTTGATGGTACACAATGAGGTCTCCAAATCATTATTTTTCAATACCGTAATGATCGGTTGTTCTTACTTATCCATGTATGTAGCATACTAGCTACTTTCATACATTACTGATTAGCTGAAAAGTGCAGAAAATAATAGTTTTTTCTTAATAAAAATTAATGAAATGATAGATGAACTTTAAGATCGTTGTTAACATCAGGACGACTAACATGTTTATCAAAGCAAAATATACAATAAACATATACATTTTTGCATGTACATGTACAATTCTAGTTTAGTGGTAACACATGTAAATCTTTTTTTTTACCTTGCCTATTAGGAAAACAGCTGAATGACCGAATGTTATTTGTAACTCACTAATTATAAATTATTTGAAACAAGTAATCATAGAGTATTGTATGCATGGCAATACAAAGTCCCCTACCAGAGGAAATTTCTGTTGAAGAAAACAGAATTCAAACATCATATGAAATTTGTTTACAAAAAAGTGTGGAGAACTGCCAGTCTAAATTATTTTTTTAATTAAAAGGGCAATAACACAGCAAAAAATACTGCCAGTCTACATTATTTTTTTAAGTAAAAGGGCAATAACCCAGCAAAAATCAACAGACCAGAACAACTTTCAAACTTGATCTGTAACTCTTTTTTTTTTTTATTTTCATTTTCTAAAGATAATCAGCACATGGTCACATGTTATATGCAGACATAATAACATGAATGTAAAATATTTCTTTTGTGATATAAAAACAAATATATTCTAGCTGATTTGATATGCACTATTTCACAATACTCAAAAAGGTAAGGTTTACAATATTGCAATATATAACAACAATCATGGTAGAACTGGGTAACAACGTATAAATACATGTGTGCACTTTAAATAAATTTTCAGTGTAACCAAGAATGCTGACCTACATACATAGTTGAAAGAAAATAAGGTTTGAAAAAAAGAAAAAAAAATATAATGGAACAGAAAAATTAAAATGTGGAGGGGTATTGTGCTACATGAACATTAACACTACTGAATTCTGTCCCACTATCTAGTTTCATTACATGATAACAGTGAAAGCTTGCCATTTCTTATAAAATTGATCTTGTTTTTTTTTAATATCTTATGGCAACTGACTTCTCTGTATTATACAAGTCCGTTATAATAGTTTTTACTACTTGCAATGAAAGTGGTTTCTTAAAACACCTAGCATTATATATGTATTGTTTAATCTTCAGTAGTACCAGATTATATACACTATTAATAACTCCAAATGTAATGTTTCCAAATGAAAATATCTTTTTGTTAAGAGGTATGCTTATATTATTTGATAGTAACCATGTATCTATGTCTTGTAACCAATTTTGAACTACATTACAATTCCATAATAAATGTCCTATTATTTCTGGTTCTTCTTCACAGAAGGTACAATTTGGATTATCTACTACTCCAATTTTATTTAAGAATTTATTGGTAGTTAAGATATAATGGTTAAAACAATATTGTAACCACTGTAGTTTAGTATTTTTTTGTTTTTTGATCTGTAACTTACCATGGTAAAGTGATGTACCAAATATCAAATGAATAACTGCAACCATGACAAAAAAAGTGGAGAAAGCTTCAAGTCTGCATTAACTTACTAATTCCAAGGGCCATAACTCAGCAAAAAAATCAATGGACAAGATCAATTTTTAAACTTGATTTGTAACTTATCATGGTAAAGCAATGTACTAGATATCAAATGAAAAACTGCAACCATGAAGAAAACAGCACAGAAAACAGATATTGCATGAATTTTCTCCAAAGTCCATAACTCAGCCAAAAATAAAAGGAATGAAACAAAATTTGATCTTGATCTGGAAATGATATACCAAAGAACATCTGCAAGCATGACGAAAAAAAGGAAGGAAAGCTTCAAGTCAGCATGAATTGTCTAAGTCCATGGACCATAACTCAGCGAAAAAAAAATCAATGGACAGGAACAATATTAAACCTTGAACTGTAACTTGCCATGGTAAAGCAATGTACTAATTAACAAATGAATATCTGCAAGCATGGCAAAAAAAGTGTGTAAAACTGACTTGCCGGATGGGCTGACAGAATGTAAACCTAAAACCCCATCTGGCGAAGCCCCGTGCAGGTCCGGGTGTTAAAAGAATAGGCCTGCAGCAGCCCTAAGCTTGTCGTATAAGGCGACTAAATAGTGCTCAGAAACCTAGCCAGGGGCTGGGCGCTCGGCCCACAGAGCAACTGGGATGTGTGCCCCAGGTGGTGGAATGGGGTACCCCTGGCGTGTTACATGCTGGGGTTGTCAGGCTATAATACGGAAAACCTGACCGCAAACCATAGTGGTGCACCGTGTTGGGAAAAATGCCACGTTCCTCGCACGTTAAAGAACCCTGCTGTGGTATTCGATAGTAGGAACCTTCGCGCTCCGCCACAGGAGGCTAAATTGCCCGACCTTACCCATCCCCCCTTTTTCCAGTGGCAATCAAAATTTGTCGACCCTATTATCCTTGTGACCCATCCTTTTTTTTTTTTTCATTTCATGTTCATTTTATCATCCATTTCATGTTCATTGTCTGAATATAGCTGACATATTGCTGCTCGGACGTTAAACCCCAACAAACAAACAAACCCTCTGGCGAAAGTTTCCAGTATGGGATTAATAATTAAAACTCAATAAAAGAACCATAAATCTGACTAAAAAGGTGACAGGTAAATAATCATTGAGCGAGCTTTCAGCTGATCAGGGTTTTCAGATAATGATTGCCAATTAGAAGATGGATCCTGACTGAATAGATAGATAGATTTTTTATTAATGTCTTACTATCAATAAATACATTATATACATAGATTTTACTACAATATAAAAATAAATTAACAACATTCTTATGTAGCAGTCTTTCTAAATATCAGACACTGCCTGCATCAAAGTGATTTATGGTTTAGAAAAACCCACCAAACAAACGATGATCTTTCAGTCAACATATGCAATAGTTTTGCATAACAGTTGTCCTTTCCATATTCACTTCTGTACTTTTGAGAAAATCATTCATTTATCTCCCACTAAAATCAACCAAATGAAGCCAAATCAAGAACAATAACTCTTTCAAAGTTTCAATTTCATGTACAATCTATACTTTTATCTGAACGACCAAATGAAAAACTAAGACTGGTTATGTGATCAGTAACTGTTTCTGAACAAGAAATAAAAATGTATATGGTGGGTTTTTGACATGCATGAATCACCTCCTGTCCTGTTTTAGAATGAGTGCCACGTAAAAGAACTATGAGAGACAAATAAAAACTGGAATAGAATGGAACTTTTAAATATTTTCCATTTTAAAAATTAAAGCTGCATTAGCTGTCATTTTCAAAAAAAAATTTCTGTTGAAATATGCCTTAATTCTACTAAATTGAACTTTTCTTATACAATTCCTTTTGATATCCACAAATAAAATGTGTTAAATACACGAAATAGGTGTCTATATATTTATTGTGTTGCAAGACAAAAAATCGACCTAGATAAATTTGTATGCATGTGTCTTCCGGTGACCTTAATCCACGCATGTGCTGTAAGGGTCGCTTTTTTAAAAAACAAATCAGATTGCAAAGCGAAAGTGGTTAATCAATGGCAAGGAAGACCATTGGACTCAAGCCATAAAAAAAATTCAAATATAATGCAAGGATCCTTTTGAAACTTACATATTTTGATATAATGAGGTACAAATATGGTCAGTAACTGTCATTATTTATTAGAAAACTAATCAAGAAATAGATGAAAATGAAATGTAAACAAGACACGTGCTTACCTGTGTATCAGTTATTGTTATTTTTTTTTACCAAGGTTAAAGTATTTTTAACCTGGGTTATTGTCCTGTCGGCAATCTTCGGATATAAAGGCGAAAAATAATTAGATATCAACTATTGTTCTTCTTTGATTGAAAAAACGTTGTTTTTACAATATTCTGTAGGTATTATCGACATTTATTGCTTCAATTGCATTACTACCAACTTATTTCATTGAATCAGCAAAATTCAGTAGAATCAAAACTGAACAAATTTGGCAGCTAATGCAGCTTTAAGATAAAGCAATATTTGAAACTAAAAACCTTCAAATGATAATCTGGAACTTTACAAACAGATCATGTTAAACAATATTTTGAGGTTAAACTTAATTTCACCAAAAAGTGTCATGAAGATTATTTATTTTATAAATTTTCCTTTTTCTAATTTCATGAAAATAATTAAGTCTATATATGACTGTAAACCTTTTTTCACTAAACATGCCCTTTTTGAAAATTCAACAGCACACTAAAGTGTCTTTTTTCAAGACCTGCACCCTCCTTTTTGTAATCCTACCTGGAACAATGAAAAGGCACTCTTTTCAAAGATTGTACCTCTTTGTAGTTATTCTTATACTTTCAATTACCTCTAAATCAACTGCTATTTCTTGTTGTGATTTAAGAATGCTACACATTTGTTCTAATTCATGAAGTTTGGTAACGACTGTACACTCTGTCTTGTCCAAAGTCTGAGGATCCTTAAAGAAAAAAAAAAGTTCACAATGTAGTACTGTTTATTCAAATACAGTCAGTATATAGATTTTTAAGATGGTCTCAATACACAAGGCATGAATAAACCTTTGTATGGTTTACACCATGAAAACTTTAGATGAAATTTCAATGAAACATGCTAGCAATAGGCAATGAACAATGATCAATACAGGTAGTTGACTTAAGTGGGAGTGTGGTCTATACAATGTACAAATAGTTCCAAGGTGGGTTTCATCGACTCATGAAACATCACCTGTAAAATGGATTATCTAATGAGATTAGCATACATTAAAAATATATACAGTAAATGTAATTATCATATAATAAAAGTTTGAAGTTAATGTAACTATGAAGTGTAATATCAAGTTAAAGATTTGGTGTGAACACTCATTCTAAACCGAAGATATTGAGAATTACATCTACTAGGCTTATAGATATCATTAGAAGCATACCAATGGTGTAGTTGTTTGTAACAATTTCTGTGATGTCTCCAAATTCTCCAGCTCATACCGATAAGGATGTGGATAACTGAAAAATATAAACAAACATAAAGTTTCACAAGTCGTCCAGTTAGGCATACCCAAATTCATACAGGACAACAACTGAAATCCTTTACAATGTATGCCCATACATGTGATATCTCCAGACTCTCCGGGAGTCTATCGGATACATCCCTTTTAAAATACAAGTACCGCATTAGGTAGAAAATCTCCTGGATTCATATTCTTTGACAAAAAATGTGATATTCCGTTCTTATTTTCCACTTCTAGTATCGATTTACCCAAAGTAATTTCCATGTTTATAATTAGAACCTGATAACACCTGTCAATCAATGACGCTTGACTGATTGCATATTGATTCGTAAAAAAACTGATCACTTTGTTTGTATTATAGCAAATTTTTGACAAAGTTTTGAAAATAACAGTTAGAAACGGCTTCTCACAAAATGCATTTGTTGTGTCCCGATGGTCAAACTAACTCAAAGAAAATGAAACATGCCTGAAAATTCCAAGAAAAATGAAAAATTAAATTTGATTGTATCTACAATAGTGACAAAGGGGATAGGTACGTGTATTGTATGGTATGAAATTGAAAATGTGTAGCCTTTTTTGGGGTGTATCTTGACACATATTTCAGAATTTGCATGATACTAATAGACTGCTACATAAAACTACTAAAAGGGTATTTGGGTTCTTGTACGATATGTTGACTACTGATAGTCAAATGGAAAGACAGTAGCATAATGGAAAATTTCAGAACACAGACTATTAAGAAACTTACTTAAATTCAGGTTTTTCAATCATTTCAAGAGTAACATCCTCTGGTAATTTCAGGCTTTCTGAAAGATAAAGAAGAAAAAAAATATTTTTTTTCTATGAAATGACACAGAGTTTCTCTAAAAGAAAATATGTATTATAAGCATGTACACATGCATGTAACATGTAAGTAACTTATGTTGTTCATATCCATAATTATGGAGGTTTTTTCACACCTTAAGTACCAAAGGGTGTAAAGGGTACTGAAAGTGTAAATAATCTCTATGTCTACAGATTTGAACTTATATCAAAAATTGATCACTGATATCAGTGCAATAATGTCTACTTCACAATCAGAGTACCAAATCAGGAGATATGAAAGAAACATTTTCTTTGACATAATTTTGATAATGAAAAAAAAACTGAGAACATTGTGTCATTATTATTCAAGCAAAGGGATTTACATGTACCTTCAGCAGTAAAACCCTACAAGGACTAAAAATACAGTTTTGAGAGTTGATCCTTTGGAGTTTTCCAATTTTGATCCTGGCACAATATTTTGCTATTAATACCATCACAAGTATATGATGTTGATGAAATTGATTTGCATATAATGGGAATAAATATCCATACTGTTTTGTCTTTGTGTGCAAACTGTTTAAACTGTATTTAATTTTTCAGTATAAGTCACAATTACAATACCTTCTAAAGACTTGACAGCGTTGAACTTGTGTCGAATACATGGAACAAATGGTCTATTATCATTGTCAATCTTATCTTTAAACCTTAACTGAGGTCTCTGTATGTTCCTAGCAGCTAACAGTCTGTAACTTGATAAATTACTTCCTTGTCCTGGAGAGGTCTAAAAAATGTTGTGAAATCAGAATAAATTCATTATCAATTATGCTATATTAACAAAAGGCTAATAATGGTTATTTATCAATTAAAATCAATTTTAAAAGGAAATACCTACAGCATAACTATTAAAAAGAGAAAGAATCCTTAACAAAAATATTATCATAAAATGCGTAAGAGTGTTTAGTGTCTAAATTAAGCTTTACTTGTTTTTCACAAATTAAATCTACTAGTTTATTTTGAAGAAGTGTCATTGTTTTGTTAACATGGATTTTATTACTTTAGTTATGGGGGGCCTTTCAGAGCTTACTTGAAGGTATGCATACACTTACTGAAGACCTTTGGATCATCTCTGTAAGTATTTACCATTTTTATAAAGGTTATATGATTGTGCATTTGTTGCCTTTCACAATGTAACAAAGAAAAGTGAAATTTCCCAGAATGAGCACAAAGGGCATAGAGTTAAAGTTATTTCACTAACAAAATTGGTTAAATCCAATTCCATGTAATAAATGTAAAATTCTGTATTTCTAAGCATACTTTTTTTAGTTGATAAACTAATATGATGATGAGAGATGAAATACTGGTTAAAACATTTATGCTTTCCAACTATCAAATTATCTTATAAAATTACTAAAAAAGATCATCTAAGGCCACTTACTAAAAAAACTAATGCAGGGGAAGGCTTATTTTATTTACTTTTTTTTAAATTAGAAACAAGTTTTTTTTTCTCGAGAAATTGCATTGAATTGAACAATTCTGTAATGTACAGGATGTTGAGAAGTTATATAAAATACTCCATGGCATAAAAACTTTAATGGAATATGAGATGTGGCAAAAAATAAGAGCCATCTTTCCGCCACAAGACATACTTTTGTTTTTAATAATCAATTTAAATAACAGCCTCATTCACATTGTATTTTTTACCTTTCTGTCAAGTTCGCAGACGAATCCGTTTACTAATTAAAAGTCGATTCTGGACTGGATATGAAATTTCCGTATTTTACCGTAATAAAAATCGCAATGTGGGAGGATTTTTAGGGATGCGGTGATGTCTGAGAACCTAGCATATTTTTTTATAGCCTAATTGGACCAAAAATAAAAAATTCTGTTTGCTTGATGGCACGGAGCATGGAGCTCAAAATATGTCTAGGTAAATAGTAATAAATTATACTTGATGGACGAAAACTCAAAACCTATCATAATCATTAAATACAATACTTTTTATGACCGCAAGCTTATTAAGAGATACAAATCAAGGTGAGAAAATTATTTTTTATTTTTGTTTTAAGTGTTTGATTTTTTAATTGGTTGGGGAACAGCTAACTTATTGTCATTATAGGCCTAACAGGTTTGCTAAAATCTAACTGATTCATTTTTCATAAAAAAAAACAAAGAAATCATGTCTATTTTAGGAAACTGATGTAGCAATGACATTTACCACTGAAAAATCAGTCAAAACCAAACTCTAATATACTGAAATCCTGTCTAAACATTTTGAATGACCTGAACCTGTATAAAATCAAACATCTGTCTAAGCTTTTCAATAAAAATAAGGTTCCTCATTACCTTTTTATTCCAGCTAGCGACTGCATTATGTTTTGGAGTAGTAGAGGCTACTACTAAAGCTGTTTCCTTTTTCTTAACTCCAGATGCTTCATCCAACCATCCACCCTAAAATCAGTCATTATAAAAATTATGTATTACATAAATTGAAATTTCAGGCGAACAATCCCGCCAAAATTTCCAATTAATTAAACTATTTTAGGGAGAATATGGTCAGTGGATTTTGGCATGTTAAGAGCAATTTTTCTTGCTTTCAGACACTAAAACTGAGATGATTGCAGTAGTAGCATTTTTGGTAACATGTGCTTTTGGAATAACTTGAAAATGTATGCAAATGATAACTACTACCAGAAAGGTGATTGTATATTATAAATAAAAAATATGGTTTTATTTATTTGTGTTTAACTACTCAAAATTAAAGTATTTTTGCCCTATTCACAAAAAAAAACCACCAAAAAATAAACATAATTTTGGTGGTAATATGTGTAAGTAGTGATTTCATGACATTTAGCTACAGCAACTGCCCTGGTAGTCAACATTATTTTTTTCTATTTACATCAGGATTTCATCTTTTTGAACCACATACATGTATTACTTTCTTTTTTCACTGTTTACAAAGCCTTTCAACAATGACATATTTTTTTAAACAGTACTATTAATTTGGGAATTAATGCAAAGATTTAGCAGTGAAAAATGTATAGTAATTGCACAAATAACCCAATATGTAATTCCAATAATATTAATGCATAGAAACAAAATTTACAATATTTTTATTACCTCATTCATGGAAAAAAAATTGATGTTCTTAGAGAAAACTATCATTCATAGACTTAAAATAAGAAAAAAATAAGTCAAAATAGGATAAAATTTGAAATTCGATTAGAACAGGTAATTCGATATTTTGCATTTGTAAAAAACAGTTATACATACCACCCTTTCAAGAATTTGGTCATTAGCATCTATCAAAACGTCAAATTTGTCTTCAAGGTCAACTGCTGTGCTGCCCCCAGTCAGGTTTCCTTTTACACTTTGGTATTTCAAAATACTCTGGATTCTGAAGAGAAAACAAAACAAGGATACTGCAGGATGCATTTCTTATTGAAAATATGACTTTACCTAAGACATATAAGAGACAAACATGATTCTAATTTTCTTCACAGAAACTGGTAAAAATATAAAAAATTAACTTAGTCTAGTGAATATGCCAGGGCCTTATCTAGAGTGAAAAATGAGTAAAATACTTCACCTTGTCATTAATATCTAGATTATGCCCTGAAATGCAATGAAATTTTAGCCAGTTCTTTTTAAGTCACATCCACCATTAGTTACAGTTTTTGCTGCATGTCATACCACTATTGTATATACAAAAAGTTACCTATATATTAGCACATTTAAACTTGAAAAGTATTAGGTTCAAATGTTAACCAGATTGCAAAAAAGACAAAGTATCCCATTGACTTGTGTGAGAAGATAAGAGAGAGATCACCATAATTTGTTACAACAGCTCTAGTACTGTAATGGTAAAATGATTTGGCATTTGGTAATGACCCACCACAGCTAATTTCAAGGTTCGTTTGTCAAAATAATTAAAGAATAGAGCTTGTAAGTCTCATCCTTGATTTATTTTTTATCTATAAATTCTACTGAAGACCGATTTGTATTCAGATTGCTACATGTACTTCCAATACTATACAGCGCCTTATTTTGATCATCCCATTTATGCATATTAAAGTACATGTAGTTATTGCTGATATCATGGCAGTTTTTACTCTGAAAACAACCATTTCTGATGCTTCTGAATTGGATTTAGGGATTCATTCTCTTGAATTCACAGAGTGATATGACAAGACTTATAAATTCTATTACATGTTGTTAATTCTTAGTGTGGAATTAATGGAATATTTCAACTATTTACATGTTCAAAATTCTGTTTCCCTCAATGTCAAGGACTTCTCTTACACCTTGGAAACTTGTATAGTAATCAAAGTCATCTCCAGTTGCTGGCAAGTCATTGGAACATTTTGTTGCCTGCAAAGCACTCTTAAGGGCTTGCTGAAATGACGATGAAACTTGCAATGAATTATTTACATCCCAGAACTAAAATCCAGATTTTAACAGACTGATATGCAAAGATTCTACAGTTTTATCTACATGAAAAACGTAAAGGGATCATGATTTATTTTTGCAAAAAGGGCACTTAAAGAGCAAATAAGGTATAAAATAGTTCTATAACATAAAAATATGTATTTTACATGAAAGTTTATCTTTCATGTTTAATTGGATATTAATAGGATAATTAATTACAAAGAGTGAATAAACAAAATAATATCATGAGTGCCAAAGAATGCCTACATTTTAAGAGTGTGCAGACCTTGTTCCATGCAGTTCAATCCTCAGTCTCAGATGATCTTGGTACAAGTGATGGTATTTTGGATATTCACAATAATAAATTGATTATCCTATTGATTATAAAGATTTTCTTCATAATTTATCAATATTTTCAAGATGAAGTTTAAATTCTGTGATTGGCAGATGAATTTCAAAGTTGTGACATTTTGGTAGGAGAAAGTCTGTGAGTGAATATTACAGAATTTATTTCACAGTGCGTATTATCGAAAATTATTTACACCAGCAACATTTGATAAACCACTACTATCTATATGATAATTTCATTTGTTGCTAAAGCCAAAATGTGACTTTAATTTGTATAACACATCTGTTAAAATTTCCCAGTCACATTAAATTTTGCTTCAAGAATCAAAAGACCATCCATCATTCAGAAAAAAATATATGTAGTTCAACTGGTTCCTTAAAATCTTCAATATGATAGATTTCTAGCTCATCTGTAAACACCAAAGATAATTAGATTTGCAGTTATATCAGACCCTACAAAATAACTTGAGCATTTTACATCTGAAACTACAGATTCACACTAAAAATTCAAAATTAAATCAATCCTAGAATGAATGTAATACATTGGAGCATGAACAAGATGTTGCGAATAATAACCATTTTTGATTTGGCAATAATACTGTTACTAATCATCAGAGAAACATAGTAAGTATCTGAGTATCTGAGATCTCCAACAGAAACACAAATATACAAATATAACTGCATAATCAAACCAAAAAAAACCACCAAAAACCTACCGACCCTATTTTTTTCAGCAGAGTACAGTAACCACACATTTTTTTTTGGCCTAAGATCGTATTCATTCTTTGGTGGTGCGGAGATTGACTCTAGGTACGGTACAGAATTCAAACTCAATCACTTCTTTTTTAAAACAATATCAAATCTCTCAAAACTTTATCTAGTTCTACAACATTAACATACTACTTTCATACTCACCACATGATTTTCAAATATATTTTATCTTTGACAAAGTGATGTGTGAATAAATTTCGTTGTGCCATTAAAAATCCTAAATATTTGCTAATCGCTATTCGGAAATATGCTTCTCGAGACTTATCGATTCTGTTGCTTATAGAATCTTACATGTGCTAATTTAAAAGCAAATTTAGATGTTTTTAATGGGATTTCTGCATCTGGTAATAAATTTATTTTACAGCCACATCTTTTAACTTAGTACTTCAATCATTCTTAGATATTTTTAATTGATATTACGTTATATATAGACAAAAACATCCTGCAGGTCATTTTTGCCGGAACGTTACTCTCGAAAAATGGCATCCAAAGATAAAACCTCCCATTTTGACTATAAACAAAAAATGAAAATATCCGATGAAAACATGAAAGATAAACATAAAATGTGTGGCTTTATGTTATAGAACTAAACTTTATCCAAAGTCTTAAGGTGAAGTTTTAACCTCTTAATGATTTTAGAAAAACGTAAAATTCAGACAGGAAAGTGAGAAATAGTCAATAAACAGTTGGGTATGGTAACTTCTGGTAACACATTTTAGACCTTTTGATTTCAGAAAACCAATCAAACAAGAAATATAAGAAAGATATACATAATTTTCTTGATTAGAAATGAATTGAAACAGACTTTTCGACATCTCATGCAATTTTCAGTTTTTATCAAACTGTAAGAATGAATATTTTAGCAAAACATTATTTGGTATGGGGAGAAGTTGGTACCAGTACGATAGACCCTACAAGCAAATAATTCAGTTTGAACAAATGGGGCACCTTGAGTCATTTCACTTGTTTGAAAAAGACTTTAAGCCCTAATTAAAATGGGTAACATTAATATTTAACAATATATTTATTACAAAAACACTTAGTTTATTAGATAACTTGAATGGACCATTCTAAAAAAAAAAACAAAAAAAAAAACTAAGCATGCATGATTGTGTAGAACACGGTGCGATAAATACAACACACATATATTGTCTGAATGCATTATTTTCACAATCCATATAGGATAACATGTTTAAAAATCTCATTTTCATTAAAGGATAATTAGAAACATTGTCGCAAGTCGAGTTGTCAAATGTCGTGAGAAGTCAAAATGAGCAAAACTCCAAAAGAATAACTATGCTCGGCCTCGGTAGTAACTTTGATTTTTTTTGTACGTCTTATGATTAAGATATAATAAGAATTGTATTAAGTGCTTTTTCCCCACAATACGAACCTGCGTGTAATCTGTTAACGTGCTAAAACCAGGCAAAAATTCCTCTTGGTCAGTTTGTTTTTCTTCTGACATCTTCGCACGTGTTTCCTTCAACCATTGTTTCGTAATGATGACAAATGACGATTTTTCACAAATTTGTACAATAGAATAAATATTTCTTCAATTTATTTTTCTTCTACATTTTCTGATCACATCTAAAGACATTTTTTTCAAGATTCCATCTTTTCTACTTTTTATCCGAAACAAGACAAAATGTAACTCAATGTTTTATCTGGAACGGATAGGAGTAATTTTCGGTCAGATGAGCTTTTTAGAACTCCATGAAACTTATTGAAATGATCTTATTAGGACTAATCGACTGCATGTCACTCCCCCAGCCTTTTTCGTAAATGGCCGCAACATTTATATGGAAATATATTCAATGAACAGTTAGAATTTGGTACGATGTAAAAAAAAACAAAACAAAAAAAAAAAAAAAAACAACAACTTTCGATAAAAATTGACGGAAGTGTCTAGGCTAAAAACCACTAATTCCACTTTCCATAGGCTTCTATGCTAATTTCACAATATTCAATGGCTTCTCTGGACTTTACCTTAACTTTAACCTGCAGAGGACTATATATCAGCATGATTCTACATATGTCAGCTCACAATCCTCAGAATGGCATGTGGGGTTAGCAGACTTGCAGTGCAGTACTGGTCACCGGAAGTGAAGGGTCTATAAATAGCATGGGAAATCCCAGTGTTTTCACAAGATAGGGGTATATTTAAAAATCATTATGGAGATTAGGCTTCACATCACAAGAAGCAAAATGCACCTATAAAATGTACAGAAATGTTTTTCCTTTCAGAAACTGTTTAAATTTTTTAAATAAGATGAGAACTTTTTTCACAGCACTATGAGGAACAGGGGTAATTTCTGCGTAGGACTATTTTTGCGTACGTTCCAAATGCTCATTGGTTGAATTGGTGGTCTGTAACCTAAAGAGTCACTTTTTGTCTTAGAAAAAATAAATAACTATACAGGTATCTTCCTACACACATATTGAATGCATTTGCAAAGTTTCAGTGAAATGTGACAAGCACTTTTTTAAATATTTGATTTTTAAATATAGGGTAACCAAGTTGTGCGAGCAAAAAAGTGACAATATTCTACCATACTTAAATGCATTAAATATTTGCAAAGAACTTTTTCTGACTTTTCAAATAAAAAATATCAATCACAATTTGTTTTTTAACAATATCAGTGAAGAAATAGTTTTAAAAGTAATCATTTCCTGAGAAATTGGTCTATTTTTAAAAATTTATTTCTGACATGCCTCCCCCTTTTTCTTGATCACATGTCAAAAATCCTAAATCTTTAAATTTTCACAAAAGGTGATATATTTGGCTTTAAATTTGTAAATACAGTGTTTTCACATTAAAACATGACCAGTAAAGGGCACCTAATGCAAAAAAAGTACTCAATAATGGATTTTCCATGTTGCCATAGGGGAATGCTGATATGGCCTTAACCGCAGTAATGAAAGTGAGTTTTTCCTCATTTCTAAGCTAATTTTTGCTCAAATCTATACAAAACTTGATTTCAAGTGCTTATTACCACCATATTTAGGTAAATATAGCCCTCAAAGTTTAATATTTGATATTTTTACTAAATTTTCTACACTTTTTACAAGATAGGACATAAAAATCAGCCAAAAAGACCAATTTTCCATAATTTGGACCTATAACTTAAAAAAATGCATACTTTGAAGGATTTTTGTAGTGTATTCCTCTCATGGCAAAGTTAACAAGATCTTCAAGTAGTTTAAAGCTATTTCAAGAAACTTTTCATTTTGCCATGGCTTGAACTTAAGGCTAAAAACCACTAATTCCACTTTCCATAGGCTTCTATGCTAATTTCACAATATTCAATGGCTTCTCTGGACTTTACCTTAACTTTAACCTGCAGAGGACTATATATCAGCATGATTCTACATATGTCAGCTCACAATCCTCAGAATGGCATGTGGGGTTAGCAGACTTGCAGTGCAGTACTGGTCACCGGAAGTGAAGGGTCTATAAATAGCATGGGAAATCCCAGTGTTTTCACAAGATAGGGGTATATTTAAAAATCATTATGGAGATTAGGCTTCACATCACAAGAAGCAAAATGCACCTATAAAATGTACAGAAATGTTTTTCCTTTCAGAAACTGTTTAAATTTTTTAAATAAGATGAGAACTTTTTTCACAGCACTATGAGGAACAGGGGTAATTTCTGCGTAGGACTATTTTTGCGTACGTTCCAAATGCTCATTGGTTGAATTGGTGGTCTGTAACCTAAAGAGTCACTTTTTGTCTTAGAAAAAATAAATAACTATACAGGTATCTTCCTACACACATATTGAATGCATTTGCAAAGTTTCAGTGAAATGTGACAAGCACTTTTTTAAATATTTGATTTTTAAATATAGGGTAACCAAGTTGTGCGAGCAAAAAAGTGACAATATTCTACCATACTTAAATGCATTAAATATTTGCAAAGAACTTTTTCTGACTTTTCAAATAAAAAATATCAATCACAATTTGTTTTTTAACAATATCAGTGAAGAAATAGTTTTAAAAGTAATCATTTCCTGAGAAATTGGTCTATTTTTAAAAATTTATTTCTGACATGCCTCCCCCTTTTTCTTGATCACATGTCAAAAATCCTAAATCTTTAAATTTTCACAAAAGGTGATATATTTGGCTTTAAATTTGTAAATACAGTGTTTTCACATTAAAACATGACCAGTAAAGGGCACCTAATGCAAAAAAAGTACTCAATAATGGATTTTCCATGTTGCCATAGGGGAATGCTGATATGGCCTTAACCGCAGTAATGAAAGTGAGTTTTTCCTCATTTCTAAGCTAATTTTTGCTCAAATCTATACAAAACTTGATTTCAAGTGCTTATTACCACCATATTTAGGTAAATATAGCCCTCAAAGTTTAATATTTGATATTTTTACTAAATTTTCTACACTTTTTACAAGATAGGACATAAAAATCAGCCAAAAAGACCAATTTTCCATAATTTGGACCTATAACTTAAAAAAATGCATACTTTGAAGGATTTTTGTAGTGTATTCCTCTCATGGCAAAGTTAACAAGATCTTCAAGTAGTTTAAAGCTATTTCAAGAAACTTTTCATTTTGCCATGGCTTGAACTTAAGGCTAAAAACCACTAATTCCACTTTCCATAGGCTTCTATGCTAATTTCACAATATTCAATGGCTTCTCTGGACTTTACCTTAACTTTAACCTGCAGAGGACTATATATCAGCATGATTCTACATATGTCAGCTCACAATCCTCAGAATGGCATGTGGGGTTAGCAGACTTGCAGTGCAGTACTGGTCACCGGAAGTGAAGGGTCTATAAATAGCATGGGAAATCCCAGTGTTTTCACAAGATAGGGGTATATTTAAAAATCATTATGGAGATTAGGCTTCACATCACAAGAAGCAAAATGCACCTATAAAATGTACAGAAATGTTTTTCCTTTCAGAAACTGTTTAAATTTTTTAAATAAGATGAGAACTTTTTTCACAGCACTATGAGGAACAGGGGTAATTTCTGCGTAGGACTATTTTTGCGTACGTTCCAAATGCTCATTGGTTGAATTGGTGGTCTGTAACCTAAAGAGTCACTTTTTGTCTTAGAAAAAATAAATAACTATACAGGTATCTTCCTACACACATATTGAATGCATTTGCAAAGTTTCAGTGAAATGTGACAAGCACTTTTTTAAATATTTGATTTTTAAATATAGGGTAACCAAGTTGTGCGAGCAAAAAAGTGACAATATTCTACCATACTTAAATGCATTAAATATTTGCAAAGAACTTTTTCTGACTTTTCAAATAAAAAATATCAATCACAATTTGTTTTTTAACAATATCAGTGAAGAAATAGTTTTAAAAGTAATCATTTCCTGAGAAATTGGTCTATTTTTAAAAATTTATTTCTGACATGCCTCCCCCTTTTTCTTGATCACATGTCAAAAATCCTAAATCTTTAAATTTTCACAAAAGGTGATATATTTGGCTTTAAATTTGTAAATACAGTGTTTTCACATTAAAACATGACCAGTAAAGGGCACCTAATGCAAAAAAAGTACTCAATAATGGATTTTCCATGTTGCCATAGGGGAATGCTGATATGGCCTTAACCGCAGTAATGAAAGTGAGTTTTTCCTCATTTCTAAGCTAATTTTTGCTCAAATCTATACAAAACTTGATTTCAAGTGCTTATTACCACCATATTTAGGTAAATATAGCCCTCAAAGTTTAATATTTGATATTTTTACTAAATTTTCTACACTTTTTACAAGATAGGACATAAAAATCAGCCAAAAAGACCAATTTTCCATAATTTGGACCTATAACTTAAAAAAATGCATACTTTGAAGGATTTTTGTAGTGTATTCCTCTCATGGCAAAGTTAACAAGATCTTCAAGTAGTTTAAAGCTATTTCAAGAAACTTTTCATTTTGCCATGGCTTGAACTTAAGGCTAAAAACCACTAATTCCACTTTCCATAGGCTTCTATGCTAATTTCACAATATTCAATGGCTTCTCTGGACTTTACCTTAACTTTAACCTGCAGAGGACTATATATCAGCATGATTCTACATATGTCAGCTCACAATCCTCAGAATGGCATGTGGGGTTAGCAGACTTGCAGTGCAGTACTGGTCACCGGAAGTGAAGGGTCTATAAATAGCATGGGAAATCCCAGTGTTTTCACAAGATAGGGGTATATTTAAAAATCATTATGGAGATTAGGCTTCACATCACAAGAAGCAAAATGCACCTATAAAATGTACAGAAATGTTTTTCCTTTCAGAAACTGTTTAAATTTTTTAAATAAGATGAGAACTTTTTTCACAGCACTATGAGGAACAGGGGTAATTTCTGCGTAGGACTATTTTTGCGTACGTTCCAAATGCTCATTGGTTGAATTGGTGGTCTGTAACCTAAAGAGTCACTTTTTGTCTTAGAAAAAATAAATAACTATACAGGTATCTTCCTACACACATATTGAATGCATTTGCAAAGTTTCAGTGAAATGTGACAAGCACTTTTTTAAATATTTGATTTTTAAATATAGGGTAACCAAGTTGTGCGAGCAAAAAAGTGACAATATTCTACCATACTTAAATGCATTAAATATTTGCAAAGAACTTTTTCTGACTTTTCAAATAAAAAATATCAATCACAATTTGTTTTTTAACAATATCAGTGAAGAAATAGTTTTAAAAGTAATCATTTCCTGAGAAATTGGTCTATTTTTAAAAATTTATTTCTGACATGCCTCCCCCTTTTTCTTGATCACATGTCAAAAATCCTAAATCTTTAAATTTTCACAAAAGGTGATATATTTGGCTTTAAATTTGTAAATACAGTGTTTTCACATTAAAACATGACCAGTAAAGGGCACCTAATGCAAAAAAAGTACTCAATAATGGATTTTCCATGTTGCCATAGGGGAATGCTGATATGGCCTTAACCGCAGTAATGAAAGTGAGTTTTTCCTCATTTCTAAGCTAATTTTTGCTCAAATCTATACAAAACTTGATTTCAAGTGCTTATTACCACCATATTTAGGTAAATATAGCCCTCAAAGTTTAATATTTGATATTTTTACTAAATTTTCTACACTTTTTACAAGATAGGACATAAAAATCAGCCAAAAAGACCAATTTTCCATAATTTGGACCTATAACTTAAAAAAATGCATACTTTGAAGGATTTTTGTAGTGTATTCCTCTCATGGCAAAGTTAACAAGATCTTCAAGTAGTTTAAAGCTATTTCAAGAAACTTTTCATTTTGCCATGGCTTGAACTTAAGGCTAAAAACCACTAATTCCACTTTCCATAGGCTTCTATGCTAATTTCACAATATTCAATGGCTTCTCTGGACTTTACCTTAACTTTAACCTGCAGAGGACTATATATCAGCATGATTCTACATATGTCAGCTCACAATCCTCAGAATGGCATGTGGGGTTAGCAGACTTGCAGTGCAGTACTGGTCACCGGAAGTGAAGGGTCTATAAATAGCATGGGAAATCCCAGTGTTTTCACAAGATAGGGGTATATTTAAAAATCATTATGGAGATTAGGCTTCACATCACAAGAAGCAAAATGCACCTATAAAATGTACAGAAATGTTTTTCCTTTCAGAAACTGTTTAAATTTTTTAAATAAGATGAGAACTTTTTTCACAGCACTATGAGGAACAGGGGTAATTTCTGCGTAGGACTATTTTTGCGTACGTTCCAAATGCTCATTGGTTGAATTGGTGGTCTGTAACCTAAAGAGTCACTTTTTGTCTTAGAAAAAATAAATAACTATACAGGTATCTTCCTACACACATATTGAATGCATTTGCAAAGTTTCAGTGAAATGTGACAAGCACTTTTTTAAATATTTGATTTTTAAATATAGGGTAACCAAGTTGTGCGAGCAAAAAAGTGACAATATTCTACCATACTTAAATGCATTAAATATTTGCAAAGAACTTTTTCTGACTTTTCAAATAAAAAATATCAATCACAATTTGTTTTTTAACAATATCAGTGAAGAAATAGTTTTAAAAGTAATCATTTCCTGAGAAATTGGTCTATTTTTAAAAATTTATTTCTGACATGCCTCCCCCTTTTTCTTGATCACATGTCAAAAATCCTAAATCTTTAAATTTTCACAAAAGGTGATATATTTGGCTTTAAATTTGTAAATACAGTGTTTTCACATTAAAACATGACCAGTAAAGGGCACCTAATGCAAAAAAAGTACTCAATAATGGATTTTCCATGTTGCCATAGGGGAATGCTGATATGGCCTTAACCGCAGTAATGAAAGTGAGTTTTTCCTCATTTCTAAGCTAATTTTTGCTCAAATCTATACAAAACTTGATTTCAAGTGCTTATTACCACCATATTTAGGTAAATATAGCCCTCAAAGTTTAATATTTGATATTTTTACTAAATTTTCTACACTTTTTACAAGATAGGACATAAAAATCAGCCAAAAAGACCAATTTTCCATAATTTGGACCTATAACTTAAAAAAATGCATACTTTGAAGGATTTTTGTAGTGTATTCCTCTCATGGCAAAGTTAACAAGATCTTCAAGTAGTTTAAAGCTATTTCAAGAAACTTTTCATTTTGCCATGGCTTGAACTTAAGGCTAAAAACCACTAATTCCACTTTCCATAGGCTTCTATGCTAATTTCACAATATTCAATGGCTTCTCTGGACTTTACCTTAACTTTAACCTGCAGAGGACTATATATCAGCATGATTCTACATATGTCAGCTCACAATCCTCAGAATGGCATGTGGGGTTAGCAGACTTGCAGTGCAGTACTGGTCACCGGAAGTGAAGGGTCTATAAATAGCATGGGAAATCCCAGTGTTTTCACAAGATAGGGGTATATTTAAAAATCATTATGGAGATTAGGCTTCACATCACAAGAAGCAAAATGCACCTATAAAATGTACAGAAATGTTTTTCCTTTCAGAAACTGTTTAAATTTTTTAAATAAGATGAGAACTTTTTTCACAGCACTATGAGGAACAGGGGTAATTTCTGCGTAGGACTATTTTTGCGTACGTTCCAAATGCTCATTGGTTGAATTGGTGGTCTGTAACCTAAAGAGTCACTTTTTGTCTTAGAAAAAATAAATAACTATACAGGTATCTTCCTACACACATATTGAATGCATTTGCAAAGTTTCAGTGAAATGTGACAAGCACTTTTTTAAATATTTGATTTTTAAATATAGGGTAACCAAGTTGTGCGAGCAAAAAAGTGACAATATTCTACCATACTTAAATGCATTAAATATTTGCAAAGAACTTTTTCTGACTTTTCAAATAAAAAATATCAATCACAATTTGTTTTTTAACAATATCAGTGAAGAAATAGTTTTAAAAGTAATCATTTCCTGAGAAATTGGTCTATTTTTAAAAATTTATTTCTGACATGCCTCCCCCTTTTTCTTGATCACATGTCAAAAATCCTAAATCTTTAAATTTTCACAAAAGGTGATATATTTGGCTTTAAATTTGTAAATACAGTGTTTTCACATTAAAACATGACCAGTAAAGGGCACCTAATGCAAAAAAAGTACTCAATAATGGATTTTCCATGTTGCCATAGGGGAATGCTGATATGGCCTTAACCGCAGTAATGAAAGTGAGTTTTTCCTCATTTCTAAGCTAATTTTTGCTCAAATCTATACAAAACTTGATTTCAAGTGCTTATTACCACCATATTTAGGTAAATATAGCCCTCAAAGTTTAATATTTGATATTTTTACTAAATTTTCTACACTTTTTACAAGATAGGACATAAAAATCAGCCAAAAAGACCAATTTTCCATAATTTGGACCTATAACTTAAAAAAATGCATACTTTGAAGGATTTTTGTAGTGTATTCCTCTCATGGCAAAGTTAACAAGATCTTCAAGTAGTTTAAAGCTATTTCAAGAAACTTTTCATTTTGCCATGGCTTGAACTTAAGGCTAAAAACCACTAATTCCACTTTCCATAGGCTTCTATGCTAATTTCACAATATTCAATGGCTTCTCTGGACTTTACCTTAACTTTAACCTGCAGAGGACTATATATCAGCATGATTCTACATATGTCAGCTCACAATCCTCAGAATGGCATGTGGGGTTAGCAGACTTGCAGTGCAGTACTGGTCACCGGAAGTGAAGGGTCTATAAATAGCATGGGAAATCCCAGTGTTTTCACAAGATAGGGGTATATTTAAAAATCATTATGGAGATTAGGCTTCACATCACAAGAAGCAAAATGCACCTATAAAATGTACAGAAATGTTTTTCCTTTCAGAAACTGTTTAAATTTTTTAAATAAGATGAGAACTTTTTTCACAGCACTATGAGGAACAGGGGTAATTTCTGCGTAGGACTATTTTTGCGTACGTTCCAAATGCTCATTGGTTGAATTGGTGGTCTGTAACCTAAAGAGTCACTTTTTGTCTTAGAAAAAATAAATAACTATACAGGTATCTTCCTACACACATATTGAATGCATTTGCAAAGTTTCAGTGAAATGTGACAAGCACTTTTTTAAATATTTGATTTTTAAATATAGGGTAACCAAGTTGTGCGAGCAAAAAAGTGACAATATTCTACCATACTTAAATGCATTAAATATTTGCAAAGAACTTTTTCTGACTTTTCAAATAAAAAATATCAATCACAATTTGTTTTTTAACAATATCAGTGAAGAAATAGTTTTAAAAGTAATCATTTCCTGAGAAATTGGTCTATTTTTAAAAATTTATTTCTGACATGCCTCCCCCTTTTTCTTGATCACATGTCAAAAATCCTAAATCTTTAAATTTTCACAAAAGGTGATATATTTGGCTTTAAATTTGTAAATACAGTGTTTTCACATTAAAACATGACCAGTAAAGGGCACCTAATGCAAAAAAAGTACTCAATAATGGATTTTCCATGTTGCCATAGGGGAATGCTGATATGGCCTTAACCGCAGTAATGAAAGTGAGTTTTTCCTCATTTCTAAGCTAATTTTTGCTCAAATCTATACAAAACTTGATTTCAAGTGCTTATTACCACCATATTTAGGTAAATATAGCCCTCAAAGTTTAATATTTGATATTTTTACTAAATTTTCTACACTTTTTACAAGATAGGACATAAAAATCAGCCAAAAAGACCAATTTTCCATAATTTGGACCTATAACTTAAAAAAATGCATACTTTGAAGGATTTTTGTAGTGTATTCCTCTCATGGCAAAGTTAACAAGATCTTCAAGTAGTTTAAAGCTATTTCAAGAAACTTTTCATTTTGCCATGGCTTGAACTTAAGGCTAAAAACCACTAATTCCACTTTCCATAGGCTTCTATGCTAATTTCACAATATTCAATGGCTTCTCTGGACTTTACCTTAACTTTAACCTGCAGAGGACTATATATCAGCATGATTCTACATATGTCAGCTCACAATCCTCAGAATGGCATGTGGGGTTAGCAGACTTGCAGTGCAGTACTGGTCACCGGAAGTGAAGGGTCTATAAATAGCATGGGAAATCCCAGTGTTTTCACAAGATAGGGGTATATTTAAAAATCATTATGGAGATTAGGCTTCACATCACAAGAAGCAAAATGCACCTATAAAATGTACAGAAATGTTTTTCCTTTCAGAAACTGTTTAAATTTTTTAAATAAGATGAGAACTTTTTTCACAGCACTATGAGGAACAGGGGTAATTTCTGCGTAGGACTATTTTTGCGTACGTTCCAAATGCTCATTGGTTGAATTGGTGGTCTGTAACCTAAAGAGTCACTTTTTGTCTTAGAAAAAATAAATAACTATACAGGTATCTTCCTACACACATATTGAATGCATTTGCAAAGTTTCAGTGAAATGTGACAAGCACTTTTTTAAATATTTGATTTTTAAATATAGGGTAACCAAGTTGTGCGAGCAAAAAAGTGACAATATTCTACCATACTTAAATGCATTAAATATTTGCAAAGAACTTTTTCTGACTTTTCAAATAAAAAATATCAATCACAATTTGTTTTTTAACAATATCAGTGAAGAAATAGTTTTAAAAGTAATCATTTCCTGAGAAATTGGTCTATTTTTAAAAATTTATTTCTGACATGCCTCCCCCTTTTTCTTGATCACATGTCAAAAATCCTAAATCTTTAAATTTTCACAAAAGGTGATATATTTGGCTTTAAATTTGTAAATACAGTGTTTTCACATTAAAACATGACCAGTAAAGGGCACCTAATGCAAAAAAAGTACTCAATAATGGATTTTCCATGTTGCCATAGGGGAATGCTGATATGGCCTTAACCGCAGTAATGAAAGTGAGTTTTTCCTCATTTCTAAGCTAATTTTTGCTCAAATCTATACAAAACTTGATTTCAAGTGCTTATTACCACCATATTTAGGTAAATATAGCCCTCAAAGTTTAATATTTGATATTTTTACTAAATTTTCTACACTTTTTACAAGATAGGACATAAAAATCAGCCAAAAAGACCAATTTTCCATAATTTGGACCTATAACTTAAAAAAATGCATACTTTGAAGGATTTTTGTAGTGTATTCCTCTCATGGCAAAGTTAACAAGATCTTCAAGTAGTTTAAAGCTATTTCAAGAAACTTTTCATTTTGCCATGGCTTGAACTTAAGGCTAAAAACCACTAATTCCACTTTCCATAGGCTTCTATGCTAATTTCACAATATTCAATGGCTTCTCTGGACTTTACCTTAACTTTAACCTGCAGAGGACTATATATCAGCATGATTCTACATATGTCAGCTCACAATCCTCAGAATGGCATGTGGGGTTAGCAGACTTGCAGTGCAGTACTGGTCACCGGAAGTGAAGGGTCTATAAATAGCATGGGAAATCCCAGTGTTTTCACAAGATAGGGGTATATTTAAAAATCATTATGGAGATTAGGCTTCACATCACAAGAAGCAAAATGCACCTATAAAATGTACAGAAATGTTTTTCCTTTCAGAAACTGTTTAAATTTTTTAAATAAGATGAGAACTTTTTTCACAGCACTATGAGGAACAGGGGTAATTTCTGCGTAGGACTATTTTTGCGTACGTTCCAAATGCTCATTGGTTGAATTGGTGGTCTGTAACCTAAAGAGTCACTTTTTGTCTTAGAAAAAATAAATAACTATACAGGTATCTTCCTACACACATATTGAATGCATTTGCAAAGTTTCAGTGAAATGTGACAAGCACTTTTTTAAATATTTGATTTTTAAATATAGGGTAACCAAGTTGTGCGAGCAAAAAAGTGACAATATTCTACCATACTTAAATGCATTAAATATTTGCAAAGAACTTTTTCTGACTTTTCAAATAAAAAATATCAATCACAATTTGTTTTTTAACAATATCAGTGAAGAAATAGTTTTAAAAGTAATCATTTCCTGAGAAATTGGTCTATTTTTAAAAATTTATTTCTGACATGCCTCCCCCTTTTTCTTGATCACATGTCAAAAATCCTAAATCTTTAAATTTTCACAAAAGGTGATATATTTGGCTTTAAATTTGTAAATACAGTGTTTTCACATTAAAACATGACCAGTAAAGGGCACCTAATGCAAAAAAAGTACTCAATAATGGATTTTCCATGTTGCCATAGGGGAATGCTGATATGGCCTTAACCGCAGTAATGAAAGTGAGTTTTTCCTCATTTCTAAGCTAATTTTTGCTCAAATCTATACAAAACTTGATTTCAAGTGCTTATTACCACCATATTTAGGTAAATATAGCCCTCAAAGTTTAATATTTGATATTTTTACTAAATTTTCTACACTTTTTACAAGATAGGACATAAAAATCAGCCAAAAAGACCAATTTTCCATAATTTGGACCTATAACTTAAAAAAATGCATACTTTGAAGGATTTTTGTAGTGTATTCCTCTCATGGCAAAGTTAACAAGATCTTCAAGTAGTTTAAAGCTATTTCAAGAAACTTTTCATTTTGCCATGGCTTGAACTTAAGGCTAAAAACCACTAATTCCACTTTCCATAGGCTTCTATGCTAATTTCACAATATTCAATGGCTTCTCTGGACTTTACCTTAACTTTAACCTGCAGAGGACTATATATCAGCATGATTCTACATATGTCAGCTCACAATCCTCAGAATGGCATGTGGGGTTAGCAGACTTGCAGTGCAGTACTGGTCACCGGAAGTGAAGGGTCTATAAATAGCATGGGAAATCCCAGTGTTTTCACAAGATAGGGGTATATTTAAAAATCATTATGGAGATTAGGCTTCACATCACAAGAAGCAAAATGCACCTATAAAATGTACAGAAATGTTTTTCCTTTCAGAAACTGTTTAAATTTTTTAAATAAGATGAGAACTTTTTTCACAGCACTATGAGGAACAGGGGTAATTTCTGCGTAGGACTATTTTTGCGTACGTTCCAAATGCTCATTGGTTGAATTGGTGGTCTGTAACCTAAAGAGTCACTTTTTGTCTTAGAAAAAATAAATAACTATACAGGTATCTTCCTACACACATATTGAATGCATTTGCAAAGTTTCAGTGAAATGTGACAAGCACTTTTTTAAATATTTGATTTTTAAATATAGGGTAACCAAGTTGTGCGAGCAAAAAAGTGACAATATTCTACCATACTTAAATGCATTAAATATTTGCAAAGAACTTTTTCTGACTTTTCAAATAAAAAATATCAATCACAATTTGTTTTTTAACAATATCAGTGAAGAAATAGTTTTAAAAGTAATCATTTCCTGAGAAATTGGTCTATTTTTAAAAATTTATTTCTGACATGCCTCCCCCTTTTTCTTGATCACATGTCAAAAATCCTAAATCTTTAAATTTTCACAAAAGGTGATATATTTGGCTTTAAATTTGTAAATACAGTGTTTTCACATTAAAACATGACCAGTAAAGGGCACCTAATGCAAAAAAAGTACTCAATAATGGATTTTCCATGTTGCCATAGGGGAATGCTGATATGGCCTTAACCGCAGTAATGAAAGTGAGTTTTTCCTCATTTCTAAGCTAATTTTTGCTCAAATCTATACAAAACTTGATTTCAAGTGCTTATTACCACCATATTTAGGTAAATATAGCCCTCAAAGTTTAATATTTGATATTTTTACTAAATTTTCTACACTTTTTACAAGATAGGACATAAAAATCAGCCAAAAAGACCAATTTTCCATAATTTGGACCTATAACTTAAAAAAATGCATACTTTGAAGGATTTTTGTAGTGTATTCCTCTCATGGCAAAGTTAACAAGATCTTCAAGTAGTTTAAAGCTATTTCAAGAAACTTTTCATTTTGCCATGGCTTGAACTTAAGGCTAAAAACCACTAATTCCACTTTCCATAGGCTTCTATGCTAATTTCACAATATTCAATGGCTTCTCTGGACTTTACCTTAACTTTAACCTGCAGAGGACTATATATCAGCATGATTCTACATATGTCAGCTCACAATCCTCAGAATGGCATGTGGGGTTAGCAGACTTGCAGTGCAGTACTGGTCACCGGAAGTGAAGGGTCTATAAATAGCATGGGAAATCCCAGTGTTTTCACAAGATAGGGGTATATTTAAAAATCATTATGGAGATTAGGCTTCACATCACAAGAAGCAAAATGCACCTATAAAATGTACAGAAATGTTTTTCCTTTCAGAAACTGTTTAAATTTTTTAAATAAGATGAGAACTTTTTTCACAGCACTATGAGGAACAGGGGTAATTTCTGCGTAGGACTATTTTTGCGTACGTTCCAAATGCTCATTGGTTGAATTGGTGGTCTGTAACCTAAAGAGTCACTTTTTGTCTTAGAAAAAATAAATAACTATACAGGTATCTTCCTACACACATATTGAATGCATTTGCAAAGTTTCAGTGAAATGTGACAAGCACTTTTTTAAATATTTGATTTTTAAATATAGGGTAACCAAGTTGTGCGAGCAAAAAAGTGACAATATTCTACCATACTTAAATGCATTAAATATTTGCAAAGAACTTTTTCTGACTTTTCAAATAAAAAATATCAATCACAATTTGTTTTTTAACAATATCAGTGAAGAAATAGTTTTAAAAGTAATCATTTCCTGAGAAATTGGTCTATTTTTAAAAATTTATTTCTGACATGCCTCCCCCTTTTTCTTGATCACATGTCAAAAATCCTAAATCTTTAAATTTTCACAAAAGGTGATATATTTGGCTTTAAATTTGTAAATACAGTGTTTTCACATTAAAACATGACCAGTAAAGGGCACCTAATGCAAAAAAAGTACTCAATAATGGATTTTCCATGTTGCCATAGGGGAATGCTGATATGGCCTTAACCGCAGTAATGAAAGTGAGTTTTTCCTCATTTCTAAGCTAATTTTTGCTCAAATCTATACAAAACTTGATTTCAAGTGCTTATTACCACCATATTTAGGTAAATATAGCCCTCAAAGTTTAATATTTGATATTTTTACTAAATTTTCTACACTTTTTACAAGATAGGACATAAAAATCAGCCAAAAAGACCAATTTTCCATAATTTGGACCTATAACTTAAAAAAATGCATACTTTGAAGGATTTTTGTAGTGTATTCCTCTCATGGCAAAGTTAACAAGATCTTCAAGTAGTTTAAAGCTATTTCAAGAAACTTTTCATTTTGCCATGGCTTGAACTTAAGGCTAAAAACCACTAATTCCACTTTCCATAGGCTTCTATGCTAATTTCACAATATTCAATGGCTTCTCTGGACTTTACCTTAACTTTAACCTGCAGAGGACTATATATCAGCATGATTCTACATATGTCAGCTCACAATCCTCAGAATGGCATGTGGGGTTAGCAGACTTGCAGTGCAGTACTGGTCACCGGAAGTGAAGGGTCTATAAATAGCATGGGAAATCCCAGTGTTTTCACAAGATAGGGGTATATTTAAAAATCATTATGGAGATTAGGCTTCACATCACAAGAAGCAAAATGCACCTATAAAATGTACAGAAATGTTTTTCCTTTCAGAAACTGTTTAAATTTTTTAAATAAGATGAGAACTTTTTTCACAGCACTATGAGGAACAGGGGTAATTTCTGCGTAGGACTATTTTTGCGTACGTTCCAAATGCTCATTGGTTGAATTGGTGGTCTGTAACCTAAAGAGTCACTTTTTGTCTTAGAAAAAATAAATAACTATACAGGTATCTTCCTACACACATATTGAATGCATTTGCAAAGTTTCAGTGAAATGTGACAAGCACTTTTTTAAATATTTGATTTTTAAATATAGGGTAACCAAGTTGTGCGAGCAAAAAAGTGACAATATTCTACCATACTTAAATGCATTAAATATTTGCAAAGAACTTTTTCTGACTTTTCAAATAAAAAATATCAATCACAATTTGTTTTTTAACAATATCAGTGAAGAAATAGTTTTAAAAGTAATCATTTCCTGAGAAATTGGTCTATTTTTAAAAATTTATTTCTGACATGCCTCCCCCTTTTTCTTGATCACATGTCAAAAATCCTAAATCTTTAAATTTTCACAAAAGGTGATATATTTGGCTTTAAATTTGTAAATACAGTGTTTTCACATTAAAACATGACCAGTAAAGGGCACCTAATGCAAAAAAAGTACTCAATAATGGATTTTCCATGTTGCCATAGGGGAATGCTGATATGGCCTTAACCGCAGTAATGAAAGTGAGTTTTTCCTCATTTCTAAGCTAATTTTTGCTCAAATCTATACAAAACTTGATTTCAAGTGCTTATTACCACCATATTTAGGTAAATATAGCCCTCAAAGTTTAATATTTGATATTTTTACTAAATTTTCTACACTTTTTACAAGATAGGACATAAAAATCAGCCAAAAAGACCAATTTTCCATAATTTGGACCTATAACTTAAAAAAATGCATACTTTGAAGGATTTTTGTAGTGTATTCCTCTCATGGCAAAGTTAACAAGATCTTCAAGTAGTTTAAAGCTATTTCAAGAAACTTTTCATTTTGCCATGGCTTGAACTTAAGGCTAAAAACCACTAATTCCACTTTCCATAGGCTTCTATGCTAATTTCACAATATTCAATGGCTTCTCTGGACTTTACCTTAACTTTAACCTGCAGAGGACTATATATCAGCATGATTCTACATATGTCAGCTCACAATCCTCAGAATGGCATGTGGGGTTAGCAGACTTGCAGTGCAGTACTGGTCACCGGAAGTGAAGGGTCTATAAATAGCATGGGAAATCCCAGTGTTTTCACAAGATAGGGGTATATTTAAAAATCATTATGGAGATTAGGCTTCACATCACAAGAAGCAAAATGCACCTATAAAATGTACAGAAATGTTTTTCCTTTCAGAAACTGTTTAAATTTTTTAAATAAGATGAGAACTTTTTTCACAGCACTATGAGGAACAGGGGTAATTTCTGCGTAGGACTATTTTTGCGTACGTTCCAAATGCTCATTGGTTGAATTGGTGGTCTGTAACCTAAAGAGTCACTTTTTGTCTTAGAAAAAATAAATAACTATACAGGTATCTTCCTACACACATATTGAATGCATTTGCAAAGTTTCAGTGAAATGTGACAAGCACTTTTTTAAATATTTGATTTTTAAATATAGGGTAACCAAGTTGTGCGAGCAAAAAAGTGACAATATTCTACCATACTTAAATGCATTAAATATTTGCAAAGAACTTTTTCTGACTTTTCAAATAAAAAATATCAATCACAATTTGTTTTTTAACAATATCAGTGAAGAAATAGTTTTAAAAGTAATCATTTCCTGAGAAATTGGTCTATTTTTAAAAATTTATTTCTGACATGCCTCCCCCTTTTTCTTGATCACATGTCAAAAATCCTAAATCTTTAAATTTTCACAAAAGGTGATATATTTGGCTTTAAATTTGTAAATACAGTGTTTTCACATTAAAACATGACCAGTAAAGGGCACCTAATGCAAAAAAAGTACTCAATAATGGATTTTCCATGTTGCCATAGGGGAATGCTGATATGGCCTTAACCGCAGTAATGAAAGTGAGTTTTTCCTCATTTCTAAGCTAATTTTTGCTCAAATCTATACAAAACTTGATTTCAAGTGCTTATTACCACCATATTTAGGTAAATATAGCCCTCAAAGTTTAATATTTGATATTTTTACTAAATTTTCTACACTTTTTACAAGATAGGACATAAAAATCAGCCAAAAAGACCAATTTTCCATAATTTGGACCTATAACTTAAAAAAATGCATACTTTGAAGGATTTTTGTAGTGTATTCCTCTCATGGCAAAGTTAACAAGATCTTCAAGTAGTTTAAAGCTATTTCAAGAAACTTTTCATTTTGCCATGGCTTGAACTTAAGGCTAAAAACCACTAATTCCACTTTCCATAGGCTTCTATGCTAATTTCACAATATTCAATGGCTTCTCTGGACTTTACCTTAACTTTAACCTGCAGAGGACTATATATCAGCATGATTCTACATATGTCAGCTCACAATCCTCAGAATGGCATGTGGGGTTAGCAGACTTGCAGTGCAGTACTGGTCACCGGAAGTGAAGGGTCTATAAATAGCATGGGAAATCCCAGTGTTTTCACAAGATAGGGGTATATTTAAAAATCATTATGGAGATTAGGCTTCACATCACAAGAAGCAAAATGCACCTATAAAATGTACAGAAATGTTTTTCCTTTCAGAAACTGTTTAAATTTTTTAAATAAGATGAGAACTTTTTTCACAGCACTATGAGGAACAGGGGTAATTTCTGCGTAGGACTATTTTTGCGTACGTTCCAAATGCTCATTGGTTGAATTGGTGGTCTGTAACCTAAAGAGTCACTTTTTGTCTTAGAAAAAATAAATAACTATACAGGTATCTTCCTACACACATATTGAATGCATTTGCAAAGTTTCAGTGAAATGTGACAAGCACTTTTTTAAATATTTGATTTTTAAATATAGGGTAACCAAGTTGTGCGAGCAAAAAAGTGACAATATTCTACCATACTTAAATGCATTAAATATTTGCAAAGAACTTTTTCTGACTTTTCAAATAAAAAATATCAATCACAATTTGTTTTTTAACAATATCAGTGAAGAAATAGTTTTAAAAGTAATCATTTCCTGAGAAATTGGTCTATTTTTAAAAATTTATTTCTGACATGCCTCCCCCTTTTTCTTGATCACATGTCAAAAATCCTAAATCTTTAAATTTTCACAAAAGGTGATATATTTGGCTTTAAATTTGTAAATACAGTGTTTTCACATTAAAACATGACCAGTAAAGGGCACCTAATGCAAAAAAAGTACTCAATAATGGATTTTCCATGTTGCCATAGGGGAATGCTGATATGGCCTTAACCGCAGTAATGAAAGTGAGTTTTTCCTCATTTCTAAGCTAATTTTTGCTCAAATCTATACAAAACTTGATTTCAAGTGCTTATTACCACCATATTTAGGTAAATATAGCCCTCAAAGTTTAATATTTGATATTTTTACTAAATTTTCTACACTTTTTACAAGATAGGACATAAAAATCAGCCAAAAAGACCAATTTTCCATAATTTGGACCTATAACTTAAAAAAATGCATACTTTGAAGGATTTTTGTAGTGTATTCCTCTCATGGCAAAGTTAACAAGATCTTCAAGTAGTTTAAAGCTATTTCAAGAAACTTTTCATTTTGCCATGGCTTGAACTTAAGGCTAAAAACCACTAATTCCACTTTCCATAGGCTTCTATGCTAATTTCACAATATTCAATGGCTTCTCTGGACTTTACCTTAACTTTAACCTGCAGAGGACTATATATCAGCATGATTCTACATATGTCAGCTCACAATCCTCAGAATGGCATGTGGGGTTAGCAGACTTGCAGTGCAGTACTGGTCACCGGAAGTGAAGGGTCTATAAATAGCATGGGAAATCCCAGTGTTTTCACAAGATAGGGGTATATTTAAAAATCATTATGGAGATTAGGCTTCACATCACAAGAAGCAAAATGCACCTATAAAATGTACAGAAATGTTTTTCCTTTCAGAAACTGTTTAAATTTTTTAAATAAGATGAGAACTTTTTTCACAGCACTATGAGGAACAGGGGTAATTTCTGCGTAGGACTATTTTTGCGTACGTTCCAAATGCTCATTGGTTGAATTGGTGGTCTGTAACCTAAAGAGTCACTTTTTGTCTTAGAAAAAATAAATAACTATACAGGTATCTTCCTACACACATATTGAATGCATTTGCAAAGTTTCAGTGAAATGTGACAAGCACTTTTTTAAATATTTGATTTTTAAATATAGGGTAACCAAGTTGTGCGAGCAAAAAAGTGACAATATTCTACCATACTTAAATGCATTAAATATTTGCAAAGAACTTTTTCTGACTTTTCAAATAAAAAATATCAATCACAATTTGTTTTTTAACAATATCAGTGAAGAAATAGTTTTAAAAGTAATCATTTCCTGAGAAATTGGTCTATTTTTAAAAATTTATTTCTGACATGCCTCCCCCTTTTTCTTGATCACATGTCAAAAATCCTAAATCTTTAAATTTTCACAAAAGGTGATATATTTGGCTTTAAATTTGTAAATACAGTGTTTTCACATTAAAACATGACCAGTAAAGGGCACCTAATGCAAAAAAAGTACTCAATAATGGATTTTCCATGTTGCCATAGGGGAATGCTGATATGGCCTTAACCGCAGTAATGAAAGTGAGTTTTTCCTCATTTCTAAGCTAATTTTTGCTCAAATCTATACAAAACTTGATTTCAAGTGCTTATTACCACCATATTTAGGTAAATATAGCCCTCAAAGTTTAATATTTGATATTTTTACTAAATTTTCTACACTTTTTACAAGATAGGACATAAAAATCAGCCAAAAAGACCAATTTTCCATAATTTGGACCTATAACTTAAAAAAATGCATACTTTGAAGGATTTTTGTAGTGTATTCCTCTCATGGCAAAGTTAACAAGATCTTCAAGTAGTTTAAAGCTATTTCAAGAAACTTTTCATTTTGCCATGGCTTGAACTTAAGGCTAAAAACCACTAATTCCACTTTCCATAGGCTTCTATGCTAATTTCACAATATTCAATGGCTTCTCTGGACTTTACCTTAACTTTAACCTGCAGAGGACTATATATCAGCATGATTCTACATATGTCAGCTCACAATCCTCAGAATGGCATGTGGGGTTAGCAGACTTGCAGTGCAGTACTGGTCACCGGAAGTGAAGGGTCTATAAATAGCATGGGAAATCCCAGTGTTTTCACAAGATAGGGGTATATTTAAAAATCATTATGGAGATTAGGCTTCACATCACAAGAAGCAAAATGCACCTATAAAATGTACAGAAATGTTTTTCCTTTCAGAAACTGTTTAAATTTTTTAAATAAGATGAGAACTTTTTTCACAGCACTATGAGGAACAGGGGTAATTTCTGCGTAGGACTATTTTTGCGTACGTTCCAAATGCTCATTGGTTGAATTGGTGGTCTGTAACCTAAAGAGTCACTTTTTGTCTTAGAAAAAATAAATAACTATACAGGTATCTTCCTACACACATATTGAATGCATTTGCAAAGTTTCAGTGAAATGTGACAAGCACTTTTTTAAATATTTGATTTTTAAATATAGGGTAACCAAGTTGTGCGAGCAAAAAAGTGACAATATTCTACCATACTTAAATGCATTAAATATTTGCAAAGAACTTTTTCTGACTTTTCAAATAAAAAATATCAATCACAATTTGTTTTTTAACAATATCAGTGAAGAAATAGTTTTAAAAGTAATCATTTCCTGAGAAATTGGTCTATTTTTAAAAATTTATTTCTGACATGCCTCCCCCTTTTTCTTGATCACATGTCAAAAATCCTAAATCTTTAAATTTTCACAAAAGGTGATATATTTGGCTTTAAATTTGTAAATACAGTGTTTTCACATTAAAACATGACCAGTAAAGGGCACCTAATGCAAAAAAAGTACTCAATAATGGATTTTCCATGTTGCCATAGGGGAATGCTGATATGGCCTTAACCGCAGTAATGAAAGTGAGTTTTTCCTCATTTCTAAGCTAATTTTTGCTCAAATCTATACAAAACTTGATTTCAAGTGCTTATTACCACCATATTTAGGTAAATATAGCCCTCAAAGTTTAATATTTGATATTTTTACTAAATTTTCTACACTTTTTACAAGATAGGACATAAAAATCAGCCAAAAAGACCAATTTTCCATAATTTGGACCTATAACTTAAAAAAATGCATACTTTGAAGGATTTTTGTAGTGTATTCCTCTCATGGCAAAGTTAACAAGATCTTCAAGTAGTTTAAAGCTATTTCAAGAAACTTTTCATTTTGCCATGGCTTGAACTTAAGGCTAAAAACCACTAATTCCACTTTCCATAGGCTTCTATGCTAATTTCACAATATTCAATGGCTTCTCTGGACTTTACCTTAACTTTAACCTGCAGAGGACTATATATCAGCATGATTCTACATATGTCAGCTCACAATCCTCAGAATGGCATGTGGGGTTAGCAGACTTGCAGTGCAGTACTGGTCACCGGAAGTGAAGGGTCTATAAATAGCATGGGAAATCCCAGTGTTTTCACAAGATAGGGGTATATTTAAAAATCATTATGGAGATTAGGCTTCACATCACAAGAAGCAAAATGCACCTATAAAATGTACAGAAATGTTTTTCCTTTCAGAAACTGTTTAAATTTTTTAAATAAGATGAGAACTTTTTTCACAGCACTATGAGGAACAGGGGTAATTTCTGCGTAGGACTATTTTTGCGTACGTTCCAAATGCTCATTGGTTGAATTGGTGGTCTGTAACCTAAAGAGTCACTTTTTGTCTTAGAAAAAATAAATAACTATACAGGTATCTTCCTACACACATATTGAATGCATTTGCAAAGTTTCAGTGAAATGTGACAAGCACTTTTTTAAATATTTGATTTTTAAATATAGGGTAACCAAGTTGTGCGAGCAAAAAAGTGACAATATTCTACCATACTTAAATGCATTAAATATTTGCAAAGAACTTTTTCTGACTTTTCAAATAAAAAATATCAATCACAATTTGTTTTTTAACAATATCAGTGAAGAAATAGTTTTAAAAGTAATCATTTCCTGAGAAATTGGTCTATTTTTAAAAATTTATTTCTGACATGCCTCCCCCTTTTTCTTGATCACATGTCAAAAATCCTAAATCTTTAAATTTTCACAAAAGGTGATATATTTGGCTTTAAATTTGTAAATACAGTGTTTTCACATTAAAACATGACCAGTAAAGGGCACCTAATGCAAAAAAAGTACTCAATAATGGATTTTCCATGTTGCCATAGGGGAATGCTGATATGGCCTTAACCGCAGTAATGAAAGTGAGTTTTTCCTCATTTCTAAGCTAATTTTTGCTCAAATCTATACAAAACTTGATTTCAAGTGCTTATTACCACCATATTTAGGTAAATATAGCCCTCAAAGTTTAATATTTGATATTTTTACTAAATTTTCTACACTTTTTACAAGATAGGACATAAAAATCAGCCAAAAAGACCAATTTTCCATAATTTGGACCTATAACTTAAAAAAATGCATACTTTGAAGGATTTTTGTAGTGTATTCCTCTCATGGCAAAGTTAACAAGATCTTCAAGTAGTTTAAAGCTATTTCAAGAAACTTTTCATTTTGCCATGGCTTGAACTTAAGGCTAAAAACCACTAATTCCACTTTCCATAGGCTTCTATGCTAATTTCACAATATTCAATGGCTTCTCTGGACTTTACCTTAACTTTAACCTGCAGAGGACTATATATCAGCATGATTCTACATATGTCAGCTCACAATCCTCAGAATGGCATGTGGGGTTAGCAGACTTGCAGTGCAGTACTGGTCACCGGAAGTGAAGGGTCTATAAATAGCATGGGAAATCCCAGTGTTTTCACAAGATAGGGGTATATTTAAAAATCATTATGGAGATTAGGCTTCACATCACAAGAAGCAAAATGCACCTATAAAATGTACAGAAATGTTTTTCCTTTCAGAAACTGTTTAAATTTTTTAAATAAGATGAGAACTTTTTTCACAGCACTATGAGGAACAGGGGTAATTTCTGCGTAGGACTATTTTTGCGTACGTTCCAAATGCTCATTGGTTGAATTGGTGGTCTGTAACCTAAAGAGTCACTTTTTGTCTTAGAAAAAATAAATAACTATACAGGTATCTTCCTACACACATATTGAATGCATTTGCAAAGTTTCAGTGAAATGTGACAAGCACTTTTTTAAATATTTGATTTTTAAATATAGGGTAACCAAGTTGTGCGAGCAAAAAAGTGACAATATTCTACCATACTTAAATGCATTAAATATTTGCAAAGAACTTTTTCTGACTTTTCAAATAAAAAATATCAATCACAATTTGTTTTTTAACAATATCAGTGAAGAAATAGTTTTAAAAGTAATCATTTCCTGAGAAATTGGTCTATTTTTAAAAATTTATTTCTGACATGCCTCCCCCTTTTTCTTGATCACATGTCAAAAATCCTAAATCTTTAAATTTTCACAAAAGGTGATATATTTGGCTTTAAATTTGTAAATACAGTGTTTTCACATTAAAACATGACCAGTAAAGGGCACCTAATGCAAAAAAAGTACTCAATAATGGATTTTCCATGTTGCCATAGGGGAATGCTGATATGGCCTTAACCGCAGTAATGAAAGTGAGTTTTTCCTCATTTCTAAGCTAATTTTTGCTCAAATCTATACAAAACTTGATTTCAAGTGCTTATTACCACCATATTTAGGTAAATATAGCCCTCAAAGTTTAATATTTGATATTTTTACTAAATTTTCTACACTTTTTACAAGATAGGACATAAAAATCAGCCAAAAAGACCAATTTTCCATAATTTGGACCTATAACTTAAAAAAATGCATACTTTGAAGGATTTTTGTAGTGTATTCCTCTCATGGCAAAGTTAACAAGATCTTCAAGTAGTTTAAAGCTATTTCAAGAAACTTTTCATTTTGCCATGGCTTGAACTTAAGGCTAAAAACCACTAATTCCACTTTCCATAGGCTTCTATGCTAATTTCACAATATTCAATGGCTTCTCTGGACTTTACCTTAACTTTAACCTGCAGAGGACTATATATCAGCATGATTCTACATATGTCAGCTCACAATCCTCAGAATGGCATGTGGGGTTAGCAGACTTGCAGTGCAGTACTGGTCACCGGAAGTGAAGGGTCTATAAATAGCATGGGAAATCCCAGTGTTTTCACAAGATAGGGGTATATTTAAAAATCATTATGGAGATTAGGCTTCACATCACAAGAAGCAAAATGCACCTATAAAATGTACAGAAATGTTTTTCCTTTCAGAAACTGTTTAAATTTTTTAAATAAGATGAGAACTTTTTTCACAGCACTATGAGGAACAGGGGTAATTTCTGCGTAGGACTATTTTTGCGTACGTTCCAAATGCTCATTGGTTGAATTGGTGGTCTGTAACCTAAAGAGTCACTTTTTGTCTTAGAAAAAATAAATAACTATACAGGTATCTTCCTACACACATATTGAATGCATTTGCAAAGTTTCAGTGAAATGTGACAAGCACTTTTTTAAATATTTGATTTTTAAATATAGGGTAACCAAGTTGTGCGAGCAAAAAAGTGACAATATTCTACCATACTTAAATGCATTAAATATTTGCAAAGAACTTTTTCTGACTTTTCAAATAAAAAATATCAATCACAATTTGTTTTTTAACAATATCAGTGAAGAAATAGTTTTAAAAGTAATCATTTCCTGAGAAATTGGTCTATTTTTAAAAATTTATTTCTGACATGCCTCCCCCTTTTTCTTGATCACATGTCAAAAATCCTAAATCTTTAAATTTTCACAAAAGGTGATATATTTGGCTTTAAATTTGTAAATACAGTGTTTTCACATTAAAACATGACCAGTAAAGGGCACCTAATGCAAAAAAAGTACTCAATAATGGATTTTCCATGTTGCCATAGGGGAATGCTGATATGGCCTTAACCGCAGTAATGAAAGTGAGTTTTTCCTCATTTCTAAGCTAATTTTTGCTCAAATCTATACAAAACTTGATTTCAAGTGCTTATTACCACCATATTTAGGTAAATATAGCCCTCAAAGTTTAATATTTGATATTTTTACTAAATTTTCTACACTTTTTACAAGATAGGACATAAAAATCAGCCAAAAAGACCAATTTTCCATAATTTGGACCTATAACTTAAAAAAATGCATACTTTGAAGGATTTTTGTAGTGTATTCCTCTCATGGCAAAGTTAACAAGATCTTCAAGTAGTTTAAAGCTATTTCAAGAAACTTTTCATTTTGCCATGGCTTGAACTTAAGGCTAAAAACCACTAATTCCACTTTCCATAGGCTTCTATGCTAATTTCACAATATTCAATGGCTTCTCTGGACTTTACCTTAACTTTAACCTGCAGAGGACTATATATCAGCATGATTCTACATATGTCAGCTCACAATCCTCAGAATGGCATGTGGGGTTAGCAGACTTGCAGTGCAGTACTGGTCACCGGAAGTGAAGGGTCTATAAATAGCATGGGAAATCCCAGTGTTTTCACAAGATAGGGGTATATTTAAAAATCATTATGGAGATTAGGCTTCACATCACAAGAAGCAAAATGCACCTATAAAATGTACAGAAATGTTTTTCCTTTCAGAAACTGTTTAAATTTTTTAAATAAGATGAGAACTTTTTTCACAGCACTATGAGGAACAGGGGTAATTTCTGCGTAGGACTATTTTTGCGTACGTTCCAAATGCTCATTGGTTGAATTGGTGGTCTGTAACCTCTAGTAAAAATTGGAAACAAGACGTTTCGGTCATGGAGCAAGTTCGGCCTTGGTTGTTTCGGCCATGCACCAGTTCAGCCATGTAAGAAAAGTCGTTTCGGCCATAGTTTTTCTTCTTTATTTAATTTGATAACAACTTGTTATAAATAGTTTAGTAAAATAATGTTTTCTTTTTAGTGACATAGAAGATGCTGACCCATCAGATTCTTTCACTGCAGACTAGCCAGTTACATTTGAAGTGGTTGATAGTGGTACCGAAATGACTGATGGCCGAACTGGTTTATGGCCGAAACGTCTCGAAAGCGTAAAAATATATACGTACTAAAATCAAATCCGAATACATTTCAGATATATGTAGGAAGCTGTTTCATCAAAAAACAAGCTGTGAAAAAAAAACATCTTCATCAACATGCATATAACTGAAGTCTAGTTGGATCCCATAAAGACCGAGTTTCAGTTTAAACATATTTATTTGCTCAAGAATACAAGCAAGGGGATTGGACTCGAGTAATAACAACATTATGGGCGTCCTCTCCAATACAAACAATGATTGCAAAGAATGCATAATGACTGCAATTAAATAATCAGATATAACTAAAAAATAACAATGATAGAAAATATAGGAAAAGGCAAATAAGCATGAACGATATGAACGACAAGAAAATTGAATAAAAGGGGGTGGTAACGTGAGAGATAGTAGTCATTTCATACATACATGTAGTATAATTCAAACCTTTTACTTCGTTTGATAAAATGATGAAAACGAGCAAAAGTGTATGTGTTTTAAATATCACCAGACAACAGAAATTTATTTTTACATAAAACGTAAGTGCTCAGGTTTTTTGCTGTTGTCCTTTAATGATTATCTTGAAAGTGCTTATGTTTCTTGCATTTCTTGTCTCTAATTTCAGCTGATTCCAGTTTCTTACTGTTAAATAGAAAAATGACCTTTCTTTACTAGTTAATCTAAAGTGGGATATGGTAGAACCCGCACTGTTGCGTAAATTATATATTAAGTCGGGCATATGAGATCGCTTTAGTACTGTGGACACAGATGGTTATGAATAAAGTAAAACATGTTAAATTGTTTGAATCGTCTTCCATCTTCCAATAACTCCCAACCTGTTTCATAGTAAATCGACCCCCTACTGGCACAGATAGATAATCCTGTTACAATACGCCCAGATTCACGTTGCAATTCTAAATATGCATACTAACATCAAGACCACACCCGTTGACTTTTTGCGAAACCGACGCCTGAAGCGTATTCCATAACTGTACGAATAAAAGTTAGATAAATTTTAGCAAAATACATATAGAGCATATTTAAGTTTCTAAGAACGGATATTTTTTTTTGCTAGCAAAACGTCCCGTTCGAATCCAACGTAATACCTATGTGTTTATGAGACGAAACGAATTCAGTGGGTTGGTTTTGAAATAATGAATCAATGTCTTCCGTAAGGTTGGTTAAGCAATGACTAAATCCTTGGTTTTGATTCTGGGAATTAAAATTTATTAACCATCTTTCAGACCACGTTGTTTTATTCTCTAGGTCCAAATTCGTTACATCTTCTATTGTAGAGTACGATTGTGCGGAGTATGATAGCGATGTGTCATCCACAAAAGTAGGGTAATACTGATGAGATCCTCAGCTATATCATTAATATCAACAAGAAAAAGAAGAGGGTCACGAAGAGAGTCTTGTGGTACTCCAGCATTTGTTTGCTTCAGTTGAGATTTTGAATTGGTCACTAAAACACTTTGCGCTATTCGATTGGTAGCTTTTAAACCAAATAATTCTTCACATTATCGATTACGCCATATGCTTTAAGTTTTATCAGCAAACCTGTGTGACAAGCTAGGCCAAAAGCTTCAGATACATCACAGGAAACAAAAGAAGATATATTTCTTTCTTCGACAGTCATCGTTACTTTATGACAAATTTATATTTGCTGGTAAAGGATAGAGTGGCCTGGTAAAAAAACTTGATTGATATTTATACAGTAAGTTGTCGAACAACAAATGATTAAACATGTGCTTAAATACAACCGTTTCAAAAACCTTGCCGACAAATAATATAAGTGAGATAGGTCTACGGTTTATAGGTCTATCTCCCTTTTTAAAAACTGGGATCACGGTCGCGGTTTTCCACAGTTCAGGAAATTGGACTGTTGAATGGGATACATTAAAAAGCATAGGTAACGGAAAATATATTGCATCTTTGGTATTTTTAAGCATATGGTGACTGATTGAATCGGGTCCTTGGGCTTTACCAAGTTTGAGTACTTGAAGAATGTCTTTAACATCTTCAGGAGAAATGACAAATGTATCAATAGATGCGTTCTTTCTCTGTTCAAAATCAGGTGTTGGAATACCAGTACACTAATTGTTGATAATTATTGAAGAGGCACTCGCTCTCATATTCATCAGATACGACAATTGACTAATTCTAGAAATTTCATAAGTACCTTTTGTGATTTTTTCTTATTAATGACTAATAGTATTTAGAATAAGTGCTTTCTAATTCATCAAGCATATTATTTGCATTTAAGAAACATGATTGCTTGTGGTATTTTTTTCGTGTCATAAACATGATTTTTCTTTTTTTTTGGGTATTTATTGATACGGGTATCCTTTTTTGTTTTGATTGCTACTTTATGGAATATATTACGTTTTCTTGTTGTTCTATGTAACTCTGAGTAGAACCGTATCTTGTCATTTGGACGAATTGTTACCTCTTTCCTGGGAACACATTCCCGCATAATATGCAAGTATTTTTGAGAAAATGTTTGCAGTTGTTATCCAATAAGTTATTGGAGTTTATGATTGTTTCCCCGCCAAATGCATTTATCAGTTCAGTACATTTTTGAAAGCCTGTATGACGATAGCCTCATAAAAGTCTCTTATACGAAATTTTTGTTTTTAAAGAAATTTGCAAGAATACGATCCCGTTATAATTACTCTAGTAGATGAATCTAACCCATTTCGAGGGACTTCATTTGGATGACGATAAACCACGCATATTAATATTTTTCTTTCGAAAAGACAAGTTCAATCCAGAGGGCTTCACCTCCAAATTCTAGATCATGTCGGTGATTAGCCTGTAATGACTTACTAATATAGACCATAACCCCCTGAACTGTTATCAATGTCCTTGATAATTTTTAAATCAATTTGATTTAAGACGTTGTTGCGACTTAATTACACTTTTGCACCGTCCGTGCGAGACCCGACAGGGTAGTCAAGGATGTTAAAAACCCCACTAGTTAGTTAATTACACTTATAATTGCATCTATCGATGTAACGATAATGAACCCTTACTACTAACTATTCCCGTTACTTGAATTCAATATAACGAACAACCTTAACTCTAGATAAGTAGTAAAAATTGCATTTTTTTTTTTCAAAAATATTGGTACCAACAGTGACAAATCGTGTGATTCAGATAAAACTATATATTAAAATCATACACTCCCCTAATTTTGTGAGTTTGAAAAAAAATAAATGTCAAATAAAAGCAATTAAAATATGGAAAATTTCGGAAATCCCGCATTCCGAAGTTTGGATATTGTTGATACCGCACTAGAATCATCAAAATTTGTTAATGATTTTTGTTTTTATTGTTATTTAAACTTTAACCGTTCTATTTGAGAAACCAAAAAAAAAAATATTGATGATATACGGTCACTGACACTGTGTACCACTTTCCCTACATTTGCACGAACTACACTGTACTTGTTTAATATGATTTATCGTCTAGTGCTGTGTGGTTGGTGGGTAGGGAGGCAATAACACAACGAATCAAAGAAAAAGACTGGCGAAACCTTGCGTTTTACTCCCAATTCATAGCCTCATTGACCATATTTTTTTTTCTATTTCAAGTCGACACATTGTCAGTCGGTATAGATTCTTTCTACAGGACGTAAGATTTTGTCAAATCATAACGAAACTTTATCAATACATATGTGAACGCATTTAAAGTGCTTTGACATTCTACAAGTTTACAGCGTTAATAACCAGACATGCCAAGTGTATATCAAAACACGAAGGAGGTAATTACAGATGTAAATAGGCATTTAGTTGAGGATAATGACATTCAGCTCCTCCTTCAGTAATATGTGGAGAAATAACTTATATAAAGAATAGGCTGAAGTAGATTTGGTTTTTCCAATAAAATCTGTAGAAAACTGGCGGGAAAGCTCTCGCAGAAATTTAATCACCGTCTGTCACGCACAGAAATACAATTTAACTATAGAAATGCTTAATGCGCACTTTATTCTGCTGAGGTGTTACAAGCAAAGAAAATAGAAGAGCTTTTAAAAGATGTGAGTGAGAAATCATCAGATCTAGAGTCTATGAGGTTAATGTGAGTTGATGTAGATGAAAATTTAAAAATTGACCTAAAGATCGCACTAAACTGACCTCAGATGGCTGGTTCACAATATATTGAAATATTTCATAATTGCATTCAAGTGACCCAAAACCTGACGAATAAACATTTATGCTGAAAAGGTACTAAAAACACAAAAACACATGTAATTATTTTAGTTTTTAATGCCCCCGGTGTACTGCCTACATGAATTTATAGTTTTAGTTATTTGTCTTAGCAACAGTCTGCTTCATGCATTTTATTTGTCGGAGAGGAGTAACACAGTCTGTCTATTTGGGAAGTCTTCTTATCATCATGCAAATACAACATAAACAGAAGTAAAAAAAAACAAACCAAAACTAAAATCGTGAAAATGATATGCAAAAACAAATGGAGATATACTTTCATTCTCACCAATCCTTTCGATAAAAGGTAAAAGGTAAGTTAAAAAATAAGAAAGGAATCGGACGAAGATGAAAACTATGCATATCAAATTACAAAACAATTGACTTGAACTCACAGAGAGACTGTTGATGGGGACGAAATGAACTGATTGTCAGTTTTACATCTTATCTAGAGCCTCATATGAAGTAGAACTAAAACACAGTAGATGCAGCAGTAGTTGTAGACACTGTATTAACAAAAGTTATGCAGCTTGTATTTTTATTTTTGTATCATACTTGTTTATGGTCAAAGATGACGGCAAAGCTTCATAATCAACCAGAACAACATAAGACGACACAGCCCTCTCTGCGGTAATAATAAACCTTCAAGATGCAGTCCTTATTACATGTGCAGACAAGCAAACGCAGATAGGAATAGTAATGAATATAAGTGACTGAATTTTTTCTGACTTATCTCAAAAAAAAAAAAAAAAAACCCGCTGCCAAATTGGAATGACTGTGACAATATAATACTCTAAATGACCACTAAAAGGGCGTGTTTGGGTTGGTTGATTGTTTGGAACAAGTAGAAGTATGACCAGAAGGTGTCAAAAGCTTTAATCTACAGGGAGATTTTAGTGAGTGTCATGGTGCATGTTTATGCGTTTATTTAATGCTCTAAACATCATGTTTGCGATTCGTGTGTCGAGAAGTCGGTCACTTTAGGATGATTTGACCGTCATCTCTTAATAGTTTTTCGACATTTCAAAATAACGTGAAGTAGACAAAACCGATTATTGAAGTACGCAGCGTTGTGTATATTTATCATGTGCAGGGATCACTTTGGAAGGGGTGCATTGATCATTGGCCCTAAAAATTCAAAAATGATCCAAAACGATATGGAGGCAAGGGTCAATGGCCCATTTTTTGTGTGTGAAATAATGCATTATTTATATTATTGACCCATTGTATTCTTTGAAATCATTCATTTCATGTCACAAGAATGGGTCATTGACCAAATATAAGAAAATTCAACAGTTATCTCTGAACATGACCTAAACGACGCTACAAACTATGGAAGTTGGAATAAATAAGACAAGACAAATACTTTATTTAAGCTCAGACAAAGGCGTGTACAATAGGAAGAAGTAACAAAAAATGCATTTCCACAATATAAATACAGCACGACAAGTTATTAATGTCACTTAGTCATATAAAATCATACAGGTTCAGTGTGCAGTTTTTTTTTTTTTAAAGAAATGGTAATAATTTTCTGATAAAGATTGCTAAGTTTCTGTACATGTTCACATTACAGGATGACAGCATCCCCTTTAGTTTATATTTTCTCGGGGTTTGAGTGTAGTATTTTGATATGTAACGTACACGAAGATTTTTAATATCATTATCGTTACAGAAAAAGGTAGTGAAATTTATTTCCCAAACCATCGCTGTAAAGATGGCAGACTCTATTTTGTCTCTGTATTCCGGACCATCGATCAGTTTCAAAGTTAAATTAAATACTTCAGCATTTAAGCTTGGCTATGTACATTCGGTCAGTCATGTTGAGCATAAGTAATTAAGGTTCCAAATTAAATTCTTTAAAAAAGAATAGAATAAGTAGATATATCAAACGAACAATCGGTATACAATGTACTAATGAAACAATATTTATAACAACTTATTATGATCAAAAGATCAAGAGAATTTATTAAAAACATTCCAATGAATAAACACGAGTGCACCTGGTCCATGCCCCCAATTTTTAGCGGAGTCCGAGTTGCTCATTTGCTTTTGTTACTTTGTATGTATGATTTAGGTTACTTTATGTTCTTTGTTGTGCATGCCTGTTTTCCATGTCTGGTCTTTGTCCCTGGATTACATTCTTTTGATTGCCGCTATGACCTTGGTTCCCTTAATTACTCTTTAATAATAAAGATATGGATGCACCAAGATATTGTTATACCAAGAATAAATCTCCACGAAGCAGAAAAAAATGATACTCTCACACTCCATACGTTTACATGTACTTTTATACTTCCACATTTATTCCGATAAAAAAGTGCATAAAGATAATATGCAATAAAAGGTTTGTGAAATATTCATTAAATTCTTCGCAGAAACGTATAGAATGATTTAGGATAAAAGATAGATACCCCAGGTCAGGGAATTTTAAAAATTCATGTTTGCTGATGTTATGCCTAAAACAATTCAGATCAAAATTTACAGTGAAAGATGCACAGTCAATACTATATAAAGTTTCATTAAATTTCATTCTGTGCTGTAGGAGGAGGAAATACATTGTTTGAATATTGGATATTCCCGTTAGATATCTAGTCCTGTTATGTGATATACAAGTTTGTAAATTAGATACGGGTATGCAAATTAGTATTGCGCGTTTGACAGAGTACATAATAAACACGAAGAAAAGTTTGGTGGTAAAAGGGTGGGTTTTTGGTCACAAATACTGGAATTTTGGTCATTTGGATATCGAAGGTGCTAACGGAAACTCGACACCTACGACTGTCATATACGTTATTTCTTTTTTTTCAAAAATATAATGTAATATAAAGTTATATAATGTATGTAATCTTATTGAATATATAGCTGTTGGATGTATTTAAAGAATAAATGTGTTGTATCGCAAGAATTTTTTTTATAAAAAAGTTACTGCGAGCAACTAAACCTAATCATAGTGTTATACATTATGCCTTTATGAGATAGAATCGTTTAGAAGTTTAGAATATGACTTTGGTTGAATGTCACAAAATATAAATGAATTTGGATACTGGAAATGCAACAAATGTAGTAGAGATATGGGTAGTTGTCATGCTTCTGAATTACGAATGAAATACTTTAAATTCAGAAGAGCACAGCGATGGAGAATTTGACGAATATGATATAGATACCCCTATGTTCGATGTTCAAAATGGCAGCGTCCATGTTTTGTTAGTTTAAAAATTCAAATAGGAGATAAACACTGGGAATATGTCATAGATTCTGTGAAAGTTCCATGGAATTCTTTTGAGTGGTAAAGGAGGAATAACGGATAAGAATTTACCCCCTCTGCGTGAATGAAGGAAAAAGAAGAAGACGAAGAAAAAAACACCCCTATCATTATAAACCCTACAAACGACGTTGAAATAATAACCAAGATGTATTCGCCAAAAAGTATATACATTTATTCCCCAAAGCAATTTTATGAAAAAAAATAATAATTGATAATTTTTGGACAATGTTTTTTACACGAAGTACTTGTTTAATACATAATGGGGTCTGGATTAAGCCTGATTTACTGTATGCTTCATACTAAGCATGGTTACTGAACTTTCAAGCATGACAAAGAAGCTCAATAGTCCAATAAATGAGTTTTTATTATTTTTTTTTTGTGTTAAAGCCAAGTAGCATTTGTCGCAATGCAGAACGTCACAATAACTTCACGATACTCAGTTGTCAGCATTTCTATAGCCCATTAAATTGTACTGCATACATCACATTATAGTTTACTATAGGTTTTCAACATAACGCATGGTATCAAAATTAAACTGATTTATTTTCAATAGAAATGAAATACAGAGTTATTTTGTGATAAAAAACAGATTACATATGAAATACATACACGTAGTATATATTTAAAATAACTATTACTTGAATATAAAAAAAAGTACGTCACGATAATGACATGATTTTTATTCCGTTTTATTGTTTACTTTTATGGCTGTTTTAAGTGTTGTATTTTCAATTTTAAGTTGATCATAAATCTCGTTTAATTCTATATTAATTCGTTCTAAAATTTTGACACGGCTGGCTACTTGATTTGACTTCATTCGTCGCTTTTCTCTTGAGATTTGTGCTGCGATATTGTTCTTTTTTCTGTTAATCCAATACTTCTTATCCTTCAAACTTTCAGGAACGAATGTCTGTAAAAAATGTTAAATATTCAATACTTTAGTATAGCATACTCCAGTGGAATTCAACAATAGCAAAACGGTAGCAAATTTGTGTATTATGTTCATTGTATAAATAAAGTAAATAAAAGCATGAAAAAATTCCGAAAGAAAAAATACTAGTATATACTAAGTCGTCAAACAAGATGGTTGATATTGCGTGAGTCAGAAATCAAATCCTATGATATGGAGTACGGTCTATATGAAGATTCTGTCAGAATATCAATTTTTTGTTATGTTTGTGATAAAAAAAAAATTAAAAAGAAAAGATAATAAAAAGGAATAAATATGGACAGATGAAAATGCCTTCCGCTTTCAAAGTGGAAGTATAATCAGAGAAAATGCAAAGATACCCTTGAATATAATTATAAAATAAACATACGAATTTGCTGACGGTCGATATAGATTTATTAAACACTCGCCTCGCAAACTTCAATTATGGGATGTTAACGTTTGTAAGTGAAAAACAAGCCATGCACCGGAGAGAAAATAAAACATATTTGCCGTTGTTCTGAAGGGTTAAAATGATCAGAGGTAGAGACTCTCATCACCATTTTCGTGTTCTATTAAAATCAGTTTGTTTCATGTTTACTGTCAATGTGCCTAGTGTATTTATGATAAGAAATGTAGTCAACACAAACGTGGAAACTAGTCATGGGAATGATTTTCATTTATTGAAGGCTTAAGCATGCTGGCTTTTACTGCCTTTTAGGCATATTTCTCGATAGAACATTTACTACCCTGTTTCGAGGTTGCTTTAGTTTTAAGAGGGCGGGGTATCCATGTTCTATGGATTCCTTATTTCTATTTCATAAGAAAAAGATATCTATCAGATGGGTTTATTCGAATATTCAGAAATGAAAATGAAAATGTGAGTAAATATTCACTTACGCATTTCATTTGACTTGGTTTACATACAAAATGAAAAGCCAAATAAAAAACAAACACATAACACTCGACCGAAAGTCGATGACGATAGAATCACAAGCATTTACATATACAATAAAGCAAATGTAAGGAAAAACGAAGCCATAGAATCAAAATGAGTAAAACGTGAAAAACCGAAGAATATATAAAACCGTTAGAAAATACAAAAATACCAATCATGTTAATGTCGGTGTTACAAATTTAGACTTGCTTTATACATGTGAAATGTAGTAACCTGTTCATAAGCAGCATTAGAACCAGATTGTAAGATAGACCTGAATCTAGAGATAAATTGTATACAAGAAGTACAACAAAATTTTGAGATACATGCGGCTAGCCAAATCAAGCACTTAATAGACCTCATTGACTAGAGCCTCAATGTTTTATTGTTTTGAATTTTGTAGTCAATGAGGAAAACTGACTCCAATTACATATTGCATATTCCGTCAACAAACATCTACCTGTACAATGAAAAGAATTAATCGCCAAGTACAATCAGAGAAGAAGCATTAATTACTTCGTTAAAGAATGACAAATCAAAGCATGCAAGGGTAGATTTTTTTTTCCAAATGGGATTTTACACTGCATACAGAGTTAAATTGCATTTCTACACTCGAAATAATCAGTGATCAACTTCAAAGTGCGCACGAACTTCACCGAACGTTAAAAAATTGAAACTTTTAACCATCGAGTATGTAAAAATGTAGTTAGGAAATGTAATGTACAGGCTTTGCTGACTTTTTATTCTTTTAAGTATCGTAACTTGGAAACGCAAGTTCTGTTCGTTGTGCATTAAAGTAAAATTACGTGTCATAATAGTCGACACTATCTGCCGAGATACAGAAAGGTGCATGAGAGAAATTTTTTTTCTCTCAAACTGGTCACTGAATGTTAAAATTGAGCTGAAGTTAGAGAAATAACCTGTTGTGATTTCTTCATGACTTTTCTTAGTTTTAAATCATCAGGCCGGAGAGGAAGATTTCCCACTTCATCATTCAACAGTGTTAATCCTGAGTCCAAATCACTTCCTGTAATAAAATAGAACTAACTTACATCGAATCATTCTCCAGTATTTTGGGAATATATGACGCAGGACGGTAATGTGTTATTCATGGCAAATATTGGTTATAGACGACTTTCTCATTCACTTTCGTTCCGTATCGAGGTCAACTGACCTCAACAGGCGTAATATCAAGAGACATTGCAGTAGGTGCAAAAAAAACAGAACCTTTCTTTCGATGACTAGTATTTGTAAATGAAACATATTATAAAAGCCTGTCAGATATTTCGGAGACGTATTTCCACATTACTGTTGCTGTTCATGTATCCTTCAAATCCGACATCCTTTCTTTAATAGGATAAAGCCATATACCTTTAGCCATCAAATTCGACGTAATTGCATCTTAAATATTTTTGATACAATCCATTATATATGGTACTTCGTTTATTTAACAGTTACCTATCAACTGCGGTTTGTTATTATTTATGTAAAATTACTATCTGAGAGAACTAAACGAAGCGAATTGTCAATTATAAACAGCTGCCCAACTTAAATTTCATGATATACCTGTCCATTTTGTGTCTAATGTTGTAAACCCCTAACATGCATCACTGAAAAGCAGAATGTATTTACAGATGTAGCCATGAGGTAAATGGTAGGAGACGCAGTTTAAGAAAGACATTGATGTTCAATATTGTCATGAGTCATTGACCGATAACTTATGGCCAGCATACCGTGTTTTGTCATGCGTCTGTTAAAATGTATGATAATCCTGGTTGTGTCAAATATTACATCATGCATGCAAGAAACAACACAATTTGCTATAAACACTTTTATACCAATCCAAACTTTTGACCATGGCCAACGTTAAAATTCATACCAAAATTCATGACGCCAAAGTCATCTCTGAATGTACTCGAATTTACACATGAACGAGACAGAAATGTCGAGTCACTTGCTGTTCTCGGTCGAAAAGATGAATATTCTGGATTGTGATGTCTTGTAAAGCTTTCCTCGCCGCTGTGTGCACCTTTCCACAAAAACTCAAATAAACAATTAGTTAATACAAACTTATACCACTGTTAGGATAGAGACATTTTAGTGGAAATGCTCTAGAGAGAAAAAAATTCTAAATGTTATACAGGATAACACTATCATACTTCTATTTTTTAATATATATATTAAAAATAGAAATAACATTTACCTGTTTACTATAAAGATATTCAAAATTGCCAAACTATGCATGCACTTTAGTTGACTACTCTATTCAATTGTTATAAAGAATTACAGTAGATTAACGCATTTCTACAGTATTTCAACTGTCACAATATTTGATTGAACCAATCTGATGGAGATTTTAATCAGAATTCTAGTGAAAACAAACCACGCACCACTACCATTGGCAAAAGTGTACAACATTAGGCGAAGATTGATTTGAATAATGTCTGAGACTTTCGAAAGACCTGTCTGCAGTGGTTAGTTGCTGATGCTGTATTGAACTTGTAAATCAAATACACGTGGCATCTATTTCCTCATACTCTACGTTATTGCCAAAATATTACGACCGCAACCATGACCGATATGGTAGATTCACCGATTTGATCGATTACACCAGACATAATTTGGGTTATTTCGGCACATGTTTCAGGGAAAGTTGAGGACGCTTACAATACTGGATGTATTGGACCAACGATAAGTCCTTATAAGCTTTTGTTCGTGCTTTCTCTTGGTTCATTCGTATTTATTCTTGTAATCGAGTTCTTTGTATAAAGTATGCCTTATCATTGACTATTGAATGTCTAGTTTTACTCTGACAGTGGGTGATCTTGCCATAACTTGCATAAATACACACACATTCTTTTTCATTACAACTACTGCTAAAAAAGGTGTTTGTAAGAGCGTTCACACTGTTAGTGCTTTAGTCTTTTGCGTGCTATTTTGTTTTCCTTGTCTCCAGTTTTTAAATGCAATTGTTTTTACTAGTATTCCGTTCACGACATATGGATAGTTCTAGCATCCTAAATTCACGTTAATTTTGGTGTGTATATAACATCTAGATGAACTGTCCCGTACTACCATACATCGTGTAGTAAGTTACAACCCTAGATTAATCCTACGAGGAGGAATGACCCGACCAGCGAAAGCTATACTTTATAGTCTAGCAGGCCGAGTGGTCTAGGGCGCTGGACTTAGTGCAGGCGGTGTTGCCATAGATGACACAGCGGTACGAGTTCGAGTCCCGCGGAGGGAACGATTCGACAGTTCTAACATCGTTGGGAATTATATATATGCTAGCCTATATAAAATACAACTTTCACTTGCCGGGTCATTGCGCCTCGTAAGATTAATCTAGGACTGTAATATAATGAAATATAAATTTGTGTAATTTCAACACCCTCATGGTAGTGTGATTAATAACTGTAAACACAGTAACCGAACAATTCAATAAAGTGAATAGTTGTACAGCTTACCTGTCGAGCCTTGTATATAACAACCTCCATTAAATTAATTTTAGTAGACTTATATATAATATTGTAACATAGACAATGTTAATTTTTTTTCAAACAATCTCTAGATAGCGACTTGCGACTTTCGTTTCATCTACTAATAAAATTATAGAAAGGGCTCTCTTATAAATAATCCTATAAATGTTTTAAACTTCATTATCGAAGCATGAATCGATTTTCCCTGAAGCAGTTTTTGAGGAGATTTAGGACTTCAAGGCTAAACCACTCAACTATTCTTACAAAAACTCTCCATTGAAATATGGTACTTCCGGTCTAGCCGTTAAGGGAGATTTAAGCATTATTGAAAACGAATCTCTACGTAAGGTCCTTTCTAAAGGTCCCAAGTACCGTGAACTTATGATTTTTCAACACTGTGTACCTTTACTCAGTCAAAATCCCGACTCATAGACATTCTACATCCTTGTTTCTCCAAAAAAAGATGGTATACCTAAATACAAATATATAGTTCTTGGTAGAGATTCTTCATATTTATAAAATGTAATTCCAAACCATATTCCAAATATACAGAAGATGATGTTTTCAAAATGCTGGAACTTTTAATCGACAACATATTTGTCCAGTGTGGTGGACGCGCTTGTCAACAAACGGTCAACATTCCAATGGGTACAAATTGTGCTCCTCTACTTGCTGACCTATTCCTTCACACTAATGAAGGAATTATAAAGGGAACTAAGGTTATAGGGTAATCAAAAGAATGTAATCTGGGAATTAAGACTAGACATGAAAAACAGACTCTTTCGTGTACCCCGGACTTGACTTTTTATGAGCAAATCGGCGGGTGTTTCTATATAAGCAGAGGACGCTTACCCTACCGGTACACCTGGTCCATGTTCAAAGTTTTTAGTGGAGTTCGAGTTGCTCGTTAACTTTTGTTTCTTTGTATGTATTATTTCAGTTGCTTTGTTGTATTTGTCTGTCTTTCATGTCTGGTCTTTGTCCTTGGATTACATTCTTTTGTTTTCCGCCAGAATCTTGGTTCCCCTGATTAGTCTTTGCATTATTTAAGTTTGTACTATTTTGCAAAAAAGGATTTTTTTTTTATTTATTTTTCTTAGGATTTTTAACACATTCACAGGGCGAAGAAGCCTGTGTACTGAACGAGCACAATTTTAACTAGCCTGGCGCTTAATTTAAACATCCGTCAAAATGTCTTTAGGCAAAAAAAAGCAAACAATAAATTGCTTTAATATAAGCATCTAAAGTATTCATATTTTGATATTATTATACTTAAAAACCTACCATAATCAAATCTGCGAGGTAAATCATTTCAATGTTTTTTTTTAAGTCCTAGTCCATGTGAAATTCAGACAACGCCTAATGTAGAGGTGATTCACGATGTAGAAAACCCGCCGAACAAACGATGCTTTTTCAGTCTATACTCTATAGTTGTAAGCAATGATAGTTCTTTCCCTATCCTCTGTATTTGGGAGGAAGTCATGCATTCATTTTCGACTAAAATCAACCAATTCAAATCAAATCAAGAAGGATGATTCTTAAAGACTCCTACTTGAACATATGCCCTTCTTTCAAAAATGCCCCCAGCAACAACTTGACCGTATTCAAGAGACACTTTTTCAGAGAGTGGACATAAAAGTGTTTGACAAACCAATAAATAATAATGGATAAATAAACGAAATGAAACATACAGTGCAACCCTATGGCGAAAAAAAATCTATTAATGTTGTAACAAAAGTTACACATTTTGAGGGTCGATGTTTAAGAGTATAGTTTTAGTCGTATATTCTTAATAAGAAGGTAAACAACTTCAAGTTTTATAAATTTAAATGGCAGCAAATTATTCTTCACTTAAAAAAAGGTTTTATTGATTTCAGATGTAATTACAAAAAATGTTCGTGTTAGATAACACCATTTGTGGAAATCATTTTGTCACAATAATACCAAAAGGAAAAAGTCGAAATTTTTTGTCATTTTGATAAGAACAACATGGCTGGAAATAATTATTATGAATAGTGTTTCGGAAAATATACATATGTTTTGTGTTGTTAAGTTATTTTGGCTTTAACTATCAACCTGGAAGCTCATAATTTGCCAACAAAGATCTAATAGGAAACGATTCACTCAAACATTATCATTTTACAAATTACATTTTGAAAAACAAAGATGTATCTATTGAGAGAGTAATCAAGGGAACCAAGATTCGAGCAGTAATCCATGTATACACGTTTAAGTTTAATTCACGTTATTTACGTGTCTATAATGTTATCACAAAATACTTCAAATGTGATATGAATAAAACGGTGTATTAGTTTTGAGAACTGTTTATTTTTATATTTGTCTTTTGCTTTCATTTGTGAAAGATCAAGTTATATCACAGAATTCTACTATACCCACCATCCACGCCTACCACAGTTCGTAATAACAATATGATAACTATCTTATGTAAAGGAATAATCAAGGGAACCAAGGTTATAGCGGTAATCAAAAGAATGTAATCCAGGGACAAAGACCAGACATGGAAAACAGACATATACAACAAAGAACATAAAGTAACTAAAATCATACATACAAAGTAACAAAAGTAAATGAGCAACTCGGACTCCACCAAACACTGGGAGCATGGACCAGGTATAGGCTCCTATAGACAATTTTATTTTTTTGTATGTTTTCATTAAAATATTCTGTTTTTAATTTTGAATCGCCTATACATTGCTACCGTGGGTTGCATAAACATGCATATATTATGTTCGTCCTGAATATTGTTTTTAAGTATTTTATTGTCACCACTTATTTAAATCATCTTCATTAGAAATATTTTATCATTAGAAGAATTATTTCTGACATTCTAATTAGCTGTATGTGTATTGGAATTTTGCCTTATTGAAGCCATTGTGAAACAGTGGCAAAGACAACGACGTAGCATTTTCGACAGAACTGTTCAAAATAACGACAACCTTTACATGGAATTAAAGTATAATGTGTAAGAAACAGCAAGAAAATTGAAGTATAATTATCTAAAATATTAAGTACTTCTCCGTCTAAGAATAGTGCAAAATGTATATAAGGTGCGTCACCTGAAGGAAAAAACCACAGAAATTTTATTGCATTAAATAATTAAATTATACATGATAACTACCAGAAATAACCATCAAAGTGTTTGTAAAATTTGCCTGTTTAAGATATTGATAGGTCGAATTTAATTGAAATGCACTAGCGCAAAATGGCGGGAAAATTTTTCCGCACTCTTTCCCTATATAAGCAGTCAAAAAATATTTATGTCACAGATGCTTCATGACAAAATTAAATAGCGTTTGGTTGTGTTCTAGATGTACTGAATATATTTTTGGCAAAAAATAACTAAATTGAGGAAAATAATGTGCAACCTATTCCCTGATTTTTACACAGAATGGTACTTACATGTTTGCTTTTCCATTCGAGATTAAATGAACGGATGTTCGACAAGTGTATTGGTATATTACCAACTCAGTAACTCGGATTTCACACAAAACACATGCTAAATAACAACTAACCATTCCCAAAGTTACTTTTCTGTTGCGTACTTTCAAATGTCATGCCTTTACAGACGTCTTCACTGGCAACACCTGGTCCACCTGAAAACTGGTTGCTACTCCTGCTTCTCGGTCTGTACGTATCCAGAAATACTGGATCAAAACTGGCTTGTTTTAAACGTACAGGAGCCGAGGACCAGTTTGATGGAGATATTGTATCTAAAAGGGACATTGATGTTTACATCATTACATCAGATAGTGTGCTTCCTGTCGCAGTATGTTGATCGTATTGTGATTGTATAATACATCTACAATAGCAGATCTAACATATTATTAGCAAACCACTTTTATAATATAAAATAGTATTTTCAATGTGTCCCTTTTATGAATCCAATTTTCTGACTATTAACAAAAAGGTTTGTTTGAGATAATCCAATCACCGACGAAACAAGACAAATCTTATTTAAGTTTATACTTACTAGTTAGGGCGTTCTGGGCCGAATTAAAGGATGGTACAAATAAGGATGGAATATGGCTTACGCGACCATCACTTGGCCTGGTTGTCCATGGATAGCCAGTTTCTCCGGAGCTTGCAGGATGAGGACCTTGAGTTAAACCATACATATACGTGTTGCCTATAGATATCCGTAATACTTATCATTCATTCGTTTTTAGTTTGAATAGAAAATCGGAGTTTTCCGAACTTTTTGGTTTTTTTCAGATAACATTGAAACGGCCAGTCCATTACTTTAAATAAAAAAATATCAATCACAAATATTGTTAATATCGATATGCTGCACACGTGTTTCAAGGAGTGATCTCTCAATATTTATGAAGATCATAATCAAAAACTTAGTAGTTGTATACTAGAAGTACTTAAAACCAAAAATATTGAAATATGAAGTAGAATCCATCATCGAGAGATTTAAAACATTTCCACACCACTTTTGACCTAACTGTATAATTATACTGTTTAAAAATAATACCTGTAATTGTACCATTGTATGTTTTTATGCCAACATTTGAAAGATGAAGATGAAATTTTAATATCATATCAAAATAAGTGCTGGAATTATTTTTTTCCTAACATAAATATTTAGCTCGTCCAATTACCCTCCTATATTATTTTTTACAATAAAGTACAATTATTGCAACCTTATATGTACTTATGAGAAGTATCATTTATAATTAGAAAACTAAATTTGAACCGCATTTACAAAAAAAAAAAAAACCAAACCAACAGAATCGTATCATGTTGTCAAATCATGTGACGTAGATGTAAGTCATTCGACGATGATGAAAATGCCGTGCTAGTTCTCTACGTTTAGTCGAGCAAAATATTTACAAATCAATAAAAATCCTCTGGAACACATGTCATTCTTTGTAAATGACATTTCATTGTTATAACGTCCTTCATTGCTTGGCCGAAATCACTGTAGCTGAAACCGTCATTTTAGATTACCTTACAGCCAGATGGTATTTTGAACACGTTCATTGCCAATGAGATTACCAAGTTCTCGACTCGGTTCCTCTTTAAAGTAAATTAGTTTATGATTTTAAACATGGTAATTTATAATTAAACTAATCTTCAGCTGCGGTACCGGTTAAGAAGTGATATGCATTTGTTTGCTTGTACAAACGACATATTTTACACCTGCATTTTACGTGGGAGTGTCGATGGAAGAGACAAACCTTTGACCAAAACATGAGATATTTCTATGTGCTATTGTGAAGAATGCTATGATCTTAATAGAACAGAAAGATTCATCAAGGGAATAACGAAATCAAAAGAATATAATCCAGGGACAAAGACCAGACATAGAGAACAGAAAAAAAACCAACAAAGTACATAAAATAACAAACATAATACCTTCAAAGTAACAAAAGTAAATGAGCGACTCGGACTTCACTAAAAACTGGAACCATGGACCAGGTGCCCTGTTAGTGGAGGCGTCCTCTGCTTTTCTAGAAACACCAAGAAAGAGTCAACTTCGGGGCAGACGAAAGGGGAAAGGAAAACTATGACACATTGAATAAATCAGTTTTTATGGTGCAGATGGAAACACCGTAACAATCCAGGAGCTCATGATGACTACCATAAAACTTCTGTAGTGATGACTTCAATCTTGTAGCAACATAACCCTGTACGTGAAGCCTAATTGTAAGAAGTCTAGCGCGATACAAAAAGTCTGCGTAGTAACGGCAAGCTCTAGCACAAGATATAAGATGTGATATGAAAACTCCATACACAGAAGCTGAAGGCGTGTTGGGGCAGAGGAAAGGAAAGTTGAAAACACGGAATTAAAAGTAATCGCTGTTTTTGTATAACTGGTCAATAGTTTTCCTTTACCATCGACCTCTAAGTGTTTGTCAAGCTATGAGACTGACTTCACAGTGTCTGTAGTATCCTTTAACTCAAGTTCTCCCGGGTAGATGTAATGTATAAAATCCCTGAAACTAAGATTATTTAACGACAATACGTCATATATATGGAGGAAACTGAGATTAAATAAACCTAGCTGAATGATGTTCCTTCTTTTGGATAAACATGAACGAAGAATTCCAATAAAACAATCCAAGAAATATTCAATTTACATCATGTTAACCACTGATCTTAATATACATATTTACGATAACATACTGTGAATTGACGGGTTGCTTTCCAAAATACCTGTGCCACTGTTCCATCCACTTTGTCCTGGTATCTGAATCTCTGTTGAATTTGGTATCTGTATTACCGATGGTCTTGGTCTGTCGTACCAATTATTGACACCTGTGCTTCCTTCTGACAGACAAAAAGATGCACAATTAAACAAAAAACAATTTGAGCTGGTGAAATAGATGTTATATTATAAAAAAAAACATGAAGATTTACCTCTGCAAAGACATTGTCATATGCAATTTATAAGAAATAAAAAAAAACTATTGTTTCTTTCTGATAAAAAAAAATATGCCCAACGAACAGAAATAAATTTTATCTAGTGTAATAGATGGTATGGTACAAAATATGACGATATTCCTTTGACAGATTGACATTGATACTGTAAGAAATAAAGATGCAAAGTATTTCCACAGGATAGAAATCAACCTACCTTCACTACATTTTAAAATTAAACATACATCATAAGTTTTAAGTACCAATGTATATGAAATCAGAAATTTCCAATAGTAAAGGTGATTTACTGTGCCAAACAAAAACAAAACCAAAAAAATAAATACATGTGAAAATAAATAAACACCAAACTAACAAAGATTTGTCGATATAAATAAACACCAAGCAAACAAGAATTTGTCGATATAAATAAACACCAAACAAACAAAGATTAAATGAACTGAGATTAAATGAACCTAGTTGAATGATGTTCCTTCTTTTGGATCAGATCATCTATACATTCAGCCTCACAAAGACGAAGGAATAGGTCAGCAAGTAGAAGAGCATAAGTCGTTCCAATTGGAATGCCGACTGTTTGTTGAAAAACGCGTTCACTGCACTGAGGATCTAGCTAAACGAAGCTAGAAGCGTTTCTTAAGAAGTATTACTGACTTCTGTTTATTGTTGCTTTCATAATTGATAAACAATTACAATGGATGATTACAATGCAAAATGATCCGTTCATTACAATGATTTCGCAAGCGCAAGTAGGGTTTTACGCTATTGAAACTGTATTGAGGGATAAAATGTTCACAATATGTTCTGTTAAAAATTACGACATGCAACTATCCGAGGTTATAAACTTCAAACATTTTCCGATGTAAATCAATTTCATATTTTTTTTATTGTGTTTACTTTTGGCCAAATTCCAATAAAACAATTCAAGACATATTCAATTAACGACATATTAACCACTGATCTTAATATACATATTTACGATAACATACTGCGAATTGACGGGTTGTTTTCCAAAATACATGTGTTACTGTTCCATCCACTTTGTCCTGGTATCTGAATCTCTGTTGAATTTGGTATCTGTATTACCGATGGTCTTGGTCTGTCGTACCAATTATTGACATCTGTGCTTCCCTCTGATAGACAAAAAGATGCACAATTAAACAAAAAACAATTTGAGCTCCTGAAATAAATGTTATATTACAAAAAACATGAAGATTTACCTCTGCAAAGGCATTGTCATATGTAATTTATAAGAAATAAAAAAAACTATTGTTTCTTTCTGATAAAAAAAATATGCCCAACGAACAGAAATAAATTTTATCTAGTGTGATAGATGGTATGGTACAAAACATGACGATTTTCCTTTGACAGGTTGACATTTATATTGTAAGAAATAAGGATGCAAAGTATTTCCACAGGATAGAAATCAAACTACCTTCACTACATTTTAAAATTAAACATTTATCATACGTATTCATGGTAGAGGTGATTTACTGTGCCAAACAAAAAAAAATAAATACATGTGAAATATACATAAATAAATAAACACCAAACAAACAGGAATTTTTCGATATGAATAAGCACAAAACAAACAAAGATGTGTCGATAAAAATAAACACCAAACAAACAAGAATTTGTCGATATAAATGAATACCAAACAAACAAGAATTTGTCGATATAAATTAACACCAAACAAAGAAGAAATTGTCGATATAAATAAACACCAAACAAACAAAGATTTGTCGATATGAATAACATTTGTCGATAGAAATAAACACCAACGAAGAAATTGTCGATATAAATAAACACCAAACAAACAAAGAAATGTCGATATAAATAAACACCAAACAAACAAGAATTTGTCGATATAAATAAACAGCAAACAAACAAAGATTTGTCAATATAAATAAACAACAAAGAAAAAAAGATTTGTTGAAATACACATACTATATTTCTGTATATTACAACAGTTCATTTTCCATACAGATCTAAATGTCATGAGAGCCCGTGTGTTTTTTTTCCAATACAAATTATTCTTGCAATGTGTCTGCCGTCAATGTCATGTACAACCTTTTAAGTCATTATAATACAAATGAATTTTGTGAATCACCCCTGTATGGTTTGGTAAAGGCTCTACCTAATATTAATTTACAAAACATAAATAATAAATAAAGTAATTAATTAATGCTATAAAAACACGCCACACTTTCCCAGAAGAAGTCCTTATATACAAAATGTTTCGATTTAAGTGAAAAATATTTTATGTAAAGAATTGTGTTATTGGAACAATCCATTTATAGTAGAATAGCAGGCTTTCGATTTTTTGACAATTTAATGCACCGGAAATATAATACGACTAAATGATATATCGATGGAAAGCTTATTTCAAGCCCTATCGAAATTTCGATGTCGGACGGGTCGATTGTTGTCACGTTTCTAACAGAATGGAGTCAAATGTCAATCATGATTATTAAGAAAATATGTTGTACCATTTTTGTATGACTTACTTCCCTTTGCTAGTAAGTAAAATTACAAACTTTTTACATCAGATCAGCTCATATTCCATCTCATACAAGCATTAATAGCTATATTTAAGACAAACTAGCGGATAGTGCCGTCCGCAGCAGTTTTCGGTAATAATTCCAAAAACTTTCAAATTTTAGCAGTCCAAAATGAAAGGCCTACCTTGACCTTTGAGGAATCGGAATGTAAAATTAGAAACGAAATATTTAAAAAGCACATTCTGAAATTATTTTTTAATACCTAACATTTGCAGAAAAAATATTGTATTTTCTATATAAATAGCAGCTTTGAAAGTGTCATTTCTCCATTAGTTCAAAAACAACCATTTGGTTCATTTTGTGACTATTTCGTATATTTGCAAAAATAATCATATAATACCAGACAAAAATATTACACGTAAGTTTTATATAAGCACCATCTCAATTCTTGACAAAATTTGTGATAAACATGGAAAACTCTAAGAACACTACCAAACATGTCTATAATTTCTTGTTGTACTGGCTTCAACGAAAACTATCAGTTTAGTTGAGAAAAAGCATGTATTAATTATGAAAAAATACAATACCAATTATGCAATAAATGCAACTCAAAGAAAATAGCAGAAACAACACTTCGTTATTTGCCAAAGTTGATTTTATTGTACAAAAGGAAACCGTGCATTATTATATCCTAATTGATTTGGTGTTTTTACTCCGTATCGCCGATATTATTATTATTTTTATTATTATTATTATTATCATTATTATTATTATTATTATTAAAAACGCCAGTGCAGTCCAAAAGAAAGAAGCAAAAAGACATTCATTTTATTGTATAGCGGTACCAGGTTTTTGAAAGGTCATGAAATGTGAAAAAAACTGCACCACAAAGACACTTTTTCTGACAGGTTTGTTTATTTGTGTCAGCAACAAGTTTTTTTCTCGGTTTGAAAAGATTATTAGCCATTGACTTATATAACTTTCACTGATAGTACCCTGGTGTCAAAGGAATAGGTTCCAGACAGATTTAGGCTGTCGTAAATTAAAAGTGAGTAAAAGTGTTGAACTTTCTGGCACGTAAACTCATATTCTTCACAAAGACCTGTTATGAAAGTACATTTTGTTACTGGATACTGGGGTATCTTTCGATTTGAAGCCTGCATGTCATGTAATAAGTATATCGTTGCGTAAAATAAAGGATATTAACTCCTATTCATTTTTGATCCTCGTGTTTAGTTTATGTTCCCTTTGAGTCTAATGATAAAGCAAAATGACATTTGCTACATTTGCTACATGTAGCATCAAGTGACACATTATCACGATTTCAGCCTGAGATAGGTCTGAAAATCATTAGTATGGTTATTGATTGCTATGTAAAGCGTTCGTTCCCAAATATACAGAGGAAGATGTTTAAAAAATGCTGGAATTTTTAATCGACAAAATATTAGTCCAGTGTGTTGAACGTGTTTTTCAACAAACGGTCGGCATTCCTATGGGAACAAATTGTGCTCCTTAAGTTGCTGACATATTCCTTCACTCTTACTGACTTTATAGCAGATCTGATCCGAAAGAAAGAATGTCGTTTGGCTAGATCCTTTAATCTCAGTTTCCGCTATATAGATGACGTGTTATCTTTAAACAATCCTAATTTCGGGGATTTGATACATCGCATATACCCCAAAGAACTTGAGATAAAGGATACTACAGACACTGTGAAGTCAGCCTCATATCTTGACCTACACTTAGAAATCGATTGTAAAGGAAAACTATTGACCAAACCTTACGACAAACGTGATGATTCTTCATTCCGGATGGTCAACTTTCCTTCCATCTGTGGCAACATCCATTGAGCACCTGCGTATGTAGTGTTCATATCACAACTCATACGTTATGCCAGAGCTTGCCGAAATTACGCAGACTTTTTGTATCGCGCTAGAACTCTAAAATAGGCTTCTGGAACAGGTTTATGTTGCTACAAGATTGAAGTCATCACTACAGAAGTTTTATGGTCGTCATCGTGAACTCTTGGATCGTTATGGTGTATCCATCTGCACAATGAAAACTGATTTATTCAACGGGTTATATTTTTCCTTTCCTCGTTTGTCCAACCCAGACTTGACCTTTTATGAGCAACTCGGCGGGTGTTTCTAGAAAAGCAGAGAACGCTTACCCTACCGGTGCAACTGGTCCATGCTCCCAATTTTTAGTGGAGTCCGAGTTGCTCATTTCCTTTTGTTACTTTGTATGTATGATTTTAGTTCTTTGTTGTATGTGTCTGTTTTCCATGTCTGGTCTTTGTCCCTGGATTACATTCTTTTGATTACCACTATAACCTTGGTTCCCTTGATTACTCTTTCGCTGAGGTATATCACGATCGGTTATTGCATGCATAAGTGACAGAGATTTTTGAATTACCAAGACTCCTTGTTTCCTTGTTTACAGACTTAATAATGAAATAAGATTCGGTAGTTTGGTATATTATACAGTTATATATGCAAATTAAAATTTGCAGTACATGATATCATTTTAGCCCTGATTTAATATATATGGAATCCCCGTTCTTCACGGGTTACAAACAAATTTATGTAAAATAGCGGAAGGGGGTTTCACCAGAGAAATGGATAAACAGAGAGTCATAAGAATAACAATAATGTTCTTCTTAGATCACCAACATAGTACAATAATGAAACGACCTTTGAAGTCAGATAAGACTCGACACGCTATTTATGAATTTCTGGTTTTGTGGATATAACGGAAATGTTGTGGGTCGAAGCAAAAATGTTTTATCGGATCTATACAATTAATGCAGTCGCAATCTTTCACTGTGCGTTCTTATACATACGAAAGAAACAATTTCAATTGTTGTATGTACTCCTTTTCAAATGTTTAGGCACACTTATAATTTCTTCGTTAGCTAAACCACAGATTCAATCCTCTCTTTTTATATGCCTCATGTTTTTTTTACTAAGATTTGTTACAACCCCCATTAAAACATCTCTCAAATCTACTAGTCTTAGTACTATACATGTATGTCAAAAGTTAGAAAGTCTATGCATATTTACTATTGCAATCCGGAATTAAAACGTATCATATTCAGATTAGGTTCGAGTCTTATAAATGTCACTTGAATAAAAATATGGAAATATCCAAATAAGAACACAAATACAGAATTATATCGAGGATTTCTAGCAAACTTAACAAAGCAAACCCAGTGAAATATATAGTACACAACATATCATTAGCAAAACGCAACAACACAAGTGTGGAATTTTGACTACGCGTACTAGTTATTGACTAGCCACAATATGCGATATATTATATACGGAACACGCAAATTCCGCATTTATAAGGTAGCTTTTACCGCCGATATTTACCATTTTGTTTACAAATTAAAAATACTGTTTATCATTACACAAAATTGAGAGTTAATTCATAAGGTACCTGGTTAAAAAATATATACATTTAAACCCACCTTGGTCGATAGACATGCACGAGTTTCATACAATTAATGACAATTGGTTTAAAAAATGACACAAAAATACGGTCTGCAAAACTACGTCAATATTTTCGGCATGACAATATTTTATTTAAAATTACAGCTTTATGTAATCCTTAATGCTTTCTGTAAAGACACTTCGATCTTTAACTAACTTTTTTTGTATGTTTTCATATTCAAAATTGACTTTCTAACAGCCTGTACTTGTTGAGGAAAACAGGACGCCCTCACAAAAAGCAAAATGTCACAAATTGTGACCACAATTTGAATGTAGAATGATTTTCCCCCCAAAAAGTAATACTAAAAATAGCCTTATTATAGGTGCATTAAACTTCGTTATTGAAGACTTTTAAACCTCTGATATCCTACTATTAAGACGATAAAATGCATACACAGAAACAAAACTTACAAATTAATTTGAACTTGTTTTCGCATTTTTTTTTTTTATATCGACTGAAGTTTTCAGCGACGGATTTGGGTATGGGGGGGGGGCGTTAATTGAATTAAATGTCATGCAAAGCAAGGCAAAAAACATTATGGGTTAAAACTTGCGGTGATTTTTTTTCTTATCGATTTAGGGGGGGGGCGTACGCCCGGCACGTCAGTCCTTGGATCCGCGCCTGGTTTTTGCTACTGGCTTCATAAAAAAGGGGATTATTTGTGTATATTTATCTTTTGCAAAGTATTTTTTGCTCGCATAATTAGCGAAAATAAATCGGTTAATAGTATTGGTAAAATTAAGTTTTAATAATATTAATGATAAGCATTACTTTTTTACTCACCCATTAATATGAAACTCAAAGGTTGTCAAATAATTTTGTCGATCCGCTTCTATCGCCATAAAACGTACAAATCTCAATACACATCTTTGTATTTAGTATCAGGCGCATAATGATGTTTCATAACCCAACATCTTTAAATGTGCTAATAAGAAGTGCTAATAGACATTTAAAATTGAAATTGCTTTGTATTGGAATCAACAAGACCAGAGTGCTAATTTTGAGATAAATTATTATCTAAGTAAAGGTCAGGTTGAAGTCTCACACCTACGGCATATGTTTTCATTACCTGACAAAGATTTAATTTGTACGCAGCAGCCGAAGGGATGTTGCCACAGATGAAAGGAAAGTTGACAATTCTGAAAGAAAATCATCACGTTTGTCTTAAAGTTTGGTCAATAGCTTTCCTTTACCATCGATTTCTAAGTGTAGGTCAAGATATGAGGCTGACTTCACAGTGTCTGTAGTATCCTTTATCTCAAGTTCTTTGGTGTAGATGCGATGTATCAAATCTCCGAAATTAGGATTGTTTAAAGATAATACGTCATCTATATAGCGGACACTGAGCTTGAAGGATCTAGCCAAACGATATTCTTTCTTTCGGATCAGATCAGCTATAAAGTCAGCCTCATAAGAGTGAAGAAATAGGTCAGCAAGTAAAGGAGCACAATTTGTTCCCATTGGAATGCCGACCGTTTGTTGAAAAACACGTCCATCACACTGGACAAATATGTTGTCGATTAAAAATTCCAGCATTTTGTAAACATCTTCCTCTGCATATTTGGAAGATGATTTGGAATTATTTCTTATAAAGTATGAGGAATCTCTACCAAAAACTACATATTTGTATTTAGGTGTACCATCTTTTTTGGAAAAACAACGATGTATGATGTTTTTAAGTCGGGATTTTAACTGAGTATGGGAAATAGAAGTATACAGTGTTGAAAAATCATAGGTTTTAATGCTATTATATTCAGATAATAGTCTTGAACTGATTGTCTCCCAAAGATCTTTCGAGTTTTTCAGGATCCACATTGAATTAATACCACTACGGGATTAACAAGTGTTGTGGTAGGACTGGTGACCCTCTTTGATGTGAGTATAGAAGTTAAAAGTTTTGAAAGAGGTTTTGTGGTACATTTTGCAGATCCAGCTATGAAATGTTGTTTGTATGGATTCCGGTGAAGTTTAGGAATCCAGTACATAGACGGTAAATCACAATCATCGTCCTTGGTAGAGACCAAAAGAGGATAGCACAGATTTATGGTTTTCCACAATCTCTTCTTTGGAGAGGGTGGTAGTAGTATAGGTCTTATCACTGCTATTATTTTCTACGTCTACCTCTGATAATAAACATTGGATATAAAACGTTTTGCAGACAAAAACAATGTTGTTTTGGGCTTTGTCTGCTGGTACGTTTTTTGTTTGTTGTTTGTTGGGGTTTAACGTCCGAGCAGCAATATTTCAGCTATATTCAGACGATGAACATGAAATGGATGATAAAATGAACATGAAATGAAAAAAAAAGGATGGGACACAAGGACAATAGGGTCGACAAATTTTGATTGCCACTGGAAAAAGGGGGGATGGGTAAGGTCGGACAATTTAGCCTCCTGTGGCGGAGCGCAAAGGTTCCTAATCCTATCGAATACCACAGCAGGGTTCTTTAACGTGCGAGGAACGTGGCATCTTTCCCAACACGGTGCACCACTATGGTTTGCGGTCAGGTTTTCCGTATTATCGCCTGACAACCCCAGCATGTAACACGCCAGGGGTACCACATTCCACCACCTGGGGCACACATCCCAGTTGCTCTGTGGGCAGAGCGCCTAGCCCCCGGCTAGGTTTCTGAGCACTATTTAGTCGCCTTATACGACAAGCTTAGCGCTGCTGCAGACCTATTCTTTTAACACCCGGACCTGCACGGGGCGTCTGCTGGTACGACAACATATTTGTCATGTATAGTAGACAATGTTTTTGCAACATCGGGGTCTTTGAAAATTGACGTAGCCTTGGCATTGTTTCCATATGGGCAAGCAATTAAAAACTGGCTCACATGCAATGCAATTTGTTGTGCCGATGCTATCAATCGCTTTATAGAGGTTTTGTATTATCATTATTCAAGTTTTAGTTACACACTTGATTTAAGTTTATAACATGGCAAAGTAAAATATGTTTACTGATACTTTGACCAATTTCAACTTTGTAAATTGTTTTGGAATAGAAACCCTACGCACAGAGTTTGTTCTGGTAATAGTAATAGTCTTAATCTGAAAATTATTCATGTTTAAGCAAGTTATTTATTTTTTTAAAGAGAATAACGAGTTCTTTCACTATACTCAATTATTCTATCTTGGGTAGATTCAATGGTTCAGTAGTCGCATTTTTAATGGTAATTCTTTTCTATACAGAGTCACTTGTCTAAACCCATTCCTATATAACTTTGATGTTGTACATTGAAGGTCGTTGTTTGGTTTACCCTGTTTAAAAGGGATTTTCAAAATTTGATCTGGTTAATTTTGAGAGATTTAGGACTTGTTGGGAGGGTTGGATTAGACAGGTTTTTATATTTTAACCAAAAATTGTAAGATAAAATCAATTGCAATACCTATTTGCAAGTAACAACTAATTAATTGATTAACGGAAACTAAGGTGACCTAACGTTACTAACCTCACTTTTCAGGAGATGCCTTTCAGTCCAGCAAATCAATTGCAAAGAAATTCGCCAGTTTTAGTAGGAGATGTTAAGAGAAATAAAAGATTCCGTCTGTAGGATTACTCTGTTTGAGTCAGAGTATTGAATTGATTTTAGAACCTTGGATCTTATCTTTTTGTATTTTTCGTTTGGTTATTTTATTTAAATGCGAGTGTGGTAAAGCTGAATTTAATCTATTATCTGCCACATCAAATGACAAATAAAATAAATTGAGGTCATTTTATTTATTCAAAACATCATTTTATTCTAAGAATTAAAAGAAAAACCTCATTAAAGGTGTATTTTGTGTTAAAAAATTATGATTTCCAACTTTTTATGCAACTGTATTTGAAGGAGTAACCATTCATCATCAGCATACGAAGCATATGCATTGGAAATTCAAGTTAAAAAAAATGGAAAAAAATATATGAGAAGTACTCAAAAGCAGAGAAAAATCAAAACTCGGAAGCCAAGTTCGGAATATAAAACCATTTTACGTAAGCATTTTAAAAAAACGAAACCAAAGGAATTCAAACGATGATAAAAAAGAACAAAATATCGATATTACAAATAGACAAAGAAAATACACAAACACACAACCAAAATAACATACAGATAGGAAAAAAATGACCACCGGACTCCACTAAGAATTAAAGCAGGTGAACCAGTAGAGTATCTGTTCTACAGGCTGCATCTTCTATCCTGAAAATCTTAAAATCATCAACCAACAAAGGGAATGTAGTAGGTAACTCGTTCAGGTTGTTTATATACGTATTCACGAGTTCTTTATTTGTATTTGTTCGGCTATTTTGGTTTGTTTTTTTACCGGTTTTCAGGCAATTATAACATTTGACATATTTCTTTTATTTTGTTTCATATTTTGAAATACGCAGAAAATTGCCAATACACATTGATTGATAAAAGTACTCTTCATATAGCATGTATTTCATCGACTCATGAATCACTGTGTATAAAAGCCGAGTATCCAATGAGATAATCTTATTTTAGTCATATGCACAGTAAATAAATTTATTTTCTATACATAATGTACAAAACAGTTGACATATCAGTACATGGACCAGGTTACAAAACACACCCAAAAAGCGATTCTGCAGACATACATAGGTGGATAGATATGCATATTAGAAACATATATCTGCCTGTAGTAAAAAAATAATAAATAAATAAATAAATAAATATGGAAACCAGGGTCTAAAAATAGACCAGAAATTCATTTCTAAGTATTCGTTTTTGAAACATTTTCTTCCATCCAAGGAAAACAAATTCTTTTTGTTATTTTGTTTATACAAATGGTAATAAACGAATGCAACGTAATCTTTTTTACTATTAGTATATAAAAAAGATGAAATAAAATTCAACGTTTTAATATATATAATATGATGAAGGTGAAACCTTTTAACGCTCCCGAAGAAACATTAATAAAAAAACAACTTTAATAATTTTTATCAGCTCTGATTTGATGATTTAAACATATTTTATTCAATAAAAAAATTGAGAAGAATTGGATAGTAAGGCCTCTCCATACAAAGCAACATATGCAACATGCAGATAGAAGATATTCACATGACTTGAAAACACACACACACACACACACACACACACACACACACACACACAGATATATATATATATACAACGTCTCAGAAGATATGTAAACGTATAGAAAATTCCCAACGATGTTAGAGTTGCCATGCTGTGACATCTATGGCAACACCACCTGCACTAAGTCTAGCTTTCGCTGGCCCGGTCATTCCTCCTCGTAGGATTAATCTAGGGCTGTAACTTAGTACACGATCTATGGTAGTACGGGACAGTTTATTTTAGGTGTTATTATGTAGGATAGATAATCAAATTAATGATGCATGTCACAACAAATCAATATTATACAAACATCTCAGAATGTAACGACTCTATATTGATTTGTTGTGACATGCATCGGTACGAGTTCGAGTTCCGCGGAGGGAACGACAAAACTTTGCTTCGCAAATTTTACAGTTCTAACATCGTTGGGAATTTTTCAGACCCTTCTATAAGTTTACGTTATCTTCCCTGTATCAATTTGATCCTCTATCCTACATAATAACATTTAACTGAATTGTCCCGTAACTTAGTACACGATGTATGGTAGTACGGGACAGTTCATCTAGGTGTTATTATGTAGGATAGAGGATCAAATTAATGATGCATGTCACAATAAATCAATATTATACAACGTCTCAGAATGTGACGACTCTATTCTCTGCACTGCTCCATCGGATCAAATTGATACAGGGAAGATAACGTAAACTTATAGAAGGGTCTGAAAAATTCCCAACCTAGCTGGCCGAGTGGTCTAGGGCGCTGGACTTAGTGCAGGCGGTGTTGCCATAGATGTCACAGCTGTACGAGTTCGAGTCCCGCGGAGGGAACGACAAAAATTTGCATCGCAAATTTGACAGTTCTAACATATTTGGGAATTTTTCAGACCCTTCTATAAGTTTACGTTATCTTCCCTGTATCAATTTGATCCGATGCAGCAGTGTAGCGAATAGAGTCGTCATATTCTGAGACGTTGTATAATATTGATATGTTGTGACATGTATCATTAATTTGATCCTCTATCCTAATTAATAACACCTAGATGAACTGTCCCGTACTACCATACATCGTGTACTAAGTTACAGCCACAGATTAATCCTACGAGGAGGAATCACCCGGGCAGCGAAAGCTATATTTTAATATAGCCTAGTTGGCCGAGTGGTCTAGGGCGCTGGACTTAGTGCAGGCGGTGTTGCCATAGATGTCACAGCGGTACGAGTTCGAGTCCCCCGGAGGGAACGACAAAAATGTTACAGTTCTAACATCGTTGGGAATTTTTCAGACCCTTCTATAAGTTTACGTTATCTTCCCTGTATCAATTTGATCTGATGGAGCAGTGTAGAGAATAGAGTCATCACATTCTGAGACGTTGTATATATATATATATATAAACCAAAAAAAAAAAAAAAAACGAATGCAAAAATATTGTTGTTCCCAAAATTGTTACATTAATATTCTCTGCTAATTATTATTCTTTACCCTGCATAGCATGGATATATTTATTTCATATACTTTTCGTTATTAATTATAGCTTAGTGACTGCTTTATAGTGATTGAATTCTTAAGTAAAAACTTAGTGCTATGATGTGCTAGACGTATTGTTAATTTTGTGATTTTGCTAAAGAAGTCCAAAATTATGAATGAAAGAGTATTTTGTTTGTTAATTCTAAAATTTAAATTTCTTGTCTTCTCAAAAAACAAATCATGAACTCTCTAGTATGAATTTCATTTTTAACAGTATCTCGGCCAATCATATTCTTAACTTCCACAGTAACATACAAATCATACTCGTAATGTTTTGACCTCAAAATGTAAAGGATAAATTATCAGATTAAAACATTTTTCTGGTTTTGTGTCGCCTCGGCAAAACATTTAATTCTCTGAATATCTGGTCACCATGCCATTGTTATGTACGACAATCGGTTGTTTTGTCACTCCGTCATAATTAAAATATCTATTCTTTCTAACATTTCTGAGAAAGTCCGTAAGTTTTTCGAATTATTTCCGTCGGTTAAAATTGCTACGATACTGTCAGTACTCCCTAAGTAGTACATCATATGGGCATTGACGGCGATTCCTTTTGGATAAAATGAAAAATCTGGCGACCTTAGCGTGTATAGGAACTTACACTTAAAATCAAGGACATTCAAATAATTCGAAAAATGAGTTGTAAAACAGATCCTATTGTTCTCTGCAATTACTATTGAGTCGTCACGGACGGAATGGTTTATATGTACATACCTCGTTCCTTTTCGTTTGAAATTTTCCTCAACTAAACCAATGGAAGGCATACAAAAAACTATTTTATTATCTATAAATGCAAACTTCTTGATTCACAATCCAGTTGGCAAAGATTTTGTTACTTTGGATCTAGAAACGTTTATAAAGGAAATAGTTTGCCGCTTAGGATTAGATACGCCGACATGGTCGTCGTCGAATACCGCTACATCATACGCATCGTAACCTCCAAAATGGACCTTAGACACAAAGCTACCTTCATTGCCGAAATGGTTGGCATCTCCATTCATATTATCAATAATAATCATATCTCCATTTTATTACGTACAGACTTCTCTCGATCTTGAAACTATATTTAAAGTTCAGTGTCATCGGAATATTTCGTGGTGCAATCACTTGGGCCTGTTTCACCTCTTCTGGTTTTATAGGGACGATGCTAACTGTCGATGTTAGCCTAGAATGTGTATTTTTGATTGCCCCAATTGTTTTCACTTTATCGGTTATGTCATTTAAAACTGCAATTTTATGACATTTTTGTGTGAGTAGTATCTATGCATTTTATACATATTGGCTTGTCATGTTCGCTACAAAAATATTGGTTAATTTCGTACTGCGTTTGACAGAAAGCCTAGGATTCAAAAGGAAGGGCGGTAGCTTGGTAAATTCATCACATGGTATGGTGCTATGGTGTTTTGACAATTTTGACAATTGATGATGCCTACTGCATGATGTGCATAAAGCCTCCTCACACTCTGGGCACCATGTCATGGGGTTGGATATCCTTTCTTGTTGCTCACAGATACTGCATATTGCGTCAATCATTCACCCTTAAAAACATTTAAGACATTAAATGAGTTTTTAAAACACAAACATACGCATGCTCCGCGTGGAGTGTTACGGTTTTTTTTTGTTCTGCAAAAAATGGTAAAATGTAGTGAATAAAACCCATATTGTGTGAAGAGGTTCGTCAGACCATGTCGTTAGAAGTTATACATCAGATCCAAAGAAGAAAATATGCTTAAAATGATTTGACTGAAAGATCAGTGTTATATTGTTTACAACTACGTGAGTAATTTTCACTTGTATACGTATTACACGTACATGTATTACATACCATGTGACGAGACAATAAATAGAACATAAACAATAACAAATACAATATCGAACGCTAAACAAATACACAAATGAACCCGTCCGTATACCGGTCTACTCCAGACTCGAGACTTCGTCGACATAGTAATCCCACACCGCCTGAACCTGATCAACCATTAAAGTAATCCTGTCCCATGAGTTCTCAAGGCTATATACCCCCTAGCCCCGAATATGGACAAACTGGTAGTCCCTTACAAAATCAGCAATACTCGTCTCCGCCACCCATGGCTACAACCTACGCCTTACACCCTAGTGATATTACGAATATTTTAATGCAGTTGAAAACTGCTCTTCACGAGGAACTACAAACTACCATAACGAATATTATAAAACAGGAGGTCGACATTGCTCTAAAAAATGCATTTCATACATATACTGAAGAAATTGATCAATTAAGAAATGAGAACATCAAACTTCGAGATGACTTGGATGCTCTCGAGCAATATGGCAGACGTAAGCTAATGCGATTCAGCGGTATAAATGAAGAAAATCTGAAGATACTACTGCAATTGTAACTGAAATCCTCAAAGCAATCGATACTTACTTTTCGACTGGTGACATCATCAGATCGCATAGATTGGAAAATCCGGTTAGGAAAGATCGACAAGGTCGAACTGTACCACCGAGGCAAATTATTGTCCGAGTAAAAGATCCGCTCACCAAAAAACGCATTCTAAAAGCAAGCAAAGCTCTAAAAGAAAACCCATTGCCAAGCAGCCTACCCAGTTATCTTCCCACCTGTCACCCCACGTCAAGAACATATAAACTAAACAGTTCCAAATGCAGAAGGACTTATTGATACTGTATCCTAACTTATTTTAACTAGTTTATAGACACTACTGAATTCAGTGTTTACAGTGTGTCTAATTGACCGTATGATTAGTTGATTTACCATGACAATGAGTTGTGTTTATTCTTCAATTGTTGTGAACGATTAACGGTGAATTAAATTTTGGTTACATTATCTGACTTTAAACTACCTGTGACCAAGTGGGGCTCGATAGCAATTAATGGCCCAAAGAAAACATGAATATGGAATTACTTTTAATCCAGATTCAGAAGACCTTGAAAAGATCTACAAAATAAGAACAAAGAGACATATAAATACGCATACAAATCAGATTGCATTTGCATGTTCAAAACAAATTGAACACATAAATAGAGCACAACTTAGCCATCAAGCAGTTAAATGTAACAGTTAACTATAATACTACACAAAATGACCATTAAAGCTCGTTATATAAGTTCTAACTATAACAAGGTACATTAGCATCAAATCAATTAAACTGACTCAATGATATTCAAAATCAAAATAATAAAAAAATCAAAAAGAAACTTGCTAAAATCTCTAACTTGCGAAATGCCAATACGAAAAATGAAAAGTGTATGGAAAAATGAACATCATAAATACCTTATCTGCTGGTTGTACTGCTTCCAAACATGTACATCTTGGCCTTCGAATTCCACATTGAAATGCTGTACAAAACTCTGAGTATTTATACCAAAATAAAATACTACTCTCGAGTGGAAAAATAAGGACATCCAAAACCTAAGTATAATTTAATCAGTGACAGTCAGTGAGCAGATTTTAGGCACAATGTGAAGTAAATGCAAAATGCAATGAAGCTTATAGTTACTCAGACCACTGTAGAGAACAGATCATATTTAAAGAAATGAAATATAATGGAAAACATAACTATTAAACTAATAAAAAATCAGCTTGTCCACATAATCCCCAGCTGACTGATTATCGTCTCGATAAACAATGGAAAATCTACTCCACATACTCCCTTCAGTAAGCGGAATATTAGCAAAATGTAAACACATACAATCATCAAAACCAAAATGACAAATGAAAAAGCAAATAAAAATAAAAAAATGGTAGTCAAAAATAATAACTACTTATAACAGAACATACTGATAAATAATACTAAATATAATTAGCAGCACATGGTAGTCTATTCGGATTCGAATATTTACCAGAATTAACTCTTGTACTACGTCTTGGAACAATTTCAACATCATCACAATCACTGTCACTCGAGTTGTACGGAGAATGTTCATCAGAATCTGGCTGACATTTCAGCACATGTCGATGATTCAACGTCATTGAGATACCAGCTCCATCACTAGGCTCGACGACAACCGTATTTTCAGATGATTTGACCACTCGGTAAACGGTAGAGTCCCAAGTGTCCTGGATCTTGTTACGTCCATAAACACCACGGTTTTTGATGTAAACTGAATCTCCGACACGGATTTCAGGATTAAATCGTCTCTTGTCGTGTTGTTTCTTCCCGTACGATGCACGGTCTTTCATCTGCTCCCCAGCTTTTTGGTGAGCATACCGTAAGCGATTCTGGTGTTCCGTAATCCATTCATCAAAAACAACTTCAGACTCATTAGAATTATTATTACCCAACAAAACTGCTAATTTCGGATTTCGACCAAATAATAAGGCGTATGGACTGTAATTAGTTGATGAATTCATTGACAAATTATACGAAAATACAAGTTCAGGTAAATATTTGGGCCAGTTTTTCTTTTTGTCAACAGGTAATGATTTTAAAAATTTATGCAAAGTTCTGTTAAATCTTTCACAATGAGCATTTCCTTTTGGATGATACGGTGTAGTACGTGTGCGATTAATGTTGTACAGTTTACAAAGCTGGCGAATAACGTCTGATTCGAAATTACTAATAACTGTTCTGTAAATTGCCAATTTCACCTTTGTCAAAAGTTGGTAAATTTGTATGAGCTTCTTTAACGAAAACATTTTGTGAGTCATTATATTTAACATTTTGAACTTCACTACCTGGAATTGCTGTACCAGTAGCAAATTTCTGCAACAAAGTTTTAACATCTTCGGACTTCGCAAGTTATATCTTATCATGTGCTCTAGACAAAGCATCAGCATTTAAATTATGCTTTTGTTGTCTATACCTGACATCAAAATCAAAAACAGCTAACCGTGACAGCCACCTCTGTTCCTGAGCTGAAAGTTTGGACATCTGCAAATAACACAATGGATTATTATCTGTGTATATAGTGAATTTACGGCATAACAGATAATCTCTGAATTTTTCAGTTATCGCCCAAGCTAATGCCAAAAGTTCTAACTACCTGGAACTGTAATTGTTCATATTTCTCTCGTTTGGTCTTAATGCTCTACTCGCATAAGCAAGAACTTGCAAATTCCCTTCAACATATTGAGATAGCACGGCACCTAGACCTTGCATACTTGCATCTGTTTCCAAAACAAACGGTTCATTGAAATTTGCATAAGTCAAGTTAAGGTTTCGAATGCTTTTTGACAATGAAGCATTTTGAAGGCTTCAGTTTCAGTCCATGTTGTCTTAAACGCTGAAAAACTACTTCAAGACGCTTTAAATGATCATCAAAAGTACTTGCAAATGTTATAATTTCATCAAGAAATACAAGCAAAATTTGAAACAGTTCACTTCAAAAGCAATGCTGCATTAGCCTCTGAAATGTAGCCGGCGCATTACAAACTCCGAAAGGCATGCGCACATATTTATACAATCCCATGGGAGTAGTAAATGCAGTTTTCTCATATCATTGTCACTCATGGCAATTTGGTTGTAACCGGAAGTTAAATCCATCGTCGAAAACAGGTTAGCTCCACTAAGAGCATCAAACGATTCTTCAATTCGCGGAAGAGGAAATGCGTCTTTGTGAGTTTTTGAGTTTAGTAACCGGAAATCAACACAGAGCCTCAGAAAGGTATCTTTTTTTCCCACCAAAGCGATTGGTGATGCATAAGGACTAATGCTTTCTCGAATGATCTTATTTTCGAGTAACTTTTTGATATGCTTCTTAACTTCCTCGTATTGTGTTGGCGGTATACGACTGCATGGTTGCCCAATCGGATTATCATCTTGTAACCGAACTGTATGTTTGACAGAAGTAGTGAAACCTACATCATTATCATCTTTCGAGAAAACATCTCTGTATCTATAGAACAAATCATGAAACGCGTTCAACTCAACTTTGCTAACAGAAAGATGACCCATATCAGCTGGCATTTTAAATTGTTCATAATCAATATCCTTGTCAAAATTCGGAAAATCAGAAGACGGTAAATCATTATTGACAATAATTTCTTCAACAGAATCAGTTCGAACAAATTCGATATGTTTACAATTACTTTGCTCAACTTCTCCTTTCAAAAGAATACCAACTCTAGTTTTTGGTGCAATATAAATATCATCACTGCCTAGGTTTGCGACTCGAAATGAAAAATGACCATTTTTGACGGTTACAAAAGTGTGTACTACAGTAAATGCACTAGGCAAATGTCCGCTAGATTTAGTAGTTCTATTAAGGCATCATATTGTATGGGAAGATTAGGTCCTGTGCCATATAAAATAACAACAGACGAAGCAGGTATACGTATAGGAGAACTAGCGCATACTTTGGCATAGCCAATAGTGTTTAAATGTTCATCTTTAATGCAAGTTTTAAATTGTTCCTTAAGTTTTGAATTTTCTGCAATTGTATCTACCTCTTCACAAAAATTCATACCAAAATCATTTTCTAAAATGTTTTAACATTTAATGTTTAATATTCATACCTAATAGTCCTGGCATGGATTCTTTTCCTCTTCTTGTGACCGGATCAGTTGACTCTTTAACAATCAATACACCACAGCTGTCCCATGTGTTTAAGTCTGGTAAAACGAGTAAAACAGAGAGTCAACAATTCATGCATTTGTAAATTATTTAACCTTGTTTTGAAAAGTAGACTTAATAACTAAATTTAGTAATACATCCTTGTCAGATTGGATTTTCTAAGAAGTGTAGACCATCTGATTAAGTACTATTATTGACAAGTAAATAATAAAAAGGGGGAATAATGTTGTTGATTCCAAAACAAAAGCTTTTTATAAAGTAATACATGCAGAGATTAAATGTAAACTTTTATCGAATAATACATTTGGAAAGTTTTATTCTATCATCGAAGAAATGTATAGTAAAACCGACCTATGTGTAAATATTTGTGTATAGATTGACTCCATGTTTCAAATCTCCCCTTGGTGAGAGACAAGATTTTGTTTAAAGTCAAAATATTTTCAAAATATTTATAAATGATCTAGCAGACAAGTCCTTACCATGTCCTGATCATTTTTTGTTAATAATCGAAGGATGAACTGTCTAATGAATGCTGATTATGTTTATGATTATGATGATGACGGTTTGCAAAAGAGAATGGATACATTGTATACTTTTGTGAAAAATTGTGTTTTAATATCAATTTTAATCAGACAAAAAATTTTAACAAATCAGTTATTTGTTTTTTTTCAAATGCCCAATTTGTTCCAGATGGAACGAACATGCATGTGCACAGTTCTATAAATATCTTATACTTATATTTTCATGTAGTTTTCAATTCAAACAACATAAATACGACTTATACAAATATCACTTAAAAAGTTACAGAGGTGTCTATCTTCCTCTTATCCTAGGATTACAACCTTTATACATCGGTATGATCATACCATACGATAAAACCTATTCTTTTGTATGGTTCTGAATTTTGGGAATGTTTGCTACTGATTCTGCTGCATGTAAGAAAAGAAATGAATATATTCTAGAAAAAAGTCTTTTCTCAAGATACTACATTAAGAATTGAAACTGCAATATATTCAACAATTCCTATAGATATATATGATTGTTTAACTGTTTAAACTGTACAACCAATAAAGCGTCATTTCGTAATCGAATGTCCATTCTAAATAATTTGAGGGATGACCTCTTTCAGTATATTTCTAGCACTTAGATGAATATTCATATTTTCTGGCTATTAACACCAAAAAATTATAACTAGCTCCTTTGACCTACGAAGAACAGGACTTGATTCTTTAATATTTGATAGCAATTTGTTTTTTATATGGCTGTGATTCTGACTGAGGCTTATGATGATATTATGATACATGAATAGTACTGTGTATTTTATTTTGTAGTACTTAATTACTTAATTTTACCGATCATTCTATATTTTACCTTGATTTATATGCTGTGGGCTCTAAAATTAGGAAAAAATAGATATTCTATTCTGTAATAATTACAGGTATTACAGTTTTTCACTTTAGATTAATGTGCTAATGAAATCCTGCACAGTCCAAGGGACAAGCTTTACACTATATATAAATCTTACAGTCCAGGTTTAGGTAGTTTCAAGTACAACTTCTATTTCATTTAAGACCTGTATAGTCCAGGTTTATACAGTCAAAGGTACAGCAGTTATTTCATTTAAAGCGTGTATAATCCAGGTTTATGTAGTTTTAAGGGAGCAGCATTAATTGAATTTGAAGCCTGTATAGTCCAAATTTAAGTAGTTTTAAGTACAACATATATTTTATTTAAGACCTGAATCGTTCAGGTTTATACAGTCAGAAGTACAACAGTTATTTCATTTTAAATCTGTATAGTTCAGGTTATGTAGTTTCAAGGGTGTGGCATTCATATGATTTAAACCCTGTATAGTCACAGTTTAATTAGTTTCAAGTACAACATTTATTTCATTTAAAACGTGTATAATTCATGTATATTCAGTCAGAAGTACAGCACTTATTTCATTTTATAATTGGTATAGTTGTATTTGTAAGTCCTTTCTTGAATTTCTTGGGTCCGCTTCATAAAGCTTTTCAAATAGATAGGTTTCTCAACTCAGATTTTAACCAACCAAATCACTAGTAATAAAAAAATTGAGGAAAATCCCAATTTGAGTTTCTTTGTGAAACCCAGACCCAGAGCATAGAACAAGGCTAGCTTATCATGCTTAAACAATCAAAGAATGCAGTAAATCTGTGTGCCAGGAAGACCTTTGAAATTGTAATGTTGTCAGGGAACGTGATGAAATAAATGCACAAGGAAATGTGGCTTGCGTTACTTCAGGTGAAAGATAGAAAGGATGATGTCACCCAGCTAAATAAACAAAATTATATAAGCAATACTAATTATGCAAAAAAGTCCTGTGGACAAAATCTGTCGCTAACCAACATGGCGTAGAAACCATGAACATCCAAACAAATGATTAACACATCCGTTGCCAACGTAACAATATATGCTGCTGGTCAATTTCAATTGATGGGGAAAAAATTGTTTTTATATACACAAAGGCATTATCAATGTACCTTATAACCCACTGAAGTGTTAGTAGTGATTGCCAAACCATTGAACCAGTCGACTAAAACCCAGTGGCAAGTATCGAGTTAAAGTTCTTACAGTATATGTTTATGTTTACGTTCAAGTGGTATTTAAAAAGTCAATTAGTGTAACTACAAAAGTTATTGATGTTTATCTGTAACTTGTATCTTTGCTTTTCAAAGTGTTATATAAGATCTCCTTCAAACGAAATCCACAGCTATGCAATAAATGAACGCTTTTTCAAAAGGCATGCTTCACAATGAAGCAAGTAAAAAATATCACAGATTGTTGCTTTATCTTTTGCACATATTTGTTCTCTATAATTTATCAACTAATCCTGAATTAGGAAGCCTTAGATAATATACTATAAGGGCCAATGCAAACATTGCCTACAAACACCATAATCGTATTACTTATGCACATTTTCAATTCTATCTGAAATCTTATTAGGAAATCATCTGTAATCGTTAGAAGAAAATATCATTAAAAACTAATCAAGCGTTTATCAGAATAGTTTTTGCTTTCTTTTTGAACTTTTTTTTTATAAAGTGTGCTTAATATTTCCCTTTCAATACCAATTGATTGTGACTAATACAGTTCATTTACTTGACTAATATGTACAAAATATGGACAACAGATTTTGCCTATACATTCTGTTGATTTCTGCTAGAATCTTGATTCCCTTGATTACTCTTTCAGTGTATTTCTTATTTGCAGGAAGCACGAAAAAGCTACATGAACACCAAACGTAAATATTTCTTTAAAGGAAAGCTGGAAAATAAAGTGCAACTGAAAAAAAGAATCTGCCTCGAATGTGACCTAATGTTGGACAAATTCATTGTTCAAATGACAAAACACGATTCAGTGTAACAAAAACCATTAAGTCTTAACGACTTGTGTATGCCACATGGTTAAGCAATGGAAAAATTGCAAGTTCAACTTTATGACTCTGATAAGTGATTTCATTACTCGATTTAATTGAAATTGAACAAGGTTGCTATTGTATCAACTTATCAAAGAGTAACCAAGGAACCAAGGTTATAGCGGTAATCAAAAGAATGTAATCCAGGGACAAAGACCAGACATGGAAAACAGACATACACAACAAAGAACATAAAGTAACTAAAATCATACATACAAAGTAACAAAAGTAAATGAGGAACTCGGAAGCGTGAACAATAGAATGGTTCGCTGTGGGACAACGCACACTGACTGAGGTCGCATTTTCATTTTGTAAAAATACAATTTTAAGATTGGTGACACATGTGATACAAATTGGCTTATGAAACTAAAATTCTGATTAATTTTTTGATTCAGTCGTATTTCGCCCATAAACTTCATCTTAATAGTCAATCTTAGCTACTGTGTGACGTAGAACGTTTAAAAATATATATGGTATCTATTTGGCATTGTCTTTTTCAAAAGAGTAAATATATTTTTTGATTAAATGTTTATTTTATTTGCTGATATATAACTATTGAAATTAAGCGTCAATATCTGTAAATTGAACGACCTTTAACACTGCTAAATGCACATAAATTACTGTATCAATAAACAGATGCATACGTGTTTTGTAATTGTTAATAGTTTACTTATTACATGTTAAAGTAAAAGTTAAACTACAAAATATACATGACGTCACTACGGCCACCTCGTGTAGAAAGCAGGTGCTGTCAAATGTATGGTGATAACAAAACTAGAGAACTAATAAACTCTAGACAATAGTCAAATTTAACTCAAACAGGAAACTTTGTATAACTAATGGCAAGAATTTGATAAAAACATTTGTTTTTTTTACTTTTGTTTTAATGGTCTATTCCCCAAATACTTTGATTTCACTCAAATTAAGAATGTTCCGATGTCCATTTGATATCTGTAATTTCACATGTCTCCTGACCTGCCTGCATTTGATAACTATGTGTTGCATGGTAGCCCCTGGACCTACAAATAGTTCACAATGGTGTATGAAGTGAAGGTTGTTTCCAACTGTAACTTCAAGGTTACACAGTCTATTTTCTGAAACGAAAGGTATGGTGCAGAAGTGTGGGTTATTAAACATATAATTCAGACCAATCAAATGATGCTTCGTGTACTTCAACTACAATAGAAGACATTTAAGCGCCACTGGACTATATGTGGCATTTATACAGGGTAAACAAGATCTAAAAAGAGTTTAAATAAAATCAATGCCGTGCAAAGTAAAACCATTATGACAATTTATAAGGAAAATGGATATGGTGAAAATATCAAGGAGACAACAAACTCAAGCCTATCCATTGGTCTTCAATTAACGACGAGAAAACCCTCACATCACAAAGCAGGCTACAACTGGTCCCAAAACAACTTTATTCACAGGTACAGTGAAATAGTTGCCTTTATATACTCGTCAAGCAATATAAATTAAACCAAAAGTGAAATTTAAACAAAATATACAGAGGCCAGAAATTCCAGAAATGGCCAGGCAACTAAATGCGGCGTGGTTAAAGTACTTTGGCTTGATCACAACCCTCACCCCTGTAAAATTAGCCACTGTAGAAAATTACTACACACTTAAACATACCTAATATTAGTTCAAAAATATCTAAGTCTCTTGTTTAAGCAAAAATAAAGAAACTAATTATAAGTAACACATAAAGGACCACTTGCAATTAATAGGCTTCAAATCTGAATTTTAAAAGGTGTAGACTTATTTAAAAATATGTTGTTTATACTTTTGTTATATATAGAAGTTTGAATATTTGTTTTCAAAAAAAAAAAAAAAACGTTCCGTTTCGTAATTGCTCTCAGCCAGTCATGTTGAAAGCGCGTCGGATGAAGCAGACAAAAAATACATTATCTACATATACAATATTTGAATGAAGGACTTTCACTCAGTCAATACGTTATATATGATATTGACCAAAGGATCCTCGGTCAATATAATCTGAACAGGTCCATATATAACGTATTGACCGTTAAAAGTCCATAATTGATAAATATATGACCTTTCTAAAAACATACTATCCTTACCACAACAGTCAAAGCGGTTAAAAATGTCAACTCTGCGAATTATGTACGACTTTTCCAGATCAATCCAAATGTACGGCAGACGTTGGTTCGTCGTATGGCATATCGTTCGTAAATATCCATCGACACATGAATCAGCACTTTGGTGTTCATATTGTGAACTCATCACAGCCTTTTTGTTAAAAGCCAAATTTCTATTTAATTGATCTGTATCATTACACAATTTTGCTTCGTGCAGATGGAAAATACTTTCAAAAGAAAAAAGAGTATAGTAAGTCGCAACATTTTACCAAGCCTTCATAGATACAATAACTGGGGACACGCTTCATAGAATGCGTGACTACATGTTGAATGGCACCAGATGTATATATTCGTGTCAACCTGATATCTCACTTATTTCAATCATTCATCAAATGATATCAGAATTATTTTGATATTATTATGAGCATAATAGCCAAACTGAAATACTTGTGTTTTCTTTTCTTAAATGCGCAAGGTAACTTGAACTTAATCAGAAATAGATTGCGGCTATAAGCAGGCGCTTGAGTAAAATACGTAAATTCGATATTTGTTTTACTTTGATCATAGCTACTAAAACAGTGTATGTTGAATTCAGACATACGTTTCATCCTCATGATAATTACAACAATAAAGAATAAAAACGAGTTCCCCAAAATTTGCCTATTTGCCAGTGCCAGTATATGTACTATTTCATTTTGCCTTACTCAATAATAAACCCGCCTAGTTGCTCAAACAGATATTGGACTGAAGAACACGATATATTTGCTGTGAAGAACATTATAGTGTGGTTCTTAAATTTCAACAGCTGCAGCAAATCCTACATAATATAAGTTGCTGAAGATACATAGGTACCTGTTCAACAAACTTCGATGAAGCTCAAAAAGCCAAAGTATCACTCATGAACAATAAAGCCTAAGAAATCGTTTCTATCAATTCAGTACTGCTTGAATCACACATCGACACATCTAGAAAAGTATTTCATAGTTTTTTAAGGAGAGAATATCACTTGTCTGGTCGGAAGGTTTAATTGTTATATTTCCGAAGAGATACTTTAAGTTATGACAACTGAAGCAAATTGAGTGTCAGTTCCAAGCAAAAGATTTTGTAAGACTATTCCTGCTGAAATTAATGATGAAGCGGACAACAAGATAAAAGAGGAACAAACTTGCTTAAGAAAGGATGAGGATTTTCACGATCAACAACAACGTTGGACACAATTTTTAATGTAATATTTCTTGATTTCTTTACTTCATTGACTTTAGGAAGGATTTTGACAGTGTTTACGGAGAAACATGTGAAAAATTATGGTAGCTTATGGAATATATACCAAATGTTAAGCACCAATTAAATGTGTCTTTGGCAATATTAATTCATAATTCCATAAGGAAATGGCATCGTCGGACCTTTCAGTGTTCGATCTGGTGTAAGGTGAGTGTGCATAGAGTCACCTCTTTTCTTTTCTGGTAATCATATTCGGGGTACCACGACAAACAAGTATCAGAAAGAGTAATGAGGGGAACCAATGTTATATCAGTAATCAAAGAGTAATCAAGGGAACCAAGGTTATAGCGGTAATCAAAAGAATTTAATAAAAGGACAAAGACCAGACATGGGAAACAGACATACACAACAAAGAACATAAAGTAACTAAAATCATACATAGAAAGTAACAAAAGTAAATGAGCAACTCGGACTGCACTAAAAACTGGGAGCATGGACCAGGTGCACCGGTAAGGTAAGCGTCCTCTGCTTTTCTAGAAACACCCGCCGAGTTGCTCATAAAATGTCAAGTCCGGGGTAGACAAACGAGGAAAGGAAAACTATGACCCGTTGAATAAATCAGTTTTCATGGTGCTGATGGATACACCATAACGATCCACGTACCGGTACAACGAAGATCTGTTGAATGTTGAAATATTTTGGCATGTATTTGATCAGGCTCTTGTTTTTGAGTTAGTCCGTATGCTATATATTAAAGAATGTAATACAGGGACAAGGACCAGACATGGAAAACAGACATACACAACAAAGAACATAAAGTAACTAAAATCATACATACAGAGGTACAAAGTAGCAAAAGCAAATGAGCAACTCGGACTCCACTTAAAACTGGGAGCATGGACAATGTATTTTAGTGGACAATGTTTAACAAACATGAAGAACTGGATTCCGCAAACGATCCGGCTTAAATTGCAATTTAAAAATTCATTTGCAAGAAAAAAGACAACACATGAATGTAACATTTTCAGAAACATATCTTGACTAATAATCAATTCATCATGAACCAATAGATACACCATTCCATCTGATTCCATCATAATAAATAACAACCGATTGCGACAGTTAATAAAAACATACCTAGGTAGTACAAAAACCTCTGACGGTGGCATCAAGAAAAATATCAATTCAAGTTACCCAAGTCACGATCAGTTTTTGTAAGATTTCAGTTCACCTTATAGTCAACAAACAGTATTGTAAAACCAGTGTTGTTGAACGCGTACAATTCGTGGTGTATCATCCAAAGCCATCTGTAGAACCTAAAAATTCAAAACAATCGCCTTCACAAAATTCATGAAGAAGATCAGATAACTTGAAACGGCGCTATGCTCCACTTTGGATGAAGGCCACGGGTTAGATAACCAAATAATTTTGCCGGTATGTAATGAATAGTCCCAATGTCATGTGATCCTATAAAACAAAGCATGCGAACTAGCGAAATGATGTTTAGTAAAAATAAGAAAAGCAGTTAAATTGGTCTGGAGATTGATGTACGCTTTTCGGATTATTAGTGATTAGAAAAAAAAACAAACCTGGTTTACTACATGTACCATGTCTAAAACTCATTAGAAGGATATTGTTCTTACTACTAAGTAAATGTTTATTTCCAAAGTCGTGAAAAATAACATTTTTGTCCAAATTAACTTTGATTTAATTTGATTGTATTTTTATTTTACCCGGGAATAAAGAACGATACGTTTTTTTTTTTTATTAAATAAAGGTAGAAGTTGGTTGAGATAAATTTATCCGTATTGCACCCTAGCTATTTTGGCTTAGTATTATCGGTCAATTTTCAACATGTCGTTCAGATATTGGTTCGCCATTTTAAGTTCTCATTATGCATGGAATGTTTTGTAACCACAAAACATTATAAAGCAGAATTGCCCATCATTTTCGAAAAACCTATATTGCTACATGGACAAATCTTGTATATAGAACACACACTGCTATTTATTACCTAACTTGGTTTCCTTGATTACTCTTTGGTATATTATAAGGAATGCGAAGTCGAGTCTTGAATCCCATATTACTACTAAACGTTTGCCTCACAAAACCATAAGCCTCTTTAATAGTTTATTATTAGTATGCAGCTTTAAAATAAGTTGTATTTAACGAGAATGATATTTTGAATATGTCAGAGAGACAACCTTTGGGGGATAGACAAAAAGGGCAGCTCAAGGCCATCAATGTTTTTTTTCTTTTGTGGTCAGCGTGTTCAACTAATGGTCTAAAACTTTCATAGATATGGTACATTTAAAATTTCTTGAAATGGGTGGGGTGTAATATCAGGTGCTCCAGAAGGGTAAGCTTGTCCTGCCTTGACAGAGGCTACCCGTCATTTTGCAAGCAAGTATAATCCAGTGATTGTCCAGCAACAATAATGCTGCTCCCCTACACGAGTCACACAGGGGTTCCATCAAAACAACTCACACTTGGGCGATATCATTCAATTCAACAAAGTATCATGATTGGTGTTAATGAAGTAGCAGAAAAAGTGGGAAAGTATCCGAAAACGACAAATTTGATTACTATAATTATAAATCTCCATAAAACATGGGACCATACCAACTTTACATTTAAAAATGCCATATTATTTAATTTGGGCTTGATATAACACACAATGTGCAACTTTATTAATTGCGATCCAAACCTCCGGAGAGGGTAAAAAACTACAATAAACAAAATACACAATTTTACAATCATGAATATGCATATATAAACAATCAAAATAATCAAATCATACAATAATTCAAAATTATGAAACATATTTTATATGCGGTGTGTAAAAATGCAAAGGTTTTGAAGTTTATAATAAACCGGCTTTCCATACTTTTAAAATTCTAAAAACAACTTCTGAAGTTTCATGAAATTTGTTCTGATTAAATTAAATGCAATAGATCAACCAATTCGATCGTAAACATTATATCGGAAAAACATATGACATTATTATTATCATCGTACAATAACATAATGAAAGAGGATGTAATATTAATGCAAATTCAATGTAAAAATAGATTCGGTTAAATACACAAAATAACTGTGAACTGTTGACCACAAACGTTTATATCATTCAAAGAATATTTGTACACTTCATACATTAAATTAAAATAGCAAGTTTCATGAATGATTTAGCGTAAATCAAAATAAAACATTGACAAAATTGCGATAAGGTTAATATCTAGGACGTTCTCCCTGACGCTCAATATACACCTATGTACACAAACTTCGGCAAAACAAACGTATCAATTGATGCTCTAGGATGTTTATCTATCATAAGAAATCAATAAAAAGTTAATAACTTATTCCGTGCGGGGTCAACACCTATTTGTTTGAAAATATAGTTGACATGTTGACGAGTCTCACCGGACATGAAATCAATAATAACAAAAATCGGAAACGGTTAAAAGAATGAAAATTTTCCGGGACAGTACACAGTAATAAATCATGCGAACAAAAACTGATATCGTGTCAATAATTTACTTGAAGATTTCAAATGAAATAAATATCTGTTCATTTTCAACGTCCTTATAAGATTGTAGTATAATGGATAACTGCAATTAAGAAAAAAATACCTAATTAATCATATAACCTGTCTTCATGAACTTGCTCTGATACAGTTATGTCAAAGGAGCTACACCATCTCAGCTAGAAAGTACCAAGTAGGTTGTAAACCCGGTAACACGTGAAGTATAATTGTAAATATCCTGTCTCGCCTTAAACTTCTGTAGTAATGATTTTAACAAAGGCTAAACGTACCCCTTATTATGCCGTTCGTTGTACAATATCCGTGCTCTAAGCGCCACAGGCTCGATAGTAATGTATAAACTGTAAAATGCATACTCCATAGGATGGAGATGTGTATTACCAATACAAAAGGGGACGTTAATAATAGGGACGTCACAACCATGCCATAACAGTGTGATATTTACCCTTTGACAGACATGTTGTTGAGTTGAGTCGACCATACTAGAATTGGATGAACAGTCAATTCGTATGAACTTTAGGGAAGCCATCCAACGTTTGTTAGTCTGAAATGTAAATCAGGTTCCTTTGGATAATTATTTCACTACTGATTTAACTGCTAAGATGATCGAACATAGATGAAGTAACTACAATTAAACCGTTTTAAATTAAGAAACAAATGCAAATCTTTACACAATTTAATCATAATGGCATGCGTATGTAATAAATTAAGTAAGCAGCATATTTTCGTTGCTATCATTTATGCAATGGGTGTTATCAATACTTCCTATTTCTGACAAAACACCAGCTTTTAAATGGACGCCTGACAGCACGGATTTAACGTACTTTGGTAGAGAAACATGGATCTTTCGTTTCAATTGAAGTTCGTGTTTATTTTAATTATTGGAATTACACTAATTAGACATGGACAATGCCTGCCTCCGAAAGAAAGAACACCAGATCGGGATCCACGATTTTCAGGAAATGGAGAAAGTAGGTTGATGTTATTAAACCTGTCCGTACATTTTAACTGTAGTGAATATTTAGGACTTTTATTAATGATATGAAGGTGTTATATTTCTACTTGAATTAGTTTATGTTAAAACTCAACATATTTTTGTCAATAAATTAAAAAAACAAAAACAAAACAAAAATGAAGTCGTTCTGTCACTTAATTTTGCATTTCAAATTTCGGGTTGTCCATACTCCAAATCATAGTAATTTGTATTTATTAGTATATGGACTAACTCAAAAAACGAGAGCCTGATCAAATACATGGCAAAATATTTCAACATTCAACAGATCTTTGGTGTACCGGTACGATCTATGCAGGAATAAACAACAAACACCAAATAATAGAAATATATATGTTAAAAAGGTAAATACCAGTGTATGCCATGTCTTTCGAGTGACTATAAAAAGTTAGAGGTGATACAAACAATGCTTTTTTGGTCTGCATATGCTATATTTTTACGTCACAATAGTCCTTTCTGTAATCAATGGAACAAAGTTATAGCGGTAATCAAAAAAGGTAATCCAGGGACAAAGACCAGACATGGAAAACAGACATACACAACAAAGAACATAAAGTAACTAAAATCATACATACAAAGTAACAAAAGCAAACGAAAAACTCGGAATCCACTAAAAACTGGGAGCATGGACTAGGTGCACCGGTGGTCTGTAACTATTTCTGAATAAGACATATCAATTACCAAGTGATACTCTGCAAGCAACACAAAAAGTCGCCAAAACCGGTAAATGGTCCGATTTAGCCTAATTCAGAAGCCGTTATTGCATATATAATTCATTGTTTACCCTTGACATAAATTTTTATCAAAATCGAACAAAGTTGAAATTTTGCCGGTTTTGACGGTCATTTTTCAAAAAAAAAAAATGGCGGCTTTATATTAAAAAATGAGGCCTATGATGTCAGAAAGTCAAGAACAGCATTCTGAGTTATTTTCATACAATTAATGAGTTTCATTGGTTTTATAGATTTTTTTTCATTTTTCCTGGTTTTGTTTTATGCGGCCATTTTGAAATCGACAGCCATTTTGAAAGTCAGGAAGTAGCTTGCACACCCCTTAGCATGCCTGATTTTTTTTAGGAAAGTTTGGTATAAATCGAATAAACCGCCTCCGAGAAATGGCCAGGACATCTTTACTTAAGAAGAAGTATAATAATAATTATAAGAATAATTAAATAACACTATAACAATAAACGTATATCCGTTACACACTTCATTTCGTGCATTATAAAGTTAGGAAATCGTTGCTTTGAGCAGATAATTCGAATGTCTTTGTGAAGATAAACCATGGACATCCCCAAAAATATTTTGTAACACAGTGTTAGCCAATCATTTGCACGATATGAGTGACGCCGACCCTCAGCTGCCTGTTCCCATTTCCGGTTTAAATTTCACGTTCGAGCTAACATATATACTCAATACTGTTAGACCAGGTTTGCACTCATATGTGGTATTTGTAATACACGAATGGCAGAGGGGTTTCTTAACGCTCGTGGCTATCATTTGGGGTATCTCACGTACGGTGTAAAGCATTGAAGCGTTTACAGTCTCCGGACATAGTCATTACTGTGAATGTGGTCATAGTGTATTCGAGAATATTAGTTGTCATGTGACCACGTTCATTCATGGATTATCCACGAGCAAGAACACACGGCATGTCGAATCTAAATATAAACAATCAATATTTCTCTTTGTATTTCATCTAGGATAGTAAAAAATACATCTGTGGCTTTACTTTCTACTTTATGCCTAATATGATGGTCTATTCATTACTCCAGCAGTGCTAGAGGTTGTTGGGCAAGATATTTTGTTGCAAAACATTGAGGCATTGAGGAATCTGATGAGTTGGGTTAGTTCAATTAGCTGCCCATTACTGTAACATGAAGTTTCATTGACTGTACATTATACATATATATAGACATTATGTAAACGTAAACGTACAGTGTACAAGTACATGTAAGTACATTCCCGAGGAGCTCCGACGATTTTTAGCTTTGCTATGTATGTATATGTTAGACTGCATGTACTAACAATTCTTAATATGATTTTTAATTAAAATATTTTTGTTTATGACTTCATGCCAATGAAGTAAAATTTGTACATGTACATAAAAATATAATTTTAGTCACATTCATACTTAAACATTTGTTAAAAGGGTGGGCTTTTATTAAGCATTAAGGCATTAATACTGCACAGGTAAAAATAACTAAGTTTTGTTAAATTGTGAAGAAGATTTACAGGATCTAATGCAATAGAGATTCTAAAGTTAATGACAGTGTTGTGAAGTACTGAATGTACATACAGGTTATGTTGGTTCTGAAACCAAATAATACTGGCAGTGCCTCCGGATATATTTTATACAGCTGCAAAACAAGTACTATAGTATAGGAAACATTTTGCAGGCTATTTAGAAATTGTTTGATACAAGATTTAGTTGAAATATTGATTTTGAAGTGTCAACTGTGAGCCAGTATCGATGGATTTAGCCTTAAAGTCCTTCATATACCGGTATTGTAATTTTGATTCATAAGAATTTTGTTTTTGTTTGTTTGTTTGTTGGGGTTTAACGTCCGAGCAGCAATACTTTAGCTATATTCAGACGATGAACATGAAATTGATAATAAAATGAACATAAAATGATGAAATGAAAAAGGGATGGGATACAAGGACAATGGGGTCGACAAATTTTGATTGCCACTGGAAATAGGGAGAGGTGGGTAGGGTCGGGCAATTTAGCCTCCTGTGGCGGAGCCCTATGATTCCTACTCCGAGAGAATACCACAGGAGGGGTCTTTAACGTGCGAGGAACATGGCATTTTTCCCGTTTTTTTGTTGGGCTTTAACGTCCGAGCAGCAATATTTCAGCTATATTCAGACGATGAACATGGAGTGATGATAAAATGAACATGAAATGATGATGGAATGAAAAAGGGATGGGACACAAGGATAATGGGGTTGACAAATTTTGATTGCCACTGGAAATAGGGAGAGGTGGGTAGGGTCGGGCAATTTAGCCTCCTGTGGCGAAGCCCTATGGTTCCTACTCCGGGAGAATACCACAGTAGGGTTCTTTAACGTGCGAGGAATGTGGCATCTTTCCCAACACGGTGCACCACTATGGTTTGCGGTCAGGTTTTCCGTATTATAACCTGACAACCCCAGCATGTAACACGCCAGGGGTACCCCATTCCACCGCCCGGGGCATAAATCCCAGTTGCTTTGTGGGCAAAGTGCCCTAGCCCCCGGCTAGGGTTCTGAGCACTATTTAGTCGCCCATAAGAATTTTGAATGTTTTCTGTTGAGTATATTCCTGTAAGTGGGAAAACAGTTACAGTTTTGCAGTTTTATTCTCTTGTGATAGAGAAGTGTTTAACTAGGACTCAGGTAAAACCAAAGACCTTATATATGTAAATTCTTAGCAAATCACATACACTGACTGCTAATTTGGTCCTAAGGAAGAGTAAATGACAGGCTTTATAATGAATTGAAATGGAAATCTGCATGCATATATAAAGGCAAATTTTTTATCGTTTCCTCCGCCGGACTCGAACTCGTACCGCTGTGACATCTAAGGCAATCACCTGGGGCACACAACCCAGTTGCTCTGTTGGCAGAGCGCCTAGCCCCCGGCTAGGTTCCTGAGCACTATTTAGACGCCTTTTACGACATGCTTAGCGCTGCTGCAGTCCTATTCTTTTGACACCCGGACCTGCACGGGGCTGATGACATGTATCATTAATTTGATCCTCTATCTAACATAATAACACCTAGATGAACTGTTCCGTACTACCATACATCCTGTACTAAGGTACAGCCTTAGATTATTCCTACGAGGAGGATTGACCCGACCAGCGAAAGCTAAATTCTTATATAGCCTAGCTGGCCGAGTGGTCTAGGCGGTGTTGCCTTAGATCTCACAGCGGTAGGAGTTCGAGTTCCGCGGAGTTAAAGGACGAAACATTTGCATCGCAAATTTGACAGTTCTAACATAGTTGGGAATTTTTCAGGCATTTACATATTTTCCCTGTATCAATTTGATCCGATGGAGCAATGTAGCGAATAGAGTCGTCACATTATAAGACGTTTATATATATATATATTGGTATGGTGCTGTTATCGTCGTCCATATTCATTTGGTTTTCGTGCGATGACTTAAGTGTTATGGTTGATCAATTGTTATGAAATTTTGATATGATTTTACTAACTTCTAAAGAAAGTAGTTTAATTTCGAGTCTATGGCCCGTACCGTTTTCAAATTAACTGATAGAGTGAGATTCCACACTATTGGTTTCTGTTAATCTAAAAAACTGAAAGTCCAGAATTTTACCAAGCTACATTGTAACGTACATAAAGTGAAATGGTCAATCCTTAACATGACATATCATGTTCAACACATACTTGCAAGAGTAATCAAGGGAACCAAGGTTATAGCGGTAATCAAAAGAATGTATTCCAGGGACAAAGACCAGACATGGAAAACAGACACACGCAACAAAGAACATAAAGTAACTAAAATCATACATACAAAAAGTACCAAAAGTAAATGAGCAACTCGGACTCCACTAAAAACTAGGAGCATGGACCTGGTGCACCGGTAGGGTAAGCGTCCTCTGCTTTTCTAGAAACACCCGCCGAGTTGCTCATAAAAAGTCAAGTCCGGGGTAGACAAACGAGGAAAGGAAAACTATGACCCGTTGAATAAATCAGTTTTCATGGTGCTGATGGATACACCATAACGATCCACAAGTTCATGATGACGACCATAAAACTTCTGTAGTGATGACTTCAATCTTGTGGCAACATAACCCTATTCCAGAAGCCTATTCTAGCGCGATACAAAAAGTCTGCGTAGTTTCGGCAAGCTCTGGCATAACGTATGAGTTGTGATATGAACACTCCATACGCAGGAGCCGAAGGGATGTTGCCACAGATGAAAGGAAAGTTGACAATTCTGAATGAAAAGTCATCACGTTTGTCGTAAAGTTTGGTCAATAGTTTTCCTTTACCATCGATTTCTAAGTGTAGGTCAAGATATGAGGCTGACTTCACAGTGTCTATAGTATCCTTTATCTCAAGTTCTTTTGGGTAGATGCGATGTATCAAATCCCCGAAATTAGGATTGTTTAAAGATAATACGTGATCTAATAGCGGAAACTGAGATTAAAGGATCTAGCCAAACGATATTCTTTCTTTCTGATCAGATCAGCTATAAAGTCAGCCTCATAAGAGTGAAGGAATAGGTCAGCAAGTGAAGGAGCACAATTTGTTCCCATTGGAATGCCGACCGTTTGTTGAAAAACACGTCCACCACACTGGACAAATATGTTGTCGATTAAAAATTCCAGCATTTTGTAAACATCTTCCTCTGTATATTTGGAAGATGATTTGGAATTATTTCTTACAAAGTATGAAGAATCTCTACCAAGAACTATATATTTGTATCTAGGTGTACCATCTATTTTGGAAAAACAACGATGTATAATATTTTTAAGTCGGGATTTTAACTGAGTATGGGGAATAAAAGTATACAGTGTTGAAAAATCATAGGTTTTAATGCTATTATATTCAGATAATAGTCTTGAACTTATTGTCTCCAAAAGATCTTTCGAATTTTTTAGGATCCACAATGAATTAATACCACTACGGGAGTAACAAGTGTTGTGGTAGGACTGCAGACCCTCTTTGACAGTTGTGAGTATAGGAGTTAAAAGTTTTGAAAGAGGTTTGGTGGTACATTTTGCAGATCCAGCTATGAAACGTTGTTTGTATGGATTCTGGTGAGGTTTAGGAATCCAGTAATAATAATAGAAATAATAGTAATAAGATGAAGAAACGGATCAAAAACAGTAAGTCAAAAAACTTCGTTTTTGCTACTAAACTACGTGGGTTTTTGACATTGCATAAATCACCTCCTGTCTAAAGTTTTTAAACTAATACTTATCACTATGCTGCTTGATAATGCGTGTACTCACAGCAAAGGAATCTGTGGCAGATGCAATCAATCAAATTATTAAGTTCTATTCTACTGTTCGATTAAGACCTTTGTAGTTGAAACGAAGCAAATATTAACATGAAATCATTTAAAATTGCTGTATAGTTTTATTATAGTCTTGTGTTTACATGTCATTGTCCTTGCATATCTTTGTAATAAACTTTTTCTCATTTATAGCACCTTCGTTTTGGAGAAATATTGCAAAAGATGAACTTAAAAAATATTTGAACCTACCGAAGATTAATCGAGTTGCCAAAAACGTCATATTCTTCCTTGGGGACGGTATGAGCATTCCCACCCTTACAGCCGCCCGGATACGACAAGGTCAACTCAAGAATAAAACTGGAGAAGAAAATACACTCAGTTGGGAAAAGTTTCCAAATATAGCCTTGTCTAAGGTTCGTTTAAATCCTTTTTTGTAGAAGATTTTCTCACCCATGTAGCATTGTATCAACTATGGCTAAATCAGTTTGTTCTACAAATTTCATTGTCAGTATTCACCCTCTGATTTTACTTGATATTGATATCTGGACCTATATTTTGATATCTATGATAAAAGGAAACTCATGACAAAACTATACAACAAACGCGATGACTTCCTATTCCGTATTATCAGCTTTTCTTTCTTATGTGGCAACAATCCTTCAGCACCTATGTATGGAGTTTTCATATCTCTACCCATAAGATATGCCAGAGCTTGCCGGTTACTTCGCGCATTCATTTACATAAATTTAACGAGTAGGTTCTGGAACAGGGTTATATTGCTCCAAAAATGAAATTATTATTATTTGGTGGTCATCATGAACTCGTGAATCGTGTCAGTGTTTTCACCTGCACAATGAGAGCCGACTTGTTGATCGAGTCATAGTTTTCGTTTCCTCTTCGTCTACCCCGGACTTATCATGCAACGAGACATTCAGCGGTTGATTCTATAAAAGCAGAAGATACTTACTCTACCGGTGCACCTTGTTCATGTTCCCTGATTTGGCATAGTCAGAGTTGCTTAGTTCCATAATATCGGTGGAGCGTTACCGGCAACCTGTCAAATCAAATTAGTACGAATAATCTGCCTGAAATGACGAAATTCGAAAATGATTGTTTGACCATTTAACACAGGCGCAGATCATATGTACCTTTTCTTTTTAAATTATGTTCTGAAAAGAAAACAATGAAGGAATCACTGATATGATATTACGCACACTTTTTTATATCAAGCTGAAGGCTGGGTTTGATTTTTCTTTATGATAGCCTCGGATACCCCCGCTAGTCAAATCATCATCCAGAGTAACACGGCGATAGATCGCCAAAAATGTGTTTATTATTTATTATTTTAAATATGTGTTTCTTGCTACCTGTATCAGCAATAGAATCAATACATATAGTTCCTAACATAAACTAGTGAATATTATTGTAATGAAGAGTATGGCCAGCCAAAGTGGACAAAAATGAGTATCTTTTAATATTAAAAAAGGATTTTTTAATATTACAAATTCATTTTCTAATAATTCTAATCATGAGATTCTTCATGCTAATAGCCGTTTTTGATTGGCCGAGAACGTTGTTGCCCGAAAGTTCATACATGCATGAACTTCGCCAGATCGTTCATACATGCATGAACGCCAGTGAACTTGAAACCAATATGGCGGCCGTGTAGTTCTAAAGAGAGTGGCAACGAACTGAACGGCGTAATATATCCGTAAGAATAGTTTATTACATGCACATTGATTTTACCGGTCAAGTTTGTTTACAGAAAGTAATTTTCAGCTCTGGGAAAGAAACCTATAACTGAGTCTGACTGAACCCTTGAAAAAGCCTTGTTGTTCTTTCTTGTTGTATTTCCTTAGAAATTGACTTTCTAATATTAGAAAATGGGTTTGTTGTATTCAATTATGATTTTTTTAATACTAGAAAATCATTTTGTAATATTAAAAAATGTGACTGATTTAGCAATATTGTAAAGTGATTTTCTAATATTACAAATTCAATTTGTAATATTACAAAATGTGTGATGTTTTGTAATATTACTGAATCAGGAATTTGTAATATTAGAGAATGAATTTTTAATATTAACAAAATGTTTTCTGGTATTAAAAAATGATTTTGTAATATTAAAAAGTATGTTTACTAATAGTACAAGATAAGTGCTTTTTTTAATATTAAAATATGATTTTTCATTATTACAAATTCATTTTCTAATATTACAAATTAGATTTCTAATGTTACAAATAAGATTTCTAATATCACATAACACATTTTTAATATTAAAAATCTATTGAATTTCTAATATTAAAAAGCGACTTTGTAATATTAGAAATTCATTTTCTAATATTAAAAAATGGATTTGTCGTATTCAATTACGATTTTTTATATTAGAAAATAATTTTGTAATATTAAAAAATGTGACTGATTTTACAATATTACAAATTCATTTTCTAATATTACAAATTCATTTTCTAATATTACAAATTCAATTTGTAATATTACAAAATGTGTGATGTTTTAAAATATTACTAAATCAGGAATTTGTAACATTAGAAAATGAATTTTTAACATTACAAAATGAATTACTAATATTAAAAAAATCTTTTCTAATATTAAAAATATGACTTTGTAATATTAAAAATTCATCTTCTAATATTACAAAATATTGATTTTTGTCCACTTTGGCTTGCCATAGAAGAGATAGTTAACTCACTATAATAAGACAACTGCCTCATTAGATTGCTATCTCCGCGGGATTAGGTTCCAATCTAGCTCATATCAAAGAGATAAATAAGATGATTATTTGAACCTTAAACAACATTTCATACCTGTAAATACTTGTGTAAACAATATCTTGTTATAGTAAATCCTTCATGACGAATAAATGTCGCGTTAATGATAACGACATATATTCTTTTTTAATTTCTCATAGTGAGCCTTATTGACTTGTTTTTTCTAAAAGTTTCATTCTTTTTTTTTCAAACAAAAAATATTTCACGATATCGGCACACAAGATACACCCTGATAGCACCTTTATTGCATACTACGTACACATTCCCCTGCTGTCTGATACAAATACTTCCACGCTTAACCGTTTGTGATATATTTATCATATTTACTGATTTTAGAGTACACAGGGAATCAGTTTTGAACAGTAATCAAAGGAACCAAGGTATCACAATGGTTATCTCATTTAAAACTTACATTAAAAAATACGAATGTTACAGAAAGACAAATGTTTCGTGCTATATGTCAAGGTGTTGAGCTTTGAATGGTGATTTTACGGGTTTTTGTCCTTTTAAATGGAATTCTTAATGAAAATAATAAATATGTACATATTCAAACACTGGGAGGGCGTCCTATCTGTAGATATTTATGTTTGTTTGTTTGTTGGGGTTTAACGTCCAATATAGCAATATTTCAGCTATATTCAGACAATGAACATGAAATGGATGATAAAATGAACATGAAATGAAAAAAAGGATGGGTCACAAGGATAATAGGGTCGACAAAGGTTCCTACTCCTATCGAATACCACAGCAGGGTTCTTTAACGTGCGAGGAACGTGGCATCTTTCCCAACACGGTGCACCACTATGGTTTGCGGTCAGGTTTTCCGTATTATAGCCTGACAACCCCAGCATGTAACACGCCAGGGGTACCCCATTCCACCACCTGCGGCACACATCCCAGGTGCTCTGTGGGCAGAGCCCCCTAGCCCCCGGCTAGGGTTCTGACCACTATTTAGTCGCCTTTTACGACAAGCTTAGCGCTGCTGCATGCCTATTCTTTTAACACCCGGACCTGCACGGGGCTGTAGATATTTAAAATCACTCAATATCGCCTAGAAATTGAACCACGAAAATTCGGGTCATGAACAAGTTGGTAAATATTTGTGACTGCAATGAATTATTTTATTTTTTGATAATTGCATACACCGTTCCCAGGATTATTAAGGAAAAAATGTTTCTGAATCTCTTCAAATGGGAAGCGATTAAGAAAGATGCCAAATGTCGCCACTTTGTCTCCTTTATAAAAATAACTGCAATTATATGTCACTCCGATACTTCCTTGTATCTAAATGTCATCAGTGTGGTGCTTGTTCGTTGTGAGAAGTTAAGCGAGCTACAGATTTTGTTTTAACCAACCATTTCCATCAGAGATTGCTGTAACGAGCGGAGCGATTGCAGTTGTTTCCAACTCTTTCTTGTTTTAGACTTATGAACTTTCCTTGTCGACCTTTGACCTAGAGTTTATCAGTTTGGTGTGTAATTTTGTTATCATCCTTTGATAAATGATAACAAAACCAACGCGGATGAATTTACACAATTACAATCGAAAACCCAACAAATGAAAATCTTATTTTGGTCTATCCATTTTTAATCTCGTATCATAAGAAAAAAAATGCCGGTGTCAAGCGAGGGAACGTCCATAAACAAAAACAAAACCGGTTACATCACAAGGACAACAGACTAAGAACAAGCCGTAAAACATAAAAAGAAATAACAAGTACGCATAGACAGAAAGCATAAACGAATTGAAAACCAGGGGTGAACCATATGCTTGTTTAAAGGTACGTGACTTAAAATTGGAAGAATATATAAATGTAACATGTAGATCGCTTGGCAGATTAGAAATGGAAAGTCCATATCAGTTAATCTTGTCAAGGTGATGGCCGTTAGACTGTTGGGGTGACAACTTGCAGTCACAATCAAATCGATGAGCCCTACCTAGAAAATCGAGAACGCATAAAAGTTGAGAAACAACGACTTGAGCTGCTAGATCGTTAAGTGGATGTTTGCCAATTGAGGAATCCAGCTTTCGTCAAGGAGTAATCAAAGGAACCAAAGCTATAGCGGTAATTAAAAGAACGCAATCCAGGGACAAAGACCAGACACGGAAAACAGACATACACAACAAAGAACACAAAACAACCAAAATCACACACACAAAGCAACAAACGTCAAGGAGTATTTTTGAAAATTTACCTCGCTTGTCAAATTCGGATAAGAAGCAAACTTCAGTTTGCCTGTGGTGTTCTTAATTTCAAGATCTTTGACGTATCTTTCGAAATGATCGTAGGTTACGTACAATATTAGTATTCAAGGTTTTGTTAATTTCCTTTATGCCTGGCTGACTAATTGCAGTCAGGCTGAAAAAGAGGAGCAAACTTATTCATTTTTTTTCTGCCAGTTATATCCTCTATACTCCTCTTAGGGAGATATTGGACATTCTGTAGGTGACAACCCACCCACGAGATGACAGAATGGAAACTATACTAAGAATGCTTAATGTTAGCTAGATTTAAAACACCACTGAACATTCTCCAAATACTAGGGCTCTTTTAACGATGAAATTAACAAGATAGTGACAATATGATGCATAATACAGCTTATTAAGAAATTCTGAGACGTGACAACATCGCAGTAATAGGATATCTCAACTTTAAAATGTGAACAGAAAACACAGGAACAAATGAGATAAGGGAAACCGGCTGCAACAGGTAGCGACATATTAATCTTTTACCTATTCCTGCCGACGCTGATCACAAACAAACCTGATTACCAGAAAGATGCTGACGATAAAGTATTCAGAGAAGACCATTATGATTTCAGAAAGAGCAAGTCATGCAACATTATATTTAAATTACAAACAAATGAATGGAAGTAATCACCTTACGCCAACTTTATTCATTTTTGAAATACTCCATCCTCACATAAAAAAAATATCTAATGAAAATGAAAGAATAGGTTCAGAATGATAAGGAAAAACAAAGGCCATGAAAATTGGCATTTACAATGTAACAAAACTAAGTAACATTTTGAAAGCTACAGAAATTCCAAATAGAAACAAGTTTATAATATATAGGAGCAATCCAGGATAAATTTTATATCAACTTTATGAGATATAAGCCTTATAAAAACGGAAGAAAATTAAAAAAAAAAAGACTAAAGGGTGTCTGATGCTTTCATCATCTGTATAAATATTGTTTTGCTGTAGTAGGATTCACATCTTCCTATTCTAATGTACATTTACCTGCACTTCAATTCCTTTGTCAAAGAGAAGTCTCGATTTTAAACTTACTAAAGACCTTTTGATGATATCTGGAAGTAATTATTATTTCCATAAAGTGTGTACGGATGTTAGAGAGAAGTATATTCATGCACACATAGGTCGTCTGAATGCTTTGATAGGTAGATCAGGTGATTGATATATGTTGTTATGCAAATTATAAGAACGTACATAAACATCGCAAATAACTCATGCGTGCCCATTATTTGTGTAAGAACAAATCATCTTGCCTGACCTTGTAATCACTTAATGATTTACTTTGTATCGTATCTATCTCCCCACTGCATTTTGGAGCTTTGAAATAGAAACTATGCATTTTCCCCTCTAGAAATTTTTGTAAACATGCATTTTTCAGACTTACAATCAAGACATGCAGACGCCGGACTCTGCAGGAACAGCGACACAGTTCCTGTGTGGCATAAAAACAAACTATGGAGTAGTTGGAGTGGACGGAAGCACAATTTTCAAAAACTGTTCAAGCATGACACCAGGGTCAAAGCTCACATCTATTTTGGACTGGTCTATCCAGAAAGGTAAGAGTAACCAATTAGTCTTTAGAGCAAGGATATCATTAACGGCTATTTACAGTCACAAATTCAAACTGTCAACTGAAAATATTAACTTCATGTAGCCATATTTTAACATTTGATATTAATGTCTAGTACGGATTGTTCAATTGAAAACTCCGTTAAGATCAATTCGATCAAAACAGATAAAGCGATTGGCTCACTCGCGAATGATGATTGGTATGTCCTACCTTTGTCAGTATTTCCTTGCCTTAGTACTTGTAGGAATCGAGTAGCCGTGTACATGAGAAAGGGTCGGGTATCCATCAAGTTCATGTAGTTGACAACGATAGCGAGACACGTTCGTGAAGAGCTCGAGTTTAGTCGGAATATATTTATTTTCACCGACCTGTACTCGAGCCTCTCAACTTTTACTCAATCAATGTTCAATTTGCATTTTATCCCAAATCACCTATATCAATATCCAATTGCTTCCAATCAATTTACCTACTTTTTTATTTAATCTCCAAACCAATAACCGATCTGAACTCAAGCAAAATCGAATGGTGAACAACAGGCGCAGATTCATATGGCAAACCCGGCCTACTTCTTCCTCTAAAATTTTCATTTTTTGCATCACATCTTGATTTTTAATATATTCTCCACGAATGATCTTGCTTCGTTCCCTTGGCCTTCAATTCAATATACACCCCTCTAACCTGAAATCATAGATCCATTGCTGAAAAATGTAGAAAATTCAAATATATAGATTAAGTGATATCTACACACGTTTTACTTGGAAAATCAAGACATAACGGATTTCGACAAACAAAGAAAGCAATAACATACTTTTCTTTTTAATGTCTGGGGGAAGTCTAGCTGATATTCCTAGATCTTAATCAGTAGAACCATAAGATGAGTTATGTCTTGATACATAATGTTTAAACACAGGTATATGTAAGTGTTTTAGATGTAAGATTTAAACACTTTAATGAGAGTAAAGCCAAAGTAGCAATGAAATCTCCTCAATCGAATTCTAACAACAAGACTAAAATATACGAGAAATGTTTATAATGCGAAGACACGAGCAGAAAATAAAAGTAATAAATATCGACAATAAGGCCTGTCACGCAATCAACTTGTTATCATAAAATGTTTTTTAACTGAATAATGAATAATAGATAGCTAAACGGTCAGAGAATCTGGTCTATGTATGAAAACAATGTAGAATTAATCATCAGTCATTTTAATAGATTTAGCGGAAAAGACATCAAAGAGCTAGCAATTTCATTACCTTCATTCACATTATCATTAGAAAGCAACGTCTTGATGTCTTTTCTCTTATATTGATTCAGTTTTCAAAAAAACGCACTACTTGTTTTCCAAAATACAATGCTATTTATTTGTATACGTTATGTATTCGCTACGCGATATTTTCATTCATTGACAGCTCGTTACAATGCATTTTATCATATTGAAAAACGGTACGTATACAGTAGTTTGAGGTTCTTTACGTATTAGTAAAACTTGGTCTGCATGCGCTGAACTCGTGGAATATTAGTTTGAAGCTTGGACAGGTAACTGACGGGTAACCCCTCAAATCGGTTTTCTTCTTTTGTTCTTAATCGTTCTTATTTATATCGGAACATTACAATTTGATCAGCATGTTCAACCATATAATTTCTGTAGAAAAGCAAAAGAACTGCCGTAAAGTTCAAAGAATGGTTTCATTGATATTTTGGAGCAGGGCCATGTTGCTAATATTGAATTTATTACTACAGAAGTTTATGGTCGTGATAATAAAATCGGGGTATCAATATGCACCAGGAGAACCGATTAATCCACCTTGTCATAGTTTTTCTTTCTTCATTCGTCTACCCCGGACGTGACATTTTATGAGAAACTCGGTTTGTGTTTAAAAAAAAAGATGATGCCTACCGTACAGGTGCACCTCATCAATGCTCCCAGTTTTTAGTGAAGCCCGGGTTTACTTTTGTTTCTTTGTACGTATTTGGTTAATTATAGATTGTTTGTGTGTATATCTGTTTTCGGAGTCTGTTTCTATATCCTTGGATTACATTCGTGTGAAGCATTGTCAGACAATGCAAATTGAGGTTTACTCCTGTGAATACACAAAATCTTGTAAGTAAAAAATAACATATAGCAAAGCAATTAAAACTTTTGTTGTAATACAAAAGATAATCAGTCTTGGAATTATAGTTTTTTCGGGATACATTGATGTGCCTGCAATTTTCTTTAACTTATTAACTCTGTTTGTTTGTTTGTTTGTTGGAGTTTAACGTCCGAGCAGCAAAATTTCAGCTATATTCAGACGATGAACATGAAATTGATGATAAAATGAACATGAAATGATGATGAAATGAAAAAGGGATGGGACACAAGGACAATGGGTTCGATAAATTTTGATTGCCACTGGAAATAGGGAGAGGTGGATAGGGTCGGGCAATTTAGTCTCTTGTGGCGGAGCCCTATGGTTCCTACTTCGGGAGAATACCACAGTAGGGTTCTTTAACGTGCGAGGAACATGGCATCTTTCACAACACGGTGCACCACTATGGTTTGCGGTCAGGTTTTCCGTATTATAGCCTGACAACCCCAGGATGTAACACGCCAGGGGTACCTCATTCCACCACCTGGGGCACACATCCCAGTTATTCTGTGGGCAGAGCACCCTAGCCCCCGACTAGGGTTCTGAGCTTTATTTAGTCGCCTTTCACGACAAGGTTAGCGCTGCTGCAGGCCTATTCTTTTAACACCCGGACCTGCACGGGGCCTTATTAACTCTAAAAGATAATAACGACTGCAATGTTTTTCTTCTTTGCAATGCTTTTTATAGAAAATTACGTATTGTTTGTTTTCAAGCGTTATATTGCCAAACTACCATTGGAATCGTTATGCAATCGCTAAGCGTACATTCCATTTGTTAACTACTCGTTTTCGTTTCTTTCAGATTGTTAACAATTACAATACAGTATGTTGCGGTTTGTTCTTTATTCGCTTTCATGTTCGTTATTCATTCGTTAAAATCCTTTCTTAGCGGGCTTTACTCGTTATTTCATTTGTTTTCAGCTGGTTCAAAACATGAAATCTTCATTTGACAGGTTATTTTTCTGTTCTTTCAATCAGTTTGCAATTGATTCGCTCAATTCATCATAGGTTAAGAGGGCCTTAAAAACACGTTTTCAAGAACTAAGGCACGAGCTAGCGATATTCTGATTTTGTTTCTTTGACCACTTAATGAAAGTTTCAACTTATATTTTAGGTGTAGAAACAATTTCGATTAACAATTATTACCGTTTGTTACAGGTAACATTACATGAACTGAAACATGCATTTTTCTTAAATGATCTTCGTTATTTAAATATTAATTCTACTTCAGTAATTAATGGTTTTAATTAACTTCCAACTCGAGATGTAAAATTTAGATTTTCTCCAAAGATAACTGTAGACAATTTAAAAACAATTGTAGAAATACGGCACAACTCGCTCGGACATTCAATCATCTTATAAATTGGTTATAAAGTTAAGTGCATTTTAATCACTGGCTTAGAATGGTAGATGCTCCGTGCAGGTCCGGGTGTTAAAAGAATAGGCCTGCAGCAGCGCTAACCGTGTCGTAGAAGGCGACTAAATAGTGCTCAGAAAGCTAGCCGGGGGCTAGGCGCTCTGCCCACAGAGCAACTGGGATGTGTGCCCCAGGTGGTGGAATGGGGTACCCCTGGCGTTTTACATGCTGGGGTTGTCAGGCTATAATACGGAAAACCTGACTGCAAACCATAGTGGTGCACCGTGTTGGGAAAGATGCCACGTTCCTCGCACGTTAAAGAACCCTGCTGGGGTATTCGATAGGAGTAGGAACCTTTGCGCTTTGCCACAGGAGGCTAAATTGTCCGACCTTACCCACCCCCCTTTTTCCAGTAACAATCAAAATTTGACGACCCTCTAATCCTTGTGACCCATCCTTTTTTTTCATTTCATTTTCATGTTATCATCCATTTCATGTTCATTGTCTGAATATAGCCGAAATATTGCTGCTCGGCCGTTAAACCCCAACAAACAAACAAACAAACATAGAATGGTAGATCATTGATTCCAGGAAAATCAACTGGAATTATAACTTCGACACGAGTTACACATGCAACCCCCTCAGCACTGTATGCGAATACTCCGAATCGGAATTGGGAAGTAGACTGGCAACTCGATAATGAACCTAACAAAGAAAATTGTCGGGATATTGCCAGGCAGTTAGTAGAAGACTACAAATCTAATATACAAGTATGTGCTGAAGTTAATTTGAGAAAACTACCATATTAATCCTCACCTTCGTGGATGATCTTAGTTAATACAAATGGCCATTTATTCAGATGACAAAACTTTGCTTCTCGGTCCAATTACCAGGTATAGGTATATTTAAAAATAGAAATAATAAGTAATCAATGATATCAAATATCTTGCTTCACATCAAACTGATCACCAATGCAAGCCGGAATAAAATGTTATAAGAGTGATATACACACGACTTATTCACCAACTATTGCAAGTTATTTCGATTGATACCAGGCATAACACTTTTCCATACATCAAGCACTATCAAACATGAATCTGCAATGTACAATGTGTCATAGTCAGGGTTTATTTAAGGCGCATTTGTTCGGGTAACCGATGTTTCATTTCCGTTTTTGGACAAATTTCTTTTTTTATCTTTGCAGGTTATTATGGGTGGAGGAAGAAAATATTTACTTCCAAATGACACCATGGATCCTGTGATAGGACTTAATTCAAAATATGGAAGACGTGACGGTAGAAACCTCATAAATGTAAGTCTTCGTAATACATGTATCCATTCATCCGCATATGACACAAAGAACGGAGTTACCATAATAGCAGTGCTACTTTTGACACAATTATTTTTTGGACTTAAAATTTCCTATATAACTGATTTTAATGCTGCTGACGATGTGTAACTCGTGGCAACCCATATATATATATATATATATATATATATATATATAGGTCTGAAAAATTCCCAACGATGTTAGAACTGTCAAGTTACTATGCAAATTTGTGGTCGCTCCCTCCGCGGGACTCGAACTCGTACCGCTGTGACATCTGTGGCAACACCACCTGCACAAAGTCCAGCGCCCTAGACCACTCTGCCAGCTAGGCTATATAAAAATATAGCTTCCGCTGGCCGCGTCATTCCTCCTCGTAGGATTTATCTAGGGCTGTACTTTAGTACACGATGTATGGTAGTACGGGACAGTTCATTTTAGATGTTATTATGTAGGAGAGAGGATCAAATTAATGATGCATGTCATAACAAATCAATATTATACAAACATCTCAGAATGTGACGACTCTATTTGCTACACTGCTCCATCGGATCAAATTGATACAGGGAAGATATATAAACGCATAGAAAGGTCTGAAAAATTCCCAACGATGTTAGAACTGTCAAGTTGCTATGCAAATTTGTGATCGTTCCCTCCGCGTTTCAGTGGTCTAGGGCGTTGGACTTTGTGCAGGCGGTGTTGCCACAGATGTCACAGCGGTATGAGTTCGAGTCCCGCAGAGGGGACGACCACGGCATAACAACTTGACAGTTCTAACATCGTTGGGAATTTTTCAGACCCTTCTATATTTATCATATTTATCAAAATTTGCAGTACCACAAATTTCAAAATACCTAACACAAAATGTTCATTCCTTGGCTTCCTATTTCGATAGTTTTGGTTTTGGGTACTTCTTTTATACAGTTTTTTTTTATTTAGATCTCCTTTTATAATAAATTCTAATGCTGCTGATGTGAGGTTACTCATTGAAACGTGTATTTAGAGCAATTCGTAAATTCCAATATGTATATGTATATGGCTGGTATTGTGGTATTTTATAACATTGCAGTGAGCAGAGAGGGATAAAAGAGGTCAGAATAGCGTCGTTATTTATCTGTAACATTTTGAGTTTTTTTTTTATAAATCAATATCGGCCATTTGATTTATCTTCCGTTATCATAAGCTACAAACACAAGTTTTCTGTTTCAGTATTACATTTTTAACCGAGTGATCATGAATGTCGTAAAAGAGGAGCGAAAAAGTAATTACTCTTGAATAAGCGTTTTATATATTTTATACAGTAGGAGGTTGCTGAAGAAAACGGATTTTATTTTTGAGAATAAAAAATCAAAATTCTCTTGTCTTAATTTGTGGTTATGTAATTCAATACACCACATTCTGAAACAATAAAATGCACACTGCTAAGCGGCTCTTTTACAATATTTCATAATGGACACTTTCTGTTACAATTTGTAACTGAATTGGCAATAATGATATATGGTAGATAATAGTCTAATGTGTCAAAACAATATTTCTTATACATGAACTAGGAATAGGATACTGAAAGCTAATGCGATTCTATGTGAATTGCCTCTCACTGAAAACAACATGAAGTTATCTAATTATAAGGGGACAGAATAGGTCTAATAACTCGAAATAAGATTTTCCTTTAAGAACAGTTTCAAAACCAAATGAAACGGGAGTAATTGCTTTCAAATTCAAAATACGGATTCGAGAAACAGTGGAATCTTAGCATCGGTCGCTTTTGCGTAGTGCAGTTAAGTAGCTCGATACGTGATAATTTTGATAGAAAGAGTAATCAAGGGAACCAAGGTTATAGCGGTAATCAAAAGAATGTAATCCAGGGACAAAGACCAGAGATGGAAAACAAACATACACAACAAAGAACATAAAGTAACTAACATCATACATACAAAGTAACAAAAGTAAATGAGCAACTCGGACTCCACTAAAAACTGGGAGCATGAACCAGGTGCACCGGTAGGGTAAGCCTCCTCTGCTTTTCTAGAAACATCCGCCGAGTTGCTCATTAAAAGTCAAGTCCGAGGTAGACAAACGAGGGAAGGAAAACTGTGACCCGTTGAATAAATCAGTTTTCATGGTGCTGATGGATACACCATAACGATCCACGTGTTCATGATAACGACCATAAACTTCTGTAGTGATGACTTCAATCTTGTAGCAACATAACCCTGTTCCAGAAGCCTATTTGTTAGAGTTCTAGCGCGATACAAAAATTCTGCGTAGTTTCGGCAAGTTTCGTGGCTAGAAATCTGATGTTTGGCATCTTAAAAGCAATGGCATAGGGTGCATATATCACCAGCAAACTCTAAGTTTTTTAGACGTAATATAAATGTTAATCAAATACCTTTTGGGTCTTTGTATGCTGTTTTACTGACCGGGTCAACTGACCCATTTTGTCTGGCTGTTGCAGTTAGATTCTTTTCTTTGATTTGTCTACTTTGGTTGATGTTTCGCCATGTTTTTTTCGACATGCACTGTTTGCGATTTTTGCGATGGTTTGCGAGTAACCTAGCTATTTCCCATCCTGTGATGATATAGGAGTTGTCATCGTATAGGTTGTCAAGAGTACTAAATCTGTTTTCATGGAGTGAAATCGGATAGTCTTTAACAACGTTTTTTCTTTAATTAGATGAAAATTAAATTTCTGTCTCCTTTTCAGTGTTCGTTTGAATGACAGTAGCTTTAATTTTAGCTTTGCAATGAATATGTAGCAATCTGATGCATATCAGCTCTTCTCTTATTCCGTACATCTTGCAGAGATGACTCCAACCTTTGGGGTATGGCAATATAATCTATTTGGTTTTATTAATCACATTTCGGCGCATTCCACAAAAATCAGCAAATATTTTTTTTTTCAATGGAACTGTCGAGATTTGATTTCGAACTTGATATTACAAAGAAATAAATCGTGCAATAAAAAATATTAAGTGCCAAAATTGTATTCGTGTACCTCGAATAAAGGACATAGTTTCAGAATATGCTATTTAATTGTATAAAGACTAAAACTCAAAATAAAATACATTTTGTAGAAATGCAAAACCATGGCATTGATACAAGAGCAAAGTCATTATTATACCCAGGGATATTCACCTCTTGCTTGAACTATATTTCATATATGATTTAACAAAATTTGCCGAAGTACAGGATTAAAAGCCCCTAAAAAACTGAAGATTTACTTCTTGGGCATGTATAAAACTGATCAATGGTGGACTTGGTTTCCTATATGATTTGTAAGTCTCGTTCTAGTTTCGTTTTTCCATACAAAAATTTAAATCGTAATGAAATCTGCATTTTTTTTACTTCCGGGATCTCAAAAGCAAAGCAGAATATTCTATTAATTGCCTTTCTTAACATTTTTATCATGTAAAATGATTTTTTTAAATTTAAATTTTTTGTTTAATATTTTAGGTTTTCATTATCATTCTGTGTAATAGTCAGGCAATGGACAGCACACCATTCTTCTCAATTTAGTCCAATACATATAGAAAACAACTTAAAGCTATCTAAATTTATCCTGAAGCATCTAGGACGTAAATATTTCTGAGTGCTTACATAAGGAAAATGTATAAAATTTTCCCGCCATTTTTCAATAGTTCATTTTAACTTAACTTGACCAATCAACATCTTTAAAAGGCAAACTTAACGAACACTTTGATGGTTAATTCATATGATTATGAGGTATAAATACTTAAAAAATAGTACCTGCGTTTTTTTTCTTCATGTGCCACACTTAATACACATTTTGCTTGATTCTGAGACAGAGACGTACATAAATACGTCTTCATGATTCATATATTTTTTCCATTTTAGGTTCGTCCTTATTTGAGCCATTAAATTACCCTTAAATATGCCACAATCAATGCATTAAGTTATTTTCTACTTTACTTAGGAATGGATTGATGATAAGAAAAGCAAAAGGCTGTCGTACAAATACGTATGGAATGCCACAGAGTTCAATGATATTGATCCTAGGTCTACAGAATATATTTTAGGTAATTATAATTATTCTAATGTTACACTACTCCGGTCTACTTTAATACCAGTTCATTGGGACACTGCCTATGGTAGTGGTGATTCATGGTGTAAAGAAACCAAACAAATAATGCTATTTTTTGCTTAAAGATAGTCCTTTCTGTTTTCAGATCTGTAATGTTTATAAAACCTGACATTTTTATCTCACAAAAAATCAAGAACGATAACTCCTGCGAAGTGCCAATTTCATACACAGTCAATATAATTTTAGTTACTTTATATTCTTTGTTGTGTACGTCTGTTTTCCATGTCTGGTCTTTGTCCCTGGATTACATTCTTTTGATTACAGCTATAACCTTTGTTCCGTTGATTACTCTTCCATCTCAAAAGAGCAATAACCAAATGAATAACGATGGTTTTTATGTGGCCTGTATGGGTTTCTAAATACAACATAACAGTAAAATTCTATAGGTTTATGAAATGCATGAATCACCTCCTGTCTGTATTGTTATTACGTAAGGTTTTCCATATTGGCTGAGTTATTGGCCCAAGGCTAGCCATATTGGACTAAAGCGTAGGCAAAATCCAATATTTCTGACCGAGGAACAATAAATTAATAATTCAGCCAATACGGAAATCCATACGCAATTATAACTTTATTGACTAATAGTCCAATAAGTCATATTGACCTAGACCAATATGGATTTAAACCAGGCCAATTTGACATATTGAATGGGCAAACGCCGTATTGGATGGTGAATGGCGCATTTTTGTATTTTTTTTAATTGTATTGGCAATTTTGGTCACATTTCTTCTTGACAGATCTTCTTTTTGTTTTTTAGCTCTCCTTGTCCGAAGGGACAGATGAGCCATTGTCATTACATGGCGTTCGTTGTCGTCGTCATTAACAATTTTTCAAAACTCTTCACATCTGACAGTACATGACCAATTAGAACCAAACTTGATATAAAGGTTTCTTAGGTTGTTCTGCATAAAACTAATGTGTGGATTTTTGATCCATCGATAAACATGACCACTGTTTCTGAAAAAGAGAATATAGGGCTCTGACAAAAGTTTTTCGCATATATCCCCAAAACCGTTAGGTGTAGCCAAATTGTGACATAGGCTAAAATGTTCAGCAAGATGAGATCTATTTGTGGTGAAATGAGCATTTAAATCTGTCATATGGTCTGTTATTGCCCTTCTTTGACATTTTTTGCTGTTTTTAATATTATTTCTTCAAAAAAAATGTCCATAGAAAGAAATAATGAAAAGTGATGTAACTATTATGAAAGAATTTTTATCCAAGAACGACCTTGGTCGCTTTTAGAAAAATAGAATGTTGCTTATCTAGCCATGTGAGCGATTCACACACTTCAGAGAATCTAGTAATGATTAAACTACATTTTTTTAAGTTGTACGTTGTCAACATATATTTTCTGTCATAACCAGTTTTATCAACAAAACCTCAAATTGCGGAGATACTGATACATTTCAGCTTCAAATTTACGATTTAAGAAAAACAACTATGGGATATATTTCAACTTGACTTTATTTTAAAGAAACCGTTCCCCCTTTTACATAGTTTACATAGAATACATCCCCAGCTTTCCTTTGAGAGATTACTTCAACAAATGTTTGATCCTGGAAATAGCTTTAATTACATTAACAAATAGAAAGATAACATGAAAGTTTCGGTTTTTATTTATTTAATACATTAGTATTTTTTTCTTTCTTTGAGGGTTATTTAATTCTGATCATATGTCATACGAGCTTGATAAACCGGATCAGGATGTCCCGGAACCTACTCTAGCAGAGATGACGGCGAAAGCCATACAAGTGCTCAGAAAACATAACGACGACAAAGGTTTCTTTCTTCTCGTTGAAGGTGATAAATATTTGTTGATTACTACTAATTTGTCTAAATTACTTGCCTTTTTGTTATTAACTTCATATTTGTAATCACGTTAACATCACCCTTAATGTCAAGGACTTATCTGTGAATTGGATATTGCATTTAAAGTTGTTACTTTTACTATAATTAGCATGTTTTGGTCACTAGTGAGCTTGTCATCAACAGCGACTGCATTGGCCATTGTTAAGGATTCAGAGAGCGCATGGTTGGGTAACGAAACTCACTAATGAGCAAGACATGCTAATTATATTAACAGCTTATAATGCGCAAACAATGTCAATGGCTGGATACCCTGGTTGAGGAAACTCGATATTAGTTACTCAACTTATAATAAGTAATTTTGATTCTTAACCCCAATGAAGCTGTAGGATAAAAATAAGTTTTCAATACAATTACGAAATATAATGGTAAGAGTATTCCTACATTCAGCATTAAAAATCATTCAATATCATAAAAAGACGGACTTTACTTAAACACGTTTTTAAAAAAGATATTTGTATGGCTGAAAAATCTCTCAAATGGCAGTTGTATGAAGTATAAAATTGCAATAATTTTGAAGGTGGTGAAATAGACTTCGCTCACCATGGTTCACTAGCCGACCATGCGCTTTCCGAAACCTTAGCAATGGCAGATGCAGTAGCCGTTGCTGACAAACTCACTAGTGACAAAGACACGCTGATTATAGTAACAGCTGATCATGCGCATACAATGTCGATGGCTGGATACCCTGATAGAGGAAACCCGATATTAGGTACTCAACTTTGATTAAGTATGTTTTATTCTTAACCCTAACGAGACGATTGCAGAAATATGCTTAAAAGCAACAAGAAATCTGAAGAATTTTAATGACGGGTAATCAGTTGTTTTAATTTAAATATGCAGGTATAAGTATTACAAAACGACGAATTTAGAAAGAGAAGACAAAATAAAAAAGGAGATTATTATAAAATAAACATTTGCAAAAATGATTTTTTCATATCAGAATTAAAATGAAATAAAATATAAACAGAAATTATGTAAAAAAACAGTCCACTATCAAACATCAACAGACTATGTAATGTCCCGAAAAAAAAAACATTTTGAACGTGTTCCATCGGGAATTAGCGTGTGATTTTGTACGATCAGTTGGTATCTACCTTCAATGATCTCGAGAGTCTGTCAATTTGATAAAGTTCTTAAATGAAAGATGGAGTCCTCCAGGTAAGAGCATTTAAACATACAGCAATAATTTGTATTGACAACGGAATGTAACTGGAAGTCAGTGAAAACATTGTAGTACTGGTGTTATATGATCGTATTTTCTTGTCCTTGACATCAGTCTCTCCCGTATTTTGCACTCGTTGTTACCTTTGAATTTCACAGTTAGGGAGTTCATATAGTAGTACACTCCCAGGACCAAGTTCTGGTGTTCTTAACGATCATTCAAGTACAGTTTTTTCGTCTTCTGTAATGCATTGACGAATGCCTTCAATGTAAAATAAAAAATAAAAAAAAATAGGTGGAAACATGACTTAGATACTGCATTTTGACTTGTTTTGCCATCGAAAGATTTTTTGGCAAAGTAAATGCCTAAATTCCTCACACACTAGGTACTACTAATGAAGTTGTCTCATAAACGAAGACTACAATTCGAGAGGTTTTGGACGAGCTATTTTGGGCCGAAATAAAAAGCTCATTCTAATCTTCGTTGAAATTGAGCATTTACTTCACATTCATATGCTGGTTTAAAAGAGACTTTATTTTAGTCACTCGGGAATATTGCTCCATCTGTCCAGTGGTTTAACGATACTAATAAGAAACTGATATTGCTATTATAATAATTCAAAATTCGTTCTATTTACCAAAAGAAAATATGTTTACTATTAGAATTTATAATTTAGGTCGGTTATAAAAAATTAACTTTATGGTTTGTAATAATAATAGTCTAATGGTCGTTAGATACGACATAGAATAATGGGTGAATGGATAGAGTTCGACGTCTCGTCTTCATAACACTAGTTAAAAAAATAACCTAATAATGACCTTAGGGACACTGGTCATATGCGAAATTAATATGTAATAAAGAATATAGATCTTTATTAGTTTCGAATTTTAAACAATAACAAAATGTTCAAAGACATAGCTCACATCTTAAAGTTTTGTCAAATTATAAAGATAACAATCCTATTTAATACGAAAATATGCAAGGCATTACAATATCAATAAATTCGACTTACAGGTTACACCTCCCTCATTTTGTTAAATGTATTTTGATACATTAATATATGTTATCTAATAAGTCGACGATAAAGATGAGCATTTGATGTTCAAGTTAAAGTACTGTTTTAATGTCCTTTTGTAGCATACAAGCATTGTTTTGATTTCAAATCATTTAGGGAACCTTTTATGGTCGTAATCATGAACTAGTTCGTGGATCGTTACGGTGTTTCGTACAATGCCATGAAAACCGATTTGTTCATCATGTCAAAGTTTTCTTTTCCTCTTTCGTCTACCCTTGACTTGACTTTTATTAGCAACTCGGCGGGTAATTCTAGAAAAGCAGTGAACGCTTACCCTACCGCTGCACCTGGCCTATGCTTCCAGTTATTTCGTTGAATCCTAGTTGTTCATTTACTTTTGTTACTTTGTATGTGTTATTTTGGTTAATTCATGTTTTTTGTCGTGTGTCTGTTTTCCGTGTCTCGTCATTGCCCCTGGATTACGTTCTTTTGATTTCCGCTAGAATCTTGGTTCCTTTGATTACTGTTTACCTTGAAATATGCTTGTGAATATATGAAGCTTTAAACTGATCTACTTGAATAGTACACAAATTTTCTACCCTCGCAACCCCCTACATCAGTTTATTTTTTCATGTTGTCAGGGACTTTCCCTAATGTTGCCGTCATTTTATAGTCCTTTTTGTTTGCGTGACCTCCTGAAAAGTCAGAGTACTGTATAGAGTGTTATTATCAACTAGAAATAAATTGCCACACTACTTGATAACAAACTGATATTATTTGAGGCCTTGCCCATGATTAATGGAGCAATTCTTTTTTCTGAAATGATGACTTTCGTCAATAATGTGCATACCAGAAGGAATATTCGAGACTTCTTAAACATCCGCTCTTCGTCTCCATTAAATGTTTAAACAATGGTTTCCAAATTACCAATGTCAATTCCCGCAGAACAATGTAAAGAACTAAAGCAGTGTTTAAATGCTTTTAAATTGTGACGCCTCATGAACAAAAAAGAGGATCACTAATTGGAATTACCAGATTGATGGGACCCAGGTTTTTAAAGAAATGACAAACTATCAGACCTACAATTTTTCTCGTAAGAGTGAATGAAAAGGTCAGCAAGTAGAGGAGCACAATTTGTTCCCATTGGAATGCCAACCGTTTGTTGAAAAACGCGACCACCACACTGGACAAGTATGTTGTCGATTAAAAATTCCAGCATTTTGTAAACATCTTTAAACTCATTAAGAATGTTAACATAAAGTAAAAAATAAAGATATTTTTCATATATATGTTTAACATTTTTTCGAAAGAGAATAGAATTGTGGATCGTCCAAACATTTTTAAATGAAATTTAAGGAGGATCTGTGTCTGGTTTTATAAAAGTAAATATCAAATTGAGATTTTCATCAAACCCTCCCTCACCTAATTTTGACAAATCAGATAACTTCAAAATGAAAATATTAGATAAACTTTGAGAATTTGAGAAAATGCTCAACTTAAGATTTATTTTAGGAATCCAAGGCCTAATATACTTTGCTCTTGAACTATTCTGCAATATCATAACGGATCGGACTAATGTTCTATCAAGCGAAGCAGCTCAAATGATTGTATGGAATCATTTTTGCTCAGGAGCGTTTCAGCTTTCAACTTTATCGTTTTTAAGGCTCAGGAAAGATACTGTAAAAATGCATGGGTTCTGAGACACGATATGCTCAAAGCCGTTCTGTCAAAAATATCGAAGGTATTTCGAAAGTGATTGCTACGCAGGCGCAAATGGGTGAACTCGGAAATTTTGCATACCCCCGTCGATCCAGGCATCATCCTTAACAAAATAGAAGCGAACAGTCATTTTCCGTTCCTCATGGGTAAAGCCTAAAGTAATATTAATGATAATGAAAGTCATTCCTCATGAATGATATTGATATTGAATGACAGTAAATGAATTCACTTCTGGTTTAAGAGTAAATTTCTTCAATGTGAATTAATCAGTGGGATGTAAGAATTAAAAAAAAAAGGTATGTGTTCCTATAGTTCTAAAATTTAAATGAAGCTTGTGTAGTTTTCATCAACAGGCTTGGTGAAACATGAAGATGAGATAACTTTAGCTAATGATAACCTACCGTACACAACACTGATGTATGCTACTGGCCCGTCTGCTGTCCATCAACCAAGAAGAAATCTTACTAATGTTGATACAGGTATAAATTAAATAGATACATCTGCTATGACACCATTGATTCTGGTTCTCATATACAGTACAATTGGAACTGACCAGACATTTCCGTAATACTAGAGATTAACTCAGATGCTAAACAATAAGATATTGTTTTAACAATATTTATCCTACAGACAATGTATTTTTACCTGTAGTTGGCGTTTACAAATGTAGTAAAAGCGCCCTGGTATACTATAATTAGTTGTCGAAATTTTAACCTGAGCAACGCAAAATGTTCAAATATAATATTTGGCTTTCTATTTCGATAGTTTTGGTTTGAATTGAAGTATATGCATTTTTTGTACACAAGTAGTTTTTGTATTTGGATCTTTCTTTATATTTGATTATGATGCATCACGTGTACAACGTATCGAAATTTGCAATATAATGATTGATATTGTGTATTAACAATACTTAAACGATACGATTTTTGAATAAAGTGGAATACACATGGTTAAAAAACTAAAAAAAAAAAAAAAAAAGACGAAAACAAAACAAAAACAAACAAAAAAAAAAAAAAAAAAAAGCCTACTACAAAACAAAACAAAAAACACGACCTATGTTATAACAGTATTCGAGATTTGTCCTATTTTTTTAAGACCAAAAGCTGTAATTTTTTTATGAAATTATCTACTTTGATAGAACGGAAATTCGTTTTGAAATTACGTGTCCCACATATATGTTTAGGTGTGCTTCACAAATTATTCAAATTTCTCATAAGTGTTATCAGATACAGTAAACAGAACAGTTTTAACTGTGGACATCAAATTTAAAACACAATGACAGTTCCTATATATTATATAACCATGAACATTTTCTGAAACCCCTTTTGGTACGGCCAGACATATACCCTAAAACAAAAAACCCATCATCGGATTTTTTATTTGATGATCTGGGCATTTTCAGTAATGGAAAAAATATTATTATAAAACAAATATTTAATGATTATATGTTGATAAGTACATTAATTGTGATTATGTGATTATTTGAACCCTGACAGGGACCTCTTTAAACATGGTTCCTAACTGGTACTTTACAAAAAGAGCTGTATTCAAGTTTTGCTATTGATTTGCTGGTACTTGCAACTACATGTAAGATTTCTACTTAATTGTTACTGGCGTGATTTTTCTCAGTTGAGGTATTTTTAAACACTTGTGCCTTAACAGCTTCCTAATTGTTTTGATAGTATTATTGAATACAACAAGAAATTTTCTTCAGATGAAAAAGACTTCCACCAACAATCAGCGGTCAACATTTCATACGAAACTCACGGAGGTGATGACGTCGCTATTTTTGCACGTGGTCCAATGTCACATCTTTTCCACGGTGTCCACGAGCAACATTACATTGCACATGTCATGGCGTTCGCTTCCTGTGTTGGAGAATATTCAGAAAAGGAAGATTGCGCATGGGCAGTAGAACACCCGGCTTCTCATAAACCAACAACTGGCAATACAAGCAATGGTGCAAAGCGATGTTGTTACTATATATCCCTTAATTTTATCACGATCCTGAGCTTTTACTTGCTAAAAATGTGTCATGATAACATTTGAAAAAAGAACATTATTTTTTGTATCTGTTTTTGTTAATACTTTTCATAATACTTTCCGTTTTGCGAGGGGCCCCGTGCAGGTGTTAAAAGAATAGGCCTGCAGTAGTGCTAAGCTTGTCGTAAAAGGCGACTAAATAGTGCTCAGAACCCTAGCCGGGGGTTAGGGCGCTCTGCCCACAGAGCAACTGGGATGTGTACCCCAGTTGGTGGAATGGGGTACCCCTGGCGTGTTATATGGTTGTCAGGCTATAATACGGAAAACCTGACCGCAAACCATAGTGGTGCACCGTGTTGTGAAAGATGCCATGTTCCTCGCACGTTAAATAACCCTGCTGTGGTATTCGATAGGAGTAGGAACCATAGGGCTCCGCCACAGGAGGCTAAATTGCCCGACCCTACCCACCTCTCTCTATTTCCAGTGGCAATCAAAATTTGTCGACCCCATTGTCCTTGTGTCCCATCCCTTCTTCATTTCATCATCATTTCATGTGCATTTTGTCATCATTTTCATGTTCATCGTCTAAATATAGTTGAAATATTGCTGCTCGGACGTTAAACCCCAACAAACAAACAACCAAACAGTTTTGCGAGGGTCAAGATAGCTCATTACCGTTTTTATGTGTTATACCCTTCCGGTGAGCTGGTTCATGCTCCCAATTGTTTGTTTATTCCGGGTTGTGCATTTACTTTTACTATTGTATTCAGCAAAAACAAACGAGTCGTAACGAACATAACCATACAATACTACAAACATCGTTTCTTTAGTGTTATATTTTCTTCCACTATACCAACGGAAGACATACAATAAATGATTTTACCATCCATATACGCAAACTTCTTGATTGTTGATACTATGGGCAAAGATTTGGAAATTTTGGATCTAGAGACTTTGATAACAAAAATGGTTTGTCGTTTATGATTAGACACACATGGACTTCGTCGAATACTGCTATATCATACGCATCGTAATCCCCAAAATGGACTTAGGGCACCAACAGATCTTCACTGTCGTAATGTTTGGCGTCTCCATTCATATTGTCAATAATTCTCATATGTCCATTTGATAACATACAACCACTAGTCTGTCGATATGGAAACTATTCCGAAAGTTTAGTGTCGTCGGGTCATTTCGTGGTTCAATTGGCTGGGCCTGTTTTTTTCTTTTCTGGTTTTATAGGTATAATGCTATGAGTCGATATTAGCCTTAGGCTAAAATGTGTATCTTTGGATGCTTTTGTGTGCTTTTATTTCCTCTAGATCTGTCACTTCATTTCAAACTCCAATCTTATCACACTTTCCTGAGTAAATTCAGTACATCTAATGGAATTTCGCATATCAATTTCCCTATATAGATATTTGTTCTTTTTCTGGTGTTTTGACTGAAAATTCTAGGTTTCAAAAGAAAGGAAGGTAAGTTTGTTTATCTATCATATGGTATGGCACTGTGGTTTCTTGACGATTTTTACAATCAGTGATGTCAACTGCATGATGCGCATAATGCCTCCTTACATTCTGGACGCCAGAAGGGTCAAGGGTTTTTTCATAACACTACGCAAAACTATAATCATTTGCTTTACGCATATCTAAACCGTTTTAAAATTTCAAAATCAAAAACACAAAAATTCTTCAAATCATGAATGTTAAACGAACAATTAGTTATTGACAAAATAAAAAAAAAAAGTTAAAATCCAATAAAATGTATTTTGCCTTATTGACGTTTATTATTATCTATAAGTATTAATCAGTATTAAACTGAAGTCCACCAGAGGTTTATTTAATTGATCTAAATGGTTTTTTTTACCATACAATAACGTAAGAAATCAGATTGTTTTTGTTTTTTTTTCATTTGATACATATATTGTTTTCCTTAAATAAAAGTCGTTATTGTTTGATAACTTTTGTTGAATCTGGGTACCGACCAGACATCTCAAATCACTTCACACTTAGGATTTAGGAAGAGCCCAATGCTTCATGAAAGTATCAATTTAAGATATTATATGAAACCCAGGCCCAGAGCTTATAATGAAGCCAGCTGCTTTAACATTCACAGAAAGCAGAAAAGCAGAAAAACTTAGATTGTGAATGTGTGCTTCAGAATGACATTTCAAAAATTGCCTTGGATTGCGTGAAAATGCACATGAATAGGTGCACTGTTCCACTGAAACAAAAAACAAACAAACAAACAAACAAAAACAAAAACACAAAATGGAAGTTCATTACCCAGTTGAATATCCACTTAAACCACAGATTGGTGTTCCAGTGTTGGTTTCAACTTAGTGGTTTGTCTTAAACGACAAACCAGACCTACCGGAAGAATAATCAAAGACCGATTAGTGGAAAACAAGCAAAATGATATTGGACTTTATTTGACATCTGTGCATGGTCAACGCCAAAATTGTGATAGTATAAAAAAGTGAAGAATTCAAATGCATGACAAAGTAAAACAAGAAGTTCTCAAGAGCCTGAATTGTTTACCTGTAAAAAGTTAATAGCTTAACAAAGTTAAATACATGCAAACACTAAAAATGGTCAAACACCCTTGACCAAATTTGCACATATGATATTTTTCATGATACTGAACGTTTTTGTGATAGCAAAATGATAATCATCATTCTACTTATGTTAATCTAATAACAGGCTAAAAGTGCAAACAATAATTGAAAATGTAATCAACAGATTCTTCCCACATTTGCACCAATTATATGTCTTTACACACTTGATATATTTTTACACTTTACATAAATCATCTGCTATCCGCTATTGATTTATTACCGACAGGCACAAACCGAAATGAATCTTTCTGGCTCCATAACTCAGATTTGTCTGAAAATTGCATACAAAATAGATATTGAAATACTTAACATCTTATCAAATTACATTAATCATCAATCTGTTTTCATTTTCTAAATAATGAGCAATAACTGCTAAAAACGTCCAAAATGATACTCCCAAGGGCCGTAACTATAAGAAGCGTAAACAGACTTGCCTAAATTACACCAAACTAGATATTGACATAATTAACATTTTATTAGTTTACATTATACGTTCTCTAAATTATAGGCAAAATGATGAAAACGTAAAAAAGACACTTTCAATGGCATTAACACCAAGATTTTAATTTGTTTGGCAAAAATTGCCTAAGATCGGTAAAATCGGTAAATCGATTAACTTGGATTTTCGTGTAGGATAGATCTCTTTAGCATAAAGAGCCTATTTAGGTGTTTCACATTTCATCTATCTGTTGTGGTTTTGAGATTTAAACAAAAAGATACTACAATACCCCTATATTCTATTTTTCATAACAGCGGCCATATTTTGTTTTGGCGAGGGACCATAACGGATACAAATTTAGGAGCAGACATGTCAAGGATGATTGTCACCATTTTTTTTCAGATTCAAAAATTTCAAAAGTAATGACATACGTTTTCAAACTTAATAAAAACTAGAAAAAAAAACTCTACGCTTTGAAATTTAATAAGTAGATAGATTCGTTGAATGTAACGACAATAGTCACGATGTTGGATATGTTCTTTCTTGTTTTTGTCCCTCGTTAATTGTCAATTTATGGTCGGTTATGCATGAAGCAATATTTATAAATACCATACTAAGTATATTTATAATCTTCTTACCGCAACAGTCTGCTCGGTTTTAAATGTCAACTCTATTGATTCTATAAGACTTTTTCAAGTCAATCCAAAAAGTAATCAAGGGAACCAAGGCTATAGCGGTAATCAAAAAAATGTAACCCAGGGACAAAGATCAGACATAGAAAACAGACATACACAACAAAGAACACAAAGTAACTAAAATCATACATACAAAGTAACAAAAGCAAATGAGCAACTCGGACTCCAATAAAATCTGGGAGCATGGACAAGGTGCACCGGTAGGGTAAACCTCCTCTGTTTTTCTAGAAACATCCGCCGAGTTGCTCATAAAAAGTCAAGTCTGGGGTAGACAAACGAGGAAAGGAAACTATGACCCGTTGAATAAATCAGTTTTCATGGTGCAGGTGGATACACCATAATGATCCACAAGTTCATGATGACGACCACAAAACAAAATCATGAACTTGTGGATCATTATGGTGTATCCATCTGCACCATGAAAACTGATTTATTCAACGGGTCATAGTTTCCTTTCCTCGTTTATCTACCCCGGACTTGACTTTTTATGAGCAACTCGGCGGATGTTTCTAGAAAAGCAGAGGAGGCTTACCCTACCGGTGCAATCTTGTAGTAACATTACCCCAAATGTAGGGCTGAAATTGGTTTGTTGTATGTTAAATCGTTTGCTGATATCTATCTTCACATGAATCAGCAACAAAGTGTTCAAACTGCAAGCTTATTACAGCCTTTTCGTTTAATGCCAAATTTCTATTTTAATCATGAAATTTAAATAATTCTCCTTCGTACATGTAAAAAATATCAAATAAAAGAAGAGTATAGTTAGTCTAGACATTTTTAGACCGAACTGTCTATAGAACCTGTATGTAACCAAATGCTTCCGAAGATGCGTGACCAGATGTTGAAAAGCAGCATACATGTATGTATGTTAACATATATGTACATGTATAGTCATGTATATTTGATATCTCTGAGTTTTAATCATGTAAAATAATGTTCAAAATGTGTCTATTGCATAACGTGTATACATTCCAACTTGAAATACTACTTGGTTTCAAGGTTATGGGGTCACCTCCTATAGTTACCTCACTACGCACTAACTTTCTTATTGTCCGTAATGCGTACATTGTATATGACAAAGATTTTTCTCTTTGTTCCATCTATTGCCATTTTTTGTCTATTTCGCCTAAGGTATTCTTCGTGTCTTTTAGTCTGTTTCCACAGTCCTCATTAAAATGATCTATCTTTGGTTTTCCGGTTTTCATATTTTTATCGGGTATCCAATGCAAAGCAACCTTCTAAGATGGAATCATTTCTCTCTTTCAATATATGCCCCGTGCAGGTCCGGGTGTTAAAAGAATAGGCCTGCAGCAGCGCTAAGCTTGTCGTAAAAGGCGACTAAATAGTGCTCAGAAACCTAGCCGGGGGTTACGCACTCTGCCCACAGAGCAACTGGGATGTGTGCCCCAGGTGGCGGAATGGGGTACCCCTGGCGTGTTACATGCTGGGGTTGTCAGGCTATAATACGGAAAACCTGACCGCAAACCATAGTGGTGCACCGTGTTGGGAAAGATGCCACGTTCTCGCACGTTAAAGAACCCTGCTGTGGTATTCGATAGGAGTAGGAACCTTTGCGCTCCGCCACAGTAGGCTAAACTGCCCGACCTTTCCCATCCCCCTTTTTCCAGTGGCAATCAAAATTTGTCGACCCTATTATCCTTGTGACCCATCCTTTTTTTCATTTCATGTTCATTTTATCATCCATTTCATGTTCATTGTCTGAATATAGCTGAAATATTGCTGCTCGGACGTTAAACCCCAACAAACAAACAAACAAACTTTCAATATATAATTAGTACATGCCATATCCATGTCCACTTTCTCCTAATAAATAGCGTACATGTAGCTATGCTCCTCCCCCTATTTGGCACAGTTCTAGTAATTCATTGTTGGATATTTTTCTTGGTCAGAATGTATATATTCAGGTAAGTACAGACGTGCCACTGGAATGGTTTTCATATAGAAGGCTTGAATATATGGTTTAATTGTTTTTCATCTGCAAAATCAGTCTCTGTCATTTCGTCGTAAACCAGTGTAAACTTGTTGAAACTGATAGGAATGGTTGATTGATTACTGTGGTTTAACGCCCAAGCAGCAATATTTCAGCTATATTCAGGCGGTGAACATGAAATGGATGATAAAATGAACATGAAATGATGATGACGAAATGAAAAAAGAGATGGGACACAATTATAATAGGGTCGACAAATTTTGATTGCCACTAGAAAAAGGGAGGGATGGGTCGGGCAGAGTAGCATCCTGTGGAGGAGCACAAAGGTTCCTACTCCTTTCGAATACCACAGCAGTGTTCCTTAACCTGCGAGGAACGTGGCATCTTTCCCAACACGGTGCACCACTATGGTTTGCGGTCAGGTTTTCCGTATTATAGCCTGACAACCCCAGCATGTAACACTCCAGGAATACTCCATTCCACCACCTGGGGCACACAACCCAGCTGCTCTTTTAGCAGAGCGCCCTAGACCCCGACTAGGGTTCCGAGCACTATTTAGTCGCCTTTTACGACAAGCTTAGCGCTGCTGCAGGACTAAGGACCTGCACAGGGCTTTCTTTTCAACGAAATACAAATTATACCGATTGATACATTTCGTCTTGTTGTCCAGATGAGCTATTATGATTACATGTTTTTGTACTTTGTGTCCGTTTTGTCATCCATTTTTCCTAAAAAAATTCTCTATAACAATTTTAATCATACATATGTCGATCATAGGGAGTGTATGTCTCCTCACATGACTCCGTGGTCTCACGAATATGGATCCAAATCTACCTTTCAAATGCATGGAAATGTGTCAATTACAGAGCATTTAGTTCAGTAAAACATCTTTCTGTGTATGATACCAATACAAGAAATCACAGCTACCTATTTCTATGTGATGAAAGTGTTTTAAAAGCAATAAACACCAGTGGCATTCCTTTGAAAGAGTAATCAAGGGAACCAAGATTCGAACATATATCAAAAAAGAATTTAATCCAAGGATAAAAACCAGACACATATAACAAAGAACATGAAATAATCGAACTCATCCGTACAAAGGAACAAAAGCGAATAATCAACTCGGATTTGGATGGTGGACTATGTGCACCGGTAGGGTAAGCGTCCTCTGATTTTCTAGAAAAATCCGCCGAGTCCGGGATAGCCGAAAGAGAAAACGAAAACTATGACACATCAGTCCGCATAGTGCAGATGGATACACCGTATTGAACCACGAATTCATGATGACGACCATAAAACTTCTGTGGTGATGACTTCAATCTTGTAGCAATATATGATAACTCTGTCCTTGAAGCCTTAAGTCAAGCACGGTGCAAATAGCCCGTGTAGTTTTGCAAGCTCTGACATAACGAACGTATGACTTGTGATATGAAAACTCCATATGCATGTGCTGGAGGGATGTTACCACAGATGACAGATAATTCATCCCGTTTTGTTGCATAGTTTGAAAGTTTATAATTCGATTAATGCCAAATCATGCCAGCATTTGTACAACGTCCAATATATCATTAAAGCAATCAGTTACTATAAAGCTCGCTCGAGGTGTATAAAATGAAACCAATATTCAGTTTCATTTAATAATAAATAAAAAAAAACTGATTAAACAGTTTCGTTGATTGAAATAAAAAATAAATCTAAGAATCGAGCATTTTTTTACATTTCTGAATATTGATAAGGTAACTACAATTAAACCGCAAATTTTCTAGTCACAAAACAAAGGTCAATATGAACACAGTTTATCAATGTTATAATGGCCTCCGTAGGTATTAAAGTAGGAAAAATACTTCTGTTGCTATCACTGATGCAGTAGATATTTTCTTTTATCTAAGGTCATGTACTTTTAAATGGACAACTGACAGCACGAGCTCTACAGATTATGGTTGTATAAAAATGGCCGTTACGACTCAAACGAAGTTCGTGTTGGTTTTAATTATTGGAATTACAATTATTAGTGATGGGAAATGCCTTCCTCCGAAAGAAACAACACCTGATCGGGATCCACGGTATTCTGGAAATGGGGAAAGTAGGTTTATCTTGTTAGTAAATATACACATACGTTGTATGGGAAACTATCCATGCACAAGGACACCCGGGAGCTTGTTTATATTTGACATTGAAACGTGCGCTTGTATGACAGATGCTTCTTTTTTTCTTTTCTTTAGACAGTAAACGGAGAAAAAAACCCAAAAAAGTCGTTAAAGTTAAAGTAAAATAATTATGTAGTTCACTTCCTAACTTGAAATTCGAGGTGTTGTCAAGCTTTCAAATCAGTGGTGCTTGTTTTTCGTACTACTAAATCGACAATGGGTAAATGGGGTTATGGGGTTTGATGAATAAATTGTAGAATTAATTATTTCCACATGTATACGATGTATAATATATCAATGAATCACTCACAAAACGTATGTAGATTCAACATTTGGACACAAGTTATCACAACTTAAAAAGGTCCTCTTCGAAAATGACATTATGAAATACAGCTTACATTTAATTGACTAAACAGTGTTTACGTGTTACGTCTTTTAATTTTATTTGATTTCCGCTAGAATCTTGGTTCCCTTGATTAATCTTACCTTCACCAGCAATAAAAATGTGACCGTACATACTTCAAGTTGAACTAATGTATACATATTCATACAAGAATAAAATGAATTCAATTATTACATTGCGTATTTTTTAGTTTCCAATGAAACAATTTACTCTGACACACTCATATTTTGTGATATTGCACGTTTGGCGTTTTGATTACAAGTGATATTGTGCACGGTTGACGTAAGCAGTTAACATTGTATGTAAGCTTGGTGCATGCAATATCATGTTTTATGAAACACTTTATAGAGATACCGACCTCGGTCATGCACGGGCCTCGGTCAATATATCTTTTAAGTGTTCCATAAAACATTATATCGCATGAACTGAGCTGTCATAATTGTATAACATAACATTGTGCGTGTTACACTGTCTACAAAGTGTTAGTATGTATTATATGAACATATCGGACGTGGAAATTTTAGGAAGACGCTATATATATCAAACATAGTATAATGAAGAAAGGAAGATAAAGATAAAGAGGGTGGGATAGTATTTCAATGCAAACTAAAAGGTCTCATTCGTTTTATATACCATTGTGCACCGTATTAAATATTTTGATTTTTTTTTTATCTTCGGATAAGGAATCAAGCATCTCCACATGAACGTGCTTCGATATTCGGATTATTCAGATTATTTAGAAAGTTCTGAGTATTTTTTCAATTTATCTCTTGCCGTGGTATATCTTCAGCACTATAAAAAATACACATATAATATGCTGAACTCTAACTTTCATGAAAGAATCAAGTACGAGGTTAAGAAATTGTTATGATCCGTATATGCACTACAACATAAAAAAACATCATGTATTTAGTGAATTTAGTGATTTTATTTACAATATCAACTATTGTAAAATCTTAATGCGGACATTTATTATCAGTAAAGAGTTTTGAACTAGATTACTGTTACCTAAATTACGTGATTCATTCGGATTCCCAATTTTATGGACTTTTTTATTAGTGAATATAAATCTTTAATGACACAAATACGAATTCGCTTTTCTCTTATTTCTAAGCGCCTTCGTTTTGGAGAAATTTAGCAAAAGATGAACTTAAAAAGTATCTGAGACTACCAAAAGTTGACCGAGTTGCCAAAAATGTCATATTCTTCCTTGGAGACGGAATGAGTATTCCAACCTTAACGGCCGCCCGGATACGACAAGGTCAAATCAAGAATAAAACCGGCGAGGAAAACACACTTAGCTGGGAAAAGTTTCCTAATATAGCATTGTCAAAGGTAAATATATATTGCATGACCTATTGATGTAAAACACTTATCCTGAACTACATCATGATATAGCCTTGGTCACTCTATAGACCTGTTCTTAACGAATGGTAGAAACCGAAGTTCACGCTCACTATTGATGCAAGTAACAAAAGATTAATAGAAATCGTTGTAATTGCTTAAAAAAAAGTATGCCTATCTTGCGATAATCACATGATTAAATAAGAATTCAAGATAACTAAAAGCAAAAATACTAATTTTTAATAAATACCGTAAATTTCGGTACGTTGTATTGTATATTAAGGATTGTATTCAAGAAGTACTCACCCCCCCCCCCCCAAAAAAAAAAAAACAAAACAAAAAAACAAAAACAAAAAACAACAAAAAACAAACAAACAAACAAACAAAAAACAAACAAACAAAAACAAAACACAAAACAAAACAAAACAAACAAAAAAACAAAAACAAAACAAAAAAAACAAAAACAAAAAAACAAACAAAAAAACAAAAAATCGAAGCTCAGTTAAGTGTAACATATATTAACTTGTAAACCATTATGCGTGATTCTCATGCTTTGGCACTCGTATGGTTTACTGTGTATCAATTTTGAATTCACGATTGAAGCTTTGAAATAAGAAATATGCATCTGTGTAGAAAATTTAGTTGTCACACGAACTTTTCAGACATACAATCAAGACATGCAGACACCGGACTCTGCTGGAACAGCGACGCAGTACCTCTGCGGCATAAAAACAAATTATGGAGTACTTGGAGTGGACGGGAGCACGAGATACAAAAACTGTTCAAGCATGACACCGGGGTCAAAGGTTACATCTATTTTGGACTGGTTTATAGAAAAAGGTAAGACTAACTAAATGTTTAGAGCAAGAACAAAAAAAAATATACTTTTATTATTGTACGGTTTCTTGTTTAATTTGCATTTTTTTCAATAAATTCTAATCTATTACAAGTACATACCGTTACATGAACGTGTCACAAGCATGTTTTTTTTTTATAAATGATTTTCGTTAAATCGGATTAAAAATAGATTTTTCTCCAGAAATGACTGGTTTAAGTTGATTCCAGGAAAATCAACTGGAATTATAACTTCGACACGAGTAACGCATGCAACCCCCGCAGCACTGTATGCAAATACTCCGAATCGGAACTGGGAAGTAGACTGGCAACTCGATAATGAACCTAACAAAGAGAATTGTCGGGATATTGCCAAACAGCTAATAGACGATTACAAATCTAGTGTAAAGGTACGCATTAAAATCAATTTTTAGAAAATTTTTATCATTTATATAACAAGTATTAAAAATACAATATGAAATAAGACTTGTGTCAACACCGATGTTAACCCTCCTTATAGGGTTTTTCTTAGATAATATATGTAATCACTATTTATTCAGATGACAACTCTTGGATCCAATTACCAGGCTTAGCAAAATTCCGAATTTTGCTGAGTATTTAAAATTAATGAGAATTAATTAAAATAAGCAACCCTTACTCGTCTCCAGAATAAGCCATGATACCTTGATTTGCACTTAAAGGATGAGCAAGCCGAAATCAACGTATTATTTTGATTCAGATGTGTAATTTACGCACGACGTTTCCACGAAATGAGCTACTTACATGTTTTCCATAACACTATCCTACTTGAATCGGCTAGACTAGAGTACAATGTTTCACTGAAATATAAAACTGACAGTAAAAACTTGAATGTCATGAAACATAAACAAGCAATACAAAGCAGAAACAAAAACACGCATCCAATGAAAGTACATGAGCAGTCCGGAATCCGACAAAGATAAATGAGATGCATCGGTAGATTAAGCGGTAAGTGAACAATTCACGCACATACATGTATGCGTCAGGGAGCAGATGTTTAAACAATTTTCGACTTTTATGAGCAGGTTGTTATGGGTGGAGGAAGAAAATATTTACTCCCTAATGACGCCATGGATCCCGTGATTGGACTTAATACAAAGAACGGAAGACGTGATGGAAGAAATCTAATAAATGTAAGTTTTTTTTTCTAATTGTATACATACATGTACAAATGACGTATGAAACATAGTTATCATTGTGGCACCCTTTTACATATTTGTTTACAGAAAATAGCGTTACAGTTGACTTGTTCCTAATTATTTCAAGCTTTGAGGTAATGTCAATGAGACAAATAATAGTTAAAGTGTAAGCGATTTTTTTTTCTCAAAATTTGAGTATTCATAGAGCTTACCATAGTTTTCAAGGAAAACAAATTCATTTCGATCAGCTAAAAATGCCTTGTTCTGACAGTAAATGTATTTTTTAAAATGCGCTTTTTCAATCTTGAGGAGTCACGTGAGTTTCACGTTAAAAGGCGATGTACATGTGTTTGATTGCATATACCATACTACAAATATCGCAGTAAACTACCATGACCTTTAATTGGGACCGTCGCTTACTTGTGCTTTTCAAATATTTTTTTCTACACAAGTAAGTTACTATAAAGAACCGACAAAATACAAATAGTAGACGGAATGCCATCTACAAAAGGCTTCAGTAAAAGAAAACCGGAAAGCAAATGTATGACAGCTAATCCTGCAACTCCTGCAAAAATACTGAAGCAGAAATTTATCAACCATATTTGTTACTAAGACATATGTGAGCAGGCTTCTTATGATCGATAGATTGCATGGTTAAAAAGGAATTTCGTGGTCTAATAAGCCTCCAGTTATAATTTATGTCCAATCCCGGTGGTGTCCGACCAAGCGTTTATTATTTTTTGCTTTTTCTTTTCATTTATGGTTAATGGTTCATATTTAATACAAATTATTTTGTGTAGTGCATGACTAAAAAGCAGACCATTAACATTTCCACAGTCCGAACAAATGCGAATGCAATTGTACAACACGATCGATTAACGATGATAGTTCTCATGATTATTTGTTTTTGTTTTTGTATTCGTTTTTGTTTTTGTTTTTGTTTTTATTTTTGTTTTTTTTTTGTTTTTGTTTTCGTTTTTGTTTTTATTTTTGTTTTTTGTTTTGGTCTCCTCATATCTTTGTTTCTTTGACATATGCTATTTTATATTTTATATTGTCTTCTTGTGTGTTAATGATATTTCTTATAGATTTGTTCATATATTTCTAATGTAATTGGATATACCGGATACTACACAATATTTTCTATCATAATCAGGAATGGATTGATGATAAGAAAAGCAAACAACTGTCGTACAAATATGTATGGAACGCTACGGAGCTAAATAAAATAGATCCTAGGTCTACAGAATACATCTTAGGTAAATACGGTATATGTGTTCTTGAAATAAAATAATATTTAATGTTATATAATATTGGTATACATATAAAAATAAAATATTTAAGGAGATTTTTATGGCCTATTTTCCTTTACAATTGAAAACGCATGAAACACGTCTGTTTCATTTTTGATACATGTGCAGTAGTTTTGTCGCTTACTTTCAGGGTTATTCAATTCAGACCATATGTCATTTGAACTTGATAAACCCGATCAGAAAGTCCCGGAGCCTACTTTAGCAGAGATGACAGAGAAAGCCATACAGGTGCTCCGAAAACACGACGACGACAAAGGTTTCTTCCTTCTTGTTGAAGGTAATATAAACAAGCAATAATATGATGAAGGTGAAATCTTTTAACGCTCCCGGTGAAACATTAATTAAAAAACAAATACAATCTTTACAAAAAGATGGCCGACGCAGTCAAATTTTGTTCTTTTTACTTATAAGTTTCTACATTTCATTCAAGAAAATAACACATGGCACGCTATTTCAGTTTTCGATACAGTTTAATTTTTCGAACACCACTTAGTTATCAGTATATTACCAATCGGGAAACAGAATTGCGATTAAGTGACTAGCGTTTCCATAGAAGGGCGTCCTTAAGGTCAAAGGGTAAAAAACAAAACTATACCGACTGCGACGGAACAACCTTGATGATTTTTGTCAGCTCTGATTTGATATATTATACTTATAACCTTCAAATAAGGTAAATTTGGTAATGATAAATGTCCCAAAGCATTATAATAATTGTCAAGCTCTGATATGTCTATTGGCGGAAATGTCCAGCATTCATAAGGAATTATTGGTCGTCATGGTCCGAAATGTCTTTGGGTCGAATTCACCGGCACTGGTAAACATTATGGTTCTTATAATTTGCGAAACGTCTTAACATAGTTCTTTTGTTCGCTTTATTCTGTTTGGATTTGTATCCTTTAAAGGGAAAGACCACTTTTGCATTAATTTGGGCTCTTATGAAAAATCATACCCACGTAAACAAAAACCTGTAATGCAAAATGCGCTTTTATAAAATGCTCAAGGCTATGCAAAGTTCGAAATCCTTGAAATATAAATGGATAGCCATATTGCAGAACTCTCCTATCTGAAGGAAGATTATAGCCAAATTTTATTGATTTTTACCGATAGCTTCCGATTGGCTCGTGACGTCACTAAGTCGGTATGGTACTGATACAAATGCTGCAAATAATATGTGAACAAAGAATATCACGTAAATATTTCTACGATCATGTTTATATAATCACCAAAACACGATGACTTGTCAAGCTTACGGTTGCACGAATGGTAAAAGAGAAATGTTCTAATTTTTTTTTTACCAGCAACACGAACATTCTTCGGAAGTAGCCATAAGATTTTCCCTACAAATACTAGTCATCTTGGCTGCAAATCCTGTTGTTCGTCAATGATGTCTGACATTTGCTTATACATGTTGTTCCTCAATCTCTTCTATTTATTTTGGGTTGAAATTATAGGGGGAAAGTCCCAAATTGGCGATTTCTTTGGACATCGTAATCAATTACTTATTTACTTTCACTTTACAAACCGACTTCGTGACGTCACAGTTCAAGCGGTCATGGTGGCGCCCATAGGCGCGGGAAATTCAAATTTCCTAATTATAAATCTCGATTTATTAATTAAGAAAAGGAAATTAATTTGTTTCAATTTAATTTTCATGAATATTTGACAGATTAGTTTCGATATTTATGACTTGCACAATAAAATGGTCTTCTCCTTTAAGTATGTTTTTATTACGATTTGATTAATTTGATCGAATTATTTCGTTTCAATTCTTTCTTTTATCGATTTTTTTCGTTTCGCAATTTTCATGACCCGAGAACTATGGGTAATATTGATTACGTAATTTTCGTAAACATCTGGGCGCTATATTGCAGACTATTATGGCCAACCCTATCTTGGAAAAGCTATGATTCGATTTGTATTTAATTATCGCAACTAGCGAATACTTTCCGAGACTGGTTTTACTCTCAATCGAATATATACAAGTATACGCAAATGAAGCTGCCATTGAGCTGTTTTTCAGCTCCTGAAAATGAAGGTAAAAACCGGATATTGATGCTTTTCTTGCCATAAGTACACAGAACAAAGTTGATAATACAATCATAAAAGAGAAAAAAAAGCAAAAAATAATTAACTTCACTCGAAAAAGTTATTTGTATTCATTTTGGATTGTTAGTTTATGCTCCACTTTGAAAACACATCTTGTAGTTATAGTTTGACCGTGAATATAGGAATTTTTAAGAATGTGGTTCCATTTTTATTGTAGAAAATGTCAGATGAATGACTATGATACTAAGATTATATTTTTTGTAGGTGGTAAAATAGATTGGGCTCACCATTACGCACAAGCTGATAAAGCGCTTTCTGAAACCATTGCAATGGCTGATGCAGTTGCCATTGCTGACAAACTCACTAGTGACCAAGATACGCTTATAATAGTAACAGCTGATCATGCACATACAATGTCAATGTCTGGGTACCCTGATAGAGGAAACCCAATTTTAGGTATACTAAACTTTGATATTGTCTTCAAGATTCCCCGCCCTAACGGGTAATGGGATAAATGTGTTTCCTAGCAATTAGAACTGAGAAAGATTTTAATGAATTAGAGGTAGAAGTTGCTACTTGCCTCGCAATAATACACAATTACCCCAAAATATAGACTCCCAACCATGCATTAATATGGATTAGCGAGCTCAGCATTTCTTTTTGACGAGTATATATTACATGTAGGTTAAAACGTATCACTGCTAATGGCACACGCAGAACAGAACAAAACATGCATGAATAGTACTAAGGCAGCATATATCGTGGGATATTCCAAGGATTTTCATAGCAAAAATAATATATGTTGTGAAGTGGTTCAAATCAAACGTAAATAAGAATGACGAATTCGTGAAAAATGGCCACGTTTGAAAGGTAAAAAGAAACTACATACAAATAAAATATAGATAAGATGTTAAAAAATAAAGAAAATGAAGCCAAATTTTCGGACATGCGGCCTTCGTCAGAGGCAAAAATATTGAGGAGAAAGCCAACAACTGCCGACCCTTACCATAGAGATAATGCCGTCTATTATTGCACAATAATCATAATAAAAGCGCGAGGAGATGTCTATCCCACGAATTGCAATTGAAGCAACCACCACTAAAAGTTTATTTCATTTATTTTTTATTACATGTACTATGAAGCGAATTTAGTTCCCCTTTTGTAACATACCAATTCAACGTTCTATAAATATTTGTTTTCTTTTATCCTTAAATCCTTTACTGTAAATAAGCAGTGCACCTCTTTTAAAATTTATGATGAATTCCCTTACAGCACTACCGAATTCGCCGTCCAAATTCCGGCACTCTTAACCATTACGCCACCGAGAATCCTCACCTTGCCACATGAAGTTCAGCATGTTTTGACACCACCTATGACCGGTGGCGTAATGGGTAGGGTGCTAAACATTGGATGACAATGTGGGTTTGTACCTTAAGAAAATGGGTTCGTAACTAATGACATTTTTGTTCATACTAATAATTATTGTCTGCACATGTATTACGTATATACACAAACATACGATTTGGTATAATTTCAGTTTCATTTTGTAATTCTAAAATTTTTTCATACATTGATGTGAATAAAAAAAAACGTTATATTAAAGAACCTTAGTGAGCGCACTTACATGCCCCAATATAGGATACTTAAGTAAATTTAATCGTAAGAGAAATACATGTAGAAGGACCCCGGTAAAAAAACGGAATAAGACTGTTATTTTTTCTTCTAACTAAATTCTGTTACTCAGAATGGTAGCTTCAAACTCAAGGCCCGCAATTTCGGTAAAAATCATCAGAGCAAAACGAAGATTGAACTTGACCTGTAACTTATCATGGTGAACTTAATTCCAAAAATCATGTCAATATCTGCAAGCTTGCAGAAAAAAAGTCCGGAAAACGTTTTTTTTTCTGTGAATTGTGCTAAGTTCAAGGTCCATAATTTTAGTAAAAATCATCAGAGCAGAAGGAAACGTAAACCTTCCCTGTAACTTATCACGGTGAACCTATACACCAAAAATCATATCAATATCTGCATGCATTTAAAAAAAAGTCCAGAACAAAAAAAACTGAAGATGGACGGACGGACTGACGGGCGGGTCAAAAACATTATACCCCTCGCAACCTTGTTGCGTGGGGTACTGAAATGCAGGGATGAAACAACAAAATTTAATAAAAAGAGATGGTTTTAGAAAAAAAAGGTTCTTTTCTGGGTTAATAAGTGCTCAGTGTTGCCCTCCTCAGTCCATCTAAAAATCCTTGTCATAAAACATGTACGGAAATTGTTCTAGCTACTAATATTATGACTTCTACTGCAGAAATTTAATTTTAGCTTTATATATAAGTATACTTCTTTTGCATCACCATCAAACCAATCAACTTGTGCGTTTGAATCACTTGATAAGATTTCAGAGAAAAAAAAAACTGTTAAAAAAATTTACAATCACAAAAAAAATGATTTTTCGTATTTAACTGAGCCTGATTTCATAAAAAGAAATCTCATCGGAGACTTTTCTCAAACCCAAGCTTACTTTATTATCAAGCTATCCGATTGATCGAATTTTCACTGGAGGAATCGAAGCTAGAAGGATTTGAGGAAACTCCCAAATTGAGATTATTAGGAGACCGGACGCTGAATATATAAATAGAAAGACCATATTGAAACAATACAAATTCTTGAGCTTCATGACTAAGTTTTGAAAACAAAAACCCTATTTCATTTATTATTTTTGAAAAATTGGGGCTGTTAACCAACACTGATGGAATATATATATATTTTTTCAATTTTACAAATATAAGTTAAAAAATTTGAAAAAAAACACAAACAACCAAAACAAAAATGAAAAACAAACAAATGTATTTACACTTTCCGAAATTTTGATTGTTCTGCAAATTTCATTACTTGCAACAGGCTTGGTGAAACATGATGGTGAGATAACTTTAGCAAATGATAACCTACCGTACACAACACTGATGTATGCTACTGGTCCCGCTGCTGTCCATGAACCAAGGAGAAATCTCACTGATACTGACACAGGTAAAACAATCAACTCACATATCCGCCTTTAATTCAGGTACTTCTGTACTTTCTAATACAGTCGTTTACAGGGGCGGATCCAAAAGTGTTTGGAAGGAGGGGTCTAAAAAAAAGGATTTTGCTAAATCTCATTCTTTATCCCTCTCAAATGGGGTAGAAGTGGGAAACGCTCATAATCATAAACCGAGTTCTCCGCTCTGTTTTCCAGAAAGCTCATGCCAACTGATGGTTTTACATCCACAGATACACACACATGTTCTGAAAGGTTCGGTCCTGCGTAACCGAAAAAATAGTCAAGACCACAAAACCCCAACAATCATAACAAAATTTGATGGTTTTTAACAGAACTTTGATACAAATAAAATTCCAACAAAGTAGGGAGTCTTACTCTTGGACCGTGTTGATTTGCATTTGAACTTGAGTTTCTGACCACAATGGTTTGCTTCTCTTTTATTGGTAATATGCATGCTGTGCTTAACTTTAATTTATGTATTTTGCATGCAAAATAAGACTGTTATAATATGTGTCTTTTTTTTCAATTACACAAAATATTATTTTTCAAATGAACCCACTCATGTAGTTCTTGTTTACCCGATTATCTAGCCGTTTTAGTAATTGTTTGAATTTTACACCAACTATTCATGATAATGTACGACACTCTGGTCGGTACTTAATTACCGATTTTATGGTCTTATAACCACCAACTAAGTACTTTATATTGAACGCGTGTTTTCCGCAATTGAAATCAGTAATACCTGAACAAGTTCATGATTTGTAATGTTATAGTCCATGGGCCAGAAAACGAAATCCTCCTCCCTGGAGGGATTTTTGCAGACATATAAAGGTTGATAGATATGTACATTAAAAGCGTAAATCCGCTTGTTTGCAAAATAAAGTCCAGCATTGTCGTGGAAACCATGGTCAAAAAGTAGGTTACTAGGTAATTTTAGAGTATTCGTCTTTGAAACAATTTGCTTCCCCATCAGTAAAACGAATTCTTTTTCTGAATACAAATGGCATCAAAAGAAATCCACGACATTCCTCTTTACTATTAGGATATTAAAAAGTTGATAACTTTTTGAAAATCCAACATAACAGAAAATGCCTTATTTAACCTCACAGAATATTTGTGCGCTCAAAAACCTAAAAAAAATAAGCAATTGTCAGATTTTTAAAATTTAGCAATGAATTTTCTTTGTCATGCCACCAAATGTACTATTTTTATGACAATGATAAAAAATTACAACATACACTACACACATTTATATTATAATATAACATTCTGTATTACATCAATCATTTTAGATAGATATTTAACGATAACATTATGTGTCCGACACAACATAATTGATTCCAACAAAAATACATGCGAATGTAAACCAACTCTTTTATTAAAGGTTTTAAGTATATGTTTTCAATTGGGAACTTTTGAATTTACCATTAAGTACTTGATATTTTTCGGTTTTAACGGAATTCCTGATCGAAAGGACAATTTCGGACTCATCATTCTTTTCAAAAATCCTTTAACTAGAACTTCGTCGTTGTTTAATAGCTTTCAAAGCAAATTATTGAGAAAACATGCTTAATAACACCAGGTTCTTAACACATCTGTAATTGATTGTGAATACTTGGGAAAATCTTAAAAATAAACATTTAAGTAGGGAAAAGTACTTTTTGATAGTTCGATATTTTTTTAATAAAACAATACATTTTGCAATGATAATGATGATGTCAGCACATTAGATATTGTATTTATATTTCATATAGGATTACCTTGGTAATTCATATCATTTTGTTTTTAATTCTGATTATTTAAACTTACTCAAGTTAGAGTCAATACAAAAGACAAACTAATTTCGTGGTTATCATACCATTTTAATATGTCACATTAAAACAAAATAAAAATACTTGTGCCAAAAGAAAAAGGTTTGCGCTGTAAATGAAATTGGTAGATTTAAGATGCTTCATTACAATTTATAGAGAAGAATGGATTTTTGAGGAGCAACAGACGGATACAAAACAAAAAAAAAATTTCAATAATTATATGAGTTTGACATAAGTAACATGCAATATTCTTCTGACTTCTGATTTGCATACTAAACAGTAGTCTAGAAGAAGCGATTATGCTTTTTAGTTGAAGACAGAAAATGCTGAAAATGATAATTTTCATATCAAAGAGTAATCAAGGGAACCAAGGTTATAGCGGTAATCAAAAGAATGTATTCCAGGGACAAAGACCAGACATGGAAAACAGACATACACAACAAAGAACATAAAGTAACTAAAATCATACATACAAAGTAATAAAAGTAAATGAGCAACTCGGACTCCACTAAAAACTAGTTTTGATTTCAAATTATCTAAATGATATTCATCGTAAACAAACAGATTGACAAAAGTAATTTGCTTTTATAGCAAATTAAAAAAAAAACTGAAAGGGAGGAATATTATGATATATGAATATATTACAAATAGAAGTTCAGAAGATAAAAACGGAAGTCTAATAGTCGTAAGAATATACCATCTATTTAAAACATTTCTTTGCGATTGTGAATGAACTGGAAGTATTTGAAACAAAACATAACTAAATAAACTATTTATCAATACTGAAAATTAAACTGGCCTGAAAAATAACAACGATGTTTAGTTGATCATTCTGTAATTACTGTATTATCCATCAGTTCAAATGAAGTAGCAAAGGACAGAACTTAACTAGTCTATATTCACGGTCAGAAATTGATTTAAAATATCTTATTTCAACGTTTTAGTATTTCGTGAAAAGAATTATCTTGACTGAATCACTTTGCCCACAGAAATAGAACTCAACTAAGAAAGATTGAAAAGTACAAAACTGAAATTTCCCTTTTTTCATTTTCTGGTTCTCATTTTTTATGAAATACTAACATTAGCTCACTCTGTAATTGTTATTTCATGACAACATCATCCTTATCAGTAATGATTTTGCGATTACTGTGTTCTTATGGAAATTTGTAACGCCTTAACTGTTATTTTGTGAAAAATGGAATGAATAAGGTCTTCAATCCTTTTTCTAGCATAATCTTTTCCCCACAACACAAACACCATCAGCCAAAGAGACTTACATTTATAATTCATAAGTACCAAAATTAGTTTTATAGCCTTTGTGTTAAACATAAATAAAAGACAATTACTTTCATATATGCTCATTATGCTTGAAATGGTGGGGGGGTGTCATTCATTCAACCCCAATTAGAAGTTAAACGTTGCTGTTATATTTAAGCTAATGAGTAAGATTTTGTTTCACCATGCGTTAAATCTATACTTTTTTGTTTTCTTATTCTATGAATCATATACTCATTTGAAAGCTTGAAACTTTTTAATGGTATTTAGCAACTTTTTGTAACAGTAACATGATTGGAAAACTCGGTTTTTGCAAAATTTTGTCCTATATCACGCCATCTTTGCAATATCTTTAATCCTGAGCTAGCGCTGCACTTATATTTTGGAAAACAGGCAGAAATGTGCTTCAATTAAATCAATAATAAACGCAATATATGTCTACAAAAGTCCCTCTAGGTGGAAAGGGTGTATGATGGCCCATGGTCTTTTATTATTAAATACCGAAATTAAGACTGTTGTATGCTTGTATTTTTTCAGCTGAAAAAGAGTTTCACCAACAATCAGCGGTTAACATTTCATTTGAAACTCACGGAGGTGATGACGTCGCTATTTTTGCACGTGGTCCAATGTCACATCTTTTTCACGGTGTCCACGAGCAACATTACATTGCGCATGTCATGGCATTTGCGTCCTGTGTTGGAGAATATTCAGAAAAGGAGGATTGCGCATGGGCAGTAGAACACCCGGCTTCTCCAAAACCAAATATCGATGATACAAGCAATGGAGCAAAGCAATATTGTTACTGTTTAATGCTTAATTTTATTACGATCTTAAGTTTTTTACTCGTCAGAGTATGTCATGACATCATTTAGCATAAACATGCTTTTTTTATATCTGTTTTGTTTATTGTTTCATGTTACATCCCAAATTGCAGATGTTCAGATCGGTCGATTATTTAGGTTTTGATGTGTTGATTTCCTTGACCTTTTAATATGACATGTTGCTATGGCTGTTTTTAAAAATCTTTTGTCGTCTTATTATAACTTAAAAGGGAGAAAAAACAGTTAAGGGATAGTGGTACTAAGAATGTTCCTTAAGTTGGATTATCTCCCATTCGGGTCACCCGATAATAATTGTATATATCATGCATACACATCTGCATTTGATGTCCAACCATCCTAGAAATCTTCATTCAAATCGTTGAGCGGTTAAGAAGAAGCTGCGCTTACGGACGCACAAACAGATAGACAGCGTTATGCGTATAAATCCCCGAGACTTTCTTTACGGGTTGATAAAAACGTTTGTTTTAGAAAATTATTAACTATTAACTATTTAACTATTATTAAATTATTAATAGAGTATCATCCTTTAACTGCTGTTTTTGATAAAAAAAAATTCTAGTCTTTATACAGAATTTATTGTTCTCAATCTATATTTTAGTTGGACTTAATACAAAGTTTCAACTTCCGTCATACAATTGATTGCACTTGCTTAAAAAATGGCGTTTCGAAATGAACTCAAGTTCCAATTGTTCAACATAATTGAGTAACTGAAAACACCCGAAAAGCGAAACAAAATTTTGAAAACATCTTTTTGACCTTTACATATCAAATAAAAAAAAAACAATGTAATAAAAGAGTTGCAATACAGTTATACCACAAATGCCATAAAAAGAAGAACTCCACAATCAAGAGTTAATTGAGCAACAAGAAAATTATATATTTCATTCACTTTTGGCAAAAGAAAGAAAACAGGAGAAAAACAACCTGCTAATGACCTTGGTCAATATATATAGCCTATTTGTCTCAGATTCTATTTACATGTAGCAGTGTGCAAGTTATTTAATTTCATTGAAATATGACCAAACATTGATGAAACCGTTTTTGTAATGGCAGAATATGATTTTATTTTTTTTACATAGACCATCCTTAGGCACCAACCATTTTTTATACCGAGGATGGGGGGGGCCTGGTATTTTCAATGTTAAAAAAAAATATTTGTTCTGCTCTTCTTTCAAAAGCAGTTGAATCATATTTTTTCAAGGATATGGCAGTTTTTTTTTTTGGTTTTTTTTTTTTTGTATTAATATTTTTTTTGCCAGTCAAATTTACGATAATACATGTGAAATATTATTTTAATATCATGGGAAGACATATGAAAGTAACGACTCAGATAATCAGATATTGTATTCTTGTTAAGACTAAATAAAATTATATTGAAAGGTTTACACCCCCCCCCCCGGCTCTTACAAAATGATTTTTTTTTCAATGGGACGGGAATGTCAAATTCAGTTTCTTGTGTTTAGGCACAATAATATACAAATCTTTCAATTTTTGGTGACCAAAAAAATGTTTCTTCTCTGAAACTGATGTGGCTATGGATTTAGATGTCTATATACCAAAAAGTTAAAATTAGGCCAGCAAATATCTGGTATAAACAAGACATGGCTTTGTCTGTAGCCAGGAATTTTTTTTCTAAACCATACAGAGCACGAGAAAGTCTGGGACTCGTGCAGGCCGGGATTTGCTTCCCCTATAATAGCACGAGCAAGTCTGGGAATTATGCATGGCTATTCAAGAGTCTAAAGCCCTTTAGCATTCCAAAATATATCAATTTGGCGAAAAGCAATCTATGAGTAAATACATTATTTTATATCTAATTAAAATTCTTGCACATTTATATAGAAAATAAGGGGTGACAGGACACAACCTTGGAGTATTTCTTGTATGTTTATTGAAGGATGGTGAGAGTGTTGAATTGTGGATGACCTGGCATTTGGTGTTTGTGTAGAGTCCTTGGATAATCTTTACAATTTGACAGGGATTCCACAGTGTCTTAGTACCGTCCAAAGTGCATTTCTATTAACTATGCTAAGTCCTTCTTGAAGACCACGAAGTAAGTGTAGAGGGCTGATTGCCATTCTATTTACTCCTCGATGATGACCCGTAATGTGGCAATTTGGTCAATACGTGATCGACCGCATCGGAATTTGGAGAGTAGCTGAATTCCTCTCCAGTTTTTGGCAGTTGCACAGGTCGCCCTTCTTTGGAAGTATAATGATGTTGCTTATACTCCACTATTCAGGGATTTCGACTGTTTCCAGATGTTGAAACAGGTCATGCAAGATGATATAGTGCCCCTTGCAGGTCCGAGTGTCAACAGAACAGGTAAAACATTGCTGGTCAGGCGTTAAACCCCTATCAATCAATCAATCAATCAATTGAAATGTTGTAGGTTTTTTCCGGGTTGATCTTCAAGACCTCCGGTGGAAATTTGGTTCAGTCCTGGAGCTTGTCCAGTCCTTATTCGTAGGGCTTTTATGATTTCATCCTTCGAGATTGGGCCAGTATCAACATCAAGGTCTTTTCCAGGAGGTAGATCAGGATCATCTGATATATCTTCTCCATTTACAAGTGGTCGATCTAGGTTTGTTATCACATTGCCATCTTTGTCTTTCACTGGTTTTGGATGTGTTGGTCTTTCTACCTGTTAGTTGGCGTGTGAGGTTGTAGTCATTTTTTGAGTCATTTCTGCCATTGCATTCTTTGCATTTGAAGCGAGCTCGTTGATGTAGGTTCTTTTATCCTGTTTGTTCCTTTCTCTTTACTTCTTTCCTTATGCTTATATGTTCGCTCGTCAACCATTCTTTCAGCAATCTTGTCTTGACCTGGTCAAGTTATATCTTAATAAACCTACGCTTCTCAGTTGTCTCAATTGTATCGTCAGATAACCATGGCTTGTATTCCTTCTTTGAGAATCTAAGTTCTTCTTGGAATGAGGTGTTATATGTGGAGTTTACTATTTCCAATTGTTTGTCTACTGCGCCTCTTCCTTATGTTTTACTTTCGCCTTCTAATCTGATTTTCTCTGATTGCCATGGCTATCTTGATCTTCAATTTAGCCACCACAAGTTGATGATCGGATGCTATATCAGTACCTCGACAACCTCTAACGGCTGTCATGGTCTTTCTTCATCTCCTGGCGACAGTCACTGAAATGTGGTCTATCTGGTTTCTAGTTTTCATCTGTGGAGACATCCGGGTTGTTTTGTGTATATCTTTATGAGGGAGTTGGAATGTCGTACCTCCTATGTCGTACCTCCAAAAATCTGCATTCTCAGTTCTCCATTTGTGTGCTGTTACCAATTAATTCATTCCCCGTCATGAGTTCACCTCCCTGTTTTATCTTTTCAAACTTTGGCATTCATGTCACCCATTACAATCAAGATGCCCCAAGTGTTGTTCAATCTTGAGTAGCTTGGAGCTGGTTGTAAAACTCTTCTGTCTTCTTCCTCTGTTACGTTGGTAGGAGCCTAGCATAGATGGACTGTTACTTTTTGTATCTTTGACATAAATCTTGCCACGATAAATCTTTCATTCACAGGATTACATTCGATAATTGATGATTTGGACTTCATATTGAGTGAGATTTTAACTCCATGTTGATGGTTGTTATCATCGTTTTGTGGTCCAGAGTACAATAGAGTTAGCCCTGAAGATAGTATGACCGCTCCAGATGATGTCCATCAAACTTCGTCCCAAAATATCAAGGTTGTAGCGCTCCATTTCTATTGCTGCCTGGGCAGCTTTTCCGGTTTCGTATAATGTCTCCACGCTACAGCATGCAATCATTGAGGCAGTCTTAAGGGAGAAAAGTTTCATCGGCGTATGAAAAATTATAGTTAAGTGAAATCAAATATATTATGTAGATCATTAGCAGATTTATTGATTTTTACCGATAGCTTCCGATTGGCTCGTGTCGTCACTAAGTCTGTTTGATATTGATACAAGCATTGCAAATAATATGTAAACAAATAATATTCCGTAAAGTTTCTACGATCATGTTTGTCTAATCACCGAAACATGTTGTCTTGCCAAACATATGATTACTCGAATGATAAAAGAGAAATATTCTAAAAGTTTTTTTTTTCGGAAGTAGTCGTTAGATTTTCCTCAGACGTACTCTAGTCTTCCAGCTGCAAATCCCGTTGTTCGTCAAAGTTGTCTGACATTTGCTTACATGTTGTGCCTCAATCACTTCTTCTGTTTATTTTGAGTTGAAATTATATGAGGAAAAGTCCCAAAGTTGCGATTTCAACGGAATCGTAATCAATAACCTATTTACTTTCACTTTACAAACCGACTTCGTGACGCCATAGCTCAACCGATCATTGTGGCGCCCATAGGCGCGGGAAATTCAAATTCCCTATTTATGTATCGCTATTAATTAGTTAACAAAAGGAAGTTTTCGTTGTTTCAATTTAATTTTCATGAACATTTAACAGATTAGTTTCGATATTTATGACTTGCACAATAACATGGTCTTCTTCTTTAAGGCTTATTCGAACATACTTGTATATAAAGGAGTATATACGATACATATTCAGTGTCCTAGCATATCGGAAATATGGATATGAGGCTGAGAAACGGGGGTTTCGCGAGGCTTTGCTGAGCGATTTACCCCCGTTTCGCGCCGAGTAACCCATATTTCCGATATGCTAGACACTGGATTTATCCTGCAAATAAAAAAAAATATTGGTTGAAGTCAATTCTATGTAAAATCGCTTTTTTACGTGGTTTACAAAAAGTATCCCTACTGCGCCTCTGACGACACGACGCGAAGTAATATCTTAGCGGCAGTATGGGTATGCAAATCCGTACGAGTCTGCCAATTCATTTTAAAATAATACATTCGGGAGAAAATGCTTTCTGTATTTGTAACCTAAATATTTTTATAAATGTAAATGAAAAATATTTTCTTTGTAATTCCATGCCGAAAAATAATTCTTATACAACACTACGGTTGCGGGGCTGAGTTATTTCTTTTTTGCGTAACCGTCGACGCACTTTTCTGAAGCACTTGTTGACAATTTAGTTTGAACTTTATATCGTGAAAACCACACATCACAATAATATAAATGAAAAAGGTAACTTTTTTACACCTGGATAAAAATGTCGACAAGTCTTGTCAAACGCTTTTACTGTATCATGACGTCACGAAACGAGTCATTCGTGCATGGAATTCGGCGGATGATGCATGTAATCATTATAATTACGGTTTGTTTGTTTGTTGGGGTTTAACGTCCGAGCAGCAATATTTCAGCTATATTCAGACGATAAGATTACGGAAATTCAATGCAGGCTCCGTTTCACTGTCGGAAGACATTTGTGGACGACTACCGGTCGTCTGCAGTGGAATGCGGAACGAGAAGGATAGACCAGCATAGGGTTATACAAAATAACACAAAATATACTCAGACGCCATTTATTTATACATCACATAAAAACAAGTCACGATTTCTATATTCAAACTTTTTATTTCCAATGAGGAGAAATATTACATGCAGAGAACGTACAAATTGTATTACTGATTTTCTAAGCGACATCGACACGGAGGCCGCCATGTAGTTTACAGTTTCCAAGGCAAACAGTAGTTCAAACGTTATTCTAAAAATAACTTTATTCTAAAAATAAGTACCCCGTGCAGGTCCGGGTGTTAAAAGAATAGGCCTGCAGCAGCGTTAAGCTTGTCGTAAAAGGCGACTAAATAGTGCTCAGAACCCTAGCCGGGGGGCTAGGGCGCTCTGCCCACAGAGCAACTGGGATGTGTGCCCCAGGTGGTGGAATGGGTTACCCTTGGCGTGTTACATGCTGGTGTTGTCAGGCTATAATACGGAAAACCTGACTGCAAACCATAGTGGTGCACCGTGTTGGGAAATATGCCACGTTCCTCGCACGTTAAAGAACCCTACTGTGGTATTCTCCCGGAGTAGGAACCATAGGGGTCCACCACAGGAGGCCAAATTGCCCGACCCTATCCACCTCTCCCTATTTCCAGTGGCAATCAAAATTCGTCGACCCTATTGTCCTTGTGTCCCGTCCCTTTTTCATTTCATCATCGTCTCATGTTCATTTTATCGTCCATTTCATGTTCATCGTCTGAATATAGCTGAAATATTGCTGCTCAGACGTTAAACCCCAACAAACAAACAAAACAAACTAAAAATAACTGCCCAATATCGATTTACAATATTGGACAGGCAATATTGGCAGAAAATGCGTCCTTTGCAGGATAAAAATTCATATTGTGTTCATTCGTCCCCTTTTTACACTGGTTTATCTCGTGTTTTATGTTTTGTTACTTACTTTACAATACTCATGTATTTTCTTTCTAAATTATTATTTTCTCATCATTAGAGTTAATCATTCAACTGTCCCTTAAACTCTCTTTCGATATCATAACGTAACCTTATTTTAGAACAATATAAACCCCATCCGTTCATGTAGTTAGTCAATGTAAAGCTGTATCCACGCCGGTGTGGCATAACGTCTTAAAGCATAGGTACAATGTAGCTAAATAGTACAGTTCCGGGAGCCTCTCGCAAAATGCATGCATGTAAACCATAATCAGATCCATGTGGAGGCAATCCGTCAAATCCCACACTAGAAAATATTGAAATTCTCTGTAAATCAATGAGATCGCCGCCCCCACCCCCAAATCCGTATTTTAGATCCACCATGGTGACACTAATATTTCACACATCACACTGTGTACCTATACGCTGGCAATAAAGACCTCAAATGTGCCGTAATTCGAACATCTAAAAAGTGGTAATATATGTATCTTTGAAAAAATCTCACCCAAATTATTGTCAGTTTACAATTAACACCCCTGTTCGATAACCAGTTTAAATGAACTACTGGCGTTAGTCTTTTCTGGTTTCTACAGTTTCAAATCGAACTCCGTGCAAGCTAAGTCAGATAATGAACAAAATTATATAACTTAAGATATGTACAATCTTTGAACTACATGTACCTGTCAACTAATCACATCTATTTCTTAGAAATATATAGCTTCTATGTTACGTATCGTGTCATACACAATGAATCCTGTAAAACACAGCTCTATCATCACAAGTATTATATTTAACACATGTATATCTAAATTTGAAAACGCATACATTTTCCTACGATCTGTAACTGAATTTTCGAATATTATAAGACCAGATCACAGATAGTCACCATTCAAGAGGTGCATTATCTAACCTTTAACAAAATCAATTTTTTACTGTCATCTTTCTTTAATGCTACGAGGCGGGCATCGTAAAATATGTTTTAAGACTTGATTAAGAACGGTATATACATGTGATGATTTTATCTTCAACAGATACAATTAAGTGCTATGGAGTAGTATTTATAGTTATCTTGTTCATGAAAGATGTTTATTATAAAGGTTTGACCAGGGTCTCCTTTAGTGGTGGTTCTAATAGTTGAGAGTATTCAGGGCCATTAATTATACAAGACCAGTGCTTTCGTAACAAATACGAGATTGTATGTAATGTTGGATAGTATTTTGTTATAAATGTTAATAACGTTTTATTATTTTTTTTATTGACTTTAAGTCTGAGAGCATACGCTCTGCTAGTGCGCAGCACAAGCTGTATATTTTGTACTACAAGGTAAGAGGTTGAAATTCCGTCCCCCCCAACAAGTCAGAAAATAGCTTACCAGACAGCCTCTAGCATTGATGGAGTATATATTTTGCAGTCGAGTAACTTTTTAGTGAATTAAAACTGTTGAGATTATGCATTAGTCACATTGGACTACTATTAAGTTTTAAGTGTCGTAAGGTTTCACCTTATTCCATTTGGATTTAATTGCACTTTCTCTAAGAAATTGACTGAGGACTTGGATAACGTATAAGTAAATTTGAGTAGTTCAGGTTCTTATCAGTAATGTTAAATAATATTTGAAGTTGATCAAAATACCCATTAAAGACAATAAAGCCATCATCTCGGAACTAATTATGTTGTGTTTGTTTGGGAACTTTTCAACCATAAAGTTAATAAGTTCTTACGCTTGTGTGTCGCATATATTGGTGCTAGGGACTGTCCTCATTGCACATCGCATTAAGAACTAATTCTAGTAGAACAAATTATAATATTAGAAGTAAGTTCTCATTGCTCACAAGTATAGCAAAGTCTTCTTTTTTTCATTTCAAAGTCAACGTTTTCAGCCGCCTTAATTATTTCATTACTGAACATGCTTGTATCAATGCATACTTGAGTTCCTTGGTCTTTAACTATAGGTAGCCAAAAATAGTCAAGAAGTCTACGCAATTTCCACAATGAGGAATGATCGGACGCCATGGTATTCTTATCTTTTCTCTATTGGAGATAAAATCTAAATTGGTTATAATGTTTCGTGGTAGTTCGTTACAATGTTTAGTGGTAGTTCGTTATAATGTTTAGCGGTAGTTGGTTATAATGTTTAGTGGTAGTTCGTTATAATGTTTAGTAATAGTTCGTTATAATGTTTAGTGGTAGTTCGTTATAATGTTTAGTGGTAGTTCGTTATAATGTTTAGCGGTAGTTGGTTATAATGTTTAGCGGTAGTTCGTTATAATGTTTAGCGGTAGTTGGTTATAATGTTTAGTAATAGTTGGTTATAATGTTTAGTGGTAGTTCGTTATAATGTTTAGTGGTAGTTCGTTATAATGTTTAGTGGTAGTTGGTTATAATGTTTAGTAATAGTTGGTTATAATGTTTAGTGGTAGTTCGTTATAATGTTTAGTGGTAGTTCTTGTATTTTTTACATCTTTCTAATAGTTTGTTTAACAAACTGGAGCAATACAACACAATGTTAAAGACAAAGACATTTGTTACAAACTTCTTCATACATAATAAAACATGTTGAATGGCAGTTTATGGTACATTCACAATATGTACATGAGATTCCTCTGCTCTCCTTTCCTTTTCTTTTTTTACCAACTTTTTTTTTATGAAAACAGAATACAACATTATTTTTTATTACCATTAAGCAACTTCATTTATTTTTTTCTTGTTACAGCAAAAATATATATTTTTTTTATTTTTCTTCAAAGTGAAATTAATATTTTTTTTCAAATTAAATATAAAATATCATCTAAATTCCTTGAGTGGTTTAGAAGGTGGTGTCCTTACAATGTTTAATCATGTGAAACCATACATATTGATTATCTCCTTTTGAAGTTCTTGACGGTAGTTGTGTACCTTTATCTACATTCCTATAAAATTACTTAAAAATCGCATGAGTGTTGGAGCAGTTGCAATCAAAAAGATTCTAACAAGTAAAACCCTTGATATTCATTATTTCCCTTTGGAGTCACCCAACAGTAATTATATTCTTTCATGTACATCTACACAGCATACCCAACTTCAATAAAATTTCATCAAAATCTCTTGAGCGGTTATGAAGGAGTTTTGCCTACAAAGTTTTAACATGTAAAAAACTCTAATTTGGATTATCTCTCTTTGGAGTCCGCCGACATTATTTATATTCCACGACGTATTATCGTTCAACAATCCTTGTTTCTGGGATTTTATATTGCATCAACCCTGAAGAATTTGAGATAAAGGATACTACAGACACTGTGAAGTCAGCCTCATATCTTGACCTAAATTCAGAGAAAGATGGTAAAGGAAAACTATTGAAAAACAATACGACAAACATGATGACTTTTCATTTCGTATCGTCAACTTTCTTTCATTTGTGGCATTACCCCTGCAGCACATGCGTTTTGAGTTTTCATATCACAACTCATCTGTTATGCAAGGGCTTGCCGTCACTATGAAGACTTCTTGCCACAAGATTGAAGTCATCACTACAGAAGTTTTATGGTCGTCATTATGAACCCGTGGATAATCTGCACCATGAGAACCGATTTGTTCAACGTGTTATAGTTTTCCTTTCCTCTTACATATACCCCGACTTGACTTTTAATTAACAACTTCATGGGTCAAAGAAAAAACACAGGACACTAACCATACAAGTGCATCGTTTTTGTTTTTTAGTTAAGTCCAAGTTGCTGATTTAAGTTTGTTGCATTGTACATATTATTTTGGTTATTTGATATTCTTTGTCGAGTGTGTCTGTGTTTCTTGTCTAGTCTTTGTCCTAGGCCTAGCAGTACATTCTTTTGATTTCCGCTAGAATATTTCTTCCATTGATTACTCCTTCATGCACATCCACATATGATACTGAACCTTCCTATGAAATGTTATCAAAATCCCATGTGCGGTTTAGGAGCAAGTGCGCTTACAAGGAATGTTGGCAGACGGACGGACAGACAGACGGGGTGATGCCTATATACCCCCAAAATTTGTTTGAGGAGAAATATATACAGTCATATACCTGACATTGAATGCTTCCGAATATGCTGTACAATACATGTAGTTACATGTAGCTACTAGTATTTTCCGATTTGTGTTAAATGCAGTGACTTAAAACTTACTTTTTACCGATATATAAACTGACGAAGAATATTTTGTGAAAGAAAATCATAAGTGTTCAGATTCTAAAAGTTATACAGTTCTGTATATCATAGAAATGATCATAATTTTGGCCATTCTGTATACATGTATCTGCATTGTTGATTGATTGATTGTTAGGGTTTAACACCCGAGCAGCCATATTTCTGCTATTTTCAGGCGATGAACATGAAACGGATGATCAAATGAAAATGAAATGATGATGATGAAATGAAAAAAAGGATGGGACATAAGGATAATAGGGTAGACAAATTTTGATTGCCACAAGTTAAAAGGGAGGGATGGGTAGGGTCGGGCAATTAAGCCTCCTGTAGCGGAGTGCAAAGGTTACTACTCCTATCGAATACCACAGCAGGTTTCTTTAACGTGCGAGGAACGTGACATATTTCCCAACACGGTGCACCACTATGGTTTGGGATCAAGTTTTCCGTATTATAGCCTGACAACCCCAGTATGTAACACGCCAGGGGTACCCCATTCCACCACCTGGGGCACACATCCCAGTTGCTCTGCAGGCAGAGCGCCTAGCCCCGGCTAGGTTTCTGAGCAGTATTTAGTCGCCTTTTAGGACAAGCTTAGCGCTGCTGCAGACCTATTCTTTTGACACCCGGACCTGCACGGGGCTGCATTGTTAAACGTTTTATTAAATTCCATATGTGATGAAGAATGAGTTACGAACAAGAAATACTACGGTATCCCCATATTCATAAATAATAGTCCAAGACTTTCAAATCTACTTGGACCAAAAGCTAAAACAGGAGGTGCACAATCGGAATATGATATAAAGATTCTGTGAAAAGTTTATCATATTCCATTCAGTCATGTAGGAGGATTAAAAATGTATAAGAGGTGGGCACCCATCTGCGTAACGGAAGGAAGGACAGTCAGTCACCCTTACCGCAATAAACCCCCGCTCAAAGTGTGGTAACATTCAAAGTCCATAACTTTCTGTGCGAAACCTCCAAGTTGATGCAATTTAATAATAAAGATTCCGTGAAAGTTTAGTAAATTCTATTCAGTTATGTATAGGAGGAGTACCGGATAAGAGATTATTACCCTTCTGTGTATTGGAAGGAACTACGGACGGAGGGTAAGAAAGAAGGAAGGAAGGACACCCCTATCACTATATAGGGGTATAGATACAAAATATAGAATAAAACATCCCTTCACGTGTTTTTGAGTTAATCCCAAATCGTTCAATCATATCAACTAATAGCAATACAGTTTCTTTACATTCGAATAAGGAAGAAAAAAAGCAGTAGTATAAAACATATACAGAAAGAAACAAAACCCTTTTGTTATCTACACGTATATAAACATATACCTTATAAAGTAGCCACAGACACTTATAATAAAGAATGTAGACCTTCTGTTTACATATTAAGTGACTGGCATAGTTCAACCAATCTAGTTGAATCAATTATTCACAGTAGTTTAATTTATTAATACACAGATGTTATTGGAACGAGTTTGGGATTTTATTTGTGATCGAATTAAGAAGTCTGATACAATTGCAATATTTTACATAATTTAACAAACACTAAAGGAATTAAATCTGGAATACAATGAAAAGGTTGACTTGTTTTGGTTGAAAGGATGTGTATCGGGTATGTGAGCACCTTTTAAAACAACTTACAGTTCTTTACTGAGAATTCTTCACACAACACAGTTTGTTTGTTGGGGTTTCACACAATACATAACAAATAAGAAAAAAATTGATTTTGTGATCGAAACCATGAATATTGGATGGATAAGCTGCATTTCTAGGGTACAGGTAAGTAGTCAATAATTATGTGTGTATGTCGAAAGGGACTCAATCGAAAAGGGCGTCCTGTTAGTTTACATTTCTATTGTTAACACGCATTGTGTGTCAATGTGTGTCTTTAATTTTTGTGAGTGTGTTAAGGCTTTAGGGTTAACCCGTGTATATTGTTGGCGTTAACATGTACCTAAATATCTAATATTATGGATTACTTTTATGTAAGTATCTTAATTGTGTAAAGTAATCAATAATCAATAAATAACTACAGAAATTAGACTTTGTATCAATATACCAATAATCCCTGAATTAAGGTAATTAAATATGTTCACAATAATTTGTGTCCCATATAAAATTTATTGAGGGTGTATGGTAATTTGTTCCTCGTATGGATCAGTTAATCCATCTTGGTAACAAACAAACAACCATATGTAGAAAACTACGTTTAATAAGATTGAATATGAAGTATATAGTGACTACATTTACCTTCTGCTTTTTACAGGCAAGAATCGGGATGTATATATTATAATTAATGTCTCAGAATGTGACGACTCTATTGGCTACACTGCTCCATCGATCAAATTGATACAGGGAAGAAAATGTAAGCATAGAAGGGTCTGAAAAATTCCTAACTATGTTAGAACTGTTTGCAAATTTTTGGTCGTTCCCTCCCCGTGACTCGAATTCGTACCGCTGTGACATCTATGGCAACACTGCCTGCGCAAAATCCAGCGCCCAAGACCACTCGACCAGCTAGGCTGAAAGAAATTCATTGTAACAGTGTGTATTTATTATAGTAGGCGGACCATACACATCAATATTTACGTTCAATACTATTATTATTCATGATTGGAAAATCCTGATATATAGTTTTACCTTGGGTATATTCATTTTTATTAACTGTTTAATTAGTAAGTGTGAATATTTGTAAGAATCAGGCAGTGGGTGAAACATGGTATGAAAAAAGGTTTAATTTGTCTATTTGCACCACTAGAATCAAGGAAAGAAGACAAGATTTTCCATATCATTTTGGTAAACTGAGTTATAATTTGATTGAAATGCACTGAAAATGAACATTTCAAGGGCAGATAACTAAATCAAAAATTTCATTTTTCTAACATTCTTTTGAAAAAAATTCTGAGCAAATTCAGTGATGCAGAGATCAAATTATGATCTTTTCAAATAGAGAAAGCATTATTGGGTGAAATTGTACTGTCAGATCATTGGGGTTTTGTTTCTGTTTTTTTTTTCTCATTTTGCCCGATTCTTACAAATACTTAAATACTCAATGCAAAAGGTATGACTGAAAATGTCGCAAGTATGTTTGAAGACCACATAAGGCACCAGCATTTGTTTGGGCAGAGAGGATACAACATGCCATATTTGGTTAGTTGTGAAGCACCTCCATTAAAATGTTGAAACTGTGCTGTCGTATTTCAAGTGAAAGTCTCGTGTTCCCCCAATATCATTCGACCAAAAATGTGACACATATGATAATCATATGCTTTTTGATTCATATGATAATCATAAAATGGTAATCATATGATATTCATAATTTGGTAATCATATGATACTCATAATTGTGATAATAAAATTTTACAAATGGCAGTGGTATGATTTTATCACACATTTTGCATACATGTACATGTACAATGTATGTTAAATTGGCTTGGCAACATGATCGTAATAATGTAAAGTGAAACATTTAAATTTAAGCTTATTTCTTATGATTATCAGTAAACGCAGACCATTTGATGGCCACAGGGGGTTGTCCCCATTATCAAATATGCAGCCCGATTTGTATATACATGTAACATGAAAAGGATGATCCCATATTTGGGGTATCTCACTTCAGCTCAATATTTTAACTATATCCTGCCAAGGAACATGAAATGGGTGATAAAATGGACATGAACTAATGATGAAATGGAAAATGGGATGGGACACACGGATAATGAGGTCGACAAATTTTGATTGCCACTGGAAATAGGGAGCGGTTGGTAGGGGCAGGCAGTTTAGCCTCATGTGGCGGAGCGCAAAGGTTCCTATTCCTATAGAATACCACAGTAAGGTTCTTTAACGTTTAAGTAATGTGGCATCTTACCCAACACGTTGCACCACTATATTTTCTGGTCAGGTTCTCCGTATTATGCCCTGACGACCCCAGCATGTACATGTAACATGCCAAGAGTACCCCATTCCACCACCTGGGGCACACAACCCAGTTGCTCTGTTGGCAGAGCTCCGTAACCCCTGGTCAGGGTTCTGAGCACTATTTAGTCGCCTTTTACGAGAAGCTTTGTGCTGCTGCGGGACTATTCTTTTGACAACCGGACCAACACGGGACAAGAATTCAAGACGAATGGTTATAAAAGTTGTTTAAATGTCAAAATTCTTTAAGTTACCTTTAACAAGTTGCATCTTTATATTATGTTAAAGAACATTAATTATAATGAATAATCATGCCTGATTAAAAATGATTATATATATATATATATATAGTGTTTATGTTTGTTTGTTGGCTAGTTTATTTTCTTTGATTCCCAATTGTTCTATTCGGAATCGTTCTAATAAATATATGGAATTCCTAGTTATTGTCTATTATCGATTTATGTTGTGGGAACATAGAAAGATGATGATGAATACTTTATTTCTCATACATAAAGTACAGAGAAAATTCACATATTTTACATAAACATTTACAATGCATGTGTATACAGAGTATAAATAATCTAACCAGGAAAGCCACATTCTAACGAACACTTGCGGTATGCATAGAACAAAATGATTCAGCGAATATGCAATATGTCTGTGGTAGACCAATTAATATTAACCATGATTCAAATGATCTTCCATACAGATTTGGCCAAAGTGTAAAGTTATAGTGAAAACTCATAATCTAATTAGAAAAAAAATAAATCAAAAATTCAATTTTTATATCAAGAATTTAATTATTAACATTAAAAGGAAAGAAGAGTTTTTTACAAGGATTTTTATGATACTATAAAAACCATTGTTTTCTAAAATAAGAAAGTTGATACCTTCTATTAAAGTTCATGCTCTAATGTAAAAAAAATCAATTCAAATACATGTATTAGAAATTATTATTGTGAAACATAACTTTCATCTATTACATCATATTAATCTTTTTCCGCTGAGTTGATTATTTTCAATCAGACATGAATATTCATTAATTGTTTTTTTTTTCTTTTTTTTTAAATATACCCCAATGTAACTGCAAACGACCAAAACCATTCTTTTTTTATATTCTTTCCGTTTTCCAGTCCGTTTTCCGTTCCATTTTCCGTTTCCGCCTTTTAGTAACACCAACAACAATCTTTATTCTCACAAACCAGGTATTTGATACAGTTTGTTTGTTTGTTTGTTGGGGTTTAACGCCCGAGCAGCAATATTTCAGCTATATTCAGGCGGTGAACATGACGTGGATGATAAAATGAACATGAAATGATGATGGAATGAAAAATGGGATGGAACACAAGGATAATGGGGTCGAGAAATTTTGATTGCCACTGGAAATAGGGGGAGGTGGGTAGGATCGGAAAATTTAGCCTCCTGTGGCGGAGCCCTATGGTTCCTACTCCGGGAGAATACCACAGTAGGGTTTTTTAACGTGCGAGGAACGTGGCATCTTTCCCAACACGGTGCACCACTATGGTTTGTCGTCAGGTTTTCCGTATTATAGCCTGACAACACCAGCATGTAACACCCCAGGGGTACCCCATTCCACCACCTGGGGCACACTACCCAGTTGCTCTGTGGGCAGAGCACCCCAACTCCCGGCTAGGGTTCGGAGCATTATTTAGTCACCTTTTATGACAAGCTTAGAGCTGCTGCAGGCCTATTCTTTTGACACCCGGACATGCACGGGTCCGTATTTGGTACAGAGACATATAACATATATACAATACATGCTAAACAAAACCATTTACAGACAAGTTAGAAACATTACAGTATTGATGAAGTTAGTCAGAAGGATTCACTCTTGTTTATAATTTATAAGCTCCTTGTTGACATACAGTTTTCTGTCTGTTGATTGTGATGGACATTTCATGATATAATGGTATACGTCTCCTATTTACATTTATTACAACGATTTTCTCTGCTGATATTTTGCCAACGACCTGTTTCTATTGGTAATCTATGGTTAACTGTTCTGAATCTACTTAAAAATAAAGAGATTTGATCATCGAGAGTATATATTCTTCAAAACTAAGAGTTCATATATAATTTACAGTTTTCGCGCCAATTGTGAAACTTTCGTGCCAAGATTGTCTGTACTGGTCTGTAAGACATAGCTTAACCTTTCATTTTAACTATTCAATGTTCAAAACATTTTGCGTTAACCAAATATTTGATAGTCCACACTCATCTAAAAGTTTCTTTAATACTCCGTAACAACTTAAAGTTTACATTTTGCCTCGTATACATATTCAGCATCAGTTTATAAGCAAAACATGAGATTTTACAGATTACCAGCAATAAGTTTTGACCAAAAAGACACCATTATCTGTTTAACATCTACAGACAATGGGAAACGACTAGGTTCTCCATGTATAAAACACGAAGGCATGGAAGATTCAAGATTCAGTAATAGTTTACAAAACTTCAAATGAACATTTTTCTAATAAATATAAATTGGTAAAACCCCAGATTTCAGAATCATATAAAAGAATAGGCTTAACAACTGTGTCAAAAAGATCTAACTGACAGGAAATCGTCAGTCCACGAAATTTGCCCTTCTTTAAGGAGGAGTTGATAACCTGGGACTTTCTAGAAAAATATCTAAGTTCTAGCCCAATTAAATTTTCACTCAGTCATGAACAGAACAAAATATGATTCAATATTTCTCTATAATTTGACATTTTTTTCAGATTTTCAAATAAATAATGAACTCCATTGCTGCTGAAAAAAATATATATTAAAAAAATCACTACCCATCGTTCCTTCGAAATGAAAATGATCGGTGCCTAAGATTTTCGCCTATGTCCCTTTATTTGCAATCCTTTTATAACAATCAAAACATTTCTAAATTAACTGGCAATTGTGAACATAAAGGCAAATCCTTTTCAAATCAATTTATAGGAATACGAATACGAAAACTTTCGTTAGATTCGGTACATACAATGTATACTTGTAATAAGAGAAAACATAAGCACTTGTGAGAATTTAACCGAATGAAAGTTTCCGTCCACGTGCATGTACATGTAATCTCATGTAAGCTTTGTGAACCGCCGACCAGACTTGTTCAAATACAATATTTTGTTCTTTCTGCAAGGCATTTAATCCTATTTTAATTATCTTGTTTAGACACGGATGAATGAAAATTCAACGACGCGTTGCGAATGTAAACAGTGTGTAAATTATACATGTACAACTGGGCATTTAATAATACATGTATTGTTTGTGCGGAAGGACATTTTCATTTTTTGAAACGATTGTGGCTTTACCAGTGGGTATTAACTGTGAGTATACATTATTCTTTCTACAGAAAATTTTACCTATTTTATGAGTTTAAAATGATACAGTTTACCCCCGTCACACTGTCAAGACTCAGGCTCTAGGGACCAGGATATACTGTTAGAGAAGTATATAGATGAAAACTAGGCATAGTATAAACAGCAATAAATAGCAAGCGGACATATCAGAGAACACACATAACAACTCAAATATGGAAACAAAATGATTTAATGATATTTTTGAGGAAACTTAAAAAAAATCCTGGTCCTAGTGCCTGTGTGCCAAGTGAGGGAAATGAATGTGAACTGGTCAATGATATACAATTTGATCGTGAGTGGAGCACGTTAAGAATCGTGAACCACTTTATAGGAACTTTGAAGTCCCTTTTTGTTATTTTTCCAGCAATTGCAGCAGAACTGTAACTTTTACAAACAAAGCAAAGGTGTCTGTCAAAATGATCACCATTTATAAATGATATGAAGAAATGTTTCGTTGATTTTGATGAACAGTTTGCCAGAAAAGACTTTTTGTCACTACTAGTTTCACTCCATAATATTTTTTGCCTTGCTTTGCACGGCATTTAATTCATTTAACGGCCCCCCTTAAACTAAAATCCTGGATCCGCCCCTGAAAAGGTACACTTCGCCATATGCATGAACATAGTTTATTAAGAAGTCTACAATTTTCTCCAATTTTGCAGACAATTTAAGATTATTAATCTATTTCTTAATGAGGAATAACATTTAAGATGCTGTTTCTAATGCCATTTTTTGTTTCTATTTTGATTGACCATGATCGTGAAGGAGGCGATTAAGATTAATCGTGAACCGTTTACTTGTTTTAGTGTGTTATATTTTTTCGGTCTATTTGAAGTAACCTCAATGCCCGTGATGCGCACTTTAAAAAAAAACTTGCTACGAAGGTTATTTTGTTTGCACCAAGTGGTTGAGACAATTTCTTATACTAGACCGGAAAATATAACAGACTTATTTTATTGCTAAATAAGTCCTTAATAGTTCGGCAAATAGACAGGACACCCGATACTATTGAAACAAATTACATGTACAACGAATCTAAAGTAGTAATTATGAAATATAAAAGTGATTACAAATATATAAACATTTGACCATTAAGCACCTCATTTTCGCAATTTCAAAGATCTGTGCGACATAGCACATTCTTGTACACATGTACTACATGTAGCTTCCTTGATAATTAATCTTCTAAAAAACGTCATCCTCAATATCAGTGTTAAAATACTGTTGAAATAGTTTTGTTCATCTAATACAATTACTTTAAGAACCTGGGTTATTTCCAAGGATTCTGACCACAAATAGGGCCAATTAAAAAAATTGTTCAAATATCGGAAATTTTCATTAGAATCGGTAGAAAACGCCTTTTCGTTCCTAAAAATGCAAATTGGTGAAAAAATAAGATGGAGCCTTGTTATAAAAAATAAGCAACAAAAGACTTCAACTTGCTCTAAATTGAACACTTTGAGTCGGGTATTTCCAAAGAAGCACTATCCATTACAATGAAGTGGGTTTGCGTTCTTTGGTATATAAGAAAAATATATCATCTATCATCCATAAGCAAGAGATGGTTTGTAATGTGATTTAAGGTAAAAATGTAATTTTTTGGAGAGAAAAAAAATAATAAAACCCAAAAACGTAGCTTAATACGACACATTTGGTAAGTAAGGTTCGTAGCTTATAGCGACACATTTGGTAAGTAAGGTTCGTAGCTTATAGCGACACATTTGGTAAGTAAGGTTCGTAGCTTATAACGACACATTTGGTAAATAGGGTTCGTAGCTTGTAACGACACATTTGGTAAGTAAGGTTCGTAGCTTATAACGACACATTTGGTAAGTAAGGCTCGTAGCTTATAACGACACATTTGGTAAGTAGGGTTCGTAGCATATAACGACACATTTGGTAAGTAGGGTTCGTACCTTATAACGACACATTTGGTAAGTAGGGTTCGTAGCATATAACGATACATTTGGTAAGTAAGGTTCGTAGATTAATACGACACATTTGGTAAGTAAGGTTCGCAGCATATAACGACACATTTGGTAAGTAAGATTCGTAGCTTATAACGACACATTTGGTAAATAGGGTTCGTAGCTTGTAACGACACATTTGGTAAGTAAGGTTCGTAGCTTATAACGACACATTTGGTAAATAGGGTTCGTAGCTTGTAACGACACATTTGGTAAGTAAGGTTCGTAGCTTATAACGACACATTTTGGTAAGTAAGGCTCGTAGCTTATAACGACACATTTGGTAAGTAGGGTTCGCAGCATATAACGACACATTTGGTAAGTAGGGTTCGTACCTTATAACGACACATTTGGTAAGTAGGGTTCGTAGCATATAACGATACATTTGGTAAGTAAGGTTCGTAGATTAATACGACACATTTGGTAAGTAAGGTTCGCAGCATATAACGACACATTTGGTAAGTATGGTTCGTAGCTTATAACGACACATTTGGTAAATAGGGTTCGTAGCTTGTAACGACACATTTGGTAAGTAAGGTTCGTAGCTTATAACGACACATTTGGTAAGTAGGGTTCGTAGCATATAACGATACATTTGGTAAGTATGGTTCGTAGCTTATAACGACACATTTGGTAAATAGGGTTCGTAGCTTGTAACGACACATTTGGTAAGTAAGGTTCGTAGCTTATAACGACACATTTGGTAAGTAGGGTTCGTAGCATATAACGATACATTTGGTAAGTAGGGTTCGTACCTTATAACGACACCTTTGGTAAGTAAGGTTTGTAGCTTATAACGACACCTTTGGTAAGTAGGGTTCGTAGCTTATAACGACACCTTTGGTAAGTAAGATTCGTAGCTTATCCCTATGCTTCCCGGACATACTTAGCATTGATTCGTTAGTACTTTTCAATGAACAGAATACCCAGAAAGTTGACCTATAACCTTTGACGAAACCATATTTATGCAGTTTTTGTCTTTGTCCCTAGAAATATATATAGATACATGTAACCAGTTTTAAAAACTGAGCGGTGCTATATATTTTTGTCCATATCTGTGTTATTAAGAGCAAGGACTAGTAGACTATAAAAATCTTTGATAAGAGGTTATGGTATTTTTTTTATATTATTTAATTCTTGACCGCATATGCTTTCAAAATTTCCATCCACTTTTTTAAACTGAAAATGTGCATATTCGAAGAAAAGTCGAAAATTGGATAGTGACATCTATCAAGAGCTGTCTTTTTCATTGAGGTATATCTAATTTAACAGCAATATTGTTTTGGAAGAAAACAGATGACCTAGTCAAATACAGATGCGATTACTTCTAACCTCTCTTCGATCCTGTCAGGGTTTGCTGTCATAGAACAATTCTAATCTGTCAGGAATTGTCCAGACCCACGACACACCTTGTCAGACTGTCAAGACTTGAGACAATCTCTATCATTAACTGTCCTGGGTCCTGACACCGCTCTGTCAGGAACTGTTCTACGTAGAACAGTTTCTATTACTGAAGAGTTTCTAATGAGAACAGATCCTGACAGATAGTAATACTACTCATCTAAATTACGTCATTTAGAACTGTTTTGGTTCACCGGAAGACACGTATCGTAATGCCAGTCGTAAAGGTTCACCGAATTTCAGTTTATCTGAGACAGAGGATCGATAATTTACGAGAAGGCGGAACATCATAGGTGGAAATTGCCAAGATGTTAGTAGATTCTGAGAGAGTATCTATTTCAAGACAGGCTATTGGGCAATTTTTTCACCCAATACATTATCATGTCCATGGTCATTCCAGATTCGTTACTTAGAAAATTGCGAGGAACTTGTTCGTGTGATAGTGTAACGATTTTTTGCTACTTCGTCGAGCGCTCTCTTTCGTGACTGATTTTTTGATTGATTTATTCCATTTCGTCCATGGGTGGGCATAGGGCGACTACAATTTCTCTCCATTCGCTTCGGTTTTGGGCGATGGTGTTACAATTTCGTGACTGCGCTTATATAAATATTTGAAATAAAACGACAATTTTAATCTGAATTGCTATTTCTAAATCACAACACACAGACACGGTCTTCTTTTTTCATCAGTTTTCCTTTTTTTTAATCAAACTTCCTGTTCTAAATGACGTCACGCAGAATATAGATTTAGTGTCAGGAACTGTCCAGGGGTCTGACAGTTCAGAACAGCTTTTCGTATTTCTTGGTCTCGACCTAGACCAGTTTCTGTCAGGATCTGTCAGGGAATAGGACAAAGTGTGTCATGACCCAGGACACCCTCTGTCAGATCCTGTCAGGATTTCTGTTCTAACCGCTGTCATAGAACGGTTTTCCTGACAGATTCTGACAGATTTTAAGAGAGGTTAGAAGTGATCGCATCTGTACAGTTGAAAAGGATACGTGTATGACCTTTAGGTCAGGTTTGTTTGTACTATCAAAGGTTATTTTGATTTTTTATACTTGAATATTAAACATATCTTGTCTAAAAACCAGACATCACATCTCAGGATAGCTGACTAAACTATTCAAATACTCTATATATGTTCATTTCCTTGGGTCTGCTATGTATCGTAAAATTTTCTTTGACTGGTTATTATAGTGTAAAAATACTGGCGGGAAATGTTCCCTTACCTCCTCTGAAGTAGAGCGTACTGGCGGGAAATGTTCCCTTACCTCTTCTGAAGTACAGGGTACTGGCGAGAAATGTTCCCTTACCTCTTCTGAAATAGAGCGTAGCCAAGTGTTAATATATCCAGGGACAACTTTCATTTGTAATTTTATTTTTGAGTACAGTTTCTATAAGCCCCTGAAGGATTTTCAATTAGAAAATATGTGGGATTAAGAAATGTATGAATCACTAATTATAAGCTTCTGTCTGGTCTTAAGGCAGAGCTCCACTTCAATATGAATGTTTACTTTTCAAAATCAGTCTTTACCACAAATCTTCCAGTACCAGTGATTAACTCAAGCACACTTATATGATTGATCGAGGTGATACATTGTATGACAGATATTTCATGCATTTCAGGACAAAAACATATCCTGCCTTGTACTAGTCCCAAACACATGGCCGGACTTTTATTGTGCACGATCAGAGGAGAAATAGCCCATGACAGATAGGGACACGCGTCCGTGTCTGTCATGGGAAAAATGGCCAATCGCAACACGCAAAATAAAAGAAGTCCAGTAAAGTTCAGAGGGTCAATGAATAAATTAAACTTTTTGTACGCAGGTCTACATCTTTAAGAAATTACTGTTACATGTTTCAGGTCTATAAAAAAATACCCACAATCACGTGGTGCATACTAGATAACCTGTATCCCACTCATGAAAGAAACCCAAGATCTTCAATAGGGACCAGTGTATGCACTCAGTTACATTTTTTTCTTTCGAGCCACGTGAACCTGTCGTCAAGATATCGAAATTTGATGGAGAAGCATTAACAACTAACTTTAAAGTAGGGGCTTTAGTGATCACGAATGATCACGAATGCCTTTTTGATACATGCTTGAAATCTTGAAATCAATAACGTTTCTCTTAATAAACTTTACATAGTCAAATGAACCAAAGAAAGCATGACCTTTGTTTCCACTTATTATCGTCGAGTAAAATAAGAATAACAGGCTTTAAGATCAACACTGGCCCATAAGAAAAATGTATAGGATAAATATTATTTGGTGGTTTAAAATTTAAATCTCCGTTCTATTAGTAAAAAGATAAACATACTATATAAAGAAAGTGCTACAAGAACAGTTGTAGTTATGTGGAAATACGCCTTTAAACATGAACATCTCTAATATGCTTTAAATGTCAGTCTTTGTAAGAATCAGGCTGTGGGTGAAACATGGTAAGCCCCATCATTTTAATTGTGTAATTTGACTACTTTCACCGTCAGAATAAAAAATACGATTTTCTATTATTTTCTTGGTAAATTGAATTAAAATTTCATTTAAAATATACTGAAAAAATAATAAACACTTCAAGTGCAGATAACTCTCTCAAACACCTCATTTTTTTCTGACAAATTATTGGAAAATTTCTGAACAAATGCAGTGATGCAGAGATTGAAATAGTGGTAACTTTAAAATAAAAAAAAAATCCTCTAAAAACTCTAAATGGTTCATTGTCTATTTGTAATAAAAGAATTGTTGTGAGGTTATGTACATTTTAAAGGAAACTAGAAAAAAATGTTTTCAAATTTTTGATTGTGTTCATATTCAGGTTTTATATCTTACTGTTTGCTGCATTATTAAATACTTGTTTATATATAACTCTTGTAGCACTGAATTGCGCCTGAGTTAGCAAAATAAACTTGCCTTGTCTTCTCTTGATTCTTACAGAGACTTACACTTAAATATACATTGTATGTATCATTTAATTTTTGTTAAGTGATCGTTTAAAGCTTCTCATTGCAAACGGAAGTGGATGTGAAAGTTGTTTATACTCTTTATTCCTCAGTTATATGACATTTTGCTGAATTGGTTTTTGAAAAACACCCATTATGTACGAATAGATGATTACAAATTCCTGAAATATTGGTGTAAATTAACACTATGATCAATTCGACCGAAGCCATGTTTGATTTATGAGAAACCTTTGTGTTATAAAACGAGGTGGGCGTAATATTTACAATCTTAACTGATCTAACTAGAGAAATTTTAGTGGAACAGTGATAGATCCAGAGGGGGTCCTGGAGGTTGATACACACCTTTTTTATAGGAAAGTTTTGTCTTTTGTTTTTAAAATGTCTGGATCATCAACTGTAAATATTAACGAGAAAAAAATATATATATTACTTCTTTGTATACATAGGGTACGTACATGTTGTATGTAAGATTTGTTTTATTTCACTACTTTTATTTAACATAGAGTTTATAGGAGAAGCGTTCTGCCTTTTAGGGTGCTCATTGAAAAAAAGAATAAAATGGGATGGGTAGGGTAATAAGATTCAGAAAAAAACACATCTTTTTCCGACGCAGTCGGTATAGTTTTGCTTTTTTCTTTTGACCTTAAAGACGCCCTTCTATGGAAACGCAAGTCACCTGATCGCAATTTTGTTTTCCGATTGGCCAAATACTGATAACTAAATGGCTTCCGAAAAAAAAACTGTGTCGTACATATTGTAAGTTGAAATTTCGTGCTGTGTGTTATTTCCTGAATGAGATGCAATAAATTATAAGTAAAAAAGAACAATTTTTTTCTGCGTCGGCTATCATTTTTAAAAGATAGTACTTCTTTCATTTGATCTTACCGGTTGCATCCTCCTCATGTTACATTTTATACCAGTACTACAGGTACCAGTATCGTATTGCATATCCCTGAGCGGGTGTACGTCAAAACATGGATGCTATAAAAATATAGTGCATTTTCTTTTTGCCTCTCTACAAACTAATATTTTGTCAAAAGATATGAACAATGACTTATAAAATAGAGCAAACATCACACTGTAAGATGAAGAACTTTTTAAAAAGAAAATCTAACATAATATCATAAAAATGTTCCACTGAAAAGGTTGGTTTGGTGAGTACAAAACGAAAGTGAAAGTAGGGAAAATGGCTATTTATAGTTCGAGACTACTTTTCTGTCCGATCTTCGTGGACTCACCCTATTTTCTTTGCGGGAAATTATTTTTTCACATCCTTAGAAATGCTACATAAGTGAAAGTTTTATTGAATCAATTTACATATTTTTTTGAAAATCCTAAAAATATGCACTTCACTATTGAAGTCTATGGGAAAATTAATACGATACTGAGACCTACACTGTAAAACGTATAGTATATCTTGACGGGGACAAACGTTTGAAGGACAAAGGGCTTGAAGGATATGTGTCAGAAGTGTAATTTCGCGTAACGAGTTACAGATATAGGACAGACATTTTATTTATGCGTATTAGCCGTCCTAATTACATTCAAATCTTTACTTTGGCTGCATTAATGGCTGGGCACGATTTTGTAACGTTTTATTATTATCACTTGTTTCCGCCATTACTATACTATTTATTGTTGAGAAGTAACTCCTAACATAAAATCACATTTAGCAGTTCTGACCGGGTATTTTTGCGTCACTAGACGCTAAGTCATCAGTTTTCAGTAGCGTGAAGTGAAGAACCATTGAAAAGATTGGTTACAGTACGGTTACATGGTAGTAGGATTCAAGAGGAAAAATGTGAATACATGGATAAGACAAAGGATATATGTTTATGGAGGCTGATAGAAGAAAAAACATTCTTCCCCTCGCTTTCGTTGTACGACCGCAAAAAAATCGTATATTGGTATGATGCTATCGTCGTCTTTGGCGTTGTCGTCCAGCATCCGTAGACATTGTGATACCGTACAAAAATCCTTACGTGGGTGAAGAAATTAATATGTAGGTCATGTTATAATTGCATCACAAAGTGTCATACATGTACCACAAGAAAAGGCCGTGATTGATTTTGGAAATAAGGATTTCTACCTTTTAGGAATAAGGGAGCAAAATGGGGTCAGAAACAAGCATTTTCCTTTTGTCTTGACAAAAACTTGACTATAAGTGAATTTATATTTTGTAATTCTACTACAAGGTACCATACTACAAAAGAAAGGATGGGTTGATTTTTGAGGTTGTGAGTGGAACCATTTATGAAGAGGGGGCTGTATCAAGCTCGAATAATTTGACCATACTTGCCCAACTGTTTAGGGTTCGACCTCTTCGGTCATATCGAATTGCGCCCTGTGAAGCACTGTACATGTATTTTCTTATGTATGCTTAGAATGTAGAAAATAGTTAGATTCAACAGCACATTTTGAATTTAGCTATAATAGAAAAAAAATCTTTTATATTAAAGTTTAAAAATTAAAATAATTGGACAAATGTTGGTTGTATCGACGTGTTTTTCCCATTTTACCCGATCACTTTTTTGGGATAAACTTATAAATTCATCGTTTTAGTTGAACTTGATATTTCAAAGTATTAAATGAAAAAAAAACAAACATTCTTTAGTCAAGTTATTCTCTCAAAAACGGATATCAGAAAAATTATGTTTGATTTTTAGCAATTTTTTCTACAGTTAGTGTATCACATGGAGTTATTTGTTTGCATAGCCTATTATGAATATATTAAGTACATCAGCACTCAATGAGTGTTTGAAAAGTTATTTGAAAATTTGTTAATTGAAAAAAAATATTAAGTTTTAACAAATGCAAAAATGGGAAGTTGCTTACCAAACATATTTTGGCTTTAAATTGAAGGCGTGTACAAGTCATGCATATTTTAACAAATTTGAACAGATGACTTTTAGTTTTATCCCACTCGTTGTTTGCACAAATTTTGCTTGAAGTACAACGTATAGATAACTGTATTACCTTCAAGTCATTAAAGGCAAAGTCAAGTTTGGTCTGATATATTAAATGCCAAATTCTTAATACATAAAAGGGGGAGGGGTGGATGAAAGACTGAATGTGGACCATGCAGTATCCTGAGCAAATTGACAGCTATATTTCTAATACTGGTAGTTTTGATGGTATTGTAATTCTTCAATATGTTCTGAGTTAGCTTTCAGTAATCGCGAGCGTTCTATAAGTTAGTATCTCATTTATCTAATGATTTAGATTGAGGTATTTCATGGAGGGAATTGGATGCATTATTGAATGACTTTTATGCAGTGTTTGAGTGTTGTTTCAGTTCATTTTTGACCTCGCATGAAAGGGGATGGTTAAGGCCTTACAAATCTACACTTTTGTAGTTTAACCTCTCCTCAGACGGATGTCAGGCGCATGCCCACTGTCAATAGATATTGGTCTTTAATGTGTTTTTTTTTGTGTCGTTGTATTACTTTTTAGTTTTGTCATCAATCAGTTACCGTTGACTGTCGGGGCCTTTCAGAGCTTTCCGGTATTTGAAGGTGTGTTCAGACATGTTCAAGACTTAAAAACGACACATGTACATTTATGCTTCCTCATTTCGATAAAACTTTATTTGGCGCATAAATCAACATTACGATCATGGTGCACAAATCATGGTACCCTTAAATCATTGCGAACAAATCAATTTCATAATCATAGCGCACAAACATGGTAACTTATAATAATGGCTAACAAATGGTACCCTAATCACAACACACACAAATCGTGGTACCTTATAATCATGGAATCATGGCAAATGAACATGATTCCATTATCATGGAGCACCAATTTCGGTACCCTATAACCATGGCGAACAAATCATGAAGCCATTTTATTATGGCGCACAAATAATTGTACCATATTAGTGGCGCAAATATTATAATATCTTATCAAAGTTGCACCAAATCGTGGTACCAAAATCATGGGAAACAAAATTTAAATATGGCACGAAAGTCATGGGAACCAATTTGGGAACCCAAAATAATAGGAATAAAATCATGGCAATCATATTACACCCAAAAATCAAAGTAACTGTATAACGACATCATTGTTGGCTACATGTACATGTGTTGCTAGTATGTGATTAACATACATGTAGCTAAAGGGGAGAAAGGGAATGTGTTATAGCATTGGTTTGTTCAAATTTGGCCTTAGCTGTAAATAATTATAATTCAATTTGTCATAGTAAGCCTTAAGATGAACTAATGCTTGAAGGGGACTTGTGTTTACATGTGATTCAGTGTACGTATTGTTTGTACAGCAATCCCTATATTGGTGTACATGTATGAATTTTTTTATACTTTTAGAAAAAAAAAATTTTTGAATTGTACTTGGGTATTGGAGTGAAAAGACCAAAGATCTTCCAATGAAAAAAGCTGATATTTAAAATAACTTATGCCTCGTTCGATGTATTCATCTGTCATAAATCAACCAAATCAATACCGATAACTCTTCCGTGGCGGATCCATTAGTGAGGTTAAAAATGGGTGTCCTGGGGTTGGGTCCTTTTTGTTTTAAAAGTTGTTTTAGGCGAAAATGAGCAAGCAATACCCTGGACCCATCTTTCAAAACTTCTGTATCTGTCCTGGCTGTACATTCCTTCTGTCTGATAATTACATTTGTATATAGACTACTTCACATATTTATTTAAGTACCATAAGGCATGACGATTAACAATTAAGCAATGGAAAAATCATGGTTTCTTTTCACATGTACTGCATATCGTGGTTAGCTTTACTTTCACATGTACTGCATATCGACCTGGAGTACATATTACACTATGTTTTGTTTAAACAGTTATTTAAATAAGGCTACTCCATTTATTTACATTTCTATACAACGGATGCCGGCGATTTAGGTGAATAAATGGTTCACAAATAAAGGTTGATATTTACTTATAAAAATGCCCCGTGCAGGTCCGGGTGTTAAAAGAATAGGCCTGCAGCAGCGCTAAGCTTGTCGTAAAAGGCGACTAAATAGTGCTCAGAAACCTAGCCGGGGGCTAGGCGCTCTGCCCACAGAGCAACTGGGATGTGTGCCCCAGGTGGTGGAATGGGGTACCCCTGGCGTGTTACATGCTGGGGTTGTCAGGCTATAATACGGAAAACCTGACCGCAAACCATAGTGGTGCAGCGTGTTGGGAAAGATGCCACGTTCTTCGCGCGTTAAAGAACCCTGCTGTGGTATTCGATAGGAGTAGGAACCTTTGCGCTCCGTCACAGGAGGCTAAATTGCCCGACCTTACCCACCCCCCTTTTTCCAGTGGCAATCAAAATTTGTCGACCCTATTATCCTTGTGACCCATCCTTTTTTTTCATTTCATGTTCATTTTATCATCAATTTCATGTTCATTGTCTGAATATCGCTGAAATATTGCTGCTCGGACGTTAAACCCCAACAAACAAACAAACAAACTTATAAAAATTAAATGCGCACGAATTTAATAGCGAATGATGCATGAAATCAATTCACCGAGAAGTTAAAGGTTAAGCCACTTAAATAGTGTATGTATTAAATGTGGACATTTAATAATCAGTCTTTTAATAAAAAATGCAAATTATGTAATATGTGATTACCCCCCCTCCCAAAAAAAAGCTACATGTTTTAAGAATAAATTGTTATTAAGTTAATTGCTTTATGTGTCTATGATGAACTGTATTCCATCCTGTTTGGTCTTAGGATATTATTCACATAGAAATCCAATAGTTTTTTTTTAATTGTGTTTCAATGTCAATTACAGATCTCCATAAATTTTGAATTAAAAAAATAAATTTTTATATAAAATATCTCTCCTAAGACTAAAGATTATATGAAAAGCACCTTGATAATTGATGTAAACTACTGCAAAATAAAAAAATATATATAAAAACATGTACAGGCTTTCTAACCCAGTATATTTTGCATGATTGAGTGCTCCTTTGATACATATGAATCATAGGGTGATTACTTAACATATTTTGCATAAACTCATCAACAGTTTTAGCATATACGCAAATCATTTGGATCGGAGGGAAATATCAAATTTATTTGTACGAGCTTTAGAAACAGTCAAGATTGCGAGGATTTTCCGACCGAGCCTTGCAGTTTTGCATCGAGTAAAAATGAATTCGATATTGTCCGGGAATTCGAATGATTGTATTGTTTTTAGCTTAAAATTGTATATTATGATGAACAAATATGAAATTTAATGTACTTATGCAGAAAAAAGGATAATAAATTGTGATGTTTCGTTTATGTTTTACGCGGACGTATTAGAAAGCACCCTAAATTTGGTTTTGACCAAGATGAAGACGATATTATGCGAAACTATAAAAGTTTATCAATTGTTTATTCGACACCCTGTATTTTATTGTAAAAACTATAGTTGCATGATAACAACTGTTTATAGACACATGTATTTTTATTTTAAATTTAAGTGTTTTTGATACATTTACCTAAATTAGTAAAATATGAGCCATAATGAGGAAGGTGAAACCTTAAACACCCCCCAAGAAACATATGAATTCAAAAACATAAATCCTTTCATAATTTTTGTTAACCCTGTTATGATTAACTTCCAAGTTGGTAAAATGTGTTATGATATACGGTTGTTATTACCCTTATGCATTCTCCTATTATCATGAACTGTAATATGCATGGGGCGAAATATCCAGTTTTGGTAATGAACTGTGGGTTGTCATGGTTCGAAATGTCTTTGGTTCGAATTGTCCGACATTGATTACGTAATTTTTGTAAACATTCGGGTGCCATGTTTTGAATATCCCTATCTTAGAAAAAAAACTCCGAATCTATGTACATTTAATCATCGAAGTTAGTTTATGTTTCTTTGACGGGTGTGGTCCTCATTCGCATTTACCAAATATACGAAAATGAAGCTGCTGTTTATCTGTTTTAAAGCTCCCGATTTTACATGCACAAACCGGATTGATGCTTTTTCTGCCCATAAGTATGCAGGACCCTGTTGATAATACAGTCATTTACGCTCCCGAACCTTTGGGTACCGGAGGCAGGTGTAATCGCACGAGAACAAATTCATGTCGATAATTTTGTGATGTCCTACGTTCTTGAGGCGATTTGTTTGCAGGCCGAGTTGTTCCGATGTCACTTCCTGTCAGACCCACAGCAGGGTAATACTAGGTCTGTTCCAAAGTACTGTCAGATATCCAAACGATCTGAATTGAACTTTATCGACCCGAATCGCGTAACAATTCATCAGTGCTTCTTGGTAACCTGGCTATATAACGTATTGAAGAGGGGACCTGAGGTTAATATCAGGTATTAAAAAGGGGACTTGAGGTAACCTGTTTATATTTCTTTTGCGTTGTTTTTATGTGGGATGTGACAATAACCTGGGGAACCGAGTTTTGATCCGTCACGACAAATGTTTTGTTTTTTATTGTTTGAATGAATTGTTTTTTTCCCAAAATTGGTAACATTTAAATGTTTGTTCACAAAGATCCCAGCCCCATTCCCCCGCTGTTAAAAGGATCGGTGCCTTACGGTTCTTACCAAGGACGCTCAATGTTTAATACACACACACATAGAAATTATTTCAATACCGAGCTGGAAAGGTTTCATACTTCGCATACATCATAATGCATTGAAAATGGAAGTTTTCATGCACAAACATTATATGGTAATTTGATGGGAAGTAGGTATTTCACTTCAAAGTATTTGTTAATTGTTATCTGACATCGGGTGAAGTATACTGTGAAATATGTATGGTAAATAATTACCGTTTCAGAAGGTTTCCGTCTATCATTGAAATAATGAAAACATTGACAGCTTTATGTGTAAATGTGTTTATCCTAGATCTTGATTTAGGACGACTTTTAAAGCTGTTAAAGATAAAAATGAGCCAGTTCTTAGCGGCTGCAACTGACGGACTCGACAAATATTGGTCCATAGGTCCAGCAGGTCCTATCGGCTGCAACTGACGGACTCGACAAATATTGGTCCATAGGTCCAGCACGTCCTATCGGCTGCAACTGACGGACTCGACAAATATTGATCCGTAGGTCCAGCAAGTCATGTAGTATTCGCCATTTGTGTAAAAACCATTCATTCCTTTTGTTGTAATCTGGTTGATTCAATGTATGATTTGCATAATACCATTTTTGTTTAATATAATAACATGTACTTGTTTAATAAATTTCACACACATTTACTTAAACTAAATCGTAAATTTATAGAAGAAAATGACTGGGACAAAAATGTAGTAATTATGCATAATTACTGGTCAGAATAAGGAATTATACATATTTCCTAAGAGGTTTAATAATTATACATAATTTGAATTACTAAAATTTCAGTAACATATTCATTTAGTGTGGAGCTACACGGAAGATACTTTTACGGGTTGTCGCTGAGCCTCCTCTTCTCTGTTTCATGTGCAAATCTAATTTTGATACATGTATACATCAGGGATATCCATTAAATCAATTCCATCACCCTCCAAAAAATGTAAATTACAGTATTGTACTACCATACAGACTTTATTTTACTTCCACGCTACTTTTTAGTCCCATCTTTCTACTGCTATAAGAAAACAGAAGATGGTAGTATTACCATATCGGTCTACGTGGTCTGTGCTACCCAATTAAATATTTCTTTGTATGGTTACATCGGTTCCATCACTTTTCTTTGGGTCCGGATGTCAGAAAAGAACAAAATAAGGTCATCCGAGTACATATAATCAGGACTTTTGTCGACGCAAAGCGCAAAAAGTCCTAAAAATTCTCTCCGTCGTTTGGGTAAACGAGTTAGCGCTCGAATCGAGGTCATCAGGTTACTAAATAGATTCGGGATCATGTTGGACCAACGTGTTTGCCTTAACGTTGAACGATCAGCTATCAACCAATAAAAAATAATACGTTTCATTGCCTTTTCATTTTGCTTTCTCGTTTGTTCCACGGTTCGAAGTTTATGGAAGTTTTCCATCATTGAACCATTCAAAACTTTATTTATGAAATAGAATTTAAATATAGCATTAGCAATATTGAAATGAAAATAATGAAAAATGTACAATTTTGCAAGAGAGCAATCATGCAAAACTCTGAGCTACATCGGGTAAGCTATCAATATATATAGATATCATACCCAAGGACCCTTTATGTATTGTACAAGTGCTGCTGTTCTTAACTGTAAGATTTGTTCCTTTTAAAATACCAATCCATAGAAAATTTAGGCAATTCTAATTGTGGAGGTAATAAGAGGCACAGAAAATCCCATCGAACAAACAATACTTTTTTTCCATTGACGTCATATTTTTACTTCCAATCCTTCCACTAACAGCTCTGTATTTAAAAAAAAACATACATTCATATCCCACATAAACCAACCACCCAACCAACCAAGATAGATAACTCTTTGCAAAATGCAAGTTTCATATACACAATTTGTAGTTGTTTTTGTGCTCGTAATATCGGTGCAACAACCATAGGCCAAACTAGTATTGGTTTTGTTATCCGCAGCTGTTTCTAAAATAGAAACAAATGGAAGTGAATTTTATGTTCGTTGGTTTGGCTTTTTTACATGCATTAATCACCTTCTATCTGTTATCTGTAAAGATTGCTTACTGACGGAGCCAGAGATTTGGAGGTAAAGGAGGGGGGGGGTTACATGCTATCACAACCTTAATTTTGCCAAAACATTACATAACATGTAAAAGATCCTACAAAATGTAGGGTAATGACCCCGGACTTCCCTCTTTGATTCAACACTAACATCCAGCACTGCACCACTTTCCATCTTCATCACGATTCTCTTCAACTCAGATGACGCTAGACTGACTTTAAATCAGTATAAGCATGATAAAACATAAAACAATAAATCCTGCGATCTCATAACAAGTTAATGTCCAGGATAATGTAAAGCGATACAATTACATCAATGAATAATTCACTTGATGAATAATTGATACTGAAAGGTGACAAAAGGCCTGTTCTATGGCAATCGATGAATAAGGATTGTCACTATTTGTGATGGTTTGTTTTGGATAAATCATTTGCACAAGGTATGTCATGAATTTGGTTTGGTGTCTGTTTTAATTATTGATGGATCATTATTTATTAAGAATCGATTTTTGAGTGTGTCATACACAATGGTGGATGAGGCTTTAGGATGGAACCCCTCTTCTTGAAGAAAAAAATGGATAAAATTAGCAAATAATAACAACTTGGAACTCCCTTTTCTGGTCCCCTTTTTATTTTTTGTTATCCGCCCTTGATGCGTGTGAACGAAGAAACTTAGTGGATGGCCGCTGTTGTATACCTAGAATGAATAGTGTCCAACAGGGTTTTATATTTTAGGGACTGTTCACTCCTAAATAGGTCTATATTATGTGTAAAAATAACTGTGCCTACCCGGTCTTTATACTGGTTAAACTTAAAGCGTATAAGATTTACATTTAACGTATGTATATCGGTTAAGGGAAGGGGTTAATTAGCACTTTAGCTATATATCGGTTAAGGGAAGGGGTTAATTAGCACTTTAGCTATATAAGTTATACAATTTATAAATTGATAATGAAAAAAGTTAATATGATGAAAATACTGAGGAAGGATGTGTTTTCAAAACACTAAAATAGGATAAAAATGTCCAAAATTACCTGCGAAAATAATAATCACTTCTTATTTATCAGTAATTGCCACACTCAGTGAAAATTATTGGAATTGGTCAACTTCTACCTGTTAATAAAGCATTTCAATTTCTTTATCATGTAATAAAAATAATATCACTTTAAAGAAGTTTCTTTCATCTTTTAAATGGCAGTAAATTCATTTTGTTAAACAAACTGAAATACATAATTATTAAAATTTTACTGGGGTATGAACTAGAACTTATATTTCTTCCTCAAGATACAGGTGCATGTACGTTCATTTAGTTACCATTTTATTGTTTTTGAAAGCTCATTTTTCAAAACTGGCCATTCAACAGATTGTTCTCTTTCATTTAGTATTACATTGTAAATTAATTTTAATAAACACAAAATTTTTCACAAATTTAACTCAATTTACCAAAATGGTATGGAAAAAGATGTCTTTTTTTCCTTGATTTTGATGGTGCGAATAGTCAAACTTTCAGAATAATGTTTTTTTCATACCATGTTTCACCCGCTGCATGATTCTTACAGAGACTGACACTTGAAAGTTCAACAAATTCTAATATCAATAAGATTATTTGCTTCATTTCCAAACAAAATGATTTGACTGGGTTAAAATTTCTAAAAAGACTTGTCTCCGTATGTATGCAAAATGCATGAATATGCCACCTATAATCTGTATTTAAACACATTTTTTCATGTGATGGACGAATAATTATACATGTACCCATTCCACTGACTTGAGTATTTAGAAATGTTTCAAACAATATGATTTGAATAGTTTTAATCGTCAAATTTGCCTTTTTGAGTTTACACCATGGATCAAAGTGCTATTTACAATCTGAATGTTTTTCAGTTCCCTTTTTCATGACAAATTATTATGCACTGACTTGAGTATTTTGGTTCATTTTTAAATGGGTTGAATGAGTGAAACTCCTCGTCTTTGTTGACCTGCGAAATATTACAAAGTCAAAAAATGTGCTCAAGCAAGGACACTTCGACATTTTTATTAGACTGAAGAATTGAAAGAATTGATTTTTTATGAGCAACTCGGTGGGTGTTTCTTGAAAAGCAGAGGATGCTTACCCTACCGGTGCACTTAACCCATGCTCTCAGTTTATAGTGGAGTCTGAGCTGTTCATTTACATTTGTTGCTTTGTATGTATTATCTTGGTTATTTAATGTTCTTAGTTGTGTTTGTCTGTTTTCCATATCCGATCTTTGTCCTTGGATTACTATCTTTTGATTTCCGCTAGAATCTCGGTTCCCTTGATTACTCTTGTAAGACATTGATATCATACATATTTTATAGAATACCTTAGTTGTTTACTGTAGGGTTTTAAGATATTGAAGAACAACAGAAATACTGTCCTTGAAATGAACATACATGTATGAGTATTTCAATGAAATTATTACATATTATCAAAATGACACGGACAGTTTGTAGTCCTTTTTTTTTAAATTTTTGTTTCTGATAGTAGCAATAGACAAATTTCACTGTCATAATAGTGAGTTATTTTTCTACTACTGCTCGACTCTTACAGAGATACATGTAAGTACGCATACAAAATTGATACAAGCTTGTATTTCTATTTTCAGGACAAGATGGCAGCATAGCGCAGAGTTTTGAAAGAAATGCAGACTTGTAAAAGGTCACACGTGACATGCCTTAAGAATATAGGACTATCGATAACGTTAGCATGTTTTATTATTGGAATATACCTCTACGTTGATTCAGTGGAATGTCAAAAATTTAAAATAGCGTTCGAATATCGGTACCCACATAGACTGAAGTATCTAGAATACGGAACCTATGTTAGTATAATGAATGATGTGTATGAAAAACATTCTCACTCTATTTCACCGATAAGTTGTTGCCATGGAAATGCGTCGCTAGTCATTGTTGTAAAGTCAGCGGTACAAAATTTCGGCCGACGACAAGCAATACGACAGACGTGGGGTGGCGATCAGAGAGCATTTGTTTATTATTCATTAGGAGTTGACAAGAACCTTCATGTTAGTATTATTAACGAATCGCGGACTTTCAACGATATAATTCAAGGATCGTTTACCGATTCGTATCGCAACAACATCCTTAAAACATCGTTGACTTATAAATGGATATCTGATCATTGCTCAAATGTCAAAAACGTTCTCCTTGTCGACGACGACTATTTTGTAAACACCGACGGAGTAATTTCCTACCTCAAAACAGTTGATACTTCAAATCAAATGTATGGTTATAGAGGCCAGTGTTGGAAACCTAGTAGAAGCTGTAGTGATGTGAAATCATTTATTGAAAAAGAGGAATACCCATTTCATTATTGGCCAGATTACATTATCGGTGGCTCTGTATTAACTTCAACTAAAGTCATAACGAAAATGGCACGTGGTATACCGTATATAAAAATCTTGAGCATCGACGACACTTTTGTTGGGATTGTCGCACATTTACTAAAAATAGATCTCATAGATGATTGGAGGTTTACAAACACTTATAAATCTCCATGGCAACTAGCCAAGTATTATTTGACAGCTCATGAGTACGATGAGCGGACGATGCTCGACACATGGCGAGAGTTTAAAATAAAACGGATATAAAATCAATGTCTAAGTTTAGCTCGTCCTCAAATTTTCAATTTCAAGTGATTTTATTGGTTGAAACATTTGAGGCTATTACTATTTTGATATTTGTTATGAAACCAAGCTTCGTTTGTTTACAAATTATTCCTGGCTAATTTTGCAATTATCCTATTCAGTTTAACATTAACCTCATTACATCGATATTACGGAAAAGTTCTTTTGAGGCTTACTAGGCACATTTTGGTTTTATATACACTTTGCCATAATTTAGGGATCACTAAGTTTTCAGAAGAAGTGTCATTTCGTCACCCACTTTGATGGGGAGACATTGATTTTGTCCTGTCTGTCAGTCCATTACACTTCTGTAAGGGCAACTACTTAGAAACAACTGTACCAAATATCATCGTATCTGGTGTATCCATCTGCACCATGAAAACTGATTTATTCAACAGGTCATAGTTTTCCTTTCCTCGTTTGTCTACCCCGGACTTGACTTTTTATGAGCAACTCGGCGGGTGTTTCTAGAAAAGCAGAGGACGCTTACCCTACCGGTGCACCTGGTCCATGCTCCGAGTCCGAGTTGTTACTTTGTATGTATGATTTTAGTTACTTTATGTTCTTTGTTGTGTATGTCTGTTTTCCATGTCTGGTCTTTGTTCCTGGATTACATTCTTTTGATTACCGCTATAACCTTGGTTCCCTTGATTACTCTTTCACACCACTGGGTCGATACCTCTGCTGGTGGATTTTGTCCCCGAGGGTATCATCAACCCAGTAATATAATTTTTAAAATTAATGGTTTTAACAAGAGGAATGAAAGAAAAACTGGCTCGGACGTCGCCCAGTATAAAAAATGTCCGAACCTGACAGCAGATCGGACACTCTGTTGTCTTGTAAGTATGTGGTGTCCCCAGATGGGAATCTTAGCACACTCACATCTGGTATGGAAAGTACCCCGACCAATTCAACTAAAAATACCCAATCACACATTCAGTCTGCAGACCATCTATTCCAGTACAAAAATTCTGACTATTTTAAAATTATCAAACCATGTTCCATCACTTTAAACGATATATTTGACTACAACGATGACGAACCACATTGTACCATATTAAAATGTGGTATAAAAAATTGCAAAACATGCAACATTCTTATAACCGACCCTTACTTCTCCAGTTCCCTTACAAACAAAACCTTCCATACAAGAAGTCACGATGACTTAAGTTGCAAATCAACAAACTAAATATATGGATTAGAATGCAACTTATGTGGTTTAATATATGTCGGCGAAACGCAAGAACGATTAAATAAAAGAATGTGCGGTCATCGTTCGGGAATTAACACCACCAAATTCCCGACAATTTATAAACACTTTAATCAACAAGATCATTCAGTTCTCTCCATGAAAGTTCGTATTTTAGAAAAAAATTTACCATCCTACGAACAGTCCCGTTCTAAGTAAAGAGAGGAGTATTGGATACGCAGACTAGGTACTGCAATACCTTACGGATGCAATGACAACATCAAAATTATAGGAAACCTTTCAAGCCAACATAACAATAACATAAATGTGATGAATTTATTTGACAAAAATCCAAGACGGGAAAGGAGTCATGGCCATCGCCACTATACGTCACCTAAGTTACATGATGTCTCCATAGTTGGTCTCCTTCCTTTCATACAAAAACCTCTTGGACTTCATCACATTAGAACCAAACTTTATTCTATACCTCTCACTCTACTACACTCCCTTTACAAAACAAGTCTTGACACTTCTGTTTCTGACCCCACTTCATCATTATACAGACTTGTTGCCATCATTTTGGATATTGGTTTCCACAGACTCTTTAAACCAGTTTGTGTGAAAAGTCAAGATGAAGAAAAACGATCATTTCTTCCACTACCGTTTGTCAACAAAGATATAGATGCAATTAATTTGGCTAACATCCTCCATCACAAAAACGTTACCAACAAAATTCCCCCATATTTCAAAGACAAATCCATACCAATTATTTCATATTCCTATACTTCACCCATAGCATCCAAAATTTTCAATTATAAAAGGCTACTGCAGAACCTCGAGATTGAGGACTTCAAGGCTAAACCACCTGACTGTTCTTGCAAAACCTCTCCATTCAAATATGGTCCTTCTGGTCACGTCGTTACGGGAGATTTAACCATTATCGAAAACGAATCTCTGCGTAATATCCTTTCTAAAGGTCCCAAGTACCGTGAACCACGCTCCATAAATTGGAATTATAACTTTAAAGTTCTTATGGATGCCGTCGAGGACTATGCAAGAAAATGGATAAAACAGAACAAGAAGACATTGATTCTCTGTCAGAGTGGTTGAAGGCCGTGAGGTCTTTAATTTTGAAACGAATGAAAGTTTTAAGTAGGTCAATGAGTGCCAAGGCTACATCAGTTTTAAAGACCCCGAAGTAGCAAGAACATTGTCTACTATACATGACAAATATTTTGTCGTACCAGCAGACAAAGCCCAAAACAACATTGTTTTTGTCTGCAAAACGTTTTATATCCAATGTTTATTATCAGAGGTAGACGTAGAAAATAATAGCAGTGATAAGACCTACACTGCTACCACTCTTTCCAAAGACGAGATTGTGGAAAACCATAAATCTGTGCTATCCTCTTTTGGTCTCTCTACCAAGGACGATGATTGTGATTTACCGTCTATGTACCGGATTCCTAAACTTCACAAGAATCCTTACAAACAACGTTTCATAGCTGGATCTGCAAAATGTACCACCAAACCTCTTTCAAAACTTTTAACTTCTATACTCACAACTGTCAAAGAGGGTCTACAGTCCTACCACAACACTTGTTACTCCCGTAGTGGTATTAATTCAATGTGGATCCCCATACTCAGTTAAAATCCCGACTTAAAAACATTATACATCGTTGTTTTTTCCAAAAAATATGGTACATCTAGATACAAATATATAGTTCTTGGTAGAGATTCCTCATACTTTGTAAGAAATAATTCCAAATCATCTTCCAAATATACAGAGGAAGATGTTTACAAAATGCTGGAATTTTTAATCGACAACATATTTGTCCAGTGTGGTGGACGTGTTTTTCAACAAACGGTCGGCATTCCAATGGGAACAAATTGTGCTCCTTTACTAGCTGACCTGTTAATTCACTCTTTTGAGGCTTTTATAGCTGATCTGATCAGAAAGAAAGAATATTGTTTGGCTAGATCCTTCAATCTCAGTTTCCGCTATATAGATGACGTGTTATCTTTAAACAATCCTAATTTCGGGAATTTAATACATCGCATCTACCCTAAAGAACTTGAGATAAAAGATACTACAGACACTGTGAAGTCAGCCTCATATCTTGACCTACACTAGAAATCGATGGTTTAGGAAACTATTGACCAAACTTTACGACAAACGTGATGACTTTTCATTCAGAATTGTCATCTTTCCTTTCATCTGTGGCAACATCCCTTCGGCTCCTGCGTATGGATTGTTCATATCACAACTCATACGTTATGCCAAAGCTTGCCGGGACTACGCAGACTTTTTGGATCGCGCTAAAACTCTGACAAATATGCTTCTGGAACAGGGTTATGTTGCTACAAGATTGAAGTCATCACTACATAAGTTTGATGGTCGTCATCATGAACTCGTGGATCGTTATGGTGTATCCATCTGCACCATGAAAACTGATTTATTCAACGGGTCATAGTTTTCCTTTTCTCGTTTGTCTACCCCGGATCTGACTTTTTATGAGCAACTGAGCGGGTATTACTAGAAAAGCAGAGGACGCTTACACTACCGGTGCACCCGGTCCATGCTCCCAGTTTTTTAGTGGAGTCCGAGTTGCTAATTTACTTTTGTTACTTTGTATGTATGATTTTAGTTACTTTATGTTCTTTGTTGTGTATGTCTGTTTTCCATGTCTGGTCTTTGTCCCTGGATTACATTCTTTTGATTACCCTATAACCTTGGTTCCTTTGATTACTCTTTGAATCGATGGTATAAAAGTATATACAATGTATGCTCTGGGAGTCATTTGACAACATGTACGCATGTAAAAAATTCATAATAACAGAAACTTATCCGACTGTACTCCAATTTTCGAAAACACCAATGATCCTCAAAATACGTCGATTTTGCAATACAATAAATAAATGAAAACACAAACAAACAAACAAACAAAAACCTGAATTTATAGCTTTAGTAATTTGTCTATGTATTTCGAAATTTTCAAAAAGAATTTTTGCAAAATAAATCGGCGATTATTAACAATGCTGTGGTCATTGATATACTAATATTGTAATGTAGCGTTTGTAGTGTCGGGTAAATGTAGATACCCTGAAACATAAATGACGATTATTCATTCTGTCGGAAGTGACGTACTTCGGAAATGTGTTAGGAAGTGATTGTTTGAACTTTAATGCAGACGTAAAAAGTTGTGTCATAGAAATTCGCAAATTTTCCTGTTAACAGCACTTGTTAATATTACTTGTAAGAAGTACAAATAGCTCCGTCCTTTACTGGCAAAGCCTTAATATAAAATCATATTTAATCGTCTTACATTAAGAGGTACGCAGACTTAATTTCAACAATGGGAATTACTCGGTTATACTACACTATATATTGTACTGGAACAAATTACATGTTTAATTTTAAAGACCTCCGAATTTCAATTAATTTAACATAGAGTGAAGGTTGAAGACTCAGACTATTTGACACATGAGCACAAAAAAAAACATAGCATGTTTATGAAGATAAAACTATTGTTAGGAAAATATTAGACTAACACACTTATGTTTTAGAATACTACTTATACCTTGCTTTGATGAAATATTCGATAGCAACAGCAACAATATATACAACAATACCCAGCAGTTGGGTTATTGTTTATTTAGCTCCTCCAAATGTAACAAATATGTTGTCAATGAGGAAATCAAGCATGCTGCAAATCTGCGTTTCTGTGTAGCACACTTTACCCTTTCTGATATTTTTTTTTAATAAATATGTGGATGTGTAACCTAGAACAACATAATCTCTCGAATCATAGTTTATCGATACAAATAAACTTGTCATTCTCGAATGATTCTATGTACATGCATAACTTCTTCATTATTGAACATGAATCGGGACACTTTCATTTTTCAAGACACTTTCAAGGGTATATGAACTTTAACAATGAAACAACATAATAATTATATACATTATATTACATATGGTAACCGTCTTCTTTGTTCATTGGTTATTATGATCACGTGTTGCAAAGGATATTTAGAGTCAAACATTGTTCCAGAGGAGTCCTGCACTACACCGGAAGAAGAAAATAATCCACATGCATGAAGCCTTGTTTCAATTTTTTAAATATATTGACGCTATGTTTCTATTTATATGCATATTGACGCTATACTTCTAAATCCGGATATAAACGTTTCATTCCGTAATTAATCTCAAATCTAATTTATAACTGACAATATAATCTTACAAAATTTTACCAGTTTTACTAATGTGTTATAATCATCTGAACAAAAAGGACTTCACAACTTTACAGTATTTGGATTAATATAAATATTACCAGGCAAAAGATTTTTTTCTGTCCATTATTTTTGTTCAAAGCAATGGACTGTTATCATGGGCACGAAGTGAAAGATTATGCTCTACGACTTGCAACGGGAACCAGATCAAAAGTTTTTTTTCTGCAAGTCCAATCGGAACAACTCGACCATTTCATTCACACTAAAAATAACGTGATTTTCTTGCCACTTCATTCAATACTATAGACACTTCTTTTCATTATTCGACTTATGCGATGTGAAGACAGATGAGAATTTTTTGTTTAACTTTTTAATGCACTACGATTGCGTTGTAAAGTTTCCAAGTAGGCAGTATTTTGTAGATATGTTCCAATGCCATTCCATGGACATTGTTTCAGAAAGCCAGCATTATCTTAACTAGTAGTCGCCTACTAACTCAATTGGTCCAAATAGTATACGTCCGGTGTTTACCTCACTAGCAGTTATCCAATGCGTTAAATATCTTCGCTAAACGCTTATATGTTTCAATAAATAATGATTAATATTTTGTTGTAGTTGCGAATGAAGGTAACAATGACATAATCTGATCGACAGCGTAGCAGTAAAATGCTTGCGAAATTCCGGTGATTTCAGACTTGCTAATATTTGGCGATTTTACAGTTATAGCCCGTTTCTTAACATTAGTATATATGCATATTCAATTCATGTCTGACTCGCAAAATACGACCCTGCTTCCAATATTACTTTGACATTTCCTAAAACATATGAAATCTAACGTTACATGCTACAATGTAGTATCAACAAAGGTCGATTGGTCTTCTCTATCTAGAAATGTAAAAAAAAATCATATAGAATATTTTTATACGTCACAATTAACAACATTCATATTTACAAATAATGTGTACTTGGTGGTTGTGTGGGTGTTAGAGCTGCTCTCCCTTCCTCGTTTTACAGAAATACAACTGCTCTGATGAAATGCATTTTCAAACATCTTTCATTGCTCCATCAATTAAAACATGCTGTTAGAACTACCGGTGTATATGCATTGCAGATTGTGTGATGTCTTAATCACAATGGTTTCATACATGTAGTAGATGGATGGAAGATAAAATAAAAAGTATGTCGCTATTAAAATATGGAATAAACCAGAAAACAAAGAAAGAGGACTTGTTTAACAAAATACTCCAACATTTAAAGACAGGGATAGAAAATATGGTCGGCTTGGCAATATACATCGAGATAAATAAATAACGGCATATAAAGCGCCATCCAAAAATATATAATAATTTTCAAATATTTTAATATCTACAGCTATGAGACGGCTATCTTTTTAGAAATGATAATTCTTGTACTAAGCCCATTCATTACCACTATGAATAAGAAGACATCATCCAAATTTACAGTGCATGTCCACGTTTGGAAACAGCGCCTACAGAGGACAGGGGAATATCTTTTGTTTTCAATAACACGACCACATAATGTTGTCTGTAATGCGTTTAAGTGCTACCAGCACGCGTTGTGTGTTGGATAACGTTTTTAATGTTGGAGTTTTTGCTGCTCGGACTTTAACCCCAAACAATCAATCGGTCATTTAACGACATTTTCAATGCACCGAACTATAAAATATATGTCGTGAGATCCTCCGATCTCGTCATTCATATGCAAGAATGCACCTATAATATGAAAAAACTGTGTATTTCCGATGAGGGCACACGTAAAGTAGGTGATTACTTACTAAAAGATTAATGATCAATAAATAAAGTACTTTTTTTTTAAATGCATTGACTGGAATTAAATTTGAAAGAAACAATTTGGATACCTATCCGAAATTTTTACCTGTAAAAAGATTACAAAATTAAAGGTAACAAGAACAACTTTAATGCTCTAATTATTTCACATAGGAATGGATTAAAACATTAACTGACACATTCGAATGTCTACTTGTAAATACACCATCAGATATACACCGTTTGTTATAAAATGAATGCAATCCATTTTAGTTACGTCAAATTTTTGACATGGTATATCTATGTATAAACTGACTGTGTAGTATATTAAATAGTTAAGTAAGATATTGGACAAGGTGAGTGAGGGAAGTTAAATGAAAGTAATAGAAGCCTTTGGCAACATCCCTTCGGCTCCTTCATATGGAGTGTTCAGATCACAACTGATACGTTATGCCAAAGTTTGCCGAAACTACGCAGACTTTTTGTATCGCGCAAGAACTCTAACAAATAGGCTTCTGGAACAGGCTTTAGTTGCTACAAGATTGAAGGCATCCCTACATAAGTTTTATGGTCGTCATCATGAACTCGTGGATCATTATGGTGTATCCATCAGCACCATGAAAACTGATTTATTCAACAGGTCATAGTTTTCCTTTTCTCATTTGTCAACCCCGGACTTGACTTTTTATGAGCAACTTAGCCGGTGTTTCTAGAAAGGAAGAGGACGCTTACACTACCGGTGCACCCGGTCCATGTTCCCAGTTTTTTAGTGGAGTCCGAGTTGCTCATTTACTTTTGTTACTTTGTATGTATGATTTTAGTTACTTCATGTTCTTTGTTGTGTATGTCAGTTTTCCATGTCTGGTCTTTGTCCCTGGACTACATTCTTTTGATTACCGCTACAACCTTGGTTCCCTTGATTACTCTTTGAATAATTTTAAAATTTAAACATGCATTTCATTAAAAAAAGAATATTTACAATGTCTTGATCGGGTACTTTTAAGTTTTTTTTCTCAGTGACTTAACAAATTTAAAGAAAGCATGTATATATGGGCGATGCTCGGTTGTGGGCTGCACATATATTTATCTAAGATTACGATGAAGCCGGAGTTCCCAGTGTATTGAGTGTAACATGTACAATTCAAAATCACAGATATAGCTATCAATTCTATCACAACTTACAGTCTAACAAAGGTTAATATAGAGCATCTTTAAATCATCTTTTTTAATACGTATATTTCTTTTTTTTAAATACTTAAAGTCTTTTGATTCCCGCTAGAATATTGGTTTACTTAATTACTCTTAAAACCAGCAACATCGATACACTGTTTATACTATTAAACCTAACCAGCAGCAAGATCAAAATGGCAGGTCACCATTAGAATAAACTATATTTGTATAACAAATTCTACATAAATACCATTATTTCATAGTAGGATAAAAATACTATATGGTACTGTCGAGAGAGTAATCAAGGGAACCAATGTTGTAGCGGGAATGAAAAGAATGTAATCCAGGGACAAAGACCCGACATGAAAAACAGACATGATTTTGTCAAAGATGATAAATTTGCTTTTCCGTACTTCATTTTCCTAAGTTTTCAATGTTGTCAGAAAATAATATATTTACATGTAAACTTCATACTTTGAAACTTTCTTAATCTAAACGTTTTATTTGTTTGATTATTTTGATAGAAAGTTTGTTTGTTTGTTGTTTGTTGGGGTTTAACGTCCGAGCAGCAATATTTCAGCTATATTCAGACGATGAACATGAAATTGATGATAAAATGAACATGAAATGATGACGAAATGAAAAAGGGATGGGACACAAGGACAATGGGGTCAACTATATTTGATTGCCACTGGAAATAGGGAGAGGTGGGTAGGGTCGGGCAATTTAGCCTCCTGTGGCGGAGACCTATGGTTCCTACTCCGGGAGAATACCACAGTCCACAGTAGGGTTCTTTAACGTGCGAGGAACGTGGCATCTTTCCCAACACAGTGCACCACTATGGTTTGCGGTCAGGTTTTCCGTATTATAGCCTGACAACCCCGGCATGTAACACCCCATTCCACCACCTGGGGCACACATCCCAGTTGCTCTGTGCGCAAAGCGCCCTAGCCCCAGGCTAGGGTTCTGAGCACTGTTTAGTCGCCTTTTACGACAAGCTTAACGCTGCTGCAGGCCTATTCTTTTAACACCCGGACCTGCACGGGGCTTTGATAGAAAGTGTGGTAAATATTTTATTGTTCATAAAAATAATATTTTGTGCGAATGCAGTCATAGTAATTTCAAATAAATGTACCCATTAAGAAATTTCTTTATGTAGATATTGAAAACATGAAATTCGACTACTTTTATCTTTTGGTCATTAATTTGAATATTAATACAGGAATAAGGAATAAAGCGGTAAATGATATGAAATATCTATTATATGAGGAACTGATGCGAAGGACGAGTGAATAAATTAAAAGATCTATTACATTAAACCTCGTGTTAAGGTCCATTTAAACACTTTCTATATAAACTCGGTTAGCATAAGTTATATCAACGGAATGGGTTGATTAGCTTCACAATGAATGATTTTAAAACCTTGATTTTAACTGTTTAGTTAAATAGACTTTTATTGAAATATAACTGCATATTACAGTTTTTATATAGAAAAAATTCTCATTCTATGGTATATGGGGAATGAAGAATATCGAAAATGGGGCTCAGGGGAATTGGATAGGGGATGATATATGATGTAAATAAAAAAATTATATCAATCTAAAGCTGTAATATGATGTTAATGGCAAACACATTATAAATATTTTTGACAGTTTAAAGTGATTCTGTAAAAGTTGTTATTTAAAGTGAACGATGAAATAACATCGAGCTTGATTTCAGAACTAGATTGAACAGATTCATTATTCCACATATGGTTGTGCTAAAAATGAGATGTCATTTGTCGAGTATCCCGATATCTCAAATTATCAGGGTTATTATAATGTTCCAAAATGCATCAATATTTACCTAACGATCTGGATCTCCTTATACGTAATAGCTGAATTAAAGCAATGGTTCATTTGATAATCATAGATGTTAACCTCTCAAAAACTCAGAGACGTTAAAAAATTCGCATTTATGATCAAAATTAATATAAAATCAGTATTCATAGTTGGGATGTAATAGGTTTGTTTCTACTCAAAATCTATCAGGTCATTGTTTGGTACAAAATACTAAACAAAACGTCTATTGTACTAACCTTTTTGGAAAATCAAGTTATTAATAATAAAGAAGTTGGTTTGGCAAAATTTGGCTTCAAAAACAAAGTCTGCATGAAGAAAGTTTTATGCTGTTTCTCCAGCTATTTAACGTCTTACGTAGTTGATTTGATTGATTTATAATAATAATTTGCACATATACGGTCATATATGCCCTTCAAACTTGGTTGAGATTGTTTGTTAAAGATTTGTTAAAAGGCGCTGGAAAATACCAAATTTTGTGCAGTTTGTACTCTTTTAACAATGTCCACAAAGGCGTGTTGACTCTCGTGCTTCATATATGTGGTATATAATTGTCCGTTGCAACTCGTGTGAAAATATCTTGAGTCAACCGATGTGTGGTCACTTCCGTTCCACACAAAAACATTTTTAAAAAATTATAGAAATGTTAAAAGTTGAGGGTTTTTTTGTAAAAGGTATATAATGCATACTGTTATTTCTGGAATACCGTAATAAATCGAGTCAAAAAGACATCTTGTATTCAGCGTCTGCAGCCATTTTACTACACTACTACTACCTAGAAATCAGCTGTTAATCACATGACCAAGTCAATAAGCCAAAAGGGGTCCTTACCGAACTTCCTCCTTTAGGGTGCATTTACGGTATTTAGAAGTTTTCAAAAGTACTGAATAATCATACGCTTACCTTACCGGTAATGCCACCAGTCTTTGGTTAAGTCCGAGTTGCTTCTTTGCTTTTGTTTCTTTTAAAGTTAGTCCATGGACTGCGAGGGTCCACCGTGCACCCCCACTCATCAACTTTATGCTGATTTTTAGATACCTCCCATTACCGAATCAATTTGTCGGCAAATAATGTTCTCGGATTCTTTTTCAGTATAAGCCTATATTTGTACCCCACTGGGTAAAAAAGCAAAGACTTTGGTGACTCAATTGTTTGACCGTCTAAGTCTTCCTGGGGTAGCATGTGTGAATTAACTTAACATAGTTAGGTATTATTATGTAGCCAAATGTCTCAGCTTTACAATGGTACCACCAATGTTGCTGTAAGGCGTAGAGGTGAGGGGTAAAATGAAAACAATGTAACCCTACCCCGCAGAAAAATCGCTTAAATTGGCATATTTTTCAATGTCAAAACCCCTAGAATATTTATGCTTAAGTTAAAAATGGCTTATTTGGTATTTTCTGTTTAGTAGTATCACAATTTTGATGAATTTCGCCGATTTTAGTAGTCAGAATTTATCGAAAAATGCAGAAAATGGGATTTCCGAATTTCCGTTAAAGTCTGAAAAATTCTATTCTACAAGTTATTGCTCAACTGAAACGTCCCAAATTTGGTATAATTCGATAGATAATTCTATTTTCTACATAAATAAACCACAATAAAAAACAATTTTAAAGAAAGATTTTTTTTAAAATGGTAAAAATTATTACCCCTACCTCTAGAAAACTGGTCACAGTATCAAACATAATTCTCATTCACATCATACCAAGAGTGTAGAACTAGTATTTTGAATATTACCAATTAAGATAAAGATGTATCTGATCAATTCAGGTGCTTAGTGTGTTCTTCTTAGGGTGACAATTACTATAAAATCGGAAAAATGGGAAATTTCAGAATTTTCTTCTATATCACCATTTATTGTCTTTTTTTCAGAATTCCGTAGTTTAAACAAGCTTTTATGTGATACAGTAAATTGATTAAACGTCAAAGCTTCAAAATGATCCTAAGCAGTAAATATTTGAATACTTTCATGCCATGTTAGGTGGGAAAATGCCACCCTTACCCTACGGCTGATATAGAAGAACATTCTGAAATTCTGAAAGTTCCCATTTTTTTCGATTTTATAGTAATTGTCACCCTAAAATGAAAAAAAAATAAGCGTCTGAACTAATCAGATATGTTTTATAAATCTTATCTTAATAATGAATGCATAAAATATGAGTTCTACACTCTTAATATGATGTGAATGAGAATTCTGTTTTATACTGTGACCAGTTTTCTAGGGGTTGGGGTAATATTTTTACCATTTAAAAAAATCTTTCTTGAAAATTAGCTTTTCTGTGGTTTATTTATGTGGAAAATAGAATTAGAATTTTTTGCATTTTGATAAAATTCTGACTACGTAAATCGGTAAAATTTATCGAAAGAACCCCAGAAGTATGAATTGTGATAGTACTAAACAGAAAATGCAAAATAAACCGTTTTTTTTACTGACGTATAAATACTCTAAGGGTCAATTTTAGCAATTTTTCTTCGGGTTAGGAGTACATTTTATTCATTTTACTCCAAAACCATAAGTGTAACTGCAACGGTGTTGGTACCATTGTAAAGCTGAGACATTGGACTACATGATGAGACATACATATATAAGTTGACTTTGTTTTGAACAAGGGAAAAGTTCGTAGAATCAAAATACTCAAAAAATTGATTTTTGCCTGAACGAGGTATAAAAAGTAGCCGAAAAATACAAAAATGCTTTAGTGAATTTTTTGGCGACAAAAATATTCTGAAATGGGAGGTATAAGGGTACCTAAAAATCATATTTTGGTTGGGGGTGGGTGGATGCACGGGGGTTTTTGTAGTAATTTCGGTAATGTTTTGTTCTGTTCTTTGTTGGGTGTATCTGCTTGTACCTGTCTAGTTTTTTTTTTTACCTTGGATCATATTATTTTGATTTCTGCTCGACTCTTGGTTCTGTTGATTACTCTTATACGCAGGACAAATTGCAACATATGTTTTAATATGTTTCAAAACATATAGAAATATATGTTTAGAACCAGTATAGTAAAATATGTTTTTGTGCTTAAAAAAACAAACTTGAAATCAGATCTTTTAAAAAATCATATTAAAACAATATTTTGTGCATATATGAAATGTTACCGAAAACTTATAAATACCATATGATTTTTATTTGATCGTTTTTTCCATGAATTAACCTGTCAGAAACATATGTTTTTTCATATATTTTTCATTGTGGTTCTAAAGATATGAAAAAAAAACATATGATAAACATATCTGTATGTTTTCAGATGTTTTATAACATATGAAAAACATACGTTGCAATTTCTCCTGTGTAGTTTTCTGTATTACTCTTAGATAAATCATTGCATAAATAGACTAATTTAACATTCACTTCCGTTTCGGAAAATTCCATAATTTATATCTAGGTCAACTGGGGTCAACATGCGATAGATTCGAAACATTACAATGTCAGCAAGGGAAAACGAATTGATTACTAAAATGTTAAAATTCAACGGTATTAAAAAAGCATATAAGATATTCTTAGATATTTCCAGAGACGTTCTCCATAAAACTATTACTTGTTTCGTTTTTATCAAATCCCAAAGTCCTTTGTCAAAACTGAAACCGGAAATCAGTTTCCACCAGATTTGAGATGAATAGCGAATGTGTAATTGAGACTGCAATGAACGTTACAATCGACAAAATATGTTGTAAGAGTATACAGAGTGAAGAGTATGAAACAGTACTAAAGGGAACCAAGGTTATAGCGAAAATCAAGAGATACAAAGTAAAAAAAGCAAATGAGAAACTCGGACTCCACTAAAAAACTGGGTGCATGGACCAGGTGCACCGGTAGGGTAAGCGTACTCTGTTTTTCTAGAAACACCCGCCGAGTTGTTCATTAAAATTCAAGTCCGGGGTAGAACTACGATACGTTGAACAAATCAGTTTTCATGGCGCAGATGAATACACCATAACGATCCACGAGTTCATTATGGCGACCATACAATTTCTGTACTGATAACTTCAATCTGGTAGCAACATAACATAACATGAAAGTGTCGGGTATGTAGATTCTAAGATAATAATTGTTTTTTGCATAAACGGTCTTTAATCTATTAGAGTGTTTTTCTTTTTGTTTTTATTTGCAGGAGAAGACGATACGTATGCACTGGTGTAAAAATATGCACGAAATGCACTATTTGAAACGTTCACATATGACTTTGCTGAGAAATTTAGGACTGTTGCTTTTGCTCATGTCACTTCTTACTGGAACATATCTGTATATGGACTCCATAGAATGTCAAAAATTCAAAATGACCTTTGAATTTCGATATCCACATCAGTTAAAATATTTGGAGAACGGATACTCTGTAGTTGAAATAAATGACATGTAAAAATCGTTTAACTATGTTATAACGCCACGAAATGGTTGCCATGGAAATACTTCGCTTGTTATTGTTGTTAAGTCGGCAGTTCAGTATTTTGATCGACGAACAGCAATACGAAACACATGGGGTGCCGATGACAAAGTATTGGTTTATTTTATTCTTGGACACGACAAGTACAACCAGATAAAAGTCATAAATGAATCAAGAGTTTTCAATGATATTATTCAGGGATCAGTTATTGAAATGTATCGAAATAACATCCTTAAAACGTCAATGTCTTATAAGTGGATTGCCAATCATTGTTCAAATAATACAAATGTGCTCATTGTCGACGACGATCATGTCGTAAATGTAGATCGAACTATTGCTTATTTAAGGACTGATGACACTGTTAACCAAATGTATGGATTGCGTGCCAAGTGTTGGAACCCTGTGAGGAGCCACAATGATGAGAAATCGTATATATCAAAAGAGGAATATCCATTCTATTATTGGCCAAATTTTCTCATTGGCGGTTTTGTTTTAACTTCAACCAACGTTATAATAAAAATGACACGTGTGATACCATATATTAAAGAAATTAATAATAAATTAATAAGAAATTAATGGAATTGTTGCTCATTTATCAAACATTGATCTTGTAGATGATTGGGAATTTTCAAAATGTATAAATCGGCATTCGAGATGGAAGTATATTATTACACAGCTCTTAACTATGTCACAATAACGTTTTTGATGATATTAACCATTTAAAAAACAAACAAACGGACTAAAGGTAAAAATTGCCTTTCTTGCACATAGAATAGATATCGTATTGCTTCGCTTCATATTTTGGGAAAAAAATATCATTAATATACAATGCACTGGATCTTTTTGCCAGTTTTCAAATAAAATATGTTTAGCTATTTAGATATTTTGTACTGGGTAATACATGTTATTTAAGTCAAATAAGACACATTTAATACTTTGAACGTGTCAAGTTACACAAACAATTAACACTTGCTTATCTTAATATGGTGAGCTAAACAAGAATTAAAGTTGCTTGTAAGATTACTCTTACTGTTACATAGACAGGTTTACTTTCTGAAAAAAGAAAATCGCCCTAAACCCTACCACAGATTTCATGCGTCTGAAGAAGTTGATAATTTACGTATTTTTGTGTCGTTATTTGACATTTTGGTTTGATTGAAGAGTATTGACATCGTTCTATACAGTGAATTTTATTACTTTTGTTGTCCAGGCTTTTCAGGGCTTAATTAAAGGTGTTTAGATAAAGATTATGTTAAATGTGCATGAAATTAATACTTCTGTTATACCAGGGGGTAGTACCTAAGATTCGTTTCAGTGTATTTGCATCCTGTTGTTAAAGGTGAAAATGGAAAACATTATTGGTTGGAATAAGATTTCCAAAATTCAATGTTTCATCACAACTCTTACGTTATGCCAGAGCTTGCCGAAACTGCGCAGACTTTTTGTATCGCGCTAGAACTCTAAAAAATAGGCTTCTGGAACAGGGTTATTTTGCTACAGGATTGAAGTCATCACTTCAGACGTTTTATGGTCGTTATTATGAACTCGTGGATCGTTATGGTGTATCCATCAGCATCATGAAAACTGATTTATTCAACGGGTCATAGTTTTCCTTTCCTCGTTTGTCTACCCCGGACTTGACTTTTTATGAGCAACTCGGCGGGTGTTTCTAGAAAAGCAAAGGACGCTTACCCTACCGGTGCACCTGGTCCATGCTCCCAGTTTTTAGTGGAGTCCGAGTTGCTCATTTACTTTTGTTACTTTGTATGTATGATTTTGGTTGCTTTATGTTCTTTGTTGTGTATGTCTGTTTTTCATGTCTGGTCTTTGTCCCAGGATTACATTCTTTTGATTACCGCTATAACCTTGGTTCCCTTAATTACTCTTTAAAGTACATTTTACATTTTGGAATACAACGATTTAACAGAAGAGATGATTTTATTTAATTTTCTAATGTTGCTTTTCTTAATTGCGTGGTTTTTGCCTTTAACCTAATATATATAAGCACATTAAATAGACAAAAATTAGAAACTTGGCTCGGTTATGTAATAAGTACTCGTAACTAATGTTTGATTTGCTTCAAACTACTAAAGTGAATTTGTGAAGAACGTTTTTAAGGATCTGGCATAAGTTCTAAAAAAACGAATACAGTCACTCAACTGGTTGCCTCGTTTGAAACAACATCATGCAGGATAGTGTTTGCTTCTTTGCAAATAAAGTGATTTAATTTGGTGTCGTGTATATTGTTTAAGTGAAATTACTTGCACACCTCAACACTCACCTTAAACATGTTTTATATTGTGTAGACTTACTATACTCTCTATTCATCTAGAATTTTGGCTTATTTGAATCAATAGGTGTTGTTACAACACTTTGGTAAAAATCAGTTTTCTTAAACCTAATGATATGATGTAATTATGAAGCCATAGAAAGAGGGACTTTTGTGGGTAATGGTGAAAACAGTTCGAAAATCCGTAAGTTTACATTGTACATTAGTTTTAAAAAATGTAACCTCTACATTCTTTCACCAACAAGTTATTGCCAAATGTTGTGTTAATTGAATATATGCAAGTCATATCAAAATGACATTTTGGCGAAAGGCTGTGGTGGCATCACGTTTTAGTAATAAAAGAAACAACAAGGACTGTCTATCAAATATTCAAACGCACACACATTCAGGACAGACGATAGTATATTATTCTGGGCCATTTTGAGTGTATATAGCCCTACTACTTTATGGGGATACAAACATGCCTTTCCTTCTGAAAAGACCATCTCTACATTTTTATAATATCAATTTTATCTTTGAAACTTATCTAAGGAGTGGACAGTTCTATAATCTGCAATAGACTTGTATGTGTTATACACTCTACCTTCCAACATACTTGTATATTTAATATACTTTATTTTGCAGTAGCATTTAGTCTTTATTATACTTTAAGTCTTCAGAGAAAAGTTTCAATTTATGTAAATTCTTTTGAAATTTAGCACATGTATCTAACTCTGGCGGGTTAAATCAATCCCTAGCGGTTCAAAAGCGGTACATAAAAAACCAAATCAATGCAAACATAGAACAACACACTACTACGATACAATCATAGAGTTATATTGCTAATAATAATAATATTGACGGGTCGATATTGGTTTTATTTTTATAGTGCATTTAACACTCAAATGAATTACTTTTAAGTATTACAACAAAAACATTATAATTTGCTATATAACAAAATCCTTTGAAGAGAAAATGATACAAAATATGCTAAAAAATCTCATATAAAATAGTTTGAGATGTTGTTTTTATTTATCTTTCTATCATATTAAACTTTAAAAAATCCATTTCACTTTCGTGTTCGAACATGCACTTGCACAATAAGCCACAGAAAACAAACAAACATACAAAATAATAAATAAAAAACAAACAAACAAAATCAAATGCAAACATTTACTATGTTACCACTGGGAAAGGCGGGTAAAACTAGTGATCAAAAAGGTACAACTAATAGCATTTGGAGGTAAATCGCTGATCATTGTACATAGAGGAAAGCAAACATATTGGCCAGCAGTTCATTTACTCAAGTAGTCATAAACCAATTATAACACATATGAAACTGTCAGGCAATCCGGTTTTCCGCCCTAATTGGTATAATACAAATACAAAATAAGAAGTAGATGAGTTTAATCAGAGAGTAAATCATGAATGTAACAGTACTTTACGATGGAATTACATAACTAGCTGGTTTACATACAAAAACTCTATTTATAATGGGAATAAGATTTGTTTATTACATGTAAATAATAACATCCGTCTAGTTCTTCAGACTGAGTGCATCTGTCGACGATTAAGTGTGTTTTCTCACGTAAGCTAAGAAACAAATTCTCCATTTCTGAAAGCATAACATACTTGAATGTAATGGTCTGTTTATTTCTGTTTATACCTAATTACAAATGAAACTATTAAATGTCTTAAATATGTATCTATTACTCTCTTTTTGAGTAGCGCTTATTTTGCAAATAGATTTGTGGAATGATAAAAAATGTCAAATGTAAATGGGTCTGTGTTTTAGGTACCAGTTCACATAACATTCAGAATTCAGAGACTGCAAATAGTAAAGGTATTATAATGGTGTTGAAAGACCCACCGAACAAATGATGTTTATTCAGCCTACATATGCTTTATTTTTACAAAACAATAATCAATTCAGTATTCAGATATGCACTTTTGAGAAAATCATACATTCATGTGCCACTAAAATCAACCAATTGGAACCAAATCAAGAACGATAACTCTTCAAAATGCCAATTTCATGTATATTCTATATAATGTTTATCACAAAAGCGCAACAACCAAATTAACAACAAAGACTCCATATATTAACAGTTACTGTTACTGAAAAAGAAAAAAAGAAAAAATCTAGATTCGGTGAGTTTTTGGCATGCATGAATAACCTTCTGTCTGATTATTAGAGATTGCCACATACATCCATACAAACAACGTTACATAGCTGGATTGCAAAGTGTACCACCAAACCTCTTTCAAAACTTTTAACTTTTATACTCACAGCTGTCAAGGAGCGTCTTCAGTCCTACCACATACAACACTTGTTACTCCCGTAGTGGTATTAATTCAATGTGGATCTTGAAAAATTCGAAAGATCTTCTGGAGACCATAAGTACAAGACTTTTATCAAATATAATAGCATTCAAACCTATGTTTTTCAACACTGTATATTTCTTTTCCCATACTCATTTAAAATCCCTAAAATATTATACATCGTTGTTTTTTTCCAACAAAAAGGTACACCTAGATACAAATATATATAGTTCTTGTTAGAGATTCCTCATACTTTGTAAGAAATAATTCCAAATCATCTTTTACTGAAGAAGATGTTTACAAATTGCTGGAATCTTTAATCGACAACATATTTGTCCAGTGTGGTAAACGCGTTTTTTTATCGCGCTAGAAGTCTAAGAAGGCTTCTTGAACAGGATTATGTTGCTACAAGATTGAAGTCATCAATACAGACGTTTTATGGTCGTCATCATGAACTAGTGGATCGTTATGATGTATCCATCAGCATCATGAAAACTGATTTGTTCAACGGGTCATAGTTTTCCTTTCCTCGTTTGTCTACCCCGGACTTGATTTTTTATGAGCAACTCGGCGGGTGTTTCTAGAAAAAACAGAGGACGCTTACCCTACCGGTGCACCTGGTCCATACTTCCAGTTTTTAGTGGAGTCCGAGTTGCTCATTTACTTTTGTTATTTTGTATGTGTGATTTTAGTTACTTTATGTTCTTTGTTGTGTGCGTATGTTTTCTACGTCTGGTCTTTGTCCCAGGATTACATTCTTTTGATTACCGCTATAACCTTGGTTCCCTTGATTACTCTTTCAACTGATGGAGATGTAGTGGAAGCTGAAATTAAAGGACTACCTATATACATTTCTTTTTGAAATTCATAATTGTGATTTTGTTTATAAATGACTATTTTTTCAAGGGGATTATAAATATTCTGGTCCTCGGTCTCCTTGTTCTTAACTTTTCTTTGCAATGCACTCCGATTATTATAATTTTAGCCTATATATTCATGTATGGAATAAAGAAAATAATAACTTGACTTATTTCAGTCGAATAAAATACATATGCCATGAAATTAGTATCTAGATCATGCTAAATTGATGAACTCCGAAGCATGAATCAACTTCGGCACATTAACTTTCCCCGGTTTGAATGATTCGATATATTCAATACAGCGAAACATGTCTAAACCGACGCCATGTTGGGATGTATAATTTGTTTGGTATAGAAAAAATTTTGGTTAAAAAACTTATTATTTGGTACAAACAGCTTCTGGTTTAGATGCAAGTTTTTGGTTTATTCTGGGATCGGTTTTGGCATACTTCATTATATGTCGGTCAAGGTAAAGAATTTAAATTTGGTCCTATTATTTTTGTACCAACATGCTCATTATGTTTACTTTCTTCGATATATGTTGTCGTCATTAAATAATTGTTGACCTTCTTGGTCAGATGTGATAAGAGTGGTCACTTTTGTAATCAATAAAATGCGTAAAAATTCGTGGCTTCGTAGTTTTGGTTGATCCCAACAACAATCAAAATACCACCTTTTTATATATTTTCAACGTTTGACATGCAATTTATATTAGTCATTTACCTGCCTATCCATAGTATGTGTTTGCAAAGAAGTGGACACAGTAAGCAAGCAAATGTTTATGATGGACAATAATTCTATTGTCAAAGTCGGGCATGGTGGGTAAATATGATTGCTCTGAGTTATTGAGAGATCCTTATTTCAGAATTTTAGAACATTGTAATTATACCTCCACTATACGAAATTCATTTTGTCCTTATGTTCGTCTGTCTGTCCGTCATGCCGTTCATACAATTATCTAGTTCCCCAATGGGATGAATGAGTTCTTATTTGATATGTGGCTTTATATATAAGGGACATACCTTGTGAGTGATGTTGGTTTCAAGAAATTTTCCCATTGCTCACTACAAGGAATGATAGAGAAAATTCCCGTTACAAAAATATCAGATGCTGTAAGTTGATCGATTTCAAATGTTGTACTTGGCTTTTCATGTAAATACAAAAAAGCATATATATTGAAAATTTCATTTTTGTTTCATTTCTACGGTCGTATCAGCAAATAATGATAAAAAAGAATGTTTAATTTTATTATTATCTAGAATGCTTTTTCTTCATGTACTGGTAATATCCTGCAAACATTATACTACATATATATGCTTGAATAACCTATAATACTTTATTTAAAAGGATTGACTAGTATTTCCAGTTCCTTGCCGGCTATCAGTGATGAAATTGGTATATTTGAAATCGGAATATGATATGATTTTCATTTATGCACATTTGGCTGTGTATTGGTGATGTAAATATGATTTAATGTAGTATAAATATATAATCCGTTTCGACTCCGTAACAACATTTTGATGACATTTCTATACAATTGATAAATTGGTTCATATTAAAATATTTCAAAGGATCTAAGAAGAAAGCAGTATATCAGTTCAAGAATATGTATGCTGACGTAGTTGACACTCATTTTAAATAAAAGTCATTGTTTATAAATTGAAGTTGTAATTTTTATTTTATTTTCATTTCAATTGTATGAACACATTATTCATGTTTGGACCCAGTGTGGAAGCAAATATCGATTTTACCCGAAAAATGATTTACAAAGTTTTGCCTGAACATTGTAGTCATAACGTGGTTTCTAAGTAATATGCATTGTTGTTTTGTGTTTTTATTTGGAGATTGTATTTCACTCTTTGTAAATTCCCACACTAACAAAAAGATGGGTAAAGTGTTAATGATAGCCAGGAAAGTCGTTACCCCTTGACACATTTGTATTGGTACACATGTTACTATACGGTCTCTTAGATGGTTGAACATTCCGCTAAAAACTTAAGTTTTGAAAGTAAAACTTAATATACAAAATAATGTACCACTCGTGAAAGAAACGTTACTCGAAGATATTTTTCTTGCTGTAATATGAATGTATGGTAAATATTTAAAGATCTTTTTAAATTAAGATTTTTTTTAAATCCTACATGCACATTTTTTAAATTTTTTGTTTCCAGTTAATTGCGTTTTCTCTTCTTTAAATCGTGTCAACGGCTATTTCTAATGGTATATGTTAACAAATTTGGGAAATACCACGAATCATTCTCAATGCAATAATATACCTTTTCATATTTTTCATATTTTTATACAGTTTTGTATTAATATTTATGTTTTAAATTCAATTGTGTTTCATAACCCAGAACTTACCGCATAAACTCTCAATTCAAAGGTGTAAATGATTAAAGGTCGCAATGTTAAAAAGATAAAATAATGGGGCTATTGACATTACAGAAAAGTACGGAAGCCTATACCTACCACTCTATTTATTTTTTTTAGACAACACATAGTTGAAAATTCAGAAAATTGGCTGGAACAGATGATCTGATAAAAATTCAAGATGATCAGATAAAAATTCAAAATAATAACTTGAAAAGTCAAGATAGTAAGTCGATAATTTGAATATCAACTTAAAAGTTTAAAATATCACCTTGAAAGTTCAAGATATTAACTTGACATTTAAAAATAGTAAGTTTAAAATCTAAGATTTATACTTGAAATTTTGAGATAGTAAGTTGATAATTCAATATAGTAAGCTGAAAATTCAAGTTAATAAGTTGAAAATTCAAGTTAATAAGTCCATAATTTAAATATTACCTTAAAAGTTCAAGATATAAACTTGAAAGTTCAAGGTATAAACTTGAAAATTCAAGATATTGACTTGACATTTCAAAATAGTAAGTTTAAAATTTAAGATAACAACTTGAAAATTCGAGATATAAACTTGACAATTCAAGATATTTACTTGAGAGTTCAAGATAGTCAGTTGAAAATTTAAAATAGTAATTTGAAAATTAAATAAAGTAATTTGAAAATTAAAGAAAGTAATTTGAAAATTCAAGAAAGTTAGGAGATATTAAAAATTTGAAGATATGAACTTGAAATTTCAAGATATTATTTTGGAAGCCCCGTACAGGTCCGGGTGTTAAAAGAATAGGCCTGCAGCAGCGCTAAGCTTGTCGTAAAAGGCGACTAAATAGTGCTCAGAAACCTAGCCGGGGGCTAGGCGCTCTGCCCACAGAGCAACTGGGATGTGTGCCCCAGGTGGTGGAATGGGATACCCCTGGCGTGTTACATGCTGGGGTTGTCAGGCTATAATACGGAAAACCTGACCGCAAACCATAGTGATGCACCGTGTTGGGAAAGATGCCACGTTCCTCGCACGTTAAAGAACCCTGCTGTGGTATTCGATAGGAGTAGGAACCTTTGCGCTCTGCCACAGGAGGCTAAATTGCCCGACCTTACCCATCTCCCCTTTTTCCAGTGGCAATCAAAATTTGTCGACCCTATTATCCTTGTGACCCATCCTTTCTTTTTTTGATTTCATGTTCATTTTATCATCCATTTCATGTTCATTGTCTGAATATAGCTGAAATATTGCTGCTCGGACGTTAAACCCCAACAAACAATTGAAATTTCGAGATAGTAAGGTTAGAATTTACAATAAAGAGTTGAAAATGTAAGATATTAACTTGAAAATTCAAGATACCAACGTGAAAATTCAAGATATTAGCTTGAAATTTCAAGATATTAACTTGAAATTTCAAGGTATTAACTTGAAATTTCAAGATATTAACTCCAGAATTCAATATAATAAGTTGAAAATTCAAGATAGTAAGTCGATAATTTAAATATTAACTTAAAAGTTAGAAAATTAAAGATAGTAATTTGAAAATTAAGGATAGTAATTTGAAAATTCAAGAAAGTTAGTTAAAATTTCAAAATATCAATTTGAAATTTCAGTATAGTGAGTTTAGATTTTAGGATAATGAGTTGAAAATTCTATATTATAATTAAGTAGAAAATTCTAGATTATAAGTTGAAAATTCAAGATTACAACTTGAAAATTCAAGATTACAACTTGACAATTCACTGTCTCACTGTCTTGAAAATTCAATTCGCAGATTCGACTAAAATATCAAAGTTGATATAAATATGTATTTCTAATAACTTTTGTATATACAATATATTATCATACCACTGCTTTTGCCTCTAAGGTTTTTCTCTCCACATGAGCAATCATCATATCCACTGTGAGTACAAATAAACACCTTTTTGCAGACAAAAACGTATATATTGTACCAAAAAAGGTGTTAAGAATAACATTAGTAACAAAATAACAGATCCACTAGCAGATCCAGACATTCTTGAATAGGGGGCAACGACTGGCCTAAGAGCGTTTTTTTTTTTTTTTTTTTTGTCTTTATAAAATCAGTCAAACTTTTGTCCTGTTCCTCTCATTAAATTAATCTGGACTCTCTAGAAAATATAGTTTGACTTACCTATAAGTGTAATATACGTATTAGCCTCGCTTCGTTTTCATTAAAACCCTCAATAAATCACCAGTGATGGGAACATGTGGTTTAACAAACAGAAGTATGGTATATCATTTAACATTTTTATATTAATACATTAAAAAGATTGAAAACGTCAAGTATGTTACATGTAACTCTATGAGTCAGTTCAAATATTTTAACATATCTTTAAAGATGGAATTCCGTGAAATATCACAAAAGTGTTCTTAAGTGTTAGTATCTGCAAGAATCAGGCAGTGGATGAAACATGGTATGAATGAAAAAAAACCCATCATTTTGATAATTTTATTTGACTATTTTCACCTTCAGAATCAAAGAAAATAGACAAGATTTTCCATATGCTGGCCCATTGAGTAACAATTTTATTGAAATGCATTCAAAATGAAAATTTCAAGGTCAGAAAACTCTGTCAAAAACCTCATTTTTCTGACATTCTGTTGAAAAATGAATGAGCAAAGCCAGTGATGCAGAGATTAAATAATGTTCTTTTCACATAAAGAAGGTATCCTTGAGTGATATTTTAATTTCAGATCGGTTGGGTTTTGACATGCATGTTTCTGATTTTTCCATTTTGCCTGATTCTTACAAACACTTACACTTAACACTCAAAACTGTTTCAATATAAGGTTTTGCTAATACAAATCAAGAATTCGAGTGGTGATGAAAACGAATATAAAGCAGGAAAAACGACCAAACAAAGAAAATTGAAAGGGTCAAAATAACTCAAACATACACACTTAGAAACGAGAAACCTTGACTCTATTAAAAACTGGGAAAATGAACCAGCTGCATTGGTAGGATAAGCTCTTTGCCTACTTAAAACCACCGAAATCGCATTTCCAGATGTTTTAAGCCGTTACATTTACGTTTCAGTATTACGTTTATCAAAATTTCGTCTTTTTATGAAATATATGGAGGTTTACGTGTAGGTTTATTGATCGAGAAAATTTGGTTACATTGTTTTTACAAACTTTATATTTTGTCCAAAACTATTGCAAATTCTAATAGCTTGAATATTTAAGTATGGTTACGTCTGAAAACCAGACAGAAGGTGATTCATCTCAAGAAAATAAATGAAAATGGTCAAATACATTTGAATTGGAATAGTTGTTGTACTGTAGTTCCTTAGATACAGTGAATGTCGAAAAATGAAATAAGTATTTTAACATTTTTCATAAATTAAATACCACAAATTACAAAACAGCATATTTCCGATCAACAATTAGAGCCCCTTCAAAGGCAAATGAAATGAGTTGTTGTTAGAAACATAAGTTAGAACATAACATTAGAAACATTGGTTTAAGTACATTGTTAAACAGCAAAGGATAAACAGGGTTATTAACATTTAAACAGTGAATGGTTTGTAATGTGTCCATTTTTGGAAGATCGTCCAAACTTTGCTGTAAATTTTCATATACAAACAAGAAGTCTCGAACTGACAGATCATTTGTCAAGTTTTCAGTTGACTTCATTTCATCCCTAAATATTATTATAGTTGTTTTTATTAAGTAGATTTTACTCATACTATTGCGCATGTTCATTTTTATCTGTAGAGTTTTTATTTATGTAGCTGTTCTATACCTCTTTTAGTCGTTTACACTCATTATATCGTTTTGATAGCAGCTTGAATCATTTTCTTGTACATGTAACTCCTTTATCAAGAGTAAAGTGGTTTGCGCATAGAATACCAAGCATGGTGAATGTGGTCCTGTCATACCACAAACACAAATGCAGAACCTAAATTTCAAATCACTAAGCTTTATTGAAATACACGATTTAAAATATCAAGAAACAAATTTTAAAGTGTTTGCAAGTGGATAAGTATGAAAACAGTTATTATATGACCAGTGTCCAAACTGAACACTGAACACTGAATAATCTTGAACCTGTGTACATTGAACCATGAAAAATTCGAAAATCTGTCAAAACCAGACTCCTTCCAAAGTGCCTAGATATCAATCAGTATGAGTTTTGACCGTTGTTTAACAAACGCCTGTCTTAACCAAACCAATTTAGCCTCCTGTGGCGGAGTCCTATGGTTCCTACTCCGGGGTAATACCACAGTAAGGTTTTTTAATGTGCAAGGAACGTGGCATCTTTCCCAACATGGTGCACCACCATGGTTTGTGGTCAGGTTTTCTGTACTATAGCCTAACAACCCGAGCATCTTACATGCCAGGGGTACCCCATTCCACCACCTGGGGCACACCTCCCAGTTGCTCTGTGGGCAGAGCGCCCTAGCCCCCAGCTAGGATTCTGAGCACTATTTAGTCGCCTTTTACGACAAGTTTAGCGCTGCTGCAGGCCTATTCTTTTGACACCCGGACCTACACGGGTGATGAAAAATTATGTGGCACTGTTGTTTGTACAATTTTTAAAACTCGGACATGAAAATGGAGCGTCAGAGGAAATCAATACGCAAAACATAGTCAAACCAATAACTAGGGCATTTGCAGAGGTACAGTAATCCAGTTATAATGAATACGATGTCAGATAGACAACTATTGTAGCGTGAATTATTTATTTTTCTTTATTCGGTATCATTTGCAATGATTTTCATCATAGCTTCAATATCTTTCTTTACAATAGACACACTTAGGTTCTTGGCAACTGTCGATGATGAAATGATATACATGGTTGATTACTTTCTGGTAAACTGAAAAATATATTGTGGAACCAAAGGTTGATGTAAAACAGGACATGCATACATTTTGGTGTATTTGATCTTCAAAGGCATACATTTATTATTGTTTGGTAACTAGATACGTGTTTTATATAGTTACCGTTAAGAGTTTCTTGAAAAAACGACCTACTCATGATTACAATACAGTTGCATGTAACGGAATTAGAAATGTTTGCACTCACTAAGTTTGGGGAAATTACAAAGTTCACTTTTCCACATTGATACAACTTCAAATACTCCTTTTACACGGGTCTTTACATTCAGTGACTGTTTTTTTGTTTTTTGTTTGTTTGTTTGTTTGTTTGTTTGTTTTTTGTATTGGTTATGTTTCTATGAATTATTTGATCATGTTGTTTTACCTGTAGCTCTGTAAGTTCTACCACGATGCAATTTTGTAAACTTGTGTCTGCAACCATCTTTAATGTTAATTCTGGCCTTATTTCTATACGGCCTCCTGTTTCCCTATTGTCATAATTAATGTTAATGTGTTTAAAAATTTGGCATACAACTTGATGTATTTAAATAAAAATAATAATTACAAAATTTGTATTATTTTAATGAATTGTATTCGTATGTAATTTGTTATGCACATAAAATTACCAAGCTGTTATTAGCACATAATTGTTGCATATTCCGAGCAAGTTTATAATACCAATAATTTAACTATCGAAATATACTGTTTTCGAGATTTTACATGTAATATCTAAATAAGGCTGTCCGGTACATTTCATAATGAATGTTAAGTTACTGCAATTTTGTAAAATATTGTTCGGTTTTATTTTGATCCTATAAGTTTTCCTTCTAAAAGCTCTTTCAGATTTCAAAACAAAGCCAATCCTAAACCCTGCACCAATTAAATTCAAAAATAAACTATTTACAAAAAAAAATCTTGTATTTTGACTTACCGGTACTGAGTCTAAAACATCTATAATTAGTCCAATGTAACTCCTTGGAGGTCTGTTTGGTTTTTGGCCTTCACTGATTTTAAATTCCCACACTGAAACGAAATTTATAAAAGAAATATTGAACACTTAAGGTTTTTTTTCATTTGTTGTTTAATAGACCTATAATAACGTTTGCTTACAGGACAAATTGTTACTATAACCATTAAAATTACCATGGTTGAAAGATGACACATGTTTGCTCTGTTTAAGGTCTTCAAATATAAAAAGATAGCCGACTCATTTTCTCGCATGTTAACTGTTTCAATATGTGACTTGAAATTATTTTTAAAATGCTCCAACGGAGCCCTGAACTTTATGGCATGCGAGGTTGTAAGCTTCCATTATTACGTTGTCATAGTTGAGCATCATGGATGTCACATTATGTAAAAGCAAACTGTATACTATCTGCATCGGAAAAATATTACTAAACAGTCTGGTTTGATAAAGGACCATCCATGACCTGGATTCTTAAGGTTTTTATTGTTGTATTAGTGTTTTTCCTCGATAGATTTTGTCCTTTGTGCCTTTGCTTCGTAGATTTATCGATTTTTAAAAATCATATTGTATGGTACAGTAGAAATCAGAGGGTTACATTTTCTATTGCAAAATTTATATTGGCATCTTTTAAAATTATTTTATGGTATAATATGGCAAAAGATACGATTACCTCTTTTAGTTCTAGGGTTCAGTCCATGTTCACATGAACAATAATTATTGTAACTATCATATCCCAAAACAGACCCAATCAAGAAAACTGCCAATAGGAGACGCATCATTGTATATTGTTAGGAATCTCACTTAACCTAAAAAAAAAGTTTTTAATATTCCAGTGAAGAGTTATTACATTTTTTGCAATATGTTCTTTGCATTCGCTTTATATTTTGTTTACACTAGATCATGATTAATCAATTGTTTCATATATAGATATCAATCCAGTGTCACAGCGAACGTAACAGAAAGCCATTCAAAAACAAAGTTGCATCGATTTATCAATTATTAATGTCTCTTTTCTTTAACCAAAGTCTGATTTCTGATTAATGGGTAAGTAGAAAGAAAAACTGTGACCAGATGATGTTAAAATACCACTACAAATGTTCAATATAAGGACATATAAAGACATATAACAGCCAACATTTATAAGTACTACTCTAAATATAAAATGTTTAAGTTAGAAACATTTTGTCTATACCACAACAATGCGAAAAGTGTGTACATTTTTTTGGTTAATTTTACTCTTTCAAAACAGAACAGTGCGACCAAATCGACAAATTGAATATACGAATTATCAGAATCAAGTTTCTTCATCCTATCTTTTGAAACAAACACTACACGTATTGCCCTTTCTTTGAACATATATGAAATCCTTCTGGTTTTTTTTTTTTTTCAAATGAAAGAACTATTATCATCCCTCCCTTTTTGTGAATTTAATTCCCCAATAAAAAGAAAAACGGGTTGGATACACAAAATTTACAATATTATAATTCCTTAAGTAAAACAAAGCAATTACTTTGTATCATTTTACAAATAACTTACCTTGAAGTTAGACGAAGTTGTTTGATTAAAATAAGCTCGTCCATTTATACCAAAACGAATTGAAACATATGGGCCGACAAATTTAATTATGGAACAAGAGGACGAATTCCTCCTACACATTTGTTATAATGTTAATTTATGAAATATTTGATTAAATAAAAAAATGTTGTATAGATTAATTTTTAGTTACATCACCATATTAGAACAATGTATATAACAATAAAGCTCTTGTTACATTTAGACAAGTTATGGGCTTTTCTATTGCCAAACTCTAATTATAACAAATAGAGATTAAATGTAAATTTGTAGGTCGAGAATCGCTCATGCAAATACTAGTACGCTCTATCGATTCATACATATCTTTACTTCGGATTAGAATGCAATTTATGCGGTCTAATATATATTGGTGAAACACAAAAACGATTAAACAAACGAATGTGCGGTCATCGTTGGGGAATTAATGCCACCAAATTTCCGACAGATTACCAAAATTTTAATTAACAGTTTCATTCAACCCTCTCTATGAAATTTCGTATTCTTTAAAAACTATATAATCCAACGAACAGGCCTGTCCTAAGTAAAATTGTGGAAAACCATAAATATGTGCTATCCTCTTCTGGTCTCTCTACCAAGGACGATGTTTGTGATATGTGCTATCCTCTTCTGGTCTCTCTACCAAGGACGATGTTTGTGATATGTGCTATCCTCTTTTTTTCTCTCTACCAAGGACGATGTTTGTGATATGTGCTATCCTCTTTTGGTCTCTCTACCAAGGACGATGTTTGTGATAAGTGCTATCCTCTTTTGGTCTCTCTACCAAGGACTATGTTTGTGATATGTGCTATCCTCTTTTGGTCTCTCTACCAAGGACGATGTTTGTAATATGTGCTATCCATTTTTGGTCTCTCTACCAAGGACGATGTTTGTAATATGTGCTATCCTCTTTTGGTCTCTCTACCAAGGACGATGTTTGTGATATGTGCTATCCTCTTCTGGTCTCTCTACCAAGGACGATGTTTGTGATATGTGCTATCCTCTGTTGGTCTCTCTACCAAGGACGATGTTTGTGATATGTGCTATCCTCTTTTTTTCTCTCTACCAAGGACGATGTTTGTGATATGTGCTATCCTCTTTTGGTCTCTCTACCAAGAACGATGTTTGTGATAAGTGCTATCCTCTTTTGGTCTCTCTACCAAGGACGATGTTTGTAATATGTGCTATCCATTTTTGGTCTCTCTACCAAGGACGATGTTTGTAATATGTGCTATCCATTTTTGGTCTCTCTACCAAGGACGATGTTTGTGATATGTGCTATCCTCTTTTGGTCTCTCTACCAAGGACGATGTTTGTGATATGTGCTATCCTCTTTTGGTCTCTCTACCAAGGACGATGTTTGTGATATGTGCTATCCTCTTTTGGTCTCTCTACCAAGGACGATGTTTGTGATTTACCGTCTACAATATATTGGATTGTTAAATTCCACAAGAATCCATGCAAACGTTTCATAGCTGGATCTACAATATGTACCACCAAACCTCTTTCGAACCTTTTAACTGCTATGCTCACAACTGTCAAAGAGGGTCTGCAGTCCAACCACAACACTTGTTACTCCCGTAGTGGTATTAATAAAATGTGGATCCTGAAAATTCGTAATTTTTAAGACAATCAGTTCAAGACTATTGTCTGAATATAATAACATTTTCAACACTGTATACTTCTATTCCCCAATAGATTTGGGGATTTGGATTTTTATATGTATTTGGTTCTAATGCTGCTAATGGAAGGTTACTACTTGAAATAAACCGAAATGTACCGTACACCGGACTTTGCAACATCAATGTAAGTAGGATTTTTGGTTTCTACAAGCAATTTGTATAAATTTACCATTAAACAACACTGGGATTCCAGTGTTTTTGTTTGTATATACGAAAAGTTAAAAATGGATATTTTAACCAGTCTTAATCTGTTTAACAATATGTCAATGTCAGCTATATTCGATTAATTCTAGGAAATGAATTCAAACGTCATTTATATGGCTTTGTGATGTTGAGGAATCGCTTAATTTATTGCCTTTAAAGAAAGTCGAAACAGTTACTTGAATAACACTCCCTCGAACAGCTGTTCATTACAAGCTAAGATTTTGATATTGAACAGTTTGAAGCAAAATGTTGAGTGTAAAACTTATTCATTGTTATGTGTTCATTGATAGAAAAAATGTTTTATTTACATAATAGTCTTTTATAAAGTTTTTGAGTTTTACGTAAAGATGGAGCCATCATGTGACAACATCAAACCTTGTGCATTTACAAATATGAATTGGCTGACACGTGTCAAACTTAAATGCATGTGTAGTCTTCTTAACAACTGTAGTAAAAGTGGATGACCATTATTTGACTTTTACCTTTGAGTTCAACCAAAAAAAGTAAATTTTGCAGTCAAAGAGGGACAATCCTTGTGTATTTTGTGAAAGAGTAATCAAGGGAACCAAGGTTATAGCGGTAATCAAACGAATGTAATCCAGGGACAAAGACCAGACATGGAAAACAGACAACCACAACAAAGAACATAAAGTAACTAAAATCATACATACAAAGTAACAAAAGTAAATGAGCAACTCGGACTCCACTAAAAACGTACAATACATGTTAAACTTTAAAGTGTTGGATACATATGTTTTGTCAATAAAAAAAACACTTCACAGGAAAGACATTTGTGTTCGGTAAAATATATTTTCTACAATGCTAAACGGTTATGGTTTGCGAAACTATTTTTATTTGCCTAGGCGCCAATTATTTCAGAAAAAATATTCTCAACATCCAATGTACCTGCAATAAAAGCCCGGAAGTTAATAATGTCGTGAATTGTTAGAATCGATGTCAGACTAAAGTCTTGTTTTTGAAGCCGAGCCTGTTCACATGTATAAATCCAGATCTTATATTTCCAATCACTTTTTAGTGTATAGGATAACTAGGTCATCATTTATTATATGTATTAAACATACAGAGCATCTTGTGTTTTTTTCACATCTTTTGCACAATTAACCTACAACGTTTCCATCACACAATGAATTAACATATATACTTGATTAAGAATTATGTTTTGTTGAAAACTGTAAACATTTGATACATTATAATTTTATTACAACTTGACAATGGAAGACTCATTGCATATTTTTAATCTAAGTTTAATGTTCACAACGTGTGTACTGCATTGTGGACACGACACATAACGTTACAATGCCTTTAAATGATTTTCTCTTGTTTGTTTACTACAGCAAACAAAACATAATAACTTCTTGATAATGTATGAACTATTGTCTGCTCTACTAATGATGAAAATGACAAGAAAAAAAACATGTATATATGACAAGTAATGCAGATATTGAACGAAACTACAAAGGAAAACTTCCTCCTAACTTTTCCGTCGTTTTGTATGACCATTAGTGCGTACAATGTATAAAAAGACATATGAAATTACCATATTTTCCACACAAAAGAAGTTTATATTGTATATTGCTACATATCATTACAAATTAATTATCGAGAAATTCATGGACGTATATACTAAAAACACATTTCAAAATATGTACCTTAGACTTTAAAGATTAAATTGCATTATGGAAAGCTAAATTATATTTCTTTGTTATGGTTTTAAGTAACACCTGACTTTCACGCAAGAGTGGCGCATGGGTCGAAACATCATAATATAATTATGTTGTCTAGAATGCTTAAGAGTGTGAAATTTACTAAGTGGTTCTAATCTTTGGAATAGTTCATGGAATGAGTTATCCTTTTCTTTCAAAAAAAGATTTTCTTGTTGTTGCGGTCATACTGTGTTATGATAAATATCAATGCATAATTGCATAATACTCCAATCAGGTCTTGGAAATATGTGGTTGCTTTGTAAATTTGTTTTTTTGTATATTTTTAAGGAATAATCAAGGGAACCAAGCTTATAGTGGTAATCAAAAGAATGTAATCAAGGGCAGAGACCAGACATGGAAAACAGACATACACAACAAAGACCATAAAGTAAATACAATCATACATACAAAGTAACAAAAACAAATGAGCAACTCGGACTCCACTAAAAAATGGGAGCATGGACCAGGTGCACCGGTAAATATTGTCTTCTTTATTTTTAGTACAGTGCAATTGTTGATTTGCAGTACCTCTATTTTCCGTGTTGAAGGCTACACAATGTATTTTTCTCATTTTGTAGAAACATATACACAGGCAAAATTATTCAACATGATTTTCACACGAATTTCACATAATTTTCACACGAATTGAGCAAATAAATTAAGTGACAGAGTTCACGTGAAATTCACACGAAATGTTCACATGAAATTCGTGTTTAGTGAATTTCACATGAAAATCATGTTATTTCATGTGAATTTCACATGAATTTCATGTGAAGCGCGATGAATATCACGTGAAAAATATTTGCCTGTGTAGAGGTGCTCTTCATAATGATTAAACTTTTGAACAAAATCCTCTGCAGTTGTGTAGAAACAATTAATTGATTCATCTAAATTCTTGAGTGTAAAACATGACAAATAAATGAAAAATGCAGCAACTTGACGTCGACTGACACAGTTTAATGATGTTAAGCCTGCATACAATTATTATACTGTTTATGAATATGTATTTTTATTGTCAAATATAATGAGGGTTTGTCATTAACATATGTCGATGAACTTCCAAATTCATTTATTCATCACGTAGTGTATTAAGGTACATAAACGTGAATTACTTTACCGAAACCAATAGTACAAACAAGATGTTAAAATTATACAAATTTTTACTTTTTCTGTCGTTTATAATTCGCAAACTTTTTGTACGGCTTTAGACTTCACACATTTTAGCGTCTGGAACAGGGTAATTTTGTTACAAGAAAGGCCGTATTCCTACGTCTACTAAAATGTTATTGTTTTCGTCTGAAATTCGTAGATCATTATGTCATATTCATCAGAACCATGAGAACTGATTTGTTCACTATGTCAATTTATTCTTCTATTGTCTTCAATGGACGTTATAGTTCATGAGCATCTCGTTGCATATGTATGTTTCTAGGAAAACAGATAATGTTTATTCTCGGTGCAAGAAGTCCTTGCTTTCCGTTTTTAGTGAAATTCAGAATACTTAATTATTTTTTACCTAGTTTCTTTGTCTATTTTCCATATTTTTGCGTTATTATTAGGTTATGCGTGTTCCCTTCTTCAAATTCTGGTTCCCATGATTTCTCTTTCGAAAAATAAAAAAAAACATAGGTAAGTGGAATCAAGGGAACCATGATTCTGGCGGAAATCACAATAATGCTCTCCAGGGTCAACAGACACACACAACAAAGGACATGAAATAACCAAAATAATACATACAGAGTAACAAAAGAAAATGACCACCTCACTAGGACGTCACAAGAAACTGGGTGCACCGGTAGGGAAAGAGTTTTTTCGTTTCTCTAGAAACTTCGCTTAGTTGGTCATATTAAGTCAATTCAGGGTAGACGAAAGAGGAAAAAAACCTGATTGAAATGTTAGTAGCATGGTAGTTTATAAAAATCCAAAAATAAAAGGAGTTACTACAGACAAATTTACTCGCACTTCTATAAGAAAAAAAAAACAACTCAAATATCGAACAGCCACAGCGAGAAGACAACTTTGTTATCAATGAAATACTTTGTTTTCTATATTACATACTCACACATGTTTAACCTAGATAATGTAAATTTTTGTCTGATAATAAAGATATTCTTTTACTGGTGTTAACAACTGCTTCGATTAAATTGACATCTTAAAAATATCTGCAGTCAGACGTTTTGTTCCCATTACAAAAATAATATGGACAAATGAGAGATTTATCGTTAAATCAACAGTCGCAACACATAGTCCGACCAAAGTCACCTTCAAGTTCAAAAAGACGCACTTATTCTAAATCACGAAATCAACCAGGTGATGAAGATTCTAAAATAATCTCATTAACATATAACATGTCATGACATCTTTTTTCATTGTTCAATCACTGAAGCAAAAGAAAAGAAAAAAATACTCATGATTTCCTCCTGACAGATGTTAACAGGAGGAGGGGTTTCAATAATTCTATAAAAATCTTAAAAGATCCAATATTGAAATTAATGCGTTCAGAATAATCTAAGTTACAAGCAAGGTGAGTTTTCAATATTAATTCTTTAGATAAATAATGAGCAATTCGGAAGTAGTTCCTTAAAGGCAGAAAAAACAAGCGTTTAAATGGCTACGATTTTACTGTCTAATCTAATTCAATTACATGCTTCTGGTCCAGTATCGTTGTAAGAAACAGAAATTATAATTACAGTATAGCTTAACTTTTGATAAGCGAAAGTTTGACACAATTTAATTAGATAGTCTCTGCTAGGTCACTTCTTTGTTTGACATTTGCAGTGTATTAAGACAGAAAATTTGAAATTCAAGGAATTGATTATGCTCCAGTTTTTTGTGGAGTCCGAGTTGCTCATTTGCATTTGTATGATTTTAGTTACTTTATGTTCTTTGTTGTGTATATCTGTTTTCCATGTCTTGTCGTTCTCCCTGGATTACATTCTTTTGATTACCGCTATAACCTTGGTTCCCTTGATTACCCTTAACAGTGTCATCGTTTTCGTTCTGATTTTTGTTCCTTTTTGGCAATTCTAAAAACATTATCTCATTTTCTTGTTTTTATGAAATTGAATTTTGCTGTCCTGTTGTGACATCGTTTTGTAAAACGTGATATAATACTTTTATTTGCAGTCTATCGCTATGAATTGTCCACTTTTAGGAGCCCTGTTGTGTATGATAGTAGTCTGCACTAGAGCCCATAACTACAACCGCTATGAGGCTGAAGAAAGAAGGTGCCCGAGATGTGATAACAGGGAAATGGCGCGTAAACCGACATGGCGTAAGTTAACCAATATCGCATCTCTAGAAACTAATGGTTGTCGTATATTTTTATGTACGTAATAAACGGGTTTGTAAATGTATGATTTATAGTATTTTCTTTAAATTTGTTCCTAATTTTGTAAAAATCTTAATTCAGTGCTTTCAAATTTCATGAATATGATTTTCAATTTTTTCCCGCGCTTTATTTGTTACTTTATAACAGTAAAGAAAGACAATTGATATCTGAATACAATTATAATACATCATTAGTAACTTTGACAGGGTTAGCTTTAGTGTGATGAAGAAAGTTGATATGTAATTGAATGCAATGTTGCTTTATCAATTGTTTAAATCAAACAAAATTGACAATTAAATTACAAAACTTTTATTGGTCGATGAAACTGCTGGTTGATATTAGGTACCCGTTAATGTTCACTATCCTAGCAGGCAGAATTGTCTGAATTATGTATCACAATTATATTAGTTATCTAAATTAACATATATACAAAGTTCGAAACCCCCAAATCACTGAGGCTTTATTTCTTGTATTCTACATGATAGAACCTCTCTGTGTTGGCTTTGGCTTCCTTTTCCAATATTTTAAACTTTGAGTACTTCTTGTTTAAGTCAATTATATGATAACGATCTTTCTATGTATGTGTATCTAATGCAACAGATGAGAGTTTACTCCTTAAAACACGTGAAGAGGATATGCAAATTTGTAATGATAATATGACTGGCACTTTTTTATATTTACGAAGGTTGGGTAGCAACTGTTACGGAGGCAAAGAAAAAACCAATAAAAATTCCAGGTGTCACACATGCAATAGTTAAAGTCTGTAGCAGGTGTAAGGTCTGTATATGCCTATACATTAGTCGGGAAAATGTGCTTTGTTGTTGTCATTTTGTTCGTCTAATCATTTTTGATAGTTTCACATTTCACACTCCTTTAGAAAAAAAATGAAATTTGTATTTCCCGCACCATGGCAGGTTGATACTTGCCAATAACTTTCACCATGATCACGTTTTCCATTAGTGTTTTATCGAACGTCTGAACTTAGTAGATTTACTACATTATAATATAAATTTTAATTTTTGCTAGTGCTTTAGTTTTTTTGTGAGACATCTTGTTTTCCATATCCAGTTGTATGTGCAACTTATTTTGTATGTGAAGACTTTCTTTTTTGCCTGGGTTCACATTCTGCCAATTTTGGTATTGTGACGTAATATCCCACTCCTGACGTGTCGGTATTTTTGCCGATATTTATTTTTGTTTATTTTAACATCTTTTCAACATATACACTTAATTTAAAAACGAGATTATTTATTTTTGCTATTTTATTTTAACAAGAATCAACCTAAAACATGCTGTGATATATCCATTTTCAATATTGAAAAGATTCCTGTCATATTACTACTTCACTGTAAATATTTCATATCCAAACAGCCAATTGCAGACTACTTATATATACTGACTCCTGAGCCATCCATATTTCTTAAGAATTGGCATTAAAACAAATACTTTAATTTTGATTTATTACAATGAAGTATTAGTTTAAATAAGTTCAAATTGTCCTCCATTGGCCCAATTTTGGTTATAAACTATTTACCTAAATTTGCAGTCTTATAACATATAAAAAAGTAATCAAGGGAACCAAGGTTATAGCGGTAATCCAAAGAATGCAATCCAGGGACAAAGACCAGACATGGAAAACAGACACACACAACAAAGAACATAAAGTAATTAAAATCATACATACAAAGTAACAAAAGTAAATGAGCAACTCAGCCTTTAAGCTCTGAGACTACATTCCTCGTGTTGCACTTGACTGAACTTTGCGGTACTGCATTTCGACAGTTTCCGTATGTGTATAATTATTTACAGCACACCTGTATTTGAAATATCACGTGTACAGCACACATGTATTTGAAAATTTGATATGATTGTCGTTGTTTTTTTTTGTATTTCGTACAGGGCCCTATGCCGCATAAAAAGCTTGCCAGGATCAACACGCTCGAAAATTGTGGTGCTTTTGATAAAATTGTGAAAGGAAAGACATATTTGTTCCAAGGTTTGTACTTTTTATAAACACCTGTTTCCATTATGTTTCAGTCTTGGAGAATTTTAACTAAAACATTAAATTGGTGACCACTACCTTTATTGTGTCAGTTGAAGAATTAAACAAGTGTTCATTGATATCATAATGAAAATAAGGCTTACTTGTGCATATGTTTAATGCAGAAATCGTAAAGGCAGTCAAACGCGGGAAATTTATCAATGGAATTTGTTTGCTATTGGCTCACTGCATCGGTGAAATCTCTAAAACGTCTGAATATAAACCTTTAGTTTATACTTGTTTCAATAAAATTTCAGCGATCTTAAATAGAACTGAACTGAGATAAAATCGAATTTGAGCTGACCAAAACAATAAGTGCAGAGAAATACAATAAAAGCCGTCTTAAAAGCATTCCTCTTGGACCGTAGTATTTATTCACCTCATACAGCTGTTTAGCCAGGGGAAATTCACTTCCGATGATAAGGAGGACTCCAAAGTGTCTGGTTTAGAAGTAATTAATTGATTAAATTAATATTTTTTTTATCTGAGCAAAAATGTTGCGAAATATTCTATATATATATTGTTTTAGTTAAACCTACCCTGAATAATCCAAACACATGTCCTGTCTAAACCAAACGCGTTTTTTTAAATTCAATTTAATGTAAATTTCCCGTTGTAACCCAAACATGTGTTTGACTCAAACAAGACGTGTAATGAACTGTAAAAGTGTGATTGGTCGTTGCCTGCCATTCTGTGGATGACTGTCTTACTGACCATCATACCACATTTCCTATTTTCATTAATTTTACAGTCCAAAATATGTTTGGACAGGTTTTACAGAATTAGTTTTGTTCTTCCATTTCAGGCTATCAGATTAGGATGAGGGGACGTATGTTTTTCGTCGTCGATAACTGTGACAAGCCGATTGAAGTTGATGGTCATTGCCCATTGAGTATGTACAGATACAGCAAACAGAAGTGTTATCGCCAAATGTGTAAACTGGGATATGGACATTATCAATAAAGAATCTGCTGATTTCTTGTCTCAGATGTTTGATTAAGAATCACATTGATCAGAATTTTTTTCTTTAATTTTTTTTAGTTTGTTTATTATTGTTTATTTGTTGTGCAGCTTGGATAAAGCATCTAACAATAATAAGCTTTGCATATCAGTAAATGTAAATTAACAATATGAATAAACCAAAACAAATGTAAATAATAAAAATTAAGAAAATAAACAAAATACATCTAATTAAAATAAAAAGTGACTCCACGATTATGAGTTTCAAAGGTCGCTGTGAAAAAATGAAACACATACATAAAGTGTTCACATTTTAGCCTTTGTTACAACTTGCCTGATTCATTCAAAAGACTTGACTTGATATACAATCAGAATGTGTATACCGTAACCGTAGAGGTTACCCGCTCGGAATAGAAGGTTCCATCAAATATATGTTACTTCATTTAATTTTCCTTGGTTATCTTTTTTAAAAATCAATTTTAACAGATCTTATTACCAATTGAATGTATGTTACTTGTTAAAACGAAAAGACTTAGGTGAGACACCAACTCCATCGGGATAATAAATGTCAGTTCGAGGTCACCCATTTCATGTCTGACGTTAATTCATCAAGTTACTTAAAAATGTCGCATGCTCCATGATGACCGAATATCAATCAATTATGCAATTACAGTATAATCGTCTTAAACTTTTTAACACATTAGATTGTAGAATAGTTTTGATTGACTCAAATGTTACAATGTAAACATGTCATCACGGTATTTTTGTGGGTTTTCTTCCGATTTGTTTGTAGTTTTGTCTGGGATCAGTTAAATTAGTTTCACTAAGCATTGAACCGGTAACAATTCCTTTCATTTGATCAAATATACTTCCAAGACGAATAATCTGTGAACTGTATAATGACGAAATGGCAGCTTCATGTCTTGTTTATTCATGTCGAAAATAATATGTTATGATACTTAAAATATCATAGCATCTTCAGAAAATCTGCTGCATGATTTCAAACGAGAATTTTGAAATTTGAATGAAAACACTATGGTTTAACACCTTGTACTGTAATCGGTAGAAATTCTCGTTTCTGAATTTTGCTTCATATTTTGATTAGTTCGGCTACTACTACTTCTAGTAACCATATTGTCTTCTTTTTGGTTAAAATGCTGTTGATGAGAGGTCCTTCTTGCAAAACATGTGCAAAGAGTAACAAAATTGGCAACATTTATATTATTGATATTTTGTTTCATTTTTATTTTTGTATCGTATTCACATTCTCATAAAATATACACACAATATACAAACATTAGAAAAAATCAGGTTAATTGAAACAAGTTTTGATCCATATTTTAATACAATAGTAAGTTCGAAATGATGCGATGATAAAATATAATCTAAGAGTAATCAAGGAAACCAAGTTTAAGTGTAAATCAAAAGAATGTAATCATGGGACAAAGACCAGACATGGAAAACCGACAAACACATTGCAAAACTAACATAATATTTACAACATAACTGAGCAACTCGGACTCAACTCAAAACTGGGAGCATGGATCAGGTACACCGGTAGGGTAAGCGTCCTCTATCTTTCTAAAAACACCAGCCGAGTTGCTCATAAAACGTCATGTACGGTGTAAACGAAAGAGCAAAGGAAAACTGTAACACGTTGAACAAATAAGTTTTTTATGGTGCAGATGGATACACCGTAACGAATCACGAATTCATGATGACGACCATAAAACGTATGTAGTGATGACTTCAATCATGTAGCAACATAACCCTGTTCCAGAGACCTGATTGTAAGAGGTCTAGCGCTACACAAAAAAGTCTACCTATGTACGGTAAGCTCTGGTGTAACGTATGAGTAATATAATGTGAGACGAAAACTCCAAAAAACGGGTGCTAAAGGGATGTTACCACAGATGACAGGAAAGTTGACAATTTTGATTGAAAAGTCATCATGCTTGTCGTAAAGTTTGATCAATAGTTTTTCTTTACCATCGATCTATAAGTGTAGGTCAAGATATGAAGCTGATTTCACGGTTTCTGTAGTATCCTTTATCTCAAGTTCCTCGGGGTAGATGCGATGTATCAAATCCACAAATCTAGGATTGTTCAACGATAATACGCCATCTATATAGCAGAATTTGTACATATATTCTGGCGAGTTTGAGATTAACGGATCTAACTAAACGATATTCTTTCTTTCGGTTCAGATCAGCTATAAAGTCAACCTCATAAAAGCAAAGGAAAAGGTCTGCAAGTAGAAGAGCACAATTTAATCCCATTGGAATACCGAACGTCTATCACGCTGGACAAATATGTTGTCGATTAAAAATTCTTGCACTTTGTAAACTTCTTCTTCTGAATATTTGGAAGATGATTTGGAATTATGTTTTACAAAGTATAAGGAATTTCAACCAAGAACTATATATTTGTATCTAGGTGTACCGTATTTTTAGGGGGAAACAACGAAACACACTAAAACACACGAAACATCTGATCACATCCCCACAAGTGAAATCTCAACCCTCACTTAAGTATTAAATATAACACCTGTGGTGAAGACGAAATTTGTAGCCTTAATCCGACCATAAAGCACGTCAATATTAATTCAAAACTTTGGTGAAAATATCATGAAGTTACAGAGAAAACCTTTTTAGGCAAAATAAAGTGACGGTGAAACAAAAGGACAAAAAGAAATAAAATAAAATAACAGGAAAATTCTAACAAGAAAGAATGTTTACTCAATTGACAGTGGAATGAGATACGTGCCAAATGAATCAAAACATGCAATATTTTAGTATCTTATAATATTCAATGATTAAATGCACACAATCTGATAAGACAAAAGATTTATTTAACTAAAAACGTGTGATTAAGTGATTATGTTGTGTTCATTTAATATACAAAGTACAACGCAATAGATTTCTAGCTTACAATTAACAGAAACACACCCGTTTAGTGTTAGCCTTCATTTTTGGGGGCACATTTGGCTCACAGTGTCCAACAGTAGACGTATGAACCAGTGTTACAGCGTTTAACCGTCAGACGTTGATTTAAGGAGACCTATGTATCAATGGTTTTAAAAGTTATTTCTCAATGCTACATCTTCTTTCATTATTCACGTGGTTAAACGTGGTCTTCTTTTATGTTTGGCACATATTGATAAAAAGAAAATAGAATTTTTTACCCTAAATAATTAAATTCAGAGAAGATCGTGATTTTCGTGCTGATATTAGTTAGCTGAGCTATAAAAAGGCAAATTCCAACAACGGAAATGCACAGGTCGAGGAATTAATATGATTCCTGAGTATCGACATTGCTATTGAAAATGTTTTTTTTTTTAATTAAAAATGATAGATAACGATAATGGAAGATAAGATTATATCAAGATATTTGCTGAATGATGGATTGATAATACATATCAGAAACAAAAAAAAACTTGTCTTAATTATTATGATACCAACGTAAATTCATTTACCTATAGCTTGTATACACCCAGCTAGGTATAGTCTGCGGTTGTCTCCATTTATGTCCTCAATTATAAATTATGACAGTCAGTTAGTTGGAAGGAACCTTGTCACTTTTTGGTACTGTGGGAATTTCTAAAACGTTATCAGTCATCAGTAATATCATCGAGTACGTAAACTATTACTTCAGAAATAGTACTTTCCTGAGACATTTGAATTAAAACAAAAATGTCATAGCACTTGCTTTACACCAACTTCAAACGCCTAATGCATTATTTGCCCGTTTTGCTGTATATATCTGATACACATTTAAGATGTCAAAAAGAACAACCACTGAAAACGCAACAATGATGATTATCACACCTGTATAACCAATATATGCCGCTGATGGTCTGGGATCATCGGCACTAATACGAGCTCTTATAGTCGACGAGAGCGTTGCCTTATCAACAGTTAGCATTTTCTGAAGTTCCTGCAGACGCTCCGGTATATCAAATGTTGTATTTGCAGACAACACGCATGGACAATAACATGTGTCTGTCGTCATTTCAGGTATATAAGTCGTAACATAATTTTCAGCTAATGTAGGTATTACATTTTCTGTGGTCATTAGACCTTGTGGTGTTGACTGGTCTGAATACGTTGATGATTCGGTTGTATGTAATGAAGTATGCTGTAATGAAGTTGTAAAATCTTGAGGAGTAGAAATGCTTTCAGATGTAAATGAAGAATCCGTTATTATTTCTACAATAAAATGTAAAAGTCAAACACTATGAATCAAATATATGATAAATTATGATTTTATGATTATTTAAAACAATATAAGGAGAAATATTACTAGCTCTTCAATGATCTTACCAACAACAGATTTGAAAAAAATATTACTTTATAATTCATTTAGTTACCCTATGTTAATTGTAGATTATTATGTAATAACGAAACAAATAATTATAAATGTATCTTTCAGTACACAAGTCGTCTTTTCAGACATTCAGCTGACAACCGTTTTATTTATTTCGATACGGCGGCAAAATATAAAATAAATCGGAATTGTTATGATCGCTATGGGAATGGAAGGTTATGCCAGCCATATAATATGGTTTAAAAAAGTAATCAATGAACCATAACTCGAGCGGAAATAAAAAAAAACAATATACTTCACGAAGAAAGGATAGACATAGACAACAAACACACAACAAATTATTAGAAATCATCAAAACAACAAGTACATAAAACAAATGTAAACAAGCAAACCAGATCACATAAAAAATAACAGAAAAAATCGGTGTCCTCTGCTTTCTAGAAACAACCACCGAGTTGCTCATAAAATGTCACACCTGGGGTAGATGAAAGAGGAATGGAAAAAATATGCAACGCAAAGAGTAATCAAGGGAACCAAGGTTATAGAAAGTTTCTCGATAAGAACACAACCATTGAACCACAACTAGACAAAAAAGTAACCACTCACAACAACGAACATAAAATAACAAGTAACAAAAAAAAAACAAAAAACAAAAAACAAAATTAAAATAAAAAAAACAAAAAACAAAAAACAAAAGTAAAATGGAGCATTAATTAGGTACACATGTAAGTGAATGCCTTCTCTTTCTTTTCGAAAACCGAGTTGCTCATAAAGTATTATAGTGTCATGTTTAGGATATTGAGAGTTCGGTAACTCTGCTATTACCATTATTATCAATATGGCTACATTAAACCTCAAAATATGGAGCACGAATGAGAGCAATAAACTCAGACCTAATTGTTGCTAGATTCCTACCGGATTATATTCACTTGCAATGTTACGGGCCACGAAGCAGAACATGTTGGAGTTCGTAATTGTTTTTTTTTCGTATTTGTGCTTTATTTTTTTTACTGTTATCTTTACTTTCAATATTATATTTTTTATTGTGTTCATTATATTATGTTTGAACTGTTTAAAAAGTTTGTCTTTATTTCCAGTTTTTACATTTAGCTCATGTACTTAGATTTTGATGGGTCTAAATCGTCTAATTATTGATTTCCATGAAGTTTTTGCGGATATCAGTGCGCGTTGAGCTAAACTTACCGGAACAAATCGGTTTCGAACCATCCCAATGTCCGTCAGCTTGACACGTTGTGTGTAGGGTACCATTTACAAGTTCATAACCAACAAAACATGTGTATATACAAACTGCTCCGTACGTGGTACCATTTAAACAATCTACTGCTGCTTTTATACCTTCATATGGAGGATAACAGTCGACAGCTGAAAGCAGTCTTGAATTTTAAAAGATCTGTTATATATACAACGTCTCAGAATGTGACGACTCTATTCGCTACACTGCTCCATCGGATCAAATTGATACAGAGAAGATAACGTAAACTTATAGAAGGGTCTGAAAAATTCCCAACGATGTTAGAACTGTCAAATTTACGATGCAAATATTTGGTCGTTCCCTCCGCGAGACTCGAACTCGTACCGCTGTGACATCTATGATTGATTAACATGGATATTGATTGAAGGAAAATAAGTATGAAATAAACATAACAAGTTTATGCATGGGTTGACGTATGGGGTCTCATAAATTGTATATGAAAAGCAAACAAAATGTAAATTGATGAATGACCACATTAAGTTACATACATATCAATGGTTAGTTGAATTAAAAAAGTTATGATAATATCTCACTAGTCCAGGGAACCTAAGATGTTTAACTGTCATCAGTAGAAAAGATATGAACAATTTGGCAGGTGTGATGTTTTTATTACAAATAATTAAATGAAAAACAAATGGTAAACTGGGACAGATATTAATTTCATTGCATTTTCCCCGTAGACTACCAGACAATCCATTCCCTATAATTGCATCAGATCCTGCAGTCCAAAAAAAGGAGTTTATATCACATAAGTTTACTTTTTGGTAATATGCCATTTTCTCTTCCTTACTTTTGCAATTGTACCTAATTTCTTTTTTATTCGTATTTGATTCTTTCATTGTTGTCTATACGGCGTGTTTTCTTCCTTATCTGAGCCGCATTGAAACGTCATATGAATTTAGAAATTTATATGTACAAGAGTCAGCTACTGATTTAAATACCTGAACAAATTGGTGAATATGAACTCCATACGCCATCTATTGTACACGCTATAGAAAGTTCCCCATAATTGTGTTTGTATCCAGGATCACATGTAAACGTACACACTGATCCAAATATATAGCCGTTTGAGCAACTTATAGTTGAAAACTCAAAGATACTCGGCGGATGACATGAAATAGCTGTAAACAAAACGAAACAGTGTAAAAAAATCATTTCAATATAGGTTTGTCGATTAGTCTTAGTCGAACAGAAAAACCTCACCTATCCAGACAAACTGGCGTTAATAAGAAGATCAAAAATACTTATTAACGAAAACGGGGGAAAATGGAATGTTATACTATCAAGAAAAATGTTACGTTTTCCGAATTACAAATCCACTGAATCGATTACGTAAAAAGTATCATTTCAGCTGCAGTTGAACCTAACAAATCCTTCTGTTCGAAAGTAATTCGATGGACAGGATTTACTGACGCTGGGAAAAGTTTCAGATTTAAACCAAATAACTCACACCACGGTTAATTAACCCCATAACAATAGCGGAAATATCTATAGCGTTACAATTCTGCGTGGATGCCAACTGTGTCTGTGAGGAATTGAAGGCATATGTACAAAGTGAACTTCAAAAGGGTTACTTTGACAGATATATAGAAGCACTTACAGTTAAGAGAATTCACAACATTTACGAAACTAAAGAATAATTGGGATGAGTACCCAAACTTCGCTTTCATTTTTGGTAAATGTATACGTGTATACAACCTTTGATTATTTTGGACCTTTGACACACCATTTTAGTTTCTAAAAAATTATATGTCTTGACTAAATAAATAACATAAACACCTGTTTGAACTATATACCTGTACAGACGAGAGGAACACCGTCCCAAGAACCATCAGCATTACATGTTCGTGTTACGCTTCCATTGGTTACCTCGTATCCATAGCTGCATGTATAAACACATACGTCATCTAAGAGGTATGATGGACATGTCACAGTTGAATTGGGTAATACTACTGGAGCTGTGCAGTTTATTTCTTAAACGAAGAAATAGCAATTGAATCAGTTAAGCGCAACTAAAACGTTTTATTAATCAGTATTGTAAAATTTGTCTGCTAGAATACTTTGTTCCAATAGAAAAAAATACATTTAAAAATCAACAACTGAACAAAAACAGACAAATTGACTCAATACGGAAAGTATGGTCAAAAAGAATAACAAAAACAGAACAAAAGGACAAAACAAAACAAATAGGTATAATAAGACGAACCATAATTTGGAATACAATCCCAATACGGCCGTGTTCCACTTCCGATTACTTTATTTTAAATACATTATGCTACAAAACTGTTATCAACTATCAAAGTGTAAATGGAAATTTAAAAAAAAAATATTTGCAACTGAAATATTCTACTATAAAAAGGTACGATAACAATTTCAATAGATACTTAGTGCTCTAGTCAACATTTATCTCTTAAGATACAGTATACTAAGAAAACGTGTAATGGTCTTTAAATCCAAACATGCCATTCAAACAACCTAATTTTGAAATTAAATAATCAGCATCTGCATGATTTTTTAAGATGATAATACACGTACAGTGTATCTATCTTATATTTTTAATATGACGTGCTTTTATAAACATTTCATAAACAGATGACGAACGTCATAGACGTATGGCAGTCTCATTTATGACGCCATAGAAATATTTAACCAATCTTTATCGTTATCACAGTATAATGGTACTCAATAATGCTCACTATTTCATGTAAAACGTGGGCTGCATCTTTTAGCAAATTATGAAGAAACTTGTCCTATTACATCGGAAATAATCAAGATAATCCACTTTGTTATAGTTTTACAACGGTGAGCTATCATGGTCGGTATTAAACCATGTAAGATAGTACGACATAAATGACCAGACCTCGGAAAATAATGCAACATTAAGTTTTCGTGATTTAGTTTTCATTAAACACATTTGACAGCTGACAGGTTCTGCATTGTACTGGAAAAAGTACGAGAAACATTTCCATAAATGTTTACTGTGAAGCTAGTCATAATAATTTCTTAACATACATCATAATAAGAAAAATATAGTTTTGTGGTTTTGTTTTAATTTGGAACTATAGCTATCTTAAATTATATATTCATACCTTGACAATCAGGCGGTTGACCGTCCCAAATCCCATCAGCCTGGCATTTTCGAGTCATGTTGCCAATGCCTATGAATTCGTAACCGACGTTACAGGTATAAGTGGTTGTATCACTATACAAGTAACCTGTTATACTCGAAATGTTTGAATTCTCAAAAGCATTAGGTTCGGGACACGACAGAGCTGAAAAATATATTGGGTTAATATCATTGTTAAACAAATGAAATTTGTAATTGTTTTTGTTTGTTCGTTTTTATATTAGGTTTAGTCTGTTTTTGTTTTGTTTTGTTTTTTGGTTTTGCTTTTTCTTATGTCTAATAAATTGCAAGGTTTATTTTATCAAAATTGATGTCATCAAGTACAAGGTCAATTCTGAACATAATGAAGCCGAAAAGAGGGGTCTATCGATTGCGAAGTTTCAGTGAATATTAAAATATAAATGGTGTAGCTTATATAAAGAGGAACCGGTAAGCAAATGGCTAACCATACTCAATGTTTTTAATCCAATGTCAAATCATCTGAAAAACAACAGTTTTCCTTTTAGATACTTTTGATTTCTAGTAGCGTTCAAGTAATAAGTTCTTCATTTTTTCAAGTTTATTGTCGACGTCTGAAAATTTCATAGTCACGTGTCTTTATTAAATAAATTGAAAAAAAGCAAACACACAAATTGTTTCTGGATTCAAAAACTGAGGAAGACCGATTTTTTTCATGTTATTTTTTTAAATAAGGAAAACAACAAAATTACTGAACACTAATCCGATCAACAATCACGTCAAGTCCATCATTTATCTGGCAAAATATATATTACACCACCGGAGCACTGGTACTGCAATAGTCCTGACTTGGTACAGGGACTTCAAACGAAATAGTGGGTTAAATCTAGGTTTTACAGCGCGCTAACCCCCCTTCTTCCATTGCGGCGTGAATATAACAGTGTTGATTACACAGCATCTGCATGCTAGTGATACAATTGGTAAATCAGTGGTCGCATCAGCACAAAGAACAAAAAAAAAAAATAAAAAAAAATATTACTCATTATTTTAGAAGAAACTGAGTGTTTTTCAACCAAGGACTGATATCCAAAAAAGCATTTGGAAAGTGATCTTTTAAGACGCATTTCCTCATACCTCGGTACCAGGAGTCTGTTACGTAGATATTTATGACGTTTAAGAAAATCAGAGTAGTTAGTACTTGGTCTAACGTAGCAAATCAATTCAGGAGATGAAGGGATATTGCTACACAGGTAAGGGAATTTCTCAATGATTTGATTGGAAGTACAAGTATTACCCATTTGGTGTAAGAGTTCTTCGACCTTTTTGCAATTCGTTTTATGCTTTGCTTATGCACTTTCACTAAGATTTTCTCTTCAGCCTTGGCTTTCGAGTTTTAATTTTCTCTTTATCAGTGTTCTTAACACTAGCATTAATTGGGAGCCTTAGAGTCAATACCACAATAAAATATGAACGTATTAAACGTTTATTACTATTAAGGGGAAAGTTTTAAACATTCCAACATTTAATGTATATTTGTTGGTTTACTTTGGTTCCTATCAAACATAATATTGTAAGCATCAAACATAACGACAAGGTAGATTACTTTTGATCAATCATTAACAAACATTAGATAACAAAAGACAAAGTTAAAAGGTTTTATTTTACATTTACATTATTTTTCAAATAAATGCCGTTAATATGAATTCAGAACTGTGATTGTCCTTTATATAGGAATGACAGTAGGGGCCATAAGGGAACAATTTGTTATAATTATCCTGCAATAAAGCTTCCTACTATACAAATACAAGGTGTCCAATGAAAAATTAAATTATTTGTATAGAAACATGATGTTGTCTCATGCAACATTTTTTCATTTTGTAAAATACCTCAATCAGAAAATAGGTACCTAGTTTTGGGAACTTCCTATAAAATATGACTAAATATAAGACGGTTTATGTTTTCAGATTTATTCACTATCAAATAAAGTTACAGTATAAAAACAGTACATACAGATTGCCGGACAATATTTCATAAATTTGTTCTTGCTGCGAAAAAAATGTTGGATTATTTTTGTTCTCCGATTATACTAAATCTCGTGCACAGGATTGATCTTGTATATATTTTGGTTAAAATGAATTTAAGTTAGTGTGGGTTTATACTAGACAGTCAACCAATAATACTGTACAATTATTGCAGTTATGCGCATGCGATTTCATGTTTTATTCTACTTAAGTATACTTTTTCTTTACGAATTGTTTAATATTTTTACTGTTCTAATGAGTTGCGCACCAATAGACCTTTGACCTGTCAAAGGTTTCCAAATTATTTACCCTACCTGAAACGTTTTGATCACAAGCGTGATCATGTTTGGCGGAATTTGCATTGCTGTTAAAGAATTGGCTATGTTTTAGACTTCATTCGGAATTATCGGCATTCATTGTTACATGTATCCAATGTTGAGTCCAGATATGTCATATTTCAATCAGACCACATACCATAAAGGACGGTGCCCAGTCGGCATATCGATTTACTTGTCTGTTCTTTTCTCAAGGCAAGAATACGACTGGGTATGTGGCTACTACAATAGGTATATGTTTCTAATTTCCTGAGATCTAGTATGCTTTAATATAAAAAAAATGTTTCTATTTTCTCTTTTGGTATGATAAAACACTAACTGTTGACTGTATGTTAAGAAAATAGTAAATCGGAAGTTGTACTAAGAGGAAATAAACTAACTCTTCCCTTCAAACCCAGTCAGTAAGAGTTATGAAACACTGAAAAGAGATGTTTTAACCGAGAGGTCCAGGGTGTTAATTATTAACTTACTTTTGGTCATTGTCGAACAAATAGCACACCGAGGGAAAGTGCAACTGTGGTCTATCCAAAATCCATATGGTGCTTCCATCGCAACACAATTTTCATCGATTGAGTTAGGTTCTCCAGTTTTCCAGTACGTCCATTGTTGCTCTACACTGTAGTGAGTTATAACAGGGGTAATTGTGGATGATTCCTCGTATCCGATGTAATATATTCCGCCAGTTGTGTTAATTTTCCTTAAAATGAAAAACGGACACTCTCACAAGCTATGACGATCAGAATCGTAATCCAATCACAAATACCAATGATATGTAATTCTACAAGTCAGAACTACCACACATTCAACTAATGTATTTGAGGGATCCTTTAATAGTATAATGAACAATAAAATGTAGGAATATCGAAGTATAAAAGAAAACCTATGAACATCAAAATATAACAAAACGTTATAATAAATCAGACACAACACCAACAAAAGTTCTATTGTGATATACATTAGTACTACAGAGCTGACAATATTCACTAAATGAAATATAATATTGGGGAAGAGGATTAAACTGTCGCACATTGTTTACAAGTATCAAGTCATTAACTAATTACGAATATTGGGTAAAAATCCGAATTATATAATATAAATCTGGCTATCTGAGCGACTGGATTAGGGCGCTGGACTTTGTGCGGGAGGCGTTGCCATAGATGTCATAGCGGTACGAGTTCCAGGGAACGACAACTTCTAACATCGTTGGGAATTTTCCAGCCCCTGTTATATATTTTGAATCGCTAAACTTGACAACTTTAAAAATGTTCACAACCGGGAAATTAATTCGTAAGAAGTAAATTACCACGTATCATGTAGAACCCGTGCCTTATCTTATTATCAGAATCGCACGTGATTTTAAAAAAGGAACGCAAATTGCAAGAAGTAAATCGTGTTTCTACCGCTGTATAATGTAGAGTTATCAACTCATTTACAATTAAAGATTTTAATGTTCTCTTCCGTGGTCTTTTTATGATATGTATTCCATCATGAATTATGTTCAATCGTTGATAGTCAATGCTTATACTATTTGACATACTTCTGAAAGTGTCTTAATGAAAACGAAACCATTGGATCAACTTGAAAAAAAATCATCTACCATCTGTATTAGGCTTAGAACAACGGTAAAACATAACGCTTTGTCTTATCAATTCATCTTTTTAAATATGATTAATATTATCTCTATTGTGCCAATGGTTTCGTTATTTCGATTGAATTATGTAATCTGTTTGTTACAATAAATGCTGCATACTCGATTTTAATAAGCCAATTGACCACCCTCTGTGCGTCTAAACTTTCAATGACTGAGAAATCTCCATTACAAGCATCATGTGAAGGTCCTAAGTTTTCATCTATCCAGTAACAGAAAAGGTTTGATCCATCAAAATAACCCACGCCATTAGATTTGCAATCTCCATAGGAAAAATTCATAGCTAAAATTGATCGAAGATAAAGTGTTAACGAATAAAGTCATTTTTAAAAATAGTCATAGCTGCGTTTTTACACAATTCGTCGAATGATTCATATACCTAAATAAAATTATTTTATAATTCCTGACGAGAAATCCCAGTGCAATTCCGCTATTTTTTACTAAAAATAAATGAAAAATTTATTTTTCAAATTCTGTGTTGACAAAAATATAATTTCTCATTAATCACGTTCGATTTAACAATGTCTGCATTTTGATGCTGGATTAAAATATCATCGTATTTGAACAATTCTCATTTTACAGAGATGCCTTTTCGTGTTATGAATGAGCATATTATTTAACATAATTCAACAAAGAGTAACTGTCAATAAAATTGTAGACCAATTTTTAATTCAAATATGAACATTTTGTTATAAATGTGTCGCCGATTATAAATGTAGGCACGTCGATACACAAAATGAATACTTTTTAATTTCCGGAAACGGCAAGTGAGTTACAAACTGACGACAGGATAATTATGGGTCTGAACGGCAATAGAAAATTAAAATCAAATAACAACAAATACACCTTGAATAAATACACATACAACAAAGAACCGGAAGTAACAAAAATAAGAAAGCATGGACCAGGTGCACCGATAGGTTAAGCATCTTATGCTTTTCTTGTAAGGAAAAACTATGACATGGTAAAAAATATTCTCGTGGTGTAGATAGAAATACCAAAACAATTTACGAATTGAAGATGACAACCACAAAACTTTTTGAATGACGACCTTTCAAAATTCAAATACAAAATATAATATTTAGCATGTGTGCATGTGCAGCAATATAGTAAAATCTCTACAACGTCATAAACATATGTTAAGTAGAACTGATGAATCCCTATTATATCTCAGGTGTTTTAATTGAACACTAATCACTGTAATTATATTCACAGAGAGTTGTATGCGTTCAAGTTGTTTTATAATAATTAAACTTTGACATCACAATTATTGTTTCTATCGTTACGTCATTGCTTATGATGTACTTACAATATGAGCAAATAGCTTCATAGTTCGAGTTGCACCCAATATCCACCCAAGTTCCATCTCTAAATACTACGCACTGGTTGTTTGTGTTGAGTTGGGATTGTAAATTAGAATAGCTTTGGACAAGGCCGTCTGATGTTGAAACAGTATAGTTAGTTGGTGTTGTGTAGTTAATCTTGTAGCCGATGTGATAGTCCACAAGGCCACCTCTTCAACATAAGATAAAGTTTCGTAAAGGAGTAGATTAATAGGATAATTAATTGGAAAGAGTGAATAACCAAACTATTATCACGAGTGCCGAAGAACTCCTAGATTTAACGAGTGTGCGAAACTTGTTCCACGCACAAGTTAAATCCTCGAGCGATCTTGGAACGAGTGATCATATGTTGGTTATTCACGATTACCAATTGATTATTCTACTTATTATATAGACTTTTTCATAATTTATTGATATTTTCAACATGAATTTTAAATTCTGTGATTGGCGGATTGATATCCATGTTGTGACGTTTTGGCAGAAGAAAGTTCGAGAATACCGAATTTATTTCAGTATGAATTTTCGAAATTTATTACTGTAACACTGGTAGCATTTGATAAAACACTGCTATCTGTATAATAATATCAATTATCGTGGCGTACTATCCTTTGCTTTTTCGCAATTGACAGATAAATGCTTAACATAGTGACCGAAATATTATTTTTTACACTTTGAAACGCTTATCATTCTTTAAAACAGCAAGAAAGAAACCCACGAATATGTTCACTGGATACAATCCGCCAAGATTAAGAATGGTCAAAATTTAATTCATTTGCAGAAATTGAAGACACCATACGATGTTTGAATGTAAATCATTGTTGTGTTATTTTTTTTTTTATTTTGCTTATGTACAGTACGACAAGAAGCAATGCATTTGTTGACAACAACCTTCAATCAACTGATTGAATATTGTGCCAAGTGAAACGATGTTTGTTATGTATGAACAATTTGTATACTAGGTTCGCGTCCAATGTTTAAACTTTATCTACCAAATTTACTTTTCTTATATGTATAAAAGTGACCATACAATTAATTGATTTATTTTAAATCGACAATTTATACCGAAGCGTAAATTATATGACAATGCAGGTACATCAAAATCCAAATGCACGTGCGTGAAAACAAGACTTAAAGACGACCTACGTACAAACTGGATCTAAATACACATTATATCGAACAGATAAAAATATAATTTCAAATAAAATAAAGATAAAATAATCTACTATTTGTTGTTTCATAATGGAAATCACAAACAATTGTGTTCCAAGGAGGAAGACATAGGTAAGGTACATAACTCCTGAAATCAGTTATACGTGTGTATCATATTCGATTTCACCAAAGCCTGTTTAGCTTTCCTTTGAGACAGACTGAAATCAGTCCAAGTTACTTTGATGCTTACATGAGATTGGTGTAAAATGCTGAATACAAACGTTCCAATGATTTGTAAGAGTTGTATCCCTTAACTTAGGTCTACCTCCTTAAGTATGTTTACTAGTTAATTTGACTACATTTCAACCTGTGTAAACGGAATCTTTTTAGGACTGACCGGTTTACACAGATTCAAAAGTAATGAAATTGTTATGAAGGAATCAACTGATTAAAAAGTTTAATAATTAAGTAAGTTTATTGGTCCTTCAGGGGCACCTGATGTCACGACAGAAACGCTAACATTCATCAACTGGTTGGCTAATAATTTCCGGTTTACCAATTTGTAATTGTAGAACAGTGAGAAACTGGAAAAGTTTATATTCATGCTTTTTAAGATTGTAATTTTACTTTGTACATTTAGTCACACTTTTTGATAACTAAGTTTTCAGCTAAAATATGATTTTATTGAATTTAAAACCTGATTTTTATAATAGTATAAATAGATTTAAATTGCTTTTGGCATGTTTAAACACGAACAGACGAAAGACATTTAATTCTAAATCATGACAAACAGGAATGAATTGCAACACTGCAAATATGTTTTCTAAAACAATAAAAAACTACGAATTAAAAAAAAAATGTTTAGATTTGAATCGACTTTTAATTATTATTAGAAGCAAGATATAAACATGCCTTTCGGTAAGATAGGTAACAGAAATAAATGTAAGCATTGATTTAATTGTAATAAAAAATCAGTGTGTCCAATCAGGTCGATTCACAAATTTTTAATTACCGCTAGTCTATTTTGAGGCGTTACCTTTTTATTATAATTATTGATAAATTATTTCAAGTTTTTTGATGGCTGCATAGTTATTTTCAGGCAGCGATATTCACGCATTAATACCTTGATTGAATGACTTTAAAACAGAAAAAAAGTTCTCATCCATGATATGAAGACGGTGTTACAGGGAGCATGGTTAAAACTCACATAATTTCACTTTAATATATTTTTTAATTTTCTGAACTTAGTTTGTCCATTTCGGATATTACATGCATTCTCAAAATTTTCACATAAGTTGTCCAGTGTGGTGGACGTGTTTTTCAACAAACGGTCGACATTCCAATGGGAACAAATTATGCTCCTTTACTTGCTGACCTATTTCTTCACTCTTATGAGGCTGACTTTATATAGCTGATCTGATCAGAAAGAAAGAATATCGTTTGGCTAGATCCTTCAATCTCAGTTTCCGCTATATAGATGACGTATTATCTTTAAACAATCCTAATTTCGGGGATTTGATACATCGCATCTACCCAAAAGAATTTGATATAAAGGATACTACAGACACTGTGAAGTCTGCCTCATATCTTGACCTACACTTAGAAATCGATGGTAAAGGAAAACTATTGACCAAACTTTACGACAAACGTGATGACTTTTCATTCAGAATTGTCAACTTTCCTTTCATCTGTGGCAACATCCCTTTGGCTCCTGCGTATGGAGTGTTCATATCACAACTCATACGTTATGCCAGAGCTTGCGGAAAGTACGCAGACTTTTTGTATCGCGCTAAAACTCTTAACAAATAGGCTTCTGGAACAGGGTTATGTTGCTACAAGATTAAAGTCATCACTACAGAAGTTTTATGGTCGTTATCATGAACTCGTGGGTCGTTATGGTGTATCCATCAGCACCATGAAAACTGATTTATTCAACGGGTCATAGTTTTCCTTCCCTCGTTTGTCTACCCCGGACTTGACTTTTTATGAGTACCGGTGCACCTGGTCCATGCTCCCAGTGTTTAGTGGAGTCCGAGTTGCTCATTTACTTTTGTTACTTTGTATGTATGATTTTAGTTACTTTATGTTCTTTGTTGTGTATGTCTGTTTTCCATGTCTGGTGTTTGTCCCTGGACTACATTCTTTTGATTACCGCTATAACCTTGGTTCCCTTGATTACTCTAATCTTTTATACCATGATACTTTGTTCATTAGATAATATTGCCCAAGTGTGAATCACCCCGTTGTATTTGATTTGACCTCATTGTGATTCGTGACTGGGAGCTATATTGCTCTTCCATGAGTATTATCGGATTTTATTAACAATATGACAGGGGTCACTGGCAGAGTAACACACGCTTATCCTTTCGGATATCACTTCCGGTTTTTCAATATTTGTTTTGTGTTATGTCTTGTTTTTCATATTCAAAAGTTTAACATTCATTGTAAACTATCCTTTACAACAGTTTTTACAATGATTAATAAGAGGTTAATATTTGGATAACATGCCCTTTGACTTAACCCTCAGTGGTCCGTATACACTTGCTTATCCATTATAGACCACATGGATATAATATGGAAATCGGTTGTAAATTATTTATAAACTTCAAAACCATATCTAATTTAATTTTGAACAATAGCTAAAGTACTGATGCAGGATATAAAATGCCGGTTGTTGATGTAAATATGATATTGAAGAATGGTTTAAGGAATGGTGATTCTCTAGGGGGGAAATAGGCAATTTGCGCTGGTGAGCGAGGAGTGTCCCATTATTTGTAAAATTGTATTGTCGATAGTAAATAGTACGAATGAGATGTTATATAAAGCTGAATAAAAGATGTATAATGATCGAGTCAAATAAGTTCCATTTGCTTTCCTTGCCACCTTACATCTTTTAAATCCAGCGAATATCCAAGTAAATAATTAACAGAAAAAAATTATGAAATACAAATGTATTACCTTCTTTCTGCCAGCTTTTTTACAATGTAGTTTGCCCCGGAATCCGGTATCCAAGCATAACTGTATATCCCACAATGATAACCAACAAGGTTTGTTAAGTAATCTATCCAATAGCATATGACTGTTTTACCATATGTATACGAAACTCCATGTTCAATACAATCACCATATTCAAAGGTCGGAACTGGTATAAAATAACAAATGGATGAAAGTTGAATTAGTTATGTTATGAGATCTGCGACCAATCTTTTGTTTGTTCACATGTAAATATATTGCGCATTCAATACAAATCGAATGCAAACTCAAATCCACATAAGCCGCTAAGGGAGACAATTTGAAACAAACCGAATAATACTTTTTTAACCGATTTGTTCACTGCGTCATTACTTAGCTGTTTCTCTTCGTATACATCGGACTCGATAGTTGGTTCTTGAAAAGCTGAGAATGCTTACCTGACCGGTGCACTTGGTCTATTCTCCTAGCTTGTAGTGGAGCCAGGGCTGCTTAGTTACCTTGATTTCTTTGTAAGTGATATTGTGGTTATTCCCTTGTTTCATGAGTCTGTTATTCGTGTTTAATTGTTACCCTTGGATTATATTCCCTAGATTACCATTCAAAATCATTGGTCCTTCTCACAAACAATCGTAAGTGTAGAAATAGTCGTAAGTTATGACGTCATAATAGGTCAAAATATTGTGACGTCATATCTTACGACTAATATTACTCGTACGATATTATCTGTGGAAAATGCTGCTGGTTCCCTTTGACATCAGTTACTCATTAATGTGAAAACCATAAGGAATTCTGATCTGTTATGGAAAACGTAAACTCTTTATCTTATTTAAAATGGATTTAATTAGCCTTATGAGTAGACAATGAGGTAACCAACTGTTTTTTTATCTCATATTTTATCATTGGGTATGCAATTTTGTACATATCTTTGTTACCAGGGACATCCAACACTCCAATTTACAGTTTGCCCTAGAGAAGAACGTTGGTTTCGGTTTTTACCCTCATGTATTCTGCATTGTTAACAACAGGGTTAATGTTTTATTTTCAGAAAAAAATATAATATGAATGCATGATATCGATGTACCTGGAAGTAACAAATTATTTACTAATTGGTCTTCGCTTTGGATGTTTTCGTCAGTAGAACTTTCGGTTCAAAATAAATCGTGAACGAGACATACAACCACTGAAGTCATATAAAATGTGTTGTGTACGATGTTGGTTATGTATGAGAAATTTATAAACAAGGACTTTTTCGTCCCATGTTTAAACGTTGCCTTCCAAATTTATTGTTCTTTTATGTGTGAAAGTGATCATAGAACAACTTGAGTATATCTTTTATAAATATCACCAACAAAATACCGCAGCGTAAATAATGTGACAATTCAGATACATCTAAATCCAAATACATTACATGAACGCGAAAACAAGATTTAAAGACTATCTACATAGACAATGTTTCTACATACCGATGTATCGAACAGGTTAAAATATAATTTCAAACACAATGAAGATAAAGCAATCTACCATTTGTTGTTTTCTTTAAAGGAAAAAACAAACAATTGGGAAAAGTTTATCGTAAAAACTAAATTTTAACCTGAACAAACCAAACCCCTCTGGGACTGGTCGGTTGACACAGGTTCCTAGAGGATATGTTATTGTTATGAAGGTAACCAGTTTATCCAGGGTTCGCTTTAGACAGGTTACAATTCAGTCTTTATATTGATATCAACATTGTTGGTGTTTTTCCTTTACATCTGATTGTATTGTTCTTTTTATGTGTTTTATTATTTTCATCTGTTTTGCCTCTTGTTTCCTATTTAATCTGGATAAATAACGGTACGTAAAGGTGTCGAATTCGTCGCATTTAGCTGAGCAAATCTTTCTTGTTTGAAAATTATAAAGCCTCGATTATCTTTTCGTTAGTCTGACAAATTTTCTTTTTGATTTTTATAAAATAAGGATTGCTTTTCAAATGAATCTGAATGAAACGTGTTCATATTTGATGCCGTTCACAAACGCATCTCTTAATTTTGAAATAGATAAGTCAAAGTGCAATGCAGCGAATAATAAATAAAAACAAAAATAACACGTAAAAATTGGCTTTTATCCCGAAACTTTAGTTTATCTTGGTACATTTAGAGTTGACTATAATTGATATAAGCAACAGGAAGTATATCTACTGATTTTGAGGGGCAAAGGTCAAAGATCAAGGCCGACAGTTCCAGCATTGGTTTTTAAGAGGCGGGAAAACTTCATTTGAGCTATTTTAACTCTTAATTTTCATTTTCTTTCGTAAATAAAAGCAAATACAAAGTCAGCTTGTTTAAACCAAGTAAAATCATTACCACCTTCTGTACTTTTCTATTTATATTTTTTTCTCATCGTTTGGTATTTATCCCACTCCCTAGTCTTTATCGTAATTCGTTGTTTGATTACAACCTCTATAATTTAAATCATTCCTCTGTCAAAGACTACGGACGCAACCAAAATCATTTGTGACAAATTTTGTGTTAAACAGATGAGGATCATTTTGCATTAAAAGAAATATCTACAAAAGTTTCGTTTTACTCCTTTGCAGCAGTTGATTTTACACTAAGTCTTACATTTTTTGTGAAATGAGTTACTGAATATCGATTCGGTTAGAATCACACATACTGTTGTTTTGTGAAATGGGTAACACAGATTCGGTTAGGATAACATATACAGTTGTTTCGTGAAAATAGTAACTGAACATTCGTTCAGTTATAATAACATGGCATTACTTAAATATTCTTGTGTGTGAGTCAAAAAACAAAATAACAAAGAAAGACAGCGACTGACCATCATCTACCCTAAAATATAACGTCTTACCTTGAGTAGAACAGGTCTTTATGATTGATATAGAAAACACTACCCATACACTAAGCTTCATTTTTCTAGATACAAACTCAGAATGAAAAGTGATTTAAAAATGACGATAAAAGCTAATGTCCATCTTTCTCTAATCAAATATCAAATTAACGCTGTGACGATCTTCAATCTGTATCAAGCTGTTTATTGGAATATTTTGAATTTCATGAATAATGTTTGATATAAGATCAGGGACGTCCGGAAATTTAAATGACGCTGTATAAAAACATAAATGGCATTTGCATTAAAAATGTTGACATTGGCATCGGGTGAAAGACCGACTGATCTGATACGCAAAATAATCGATGGTGTTTTGTTGGTTTTAATTCTGCTAGATGGGAGAATTTCCTGTTAAAACAGAGTTATCTGACTAAAAAGACCTTCACAATAAATTTAGTTCTAAAGGCTTCAATTTCAGATTTCAATTGAAGCGATGTTGTGTTTTCACTATATAAATGTAACTACGAAATATATTGTTTTAAAAACAAAAGCCAGTAAAATTGATTAAACCAAAGGATAGAGTAACTTACAGTGTTAACAAAGGCGTCCATAATAATGTTTATTCTTAAAGTAGACGTGGCACAAAATTTTCACTTCAACTTTTTGTTTGAATGCCTTGTCATACCAAAATATATAATCAAAAAGTTTTGAATTTAAGTAATACTCCAGCTAAGAATCATGCCAAATCCGTAATATGTGATACACCCCAAAAAAAGGCTACACATTTTTATTTTTGTTATTAAGTTGCTCTATAGTTCTATATGATGAAATGCATAATCATTCATTACAATCGGTCTGCTCTTAGGAGAAAAAATGACATTGAAAATCCAATTGTTTCTACTGTAATAAGTGTAATTTACAGAGTTATCTCCCTTGTTTTTTAATTTTATATAACATTCTATTTAGTTTATATCTCTTATGAACAGGAGTTGAATGAAAAAACGAATATTAATTTCTGTTTACTAACAAAAAAAAATAAAAAATAAAAGTACGTTGGCATAACGGTTCAAATATCTTTGAAGACTTATAATTTGCACTCGATCACGTGATCACATTGCTTTAATACGTCATTGGTTTTCAATACTCAGACAAAATGGATGAAATGCAAAAATCGTTGTTATTGTGTGTTTTTTACTATGTGGAACGAATATTTGCAAAACCCCGGTTGATAAGTTTCACAATCACTCGCATCAATTTGAACCCTATGAAAATAAAAAAAAAAAGATCGATCTGTAGTTTTCTGAAGACTTAGAGTGTTTCTTCTGTTCTGAGACTAATTATCATATAGATTTTAATTTTTGATAATATTCAATTCGAACATTGTTATCGCCGGTTTATTATGCGCTTTTTGAATACAGCTAAGCTTTCGCACTAAATGATCTTAATGAATGTTTTTTTTTCTAATTCGCTGTTCATAAAGCGTACTTTGCCCGTAATTTTGTATTTCGCATAAAAAGGTCAAACATTAAAAACAATCCTTCAAATTCAATCATTTTTTTAAAAACAATTCCAGTCAAAATTCAGATTTATTCCTTCACTGCAAAGTCTTATTTAGTTTAGAATTATTTTAATTGCGGACTGCTGACAAGTAAGTCCATGGAAAATAGCTTATATTGGCAAAAGAGATATGATCAATCAAAAGTCAATTTAAATCAATTTAAATTATTACCTTACCGATTTGTGTCATGTACGTTTGTACTCTGTGCAGTCTTTTCGATTTTACATAGTCTTATTACAAATTTCAGAGAAGCATATTCGTGTGCAATAGCAATTTCAAGAGCAGTGCATGATTCTTCGCTGATGTGTTTAATTGTTGAGTAGTATTCAATGCATCCTAATCTAAGACTTATGCATTTTATAGTGCTGATCAATAAAAGAAAAATTAAATCAATTGACGATAATGTGATCTGCATTGCAAACTTTTCCAATCATTTCTATTTCTTATTAGACCCTTTTGTGGTAAGTTGGTGGGCATGCTCAATGTACACTTCCGCGAGGTAGGGCTTAGGTAGAACAAAAGAATTTTCCTCGGGGAAGTGTATATTGAGCATGCTCTACGCATGTTCATTGACTATCTTACAGATAGTACACAAGGGTCTATTCTAACAATATTTTCATACGCGGCATCTTGGCGCTATAATTTTAGTGTTTCGAGGCCCGTTGAACACATTTCAGCAAAACAAAATTTCGTACAAAAGTTAGGTCTAGCATTTCTAAATGAATCTGACATTTACATATGTACATGGTATCTCAAGAGGGGTCATGAATGATCTAGGCAGTGGCACATGCAAATTTTTATTCATGTACTAGTGGTCACAAACTCATGTATGTTTGTAATTAAAAATAGTGGATTTATAAAAAGACAACATAGCAAGCACTCGAATTTCTTTGACAAATGGTGACAACCAATTGATCTCTTTATTATTACTATTTATTTTTGGAACTTGGAAGATGTACTCCGAGTCATCCACTTTTGAAACGAAACAATCATTGTTGCCACACTGACACCATGATTTCAAATGTACTCCACATAAGTAAACACACCAATACAAAAAAAACTAGTGGAATGAAATTGAGTCTGTGCGACCAAAATCACAGGATCCTTGTTTCTAAATACTATGAGGTTTCTAAATGAACAGTTTCTTAATACTATGAGGATTGATGCTTGGAATTTTGAGGTATATTTGGAATCCTAAAAAGACGTCTGACAAAATATACTTGAAAACATGAAGTTATCAAGATGATGACTATCTGAAGACATGACCACCAGACAATATATTTGTTGATTCCGGTAATTAGGTACCAGTCTTTTATAACAGTCATTCTGGATTGAACCTGGTGTCCATTTACACCCTCTATAGAATGTTGCACTGCTGATATCGATGTCTGAAAAACGTCAGAAACTATTCTAATTCAATAATTTACACCTCTGAATTAAATCAAACCTTTCATTTTGGGACCAGCAAAAGTAACGAACTTTGCAGTATTGTTTGATAAGTAATTTGTATTTAAATGCAATTCGAACTTGAAATAGAATAAGACCAACTGCAAATTATACAGTCCAAAAGGGTTTAGTTAAGACAGGTTTCTTTGTATTTCAGATAAGCGTTTAGCGCGACATAATTCCACGTACTCGAACGGTCCATATTTTTTTAAACAAAACATTTCGGAGTTTAGTTGACGTATTCGTTCTTGTTTTCAGAACTATTTAAGGAAATCTTAGTTTACCTCTTTTGTTATAATGTTATTTATTTTCGATATCGGATATTGATAATGCATCGGTAGTACAAACCTTACAATACACGACCTACATGTATGTGAAATATGTTTTTTTTCTAAATAAAACCGTAAATCTAGATCTGGTTTTGGACATGGTCAAATAGCATAAAAACATATGATGCTAACTAAAAACTCTAAATTGGCAGAATTATGTTTAGTTCCATTCACATTTTTCGTGATAAACAACCCAAATTTGTGTAAATCAAATATTGAAGCCTATGATGCCTTAAATCAAGCAAATTGTGGTTAAAATATCATTTTTTTATCATAATATCATATCATGCCAAAGTCAGCTGGATGTACAAATGCAAAGAAGAAATAACTCGATCAAAGTGATAAAACAAAAAGATAGATTGATTTGCTGGTTGTTTGATTGATTGATGGAATGGCTGGTTTGTACGTTTATTAATTGATTGATGGAATGGCTGGTTGGTATGTTTATTGATAGATTGATCAGATGGTTGTTTGACACATTTATTGAATGATTGATTGATGGAACAGCTGGTTGATACGTTAATTAATTAATTGGTGAAAGGTTGGTAGGTAAATTGATTGATTGTCGAGATGGTTGGTTGGCAAGTTTATTGATTGATGATAAGATAATTGGTAGGTACGTTTATTGATTGATTTATTAAATGGTTAGTTGGTCAATTTATTGATTGATTGATAAGATAGTTGTTTGGTAAGATTAATGGTTGATTGATTAGATGGTTTGTTGAGTTATTGATTGATTGATAACATGGTTAGTTGGTACTTCATTGATTGATTGATAATATAGTTGTTTGGTAGGTGAATTGACTGATTAGATGGTTGATTGGTAAGTTTATTGATTGATTGATAAGATAGTTGGTTGGTTATATTATTGATTGATTGATAAGATAATTGGTTGATTATATTATTGATTGATAACATGGTTGGTAGGTACTTTACTTATTAATTTATAAGGTGGTAGGTTGGTAAAGTTATTGATTGATTGACTGAATGATTGTTGTTGAATGTCCTGTTTCAGAAATTTCTTGACAAAAAAGGTATGTTAGAAACAATTACTTACAGAAAAGTTGGATACTGTTAAGTGTAAACCTTCTATTTCGTTAAGATACTGTTCCCAATTCTCTGGTACGTACGTTGATAGATAGAAGAAAACTAGTTTGGTACCATAGAAATATCTAGAAATGCTGGCTGTGTTGTCCACACAAAGCATATAGGTTCCTGGAAGAAAAAAAATAGCACGTGAAATTTGTATGATTAAGGTATACTTTTAAGTAGCAGTAAGAATCATGCATGATAAAAAATAAGAAATTAAGAAAAAATAATTGAAAATCTCAAATCTTAATTTTTTATGGAACAGACGAGGATTTTTAATTCAAAGATATCTATATATATATTTCAGGTGAAAATTGCAACACACTCAGGGGGCAAAACATGAGATATCTCTTAAAAAACAAAATTTTAGTGTATTCAAGGTTCCCTGCTGTCAGAATACAAAAATTTGATATATTTTAATACTCAGACGCATTGTTAACAGCACAACAAAATTAAAGATATGTGATATTTCGACCCATAAGTAGAAAAGCTACAATTAATGTATTTTATGTATTTCTACTTAAAATTTAAAAATCCAATTTTTAAAACAAGTGTCCCGAGTTAAAGTTTGTTTGAATTTTTTTGTAAATTCATTATCAAATGCGATAGTGTAAAATCAACGAGTTTTTAGGGGATAACTTTAAACAAAACTGGACATATTGCAAATAACACTGTATCCAGAGCTTGATTCCTTTATCATAAACATCTCTAATTCGAAATGTGTATTATTCATACTTGTAACATTTGGGCTATTTCCACGATTCCGGGTTGAGGCTTTATGAGAAGACGTCACATGCCTGTAAGGGGTTATTCTATACGAACAACGTCAGTTTTAAACTCAATTACTATTACAAAATCCTGAAGATAAGTAGAAAAAAGAAAAAATGTGCTTGCAGACAAAGAAATAGCGGCAATATGTATTACCTTCTATGTCAGCAACACGCTCAACTCGACCATCCACCTCATCCTTATGTAATATTAGGACATTTAATTGTGGGTCTTTAAACATGAAGTCAATGAGTCTATCACCTCCTCGTAAAACCTGTGTAAGGCAAAGAAGCATTAGGTATTGATGGAACTTTTAAAGAACAATAAAACGAGAATATGTATGATGTATATTTCGAAGAGACAACAACCCAACCGGGATGAAAATGTCAGCCCAAGGCCACCCATATGTCCTCAATTAACGACGATGAAATCCTTATACAGTATGTACCATAGGGCAGGTAGACTGCAGCTGGCCCCAAAACTTCATTATACACAGGTGCAGCGAAGGTTTTGCCTCTATATACTCAAGTAAAATAAAAAAAAATAAACTAAATGTGAAAACGAATTAGGACATACAGTGGAAATAAAATGCCAGGAATGATTACAGGTGTTCTGAGTATCTTTGTCACATGCAATTTTCTTATGTTTCTTGTGTACATGTAAGTAAAGTTTCGATAAGTTATACTACTATGTATAAAGAGAAACTTGCTTAAACCTAACACTGGATAATTCGAAAACCCGTCTTAAGGTAAACCAGACCTACTTTTTCTAGTAGATAAATTTTATCTTATCAATCAATCAATAAACTTACCAACCAACCATCTAATCAGTCAATTAACTTACCAAACAACTATGTTATCAATCAATCAATAAAGTACCTACCAACCATGCTATCAATCAATCAATGAATTAATCAACCAACCATCTTATCAATCAATCAATAATCTTACCAACCAACCATGTCATCATCCAATCAATACTCTTACCAGCCAACCATTAAGTCAATCAATCAATAAACGTACCTACCAATTATCTTATCGTCAATCAATTACCTTACTAACCAACCATTTAATCAATCAGTCAATAAACGTACCTACCAATTATCTTATCATCAATCAATTAACTTGCCAACCAACCATCATATCAATCAATCAATGAACTAATCAACTAACCATGTTATCAATTAATCAATAAACGTACCTACCCTCCAACTAATCAATCAATTAATGAAATTACCAACCAACCATTACATCAATCAATCTATAAACTTGCCAACCAACCATCTTATCAATTAATCAATAAACTTACCAACTTACCATTAATCAATCAATCAATAAACGTACCTACCAATTATCTTATCGTCAATCAATAAACTTGCCAACCAACCATGTTATCAATCAATCAATTAACGAACCTACCCTCCATCTACTCTTTTTGAACACACTGTTTTTACATCATTTTAAACATTATCAGTTGAAAAGATAGTGTCTGTATGATTTTGTAAGATTACAAAAAGAATGCTCGGTGTAATAGTATGATATTTCTTTATCGGGCACTTTTTAGTCCCAAGATATCAATCTAAATTTATTTTTGAGCCCAAATTAACGAATACGTTTTTCATAACTGAACCTATTTCAAAGTCAAAAATGGGTTCAATTTAGGGCAGGTTATTGTAATAACAAAAAAAATGAATGTGTATTTTCTGTCCTATGATCAATGTGCTCCGTATACTGTTACATAAAAAAATATCTATTTGAAAAGGACTTTTTTCTCCTTTTCCCGGTGCTTGGACTTTCAATTGTTCTATTTCCGGTTTGTCTGGTACCCTATTTGTAAGGAAACCATGTAGTCTAGATGTTCATTACAGGTAACTTTAGGCAATAGTAAAAAGGAATGGTAAAAAAAAGAGATAAAATAAGTCTGTTAAATTCGGAAAAAACAAAGTTGGAAACCACCACAAACGGTTCTGACTGGGTACAGGCTTGATTAAATAAAGACAGAAAACAAAACCCTCGACTTCTTGTCTTTTATCAACTTCATGCAAATAATGTATCTATGTCTTTAAACTTAAAAAGTTGGGTTAATAAAACAGTATTGACAAAACAGCGTGGGAAATACGGACATACACATTTACATATATATATACCTCATATGAGATGAAAATCCGAGCGTCCTTTCTGATCTTTTGGTGGAAACACATATCATGTCCTGCCTGAACTTCAAACTTCATTTCATATGTAACACCAGGCAGTCCATCAAAATCAAATTCCTCATTTGTTTTGACATGCGCAAGTGAAAAGATCAATCCGATCGTATAAATGGAGAGTATTGGTTTAGTCTTGAAGTTCATCACTCTTTTCATTAATACAATGAAATTTTTCCCAGATCAATTTACGAATTTATAGATAATATTCAGTTGTAGAGCATGTGTATGATTTCGCATGTACATGTAGTTAGTTACACACAAGATAATAACATAACATAAGTATGGAATTCAATGGTAGTCCTCATAAGAACCAAGGTGTATATATATTATGTACGGATACCGGTGCCAGATGTTAACTTTTGTTGGAAAATTGTGCTGATTTTGTGCTAAATTTTGGCAAATTCATGATAGCAAAGTCCACCCCTTTTTTTAAAATATATTGCTGCATACATATATGCCCGTAAGATTTTGTTTTTCTATTGCACTTTATGAAACATTAGTACTTCTATGTAGTAGCGCACCACCATAGTATTTACTCCAGGTTTTTCAAGCATGTCTTTTTTTTTTGTAAAACGAATGACAAAAAAGATAATTGTATACTTGTCACTTGATTTGACCGATTACTTGATGGAATAATGCAGGGCAGGGGGTAAGATAAACAAAAAACTTTAAAAGGGGGCATAGTCACAAGGTAAGTTATGTCAAATGGCAAATGTCTATGTATTTTGTCACAGAAATTACGCCTTGAGATGTTATTTGGGGCAAGGTAAATATTACGACAGAAGAGTCCAATTAGTTGTATCCCTCTCAAGTTTGAGCTTCCAAATTACATATCTGATTACTTAAATAATTGCTGAAAAATTTGATTTCTGGCGGATCCTTAATTGGTCCGGGATTGGAGCCCACCCTTATATTCAGTGGTGGATCCAGAGTTTTAGATAAGGGGTGGGGGTAAAAAGAATTCTTGACAGCATAACCGGTGGTGGTCACGAAGGGAGTGTTTTTCATGATTTAACACACACAGTTTATCAACATTTTTTTCTAAGGAGGCCCGATCTCCCCTGGATCCGCCACTGATATTGGAAAGTTTTGTTAATTACATGCAAATCGTAGGACAATAAGCAAACATAGCTCTAGTCACTCCTTTTTATGGAACCTTTCTTGACCTTTTCGTCAACTCTCGATCCACCCTTGAAAACATATAACCCAGACCTTGACCTTGATTTCAAAACTTGAAAGTCTACTTTGCAAATACTTTAATTTCACTTGGTTGAAGAATATTTCCGTATCCTCTTGTGATGCGTAATTGGACAAATCTGCCATATAACCTGCATCTCATTACTACTTGCTGATTATCGTATCCTGGTCCCCGGAAGCGCCCACAGTACTGCATGGCATGTAGCTGTCGACCAACCGACACTTCAAGATGATGGAGCCGTTGTCCTTCAAAACATGAAAATAGTATGTATAGCTCATCGCTGTTTCAGACACATGTACAACCTTCAATTTGCTTATAAATGTATACACATTTCATTTCTTAAACATTCATTATCGATAGTAAAAGGCATAATTAACTGACTTTGAAGGTATGCACATTGAATATTTATTATGTCTTGAAAGCGACGCTCAATGGCTTTATGGCCAAGTTCAGCTGTCTTTTAATTTGTGTAAAATAAATAAATAGGCAAATCACAGTAACAAATAGCCAATCCATACTCGCGAGTTTTCCCTCTGGGTGACGATTGACTAAAGTTGGTTTGCAAGATCCACGGATTTTAAGCTTAGTTGAATCTGATAAAAGGGATTGTACATGTATTATCTACCTCGAAACATTTTTGTTGTTGTAATTTTTGACATGTCGCAGTTCTGTGATTCTCATTGTTTATTAAAATATACTTTACCATAGACGTTCCTGTTAAAAATATCAATTCTTCGTATGTCATAAGATTTTCCCAAGTCAATCCAAAGATATGGCCGTGACTCACGATTGGTATGGCAAAAAGTTCTTAAAAACCCATCGACACATGAATCACCAATAAATGGTCCACTGGTAGAACTCATAACAACTTTCTTGTTGTAAGCTAAATTATAGTTTTGAGCATCTCCGAATGTCTGTGCGTCTAGTTTCACTACATCAAAAGAAAGAAAAATTTTTTGACAAACGCCTACATATTTAAAACTGTTTGTTTGTTGTTTGTTGGGGTTTAATGTCCGAGCAGCAATATTTCAGCTATATTCAGACAATGAACATGAAATGGATGATAAAATGAACATGAAATGAAGGGAAAAAAAAAGGATTGGTCACAAGGATAATAGGGTCGACAAATTTTGTTTGCCACTAGAAAAAGGGGGGATGGGTAAGGTCGGGCAATTTAGCCTCCTGTGGCGGAGCGCAAAGATTCCTACCCCTATCGAATACCACAGCAGGGCATCTTTCCAAACACGGTGCACCACTATGGTTTGCGGTTAGGTTTTCCGTAATATAGCCTGACAACCCCAGCATGTAACACGCCAGGGGTACCCCATTCCACCACCTGGGGCACACATCCCAGTTGCTCTGTGGGCAGAACGCCTAGCCCCCGGCTAGGTTTCTGAGCACTATTTAGTCGCCTTTTACGACAAGCTTAGCGCTGCTGCAGGCCTATTCTTTTAACACCCGGACCTGCACGGGGTCATATTTAAAACTAATATGATTCAGAAACACGCAGAACATTAAAGCTGGTCCTGATCTTTATAAGAACTATTTATTACTAATTTTTATATAGCATAGTATACAATACACAAATACTGTACGAATCTTTGAACTATTATTCTAAAAACCCCGCATTGGACCGGCTGTCTACAGGGGCGGATTCAGGCGGGGCGTGGCGGGCGTGCGGCCCCCCCCCTAAAATTTGCAAAGCATGGGTTGTCAGGGGTAGATTTAGGCGGTTGAAACTTTAATTTCTCGCTAATTTTACCACAAAAGTTATTTACATTGCACCCACTCTAGAAGAATATTTCAAAAAATTAACCTCAAATTTTTTCCTCTCGCTCTGCTCGGCAAATTTTAATTGTGCCCCCTCCTAACCTTAAATCCTGGATCCGCCCCCTGGTCTATAGCTTCAAGTCAAATAAGGGGTTCTGTACAATATACATGAGAGCAACATTCTTCGTGTTAAATGCTAAATTGGATATATTAATCTTTTTAGCTTTTTTCTTAAAGGTAAGCGCATATACTTAACGCTAAATATTAAACTCGTGGTTTTCCATTGTACATTACAGAAGTGAAGGCGAAAACCACGTAGTATTGATAAATGATTTTTTTTTCATAATAAACCACATATATGTCCAAGGTCATAATGGCCCTAGGAAGACTTTAATGGTAAGAGACAACTCGGATGACTATTGCAGTATTCCAGGGGTTATCATTGCTGATCGGTGACATTCATGTATAACTGGTTATTAATGAGAAAAATCATATTTCTAACCAGTGCAGTGTTTATTAATAAGCCAATTTGTGATATGGATTTTTTTAAAACAATACATTTTTTAAATGTTTATTTCAAAATTAAAATAGCAATATTAATTTCAAGGCTATTTCGGCTTAATGTTAACTAGAAATTAAATAGAAAACCTGAATTTTTAAAGCGTATTATTGGACCGGTCAACTCTTTAATGGACTGGCACGAAAAACAATACCGAGTATGCTGGTATGCTGTTATGCAGTCAAATGTATCCACAATGTAATCCATGTAGTACATATAAAATGTATAATCAAAGCTGAACGAAGTATTCGCCCGTGTTACTTTTAGAGGAAATTTTCTATCAAACCACACCTGTGTTTTAGCCTTTATTTTTAGAAATATACAGAAAACAATTTCGCCTTATAGATTTACTGCGCATATCATTTCATAGAACAATGAAAAATGTTTTTCTCTGCACAAAACTGAACCAACAGATGAGTATTAAAGTATCAAGCTTGCAATACTTACCAAATAAGCCAAAGCACAAATAAAACCAGTAAATTAAACATCATTAAAAAAATGCGTCTACATTTTAGAAATATATTCGTCCAATTGTAGCACATGGTTCATATTTGCATGTAGATTCAATATCACTGAAAGTGTTGGATGACAGTGACAAGTAATGTGGCTCAATAAATAACGAAATGAATGATTTTTTTTTTTTTTTATTTTTTTTATTTTTTTTATTTCGTTTTATGAATTATACAGGAGTAAGACTTTGTATTGGTACATGGTACGGTAACGCAGGTGGCAAGGTGGTGGTCAGTATGCAAGCCGTGTTAAAATCGTGCTTTTTATTCAAACTTTGAATGTTAATTTTTGATTCTAAACAGTTTCTGTTCCAAAAGTATAAAATTTAGTCAATTTAGTACTTCCAGAACTATAATTGTACAATAACCCATAAACCACGGTGTATAAACAATTGATCATCTTTGTCCAACGAAGCCATACTCCTTATTGAAGCAGAATAGGAACATGTTCAGAAGTTAAAGTTCTAAGAATTAAAGCAGTCTCTCAGGCAAATTCCAAATCAGTTCCAGTTCCGTACTGAAATGGCAAATTTAGTACCAACATGAATAAACCAAATGCTTCGGAGTTGTCTCGGTGATTCTTATTTCAGTAACATTATATTTATACCCAATAACAGCGTTCCTGCCTAGTATACTTTTGTTTCGCCTCTACAAATCGACTACAAAACTGCGTGGATAATAATAAACGCACTTGTTAGATTGTAGCACTTATGTGTATTTGTATTGAATTTCGCAACAAACTTGAGTAACGCAAAGCTATAATGATTGATGAAATATTTTTCCAACCACAAGGCCTTAATTTATCTTCGTAAGTACCCTTGAAACCGTATGAGATATACTGTGAGAAAAATTTACAGATAATGTGTAAAGTTTAGTGCCGTTGTTTAATCAGTGATCATCTGAATAGCTACATGTATTATCACTGCTTCTTGTCTTTATTCAAAAGACAGTAAGGGCCAAGATTACATTGTGCAAATGTAAGTAACCTCCGTATGGTTTTGGGTCATGTAATAGCCCAACTAAATTGATATTGCTCAACTTTTGTAAATGACTTCTGTGGTTTAATTGTTCTCTTAATGAAAAAAAATCCTTGAAACACAAAATTACCTGATATGTTCAAAACAGATATCAAGTACAGGTAATACATGAAAGAAATTGATCAATATGGACCTGATTTTCCGTGTGAATATCTAGTAAGATAATCAATCTATAGCACCAAAACAAAGGCGTATTTACAGCAGGCAATGAACCTTTTTAATGTAGTTTATTGCAGCATAAAAAGCATATAATTGCATCATAAAAATGCATTCATTTCTGTCTCTGTTCTATTCATCCGTTTCTCAGGAATCTACACGGTGATTGTTTTTTATAGATTTCCTACCAAGTATGACGAATATGCATCATGCTCTTGGTTTAAAGCTAGTTGAAGCAACAGGTGCTCTAAATAATCGTCTTAAAGAGTAAATTTGTGCCGCCGATGTAAATACAATAATGCAAATCTGAGACATTGACCACCACATGACATATTTGTTATTTCCCGTCACGAGGTACCAGTCTTTGATCACGTGCATTCTTGACTGGGCCTGGTGCTGTTTGACAGCCTCTATTGAATTTTGTACTGAGGTAACTGTACTCTGAAAAGATAAAAAAAAGTGGTTGTAAGTCGATGATATAAAACACGAGAATGTAAGATGTAAACTAAAGAACAAATAAAAAAAAGAAAAAGTAATTGTTTCGGAAGTTTTTAACAACTTTGTTGCGAAATTTAGTTAATATTGTGCAAAACTTGAGAAAAAAATTTAGCAATGATAGCTTGCAACCCCCTTTATGGATTTCTAGACGAGAATTCTGCTTCCCACAAACACAAATATAATACACCCCTTTTATAAGTTCCTGGATCCGCCCCTGTTAAATCATAGTTCCCTGGCATTTACTTCAATATTTTTTATTGTACTTGTAATAGTGAAATCAGTGACGCTGTACTATGAAGTATGTTCTTATTTTCGAGTCTTATGAAATGTTCATTCTCCATTTTGCGAATATAAAAACCCGGTTACACCATATCAAAAGGCATAGATTAATTATTTTGTGCGCTATCTTCTGTCATGCTCAAACCACCCTTTTATTTGGATAGCTAAAATTTATATGAAGAAATGCCCTATTTTAATTTTAGAAGATTTAACTGCCGATCGTAACCTTATGTAAGAAATGTGAATATAGTAAGCGACCATGAAAAGACATTTGTGACTAACCATTATACATGTGCATGCGTGTTACTGTTCTTTCTAATGACTCTGTCTCTCTTTCATTCACAATATCTATGAAAACTTACTGTAAAATTTGTTACAGCTGAACTCATACTTTCTATTTCCTTGAGGTATCTGTCCCAGTCCTCCATCACATATGTCCCCATATAAAAATATACAAGCTTAGATCCGTATCGACTTGCGCCATTGTCTATACATATAGCATAAACACCTGTAGCATATGGAAATCAAAATTAAACATTATCACATAAAATTTTATTTATTTTTTTTTGTTCCTTTGTACTTATAATTTTTGTTATTTTATGTTCTTTGTAGTGTGTGTTTGTTTTCCCTGTCTGGTATTTGTCCCTGGATTGCGTTCTTTCGATTTCCGATACAATCTTGGTTCCCTGGATTGCTTCCTACATAGTCAAAGGAACTTTGTATATTTATTATGGGAACGGTATTGCGGTGAGATTTATGAAAATTAGCGCCTTTAATTTCGAAGTAGCAGGTATCGGAAAATTCAAAGAAAACGGTTCCAAAAGAGCTATTGATGCTCAATTTATCTCCAAAATTTTTGAAATTAGAACAAAAGAAGAGGGTTCGTACATACGAAACCTCTTGGATCCGCCACGACCAGGTTTATGATTTCCAATGATCCATGATCCGAACATCCTTTTGTCAATCTAATAAAATAGTTTTTGTGTGTTTGTGTTTTTGTTAAGGAAATCTGACACAAGTTGCACGGACAGATTATTGTGTCATATAACCGAAGACTGCAGTCATATACATGTATACATGTACTAATAGCAAAGGGATCGGAACGGCAATTCAGAATGCATATGTATGATCATGTACTAGTACATGTATACATGTATCATATTGAATATAGAGTGTTACATGTACAGTCATGTAAGAACGTTGTACCTGTTCTATCAAAAACATATTGAACTATCCATGAAATAAAGAAGTGTTTTTCGCATGTTCAAAGATAGTAAATACATCATTTCATGTACTTAATAAAATAAATCAGAATTAACCCGTGAATTTCACAAGTTTCTAGAAAACTTCTTAGTGGTATTAGACAGGACTGGGGTCTTAAAAAGGCGTGCCGGGCGTGCGCCCCCTCTAGTTAAGTTCTATAAGTATGAAATCTTGATTTACACAAATTCTGTGCGGCCTTTTTTTCTATTTACGCCTCCCGTTATCGGAAATTTTAGATTTGCCCTACATGTCCTATTTTAATCTAACCAATCTGAGACAGATTGTTTTTATATTTTGAAACTACATGTAACCCTGGTTATAAACATAATATTTTAGTACAAATGTACTCGCGGGTAAGACAAGGCCCACCCATTTGTAATGAAAAACTATTTACCTTCTATAGAAATGTCTTTGTCAATCATACCATCCGGCTGACCATACTTTGAGTCTAACATGTCCCTGAATGGGTCCAATACAAAGACATCGATCATCCTGTCAGCACCACCGCCTTTCAAAACCTACAATATATCTCTCAGCTGTACTTTCGTTAAATGTGATTTTATTGATATGGAAGTAATTTCGCTACCATAACCACTTAAAACTTCTTGTACTTTGGGCCAGTAGCATTTGATTAGATATAACGTACCATTTCTACATTTTAAAGAGTTTACACTCCCAAGCCTTGGTGCGCAGTCCTTGAATGAATGTTGGTCCATCGGGTTCAAGTATACACCTCTGATATCGACTAAATAAGTTTATTTTAGTATATACTAAGTAACTGCATTTAAATTAACTTGGTTTCGGTATAACGCAAAATTATCCTACAGACCACAGTCACCGAAGAAGTTCTTTTGTGGACAATAAAATCAAATCCACGTTCGTTTCTAATCTCCAAAAAAGAAATCATTGTATCTTTTACGTCAATGAAACGCATGAATGAAGACGCTACACTAAATCCGTTTATATTGGTTCTTTTCTCCATAAACCCACACTGCTGACATACCTGTCGAAATATTCAGACATATTTCAACCCCAACATCGCTGAGGTTTAACGTCATAAGGGAGATAATACAGGATGAACCTTAGCGTAATGTAGAATATGTGCATATTCCACATATTTTATACTTTGTAAACTTTTTATAAAGACTTACATTTAAAGACGCTATTAATGCAGAAATTTGACACTGACCTGATACGAAATATGCAGCCTGGCACCTTGCTTAACTCTTTGGTAAAAACATTGCTCGTGACCGGCGTGTACTTCAACCTTAAATTCATACGTAACACCGGGTAGACCATCAAAGTCAAAATCATCATTGCGTGTGTCTAAAACCTGCTCTGTTACGAGGAATCCGAGTTGACAAAACAGACAGATAACGTAAATAAAAGTTGAAGCCATTTTGAACACGTTATCATAGTTGGAATATAGTAGAGGTTAACGTGATTAAAATCGATATACATGTATGACATTTGGTGAATTTCTCACCGTAAATTACAGTAATGCACAAATTATCATACAACGATTGACTTTATTATTGATAATAAGTGCTAGATTTTTCGCGGTCTTTACCATATATCGGTTACTTTTTGAAAACTGTATAAATGGAAATGGGAATATATTAACAGACATATGATCCGCACACAGGTATATTCTAGCATTATCAGGCGATGTATGATTTATAGGGCAAGCCCGCAAACCGAGCCCGATATATCTAGTATGAGAAACCATTGGTACATTAAATAAATAATTAATAGAGAAAATCAGAAAACGGCCACAACTTAACATTATGTTACATTACTTGACATTACCATTGTTTTCTTATGTCTAAATATAATTTCAATTAATTTGATTTATGTTGCTTTATAGAATCCAGTAATAAAATAATCATTCTAGCACGCTGGATGTGTTAAAATTATTTCCCCTTTCTAAGCTTGTCTGGTTGTGTTATGCGCATAGATGACTAGTGAATCATGCATACTACATTTTTTTTTGTATCAAAAACTTTTAATTTCGATATTGATATAAATAATTAATTGAAAGTTGATATATTAATTTTGAATTTTCCATTCAAAAAATCTAGTTTTTTGCAAAATACACACATAGTAAATAAAGTAAACTATTTAATAAACAATGCATTGTCTTTCCATTCGACAATGCGAAATCTCCACTCTATACACATGTTTCAAAAACAGAGTTTAAAGCATAATTTAAAGTTAATTGTCCCTAGGATCATTAAAAAATAATCGGAACACAAATTGTGCTATACAGTTTAACAATTAAACACCCTCCTTCTGATTTTCGTAAAGGCATATGGGACGAAACAAGTTCAAAAATACTAAAGTTATAACAAACCGGAAACTGTCTTATGTATTACGTACGACAAGAATTGGAAACTAAAGCTTAACCACACAATCCCTTTTTGAACTAGGTTTTTGAAAATTATGACAAGTGTGAAGGAAAACGACCACATATTTTTGAGAAGGAAAACTTTATTTTCAATTACAATAGGCATTGTGGAATATATACAGTGTATGGGTAACAACAAAATGAGTCTTAAAATACAATTTACAAGACTTTTGACTTGTTATTGAAACAGTTTGAGGTTAACCTTTAATTTTCAATTCAAATTTTATAACAATTCGAATGAAAGAATGGTAGTAGTATATACGCACGTTTGAACTATCATTTGTGGGGTATTATGGGAATAATCCCAAAATGCGCATGCGCATAACGTTACATCCGCCAGCTTCAGACGGGCGGTGAACGAGGAATGGACAGGAACCTTCGGTGATAAATTGTATACTTACTGAATAATCTTAATCCATTTTTTTTTCTTATAATAATTCTAGAGTACTTTTCCCAGGAATTACAGACCCGTGTGAAATCCGCTACAGGTACAAATACTTTATGTACATGTAGTACGTACAAGACATTAATGTTTGAATTATTTCTCAATAATATTAGCTATATAGGTTGGTGAATATAATTTGCCCAAAGATGCAACCGGTATGTTAGGAATTATCTGAGGCGTTACTTAACAATCTTAAAAAGCAATTAACAACAAATAACGATACAACAAAAAATAAGTGTTATATATACCACGCTTGGACGCGTTTTTCAACAAACGGTCGGCATTCCAATGGGAACAAATTGTGCTCCTCTACTTGCTGACCTATTCTTTCTCTCTTATGAGGCTGACTTTATAGCTGATCTGATCCGAAAGAAAAATATTGTTTAGCTAGAGCCTTCAATCTGAATTTCCGCTATACAGATGACGTATTATCTTTTAACAATTCTAATTTCGGGGATTTGATACATCGCATCTACCCCAAAGAACTTAAGATAAAGGATAATACAGACACATGAAATCAGCCTCATATCTTGACCTACATTAGGAAATCGACAGTAAAGGAAAACTATTTACCAAGCTTTAACACAAATATGATGACTTTTCATTCAAAATTGTCAACTTCCCTCTCATCTGTGGCAACATCCCTTCAGCACCTGCCTATTGAGTGTTCATATCACAACTCATACGTTATGCCAGAGGTTGCCGAAACTACGCAGACGTTTTGTATCGCCCTAGAATTCTATCAAATATGCTTCTGGAACAGGGTTATATTGCTACAAGATTGAAATCATTACTACAAAAGTTTTATGGTCGTCATAATGTATTCGTGAATCGTTACAGTGTATCCATCTGCGCTCCGAAAATTGATTTGTTCTACGTGTCATAGTTTTCCTTTCCTCTTTTGACTAACCCGGACTTGACTTTTTATGAGCAACTCGGCGTGTGTTTCTAGAAAAGCAGAGGAAGCCTACCCTATAGGTGCACTTGGTCCATGCTCTTAGTTTTTAGTGGAGCTCGAGTTGCTCATTTGCTTTTGTTATTTTGTATGTATGATTTTAGTTACTTTATGTTCTTTGTTGTGTATGTCTGTTTTCCATGTCTGGTCTTTGTCCCTGGATTACATTCTTTTGATTAACTATAAGTTTGGTTCCCTTGATTATTTTTTTAAACACCAAAGGAAATTTTAGAAAATAAGAAATGTCAGTCTTATTTAGGGTGTTTTGAGAAAACGAATGATAAAAAATATACTAAAAAAATCGATTATATTTATGAACTTGTGTTGTAATACCATGTTTTTCCAAGGTTCTTATTATTGGTGTCTGTACTAATATATAATTCGTTTCTATAGCTTTAATTGACCGTAGTTTGTACTACTTGTTGTGTATATTTTTTTTATGTCTGGACGCACATCTTTTGTTTTTAATACCTTTTATTGTTCGGTGTCTGGACGTAGATTTCGTTTTTCACGTATAGGTGTTCGGTGTCTGTACTATTATCTCCTGTGTTTTCGTGGCCTTAATTGTTTGGTGTCTGCACTATTTTCTTATCTGTTGCATAGCTTTGACTGTTTGGTGCCTGTATTAACTTCTCATTTGTTTCAATAATTAAAATAATTCAATGCCGTTACTAATTTTTAAAGAAGTTGTAAAAATGATTTTGCTGACATAAACGTATTAACAAAATACTTAACTTCATATCCCAACATGTCTTACTTTTGCTGTTATCACGGGCAAAGGATGAGGGCCATAAGGCCGTATTCTGCCTACTAAAATAATTGTGGGAAAATTATCATTGATTCGAAAGAAAACTCAATACTAATGTAATTTATATTGTAAATTTTCAATTTTATGCATTAAGTTTGCAATTTAAAAAGTAAAATTTGAGAAAAGAAGGCACTAAAATCCTCTTGAAGGTCATTCAGGAAAGACAATAGCATTTATTCACTCATTTGCGATATACTGAATAGTGAGATCCAGCGTTAACAAAAAAAAAGCATTGAAACTGAAAGCGTGCATTTATTCATTCATTCTCCAGGAAGAAGGATTTTTTTGGTTAATGCTAGATCTATGTCCATTCAGTAGAAATCACGCTTAACATCGCTTCAAAAATGACTCAGTCCAACCTTACCTGTGCATGTATCATGTTAGCTAGCTATTTATCACATTATTAAACACCTGACCACCCGTCTATTTACACTGTAGCAAGTGGAGTAGATTTATTAATTAAAGAGTTTTAATGCCAAAAAATGATCATTTTCTTGTAAAATAAAGTCTGAAATTATCTATTCTTCGATCAGATGTCGATTTTGATATATAGTTACTGCCGTGAACATGCATGTACATTGTACGTGAATGCACTAACTTAAAACCGCGTCACTGTCTCGAATCCATTGTTGGTTTTAGTATCTGTAGAAGTCCCCTTAGTTTTTTACTTTGTGATTTATTTTTACGTTGACTGTAGAACAAAAATGAGAGACTTCAAATAAGTTCGTATAAACATTTGACTTTAAAGGGGGCTATGATCATATTTAGAATAAAAGGACAAAATTGAAATTTTCTTTCAAGAAATGAAAAGGCAGAACAGCAGGGTTTTTTATTGTCTTAATTGTCGGAAAATCAAAAGCCATTTTCTTTGTTTGCCTGGTAAAAAATCAAGGCTCTGGGTATTTTTCTAGTGAAATGATTAAGACCATTCCTAGTATATATCTAACAATGTTTATTCAAGACTGCCATCTTTATCCGGAAACAAATAAGTGTAATGCATGTAAATACAAATAATAAATGTTTTATTTAAGTAGTACTCCGGCTAAGAATCATGCAAAAGGTGATTGATTGGTGAAAAGCCTACATATTTTTATTTTTGATATTTCAAAAAAAATTTGAAAATTAAGGGAGATAACTGTAAATGACACTCAAATACAATAGAATCTACTGGATTTTCAATGTTGATTATCTCATAAGAGCAGGCAGATTCGAATAAATACACATTTCATAATATAGACCCATAAATCAACTTAATATCAAAAATAAAAATATGTAGCCTTTTTTTTTAGGTATATCACATTTTACAGATTTTGCATGATTCTTACAAAGACTACTACTTAAGTCCTTACCAAAAAAACTTAGTGGAGTAGCTTGCACATTGCTGTCTTTTTTTTTTCTAAAAGAATAACTTGGGAATTGGTGCAATATACAACTGTTATTTTTATCCTAAATTGAAGTGAGTCACTTCTGAGCTTCATGACTTACCTTTTTCTCCCCATCATTGTAACTAATGAATACTGAAAATTCCGGAAAAGGTAAGTTTTAAGCTCCCATCGGGAGACAGACAGAACTGTGGGAGATTACGAAATGTATGATAAATATCGGGAGGCTCGCTCCAGTCGACAGCGGAAGCGTTAACACTTATATAGATGCTTTTATTTCAAACTTTCCCACCTTAGTTTACTACTATTCGTAGTAATAATTTCTAATGAACAAGTGTCATTTGTTATTTTTCTGGTTTACATATTTTAAAACTTTTCAAATACTGTTGAAATTGTTGATTTCTGCTAAAAATTATTATTAGTTTATCAACAATGATTTGTACATATACGTGCTGATCATGTTTTACCTATTGTACCCAGAAAACATTAAATACAGCAGGGATCTGTCTGTCTGTCTGTCTGTATTTAAAAACAAGAAGATTATTGTCTCATCTGTGGATTCCATTTTCAGATGAAAATACTCTTGGTGATACTGAATTTTATTTAAGTGTGTTTTTAATTTTGTCAATACCTGTTGAAAAGCCCTATTTTACGGAACGGGAGACCAAAATGATTTGTTGCTTAAAGTTTTTCATGCGTAAAAGTAAATGTACAAATGCCAACATTCTTTAAAGGAATAAGTACGTGACTTTACCAATGCGTTACCAAATTCCAACGATTTTTCACATTTACGTCGGGCTGTTGAAAGTAAACTTTATATTTTAATTCATCCTCAATTTGAGGCTTCAATGCTTAATTTTGCGCAGCTATTTACGCTACACAAAACATTTCTTTGTCTAATCCAAAATAAAAAAAAAACATGTAATATTAACATATGGTCATGAAAATCATATCACCTTTAAAAAGTTGTGTTTTTGATAACCTGATCATCTAACATAAAATGTACCAATTAAAAACCACAACAGATCCACACTAAAGAGAAAAGAAAAAAATATGGCATTTTATATCCATCCCTGACCAGGTCTCGTCACTTAAACGTAGTATATAAGTCTAACGAATAGAGTAAAACATTACACTAAGGTTTTTTTACGAACGAAAATAAATTTAATTTTTAGATTTCTGCTTGAATTTAGAGATGAAAACATTTGTTTAAATATTAAAAATCCATGAAAAAAAACACAGAAGAAATAATTTTATGTTCTAATATCTTTCACTCAAAAAGAGCCAAGTACTTGCCTAGTTGTATTTGATTGTGAAACATAGCAAACACATAAAGATCTTTTATCAAATCCAAAGTGATTTTTGTTTATAATTTACCACTGCAATTCACTGCATGTGTTAGATATATACTTTATACACTTCATGAAGGATTTATGAACTAAGATAGCCAAGCTACCATAACTTTGTTCCTGTTTATGATACTTCACCCTATTAATATGGTTTACGATATAGTTATCAAATCTAAAATATGTATTATCCCACTTTGTCTCAGCAAAACAAATTATATCACACTTATTTACAGACATTGTAAGCATATAATCTTGAACTTTAATCACACAATTTTGATTTGAGTCTATTTTCATTCCACTAAGAAATATTTACAGACTTTTTAAAAGTCATTTTCTATATAAAGTAGGCACAAGTTGCGCTTCACTTAGATCGATGTAGCTTATCTTTTTGTCCCATGGTCACATTTAATACATACTTATGTTTTATAGTCCTTCATATTGCAATTTCCGTGTATATATCTCATTGTGTAAAATGATAATTGAGATAAGATTCCCATACCTTCCCGGGCCATTTCATCGTATACGAAACTCGTCACATGTATTGCACAGCACATTGGTCTAAAATGTCTTTAATTTTCAAACAATATGTTTCCATTACAAATGAAAACTTAATTATTTTTCTCATAAAAATACCAGGTTTGTATACAAATGTATCGCAAATGTGTCTGCACATTCCTGCTAATTCCATTCCAAATTTTCCACTTCAACATTCACTATTTCAACAAGCACATATCGATCCCGATACACTAACATTGGAACCTTAATTCCCAATTGCCATTTCTGAGTACCAACATAGAATTCCAGAAACCTATATTCTTTAAGGGTGTCTTGAACGTACAGTCGTTTAGATCCTTAATCTTCTCATATTTCAGAGTTGGGCCTACGTTGTACTTCAAATTCTAGTTAGAAAAATGCAACCATATATTTTTTTTTCAAACTATCAAACACAACCTTTCTATTATTAATTAACTCTGTAACATTGTCTTGAATAGAGTCTAAACTGCGCTTACAATAAATCGTTAACCCGGCCAAAAAAAAGAAAAACAAAAAAAAAAGAACAAAAACAATACCAAATTGTTCAGTATTGGCCGGATTCCAATCCGCGTCGCTAGGAAATTCTTAAGTTGACTATAGAGGTTATAAAAGTATTCATAAAAAACTTACTCTCATGACAACCAAAAGTAAATGGTAAGTCACATTAAGGTCATCTTGAAGAGTGTACACTATGTTTTTTTTCTCCTAATGACTAAGGAAGTTTATAAATGATGCCGTATAAATATCATAGTCCTACATTTAGATGTTGATTGACAAAGGTTTAGAATTACACACTAATTCTAAATGTACAAAAATAATTGAGTTACAGAAAACACGAAAACATTACCAAAATTTGAAAATCTTTCTGACATTTACATATCAAATAAAAAAAACAACAATATAATAAAAGAGCTGAAATACATTTTATCTTCAATAGCATAAAAGGAAAAAAAATCCATTATAACAAGTCAAATGAGCACAAGAAAATTATATATTTCATTCACTTTTAGTAAAAGGAAGAAAACAGGAGAAAAACAAGTTGCTAATGAGCTTGATCCAAATACATAGATCTGCCTATTTTTCTCAGATTCAATTTACATGTAGTAGTATGCAAATTATTTAATTTCTTCTAATAAATGTATCATTACGTAGTGATTATCATATTGTCTTATCATTAGTTATAGTAACCCTGCTTGTCATACTGGCCTTAGGTATTGACTAAAGGACACCGTGGGTAGTAATTAGCATTTTTTCTTATGTACATAGCGGACATCTTGATATTGCAGGAAGGTATGGGCAATTTCCATTTTTGAAAACTCCACAACAATTTATAAGATGAAGACCAATAGTATAAACCCCGTTCCTTGATAATTTATTATGTCACCATGTATCATATGGTTGTATGGTATTGTCATTTGAACATTAACTTAATATATTTTTACTCGGCGTCACATAAATAAGATACTGTTAAAATTTGAATAAAATATTTTCTACGACTTTATTGACACCTACCGTCGTTTGAATTGCCGTAAATGACTTGCTCATTTTTTCGCCAAACGGCTTCTCCCTAAATATTGAATCGTTAAATTCCGGTGAAATTTAAATTCTCGGTCCCAATATTTACATTGTTAAAAGTCGGCCATGTTTACAGTGATCGGGATGCTAGATGTTGTTTACGTTAAAATGGTTTGTCCAAAAACCGAAGAACCCAGAATACATTTCGGCGCTAATTCGGATATCTCAGATTTATTCTACGCGAACATCGTACAACACCGAGAAGTTGATCAAGCAGACAATTGTCACCGGAGTTCGACGGGAACTTACAAACTTCGTTTGTAAACAAATCGTCCCGTAGAAACCAACATGGCGGATATTAATATAGGATTTTCCCGTAAGGATTTGTTACGCACGATTTCAGCCGATAAACGACTCGTTGGAACTATCACGTCATGCATATATGCGAACTATCTTCAGATTAAATAAAAAAGAGACAACTCTAGCGGTAAGGCCCGACATTTTAAAAAAAATAGAGCTTCAAATCGAAATGTGCTGTATGTGACGTCGAGTATAAGTAAAATATGTAAGCATGAAGTAGTTAAGGAATGGAGATTTCAATCATGTTCGTCATTTTTATAGTTGTTGTAACGTCATCTCTTTATTCATTCATCCCCATACAGAGGAAAAAGCATACACAAATATAATTTTAAAAAGTGTATATCCCATACTAATTTCATCTGAAAAATAAAAAAAAACCACTTATTCCAAAGCTTTCCATGAAGAAAAAAAATGTTGTCCTATACCCATTTGTACCGGTCTCATCTCAGTTTTGCTTGGTCCCTGATTGTTCCACGTTTACATTTGTACTTTATTGTATGTACTTAAAAATTCCTTTCACTTTTTTCTGTAATTAAACTATTCAACGTTCATATCTGATACACGTAGATGTGTATTTTACACATTTTGGTGCATTGCCTAAGATTGGAAATAAAATTTAGAAATTGTTTTTTTTTGTATTTGTAACTGCGGACTACAATAAAAAAAAACGTAGAACTGATATGAATGATAAAATGTCTTCCATATCTTAAAATAAAAGGTTAAATATTAATTATTCGTAATCATTTGACAAAAAGGAATAAAAATGAAATTATGTCAATGTTCCAACACCATTGAAATGTAAATTGCGTTTTAGTATTTTTTTTTTATCACAAGAAAAACAGTCTGGTGACACCTGATTTTCTTTGGAAATGTGGAAGATTGTCATTTCACGACAACATTGATGAAGAATTTCAAATGTATTGAGACATTTATCCTAGTAACTTTTGTTGAAACCCAGACAAGTATCCAAAGAATCCTTGGATGGGCTTTACCAAGAGTAGATTCAGAAAGCTCAGTTTGGGATTACTGCGATATCTCTCCCGGTAACGATAGAGGAGTACTGGGGTATTAAGTGTGATTAATATCTTTATAAAGATTAACATAACAAATAACACTATTGTATACGATCAGCAATATATATATATATATTTGTTTTTGTCATTACACAATTATATATTAACTATATGACCATCATTTATGTGTGGCTACCCCCAAATTCATAAAGCGGGAGATCTCTCACTCAAAATTTCCTCAAAGCTGTAAATTAATCGAGTTTTTGTTTTTGCGATATGTTTCAACATAAATTGAAGTAATTTATAATAAAGTGAAGCTGACATCGAATAAAACAAAAGTAATCTGTGACATGGACACGGAAGCGGGAGAATGCTGAACTTGTTTTTATGAAAACTTAGAAGGATCTCGCCGAAAGCGGGACAGATAACACATATGGACTATACACATTAAATATAGACATAGATAAAATGTTGCTATTACAAAAAGTATTACAAGAAATAAGAAATAGTTGAATTAGTGATGCATATCTTTATGAATACATCAATTTGCATGTGCCGAAACAATCGTCTTGCTAATGTTTATACAAAAACCCTGAAAATGGTGCATTGAATATATACTCCGGAATCATACCATACACTTCCTTTCGTTTTCGGATCGAAAGAGGTTTTTGTCAGGAGTATAGAAGGGCAAGCTCCGAATAGCGTCTGACGTTCAAAATGTACTCTAGAAGCTGCAACCAGCCCTCTCAGAAAATGCAAGAATCTTGCATCTCTTTTTAAAACACTTTCTCATGAATCATTATGGTGTATCCATATGTACCATAAGATATGGTTTGTTTACAGTGTCTTAGCTTTCCTTTTCTCTTTTGTCTATCACTGATGTAACATATCATGAACAACTTGGAAGTTGTTTCTAGGCACGCAGAAGACGCTTACCCTACCGGTGCACCTGATCCGTGTTCCTTGTTTCTTTGCACGTCAATTTAAATGGGGTCGTCCATCTATGTTTTTTTTATCACTATTTTCTTTGACTTGTCTTTAAATATAGCGAGAATAGGCAAAGTGAATTTGTCAAAGAGACAACAACCTTACAAGGATGAAAATGTCAGTCCAAGGCCACCCACTGGTCTTCAATGAACAAAGTAGAAATCCCACCACCACAGGGCAGACTGCAGCTGTCCCAAAAACAAAATTATTCACAGGTACAGCGAAAAAGTTGTCCCTATTTACTCAAGTTATATATAAAAAATAAACTTGAATAGGAAACGAATCGTTCATATGATAAGAAATATCGTTAATGTTTAATACTATACTCGACGTCACATACAACACATTTTCGAATTGAAGCTGTACTTTTTAAACCGTCGGGAATTACCGCTACAGTTGTCTCTCTTTTATTTAATCTGAAGATAGTTCGCATGTATGCATGACGTGTTAGTACCAACGAGTCGCTTATTAGCTTAAATCATGCGTAACAAATCCTTACGGGAAAATCCCATACTAATATCCGCCATGTTGGTTTCTATGGGACGATTTGTTTACAACGAAGTTCGTAAGTTCCCGTTGAACTCCGGTGACAATCGTCTGCTTGATCAACTTCTCGGTATTGTACGTTTTTCGCGTAAAATAAATCCGAGATATCCGAAATAATGCCGAAATATATTCTGGGTTCTTCGGTTTTTGGATAAACCATTTAAACGTAAACAACATCTCCTAGCAACCCGATCACTGTAAACATGGCCAACTTTTTACAATGTAAATATTGGCACCGAGAATTAAAATCTGATCGGAATTTAATGATTCAATGTTTAGGGAGAAGCCGTTTGGCTAAACGAATGAGCAAGTCATTTAAGACAATTTAAACGACGGTAGGTGTCAATAAAGTCGTAGAAAATATTTTTATTCAAATTTTAACGGTATATTATTTATGTGACGCCGAGTATAGTTCACTATCGAAATTTATAAAAGAAAACGACTTGAATTACCTGATAAAATCTTGAGGTAAAACAATATTTGTATATAATTTTGTTTGAATTTTAAGTTAAATTATAAAATTCTAATGTTGCAGATAAAATGTTACTTCTTGATACACCTGTACAGTATACCGAGATGGCAATATTTACATGAGTAGTATTTTTTTTTTTAATTTCATCTCAACAAAGTGTTTGATGGAAAGATGAAGAAAGTAACTCTTCAAAGTATTTTTCTCCTTTTTTCTAACGAATGCTGACGTGTTGAACCCGTTCTATTAACTTGCTAACAACGAGCACTAAACAAATACAATGACTGGAAACTAATAGATCAGGTGGACAAAGCACACCAATGCAATGACGCATTTTTTTCTGAATTCTGTAAAGAACAAATTATTTAATACATCTGACTTTCGATGGTACTGGTTGTCCTAGTTCATTAATTTTCTTCTTCAATTCCTTGATCTTTTTAGCTGACTTTCTTATATCTAACACTATTTCAGGATCGGAAATGTCTGGTACTTTTTTCTTTAAATCCTTACTTCTTAATTGTTTGCTTGCTTATTAATATTGTAGTAGATCTAACCAGAAAAGGCTCATTAATACCCTTACAAGATGGCAGTCATTCACAAAAAATATTGATCTATATCAAAGGTCAGAAAAAAAGCGCAGATCTGACAATTTTAGAAAGTGGTTTCATTAAAAAGTAAAATTCATGAATTCTGTACTGATTCTGCCTACACCCTAAAAAGTAAAAGGGACCAAATTTTGAAACGAACGGATTGTTTGAACCTCTGGACCACATAGATCGGCCATTGAACAGTAATAACAATTGAAAGGGAATTGGAAACGTTTGTTTCTTGCTTTTTAATTTTTTAGTGTTATCACTGTTCTAATTCTACAACATTCTACAAAAAATAAACAGATATGATATATCAGTTACAAAAATTATTAAGAGAAAAAGAAGTCCTTATGGACTTTTAAATCAATATTGTGTCACCTTGCAAGTTTACAGCTAGGGCAGGTAATAAGATCTTTAAGCCTTATTTTCCTCCATCTTTCTTTCTTTTCTTGCAGTGAACGTACATACTCGTGCATACTCTGGCATAGATATGAATTTCGTCAAGACAAATATAGCACTGTTTTCCGGCGTCTTTATGCTCATTGACATAAACATACCAATATCATAGAAAAAAAAATGGGAAAAATTATGGAATTTGATGAGTGCAAATACATGGACATTTTGTCTGATTGTTCACCAGATAAATTGCAAAAGTAATATGTTTTTTTATTCATTTTTTTCTACAATTTTGCACTGTGAAAATAAAATTGTTCCCATTTGATATATGGATAATTATGAGTTTTGATGTGTTGCCTCCTTTTTTGTTTCTGTTTTAAATGTTTTTCAATCGCTAATATTGTTTGTAACCTCTTGCACTCATGATTTTAGTTCTTAACATTCGCATAAGATTTGTAAAATTATATATTACTACTCCAACATTACACTGCAGATCAGTGTCGTGATAACCGTCATAGCTTCGTAGTTCTAGCTTCATACGAGATCAACATGTACCTCTAAATTATATGTATGAGTACGGAAATTTACATTAAAAGATAAAATGATCGGTTAGCATTGAACATTATCCAGGATCCGACTCAGACACAGGGGCTCGTGGCAGTTGACTATATATGTTATATACATTATCAGGGTCCCGATATTTATATTTAATCATTGCCAGTTGTTTAATCTGGTTCCTGGTAATCAGTTAATTTGATTGAAAACATTCGGGTAATCACAGTTACGAAAAAGTTATATAAAGGAAAGCAAGATTCTAGTGGAAGTCACCCGAGTTTAAATCATATCCATACGTGCAATTTCGTATGTTGAAAGTAAGCCGAAATCAGCGGAATAGAATATTTGACGATTAACGACTTTGAAGACTTCAGTCTTAGACTTTGTATTTGGTTTTGTCATGTTTTTTTTCTTAGTTTTGTTTCTTTTTAATATGCGTCGAGTACCTCATATGAAATGTTCTGCATATACAGGTAAAGTTTCAAGGTGTTTACAAGTTACGCTATAAACGATTTAGTGTGTTTATCTACACAAATCTATCCTTAATCTTTACTGCTGGTATATTTTACTTTCTCATTTTGAAATTCATGATTTGCCTTCTGCGTAGATTTTTCTATTAGGAAACACCAACCAATTAGATCTGTTCACGTTTATTCGCACGTTAACTTTGTTTTATTTCTGTTTACAGAAAGATTCAACGGGAGTTGGAATAGTACACTACTGTTTATTCTTTATTTTATATCATGCTTTGAGTCCTGCTATAAGAAGACATTATATTCCTGTACACGTAAAAAGGATGACTCAGAATAACCTACCAACCAAGTTAAAGAGAAATCTTAATCGTCATTTGTTTTAATGTCTAATATGAATTGAATATTACATATTAAAATCTGTATCACAGGCAGTACCAACATAAGACTCTTATGCCACCCTAGCACCCTCGGTCTGCGGGATGATATAGTTCGAGGCTTGATACAGCATATGATACAGATTTTGACATGTCATGTTCGTTGTATCATATATCTTATCTATACTTCAAGTATGGTCTGTGAAGTAGTGCCATATAAGGTACGCAATACAGGTAAAGGATGTGATATAGGGAATGCGATATAGTTGTTATATAGGGTATGCGATATAGAGTAGACGATTTATGATTAACAAACACTGATAATATATGTACAAAGTTATATTTTAATCTGAATATATGATATAAATAGATAGCACGTGTTCGAAATGAAAGGTTATAACAAAATTACCGAACTGATAGAATCTACACAATGGTAAAAAGGAATAATCATAAGGGAAGTCCACATAAGAAAGGGTTATATTAGGGTAAAAACCGGTAAGTTGAAACTACTGCCATAGTCCTGACTAAGTATAAACATTTCCGAAATGACTTCTATTTAAATATTTGACTGATATCTTTGGATGAAACTCAAGTTTCTATATTTATTATTCAAGAATTTTTTTTCTTTTTGACCAGATTTTGCGAAAATAACATGGTCAAAAATTTATATCAATCCTTATCATTTAATATCTAATCTATTGCCCCGTGCAGGTCCGGGTGTTAAAAGAATAGGCCTGCAGCAGCGCTAAGCTTGTCGTAAAAGGCGACTAAATAGTTCTCAGAAACCTAGCCGGGGGCTAGGCGCTCTGCCCACAGAGCTTCTGGGATGTGTGCCCCAGGTGGTGGAATGGGGTACCCCTGGCGTGTTACATGCTGGGGTTGTCAGGCTATAATACGGAAAACCTGACCGCAAACCATAGTGGTGCACCGTGTTGGGAAAGATGCCACGTTCCTCGCACGTTAAAGAACCCTGCTGTGGTATTCGATTGGAGTAGGAACCTTTGCGCTCCGCCACAGGAGGCTAAATCGCCCGACGTTACCCATCCCCCCTTTTTCCAGTGGCAATCAAAATTTGTCGACCCTACTGTCCTTGTGTCCCATCCCGTTTTTCATTTCATCATCATTTCATGTTCATTTTATCATCCGTTTCATGTTCATCGTCTGAATATAGCTGAAATATTGCTGGTCGGACGTTAAACCCCAACAATCAATCATTTAAAGTCAAAATTAGAATTTGTCTCTTACCAAAGCCTTATTTACTTTAGACATATTTGAATGTTGGATCGATTGGTGTAAACACGTTACAATACCAAGTTCGTTTATGGAAAGTAGCCTGTTTTACCCAAATGAGAAATAAACAATGAAGTGAAACAATTAATATGGGGTAGGTATTGCCTTAATCAGCTAGCACCGTGAGCTTTACAATATACTTATCGCCACGGTCTGTGCGAGACTTGTAAAAATGATAAAAGACATTACAAAGGGGGGGAGGGGTCGACCCGGTTGAAAATTTTTGCTTCGCAAGTGCAATATTTTTATTTATATTTAAGCAGCAAACAAAATCAATTTTTCTATTTGAAAAGTTGTCTTGTTAAATAATTTTTTTTTCAATTAATGAATAACTTTTCAAAATTCCAACCCCATACCCCTCATTCCCCTCGCTCTCAAAATGGTCAATAACTTTATAACACTTCACAATACTTTACATTTTTATCCCTTATAAGGGCATCTCTAGTATCATCCATTTCAGTTTTGGCCTGTCAGAGCAATCTGTACAGATACCGGAAATATCACATATCATGTGAGGTAAACAAAATTCAGACGACAGCTGCAAATTCAAAACAAGAAAATGATTGCCTTTGCTATCATAGAAAAGCTTTACTTCGATTTTCATAAAATAATCGGAGTTATATTTTTTTCCGAGGCGGGTTAGGTGCTTGACAACAGCAGCAGTGGAACAGCGGGGATACACGTACGTACATCCACGTGTTTTCCGAAGTTTTTATAAACTTAACATTCGCTTGAAAGAGTAATCAAGGGAACAAATTGTTATAGCGGTAATCAAAAGAATGTGATCCAGGGACAAAGACCAGACATGGAAAACAGACATACACAACAAAGAACATAAAGTAACCAAAATCATACATACCAAATAATAAAAGCAAATGAGCAACTCGGGCTCCACTAAAAACTGGGAGCATTGACCAGGTGCACCGGTAGGGTAAGCGTCCTCTGCTCTTCTAGAAACAGTTCCGCATAAAAAGTCGTCCGGGGTAGACAAACGAGGAAAGGAAAACTATGGCCTGTTGAATGAATCAGTTTTAATGGTGCAGATGGATATACCAAAACAATCCACGAGTTCATGATGACGACCATAAAACATCTTTAGTGATGACTTCAATCTTGTAGCAACAAAACCCTGTTCTGGAAGCCTATATGTAAGAGTTCTAGCGCGATACAAAAAGTCTGCGTACTTTCGGCGAGCTCTGTCATAACGTATGAGTTGTGATATGAACACTCCATACGCAGGTGCTGAAGGGTTGTTGCCACAGATGAAAGGAAAGTTGACAATTTGGAGCAAAAGTCATCACGTTTGTCGTAAACTTTGATCAATAGTTTTCCTTTACCATCGATTTCTAAGTGTAGGTCAAGATATGAGGCCGACTTTATAGTGTCTGTAGTATCCTTTATCTCAAGTTCTTTGGGGTAGATGCGATGTATCAAATCCCCGAAATTAGGATTGTTTAAAGATAAGGAATAGGTCAGCAATTGAAGAAGCACAATTTGGTCCCATCGGAATGTCGACCGTTTGTTGAAAAACACGTCCACCACACTAGATAAATATGTTGTCAATTAAAAATTCAAGCATTTTGTAAACATCTTCCTCTGTATAATTGGAAGATGATTTGAAATTATTTCTTACAAAGTATGAGGAATCTCTACCATGAACTATATATGAAAACTATCAGAAAAGATGAATTTATTTTTACTAAAACTTAATCTTACCCTATATTTTTTTGGTATTTGTTTGCTTAAAGGAAATGATGAATTTTCTCCGTATGGACAGTCACTTTTTATTACTTCCGGGACATGACTTTTTTTTCGTTAGTATATTGGGGAACCTTAAGGGAAATCTAGAAAGTACACGTAATATCGGTAGAGCTCAGACCGCTTCGCGGCGCTCGCTATGATATCAAATGTATTGTGTAAAAGTCCATGATTGGCTGCCAGCAGTTCCTTTAGTGTATGTCAAGTATTTAAGGGAAGTTGTTATCTCGATGGATAATACTTTTTCAGGTAAAACCTGAAATTAAAATACGTACAGCGAGGTAATTTTCTCAAATTTCTGTTTTGTGTTTATGGAATCGATAGATATAAACCAAATGTATCTTCAAAACAAAGTTGATTTAGACAAAAGAAAATATCCGGATTTTTTTGTTTGTTTTAAGAATGTTATTATATTTTCCACGTGGCCTAGAGTTTGTAAAATTATAGTAGTGTTTGGTAAATACTGGAGCCTTACGTGAGTTGACAATACATGGACAATTTATTTTTGTTTTGTTTCTTTTTTTCAAAAAGATGTAACATTCTTTTGCACGTAGTTTAACCTGAACATTCTAATTTTTGATTTATTGGTAAAGTGTTGGGATTCACGGAAGTATTACCACTCAAAGAGTAATCAAGGGAACCAAGGTTATAGCGGTAATCAAAAGAATGTAATCCAGGGACAAACACCAGACATGGAAAACAGACATACACAACAAAGAACATAAAGTAACTAAAATCATACATACAAAGTAATGAAAGTAAATGAGCAACTCGGACTCCACTAAAAACTGGGAGCATGGATCTGGTGCACCGTTAGGGTAAGCGTCCTCTACATATTTTACATATATTTTTCAATCCATTAAATCTGAAGACGCGAAAAATAAAGTTCGCGAATAAATTATACCCTTTTCATAGAGCAAATCTCGAAAGTTTGCAACCGTGAAAAGTACCTGCTATACAGTAGCCAAAAAGTACACGACAAAAATTGGAACATTTAGTTTTAGGACTTAATGGTAAGTTTTTGTAAGAATCAGGCAAAATGGGGAAAATTAAAAACATGCATGTCAAAACCCCAACGAGCTCACAATTTCATTCAATTAACTCAAGGATGTTCTCTCCAATTTAAAATACCATAATGTCATCACTGTAACTGCTCAGAATTTTTTCAATATAATGTTAGGAAAATGAGGTTTTGGACAGAGTTTTCTTCCTTTGAAATGTGCATTTTTAGTGCATTACATCTGCAAAAATATGAAAATTCTTGTCTTTTTCCTTGATTCTGATGGTACAATTAGTAAAATCAAACTTTCAATTTGGTAGGTTTTTTTTCATACCATGTTTCACCAACTTATTTTTACAGAGACTGACATATAATAATGATATATTAATATGTTGTTGTTTTCTTCATATTTATTAGAGTACTAATTGGTAAGATTAACAAATAATACAAAAGAGTTCACAAAGATATACATTATGAATGGAACGGTTTGTTAAGTAATGTCTTTTATTACATGAGTGTGTTTTCTTGAAAACAATTGTAAATAAAGAGATTGAAATAAGTAACAGTTTAGAAAATATAAAGCATATGTTTTTTTTTGGTTTTTTTGTTTTTTTTGTTTTTTTTTTGTTTGTTTGTTTGTTTTTTTTTTTTTTGTTTGTTTGTTTTTGTTTTTGTTTTTTTTTTATGTTAAGTAGAACAAAAATATAGAAAGATTCCACAATCAACATATTTTGAAAACATCCTCTATGAGCGGAGTATAAAAAAATCATTGGTCTTTTTTGATGTATGATAAAATAAATTTCAGCAATGTCTTGTCTTTTGAAATTTAATACACATTATTTAACACTAAGCAGTAATCTTACAAATACTTCAAAACAAATTATTTTTTTAGTTTGGTTATAATCAAAAGAGTAATATTTTTTTTTTTTTTTTTTAATTTGTTTTGATTTTTGATTTGATTGAAGTAACGTTTTTAGATAATGTAAACCGTAAAGTTTGGGAGAAGTTTGATTATCGCTTACTTTCCAGCGACGGATCCTAATACTTTAAAGAAGCAGATTATCGACCGGTTCAAGTGAAGACTATCAATTACCTATTTGTCCAAATTTGTGCAAAATAAAAAAAAAGTCTCCATTAACATTTGGGTTCCATCCAGGAACCTCATCCTGGACCCGACACTGCTTTCATTATGTCTGAGTAAATGTTATGGCTGATAGTTTGGCCAAGTTTTAATATGGTTATACAACGCTTCTCCGGGACATGTGGTTTGTGAGTCGATATCTCTGTGTCCTCCAATAGTGTAACCTGCATCAAGCTTTCCTTTATCCACTCCACATTGTAAAAGCCTTGTGAGGGTGTTAAGGGCTAGAGGGCAAGGTATTTCATTTTCAAAGGATCCAATGAATGCAACTGAGGTTCCGTTTGAATACTGACTACTTCTCGACCAACCTCTGCCAACAAACACTTTACCATCATCTCCGATAAGAAAATTAAATCCAATGTCATCGTACCCTGTCACATAGAACAATTTAAAAATCATAACATTTTTTATTGTTAGTTATATATTCATATTCATTTGTTGATTTAGTTACATATTTCAATATTACATATTTTCAGTATTTTTTTTAATATCGTGGCCTTCAAGGACAATATCTGGTCACTGTTAATAAAATTTTACTGTCAGTGAATCTTTTCTAAGTGAAATAATTAATTAGAGAAATAAAGAAAAACAATTGTGTTTCGTTTTTGGCATTTTGCAATTTGCGCTCATTAAGTTTCCTTTAGACTTCGGAATCATATTGGGTTCAATAAGGAAATAAAGGAACTAAGACATTTGTCGTATTGTGATCTGGCTTAATATGTTTACTTTTAAATTTTTAATATATTCTTAAAATTTAGCTTATACAAATAGCTAGTTAACCTATATGACCCATTTGTTCAAAATTTTATACGTGTGATTTGTTAGCATTCAATTAGTTTATACAGACCTGTGTCTGCGTTATCCGTATGGTTATTCTGGATATCCTTTACCGTTTCTACGCACTTGCTAAACGTAAGACATCTTTGGGTATCGGTGTGGTGAATGTAAACCTTATTCACCAATGAAGTGAGGGTTGATGTACTTTTAGGTCGACGAGCTCCCCAGCTGTCGCGTGGTATCATCTTTACCTCCTGTGCAGAACAGAAGAGAGAATCTCTTTCTGAAATGCGATTAGAATCATTTTAATTTTGTTATATTTTTTTCATAATATGTTATCAGATATTATGAATACATATATGAAACGTTTACTCTTTTTAATGATCAGGCATAGAAGCATTAATCCTCCTTACCTCCATTACAAACCTTTGTAAGAATCAGGATAAATATTTTTTAAGTGAATCTTGCATGTTAAAACATATTGTTGTAGCATCAATAGACTTTCGCCAAAAAATATTTTTGTATCTATCTTTCTGAGAAAGGTCATTTGTCATAACAAAGCCAGTAAATATCATTTGAATACAAGAAAACAAAATATATATTGAACATTTCTGTCTGCTATACATGTGTTTTAAGGAGTAAACTCTCATTAGCAGCATTAGAACAAAGATGTAAAAATTCAAAACTGTATACAAGAAGCACTCAATAGTATTAAACAGTTGAATATTTCTTTGTCCTCATATAATTCTGGTTCTGGATTGGAATGCATTGGTTTATCTTCTTGTTGCGTTAATGCTATAATGAAGAGACAAAATAGGGAAAATTTCAATTTGCCAGATTATTTTCACTTTCAGCCATTTTGAAACGTTTCAATTAGATAAATGAAAATTATTCTGATGACTAGTGGATTCATCTTCTGTAAAAAACATTGTGACCAGTATATATTAGTCTTCAAACTATTCAGATACCTATTCACAAATATTCGGATTTTCACCTATACTTTGTCCACAAATGATTAGATGGAGCTCGACGCAAGTGTACAGGTACTGTTTGATCGTATTTGAATACAGTGAAAGTACTTTAGTTTGTGGATATCAATTTTAGTGAGTTTGAGAGAAAACATGTTCGTGGATTCTTCAGTTCTTGGTTGAAAGGTTTTCAGTATTCACTTTTTTTTGGGAACCAAATGTCGTGGTTTGGCGTACCCAAGCAAGAAAATTGGTACTTTTAACTTTTTTACGGTTATCGGTGTATATTGTCAAACAATTACATGTATGTATAATAAGATCATCGTGAAAATACTCACACATTCATCATATTTACTGAATCCGGAGCTATCCTCGAGAGTGATTGTTTAACATGTTAAAGTACTTGTAAATAAACACATCTGTGTTTATAACTAAAGATATGAGTAAGCTAACTGGAAAACACAGTATTGTTTAAAGGCATTTATTAATGATACATAGTTATTGGATTTATATTACTTGAACCGATGGCGTCATAGAGTAATCAAGGGAACCAAGGTTATAGAGGTAATCATAGAGTAATCAAGGGAACCAAGGTTATAGCGGTAATCAAAAGAATGCAACCCAGGGACAAAGGCCAGACATGGAAAACATACATGCACAACAAAGAGCATAAGTAACTAAAATCATACATACAAAGTAACAAAAGCAATAGAGTAACTCTGACTCCACTAAAAACTGGGAGCATGGACCAGGTGCACCGGTAGGGTAAGTGTCCTCTGCTTTTCTAGAAACAGCCACCGAGTTGCTCATAAAAAGTCAAGTCCGTTGTAGACGAAATAGAAAAGGGTAGGAAATCATTATTGAGGAATTTTTTTACGCTGTCTTCTCCAGAAACATATTTTTGTCAAAATTCATTGGGGCAGATAAGAAAAATGAGGACTGAAACTCGATGTAAATTTTCACCTCTAACATATCGGTGGTTCTACGGTTTATGAATTTTATATTACATATGTAGTTATTTGAACATACAAGAAACAAATTAAGAATGCTCTTCTTAAGAATGATAACAGGATTTCTAAGGATTGTGATTTTTTAAAGCATTTCATGGCTTTAATGAATTTCAAACCCCTGAAGAAATAACAAGGATTTCATATAAAATAATTCCTTTATATTTTTTTAAGGTTTGTAATAGAGGGTTGGGGGTCACCGAGCAAGTAATATTAATGTCATAAAATGGATAAAACCAGAAAAATCCTAAAATCGTACCAAAAGAGCTGAAATGAGCAGCGAACATTTTACACTATAAACAGTTCTCTGTGTCTACATTACGAAAAACAACATAACAACACCAGTCTCTATTTGCAACTCTTCTCATCGGATCAAATAAATACAGAAAAGAAAATGCAATTATAGAAGGGTCTGAAATATTGCTTCTATACTCACATTCTGAGACGTATGTATAATATTGATTTGTTGTGACATATTTGGGAATTTTTTAGACCCTTATATATATGTATATATAATATATAAACCTAAAGATACGGGTAACAACAAAATTACCGAATACGAACCATTTGATTTATAATCAAACAAAGTCCAAACAAAATTTGGCAAAATTGAAAGTTGTAGCTCTATCATCAAAAAGTACTGTAGTGCTTTGACGTTGACAATTGCAGAGAACTTGAACAGAACAGTCTTCCGTTGACGACAGTGAAGAATCAGATATCATTTCAGACAATTTCAAAAGTCCTTTTATATCAATTTTAATTCAACTCTCTTAACCGAACCAGTTTTAAATGTAAACTATGGTTTGGTCTCACAGTATTGTTTTGTTTTAAGGATGTTCACTGTTCGGTTTAAGGAATTACAAAGATTCCAAAGGGTTGTAAAATTTATAAGATCTTTCACGCTTGAACGGTATAAGAAGAAAAAAGAAGGATCATTGTGATCGTTTATTCAAAATTTTTCCATAGGTTTTGTCTTATTAGGTTTCATTTATCAAAAACTAAGACGAAATTACAAGTATCTTATAAAAACTTCGCAAATAACATTTTAAGGTGTTGAACGAAATTATTAATGGGGGTCACTATGCAAAAAAATATAAATGCTATGAAATGGATAAAACCAGAGAAGTCCGAAAATCTGGAAAAAAAATTAAAGAACATGCATAATTTTCAATAATGTTCTGTAACAAACTAAAAGACGATGAAGTAAGTATGTTACACACAATTTAGTTAATGACATACTTCTATTTTACATAACACGTACCTATTGGGGTAATTGTACAGCATCGTCTTGGTGGTTCTCCGGCACATTTATTGCTCATGTAAGAACCAGAACATTTGTTACTGTCGTCCTGACACGATCCTCCTAAATCGGTACATGCTCTGTCCGTTGCTAGTATTAAATAAAAATAATAACTAATATTTCTAATGCTTGGTGTACACGTGAAATATTGCTTACGTTTAGCAAAGATACGATGTGTTTTATGTTTTCCATGTGTTCTGTTTCAAAATATGTTTTCTTTCACAACATAAGAAAAACATGTACTGCATTTCTTCCTATGTAGACGTAATTTGTTTCTCGGTACATTTCAGATGAAACGTTTCAGTTTTAATTGTACGTTACTGTTCAAAACGCCGGCTTTCCTAGTAAAGTGATATAAATGCCTTTGATTAAATGCCCATTGGCTGATATTTCATAAAATTCGATTCGATTCAAGAAAGATTGACCAATACCCTGTTTAGTACTTGTCCGAAATGATGAGTCGGCATTATGCAGTCATGGCTCAAAGAAACAACAGTTTGCAGGGAGGCATGCCATCCCCACTCGGACACATTAATCTGGCTTTGAGCCGACCAATCGTCATTCTATACACTTAAATACTGCGTGCTTGATAGGGAAGAAATGACTTTCAATTACAATGTTTTTAGTAAGACTTGGTCGGGGATCAAACTCACGACCTTCCGCACTCAAAGCGAACACGCAACCCTGAGACCACACAAACTTTGACACGATCTTCCTGATAACGTATTAAAAGTACGTTTGAACCCATAACACAGCTTCATAACCTTTATTTTTGTCCATAACCAAGAGGAGTCTAATTATTATTATCTAATGACAAAACCTGTAAGTTTTTATTCAACCATGATCAGTTTGAATTGCTTTACAAATGGTTTACAATGTTCTATTTTTATCGCCGAATGAACAAAGAATTTGGGTTATTTTATATTTATCTAATTATCTTATGTGAAACATACAATGTATTACATCGTCTTGTGTTAAACTGAGCATTTAACTGTTATAACTTTAACTTACCGCCTCCTCCACCTGTGCGACCACAAGCTAACGCTTTAAAAGTATAAAAAACATATTTACAATATTCACTTAAACTGCTAAATAAAATTGCAACCTAAACCGTGAAATTTCTCCAGTTTCAAATATATTGACTTTAGTGTGAAAGTACTTTAATATACAAAAAATTTACGTGGATTAGGGAAGAAACACAAGTTAGGAAATTCTTGAAAGATAAATCAAAGGAACCTAGCGGAAATCAAAAGAATGTACTCCAGGGACAAAGACCAGATATGAAAAAATACACACACAGCAAAGAACACAAATAATTTAACATGAAATGTACAAAGCAACAGACGTAAATAAGCAACTCGGGCTCTAAAAACTGGGAGCATGGACCAGGTGTACCGGTAGGGTAAGCGTCCTCTCCTTTTCTAGAAACAACCGCGCGAATTGCTCATAAAATGTCAAGTTCAGCGTGGACGAGAGAGGAAAGGAAAACGAAGACACATTGAACAAATCAGTTTTCATGGTGCAGATGGATACACCGTAACGATCCACGAGTTCATGATGACGGCCATAAAATTCTATATTGATGACTTAAATCTTGTAGCAACATAACCCTGTTCCAGAAGTTCAATTGTAAGTAGTCTTGCACAACATAAAAAGTCTACAAGTCTGCATAGTTTCGGCAGGCTCTGAAATAACGTATGAGTTATGATATGAAAACTCAATACGCAGGTGCTGAAGGAATGTTGCCACATATGAAAGGAAAGTTGACAATATGGAATGAAAAGTCATCGCGTTTGTGGTAAAGATTGGTCAACAATTTTCCGTCACTATCGATAGGTAGCGGAGGTCATTATATGAAGTCACAGTGTCCGTAATATACTTTATCACAAGTTCTTTGGGTTAGATGTTATGTATCAAATCCTCAAAACAAGGATTGTTTAACGATAATACATCATCTATATAGCGGACACTGCAATTAAAGGATCTTACTAAACGAAGTTTTTTCTTTCGGATCAGATCAGCTATAAAATCAGCCTCATGGGAGTGAAGGAAAAGGTCAACAAGTAGGGAACGCAATTTGCTCCCATTGGAATGCCGACCAGTTGTTGAAAAACGGGTCCATCACACTTGACAAATATTTTGTCCATAAAAAATTCCAGCATTTTGAAAACATCTTCGTCGGTATATTTGGAAGATAATTTGGAATTATATTTTACAAGGTATGATGAATTTCTACCAAAAACTACACATTTGTATCTAGGTGTACCGTCTTTGTGTTGTAACAACGTTGTATTATGTGTTTGGGTCGGGATTTTAGCTTAGTGTGGGGACAAAAGTATAAAGAGTTGAAAAATCATAGGATTTAATTCAGATCATAATCTTTTTGAATTGGAGGTCTTCCAAAGATTTTTCTTATATTTTAGGATCCATATTAAACAGATACCACTACGGGAGTAACAACTGTTGTGGTAGCACTGGAGAACCTCTTTGAAAGCTGTCAGTATAGAATCTTAAAGTTTTGAAAGAGTCTTGTTGGTACATTTTGCAGAGCCAGCTACGTAGCGATGCTATCCAGCTATGCAGCTATGCATTCGTATCTTTTGAGGTTTTTACTATACACATCTATGGGATTCTCCTTTTCGTTGGAAACCAAATTTTGTCCCCACGAACAATAGTACCTTCACATTATTACATCATCACCATGCAGTAAGACATTTTGTTCATTAAATTAATGGAATAAAAAGTGGGATTCAGACTACACCTTGTTTATATAAGCCCACTATTTTTCACAACATTAATAAAAGATTCCAGTTATAATACGGTTCTAGCCACTTACCCTGGATCTGTCATTGGTACTTTTTTTATTCAAGCAGGACCCAGTTCATTAATCACAACAAATGGGTAGAAATAATGATTCATAGATGTTTATATTTTAGCAAATTATTCAAAGCAAAAAAGGTTTAAATTTAGTGTTGAGTCAGAAAAAACAACGTTATATTGATATAAATGTATTAAGTAACTACATTTTCAAGACACGCTCACAGTTCGTAAAACTAACATATTTATCGATCTTTTTTATGTAAAAATTATAATTGGATGACCTTCATTACACATACACTTTAAATATAGCAAACTGAGTTATGTTACTGACAATGATCAGAACTTTATGATTGTTTCATCACCAAATAAAGGTACCGTTTAGCTTCTATTGAAAGCGCTAAACAGAAATTCCTTAAATATTAGACAAATGTTCAAGTGAGTTTTTCCCATCCTTACGAACTAATTAGTTATAAACAACACCAAAGGATAAATAGTGCTTAAACTTGTTACCTCCATGAAGTCATTGGTGTCTACAGTTTTGATGAGTTAAGGCAGATCATGCCTTTAATCTGAATATAATGACAATGCAGCGTTTTTAAGTATTGAACCACCATAGAGAAGGACATTTCACAAGGTTTTTTATTTTGGCTATACTTGTAAGGATCGAAAAATCCAGAAAAGAAAAGCTCCCCTAATTTAAGATCTGATGTCTCACTGGTTTATCCCGTAGACTGTTTCTACAGACAAAATGAAAACCACCCGCTATAGGGTATATATATTAGTTAGCGGCAACAGGAAACGAAGAACCAAAATTGCAGAATAAAGACAGAAATACTGACGAAAAAAATATTTAATATAATATTAAACTGAGTAATATGTTGAACTTACCTTGTTTCACCACTAAGGTATAAAAGATAAAAATTTCATATTTCATCCTTAAGGATTCGTAGATGTATTTCACAGTGATGAAACAGCAAAACAGACCCACAATGCATACGCCTGTAAATATAGTATCCTTTGTCACGTGAATAGATTGATAATATCTGCTGGTTGTGTATGTGTTTGCATAAATGCTTTTGTGTAAATAGTCACTTTCTATTTTATGTCTTTGTTCATTAAATTGTACTTCAAAATACAATTATATTATCATTATTATTATTATTATTATTATTATTATTAGTTAGAGCCAACAGTTTGATTTAGTATTCTTGTACTTGTATTTTAGTAATATAAAAAAAAATTTTGGGCTCGTACCTAGATTATAGATATGTATATGTCTAATGGCTGGAAAATATTTAAATGTGATACAAATAGCATTGAGTATATATTTGTTTTCCCTTTTAGAGTTAAATTTTAGTAGATGGCTCTTCTTTAAGCTGAGGGTCGCAATCCCGAAATATTTCATAACGCATTCTGGTCTGTTTTAATTTATACTTTCAAGTGCTTGAATCGATTAAAAAATATTGTTAAAATAAGTGAGTAACTCGAGTTAGACAAACAATTCAATTTTAGGAAAACCAAGATGTAGGGTTATCGATTTCATTCATAAATCTACAAGATTCAATTGTTTTAAGGGATTGTCCATGCAGAATTCAGGCAGCGAGTGGCACATGGTAAGTTTGGTTAAAATTAAATTCACAAATTTAATATCATAAATGCATCCTTCTGAAAGTTGAAGGTTGTTTTTCGGTTATCTTCAACGATTAAAGCAACTAAATAATACAGTAATACAGAAAGTATTGAAATTTATTGAAACGGGATATAATTATTTTATTAAAGCAAAATTTGGTTGCCTTTTTAGGGAACTTTAAAATTATTTACAGAGCCATCCATTGTCGATTTAACTTTATACTCTTTGACATACATATTATATATGCATTAAATTGGAACAAAAAAAAATATCCGTGGATTAAAAATACCCTGTGCCACCAATATCACAAGATTAGTCTGATTTTAACATAGGTGCCTCTCATCAACAGCGACAGAAATAAATACTAAGGAAGTTCAAGATCCAAAACAACAATATATACAAAAAAAGCACATGTCGAATTAGGAAATCAAATTTAGCACCGAAAAGTTCTTCAAAAGTTTGATTAAAAGGCAAACTTTGAAGCTACAATGTCTAATACAAGGAAGAGTAACTACATGTGAAACATCTATGACATAGATAAGTTTTCAACGAATTTAATACCAGTCCACATAAAATTCAGACACTACCAATGGTAATGTGATTTATGGTGTAGTAAAAAAGGAACAACCAAACAAACAGTATTTTTTCAGTCTACAAAAGCTATAAGTTCACATGACGATAATTATTTCTGAACTCAGATCTGCACTCTTTAGAAAATCATATATTTATCTCCTACTAATATTAAGCGAATCAAACCAAATCAAAAACAATAGCTCTTGCAAACTGCCGAGTTCATGTTCATTCTATATGATTTTTTCCCAAAAGCACGATAACCGAATGAAATACTAATACTGATTATGTTATCAGTAACTGTTTATGAAGAAGAAATAAAACCGAATTCTCCATGTTTTTGATATGCATCAATCACATTCTGTCTGATTCGTATAAAGACTGCTACTTGAAACAACTGTCAAAACAAAATGCTGGTACATACCTAAATAATGGAATATTTTATTTTATACCGAATCATTCCAAATAATATGAAAGCTTCATGTAAATAATGAAAATATATAGTTTTCCCAGAAATAAAAGTACAACCATTTTAGATTAAACGTTTTATGACATAGTCAACATATTGATATTTCGTTTCTAGCAATGTATTTGTTTGTTTAATTTTTTTAACTTTTTTTTGTTTTTACTTTTGTATTTGTTTTTTGGGGTTGTTTTTTTTTTGTTTGTTTTTTTGTTAGTTTTTTGTTTGTCTTTTTTTTATTGTTTTTGTTTTGTTTTGTTTTTTGTTTTTGGTTTGTTTGTTTTGTTTTGTTTTGTTATTTGTTTTTTTTTTAGTTTATAAGTATATGGAAGGAACAGGAACGTATTGCAAAATATTTAAGGAGGAAGACCTAGGGTACGGGACATTTCTCTTGAAAGCAATGATATGTTTGTATCATATTCAATTTCACCAAAGCTTCTCTAGCTTTTGTTTGAAGCAGAATAAAATCAATCCAAGTTAAATAGGAGCTAAAATAAGACGGATTTATAATGCTGCATACAAACATTCAAATTATTTTTAAAAGTTGTGTCCCTTAGTTAAGGTCTACCACCTTAAATATTCAAATAGTAATTAATAACTGTTTTTGATATTAATTACCTACAACCAAGATATACTCAATTCATTACCGTTTGTTTTGAGAAAAAAAATAGGGGTAAAATATATTAATAACATTTTCTTAAGTCTTATGTAATATAGTATTTAAAATATTCAAAAAATTGGCCGAAAAAATGGTTTTGTTTCAGCTTATCCGTATTTGTAAATAAATTATTTAACAGCATCTCTAGCAGATATTGGAGATATTTCATAATCATATAACGTAAAAAAAAGATGCTGATGCAATCCAAATGTTCCTGCTGTGCATACCATCTTTTAAAATATTAAAAAAAGCTTTCTCTTATTTTATTGCAAAAAGTACATACCACGGATATTGTTAAATTACATTTAAAAAAACAAGTGTTAGTACCCAAAAATCAATGGATCAAGTTTTATCTAAATTTTTATAATCTGAAAGTTTTTGGCAATGCTAAAAGTTCTCTTATGGTCTAAGTTCCAAACCAAGTCATCTTTCCTTTTCTTAGTTCACGTGCAATTAGTACAAATATTTACATAATACATGTTTCCCTTTTTTTTCATTTGCCCCCATAGTATTTGTTTTAAATTATGTCTAACCTACATATTTGGGTTTTTTTTCTAAAACAGTATTTTCATTCACTTGCATGACATGATACATAATATTTTAAGTATGTTTTTTTTTAAGATTCATATGCAGTTCATTTACAAATCCTGCAATACTGCAAACTCCCCTTTAAACCCAGGGTAGCTATAAAAGGGTTCTAAATTACAAGTATTTCTGTATTTCAGGATTCCCATCCCAAGGAAATTCATAAAAGATGTTCTGAAGAATATTTAAAATGGGATAGGGAGAGCTAATGTCTTTTTATATCAGCTGTCTTTGGGATCAGTGTAGCCTTTCTATGTGTTTAACTTCTTTACACATTATAAACTACTTCAGCTCAACATTATAATAACATTTTATCAACAATAGCTATCAAAATATATACATAAGATTTGTTGATCGAAATGTTATGATTCCTTCTGGAAACAGATACTGTTCACAACATTTGCAAGATGGGGTTTTGACAGAGGATGCAGCAAAACAATTGCACCTAACAGGCTCTGTCTTCGTCAGCCGTTCCTACATCACAGAAATGCTACAACACATGTGAGAGCTGTGCAAGAAGAATGAAAAATGCAGACTTGATTTTGACAATCCGGGCAGTTTAAATCAGACTGATTACCACTCTTTAGTAGGCGTTGACAAGCAGCACTTCAATGAACTGAGTAAAGAAGTAGAACCTTATCTCAAAAACACTCTAGTCAGATGCATTAGAAAGTCTTTAGCAGTATACCATGGTAAAATGAAATCTGGCATGTCAAATCAATTTCTTTCAACATTATTTAATATTTCAAAGTCCAGTATTCGGCGCGCAATATTACTGTGAGAAATGCTCTTTTGATCATTTTGTTCATAAATGGCACCTATGTTTACATAGAAAAAAAGTAATGACTTTGTTTTTCAACGACGGTCGTATTCAATGCACAAAGGGCGCCCTTTAATGAAGCCAATGGTGATAGTGACAACAACATGATACTTTATTGCAGTTCATGGTCCCTTCCTTGCTGATGCGAAAAATAATGATGCCTCAATTCTGAACCATATCATCAAGAACAACATTGATGACCTAAAACATTGGATTGATGAAGAGGATATTTTTATAGTTGACAGGGGTTACCGTGATGCATTGCCTTTATTAGAGGAACTTGGCATTAAAGGTGAAATGCCCAATTTTTTAAGAAAAGTGAAAAGCAATGTCAATAGAGGATGCAAATCTTAGTAGATTAGTAACAAAAGTAAATATGGTTTTAGTGTTACCCGTAATAGTTTGATATTAACTTCAAGTAAATGTGTTATATTCCATTATATGTTAACCAAGCGAAGTTTCTAAGTTCCCCTAACGAAGTAGGGAAGCATATTGTTTTAGTGGGTTTCTTATTATCATGATTTTATAATATATTTTTCTCCCATGTTTGCGGGTGTACCCAGAAATTGCTGAAATGAATGAAATCAACTTGCCAGAAAAATCAGGCACCGTTTGCACTATGTAGTGTTACATCTAAAAGAAATACAACATGACCACTATTTCAATGTAGTCGTGGTTGTAAAAAAAAATCATAAAAAATGCAATTAGTTGACATTCGCTTTAAAAAACGTGTCACTGCAAAGGTTTTTGATCGGTCATAAATTAGATAATAAAAAAATCCACCATTACAGGATTGCCATCCTTTAAAAATGATATAAATCATTTTCAAAAATAGGGAAAAATTGTGGTGACTGACTTGATATTTGGTTTGCAAATAGGTAACCACAAGAGGATCCGGTCACTTGTATCAAAAAGTAAAACTGATCACCATTTCAAGACTGCAGTCGTCTGAAACGTTTTGAAAATGAAAAAAATCGACAATAATCATAGAGCCGTAGAAAGCTCTGTGTTAGCGTCCAACTCAACTAGTACTAGTTACTTATTATTTCTCATGTGTTCTTGCAGATGAATTAGAATAGACGGAATCAAAATAGGCACAAATCAATACAATTTACATTTTTTATAGTCAGAAAAAAAAACCAATGAGGGAGGTGTATTTTGTACACTGCAATGATGACAAATGCATGGTGTTTGAAAAGACTTAAAAGCTTATATTTTCTGCATCTACACTACAACATAATTACCCTCCCAACAAGTGATATATGTATGTGGATCATACCATTTTATGACTATGTTTTTATATTTTAGGAGTATAAAAACCCATGTAATTATATTCTTAAAAATGTGCATGTTTTATTTCATTTTATTCCAGGGTTGGATGGGTACTGGAAGCAGCAAATGCCAGAATAAAAAAGTGGAAATATTTTGCTAACATTCTTTCAACAAATCAAGTTCCGTACATATCTGAAAATAATAAAATCGTTTGTGCCATGTGTAACAAGTACTTTTCTCCACTTTCATCTGGAACTGTTGAAAATGACAAAATCCTTGCTGCTAAATTTCCTCCACTTTCATCTGGAACTGTTGAAAATGACGAAATCCTTGCTGCTAAAATGAAGTTTTTATCTATGCAAATTAATTCACTTGAAGTTTTTGTTGAAGAGAATAATTTGGAACGTAGATCCGCTAAGTGGCAAATCACAGAAGATTTAAACAATTTCCCAAAATTAGACGAAGAAGAATTAAGAAGCATTACATGTGGTGTTTACCAGCAAAAACTTAGCAGCAGTTACATCCAAGAGTATTTGGATGGCGAGAGCCAGATTTTATTTTATAAGAAAGATCTTGGACTCATTCGGTGCAAACTCCAAAGCAGACACACTTCATCCAAACAATATATTTTATGGATTAAATTCACAGAATCAACAATTTGTGCCTGGTATTGTAAATGTCGTGTTGATGCTCGTGTTGTTGGTGTCTGTTCTCACATATCGTCTGTACTGTGGTATTTGGGTTTTGCGAGACAAAGTGAGAATAGACTGTATGGCGTAAGAAACTGGGGCGAGTTTGTTGAAGATGCACACTTGGTTGACCATTCTGATTCTGAGCGTGATAGTAGCACAATAGAGGAATGATTGTTCATGAGACATAATGAGAATATAATAAATGACGTAAGTGACATAGTGAGAATACACTGTTTGGTGTAAGATACTGGGTTGGTTGTTACGGATGCACAATATGGTGACCAGTCAGAATCTGTGAGTGATAATAGCCTAAAAGAATGATTGTACATGTATGGCGTTTTTATGGACATTGTGTGTTTTGTGTAATCAATGTACTCGTGTAATAGGTGTTATTAATTGTTTTAAGTCGTATTTACTAACCTAATTTTAAGGACACAAAATATAATTGGCATGCGATTAATTTGTCACTCCATAAGTGTCACTGAATACATTGTATATTCTCATACAATGGAAAGTATGTTCTGACAAATATTGCCATTTTTACAATCACAACATATACATATACTGTGATTTTTCTTTAAAATGCACTTTATCCAAAAAGTAACTTTTGTTACATGTAATACGTATAATCAAACAAGCAGTTGATATTTAAACTACAGTCGAAGTGAGTGCTATTTGCTATTGATGGCAATCGTTATCAAGCTGTTTTCACTTTTTATTAAGTATTTTCAGATATCTATAAGATACATATACCCAAAAGGTCATACACTTAGTGTGGATATAACCGAAAACACCAGTCATGTATGTTCACTATAATGAAAATTGATGCTATCAGCTACTTCTTAATAATGATAAGCATTTCCAGAATTTGATGATTTTTCTTTAAAAAATATATTTTTCACCCAAAAATCACTTTCAACATATTAGTATTGCTAAAAAAGATATCTATATTAATAGTATAATTACGGTTTATGTATTTGCCATTTATCATAATAATAGGAAGTTGTTTTCACTTTTTATCAATTATTTCCAGAAATATGTGATTTTCATGAAAAAAAAACATTTTGAACCAAAAAAGTCATGCATATAGCTTTAGTAATATCGCAGACACTATTGATATGAAAATGTATTTGAAATAAACGGGTTTTTTTTTGCCATTTATTATAATCATATGAAGCTGTTCTCATTTCTTATTGTTTAATTCCAGAAATCTGTGATTTGTCTTTAAAAATGTAGTTTTGACCCAAAAAAGTATCAAACAAGATGTTAGTATTACTCAAAAAGATATTAGATGTTAGAGTTTATATTATTAGTTATTTGTTGTACTAAGAGGTGGTTGTTCTAATTTTTAATTGGTTATTTCCAGAATTTTGTGATTTTTCTTTAGAAAATGCATTTTTACCCAAAAAGTTACATTCAACTTATTAGTATTACTAAAAATATATTTATATGAAAACTGTTACTAAAATAAATGTTAATTGTCATTTTTTAATCCAGAAATCTTGTATTTTCAATTAATTCTGACATTTTTGGCCCCAAAATAAAGAACACTTGAGAAAAACGCATTTTAATAACATTTTACACCGTATTTTAGCTTACTGTAGCTACAAATTACCAAAAATTATGTTTTACAGATAGGCCAAATTTGGCCGTTGGTGAACGAGGTCCTTTCCCTGTTGTTTTTCATGTGCTTTCACCTCAGAAAGTAATCTTTTTCTACTTCCTTCTCTTGAGCAAACCCACATGCTTCAGTCTTATTTACATTTACCCCCATTTTAGCTCAAGCAAAATATTGGCTTTTTGGATGACTAAAAAGAATCCATTTTAGGCCCTGGGCTCTCGAAATCTTATAAATTTAAGTGAAGAATTTTTTTTCTGAATCGAAACATGAACCCTTGCTGAGTGCCGTGAAAATCAAATTCTTGATACCTCATCTTTTTATTGATAAATTCTTTCATCGCTTGCAACCACCACAAGTCCCAGCTATCATTGAAAAAGAAAACATCGTCAAGAATGTGATTCGTTTAATCGTCCAATCTTCTAGATAAAGTAAGAAATATCAAATTATCATTTCAGAAAATATCTAATCAAAAGTTGAGCCTACCTGAATGTATTCAAAGATTGATCTGCGTTTCAATTTCCTTGATCACTGATGTACGACAACTATATATATGCATACATTATCCGGAAAGGTCTTCTTGTGCAAGGTTCCAGGTTATTTAAGTACTTCTCCGTCTAAGAATCAGGAAAATGTGTATGTGTGACACATGAAGGATTTTAACCAAGTATTTATACCCGATAACCTTCAGAAATAACCATCAAAGTGTTTGTAAAATTTGCCTTTTTAAGCTATTAATAGGTCAAATTTAGTTGAAATGCACCATGAAAAAATGGCGGGAAAATTTTCCCGCACTTTTTCCTTATATAAACAGTCAAAAATATCTACGTCACATTTGCTTCAGGATAAATTTAAATAGCCTTTCAGTTGTTTTCTAGATTAAAATTGAATATTCTTGTGGCAAAACAGACCAAATTGAGAAATATGATGTACCACCCATTGCATGATTCTTACACACGATTTCTTTGTCGTTATACACGTACAGTATATCAACAATGCATAGCCTTTTACAACACGATTTGTTAATGAAAAAATATAATTGTACTTGTACTTCCGCCAATAGCCAATTTGAACTTGCCAGTCTTGTCTGTGTTTGAGGCTTGACAGTGCCCTCTTGCATCATTTTAATCTTCTTTTTTTCACAAATGAAATATTACCCATGGACAGTCCCACTAACCATTGCTTCAATATAAAAACAAATATTAACCCATTACAGTAAGTTCTATATTGCACTGATTTGTTTTAGTGTTAACTATATAATAGATTGCAAACCGCAGTAAGATTGTACAGCAGAATATTAAAGCGAGTGCGTGTTGCACTTTTTGATTGTTTATTTCAATCTTATATATGTGATAATTTGTTATGATGAAACGTCTAATGTGTACAAAAATGGTCGGGTTTATTTTGGATCAACCACCACTTTGACTAAATCTGGTAAAAATGGTTCTAACATCCACATACTAAAAAACAGAATAAATGAAATTTTGTAACAATTTTTGAAAGGTGATATTAAGGTGTATTTTTTTTATGAGGAATAAAGAATTAGTTTCGGACAAAAGAAATATAAAGTATATTCTATGGCAAAAAATAATTGATTCGTGAAAAAGAGGTATAATGATACCTACAACTCACGTCGAAGTTACTTATTTACAGGGAGATCTTTATTCTTAAAATATATATCTTAAAGGTGTAAAAATCAAGGTGTAAATTCAATGAAGGTTTTCCTATAATTAAGTCTTTGAAAATCTTATCATTGATAATTGAATAAACACATAACAAGTTTTCATCTGGAACAGTAAAATGCCACATATTTCCTTTCACGTATACAGATAAACTGTAATTTACTTTGTAAACTATACACCCATCTCCAAAATACAACGTTCCGTGCAGGTCCGGATGACACGTTCTTTGCACGTTAAAGAACCCTGCTCTACCCTTCTTTCTCTATTTTCAGTGGCATTTGCATTTCTTCATACCCTATCGGTGAACTTGGTCCAGGCTCCCAGTTTTCAGTGGAGCCAGAGTTGCTTATTTGCTTTTGTTACTTTATATGTATTATTTTTCTTTATGTTCTTTGTTGTTTATGTCTGCTTTCCATGTCTGGTATTTGTTCCTGAATTACATTCTTTTGAGTAACGCTAGAACTTTGGTTCCCTTGAGTACTCTTTTCGACCCTATTATTCTTGTGTCCGATCCCATTTTTCATTTAATCATCCATTTCATCTCCCAGATATAGCTGAAATACTGCTGTTTAGGCGTTAAACATCAATCAATCAATCAACCCTAACAGCCTGATACACGACCGATACTCTTTAAAAGTAAAACTTTCGTTTACAGTCTATACAATTTTTATATCAAACTATATGTGTCGTTTGTAACTGTTCAAAATATAACTTGTGCACATATAGGCGTTCAGCACAATTTGGGATTGTATAGTATTCATTTTTGCAAATTGTGCCTGTTGCAACATGTATTTTTTTGTGTATCTACCTTTAGCTTCAAAATACTCACTGAGTCAAACCGTATAAATTAATTTTATACACAATGACAAATAGCCATATTTGCTTATGTTTACATCATCCTAGCTTATACTCTGGGATGTTTTTCACAATTAAAAATGCACATAAATCCATTATAGAGCATAGTGATATCAGATATTATTGGTCATTTTATCGTTTTCACGTGTTTGACTGCCTGATGTTTTCTTTCGTCAGCTATCGTCCTGATGGTAAATGTATTGGCACCTCCCAAAAACATTTCGTCAAACCGACTGGGACATGGCCTATAAACAATTTTGAACCTCTTTAAAGTACATCGCACCAAAAACCATCATGCTTGCTGTGATATGTCTATCCTGACTTTAAAAACGTAATTATGCTGTATGTAGCATTGCATAGTTTGGTTTTGTATGCAGTGCACGTGATTTGCGAGTTTTTCAATGTACTATTCATTAAGGTATAGTTTAAATAAAAACGTAAACACAAATGAGAAACAGGGAACGCGGATATTTGATATTACCCATCGATCAAACTGATTATCAAATACATATAGGTCACAATACAAGTGTTAATCGACTAATTAGCTATGTAAATCAAACACCTGCCGATCAATTTCTCTCACGTTTTAGTTCCTGTAGTGTTTCTGTCTTTTTTAAATGTATTTCCCTTTAATTGAATCCAATGCATTGGCACCAATTTTGTGGAGAGGACCAATAACAGTCTATAAAAAAAATTGCAGTGTTTATACGCAAAAGTTTTATAAGATGTACCATTTCAAATACAATCGTTCGTTACTGCTGTTTGATTACAACTTAAAAGAACAAATATTTTTTTATCCTTGAGAGGTCTACATTTTAAGTTGTTTTAGATACAAAAAACAGATGTCTCATGAAAATTCTACATACAATCATCGTGACAAAACTGGAAAAAAAAACTAGACTCAATCAGTCTGTCCTACTGATTTTTTCCATTGCCATCAATATTCATGAATATAAAAAAGCTATGTCTCAAATAAATATTGTATGTCCCTTTAGCTGCATGTACCACTGGAATAACCTGTCTGTATTTATTTTAATGCCATAATCAATATTTTCCATACATTACTGTTCAAATATCTGCCACACAATTGCACCAATGCAGTTTAAGTTTATTTATGCTCAATATGTGTATTATTGATGCACATGTCTTTACATTTCTGTACCAAACCACATTCTAAGGATGGATTTGCTGTAGAATTATGTAATCGTTAGTAAATAAGTGATACTAAGAATGAAATAAGAAAATAAATATAAAACAATTAATGTGACGGGTTGCTGCTGATATGGTTGGTCTATTAACGCCAAGATAGCTAACATAGCGACAAGGGCGAAAAGGAAAAAAAACGAAGATTGCGTGTCGAATATCTTATTGGGAATAGAAATGTGTAATAAACGTCACATAATATAAACATATCAATACATGTAAATATGTTAATGTCCTCGAGTTGTGTAACACTATATATTCATAACGACGACTTTTTATTGTAATTTTTCATTACAAATGCTGCTGGCAGAGCACAAAATTCCTAGCCTTCTTATATCTGTTTTTCTACACATCATGTTCTTCTCCACGTTCTTCTCCACCCTACGATTTGTTTTTCTTCTACTTGCTTGTGTCCACTTTATTGCTGTTCTTGTGATCTTTATCTTTCCGAATCCTATTTCCTAGATATTCATATTGTCCCTGTTGAATCCAGAGATTTTGGTTTTGGTTTTGTTTTGTTGTTTTGTTGTTTTGTTATGTTTTGTTTTGTTTATTTTCTTTTTTTTGTGTTTTAATCTCTCTTTTTTTATGGGGGGTAGGGTGTTTGGATATACAATTTGATATAAGAAACAGTATTTAAAAACTCATTTTATATGGTTTAATTTAACTATTTTTATATCCCTGAAAACATTACATTAGAAATAGAGGTAAGTAAAATACAACGAAGACATTGACAACGAGATTTTTTTTTTATTGTTATCAAGATTGTATTTGATTTACCCCTTTGATATTGTATTATGGTTTTCTCTATTTGCTCATGTCTTGTTCGTTTTTTTTTCAAATCATTTTTAACAGATCTTATTAGACGGCTTAGTAAACAAAGAAGCAGATCCATAGAGAGAATTGTCATTGACATTTAGATTAAGGCTCTGTAAGGACTAATCACAAAACGACCGTGTTTAAGAGGGTGTTAATGGAAGACCCAGAAAGTGGGTGCCAGAATGCAAATAATTTTCAACCATTAGATATTTATTTAAAATGAATGTTGGTTTGTAATTTACAGAATTGATAAGATAAAATGAATAACATAGAAAACACTATTTTTTAAAAAAATAAATTATTTGTTAATAATTTAGTAGATTTGGTAGGGAACTATGAACATGTAATCCTAGAATCCTAAACATAAAATTCAGAAGAATATTTGTATTCTTGATCCCATAAAGAGGTCAACATTGCATTGGAACCAATGGTGCCGGTCCATATTACCGGATCTACCTTCATTCTACATGAATAGTCGTTATAGAAGTTAGACAGGGAGTGATTCATGCATGTAAAAAAATAACACCGCATTCAGTTTTATTTCTTGTTCAGAAAGTCAATGATCACATAATAATCTTAAATTTTCATTTGGTTGTTGCGATTTTGAGGTAAAATTATATAGATTGGAAAAAAATTGGCACTTTGTAAGAGTTATTGTTATTGATTTCGTTTACTTTGGTTGATTTTAGTGGGAGATAAATATATGATTTTTTTTTTCAAAAAATGCAAAAATGATTATCGTTATGTAAAAATATAAAATATATAGACTGAAAAAGGCAATGTTTGTTTGGAAGGTTTTTTTCTACCCTATGAATTATTTTACCATTGGCAGTGTCTAAAGTTTATGTTGACCGATATTTAATTGAATATGAGTATTTGCAAAAGTTTAATCATGTCTCAAAAAGTAAGCTTCCTTTTCTAAATGAAATATAATTGAAAATGTGTTAGAAGAATTAATTGTATAGATAAATGACTTAAATTTCTATATTGTGCTATAGCATGTTGAAGTGGTAATATTTATGATACCATATCCTTAGATAATAGGTTTTATTTATGATACCATATCCTTAGATAATAGGTTTTATTTATGATACCATATCCTTAGATAATAGGTTTTATTTATGATACCATATCCTTAGATAATAGGTTTTATTAAATAGATAGTGGTAATTTACCGATTGTTCCTAGTGTAATTTTGTTGGATAATTCACACTGTCAAATAAATTCGGTAATTTCACTCTCGCGCTTTCTCCCGCCAAAACGTGGCAACAAGAATATCAATCCGCCGTTCACAATTTTTTTATTTGTGTTGAAAATAACATTGAACAATGGAGAAGAAATCTATATAATAAATAAGATAATCAATTGGTTATCGTGAATAACCAAAATATGATCACTAGTGCCAAGAACGCATTTACATTTAAGTCGTGCTCGGAACAAGTTCTTCACAATCGTGAAATCTAGGCGTTCTTCGGCCCTCATGATCATATTTTGGTTATTCACTCTTTCCAATTAATTATCCTATTAGACTTTGATAAGAATGTAATTCTTTACTGTAAAATCTACAACTTTCTTCATGAGTTTAAAATGGAGGTTAGGGACCAATTCTAGTGAAATAACGGTAGAAATGAAAGACTTGAAAGAAATATCATTCAATTTGATTTTCTTTTGTCACTGTTTTCTCATGAATTCAATAGTTGGTACCTTTTCCAATAAATGAACTAAGATTCATCATTCTTGTAAATACATCGAATTTAAATTAGTTCAACTTTTTTTCCGAAAGATGGTTTAACTCAAACAAATAGGCTTCTGGCACAGGGTTATGTTGCTACAAGATTGAAATCACCACTACAGAAGTTTTATGGTTGTCATCCTGAACTCGTGCATCGTTGTGGTGTATCCATCTGCATCATGAAAGATGATTTATTCAACAGGTCATAGTTTTCTTTTCCTCATTTGTCTACCCCGGACTTTTTATAAGCAACTAGAAAAACAGAGGACGCTTATCCTACCGGTGCACCTGGTCCATGCTCCCAGTTTTTAGTGGAGTCCGAGTTGCTCATTTGCTCATTTGCTTTTGTTACTTTGTATGTATGATTTTAGTTACTTTATGTTCTTTGTTGTGTATGTCTGTTTTCCATGTCTGGTCTTTGTACCTGGATTATATTCTTTTGATTATCCTATAACTTTGGAAAGCCCTACATTACAATGGTAAAAAATCGTGACTAATTTGCAAACCTAACTATTCTCTCATTCAAATGGCTAGATTTACCCATCAGATGTGTGAATGCTAAAAACATGATTAATTACGTATTTCAAAGGTACTTTTCTTAAAGGAGTTTGTCACATTTGATTTTATAAGACTGCAATACGTCATTTTATATTCGACGTTTAGACTTGCAGAAATTACAAATCACATTCTATTTTGGTAGGGTCTCTATTTAATCAGTATGAATGATACCAGAAGTTAAAGAGAAAAAGTTACTTTTACCTTTTGTTAAAACGGTTGTGTGTTAATATAAACTAAGAATCAGGCGTGTCTTGCAAATAGACACCTTAACTTTGCAGCGATCAATTTACATTTCCTTGTGTGATTACAGTGAATACTTTTTTGAAGCTATGGTATAAAATGGACATGCATACTTATTCTAAAAACAATGCATATCCTAAAAACGGCTTTCCATCACAAAACAATCAAATTTTGGTTGTAGTATTTACTGGGCAACAGTCGTCTACGCAATTGTCAGACGCAAGTAGTCGTTCATTACAACTAATGACGTTGCCAGGCACCTGGAAATGTTTGTATACATTACTTGTATGGGAAAACTTCCCATTCAATAGTATATCGGGGATAATGAATGAGGAATGGGGGGATTTGGAATGGAGATGGGCAATGGGGGTGGTGTATGGGGTGGTGTATGGGGAGAATGGGGAAATTGGTTCTGACCGATTTATTGAAATGAAGAAATGTATTAAATTTGATTAAAAAGAACAGCTAAAATGTAGAAGAATTTAAAAATATGAAATTTAATTTGATAATGTATATGAGGGAGTAATCAATGGAACCAAGGTTATAGCGGTAATCAAAAGACAAAGGGACAAAGACCAGACATGGAAAACAGACATATACAACAAAGAACATAAAGTAGCTAACATAAAGTAACTAAAATCATACGTACAAAGTAACAAAAGTGAACGAGCAACTCGGACTCCACTAAAAACTGGGAGCATGGACCAGGTGCACCGGTAGGGTAAGCGTCGAGTTGCTCATAGAAAGTCAATTCCGGAGTAGACAAACGAGAAAAAGAAAACTATGACCCGTTGAATAAATTAGTTTTCATGGTGCAGATGGATACACCATAACAATCCACGAGTTCATGGTGACGATCATAAAACTTCTGTAGTGATGACTTCAATCTTGTAGCAACATAACCCTGTTCTAGAAGCCTATTTGTTAGAGTTCTAGCGCGATACAAAAAGTCTGTGTAGTTTCGGCAAGCTCTGGCATAACGTATGAGTTGTGATATGAACTCTCCATACGCAGGTGCCGAAGGGATGTTGCCACAGATGAAAGGAAAGTTGTCAATTCTGAATGAAAAGTTATCACGTTTGTCGTAAAGTTTGGTCAATAGTTTTCCTTTACCATCGATTTCTAAGTGTAGGTCAAGATATGAGGCTGACTTCACAGTGTTTGTAATATCCTTTATCTCAATTTCTTTTGGGTAGATGCGATATGTTTGATAAGAAATACGCGATGGCGATTGTAGGGGGATAGGGATTTTTCAATGGGGAATGGGATGGAGACAAAGGAGAATGGGAAATGAGTGGATGGTATATGGTAAAAGTGGCAAGTCTATACCCTCGTGCTCGGAACCAGTTCAATCTTTCCAATAAATTATTCTTTTAATCTGCCATGAGTTGCACTAACGGCGCTCAGTGGATAGAGTGAAAAGACAATGAGTTTTCTCAAGAATTAAAGGAATCAAAGTTTTGATCAGGACGAATGTAGGGCCCATTTTTCCGTTCATAATTTCCCATAACTCATTGCAAACTGAATGTTGCAAGTCACAAATCATCTGTAACGTCGCTTATGTCTTTGAGGACATCAAGCAGTCCTTTATCAATAAGCAATAAGCTGGTGATGCCATTAAAAACGTTTTAAACGGAAGAAATTAAAAATCGAACACCAGTGAGATTGTCGGACAGAGAAATCTCAGACAACAAAAATTGAGTTTTTGAATGAGGCTCTGCCTTAGTAAGAAAAATAAAATTTTATCCGAGGGTGTATAAGATTTGCTAGTATTGCATTCTCTGTTGGTGTTTGATTCTTTTTGTCACATCAAAGTCTGGTTTTGTTATCAGTACGCCAATTCAGAAAGCCCTGCTTGCCGAAATTTCTTCGATTTAACTAGACATCATAGTTATGCCACAAACAACGCTTATTTTATATCACCCACGGGTGAGATGAGGACAGCTCGCTCGATGTCACGAACGACGCGTATTTTATCTCACCGACGGGTGTGATGAGGAGAACTCGCTGGGCTAAAATTAGTTACAACCATGTTGCTCAGCGAGAATAGTTTTTATTCAATATACTTTCATATACGACTCCTGAACAAAGACAAGTTTCTGACAATTGTTTATTTACAACAATACTATTTTGCATTGTGAGCATGGAAACGTGGCCACATTTTAATGATATCGTACAGCTCGTTCCCCGGGCACGTCGATGTACTTACATCCCTATGCCCAAATAAAGCGTAAGAACTTGCAATCTTCCCTTTGGTAACACCACACTCAATCAGATTATAAGCAGCACGAAGAGCAGCTGTATTGGGCTTTCTTGTGTCGAATTTGCCCATAAATGATGCAGCAAGTGACTTCGAGTTATATCCATATGTATGGGATCCCGTACGGTCCCATCCACGCCCTTCATAAATTTTGCCATCTTCTCCAACCAAAAAACTGTAACCAATATCAGCCCAATCTGAAACAGACACGTTTACACAAAGAATGTCATTTCGGTAAACATAATTCCATTCAGAACTTTCAATGATTAATAAAACACCATGTCTTCAACCATAAATTATGGTTTCCAGTTGGTTTATTATGATTATTCCCACCTCTTTTCAACTTCAGCTTGAACATTTCTTTAACAATATGGAATGGGTTTTGTTTCTTTATTACATTCCCCGTTTCCAATTTCTTCTCCCTCTAAAAACTCAAAAAGTGAAATCATTGCGCGGATTTACTTTAAGCATTTGAGAACTTTGCTGCAGGACAAAACAGAATGTGTTTAAACTCTAAATCTTACAATAAGCATTTAATGAACATTTCCCAATCACATTTTATAATTTATAAAGATTATCAAAGATGCACAACGTACTCCTTGTGTCCATATGGTAGTTCTGAATACTTTTTAACTGTGCAACACAAGTAAGGAAAGTAGTACATTGATGCCCAGCTGTGTGATGAATAAAGAAGTCCTGGACAGGCGTTGTTAGGTGTGATGACGACTTAGCCCGTCTGGCTCCCCAACTGTCACGGGAGATTACAACAACGTCTCTACAGTCACCAGTATCACGTTCTGAGTTTTCAGAAAAAGACAATAATGAGTATTACGTCGCATTTAGGGATTGAAAAATGTTTTTTTTTTTTAATGACTATGAGTATGAGTCTAAATAAGATTTTAAAGTGTGTACCATGAAATTATGAAAAGAAGAAAGAAGTACACTGGGCAAGAAATATTATGCTATGAAATTGATAAAACTTGAGCCTGAGGAGTCTGAAAATCTTACGAAAATGGCTACTAGGATGACCGCATAACTAGACAATACACTTAAAGGGCTTAACATTTTGTTTTGTGTTTTGAAATTATAAAATTAATATTTTCTTAGAAATTGGAACAGCTTTAATGAAGTAGTATATGCACACTTTCAATTTCTAGCTTGAAAAGTGCAAGAAGAAAAGAACTTTTATAGTTGATGTACAGTTGTTACCTGTAAGTACTCGTGTTTTGGGAGTATATTCAGTAGGTCAATTAAAAATCAATATCATATTATAAACCAAATCTACAGAAATGCCCAAATGACTCATTTGAAATTCAATACTTACTTGAAAAACTCTGTAACATATGTTGATAACAGGAGGGTTATTAAATGCATGGGAAAAGATCGATAGGGGTTCCATTGAACTATCGCTATTAGTGTATTAGAAGCAGTTGGTACTTTAAACTACATGTATCTTTTGACGATTCATCGAAGTACAAACTATTTATATGGGTAATACAAATACTTTTTAAAGCCCAATAAGTTAAAGTACAAAAAAAAGCAGAAAAAAAGACATCTAAAATTCAAATTTTCAATTAATTATAGGTACGTGCATAATTTTCCACAACTACGTAATAAATAGTAGTATAAGATTTCAAATTGTCAGTTGCAGAAAACCAGGGGATATTAAAAGATTAAAATATGACTTACAAAAATAAATATATTGTAGTATCAATTGTACCGAATTGGAATCCTTAAATTATACTTTGACCTACACTTACAGATCGATGGTACAGGAAAACTAATGCCCAAACTTTATTACCCACACAATGACATTCCGTATAGTCAATTTTCCTTTCATCTATGGCAACATCCCTTCAGTAGCTGTGTATGGAATTTTCATATCACAACTCTTACGGTATGCCAAAGTTTGCAGTAACTACGTGTGCTTAGACATTTAGTACCGCGATAGAATTCTTATAATTAGGCTTCTGGAACATGGTTATGTTGCTACATAAGTTGTATGGTTGTCACCATGAACCGGTGGATTGTTACGGTGAATCCATGTGCACCATGAAAACTGATTTGTTTAACGTGACAAAGTTTTCCTTTCCTCCTTCGTCTACCCTAGACTTGACTTTTTATGAGCAACTCGGCGTGTGTTTCTAGAAAAGCAGAGGACGCTTCCCTACCGGTACAACTGGTCCATGCTCCGAGTTAAATGGAATCCAAGCTGCTCATTCACTTCTTCTACTTTGTATGTATTATTTGGGGTTTTTTGTTGTGTATGTCTGTCTTCCATGTCTGGTCTTTGTACCTGGATTACCTTCTTACGATTTCCGCTAGCATCTTGGTTTCCTTGATTACTCTTTGCAACACAGCTTCCTTTATCCAAACTTATTGTTGCCCGAATTATTCCAGGTATTTTTTTTAAATCACATGTCTATTTTTTTTTTTTTTTTTTTTTTTTTTTTTTGAGAACCCTATATCAACTGCAATATCAAATGCTTTACTTAATATAAAATATCGTAAAATATAAATACCAACGGCCGTTTTCGTACAACATCTTCTTGTTGTAATGCCTGAACATTTCCCGGAGTAGTATGATCCATAACAGCCTTTGCTGTCATCCTGGCATGTTCCACCCATATTTAAACATTCTTGGTCACCACCTACATAAATATAAATGGAAAAAAAGTTTATGAAAAACCTTTAGATAAAAAACGTTTTAATTGATTCTATAAATGAACACTCAAATTATGGTCCTTTCAGGTAAACGTAACTGCTGTAACGTTAAATTACAGTAAATAGGTTGTTAAAATGTTTTGTGCAGTTTTATAAATAAATACCAGTTGAGCTGACACAACATCTCCTATTAACATTGCCTGAACATTTCCCGGTGTAGTATGATCCGGAACACGTAATACTGTCATCCTGACAAGTTCCTCCCATATCAAGACATGGCTGGTCGCCTGCAGAAAACAGCATAAATGACATAAAAATATACAGGGTATTGTTTCCTGTGAAAAAAGCACAAATTTAATTTTCTGAATGTTTTATAGCATTAAATGACTTGTTCAAAACATATTTTTACACAGTTTCATCAATCATACAGTCTGATCCGACATATCTCCTCTTTACACTGCCTGAACATTTCCTGGAATGGTATGACACGGAACACATCACTCTATCATCCAGACAAGTTTCTCCCGTATAAATACATGGCTGGTTGCCTGTTGAAAGCAATTAAGATGGCAAGATGTCTTAAAAAAACAATAAGAAGGGGTATTGTTTTCCGGTTTTGTTATTAACTTCACATTGTACAGTACTGAATTCGATGCCTTGACTATTTTTTTTTTGTCTTCACCCTGAAAATAACTATGCATCGTTTTAACCTGCATGCGACAATTTATGATCTTCAAAATGAATTGTAACATCAATTTTCGTGACCAGAAACTGTACCAACCAAACGACAACATAGGAAACCCTTCTCAAAGATGTCGAAATAAAAAGATATTGATGACGGTACCATGAATAGGAGTTAAAAATATTGATACCGTTTGAAGCGCTGACACAACATCTTCTTGAAACGCTTCCTGAACATTTTCCAGTGTAGTATGACCCAGAACATGCGATACTGTCATCCTGGCATATCCCTCCTATGTCATTACATGCCTGGTCACTAGCTGAAACATTGATTTTAAGAAAGAGTAAATAGATAGGGAATTAAGTTCCAGTCCATATAAAATTCAGACACTGCCTATGGTACTGATGATTCATGGTCTACAAAAACCTACTTAATTAACGATGGTTTTTTTTCGGTTTTCTGATGCTCTATTTTTATATTACAAAAGTTTTATCCATATTGATATTGAAAACCATGCATTCATCTCACTACAATCAACTAAATTGACGCAAAAAAAGAAGAACGATAACTCTTTCAAAGTACTAATTTTCTGTATAATCTTTATTAATTTTATCTCAAAACAGCAACACCCAAATGAAAAAAACATGTAAAATCGACTGGGTAGGTGGTTTGTAACTGAATCTGAATAAGAAATAAAAGGTTTTTTTACATGCATGAATCTCCTGCTATCTGCTTTTTTATAAAGACTACTACAATATACTTAAGTACCAGTCCACATAAAATTCAGACACAGCTAATGGTAAAGGGATTCATAGTGTAGAAAAACCCACCAAATAAACGTGGCTTTTTCAGTCAAGATAAGCTATACTTTCACATAACGATAACTATTTCTGCATTCAGATCTGCACTTTTTTGAAAATCATACATATATCACCCACTAGAATCAACCAAAGTAATCAAAATCAAGAACGATAACTCTTGTAAAGTGCCAATTTCATGTACTACCTATATGATTTTTGTCTCAAAAGCGCAACAACCTAATGAGAAATAGACGCTTTTGTAGTATGTTGGTGAGCATGCTCAATACACACTTCCGCGAGGTAGGGCTTGGAAATGAATGTTGAGCATGCTCTTCACATGCTTATCGACTATCCTTCAGTTAGCACAAAAGGGTCTACTAAGGCTTGTTATGTGATCAGTAACTGTTTGTGAACAAAAAATAAAACTGTATTCGGTGAGTTTTTGACATGCATGAATCACCTTCTGTCAGATTTTTTCTTAAAGACTGATACTTAAAACAAAAAAAAGGTTTTGTCTATGACTTACATAAGACATGTAAGGTAATACTTCACATAATCTACAAATACATGATTTAAATACAAATTGTCTTCAGATTTCCAGTTTCCTGACAAAACGACATTTTCAGAGCTCCAAAATTATGTACATGTACAATAAAAAAACCCTCACATAAACCTCTAGATCGAAACTTAAAAGTAATGTCATGCCTTGTGAACCTGTAAATGTCTATTTAAAAAAATCAGTTTGTAAATTAGTATTTTCGTGAATTAAGCAAACAAAACTTCATAAAAATGAATAGCTGGAATAAATCACAGTTAAACCTTCACTTCATAGAAGCAATCTGAGACTCTTTAAAATCTGTAAACATATACCAGTATCCGTTAAAAACTTTCATCTAGATAATGTAGATGTTTGATGTTAATCAAATCATCATTGTAAACATCGTTTTACGCGTTTGAAAGAATGTTGTTTTCGGCTTTACATTAACTAATCCAAAATATAAGAATATAACTTTACGGATGATGAGGCCCGACTGCTGCACTATAATACAATTCAATATGATTAGTTTAATTTTATCTACGAATATCGGCAAAAATCACGGAAACTCCAGTATATTATTGTTTTACCAGGGGCTGACCATTTATGCCGCATTATTTTACCCCAAGCGAAAGCGATCGTTAATGTTTGGTGGTAGGGGCGAATGTTACCGATGTATGTGTATAATTGATTTTTACGAAATATAATATAACTTTTCTGAAACATAACGTTTAATATTTTTTATTAAATATGTATCTGATGTTCATTCACGCCACTAAAATGAATCTAAACAGCCGATACACATCGGAATGTTACGTGTGTTTGTTTACACGGTTGGAGTGAACAGTAATTAACACACACTCAAGCCACGCCCAAGAAGTCGCGTGCTGCTCATATAGCAATCGAAAATCAACCACAGTTGTGGTCTCAAAGCCTGTTAAGGACGTCATATTAGAACTTAAGTTAAACATGCAGTTGATAATGAAATTTTCTTCGAATAACGGGAAATGTTTTTATTAAAGATGCGTCTGATTTGTCATGTGACTCAAGGATTTAGTCATTTTCTCCCTGACAGTCTTAGTGTCAACTTTCATTATGTTTTGTGTTCTATCTTTTGTACTTTTATATTTTCTTTTTGATGTCATATTAAAAAATACTATCAAAAGTATTTCTCTTGAGACGGTCTTCCTAACATTGGGTTTTGGACACTCGTTTCCAACATTCCTTTCCACAATTTGGTAATAGTGGTCGGTTGGTTTTCCTGGGCGGTGGGGTCGATAAAGACAGAGTTTCATTTTGGTATTTCACATGATTTAGGTGTTTTGACATTTTTAATATGTATTTTTTTCATTGTAACGAGTCCTTATATTGTTATTTTGTTAAACTGTTCTTATAACTTGCAAAATAAACTCCGGGGTCCTTCTATCTGTCTAGGCATACGGCAATTATCATATGATATAATATTTTTTTACTGATAAGATAATATATTTAGTATACATGTAGTTAATACTTGATGTTGAAGAGAGACAACCCCCAGGCTGGTGAATTTCAATAAACAACCATTATTCATAATGAGTAATCAAGGGAACCAAGGTTATAGCGGTAATCAAAAGAATGTAATCCAGGGACAAAGACCAGACATGGAAAACAGACATACACAACAAAGAACACAAAGTAACTAAAATCATACATACAAAGTAACAAAAGTAAATGAGCAACTCGGACTCCACTAAAAACTGGGAGCATGAAAATTATGCTTATGTAAATAGTGATATATACACATATCATCAATAAATTATAAATCTCGATTGATTGATTAATGATATTAAACGCCCGAGCAGCAATATTTCAGCTATATCCAGGCCATGAACGTGAATTTAAATGATGAAGAAATGAAAAATGGGATGGAACACAAGGTTATTGGGGTCCACAAATTTTGCCACTGAGGTGTATATGTAGGGTCGGGTAATTTAGCCTGCTGTGGTGGAGCACAAAGGATCCTACTCTGATAAAATACTACAGAATGATTCTTTAACGTGCGAGGAATGTGGCATCTTTCCCAACACGTTAATTTCAATTAAAGATTTAAAAAGAAACATGATATCACTGCATCACTGAATCACTACACATTAAAAAAGAAGGAAGAGAAAAGCAGATTTTAAGAACTTCTTCACTGGAAACTCTTGGTATGATAATCAACACATGTAATACGGTCGAAAAACCTGTTGTATTAACAGAACTAAAGAAAAACAGATTATCTAAATTGCACCATAACATTATTCTTCGTGTACAGGTAGAACGGTACTATTTATTTCCCATAGGCGACAAAAGTAACACTTTTGAAACATTCACCTGTTTAAAACAATGACGGAGTTATAAACTGACTTTTTTTCAGTCGTATCTACCCTAACTAAAAATGTGAGCAAGTCGTAGCATAACCGCCTCGATTCTTTAGTATATTAAGCAGATAATGTTTGGGGTCGAAGTTCCCCTTTTTTCTGTGAAGGGCACATTATGGCAAGTAACCTTCAAGTATGGCAAATTTTGTAATGATATATATTTGTCCTAAAGCATTTTACTGATTGTCGTGGTCTGATATGTCTGTTGAGCGATATGTCCGGCATTCATAAGGAATTTTTGGTTGTCATGGTCCGAAATGTCTTTGTGTCGAATTGTCCGGCGCCGGTAAACATTATGGTTCTTATATTTGCGAAACGTCTTCAAAGATTTCTTTTGTTGCATTTAGTTTCGCTTCATTCTGTTCATTTTTTATAGTTAAATTATGTTTATAACGATTTGATTCATTTTATTGAATAGATTCGTTTCCATTCTTTCTTTTATCGATTATTTTCGTTTCGTTTTCGTTTGTTTTCGTTTCGCAATTTTGATGACCCAAGAATTATGGGTAATATTGATTACGGAATTTTCGTAAACATCTGGACGCCATACTGCAGACTATAAGGCCAACCCCATCTTGGAAAATCTATGATTCGATTTGTATTTAATTATCGAAACTAGCAAATATTTTTCGAGACTGGTTTGGCTGTCAATCGCACATATACAAGTATACGAAATGAAGCTGCCATTATGCTGTTTTTCAGCTCCTGAAAATGCTTACACACCGGATATTGATGCTTTTTCTCGCCATAAGTATACAGAACCAAGTTCATCATACAACCATAAACGCTCCCTTCGGGAGCGTATTAAATCAGAGCTGACAAAAATTATCAAAGTTGTTTTAATTAATATTTCTTCGGGATCATTAAAAAAAATTAATGCAATATTTTAAAAGTATAACAATGTAAGAGTCTGGAATTAATAAAGCATTTTGGGTATCAGCACAATTTGTCCAATCACAGTGTACGAAAGTATATTTTTACTTAAGTAGGGTACACGAAAGGCCAACCTAAAATAATGAGAAATAGTATCTTTCTTCGTACACGAACATCTGACAAAATGGCCGATATGACATGAAGAACTTGATAAGCGATTCGTAAAAGAGGTAAAGATTATCCTAATGCCATGTTTTAAATGTATTGTTCTTCTAATTATGTATGAGGATTTTATGTATTTTTTTTATTTTTTTGTTTCATACTCGTTTAGAAGGTGTCCATGGAAGACCCAGACTGTGAATGGCAATTTGAAATCATAAACTCATGTTTTCTCAAAAATAGATATTGTTTTGTAATTTCAGAAATAGTAAGAATGAAAGAAATTGCAACGTACAAAATTTAAACAAATATATGTTCGTATATGTTCATAATTTAGTTAATTTTATGGGTAACTATGAACATCTAACCTGAGCGGAGTCATCAATTTTTGATACAGATCCCCATAATGACTTAAACAATACATTGAGACAAGACCCTTTACCGCCAAAATCATACGATATGTCTGGTTTGTACATAGACTGACTCATTTTTGTCATTGTTCCTTTGTTTATGCCCCTTGATTTAAGTTTTAATTGCTGATTTGAAAGGGCTTCCATTGATTTAGTAGATGTTGAGGAAGGGGTGGTGAGCGCTGATAAATAGGCTTGTCATAGTAGGTTCCCTGTAGAAAAGTTTAATTTGATAATCACGATACGGTCTGGACGACAGCCATTTTAGAAAATTATATATGCCAATTTCGTTATATATTTATGATATTGTATGTGACTGATTGTTCACCTGTACACTGAACCACATTTACATTTACGTTAAAGTGATCAATATTAGTTTCAATCATTGTAGTGAAAATTTTCTTAGGTATAAAGATCAGTTGAAAATATGTTTCGATGATTTCAAATATCCCTATAATTTTGTTGGAATCAATTATGTTTCATTTTTGTCCTTCTGTACTAAAAGGACGACGCAGGGTCAGATGCCACACACTAACAATACTACGAAAAATGCAAGAACAGCCCGAAATTCTTCAAATCATGATATCGTGAATCGATACGGTGTATCCATCTGCACCATGAAAACTGAGTTGTTCAATGTGTCATACTTTTCTTTCTCTTTCGACTACCCCTTGACTTAACTTTTTATCCGCAACTCGGTGGGTGTTTCTAGAAAAGCAGAGGACATTTACCCTTCTGGTGCACCTGGTCCATGCTCCCAGTTCTAGTGGAGTCAGAGTTGCTCATTTACTTTTGTTACTTTGTATGTATTATTTTGGTTATTTTATGATCTTTGTTGTATTCTCTGTTTCCAGGTCTGGTCTTTGTCCATGAATTACATTATTATTTTGATTTCCGCTAGAATCTTGGTTCCCTTGAAAACTCTTCCAGAAACTCTTCCAGTATACAGCAGAAAATGCTCATGTGAAATTCATAGGAATTGAGCTTCACCTGAAATTCACATTAAATTAAATGTTTTATTACAATATAAGATATAATTACCTTTACTAACACCAATTCCAGCTATAACTAATATATATAACAACGAATCCATATCTTGACACGAAAGCTGCTATATCTGAGCTAATTCAAAACAGGAAATGAGGAAATCCGATTTGATTCGTCTGAGAGAACATGAAAAACTGGTCGTTACTTTATTCTGTCAGTTAGTTTTGTGAATTGTATTATTCGATTAACAATAAAGTATGAATAATAGGTAACAAAAAATAGAAATGATAAAATCAATTTTTCAGATTTTTCAAATTGATGTGTTTACTGTAAATTGCATTTGAGTACTTAACCTAGCACTTACATAACAGTCGGGCAAACATGCTTTTATCGATCAGTACACTAAATTCGTCATATTGACATATCTTTTTTTTCTAGAATAGACATTTCTATTTCCTAAAATAGACAAATCTGTTTTCTAAAATAGATTACAGACGTTTTAAAATTCAAATGAATTATTAGTGTTGAAAGACTGATATGCTTTGGTGAAATTTAATATGAATAAAAATGATACAAACATATCACTGATTTCAAGAGTTATGCCCTTCACCCTAGGTATACCTCCTTAAGTAGGTTTTTGAGCACCTTGTGCGCCTTGAATCATCTCTACCATATGAAGTGTCTAAATATTAGATGGATAGATACTTAAAATCTCGACATCAAACAATTAACGTGTACAATTTTAACTTGATTTAACAATATTTTTTTTCTGACCACAGTTAAAAAAATATGCAACTAGAATGACCTTGTTTACATATATCACTGCTCAATCTTCGACCGGCTTTATTTCACTGTCAGATACGGGTATCCTATATTTATATTCTGTCAGTCTATGTGTGTATGTATTATATTGTAACTTTCTTATTGGCTAATTGTTATATTTAGGAATCATGAGATAATGATACGTTGCATAGAGATCAATTACAATGCACATGTTACTTCTTCTCCTTGTTTAAGTAGCAGTCCGCCTAAGAATCGTGCAATTTTCACTGAAAGTGATTTATTGATATCAGATATTTTATCCAAATACTTTAAATCAGTTGGATATATAAGAAAAACGATGAATAAAATGAAAAAATAAAAAATGTTTTCACCGTTACCATAGAAACAACCACTCCTTAGCAACCACCAATTTAGGGCCTAATAATCACAAAAATGTTACAATTTAAATTTATTTTTTATATCTAATGGTGGAAATTTACCAAACTAAATGATTATATTAATGAAGTGTGTCTTATGGAAAACAATTTACTACAATCTGATTGGTTAAGATCTGGTTACCATAGCAACCAAAATTCTTAATTTTTGACAATTTAAAATATACAAAAATAGGCTATGTTCAGACCCGTTTTGCTGACAAGAGCAAGAAGATATTATCCAAATGTATGCATGGATGTGTAGTAGATGCTCTCTACTGAAACATATAAAAATTAAAGATATGTAGCATATCTTTGTTTTTTTTGCTCATTTGGACCTTAAATCACCCCCATATAGACTTTTCGTCCTCATAACCTTTTCATACAAACTTTGTCCAGACCATATTTTATTGGTCTTTTGGCCTAGGCTTCTAATATTTGGTATGTTGGTATATCCTCTCGGGCCAGAGTGTCACGTTCCAGATAGGGTGACCTAAGACCTTGACCTTTAACCTCATGGTTAAATAACATACAAATTTTGGCAAAATATGATGCACAATTTTTTCTGTGCCATTACTTTTTGGTCTTTTTTACTTACCTAGATATCTGACCTGTTTGATATTTAAGTAAATCACATCAAGTGTAATGTTCTAGATTGGATGACTTTTGACCTTGGCCACATACAAAATTTTGGCCAAATATCACACAAAATTTGTTTCGGGCTATAATTTTCTTTTGTCTTTTTACTTCTACATTTGATATTTGGTATGGGGTTATGTTTTCTTAAGGCGAGGCTCCTCGTACTAGATTGGTTGACATTTGAACTTGTCCTTTGACCTCATGGTCAAATAACATATCAATTTTTGACTTGATGAGTGTTAATGAGGACAGATGTCATATGACTGATACTAAATTGTTTTTTTTTTATTATTATTAATTTCTGTATTTTGAGAGAATTCAATCAGACCCAAGAATAATATTTCTTGTTTTTGTTGATCAACCCTTGACATTATATCCCATTTCCATTTTTTAACCCCTGTTTTACTGAAATGCACATCCTCTTATCAAAATGTCCCAGGATTACATTCTTTTGATTTCCGCTAGAATCGTGGTTCCCATGATTACTATTGTAAACATGTAGGTTCTTGTTTACAGAATATTTCAAAATGTTTTATAATTTTGTTGTTTAAATATAATGTCACAATACTGTGACTTACTGAACATGGAATTTTGTGCCAGAAATGTAGATAAGAACATTTGGAAAATCAACGTTAAATTTTATAATATATTATAGAAATATTATAATTGGATAACTAGAGGCTTAAGAGAGCCCGAATCGTTCACCCGGTTTACCATTTGCTTATTAAATGGTAATGAGACAGGCTAACTTAAAATTAACTGAATAGTCAAATGCAGAAATGCTTTTAATAGCATTTTACGACCTGAACCAGAATTTTGCTGAAGGCAAGAGTTTTTGAATTATTTTTAAAAAAACTCTTCTGACCCCTATGTTCCATTTTAAGTATAGGCAGCCATATACATTTTAATGGCTTAAAAAACAAAAGTCATTTCGAGCACAATACACTAAAGAATTAATATGCTTCATTTCCATTAACTGATTATAAATGGTTTTAGAGAAGATTTTCAAAATTGCACATGTACATGTGGAAAAATTAAGAATTGTTTCAGGAGCCATAATTCCTACATTAGTAGACGAATCGTTTCGAAATTGTCGGTATTGGTCAATCTTATGATGCTGAACTATATAACCCTTCAAAAAAGGGCAACAACCTTTGAGTTTTTTGCAAACAATTGCCTTCTGACCCCTATGTTCTATTTTTAGTAACAGTGGTTATGTTTTTGTCATGGATCAAGAATCCCAAAATTTAGTTTGTGTGGAATACCATACAGAACAATCCTTTTTGAGGAGAATATTTTCAAAGTTGTACATACGAGGAATGCTAAAAAAAACTTTTATAGGGGTCATTTGTAAATATCGTTTGCAGAATTTCGGCATAGGTTTTTTCTTAATCCTGGACAATATTATCCCCTGCCAGAATTGCGCTAAAGGCAACAGTTTTTGAGTTATTTAACACAAAATGCCTTTAGACACCTATGTTCTATTTCTAGTAACAGTTTTCCGCATTTGATTGATTAATCATATAATTAAGTTTTTTATGAATACATAACATATGGAATAATCTTACATTTCATTAAATCTTTCTCAAAAGAGAAGGTATACAATCTCCTATATGATAACCTCGACGACCGCTTTCTGCTGCTTCGACTGTTTTAAACAAATTAAATAACATTAGTACCACTAATGGACATCCTTGTTATCATAATTAATGTTCATAAATACATAACATATTTTGTTTTCAATTATTTTTATAATGTAAGTAAAAATGTATCTGATCACGTAATTCTATCCTTTCGGAGAATTAAAATTACAATTTTGACATGCTCGCCCACGATGAATAAGGGTATAAGTCCATCCTACCTTTTTAAAGAGGATATTAATTTCTAAGAAAAGCAATACCCAAGTTACAAACTTCGGGTAATCCGTGAATATAAAAGTACTCTGGCAACAAACAAAGAACAAATTGCGCAATTCAAATGAAGCTGGAATGAACTTGTTCACATACGGCATGGTCTAATCTTCGAACGGATTTATTTCACTGCCAGATACCATAGGCACTGGGGACCAGGACTATTATTTTTTTATTATTTTCTTTAAAAATATCATTAAATAATTTTGTTTCCATATTTGAGTTATTATGCGTGTTCTCTGACATGTCCGCTTGCTATTTATTGCTGTTTGTACTATGCAATTTTTCATCATAGAAATATATACTCATTTATACCTTTATCTTCTCGAATACATGAGATATATGAACAGTTTATATATATATATATATATATATATATATATATATATATATATATATATATATATATATATATATATATATATATATATATATATATATAGCAAATAACAAAACATTATTACATTAAACGTGAGAACTTATAACAGACATCAAGCATACGTTGTAACATAACAGGGGTTGTACTAATACAAGCAATATCATCAGCTAATGATGGGACAAAACGTACAACATTATTAACTACAGTATTTGAGTTTACATTTTTGAAGATCAGTTAGCAAATCATTAGTAAACACTACATATAATAAACCTGAAAGGACATATAAGAGAACACACATAACAACTCAAATATGGAAACAAATGATTGAATGATATTTTTTAGGAAAATAAAAAAAAATCATGGTCCCAAGTGCCTGTGCCAGATACCGATATTGTATATTTTCATTTTTTTAATCTGTGCGGACATCAGTAGGGAAATCAAAGACGTGTGTTTCATCTAGTTTAGTAGATGAGTTTCCTCATTTGACAATTCATAATAAAGAACAAGACAGTCATCAAACTTAACAATCTGTCAGGTCTTTTGGAGAAAATGAGATGAAGAATTGACAAAATTTTGATAATTTCGTGATAAGCATCATTAATACAGAATAGGTAGAAATATAAAGACTGTGCCAACTTAATTGCGTGTAATTTTTTGGAAAAAGTATTGTATGAAAAGTCGATAAAGAAAAGATCAGCAAGTTGATATGCTTTTATTTTCATGCGTATAAGACTGCTTTTTTATTTGGAATGGATAATATTCAGTTTAAAACACTAATACTTATTTGGATTTTAGACACAAAACTGAGAACAACTATGTCACAACACTTGCATTTGTACATCTGTAGAATTAATGGAAATATACTTGCTTTACAATAAATTATCTCCCTTAATTTTTGTTAACTACAAATAAACATGTTTGTTTGTTTATTTGTTTGTTTGTTTGTTTGTTTGTTTTTCTTATTTTGCAGGATGTGCATGAAAATGTGGCCACGTTTTGATTAGATTGTAAAAGGCAGTTCCAGGACAGTCTGTGGAACCAACATCCCTATGTCCAAACAAAGCGTATGAACTGGAGATCTTTCCTTTGCTTATTCCACACTGAATCAGAGCTTTACCAGCATTGAGTGCGGCGGTGTTCGGAGTGTGGGTCATAAAGCTTCCCATAAATGAAGCAGCTAGTCCCTTAGAATTATAGTGTTGTGTATGAGCTCCCACTCTGTCCCAACCTCTACCTTCATAAACTCTACCGTCTTCTCCCACCAAGAAACTGTATCCTATATCAGCCCAATCTACAGTAAAAAAAAAAGTCAATAGTCCCATATCAGCCCAATCTAAAGTAAAAAAGTCAAAAGTCCCATATCAGCCCAATCAAAAGTAAAAAAAGTCAATAGTCCTATATCAGCCGAATTTAAAGTAAAAAAAAAACAATAGTTGTAAGCAGATATCTTGATATCGTGTTTGAAATCGGGAAAAAAACCAAGAGCCCTGAACCAACTGTGTCATCTGCTTAGCGATAGTTAAGTGTCAGTAACTGTAATAATCAGGCAGTTGGTGAAACATGGTATAAAAATCATCAATTTGATAATGTAATTTGACTATTTGCAAAATCAGAATCAAGGACAACAGACAAGATTTTCCATAGCATGCAGCACCATTGAGTTCCAATTTCATTAAAATACACTGAAAATGAACACTTCAAGGGCAGATAACTCTGTCAAAAACCTCATTTTTCTAAGATTCTATTGAAAAATTTCTGCGCAAATCCAATGATGTATAGACCAAATAATGATATTTTCAAATAGAAAAAGCATCCTTGAGTGATATTCAATGTCAGATCGGTGGAATTTCGACATGCACATCTTTCTGATTTTTCCCGTTTTGCCTGATTCTTTAAAAAATATTGACACTTAAGTAACTGAACTGCTATGATTATAACGACGTAAAACTTCAACGTAGTTTGCGCTTCCAATTCATGCTTTGATAAATTTATTTAAAATTGAAAACAAAGAAAATAGTGTTGAGGAATCTTAAAATTGTGGAAATAAAAAAGTTATGCCATGTAATGATATATTTGCCAACAATCAAGGTATTTTTTATCGCTGGTCTCTGACTACATGTTTTAGATATTTTAAGATATTAAGTGGCAGTCTTTCTAAATCAGTCAAAAGGTGACTCATGTTTGTCAAAAACCCACCGAATTCATTTTCTGTTTTTTCGAAACAGTAACTGGTCACAAAACTAGTCTTAGTTTTTCATTTGGTTGTTGCGCCTTTTAGATAAATATTACAGATTGTACATAAAATTTGCAAAATGCAAGAGTTATCGTTCTTGATTTGGTTTCATTTGGTTGATTTTAGTTGGAGATAAATGTATGATATACTATAAAGTGCAGATCTGAATGCAGAAAAGATTGTTGTTATGTGAAAGTATAGCAAATGTAGACTTAAAAAAGCATCGCTTGTTAGGTGGTTTTTTCTTGACCATGAATCACTTTACCATTGGCAGTGTCTGAATTTTATGTGGACTGGTACTTAATGTATTACGATATTTTTCACTTCTCCTTAAACCTATAGATACGGCACAAATAAAATTGTCGCGATAATTTCATGTTATAAGTATCTTACGTCTTGTGTCCATATGGTAGTTCTGAATGCCTTTCATTTGTGAAACGCACGAAGAGAAACTGGAACAAGATCCACCCTCTGTGTGGTGTATAAAGAAATCCCGTACAGGTGTTGAAAGATGCGACGAACTCTTGGTTCTTCTTGCCCCCCAACTGTCACGGGAGATAATCTTTACGTTAGAGCAGTCACCGGTGTCATGTTCTACGAAAAGAAAGTTAGGCGTTTATGTCTTGGGGATACTAATATATCAACAGAGTTGAAATAATGTATATCATGGTGTAAGAAGTGTCTTTAGTGCTATCTTGACAGATGTTGTAACAACTGGGTTGTAGGATTTCTGAAGTCAGGATAATCGAATAAAGTGCGAGCCGTCAATTCTAGTATCGAGTTTTCGGAAAACTGAAAATCAAGTAAATGTAAACATTAAATTGAGCCATGTTCGTGTATCTGAATCACACATTTGTTGATCCTTGTTTTGTAGATAAATGTGTGATTTTATTTTAACGTTTCATTGTATGCATAAAACACGTTTTGGTATCGATTTAGAGGGAGTAGTTACCGGTTGGTGTACTTGTACAACATCTCCTGGCTGAGCTGCCTGAACATTTCCCGGAGTAGTATGATCCAGAACATTTATTACTGTCGTCTTGGCAGTGTCCTCCAATATCAAGACATGGTTGGTCACTGGCTGAAATGGCATTAGTGAAATGTTTTGATTTCGTACATGCCTTGAATTGTAGTTTCCCACTAGCGTGGTGTTTAGGAAGGTAGGGAAAATACAGTGACATGAAAGGAGAAAGGGTTTCAAAAAGGATGAAGGGAATGGGGAGTGAGACGAAGTATATTGAATACGGAAATAAATATATCTTGATTTCGTTCCGTCAGTTTCTTATTTCCTAATGTTTAGAAGAGGAAATGGTAAGTATCAATAGAACGGCTTTTAAGTGAGGGAATGTTGCTTATTAAAGCAAAAAGGGAATAATGAATGTCTTACGGTAAACATATTAGCTTTTGTAGTGTACAGACGAACCTTGTTGTGTCAAACTCGGATAACTTGAAACCTCTGTTTGAAGTAATATGTCAGTCCCGGCAAAAGCTTCCTTTACCTAATGCATTAATACCTTCGATGTCTTAAATTCTGATGATTCGAAATCCCAGATAACTGGAGGTATTCACCCAGTCCCTCTGATTGCTATATAATACAAATTAACCCTGATGTTTGGGACTGAGGTAATTAAATATTTGTTGACACATAGCTATGAAATCTGATTGTTTTATTACCTTAATTGGCTTCAATGAAAGGTTGATCTTTCTTTGTAGAATGTTTAGCGGAAGCACGTGTATAGTTCACCTGTTGACATTTAAATTATCTGATTAACCAAGCCGATATTATTAAGCAAACATGACAATAATGCAATGATTATGGACGATTAATTAAGATAAAACAAACCAAACTCTTTTATTTTCGACAACAGTTCACGTGTAAAATAATTAATTGTTTCATTGTCTAACTATAAAAATGGGAGTAGGCATTACTGCATTCAAACAGTTCACAATGTTAGCTGAGCAATCTAGTGAAGGAACTGGCTCAACCAGTGGGATAGCTAGATCAGCTTAACGTAAACTGAATGTATAGTCTATTGACGAAAAGTACCAAGCAGTTATAGAGGTAGAGAGAGGTTTACAAATAGTCTGAAATTCCCCATAATTTCTGAGTTCCAGTCAATACTTTATCCACTTGGATAAAAAGTGCTGACAAGATTAAAGATGCATACCAGCAAAGCAGTTTTGGTCCAGACAGAAAGCGTATGAGAACGGCTTCTTAAGAAGACGTTGAAAAGATATTACTTAAATGGTTTGCCAATGTAAGAGACCAAATCCTGCCAATATCTGGACCAATGCTGGTGACTAAAGCAGAGGAATTCGCCAAACGACTAAAATTATCCAGACTTCAAGTGTAGCATTGCTTGGCTGGATAGATTCAAAGAAAAAGGAGCATTGGTTCTTTTAGAAGAGGCATTAATTACTTTCAAAATGCTGTGTATTGTAATCTAAAGATATTTTTACACATACATTAATTAAATAGCTTGAACAAATTTTAAAATGCATATTTTCGAAAATAGCTTGAACAAATTTTAAAATGCATATTTTCGAAAAGTGCACCACGATGTAAATGAAATACTGTTGCCGTGTTGTTGCGAAGTCAAATTAACATATTACGAATAATAATTTTCGCGGTTTTTAACACACAACTGTTTTTTATCCATAGTAAAACTAAACTACGAAAACCACACGAATAATAGGTCTTTCGAAATATATTGACTCTAAACTGTAATTAAGTTTTACCGTGCCGTTTGAAATGGTCAGACTAATTTTATAACTATTTTACAAATGCATATATCAACAAATATGATTTTTATGGAGATGTATTCTGGTTCATCAAAACTTAATCATTAATATAAAACAATGATATAAGAGGGTTAAGTTGAATGTATATCATGGAAAATAATCAAGAAAGGCATCGTCTTCGAGATTGTATACTACATGTTGTTACCAACTTATATGATTTAAGAAAACCCCTATAGGCAATGAATTCCCTCCAGTATCTTTTTGGATCAATTAACTTGTATGCCAACAATCCTTGTATAAAAAATATGTATAACGATTGTTGAATTTTTCAAAATAATGCTATAAATATACCTACTGAGAGAGTATTTCTTAATATTATTTTTGGATTGTAACATATGATTTTTTACGACTTTTGTTACTTTTCATGGTGAAAATTGAAGTTTTTGTGTTATAAAGAGATGGCCTTTTGTGTGATTTGTTGGCTTGACAAGTGTTGAAAGTGCCTGAAAGGATTGTTTTAAAGGATTATTGGTCTTGCAGATCATGTTTTTTATGTCAATATAGATTTTTTTTTTTTTTGTTCCAATTATATATATATACATATATAATATAAAAAGGAACTAATATTAAGAATTACAAAGTTCAAAGAGATTGATTAAGTTTCATCAAAACACACACCAAGCTTAGACTAATTTCATATTTTTTTAATGTTCCATATTATAACAAAAATCTTATTTTTTCTCTCAAAAGTGTTCAATATATGAATAAGTCATTTTCATAAAAAAAATTGCAGCCATCCTTATAAATCATGTTTTACATAATAATACATATAACAATCCTTTTACAATCCTTATATACAATTCTTGTACTATATTTTTATACAAGGATTGTTGGCAGACAAGTTAATTGATCCATCTTTTTAATGTTCCTGATTCTTGAATAATTATTTTACTTTCTTCTTTCCTTTACTGTCGTGGTGGAAGGTTTTTTACAAATGAATTTAGTCAAAATTATTTACGATACTTGTTACGAAAAACAATGAACAAGTTTTAAATCAGTTTCACACGGATCAAGAATTATGAAAAATAGAAATGAAGTAAATATATTTTACCTTTACAGTAACAGATTCCTACTATAACCAATATACAGAACTTCAACATCATGGCCATATTTGACACGATTGTTCCTATTACGGTCTAAGGTTTGATAACAAAAGTGAGCCGGTATATTTCTGGATCAATGTTTAACAACGAGGTGAAGGAACGTTAAATTCACGTAACTTGTAAAAACAGACAATAGTAATGAAAGTTTCAGATAATCTGTATATGGAATTAATGCTTTAAATGGCGTTTTTAAACCAGGAGGTCTCACCTATGTCAGCAGTTAGTTATGTCCATTAATATTATTCAGATCGGCCAACCGTTTAACTTCTGGTGTCTTCCTCGAAAGCCAACATTTTATATGTGAAGAAACAGCAAAAAGAAAAAAAGAGTTTAGCAACTGGAATAAATATGAACTGAAATAAGTCACCTGTAATTTACCTATCTGTTAATTAATATGAATGTTTTTTGATAAGCATGCACCTTTGTTGTAATAACCACTGACAACTATTCCTTGAACGCCAACAAAATTTAAGATAAATTGTCGGTAGATCAAAGGATCTTGGCATTCAAGGAATAAACCTAACTTTTAACTAATTATTTTTACTCATTTTCCATGTAAAGTCATGAATCATGGAGCACATTTTTATTTGATTCAAAATTTTTTTTGTTGTATGATGGACTTTTGTTTTGTTGTTTTGCAGAATTATTGGACTTATCTTTGAACTTACCAGAAGCCTGAAACCCTTACCTAGATCAGTTTTCGCCTTTCAGTGGCAATAACTTTAACAAGGATTTGTTCCACAAGTTCAAACCAAAGAAACGATCTTTCAATTGAAATTTTGTTTCTATCTATTATGACTTTCAAATTATTGTTTTTTTTTTCGCCTTTCAAGGGCAATAACTCTAACAACGAGTCGTCTTACAACTCAATATAGACGTTTGCAGGCCTTATTTCAGACTTTCAAAGTTTTTTTTCTTTTTCTCCATTCCACGCAATTTCCTGCTCTTAATTTCCACGTGTACAGTTTCCATGGAAGAAACCGATTCCCCTTACGCCTGTTCTAGATCAAAGCGTTATCGCATACATTGTATGGCTTTTGAAATCGATTTCAATTTGTAATAATTTTTTATTGATATATTTGAATTGTCTCTGTCAGCACGTAAGGCACTACATTCAATTATGTTATAGTATTCGTCCCAAATACCGTTCTCACATAATGTCATCAATGACAATTTTTTTCTTTTCTATTTGCAATGGTTTTCTAGATATTGTTAAATGAAGAGCTTGGCGTGGCGCAGCATGTCGAACTGTATTCACTTTTGGCAACTGTGGACCTAATACTTAAAATTATTTTTGACACACTTAAGCATAGTGATTTACAGTCCATTGTGGACACAACAATAGGTTTCGACACAATATAGCACAGAATTTTAAATTCATTAAAAACCCTCAAAAAAGCTTATTTTATGGAGTTTGACCACTTTTAACTCTAAAAACGCACACAGGGATTTTCGTAAGGAATCATTTTTTGTTTTTTTTTTTAAATCAAAACCAAATATTTAAAAAGTTGTTTCTTGCGTGATCCAATTTTTTTACCATTAAATCCCCCCCAAAAAGAGAGAATTAAAACCGAATTGCAAAACGAACAGATTGACAGCCTAATCAACAATATGCTTCACCTGTCAATTCTAATGATAAAACTCCTTATTTCCAAAAGGGATGGGGCAAAAACCTCCAAAAACTACTGGGCCCCTCCGCCATGTTCCTAAGAACAATGGGTAAAAATTCAATAAGATCAGATAAATTTTACTTACATGTGAGTTATCGTAAACTGAAGTCAACAGATGCTTACGAGGACAGGTGATGCTATTATACAAGCGGCAAAAAAATTGTGATCGTTTGAAAACTGTAATAAGGTCATTTTTCGCATATCAAGGTAAATAGTTTCTTAGATATATCTAGAATAAGTGGCATTACCCCTTATGTTCTTTTAAGAGCCTTTCTACGAAAAAAACATGCAAAACTGGAAAAATCGCCCCAAGGTCATGTTGGAATTGCCGTAAATTTTATAGTAGGAATAAAAGAAGGTCGTAAGAGATTTCCAAAAATTCATATGATAATTACCAGATTTTGTTTTATTTTTAGAAAAGTCGTTTTTGGGTATTAGGGACATTTTCTATTCTCCTAAAAAATGCCTATTTTTTTTAGTTTAAAAAGAGTTATTCATAAGTACCTACTGTAACTGACATGAATTGGAATATGTTCTTACAAAATGTATATTCCGAATTACAGAAAATGAATGTATTGCAAATTGTTTGTCAGGATGTACCTCGTTATTAAGTATACAAAGGACCGATCATTTTATAAATGCCTTTCAGTCAAAGAGAAAATCTTGTTTATATATTTTCAATATTCAGTAACAGTATATTACATGTAGGTTCTTTCATGCATGTACACATGGATATTATACTTTTACTATTTTTGTCTTCACTGGAGTGAGTTTATGAAGGAACATCGAAGACAGTCTCATATTTAACTGCAGACGTAGTTATAGAAGAGTACTTGCAAATGATTGCATTATTTTACATGTCATATTAGCAAGTACATTTGCACATCATTGAACATATAAGCTGGGACAAGGACACACTGTTTGTGTATAAAAAATGAACTAATCGAAGAAAAATGGAACGATTAAAGGCATATTACTGATTATTAGGTAAGGTATTTACATGTAGTTTCATTGAACAGATACAAATATTTCATTGTACCAACACATTTACAATAAATGGTCACGACACATACCCAAATGGGCAATGTTTGAAACAAGCATACTCAATATGTGTATAAGTTTATAAATAATAGAATAAATAAAATGAAAAAAGGGGTAAAATATATACATGTAAGGTTTAGGAGGGATATTTTTCTTTCAATTTTGAAATTTTTTCCTATTCAAATCTGTTGAAAGGCGAATTAATAGATTTTACAAAGAGTTTAGCATTTACAGGTTATTGGGGTCCAAAGTTGGACCACATCACAGAAATCTTCTATTTTCTTTAATTTCTTTTTTATTTATTTATTATTATTATTTTTTTTTGGGTCAAATTTTGAAACTTATTTATTACATGTAGATTCCTCATGAAAATCCCTACCTAAATTTTTCAATCAAATTTCAGATATCTCTTTTGGTTTTGGGTTTTAGGGATTTAAGGAAATTGTTTTTATAACCCTTATTTAGCTTCTTTCAACTTAAATTGAACTTCAAATTTTGTGCAATATTGCGCCAAAACCAGTTGCGCTGTAAGTTGCTTTGTTTAAAAACTAACATTGTGTCTACACTTGCCCAAAGTGAAGAGAGTTTAACATGTTGTTCTTGTATTATGCTCTGCTCTGCAAAACTCTTTATTTAACTATAAATTAGGGGTAACATCATTAGGTTTCAAACTCTTGACCTCCACACAGATGGATACATGTATATGTGGTTGCTACTAACAAAACTTAATTTCCCCATCTGTTTAGGGTTTGACCTCTATAGGCAAGTTTAGCAGCAATGGAGTGTTATATTTTTTTGTATATATTGTTATGCTTAATTTGAGCAGATCCAGAGGTTTTGAGAGGAAAATGAGCCTTACCCAAATTTTTCCTCTAAAAAATGTGGATAAACACAACCAGTACGTGTACATATGTATAGTCACTGCAATGCTAAAAAACAGATATGCTTCATTATTTATTTGAATTCTTTCTAAATATTTTTAGTGGCTAAACATACAAAAAATAACATTTTGTTGAAGTTAGAATTTAATAATATGGGGTCCACATGAATCAGCTTACATCTAAGTCAATAAATTCTGATATTCATGTATACAAATCCAGTCTCCACAATATACAACGCACATGCTTGTGATATTTGATATATAAATACATGTACATTTGCATGTATTTTTAATCAAACAACTAAATGCTAAGTATATTTGTACATGTAATGAGGTATTAAACTACAAACTGTAACTAATATAGTTGTGTTTGTTTTAAACATGTGTTTTATAGTACTCCTTCTTTTAAACTGATTGATACTAGTACAAAATGTGCATGTAGAGTAAATCTCTTTTACAAAAAAAAAAAATAGAAAGCCCAAGTTCTTTCTGTTTCAGGTGAAGAAGCTTAAATACATTTATCCAAGTAATTATTTGTTGTGTGAATAGCAAGAGACTGATACAGACCCTGCCTTGGGTCATGATTGATGCACTACAAGTATTGCAGAAGAGGAAATGCTGCACCAAGTGGACAATCATTCAAGATTTTTTATTAACTTTAGTATGTACATGTAAAATGACTATCTGGTATTTAGGAGACATTGTTGCTGCATTTATAGATCTTTTACAATATGTTTTTAAAACCTGCAAGTATTTAAGGTTATCAACTCTGGAAAGCTATATTCGTTTGATTATCTACCCACATGCCAAATATCAAAAAGCTACAGCTATTTGTATATGTCGAAAGATAACAGAATGATCATATTTACAGACAGGGCACAATTTGTTACATTAGAAACAGCCACATTAAACACAAAAATTTTACCAAAAGGTCAAAGTTCAAGATCACAAATCCTGGTATTCAACACATCATCTTGAGGTTTTATCTACCCATATGCCAAATATCAAAAGTCTATGTTAAAAGAAAAAAAAAGTTAAAGAGAAAAAGTGTTGACATAGTTCAAAAGAGGCAGATAGACGCAAAGATAGATTGAGTGTTGTAGGATCGAATCCACCATATTTTGATACTACTTAGGCTTTTTGTAGGTTTATATGATCATGGTTTACCTTCTCCAACAATTTTCTTTACCCTTAACGCTAACAAAACGAAAAAGAAACAAGCACAAACACAGGAGGTAGAAAATTGCCATTTTCTCATTTTCATGCTTCCACCAAATCTTGGCTACTTTAAAGTGTCCTTTTATTGTCATATCTGAAATACCCAGCATGAAGTGTTGTCTAGTTACTCTATAAGAGTGCATCTTATTGGGTATAAACAAGACAGCTTAGGAGACATCATTGCTGCCTTTATAGATGTTTTACAATATTTAAAAAAAAACTTGCAAGTATTTAAGGTCATCAACTCTGGAAAGCTAAATTCTTTCGATCATGCTGTTAACAGGTCAATAAAATGCTTCTTAAGGCGTAACTTACTACGAAGGTAGAGGACGAACCCCGAAATGTAGGGACAATTGTGGACATATCATTCAAACTTGACACAGCTTTGAATTTTGATTGTGATTAGAAATTTAACACACAAAAAGAATTTGAGTCTCTTTGTAGCCTTCTTTGCTTAATGGTTTAAGAGTAATCAAGGGAACCAAGGTTATAGCGGTAATCAAAAGAATGTAATCCAGGGAAAAAGACCAGATATGGAAAACAGACATACACAACAAAGGACATAAAGTAACTAAAATCATACATACAAAGTAACAAAAACAAATGAGCAACTCGGACTCCACTAAAAACTGGGAGCATGGACTATGTGCACCGTTTGGGTAAGCGTCTTCTGCTTTTCTAGAAACACCCGCCGAGTTGCTCATAAAAAGTCAAGTCCGGGGTAGATCTCCAACATCACTCCAAACCTTCCATTTGGGACTATCAAATACAAAGTTAATGGTTTGCTATGTCAACCCCCTCCAATTGTTCGGATCAAAAGATGCACAATTGGAACACATAATAAAGATTCTGTGAAAGTTTCATTTAATTCCATTAAGTGGTGTGGGAAGAGTAACCGATAAGAGATGGGTCCCCCTGTATAACGGAAGGACAGGCACCTCTATCACTAACGTTTGCCAATGAGGATACATTAAAAAAATTGCTAGTACTTGTTTTGGCCCCTTTTTCTTACTTGGCTCAAGTCACAGTCCCAGCCTGGTATGGTATTTAAAGCGATCCATAGACTAATAGTAAAGTTATTGTCTGGCCATCAGGAAAATTGATGTCTCTGCCGGACTCGACTTTTTATGAGCAATTCGGTGGGTGTTTCTAGAAAAGCAGAGGGCGTTTACCCAAACGGTGCACCTGGTCCATGCTCCAAGTTTTTAGTGGAGTCCGAGTTGCTCATTTGTTTTTGTTACTTTGTATGTATGATTTTAGTTACTTTATGTTCTTTGTTGTATATGATTGTTTTCCATGTCTGGTCTTTGTCGCTGGATTACATTCTTTTGATTACCGCTATAACCTTGGTTCCCTTGATTACTCTCTGACCCCTAATTTCTAATATGTTCAAGTCTTAATCCCTAAAATCAAGACCAGTCTGACATTTGTGGTATAGAATATTGTGGAACAAGCACATAGACATTCCCATGCTTTTACTGGAGTTATATAGTTAAATTCAATGAAATGCTTGTTTTGTTCTAATTCTGAAACGGCTGGGGCTTAACCCCCAAAATCAATACCAACCTCCCGTTTGTGGTTTGGAACTTTATTTTCATAATGATCAACCAAAAACTGTTCAAGTTTCTCACAAAACCAAGTGACTACGGGCAACGACATCACCATACGACTGCAAATGGTTTGTGGTAAAAAAAAAACAAAAGGCTCTGAAAGAGCCGGAATCGCTCACCTGGCAAATATGCCCTATTAACTAAGTAAGTAAAGGTATCGTGCTTTGCCAAATGTACCTTGTTTGACTAAAAAAATGCTGAAAAAGAGCATGATATTGATTAATGCTGTAAGTTCAACTGAGACACTGAGGCACTGTAAAATGTATGAAATGCCTTATAAGTGTCTGGAAAAAAATGGCAGTGTTCCCACATGTCCTGTTATTCCACCGGGTCTCAGGGGGCATTAGCCTAATATACATTTGCTGAAAAAAACATGAAATGAGATCAAATCATGGCTACACATTTTTATCATCACCATTCAACTCCGGCCACTATGTTTATCAAATATCGTAGAAACCAAATCAAGTATAATATTAGCGGAAAACCGCCCAGAACAAACTTCCGTCAACACCACTCAACTTAGAATACCCTGTTTCCTAAAGAAACAAAAAAAAATCTTTGAATCCGAGCAACTGGTAATTTCAACACTGCCAGTCAACTTAGCATATCATGTTTATCTTATGAGTAGCTTTCCTCTCCATTATTCTTCTATAGCTGTGGAAAATAAAGCAAAAAAGCACTTAGACCCAAAGGTTCTATTTTAGTAACGACGGTCATGTTTTTCGACCGAAGAAAAAAAAATTAAACAATCGGTTTGTACAGTATACCCCAAAACAATTATGCTTACTTTCATTAAATTTTGTCGCATGGTTTCAGAGAAGATTTTCCAAGTTTTACATACGAAAGACTACTAAAAATCTCTTTCAGGGTTCATGAATCCTACACTGGACGATGAATCATTTTGAAAATTATGGCAAAGGTTCATCTTTTGGTGGTGAACAATAACAATAAAGACCTCCCTTCAGAATTTTGCTAAATTCAAGGTTTTTTTTTGTTTTAGTTATTTACAAAAAAACCCTGTATTTTGACCCCTATGTTCTATCATTAGTACAGTGGCCACGTTTTAAAAAAAATGAACAATTAGTTTGTGCAAATTACCCTAACAATCCTACATTATGTACCAACTTTCATTTGATTCTGAATAGTAGTTTCAGAGATAATATAAAAAAATGTGTAAAAAGGGTAAGAACTCAAACATGGGTCAACGGATTTCACTAAAATTTGAATACAGAGATCTAATTATGCTGAACACTTATCCCCGTGTCAGAATTTATTTAAACCTTACGGGTATGGAGATATATGAGAAAAACTGCTGCCTGATACCCATGTTCTATTCTTAGTTACGATGGCCGTTTTCCGACAGATCAAAAAACGAAGCATAAACTTCGTGCAGGATACCCTAAGGAACAATCATGCTAAGTTTCATCCAAATCCATTCAGTATAGTTTCAGAGGACAAGATGCCAGAGAAATCGTTAACGACGACGACAAGCGATGGTAATACGGCCAGGCGAGATATATAGACTAGTAAATCATCAATTTGTTCTATTTATCTGAGCCTTAGGTCAGATGTTTTTTTCACAAATGATTGTTTTGAGCAGTTTGGGTGTTCATGCATGGATGGAAACCTTGTACTACTCCATATCAAAAGCATGGCATAGCCAGTTATTGCATTTTCTATGTTTTCTGGTGTCATAGTCTAATACCACTTTTGTCAAATTTATGCAGAAATAATTATCTATAAAGTTTCAGAATCTGCAGATAAAAGCTAGCACATATCAAAAGCACGACAATAGCCAAAGTTATTGCATTTTCCATGTTTCTGGTGTCATGGTCTTGTATCACTTGTCTAATTTATGAAGAAAGAATTATCTAAATTACAGAATCTGAAATTTGTTCAAAATATTTTTTCTCTAGAAGACGTTTCTTTGTAGTTGATTAAAGAAAACAAAAGATACATTGTTAGCACAAGCTTCATTTATTTTGTTGTTTAATTCAACATAGCTGCTTTCAGACAACACACTTCACACAGATTTAAAACAAATATTAACATTTAACCAGTGGTGGTCTCTTTCATTAACAGTGGTGGTTTTTTATCATCCTCACAATGAGCAGATACCCATAATGGTTCAAATGTTTCTAAAAATGTATAGTGTACCATTATTTTGTTTTAAAATGAAGATGAATTGGTCAGAACTTTATTACTACTTTATAAATAATCATTTTTGGTTCAAATAATCCATAGCATATTAAAGTAACTTTAAAATAATCTATCTAAAAATATTTTCATGGGCATAAATCAACAATAATTTAAAAAAAATTAAGTTCAAAAATTTATATAATACATCCAATTTTCATAAATATTATGGTTATTAAATAATGTCATCGTTCAACATTAATCACATAATAAAGTTACTGGGGTATAATGTTTTTATTGGTCTCTCTGCCTGACCATCATAACTTTTTGTGACCTGAATTGTGCCTCCATTTTTAATAAATAATTTCATTTTTTGTAGTTTTCATTTAATGTTTTGGTTTATCTATCTAAAAGAAAAAAAAAATATTTGAAAAAAATAAAAGAAAATAATGGAATACTAAAAATATATGAAAATATAACAGATGTACAGACCACCCATTATCTAGCAATAACATTAGCTAGAGGCACTATCTATAACGTGATACTGAACACAAATCAACCATCAACAATGTTGATTTATAAGCTATCATATGAGTAAATTGTAAAGTCAAAATGAAGTATATTTTTTTTTAAACTATTAGAAAATTGCCATCAGTAATGTTAAAAAACTACATAATGCAAGTTATATTTATAGCAATTTTAAATCAGTTGAAATATTTGAGATACCAAAAACATAACAAAATATGTGTATTTACAGAAATTCTACTACCAACATATCAGTCTTTGAAATCTTAATTCTGTTCAAGGTATCACGTTATATAAAGCACTCAAGGCATTTTTCAATGATCTTTTATCATTCAGCCTTTGAAACTCATAACAACATTTGTAACCATAAAAATTTAAGGTTAACTAACAAACTCATTCAAAACAAACAAAAATTATGCTACTTTTAGCACTGTTAACAATAAAACCATGTCTTAAAATGTCCTGGCATAAAATGTCTCAACTTCTTACACTTTTTGGGGCTATGTTTTACTGTGTTATAACTGATAGGATTTTTCACACTTTTTTATATAACATATTTCTCATTTGGGTTTGTTAAACTTATGCAATCAATTGTACAAAAAGTTGTAAGCATAAAATCAGTCCAAAGTAAATATGACATCACAATATTACTTTCTCTTATGACATTATTTTACACTAGCAATTTTTTTTTGTGAAATCAATTACTAACAGTTGTTTATGAAAGTAACTTAAAATTTTGTATTAACAAATTAGTCAGATTGAACAACTTTGCAACATACATCTAAAAAATCATTCAACATTGTGATAATTTTTTTAATAATTTCAAAATTTTAGTGCAGCTCCATTTTTATTTTAATTATTTAAGTTTTTAAAACAATTGTTTTACAGCAAACAAGTATACATGAGTATGTTTTCCTAAGTTGAAGCACTTTATACCAGAAAATTTCAGACAATGATAAATTCCATACATAAAATGTCTCATTCTTTTTTAACTTCATCGAGCAGCTATGTTTAGACTATAAAAAAAACCAGTTCAATTATGTAAAAAACAAAGAAGACGTACAATTATAAATAATCTGACTCTATGATACATTTAGTAAACAATTCATTCATTCCTTTTAAAAAGCATACACACAAGTAACAACAGTTTAACAAGTATTCTGTCTCTAGTATCAAGTTTGATATTTATATTATTAATCCCCCTCAAAAATTCTTTCAAGTGTAAAAGAAAAACACCTTATCTAAAAATAGCCCTAAAATAAACTTCCTGTTTCAAAACTATACTAATTATTCTATTTATAGACTTAAAAAATAAAATAATGTATTAGCTTTGATTATTATACCTCCCCTGATCTTTCAGTGGCCTTACAAACAACAGGCAATCAATTTCTTTTGGCAGATCAAAGCTTTCCAGCAGTGTTTATATTTTTTTTATTTTGTGCATTTCTGATACAAAAATTGACCAATAACAGCATGAATACCCCATCTTTCCAAATTGTTTTCTAAACCCAAACCAAACATTTTAACCAATTAAAATGTTAAAACTTCCAAAAACTATCTGATTTCAATACACATGATTTCCTAACAGTTCTCTTTTACATTTCTAAACAAAGAATGTTGGTTTTCAAAAATATGATACTAGAGTTAGAACACATAAAAAAAATGATCTGAAAAATAAATAAGAACCTGCACTAGCTTGATCCCAAAGTCCTTACTCAATCCACATTAACTACTATTATTCTGAGCTGATGGAAACTACACAAAACTTCTTCATCATAGCATGTTACACATCAGCAATCACATGAACAACAACAGCCCTATGTTTATCTCATATAAAATATATTTTGCATGACTTTAACATGAAAGAGGTAATTAAATTCATGATTATATTACAATTCATATCGCAACTGTTGTACTAATGCATGATGTTTGTATAGACAAATATTTTTAATCAAGGCCAGCTTTCACTCAGAATAAATTAATCAAACCCATTCATTTACAAAACTTGTAGACCATTATTTTAGTGAAATAAGATGCCTAAACCAGGAAGCTTAATCAATTAATGACAAATAAAATTAAGGATCGTCAATAAAAGATAAATTTGAATACTTGAGTAAAGGAGGTCCCTGTTTTATGAGCACTTTATTAGTTATTTCCATATTTGAGTATAGTGTAATTTTTAGGAAAAAAGATGAGTATAAAAAAGACTTATTAACATATTTATGAATATTTTCTTCCTTAAAAAGAGAGATACCCTCTAAAACTTTCATAAAAAGCTTACTTAAACTCGCTCAGCTTGTACGGCAGATGTTTGTTAAGCATTATTTTCAGTAAATTATAAGTCCACTTGCAACAAACTTAATCGAAGAACATTTCCATACATTCATAAATACAGATCTATGTAATAATCTGGCATTAACAGTAATACATAAAAAATGCAGTACTTTTCATTTTTGAAATACTAAAATACACCATAGAAACAATCTTTGTAAATATTTAAGTTCCATATTCCAGACATCAAATACTTTCTACGTCTATCTTATATAACCAGTTATCTCCCTTTACCATGTTATCTTACCAATAGCATCAGAGTCTAGTGTTTCTTAACTCTTAAGTATGATGCATAAAGTTCAGCAATAAAGTTTCCACAAACATTCTTGTATCACCATTTGCCTTATCCTTACATAGACATGTTACTGGATATAAACAGCTGATTCCATATATTCTTTTTTCAACAACTCCTATTTCATATATTAATGAACTATTTACAACTGAATTGTATTCTGCCATTCACAGTTCCTCTTCTTATTCAATATATATGACCTTATCAAGATAATAGACATCATGATTTTGATTGCATTAAAATTAAACATGGGTTACGTACATAATATGGTTGGTTGTCCATACAAAAAGGTGATGCATGTTTGAACTAGACTGTTCAGTTCATGGAGTTATTACACTTCATATAGTTGAGTAATTGCCCATCTTCTAAAATCATACTAGGCTATCAGTAATTCTTAAAATAAACTTGCACAATGTACGAATCTTTAACAAATTTCTTAGTATTTGTATAAAAGTAAATTTTTCGTTACAGTTCAGACTTTACTCCAAAACCCTAACATGTTTTTGAAGTTTTAAAGCCTTAAGTCAACTTTATAGCATTAAACTGAAAGTATTGAATTTCCCATACTTTTAAAAACAAGTTCTCTTTCAAAAAAAACCCCTTAACTTATGCAATAAGACTACTGTACAGGTAAGAAAGACAACATTTAAAAGATTTCATTAAAACATGATTAAACTAATTCATTACAAATTTGACATGAATTGAATGTGTCTTGTCCACTTAATGTAAATCATTACATATGACAGCTAATTTGTCATTTTTAAATAGAAACTACAATAACAATACTGTAACTAATACAGAAACTTTATGTAGATTCATGTTTTCATATGATCTTTGATTGCATTCCATCACATACATCCCGTTTTTATCCTTCAAAAAGCATATAGTGCTACTTCCATAATAAAGTTTGACTAAAATTTTTTTAGTATACTTGTAAGAATTAAAGGATATAATGGCTTGAAATTCTGTGAAAGAATTTTTTTTATAAGGTATCAACTTCTGAAAATTTCTGAGTTGTAAATTCTAAAAAATTCAAATTGGCAAAATCCAAATTTAAAGGTCAATTAAATGAATCTCTTCTGTCTGATTACACAAACTGGTACCCACATACAAAAGTCTTGCACAATTTACACTAAAATCTGTGTGATAAATGTTTTCTTCCTTTACACAGCAATTTTGCATACCAATATCTGTTTAATTCATCTAAAATTACAACCCTTTTCATTTACCAAAAAATAAGACCTAAAGAACAAAAATGATTTCTAAGCCAATAGAAATTGTAATTAAAAAATATTGAAAAAAAAACTGATCACAAGTCCTGTGTAATATTTAAAATCTGGATGATTTTAGACTTTGGCTGCGTGTGTTACAAGAAGTAAAACTACATTTCTCTTCATCTTTGTGAACCAATCAGAATAACTTTCTACACATAAGCTAGACTGTAACATACAAGGAAGATTAACAGATTCCACACAGATTATGTTAATTGTTAAGGTGGAGTCTCAACATTACACAGCTAACACAATATCTATGAATTTTAAGAGATTTTTATACACAATGAAAATATGAATTAACACTCTAATCTAGATATATTCCTCAATAGTTCTATATCAAACACCACATCAATATAATACAAGGACACATCTATGTTACTTGAATCAACACCAAAAATATATATATATTTTAGTAATCCAGACATATCTCAATAGTTGAAAGCAACTAATAAATTAATGTGAGATTGTAATTACAGAACAGAACATAACACACTACCAAACTTAACAAGCAAAATGATAATTGTTTTTGGTACTTATTTAGAAATGAAATGTACATGCACTGTTCCTTTATGTTAGTTTATATGTACAAAAAGTCATATTGAAATTCTATGGAAATGTTTTATAAAACTGTGATTATCTCAAAAGATGTTTCATGCACAGAGTTAAAAATTTAAGCAAGGGGAGCTAAGTCAACATAACTTATTTTATAATTCTTGCACCATCTTTTTCAAAGTTTAATTTCAGGATTTTTTCCTCCATAACTAACTTCAATATAGTTGTTAAAAGCCAGTATCAAGTTAAAATTTTAGTTTCTCTAATTAAAAAAAATCAACTATGTAGTTTTATATTGGATCAGTCATCATTTGTTTGAAATGGTAAAATGTTCTACTGTTGATGCTATGGACTTCCTTACCAAAACAGATATTTGAGGGAGGTCCTGACTGAAAATTTACTGTAGCTCTAAATACAAGATAATTTAAAAAAAAAAGAAAGATATCAGGCTAAAAAAATTAACTAACAAACATAATATAACTTGCAAACAACCATACAAAAGCAAATATATTATCTCCCCTGGGACTATTTCGCTGTACTTAACTTGCAAGGCTCCAATCTGTCTAATACAATCTTATCAAAATTAGACTTCTTAATTGTCCTACACACAGAGATGAATGGAAAAAACAAGTAGGTCTTTTTTTCATATTACCTTTTTACCAATTTTGCTAAGTTCTAGTGACAGTTATCCTGATATAATAAAACCATCATATACTAGTCATACTGACACACTTAATTTCATATATTTTTTGTAAGAACCATGAAACAGCATGAATTTTCACTTCTAAAGAACAACCCCCTTTTTGTCACTAACACCACAAGTCATAAACTTTAAACAAACTTTGCAGATTACTCTGAGTACAACACATTTTTCTTCTAAAGGGCAAATATTTCCTTTCTGAACAATTTAAGAAAAAGCGGAAAAAATCCTACCAGGGAGGTAATTTAACGTGTAAGAGAGCACTAATAACAAAAAAGAAAGCAGAATTAATATTACTGGCATACAATCCAGTCAAATACCTTGATCAAAAAAGGCTTACAATCATACAATAAAAATATACATAATTTATAATAGAATTAAAAAATCCATAATTCAACCACTTTTGTCAACTTTTATGACAAGCATAAAATCCTATAGTATTTGAAAATATATTTGTTAAATTTGAAAAGCACAACAATTAAAACTTACATGTATCTTCTATTTAATTTTATTATTATATCTTCATTTTTTATTTCATTTGTGTACAGAATTTTATGGCACAGCCTGATTTTTGACGCATATATACACTGTATGTAAATTGGCACTAAAATTAAATCTCAAATCTTATGCTGATTAAGGCAAGCATTAGATGTTATACATGTAATAGAAGTTTTAGAAAAGAGAGCCTTTGAATGTTTAATGAAAATTACCAAACCTAAATCAAATACTACGTGCATGTACATGTACATTTATGTTCATACAAATTGGAAAGTGGTTTCTTCTTAATACTGTATTCTACATCATGGCAGTGTTAACCAACAGGATTTTAGGCTTGCCAAAAAAATCAAAACTCTTTTACATCCTCATTAATAAAAATATACACACAATCACACCATGAAACAATCATCTTCAGTTCCATGCTCCTCCTGGCTTACTTTGGGGTGTGCCCCATCCTCCCACACCTGGACTGCTGCCTGGTTCACTCCCCTGAGAGCTGCCCCACCCTAAGAAGCTGTTAGCACTGACAGGAACACCGGTTGCTGCTGCTGCATTACCTTGACTGTTACTACCTATACTACCAAAGCTCTGTACACTGGTCTGGCTGGAGGAGTCACCTCCACCTGGCTGGGTTGTACCAATGGGAGTCCCACCCACTGCAGGTGTGGCACCAGTTTGGCTTACAAGTCCGACTGGTCCCCATCCACCTTGCCCACTAAGCATAGCCTGAGCTGCAGCTAGCATGGCAGGGTTTAACTGGAAAGCTCCCAGACTTAAATTGCTCAAACCAAGATTGTTTGGTATGTTTCCAGCTGGGATTGGACTTGGCTGAGTAGCAATAGCCTGAGTTGTCCCCCTTCCTCCTTGACTCCAGTGATTGGGATTGTAGCCATGACTATAAGCTGGCTGTGGTATAGCTTTCTTGTCATTCTGACGATCATAGTTCTTGGGAGCAGCACTGCTAATATGTACACTAGCTCCTTTGATTATGTGGTCTTCCCCACACAAGCTTTGTGAGACCTCTGGATCAGCAAATGTCACAAAGGCAAATGCTCTGAATGGCTTTGGTATAAAAACATCGACAACTTCTCCAAACTTTGAAAAATAAAGACGCAAATCTTCTGCAGTCATATCATCAGTGCATCTCCCTACAAAGACTTTCCTGTTCATCATCTGCTGGGCATTCTCCTACAATGAAATGGTAAATTAATAACTAATGTAGAATGTGAACAAAGGAGTCATTTATGATATGAATGTACACAAAAAGTAATAAAATCAGACCATGTATACATGCAGTAAATTGCATGTACATGTATGTAGTTTTAGTTTAATACCACATTCCAAAATTGTCTTGGAAATGGCAAAGATAATGATAAATATATGTATATTGAAGTCTTAGCCAACTATAGTAAGACTATAATGCAATTATACATATGTGACCTTGGAAATACTTAAAAGTTCTTTAATTTTAATATTAAATTTAATGCTGACATTGTTCGGTCAGTGTACATGTATTTTGATTACTCCTATTCAAAACTTTACTGTATATACCAACTCAAATTTCAGAATTTTACAAGTTTATCTTGAAGAAGGAACACAGACAATACGTTCTATTGTAAGCTTGCAAGTACCCTTTGTCTGAGTTAACTAAAAAAATTATTATTTCCCTTGATAAAGAAAAGGAATAAAAAGAACATCTACGCCTGGGTTTATCCTCACAGGAATTTACAAGTTCAATAATGCTTGTAATTTGATTTTGAATGCATGCTGACACAAATATTACTATTTATAGGGATCTTTAAGTTCACACTTAACAAGCTGGGATAGTTATGTATTTAAGAGGGGAAAAACCATTTACTTTTTTACTTTTAAGTTGATGCCATTAGAAAATGTTTTATTACAACAAACTAAATGAATATCTGTGTTACCAAATCTAACAAAACTATACACTTAAAGGAGAAGACTGTTATTGTGCAAGTCATAAATATGGAAACTAATCTTTTAAATGTTCATGAACATTGAATTGAAACAAAATCAACTTCCTTTTCTTGACTAATTAATCACGATTTATAATTAGGGAATTTGAATTTCCTGCATCTATGGGCGCCACCATGATCAGTTGAGCTATGGCATCACAAAGTCGGTTTGTAATGTGAAAGTAAATACATGTTGGTAATTGATTACGAAGAAATTCTAAATCTGGGTATTTCCCCTATTATTTCAACTCAAAATAAACAGATTAAGAGATTGAGGCACAACATGTAAGCAAATATCAGACAACACTGACGAACAACAGAATTTGCAGCCTGAAGACTAGTGTGTCAGAGGGAAATCTAAGGGCTACTTCCAAAGAATGCTCTTGTAGCCAGTAAAAAAACTTCAGAATATTTCTCTTTTTCATTCGTCCAATCATAAGTTTGCTTTCGATCTTCATTTAGGTCAGAGAGTTGTGCAAGACGGCTATCTATATATAATTCAAAGATTTCGAACTTTGCATAGCCATGGGCATTTTATAAAAGTGCACTTTGCATTAAAGGTTATTTATTTTTGTTTACGTGGGTATGATTTATCGTAAGAGCCTAACTTAATGCAAAGGTGGTCTTTCCCACACTGCAATGCATAATGTAAATGACTTTGTGTTGAATGACATACCTTTGAGTTGGGTATTCTGACATCACACCATCGTCCATCTATCATGTGTCTCTGTGTCATACATTTTACCTGGGAATCATAATCTCCAAATCGTATAAAACCAAAGCCTTTTGATAATCCACTCTTGGGGTCTTTCTTTACCTACATAATACAAATTTGTGTTACATGTAAGAAAGTACATGTACAAATAGGTACTGTATGTGAATATGCAAATGTTTATATACACATTTTAATGCATTTACAGAATATTCATGTTGAAAAGGCAATATACATGTATTAAGCTGGGACAGCCCCAAACAAATAGTACTGATCCCACATAGAGACTAGCTTTCTAATTGATTCTGGAAACCAGTACTGGAAATTCATGGATTCCATATAATGTATTTTTTAATGAATTGTCAAATGATAATAGTTTTTAATCAGTCATCCATACAGTCACTGGTAATCATTATACCAGTCCCAGGCACAATTTTGCAGTCAGGACTCACAGGACCATTGATTTTTACAAACTCTGCTTAAAATTACATGTACATGTAGATACAATTACACACTTAAGGCTTTTTCCATTCATTTGTAGTCTAAATAACAAACCTGAACCATCAGCAAGTCTCCAAAATTAGAAAAATATTTTCTCAAATCTTCTTCAGTACTCTTCCATGGGAGACCAAGTACTATCAGATCACTACACTTCTTCTTGTCGTACAATTTCTTTCTGTTGATGACAGCATTATCTGAGTTAATTGGTTCCTCTGCAATGGCACTGGGTGTTTTCTTTTTGTTTTCAGCTGAAATATGACCAAAAAAATTGTAAAACAGTATTCCACATAGAACATAAATTACTGAGCAATGTTTAGTTGTTTAACTGTTTTACAATCGGTGGTACGGAATACAGGACTGTACATAGCACCTTTCCTTCCCTTCAGAGGAATAGAAACAGTAATTATTGCCTGCATAGGCACACACCACATGCTTCACCATATTTTTAATTTCATTTTCCCCCTTACAAGCAGTGCCAGCAACACCCTTTAGCAAGTCTGAATAATTTGTATGGAATATTTGAATATACATAATATGTGGTGTTAGTGCCACATGCAGAAATCCAGAGAGAAAATGACTGCACTTCTTATCTTTGAAAAAATAAATTAAAGCTATGTTTTGACTTGGATATACAATAGAAGCTATATTTTTCTGAGGCAGTATTGAGTAAGGTTCTTGACAACAGCAAGTAAAACAGTGGAGAATAAAACATACATATACACATACCATGTATGTACATGTAAATTTAAGTTTTTAAACAAATCATATTCACTTTTTTCAATTAGGAAAAAAAGAAATATAAAAGATGTACATGTACAGTAGTTATTTTTAATATAGAAATATTAAATTTGTGAAAAATGTATATACTGTTTTGTTACTCCAGGGATATGACTTTTTTTCAATGGTGCACCTATATTGGAGAACCTTAAAGAAAAATTAGATAAACATAATAACCGTAGAGCTAGCACCACGTTGTGATTTGCTTTTATTTACAGCCAATAAGCAGGTTACATCTACTTTTTTAATAAAACTATGTTCATGTATAACTTCTCATTGCCTATTAATAGGTCATGAATTCTTGTTCCTGACTGCTGACAAATACATGTACATGTATACTACAGCAGCTGTATGTACAATTTGTATATAAATGTATATGTACATGTACACTAAATGTCTACATTTACATGTGAATGTACAAGGGATGTATGCAGTGTGGGAAACCATGCTTTTCCCCAACTTGCCATTCTGGCTAGTGGAATATTGGTCTTGCTAGCCTAACAGAAATTCAACTAGCCAAATTTTTTATATTTTTTTGTCTGTACTATCATCTGTTATCTCTTGGATTTGACTATATTCTGCCTTTCTTTTTCTTTCTTCAAATATTTTTTTTATTTCTTTTTAAATTCATCAAAAACTTTTCCATTTCCGAATATTCCCTCGCATTGAAGTATTTCATGTACTTTACAGTAACAAAATAAGTACAACATTTCTGAACTCATATTTTATCCTTGCATTGCATATGGTAGAACCTCTTGGTGATGGATTTTGCTTCCTTTTTCGATAGTTTTGGTTATGAGTACTTCTTGTATACAACTAATATTTTGATTATGATCTTCCTACATATTTGATTTTAACGCTGCTGATGAGAGGTTACTCCTTGAAACACGTGTACAGCACATCGAAATTTACAATATATAACACGGGTATTTTTTGTATTTAAAAATAAAATTGTGTTTCAACAGATTCATCATTTGCTTCTTGTTAATTTTTATTTAAACAATAAACAACTAATATGCAATGTAACATATCATAAATTACCAAGATAATTTCGTTTGAATACTATTATGAACGAGATCGGGACCGTCACGTAGAATTTGGCACATCCTGTTTACCGGAAATTAAAATGGCAGATCGTAAACAATTCTTTACAAGTCAATAAAATTGTGAATATCATGCCAAAATTTCCTTGACATATTCAAGCTAAACTTCTTAAAATGTAGGGAACATATTTTTAATGTATGATGTTAAGGGATCTTTAATTAAATAATTATACCAAATGACGGTCACCAAATTGACGAGTGTAAGCTAATAATAACTCGCCAAATTACACATATACTCGTATTAGGCGAGTGGTGGTTTACCACACTGTGTATGCACTACATGAATATCGAATATGAAATCTTAATTCAGGTACATTTGTACATGAACACAATGTAGATGAGACATCAAACAAAATTACTGAAATAAATGTGGCAATAATCAACCATTAATTAACCTGTTAAGTCACCATGACATATCATGATAGACAGCTCTTAAAAATTATATTATTTAAAACATCCACAGTAAATAAGAGAGCTTTAAATAAAGTTTGCTTGACTTGATTCCATATACACTTGCCAACGTACTAAGTTAAACTCAATTACATCAATATGACAAATGACAATTTAAATTGAAAGTTAGTTAGTTACCAGATAATTTCTTCTGAAATAAAAATGCTTTAGAACTTTGAGGCAAATAAACGAACCTAACATATCACAAAAAAATGAGAAAAACAACAAAAATCGAATGCACATAATTAAGTCAAAATATCAACATTGCAGTTATCTCCCTTAGCTGTCAAAATAATAATACCGGGTGACCTGAAAACTTTTCATTATACTTGAATAATACAACTTTCGTTATGAAAGCCATTATTGTATTCCGGTGCAAGAATGATTAGAGTATCATACTGCAGTAATAGATTGTTAAAATTCTGTCAACAAACAACAAAATAAATCGAATTTGTCAAAGCGTCTGCTGGCTGTTCGGAGGCCAACTGGGTTTCAGATTGTAAACAAATACTTCAAAAGCTTACATTTTGGAAACACAGCGACATAAATCCGATTTGACCACTCTGTATCCGGTGGATATAGTCTACCGTCAGAAAGTCGAATCCCTCTCATAGCACCGGTATCTGGATTTCTGTATTTCAACCCACAGGCACCAGGAAACTGTGCCGAAAGGGTCGAGAGCAAGAGTGTTCCGTCGTCTTCGCTCGGGACTTCCATGGGCTCTTCGCCCTCTTCTTCTGCAACTTGGATATACTGACTCATTTCCCTTTTAAATTAGACACACTTTCGAAGCATCAGGTGCAAAAATGTCTCTAATTTTGGGGCAACCCACTGTGGTCCCGAACTGAAGGTGCGCGGCGTACCAAGATGGCGTCTTCTGTTGACAGTTTATTCGATTCTTACGCCATCTTTTGGTGACCTAAATTTTTCAGTAAAAATGAGTTATCGTTCTTTGTATCGTTACACGCAATATAAGGAACTTCCTTCGTTGCCTTGAATTGACAGGACATTATTGTGACATTGATATGCACTCAAAGAATTTAATTATTCTGTACTTAATATAGTGAACATTTGGATCCAATTTATACATTTAGACACGGGTTATTCACTTTTGTGTGTTGTGGGCTACTTAGATTTTAAGAGACAAAACATCAGGTCATAATAAATGCGATATTTTTTTCTCTATTACATATCTAGCATTAAATGTTTTATTAGTCCCATCATATATAAAATAATATTTTGCGATTATAAAGTTCGTTTGCTTTATTCGTGATATTTTGTTTCGTTCCGTTTCGTTGTTTGTTAATTTAAAATTGTGAATACTCTTAAATATTGACGTGTACCAGTTTTAGAGTGCGGTCCATATATTAGAGTAGTTTGGACATAATTTTTAGCAAAAAGTATGTCGGAGTCGACGTCTGGTGTTAGTAGAAATACCCGTTAAACGGAAAGACATATTCGGAATAAATTGTCTGTATAAAAGTTTGCATGAGTTTGGTTTTCCAGAATCAACTGAAGTTGTCGGTGCATCTTCCACTTATACATGTAAGAAGGCCGAACTGCTAACAGCTTTAGCAATGGATAGATTAATCGGGGTTGAGAGCATCACCATGATTGTGAATCTGATAAAGAGTAGGATGATTTAAAAAAAAAAAGGAAAAAAACATACAAGAAACCGATGATGATATTTAAGAAAAAAAGGGGAGGAGAAATTGATGAGAATAACTGAGGAAGAAAAGGTGGTATGAGGAAGAAAAATACTGAAGAGAGGCAGTGGCAGTTGAAAGCAATTAAAGATGAGGAGACTTTAAATGTAAACCGTTTTAGGAAAATCGATGATTTAATTGCACATGAATATTAAAGTAGACAAAAAGTTGAAAGCTATGGGACTAGACGAGTCTTATGATTTTCAGAAGGGTAAAACGCAAATCTAAAAGGCAAGAAAGTTGAGGTTATTGATTCATCATCCGATTCCTCAGACGAGGAAATAGAGTCTAAATCTAGGATTAAATCTGATATATATTCAAAGTAAGCAACCAGATAAAGTTAGACAGCCACTTCGGCCACATGCTAGGCTAGCGCTGCAGTATGAGTTTGTTAATGATTATTTTCCGCTAGAGATCATTAATAATGATATTTCTGAATCCGGGAATTAAGGCATGGCGTTTGAGTTTAAAGTAAAAAAGATTATAGTACGTTGGATGAGATAACCCCCCTCCCCGTGCACCACCCCCACTCATCAACCAAAATATGATTTTCAGGTACCCTTATATCTCCCATTTAAGAATATTGTATCGCCAAAAAATTCACTGAAGCATTTTTGTATTTTTCGGCTACTTTTTATGCCTCGTTGGGGCAAAAATCCATTTTTTTAGTATTTTGATTCTACAAACTTCTTCTTTCTTCAAAACGTAGTTAACTTATACATATGTATGTATCATTATGTAGTCCAATGTCTCAGCTTTACAACAGTACCAATACAGTTGCGCAGAAAAATCGCTTAAATTGACATATTTTTCAATGCCAAAACCCCTAGAGTATTTATACTTCAGTAAAAATGGCTAATTTCTTTGATATTTTCTGTTTAGTATTATCACAATTTATACTTCTGGGGTTCTTTTGATAAATTTTGACGATTTTCGTGGTCAGAATTTATCCACAAAATGCAAAAAAATGGGATTTTCGAATTTTCCATAAAAAGTCAGATAAATTGTACGCTACAAGTTATTGCAAAACTAAAACGTCTCAAATTTGGTATCATTCGATAGATAATTTTATTTTCTACATAATTAAACCACGAAAAACGGATTTTCAAGAAATAATTGTCAAGAAATGGTAAATATATTACCCCTACCCCTAGAAAACTGCTCACAGTATGAAACAGAATTCTCATTCACAGCATACCCACATTGTGTAACCCATATTTTAAGCATTAATAATTAAGATAAAGATGTACAAAACATATTTTATCAATTCAGGTGCTTAGTTTTTCCTTTTAGGGTGACAATTTCTATAAAATCGGGAAAATTGGAATTTTCAGGTATCAGAATTTTCTTCTATATCACCCGTTATTGTCTTTGTTTTCAGTATGCCGTAGTTTAAACCAGATTTTGTGTGAATCAGCACATTAATATAGTATATAAGCTACAAAATAGGCCTAGGCAATAAAAATGTGAACTTTTTCATGTCATGTTAGGTGGAAAAATGCCACCCCTACCCGTGAAAAAAATGCATCAACATTAATTTAAATGTTAATTTTTGGCAAATAAAGGTTGTACAATAGACATGTTGGGTTCTTTGGTCTTAATTAGCGATGTATCTAACATATCTTCTCATTTCAGGCGCGATTTTTGTCAGTTTCAATGTGACAATAATGAGTTTTTCATAAAAAGGGGAATTTTCGGAATTTAATATTTTCTTCAATTTCATCTATAATTGGCAAAACATTTTTTTCAAATACCGTACTTCAAACAAGTTTTTGTATATTATATACAATTATATAGTGTCTTAGCTGTCCAATGGGCCCGAGTAATAAATATTCGAACTTTTCCAAGACCAATTAGGTGAAAAATTGCCACTCCTACCCATTAGAAGAATACCTGTACATGGACCAAAATGTTTAGCATATAATCGATGCAAAAATAGACATGTAGGGTAATTGTGTTTTATCTATCAATGTATTAAACATATGTTCTCATTTCAGGCGAGTATTTTTCACTTTGAAGCTGACAAAAAATGAATTTTATTAAATGGGGAATTTTACATTTTCTTCCATTTCACATGTAATGGGCATTGTTTTTCAGGTTACCTACTTCAAACATGTTTTTTTGTATTTACGTACATTGATGAAGCATCTTGCCTTTCTAATGAGCCAAGTCAATGTACAATTAAACGTTTTCCAGGCCATTTGGGCGAAAGAATTGTACCCCCAAACCACTAATTTGCCCCAATGTGGAAGAAAATGATCGTTTATATAAATTGATTCTGATTGTACAATACAATACAGATCAAAAACGATTTTTTTTCAAAGAATTGATGAAACTACTATGCAAATAGTATAGTAGGATATGTCTTGTGAGGGAAAAAATATTTATCTTTGCTAAGACCAAAGTTATAGAATCTAAGAATGAAACCTGATTTCAACAAAATTCATAATTTTTAAATCTGTTGAATATTCTATTCCAAAAATTAAAGAAAATATATAGGCAGGCATGCTGTTGTCTATCATATGGTCACATATGTATGTTTCTCATTGCATCCCTATCTTCTTATAAACTAAGAGGTTGTAGTCCACAAGATTTGGCATTACTTATACATATACTAAATATTTTATCAAAAAGTTGTCATATAATATTTCAATTGTAGATTAATGTGGCCAGTGTTTACTGTTAATACTGTCATTATCTATATAATTTTGTTGCATTTACGTTTTTAAGATTAGTATTGCATATTAGTTTCTGCAAAGTAAATTCACATCTGACTTAACAATGTGTCATTATTGAATTGACAAAAACATTATTTTAGTTACAAACTATGTGTATGCCCTATGTGTAACTATGTGGCACTGCATGAGTACCTGTTAGGTAGCATTTATAAACTTACAAAACTTTAAATTCTTTAGGAAAGCATGGGAGTTGAATGAAGTGATTGCTAACTGGGATATAGAAGACCTGTAGTCTGGTATACTACAGTGTCAATGGGCTGTAGGTAAATAGCGTTATCTCCCATGTCAATGAGCTGTTGGCCAATAGATAATGGGTTATCATCCCTCTCACAATTAAAAAAAAATGGGAAAATTAATGTGTAGTTAACTTGTTACTATTTCAGTGACCAACATTTTGTTACTTCTTTTTCTGTATTGTCAAAACATGCTGGTCTTCTCTGTTATGCTCTAACTTTAACCAATAGCTTTATAAATACTGGATATCATGCATTCACACTTGTCCTGCCTCCCCCCAAAAAAACAAAAACAAAAACAGAACCCCAAAGAAAAAACCCAAAAATTGAAATGAATGAATGAAAAGAAAATTATAATACCTAAAGTCTGCCGTTAACTAGCCCTTAAAATGACAAAAATGCCAGTTGGTTTAAAAATTGGTTTAAAATTCAAGATCTCACAACAGATTCCTGACAATAGGGATAGGACAATTAGTGATGAGGCTTTAACTAGTTTGATTGAGCATCAGCCCTACCCTAAACCTCTAGCAAAGGCAGACAACATTAATTTACATGATAAAACTGAATTCAATTGTGGGTCGATTCCAGTGTAAATAAATGAATGTAAGGAGCCAAGCATACATTAACTAAATATATACACTGGATTTCTGCAGTTCATGAAATATGTTTCAGAAGTGGTATAACAACGTAAAATCAACCATATAAATAATTTCTCTAAACTCATGTTGATATCATACAATTCTTCAACAAAAACACAAGAAAAATACATGCAACCCCAAACACAAATACATGTAAAATGTAGAGAAATATAAGAAGGATCGTTTGAGTTTTAAAACTTTATATGTCTTTAACGATTTCAAAAGATGATCTCCAAAGTTAATTTATTTTTCGCTAAGAACATTTTACATACATTTGTATTTTTTTTGTTTATCTAATAGGTTACAAACCTGGAGGAAACGACCCCATGATTTCCACTTCAGTGACAGACAATAGAGGATTTAAAGAGTTCCCATACTGACTGGCAGTATAATCTATACAACTCTTAAATGTGAGAATAAGGTTGGATTGTTCTCTACCTTGTCCTCGAAAGGTGTTAGAATCTCTGACCAGCCACCTACCATATAAACAGCAGAAATCTGTATGCTGCCTCTTTTTCACACGGAATACACTCCTGATAGAGGGTTCCAAGGCGTTACTGACAATATCAGGATGAAGTGGACAGGGTTCACTGATGATATTGGAATTGAAAGATACAGGGTAATTGCTTGTTTCTTCTTGACTAGTAAACGTACTTGTTCCAATATTTTTGTTGTGTAGACGAAGGAACAACCTTAAGTGGTTATAGCATTCCCGAGCATCATTTACCAGTAATTTTTACGTGTATTGCATTCTTATTGATAAACACTAATTATAATAAATTGTCTGTGTATGAAGGGTACAGTCCTTGAAAAATTGAAGGTGTATTATTATTACAAATCTAGCAGCTATCACACAATTTTTTTTATTTTCTTTTATTATCAATATTTTCAATGTTAAACGTCACCTATGAAGGCGATGACCCCAATGAACTTAGTATGTTCTTTGCTTATGTTCAAGATGTCCTTTATCCTCATTTTACAAAGATGACTCTAACAGAAATGAGCCAGAACTTCTCCATACAAGCCATTAATAATTTATTCAAGAAAAGTGACAAGGCTGTTTCCCAACTGACTGTTGATACAACTCCTCCTAGTGTTGATGGTAAGTTCAATGAATTCTTGATACAACCCTGAAAAGGTTAGATGAACATTTAGGCAATTTTTAAAGTATTGACAGTTAAATAAGCACTGGTGCAACACTCTCCATACAGATTAAGGCCCTTTTATCACTATACCCCCTGCTTTAAAAGTGTGCAGTATATAGTAATTATTTTGATTGAGTCTATTTGTTAATTCTTTTCGGTTGTTCCATCCACATATTTTATAGAGTTTACTCAGCGGCTACTTATCACTATTTGAGAAAAGCTTTATATAGGTGTACCATATAGTCCATGGGCTGAAAGGGTCCACCGTGCAATTCCCCCACCCTTATATAGGTGTACCATAATATATATAAATCATTGGATGCAATCTCAGATTTTTTTAAAATATAATTCAACCTGACAGTTTCAGAGGTTTGAAGCAGGGGGTATCCTTTAATGAGCTTTGCTAACAGTTTATTTTGTAGGAGTAACAATCTGAATTTAAGAGTGAAGTCCGATTCTGTAATATCAATGGTAGTGGTGTTCATTCCAAATTCCCACACATAAACTTAATATTCTACTGGTCATTGCATTAAAAAAGGTTCAATGGAAAAAAGCACATGCCAAATCTATACAGATAGAGAATTGCTTATTGTCAGCAGATGATTGAAATAAAATCAATCAATATTTTTTACAGGTACCAATAACATGGGTATTTCCGGGGTAAATGAACAATACATTGTGTCTTGGGATCAAATATTTACATCATTAGGTGATATATTCTACGAGGTGTCGACCGGCTCCTTCAGTTCTGGTGTTAATATCATACAATGGCAAGAAACCAACCAGACCAGTGTAACATTTGGTATACCAGTATCTGTATCAACAAAGTCAGGGTTACCAGTCTAAATAACTGCGAGAGCCGTGTCTGATGGAGGATATTCTGCTGTTAAAACAGGAAAATTTGTTCTTCCTTAAGAAAAAAAATGAAACTTTCTTCAGTTCATGTAGAACTATTATTTCTATGCAAATTATTTTTTTTTCCTTTTTTATGTAAGATGTTGAGCTAAAAAGATACTTTATGTTTGACCAAAAAAAAGTTTAACAAAATAATGATAAATCTGTTTTAATGTTCCTGATGTGTAAGTGATATAAATTTGGCATCATTTAAATTTCTCTTGTCTTGAAGAAGACTCAAATGTGGATCCAAATTGCTCATGTTTTGAAAACAATGCCACTTCACCTGTACGAGTGGTTCAAGTATTAAAGCCGCCCAGTATAAATTAAGTCTGTGATGCATTTTGATAAATACTTTATTTTTTAAAAACTGTTCTGTTTTTATTTAATGTTACTTACTTCGTTGCAAATTGCTACTTGTATTCACAGAGGCAGGCCCATGGGGGGTTTATGGTTGAAAGTTTAAATGGATTATATAATAATAAAATGCTTTGCATGACACAGCTTGGTATGACTGCAGAGGTTGAACCCTTAACAGTTGATGCAAGTACACACACACACCATTCAAACTTGACTCAGTTTTGACTTTTGATTATGATTAGATATTTGACACAGGATAAAAAATTTCCCAGAACTGAAGTGATCACTTTTTTACCCTTCTTCTTAATGGCTCCAGTTAAAACCTGCAAAATCAAATTTTTAACCCAAACTTCCTTTGGGGATAATACGCCTTGTGGTACACTTTCAAAGCAATCCATTCCCCTTCACTAATGTTATCATCTAGAAATAATAAAAAAAAATAAATACTTGTTGCTGGCCTCTTATTCTTACTACGCTCCAATCCCGACAATTAATCCCAGTCTTCCTTTTGTGGCATGGCACCTTGTAGTAAAACAAATATGAGATCTATTTACTTTTACTCATTTTTTATTAAAGGGACAGTAGGAAAATGCTTGTTTCAGGCCTTTTTTGGTCCCTAATGTGGAACAATAAAGGTTTACCTATGCTTTTACTGGGGTTGAGTTGTTAAATGCTATGAAATTCATGTACATGCCCCTTTTGGGCCCCTTATTTTCAAGCGGTTATGGCCATAACCCCCAAAATCAACACCAACCTTTCTTTTGTGGTTTGAAACCTTGTTAACAAACTTTATAAAGATTAACTGAAATACTCAAATTATCGCACGAAAACCAATTGTCTACGGACTACGACAACATGGACAGATAAGCTTTATTTATAGTTGGCAAGACATGACAACAAACATATATATATATATATATATATATATATAAAGGTCTGAAAAATTCCCAACGATGTTAGAACTGTCAAATTTGCGATGCAAATTTTGGTCGTTCCCTCCGTAGGACTCGAACTCGTACCGCTGTGACATCTATGGCAACACCGCCTGCACAGAGTCCTTTCTATAACACAAGACACTTTTTTAGCTCACCTGGCCAAAGGCCAAGTGAGCTTATGCCATCACTTGGCGTCCGTCGTCGCCGTCGTCGTCGTCATCGACAATTTTTAAAAAATCTTCTCTGAAACTACTGGACGGACATGTTTTAAACTTGGCATGATTGCTCCTTGGGGTGTTCTGCATAAAATGACTTGGGATTTTTGATCCATGAAAAAACATGGCAGCTCTTACTAAAAATAGAACATAGGGATCAGATTGCATTTTTTTGCAAATAACTCAAACACCGCTGCCTTTAGCAAATTTCTGTCATGTTAAAATTGTTCAGCATCATGAAATGGACATATGCCAAAATTTTCAAAACGATTGTTCAACTGATGTAGAAGTTACGGCCCCCTGAAACAGTCTTTTTTTTTTTGTATTTTGGCATGTGCAACTTTGAAAAAATCTTCTTCTCAAAATCCATTGCACAGAATTCAATGAAAGTTGGCATATATATTCTTTAGGGTAACCCACACAAATTAACTGTTCGGATTGTTGATTCATGAAAAAAAAACATTGCCGCCGTTGCCAAAAATAGAACATATGGGTCAGATGGCAGTTTTTACAAATAACTCAAAAACCGTTGCCTTTAGCAAATTTCTGGCTGGGGTAATATTATTCAGCATCATGAGACGAACCTATGCCAATATTTTCAAAACGATTGGTCAACTGATGTAGGAGTTACGGTCCCTGAAACAGTTTTTTTTTTTGTATTTTCGCATGTGCAACTTTGAAAATCGTCTCAAAATCCATTGCACAGAATTCAATGAAGTTGGCATATATATTCCTTAGGGTATCCCACAAAAATTGACCGTTCGGATTGTTGATTCATGAAAAAAACATGGCCGCCGTTGAAACTTTGAAAATCGTCTTCTCTAAAACCATTTAAGAAATTGAATGAAAACAACATAATAGTTCTTTAGTGTATTGTGGTCAAAATGACTGTCGCGATTTTTAATCTGTGAATAGATATGACTGCCTTTACTAAAAATGGAACTTAGGGGGCATAATACAGGTTTTTGAAAAAAAAAATCAACAATTGTTGCCTTTAGCAAATTTCTGGTTCAGGTCATGAAATGCTATGAAAAACATTTCCCTCATTTGACAATTCAGTTGATTTTAACTTAGCCTGTCTCATTCCTCAAGTTTTTCAAATAAGAAAATGGTTAACCAGATGAGCGATTCAGGCTCTCTTGAGCCTCTAGTTTTCTTTTAAACGGACAAACGTATTCCTAATCCGGACTTCAGATTCACGAAGAACACTGCACTGTTGTCTGATTTACAAGCAATTCCATAGGAGAATATGATGAATCTTCTATCAAGTGATGATATAACCATGAAACCGTAAAATAAATGATATTGACCCAGCCCGGTATTAGTATATACCTACAGTTTATTTTCGATTTCGCTGATGTCGACTTTATCTAAACTTACAAGATGTTAATAAGACATATTTGTGGAGGATGGAATATTGAATATCATGTATATTTCAATGATGAGATGTCTTGTAGATGTCTTGTATCCACAAGTAAGATGATGGTGGAAGAATTCTTGTCTAACACGCGTTATAGTTTTCACAATACATTTGATGTTTTCATTTAGTGCTCTCCTGTGATTCAATGCCCAGTTATCAGCTAAAACAAAACATTTTCGAAAAAAAAGTTATGAATAAACTCAAATTCCTTACATTGACCTGTTAACCGTATTTTAAGGGAAATGTACTCATGTTTAGGAAGTAGACAGAACTTTCACCAATAATGCTTATCATGAAAAGTAAATTATTATTGACTCACTGTGAAAGATTTGAGGGGCTGGTCTTCAAATGTTAAAAATAAGAAATGGATTATTTCCTACAGTGTAAGAACCATTATATGCACTCACTGTACATACTTTTTGAATGATGCATGACTAGAACTTTGCACAGTTAGCACACATAACAAAGCTAAGAACAAATATGAATGAATAGATAACAAACATGCCTTAATAAAGTATTGATTAACACGTTAAGTATCGAATAAGGGGACATATGTGGAATAAACTTTGTAAATAAAACCAAAAAGACAGTCGAAAAACAAGTTGCGTAGCACATAGGAGCTTGAAGGTTAACACATGATACAATGTAAACTAAAATGAGGTCTGCGCGAATGTGTTTTGCTCAACAAGACATCAGCTGCACCATTTGGTGAAGGTTAACAAAGAAAGTGGAGTGAGATCAGAGAGAATATAATGAAGATTGGTTGTCCAATCTCTACATTTAATAATTGTGACATCCTTAGAACTTTGGCCATTTATCACATTGGTTTTATGAAGATGAAGTTGAGGAAGCTGATGTATTTATTGATCAAGGAAAGGTCTACATTTCTATTGATACTGAGCTAATATTAACCAAACGATTTTTTAACTTAAGGTTTCGCTTGATTTTCCAAAAAAAAATAAAAAGATGTAATCTTTGACAGTTTTCAAAGATAATTTTTTTTCAAACCATAGGTGACAATGTTTGAAAACTTGAAAGGGTTGTCGATAAAATATTTCGGAGAGGCTGAAATAAGAACTTAAAAAATTATATATACAACACATTCAACTCTATCGACTCCTAGATATCATATAAAATATAAAAGATAAAAACACAATTAAGTTATTTTAGCTTTTTCAAATTGGGCTATGATATAAGTAAAAGACAGCGATTGCGGATGCTGGGTTATTGACCAGTCCTCTGAAACTAGTCTTGATAGGCATTTGAAAATAAGTATAGGACGGAACAGGTAATCCCTGCCAGGCTATGAGACATCTTCGCTACTTTATACGATTTAGATGCATCCCATGAAAGGCTGGTTGTCAAGGAGGAAAACAAAGGACAAAAGAGAGATACAATATTTATGTTCTCCGATGTGAACAGAGACCTCATTTATTTGAATGCTGCTACAAACACATTGCTTGACTGTAGGGTTAGTTGCTTAACCTTAACCAGTTTTTAGATTGCGGAAAAAAAATTTCGAGTATTGAGTTACATTTATGTCCAAATGCTTAGCAATTTATGTTATAATCGTTGTAGAAATCTTAAATTTGGCAGATATAATTCGTATGGTGTATATTTAATATAAATGAAACTGACACTGCATTTTGCAGTCAAATATATTTTTTTCTCGTCGATTTTCAAAACCCTGTTAGCCCCTACCCATTATTTGTTAATGTCTAAAAATTACTATAAACACATAACACTCGATGATTAAAGTAACACTGATCCGATCTGTCTTAGAGTTGCATGTTTGTTAATTTGGCATCTTCCTCTGTATATTTGGAAGATGATTTGGAATTATTTCTTACAAAGTATGAGGAATCTCTACCAAGAATATATATTTGTATCTAGGTGTACCATCTTTTTTGGAAACAAAACAACGATGTATAATGTTTTTAAGTCGGGATTTTAACTGAGTATGGGGAATAGAAGTATACAGTGTTGAAAAATCATAGGTTTAAATGCTATTATATTCAGATAATAGTCTTGAACTGATTGTCTCCAAAAGATCTTTCGGATCCACAATGAATAAATACCACAACGGGAGTAACACGTATTGTGGTACGACTGTAGACCCTCTTTGACAGTTGTGAGTATAGAACTTAAAAGTTTTGAAAGAGGTTTTGTGGTACATTATGCAGATCCAGCTATGAAACGTTGTTTGTATGGATTCTTGTGGAGTTTAGGAATCCAGTACATAGACGGTAAATCATAATCATCGTCCTTGGTAGAGAGACCAAAAGAGGATAGTACAGATTTATGGTTTTCCACAATCTCTTCTTTGGAGAGTATGGTTTGCAGTATAGGTCTTATCACTGCTATTATTTTCTGATAATACACATTGGAATTAAAACATTTTGCAGACAAAAACAATGTTGTTTTGGGCTTTGTCTGCTGGTGCGACAACATATTTGTCATGTGTAGTAGACAATGTTTTTGCTACATCGGGGTCTTTGAAAACTGATGTAGCCTTGGCACTCATTGACGTACTTAAAACTTTCATTCGTTTCAAAATTAAAGACCTCACGGCCTGAGAAGGAGGAAGGAGACCATCTATGGATACATCATGTAACTTAGGTGACGTATTGTGGCGATGGCCATGACTCCTTTCCAGTCTTGGATTTTTGTCAAATAAATTCATCACATTTATGCTATTGTTATATTCGCTTGAAGGTTTCCTATACTTTTGATGTTGTCATTGCATCCGTAAGGTATTGTAGTACCTAGTCTGCGTATTCAGTACTCCTCTCTTTCCCTAAGATAGTTTTTACTTAGAACGGGACTGTTCGTAGGTTGGTATTTTTTTTTCTAAAATACGAACTTTCATAGAGAGGATAAGATAGTTTTTACTTAGAACGGGACTGTTCGTAGGTTGGTATTTTTTTTCTAAAATACGAACTTTCATAGAGAGGATTGAATGATCTTGTTGATTAAAGTGTTGATAAACTGTCCGGAATTTGGTAATGTTAATTCCCGAATGATGACCGCACATTATTTTGTTTAATCGTTCTTGCGTTTCTCCGACATATACTAAACCACATAAGTTGCATTCTAATCCATATATTAAGTTTGTTGATTTGCAACTTAAGTCATCGTGACTTCTTATATGGAAGGCTTTGTTTGTAAGGGAACTGGAGAAGTAAGAGTCGCTTATAAGAATGTTGCATGTTTTGCAATTTTTAATACCACATTTTGATATCGTACAATGTGGTTCGTCATCGTTGTAGTCAAATATATCATTTAAAGTGATGAAACATGGTTTGATAATTTTGAAATAGTCATAATTTTTGTACTGGAATAGATGGTCTGCTGACTTAATGTGTGATTGGGTACTTTTATTATTGATAGAGTTACATTTATGTTCAAATGCTTAGCAATTTATGTGATTATCGTTGGAGAAAGCTTAAATTTGGCAGATATAATTCGTAAGGTGTATATTTAATATAAATAAAACAGCCACTGCATTTTGCAGTCAAACAGTCTTTTTCTCGTCGATTTTCAAAACCATGTTAGCCCCTACCCATTGTGTGTTAATGTCTGAAAATTACTCTAATAACATAACACTCGATGATTAAAGTGCACAGATCCGATCGGTCTGAGAGTTGCATGTTTGTTAATTTGGCATCTTAAAGTTGTAAAATTGACAAAACATGTTAACTTGATAATATCCCTTATGGCTACAAGTATGCTCATAAGCAAGCAAAAGCTGTAAAATAAATGCATATTGACCACGGTAAGGTTTAAAACTTTGGAGTCGATTTTTAAACTCCACGCTGTCTGTACAGACGTTAGCTGAAATCTTAGAGCTCTAACAGTTTCATTTTTGAGTTTAATTGCCCCGAACAGGTGCAATTAAAATCAAAAATGAAACTTACAAAGCAACTGCGGTTAATAAAGCATGCTTTTGTGCTTAAACCTCAAGAATAGTGACAGTCTGTTCCGCTCGAGTTTGTTGCGGTAAGATATTTTGAGTATTGAGTTACATTTATGTTTAAATGCTTAGCAATTTATGTTATAATCGCTGTAGAAAGCATCAATTTGGCAGATAAAATTCGTAAGGTGTATATTTAACATATATAAAACCGCCACTGCATTTTGCAGTCAAACATTTTTTCTCGTCGATTTTCAAAACCATGTTAGCCCTTACCCATTATTTGTACAAATACACCTTTTATCCAGGACGAATAACTCAGAGGTACATCTAATCGGCAACTATTGTACACTACACAACAATAGAGAGCTTCAAACAGCAGACCAAAACGTCTGCTCTTGAAAGCCTCTTCCAACAGTAAGAAGCCTAATTGTATTTTACAAAATAATAAAACCAAAAAAATGTATTGATCTTTTAAACACTTTGTCAAATTATGTTTTATAAATTGAAATCCACGCATGCACGGCACGTAATTATCAAAATTGATGGTGTACGGAACATCAAGGAAGAAGAAGATTTCCCATCTCTTCCTTGTTCACAATTGCTCTTAATAACATAGGTCAAAACAGACATTCCTTTTTATCGCATATTTTGTTTCAAAGTGTCTCTGGCCTTAACGATGTATTTTGAACAATTACTCAATTGAAAGGTGTGGTTAATTTAACTATTTGATATTGTGTTTTTATAGTAAAATTAGTAAAAAAGCATGTATAATTTTATATTTTTGTTTGTAATTACATAATTTTGGTTTATTCATTGAAAGAATTGTTTATATATGAACAGGTAGATGTATAGGATAATAAGACCATTACACCATACCAAATTCAACATTCCTGATAATGGCAATGCCATATTCCTGTTAATTACATATTTTTTTCTGACAAATTGAGTATGCGACTAAGAGGAATCAACTGTATTTTTATTGCCACTGGAGACTATTAGAGTGATGTATAAAATTATTGGAGTATTGAAACATGTATACTTTTCTAATTTATGAAACTATGGCGAGCGTAGCAAGCCAATTGTTTTAAAGAGTAATCAAGGGAACCAAGGTTATAGCGGTAATCAAAAGAATTTAATCCAGGAACAAAGACCAGACATGGAAAACAGACATACACAACAAAGAACATAAAGTAACTAAAACCATACATACAAAGTAACAAAAGTAAATGAGCAACTCGGACTCCGCTAAAACCTCGGAGCATGGACCAGGTGCACCGGTAGGGTAAGCGTCCTCTGCTTTTCTAGAAACACCCGCCGAGTTGCTCATAAAAAGTCAAGTCCGGGGTAGACAAACGAGGAAAGGAAAACTATGACCCGTTGAATAAATCAGTTTTCATGGTGCTGATGGATGCACCATAACGATCCACGAGTTCATGATGACTACCATAAAACTTCTGTAGTGATGTAGCAAAATAACCCTGTTCCCGAAGGTTTTGCGCAGGTTTGAATATTTAATTTCAATTAACTACCCAAGATCAGAATATTTATTTTCAATTCTCTAGCCAAGGTCAGTATGTTTATTTTCTAACATTTTGCAAAGTCAGATTATTTATTTTCTGGTGTGATGAGGCCAGATTATTTACCTCCTACATAATCAGTGTCATATTATTTATTTTCAAAATCTGCCACCCCCCCCCTAAGAATCTTATGGTCGTCCCCCGATGACGTATATATTCTTATTGCGGCCCAGAATAGTTCAAAACAGTATATAAACACCGGAAAAAGTTGCCCGAAAGGCATCAGCTTAAGATGAAGAGTCCATATCTTTTATATATGTTTTCTAAAAAGATATCCATGCATATACTATTATACATTCAATTTGTAAAACTATTAGAATTTAAGCTATTTCTCAAATTGAAGTTCATATCGCTGTTGTTTGTTACGGAAGTATGTCACATTTAAAACATTTTTGCGTTCACAGAACGCATATCTAAACCCGGAAACATTTATCATAAATACGAATTATAATATCATGTGGTACAAGGAAGATTTTTTTTTATCTGTAACACGGGAAACAAAAATTGTGTTTCCACTAAAAAGAAAAGTATTAAAATGTACCTTGGACGAATGTACTACACTCGTCATTTTATGACGTTTGATTTAAACGTTTCGTCTGATTTGCAAAAAAATGAGTATTCGTTTTGTAGAAAAGGACAAATCAAGTATGAAAATAAATGCATACATGAAACAAGAATCTTTTCAAATGTCTTTGAACGAAAGTTTAATTGCAAGACTCAAAATATTTTCAAAAAGAGAGTATAAAATGTCGAGACAAAATGCGAACGTCTATAAAATTCGTAGATGCCTGACAACTGTGCAAGGAAAATCGGCAATCGGCAATTTATGTCAAAGAAATTGATAACTTTTTAAAATGTTCTTTTGGAAAGGTTTCTGCGCATGTATATAAAGGATTTTACGACCAAATGTGTAATCATGAAAAATACATAGCAATGTGTTGACATTATTTAAATAGACATTATTGTGTCCTTTTTTTAAATGACGCTTAACTCAATACCAGCAATAACAATTACGATGTGAATTGTCTTTATTGCAACATTATTATGTTATTGGCAATGTAATGTACTTTATGCTGAGCACATACTGACAGTTTCAGTGTTGTTTTATTGAGAATAGTACGACTTATATTCCATGTTTATCACAAATTTTGTCACAAAATGAGATGAGTATATTGAAAAAAAAGCACTTAACATTTCTGTATATAAGAAAGGAAAATAATTTACTGTAAAGGATGTCCATATTTGTAACAAATACAAGTATCCTCATTATTATGATTGACCAAGACCACATGGATGTCAAAATGACAACCCACAAATAATGAAGCTTGACCTGTAAGTACATTTGTATTAATAAAGAGCATACATACAACATTCTTGTATGAAAAGATGTGTCTTAGAGTCAGGACTTGCGTGATTAACAAAAAAAACTGAGACAGATTTTTGTTCTAAAGCCGAAAATACATCAACGAATCTGCATTAAATCTTAGCATGTGGAACCTGAGCGAACTACTTCTGTTCAATTCAGAATTGGAGATATTGATAATTTCCTTAAATTATTTTTTTTTATTTTGTTCTCGAATATTCATGTTACAAACAAGGAAATATGTCATGACAAGTATTGTAGTGTTATACGCGAGACTTCAATACATTTGTAATTCCATTGTTTTAACACCTGATTACACATGCATAATAATAATAGTGGTGAAGTGTTGTCCACAATATCTTAAAATAAAAAAAATCTACTTTGTGACAGGTACTTTATTCTTATAGCTTACTTCTGTTAATTTTGATGTTCTATTTATAATTGCTGTTTAATGACAATACCTGATAAGTTAATATAAGATTGTAATGGTATACAAACATAAAAATTTACTTGTATTGCCTTATCCTTTCCTATGATATACATGTATATTGTTAATGGGTGAACAGTTTTATTACCAGATTTTTTTTCATTCCAGTTCACAAACAGTATAACTGGACGCTGCATAATAGTATGTCCATCGCTGATTTGAGTGATTATGTTTGACTTCTCACCATAGAGGAAAAAAACAGCCAACACATAGCCACTTCATGAACAAAATGTAATTACAAGAATCCCATTTGATTTTATTTTAAATAGTATTTTAATGCATGTTCATGTAGATAAAACATTTTCAAGAGAACGGCAATAACACCAGAATATATACTAACAAAATAAAATCAATACAAACTGAATGTTTTTTCCTGGATTTCTATGGTATTTAAAGAAACTGTATACATGTATTTGTTATAATAGAGTACAAACGTCAGCCAACATAATTCAAAATATCCACCTTTTGTGCACAAAGGAATATGGACAGCAGCTGTATTCCAAAGATGGTACTGTTAACAGTCAGTTGTCTGATTTGCATGTAAGGAAAAACAAAAAAAAAGATGTACAAAAAAATCACAACACTAGTATGATAAATTTAATTTGAAAATACATCAAATACTGAGGTTCTTTCTATGTATACGGTAAAATCTCTCGGCGATTGATTTGGCTTCCGATTTAGATAGTTTTGGTTATGAGTACTTCTTGTATACAATTAATTTTCAGAGTTGGGTCTTCTTGCATATTTGATTATAATGCTAGTGGTGAAAGGTTACTCCTTGAAATACATAAACAAAATATGGAAAGATGCAATATATATGATTTTTATTTTTGTATTTACGAATAAATCTTTTTAAGGGCAGTTGATAAACCCATCTGAAGTTTTGCCATTTTTAATTGGGAACCTGCAAGTGCTACCATATATATGTATCAAAGTTTTGGAACGGTGACCAAGTAAGTAAATGTTTTTAGAAGTTTGTGATATTTATACCCTTGATTCAAAAACATTTATTACATTGAATTTGTTGCATTAATTACAGTCTGACACTTTCCTATAAAGTCGAGCAAAACAATTCAACTGTAAAATGCAAATACTGTAGCAGGGTGCTTCAGGAATATCACCATCTAGTAGGAAAAAATAGCAATATAAAAAATCGAAATCATAGATCTTTTGTCATAGATTATAAGTTAGCTCGATCATTGCACATGCAATCAGTGAGATATGTGCACTGTGTTGCTAAAATGTCTATACAAGTAATTTTTCATAGCGTGTTTAAAAGACTCTAAATTTACTTTGCATAATTTACGAGGAGTGTCTGATATAGAAAAAATATACCTTTTTTTTTCAGTACTGCTTATTGTTTTTAAGTCATAAAACGTCAATGTCGTAACATTTAGTATGAACTTATAACAATGCATTTTACATAATGTACCCTGTCGTTGCCGAACAAAATCAACCAATCGCGGTGTAGAATAATTAAGGTATATAATATTTTTACATTTTTCCTAGTTTTTCTAGAAGATGACCTTGAATGAACATATTTTAAAATTTAAATGTAAAAATCATAGGTCACCAAACTTTATTTTGAGATAATTGAGCCTTAAAAGGCATTATTTTACAACATACTATATAAAGAAGAATAAACTCACATCTTTTAAAAAAAAGGGGGGGTCATTGATCTCTTTTTCTTGTAATATTAAAAAAAACAAACTCCAATTACATTTCTATAGAACATAGTCCCCTTTGAAAAGAATTTCCCGCCTGTTCTCACTATTTAAAAGGACTTCTTACAATTCATATTTGTAATTTTATCTTACATTTTTTTATGTAAAAAAATCTTTTAAAATATTTTCAACAAATTTTTCTACACCATTTTAACACTAGTAGTTAATTGAAAATATATATGTCCGTATGATTTTGCAAGACGACAGAAAATAATGCTCCGTAATAGTTATTATATGTATCTACCTTAGGCACCTACATTCAGGAAACATTCAATGTAAAAATTTAGAATTTAGAAAAATGGAAAAAAAATAATAAAATAAAATTACTATACTATTCCAACCCGGTTAAATTCGTCGCTCAGAAAACGGTGCTGGTCGCAAAAATGATTTAAAAACATCAAAATGAACACGTGAAACAGAAGGAAAATGAATCATAAGGAGATGCAGTGACTATTTTTCCGGTAACCGTCACACCATTCTCTCAGTATTCACACCAGGAACTGATTCTAGAACTAAAATCGTCTTGTATATTTCGACAATTGCTACTTTTAAGTAATGCATCTCTTGTTTCTTTTACTAAAATTACCACATAGTTGTCTTTATTGTAAATTGCAAACTCTGATTATTGAGGTTTAATGCCTGAGCAGCAATATTTCAGCTATATTCAGGCGATGTACATGAAATAGATGACAAAACCAACAAGAAATGATGATGAAATGAAAAATCGGATGGGACATAAAGGTGATGGGGGCGACAAATTTTGATTGCCAATGAAAATAGAGATAGATGGGTAGCGTCGGTCAATTTAGCTTTCTGTGGCGGTACTCTATGGTTTCTACTCCAGGAGAATACCACAGAACGGTTCTTTAACGTGTGAGGAACGTGGCATCTTTCCCAACACGTTGCACCACTTAGGTTTGCGGTTTGGTTGTCCGTATTATAACCTGACGACCCCAGCATGTAACATGCCAGGGTTACCCCATTCTACCTACTCCTATATCACGATTCAACGAGTGGGTATATCTTCTACCGAAATCTATTTCTTTTTTCGATTTATTGTGCACATACCTGACATATAGAAGTCTATCAGAAACAGAGGATAAAATAAAGTTAGAACTTAAAATCCCTTAGATGTAAACATCACAATCAAAGGCGCAACCTTTAACATAGTTGATTTGATAGTCTAATCGCACACACAAACGTAGTCGTAATTACGCAATTTTTCTATTATCTTTTAACATGAAAAGAAAGATTGTTATTGCATAGATAGTAGTGATTTGCCGAATGCTCCCAGTGTAACTTTTTTTTCGATAATTCACACTGTGAAATAAATTCTGTAATTTCACTCTCGCGCTTTCTCCCGCCAAAACGTCACAACACGAATATCAATACGCCGTATACAAAATTTTTAATTTATGTTGAAAATAACAATGAATAATGGAGGAAATCTATATAATAAATAGGATAATCAACTGGTATCGTGCCAAGAGCGCATTTAGATGTAACTCGTGCGCGGAACACGTTCCGCACACGCGTTAAATCTAGGCGTTCGTCGGCACTGGTGATCATATTTTCGTTATTCACTCTTTCCAATTAATTATCCTTTTACTCTTAAATATAAGTGAGAAATGTGAACCCAACTTTTTTACGATGATTTTAGAAGTTTAAGATAAATTTTAGCTGCATTTATTTATTTTTACTAGATTGCTTGGGTTCTGAAAAGAAATAGATAGTAGAGTATAAAGCATAGACTATATTGTTTTGCACATTTAATTTACCTTCTTCGCCTTGGCTATATCTTCCTGATATCAAGAATTGCGAATAAAAAGGTCACTAATGCGTGTGGAATACAGTATTCATCTGGTAGACTAAGGCTTAAGTTTAAAAGATATAAATTCACAAGTACTCTGTGATATTCTTTTGAATCAGACCATACAATATGTGTAGGTCGGTTTAATTATCGGTAACTCGGTAAAACCATGCAAGCACTCATGTGTATGACATTTATCCCATGCTTCTGTTAGAATTCACCATGACAGGTATATTTGAACAATAAATCGAAAAGAAAATGAATTTAATAAATCCCTTAAATTGTGATATGCACTTCAATAATTTTCTAATATAAATAGTCATACAACACATTTTGTATTGACGAAAACAACAACCAAACTATGCGAGGACACAATCAAAATCACACTAGGTATGTTTACCCTAAATTTATCAATTCCATAAAACAAGAATGAAAATGGTGAATATGTCAAAGAGAAAACTACCCCACCGGAATGAAAGATTTCAGGCCAAAAAAGGCCAACCTAGTGTCTTAAATGAACGACCAGGAATCGGTTGAAACATTTTTTTAATGTTTTTACGAGCTCGTGTCAAATTCTCAGTTATACAAAGATTTCTTTCTTCGGCATCTGAATCATTGTTACAAATACGAGCAATCGAGCCAATTGTGATATGTAAACACCATATGATGGTGAAATGAGGCCGTCATAATCTAAAACGAGTAATCAAGGAAACCAAGGTTATAGCGGTAATCAAAGAGTAATCAAGGGAACCAAGGTTATAGCGGTAATCAGAAGAATGTAATCGAAGGACAAAGACCAGACATGGAAAACAGAAACACACAACAAAGAAAATAAAGTACCTAAAATCATACATACAAAGTAACAAAAGTAAATGAGCAACTCGGACTCCACTAAAAACTGGGAGCATGGACCAGGTGCATCGGTAGGGTAAGCGTCTACATGATAAGTATCTTTATTAGTAATATCGATGTCGTCGTTGTTAAGAGCAAATATTTTGTCTAAATATCTGAAGTTGATATTAAATATATCCAGCAAATGTTGTATGTAAGGGGCCATAAATTGTGATTCGTTACAATACAGAAAGAGTAGTATATAATTGGTTACCATTGGAATTCCAATAATCTGATGATAAACGGTATCACAAGCGAGCAAAAATGTTGTTTAACGGGAATTCTAGTGATATAAGCATATCAAAAGATGTCCAATTAACGCAGATTTTTTTTTGTTTTGTTTGTTTGTTTGTTTGTTGTTGTCTTTTGTTTGTTTTTTTTTGTTTGTTTTTGTTTTTCATTACTAAGCAATGCTGCGAAAGAATTCGAACACAAGTTTTTCTTAAGTATAACAATTTGGTTAACTCACCTTGGTTTAGGTTTTTGACTTGTTGATCGATTTGCGATAAACACCGGGAAGCAATGGGCTAACCCAGATTATTTAATGTATTTCTTCCTCGTAGGTTAAAAAATAAAAGATAAACTGAAGTTGACAATTACGTCTACATTGAATAACCGATAAAACGCTAGAGATAATTGTGAATAAATTTATTAACGTTTGAAATATGTGTTTATAAAGACGTCATATATGAAATGAATTGATTGGCAAAAAATAGTTAAGCAGTAAAACATCGTTCTTGAATGAAAGCAAACAAACACATACAGTCATGAATGAGAGCTGGGGGAAACAAACACATACAGCCATGAATGAGAGCTGGGGGAAACAAACACATACAGCCATGAATGAGAGCTGGGGGAAACAAACACATACAGCCATGAATGAGAGCTGGGAAAAACAAACACATACAGCCATGAATGAGAGCTGAGGGAAACAAACACATACAGCCATGAATGAGAGCTGAGGGAAACAAACACATACAGCCATGAATGAGAGCTGAGGGAAACAAACACATACAGCCATGAATGAGAGCTGAGGGAAACAAACACATACAGCCATGAATGAGAGCTGGGGGAAACAAACACATACAGCCATGAATGAGAGCTGGGGGAAACAAACACATACAGCCATGAATGAGAGCTGGGGGAAACAAACACATACAGCCATGAATGAGAGCTGGGGGAAACAAACACATACAGCCATGAATGAGAGCTGAGGGAAACAAACACATACAGCCATGAATGAGAGCTGGGGGAAACAAACACATACAGCCATGAATGAGAGCTGGGGGAAACAAACACATACAGCCATGAATGAGAGCTGAGGGAAACAAACACATACAGCCATGAATGAGATCTGGGGGAAACAAACACATACAGCCATGAATGAGCATATTCAGAAGAAATCATCAAATGGTGGCAACGATAATGATGAAACCAGGCGTTTGAAGAGAAAGATGGCACGTGATGAGCAGACACCTGAGTCATCAAAAAAGTGGTAAGTTGTGAATTGTACTCAAGTATATATGTGTATACTGTGTAATGCATATTCGCATGCATGTTTTCATTACGCCATCAAAGAAGCCTTGATGCCCTCTTCGTTATAAAATGTATCCATGATCCTACTATTTACGAAGAAGAGAAAAATCTAGATTGAGATCTGCGAAAAACGATCCCCTGTAAATTATTGGAAAAAAGAGTAATATTTTGCATTTTGATTTTCTGGGTGTCTCATGATGAAAACTTGCATATGTAAAAAAAATATTATCCTACTATGAGGAGCTTAAGAAGAAGAAGAAAATCTTTACCAAGATCTGCGTCATACGCTTGTTGACTTTTAAATACTTATCGTATTTTTGTTTTATTTATCTGTGTTCATACTTTTTTAGCATATACGTCTGAAACTATGCTTTCCTCGAGTTGTTTCACTAACGGTTCATCTAAAGTCAATATCTAGGACATTCCGTAATGGAATATTTTCATCATAGTTATAGTTATACATTAAAAGCACTGCTGCCCAGACGTTAAACCCAATAATCAATCAATCAATCCTATTTAAAACAAATAATTTGTTTATATATTTAATCTTTATATTTGATAATGACGGATTTGAAAGGTAGTTATATTCAGTTAGGTGCAATAACTTTATCAGACAGTTCCCCGTGCAGGTCCGGGTGTCGAAAGAATAGGCCTGCTGCAGCGCTAAGCTTGTCGTAAAAGGCGACTAAATAGTGCTCAGAACCCTAGCCGGGGGCTAGGCGCTCTGCCCACAGAGCAACTGGGTTGTGTGCCCCAGGTGGTGGAATGGGGTATCCCTAGCGTGTTACATGCTGGGGTTGTCAGTCTATAATACGGAAAACCTGACCGCAAACCATAGTGGTGCACCGTGTTGGGAAAGATACCACGTTCCACGCACGTTAAAGAACCCTACTGTGGTATTCTCCAGAAGTAGGAACCATAGGGCTCCGCCACAGGAGGCAGTGGCAATCACAATTTGTCGACCCCATTATCCGTGTGTCCCAACCCATTTTTCATTTCATCATCATTTCATGTTCATTTTATCAACCACTTCATTTTCATCGCCTGAATATAGCTGAAATATTGCTGCTCGGGCGTTAAACTCCGACAATCATTCAATCAATCATTTATCAGACAGTTGCAATAAATAAACCGGTTTATAGTCAAAGTAATTAAATAAACATGATTTTTTGAGGTATGCCCAGAGAAGATTTTCGTTAAGGTGCATGCTAGACCTTGATGACACAATGGTTTTGGGTAGGAGATTAGAACATGACCTGATTGTGGAAACCCAGACAACCTCGTAATCAAAACAAAAATGATGCATAATAGTCCAAACGAACCGTTGCCTTTTTATCAAATATAATGGATGATATTTGCCTAAACGTATTTTCTTTTGCAAGAGTTTATTTTTTTAAATGTCGCGCAAAAATATTATGCGTGCTTATTGAGATATAAATATGCATGGAAATTTCACGTGATATCTGTATGAATTCAGCCTTTACATACCTTTCATGTTTTTCTTTCAATATAAAAACTACCCCGAATTCAACGTCAATTTCATGTGAATTTTAGGTGAAGCTCAATTCTTGTCAATTTCACCTGAGCATTTTGTGCTGTATACTGGAAGAGTTTTCAAGACAACCAACATTTTAACGGAAATCAAAAGAAGAAATCCAGGCACAAAGAACAAATATGGAGCACAAACATAAATTAACCAAAAATAATACAAATAAAGTAACAAAAGTAAATTAGCAACTCGGACTCCACTAAAAACTGGGAGCATGGACCCGCGATTTTTTGCAGGGGTACATGCATATGATTGATTGATTATTTGTGTTTAACGCCCGATCAGCAATATTTCAACTATATTCAGGCAATGAAAATGAAATGGATGACAACATAAACACGATGAATATGAAATGGATAACAAAATGAACATGAAATGATGATAATGAAATGAAATGAAAAAAAGGGAGGGATGGGTAGGGTCGGGCAATTCAGCCTCCTGTGGCGGAACGCAAGGATTCCTTCTCTTATCGAACACCACATCAGGGTTCTTTAACGTCCGAGGAACGTGGCGTCTCTTCCAATATGCCAGGGGTACCCCATTCCATCACCTGGGGCACACAACCCAGTTGCTTTATGAGAAGAGCACCCTAGCCCCCGGCTATGGTTCTGAGCACTATTTTGTCGCCTTTTATAAGCTTAACGCTGCTGCAGGCCTACTCTTTTGACACCCGGTCCTGTACGAGGCTGCAGGTGTGTAAGATAAAGTCCACATATTTTGTTTATAATTATAGAACAGTTTGCGTTATATGACCCTCTCCGCGAAAAAAATGGGGGAAAAAGAAACCATGTCATCTGTTCGTATTTCATATTTCCTATGTAATTACTTTGCGCAACTCCTCCTGAATCGACACTAATGAAATTGTAAAGGAATATTGAGCATTTTGTGTAGATATGCATGAAGAAATATATTTACTGCAGGAGAAATCAAAAAGAAGAAAATCAAACTTTAGGGGTTAATATGGATAAACTTCGATAGTGTTATTCCTCCTAGACCGCCCAATGGATTTTTATGACATTAAATGGGAAGGTTGAGCACTACATATAGACGTACATGGAAGAATATTAGTACTCTCTTTAGACTCCAAAGGGTGATTTTGTTATTTGAAGCGGGAGTATTTTCTTTTTGAGCTTGAACGCAGTATTTCTTTATTTTTTACTTGCGAATTATGTTGTTTCTTGTAGATTACATATATGATTGGTACACGAAGTCAATCAGTTTTGGTAATATTTTTTCCAGGCATTTCGACGTAGTTTTTATTTTTTCAGAAACTTATTCCTGTACGGCCAATTTACGAAAGGAAATATGAAAAACCTCCTTGTCATGTTTTGATGCTGCGAAAGGATTCATCAATAAAACTGCAACATGAATTAGAAAATGAAGGATGGAAAAAGACGGAAAGTACTTGTGCACAGACAGAGACAGATATTCTGTTTTTTTCGAACGTGACCGAACTGTTACGGATGAACTTAAACAGGCTTATTTACAAGAGAAGTGTTTAAAAAATACGAAACAAATATTATTCATAATTAAATTGAACGAAAACAAACGATGCTTTGCGCAATGTATTGGGCAGTGTAGTCATATAGTGTATGATTTTATTGACCCTGATTTCTCCTTTAAAGTTGCAAAAACAATTGTTAATCCCGAAAGTATTAATTTCATTTCTTGGCAACCGATTTCCGGTGATATAATGTATCGTAGTAATAAATATAAAGCAAAGAAGATCGGTTTAGATCGCGCCAAAACTGATGTAATAGGAATTATTAAAGAATTCTGTGGCAAAATGTCAGAGGAATGAGCTACAAAATTAATCTTAAAAAACTCGGTACCTTCTGTCACAGTGACACCAAGAGGTTTAAAGATTGCAAAGAAAATCAAGCATTCTTCTTTTATTTACATGTTGAAAACATTTTCTGAACTGTACAATGACCCAAATAGAAAGTCTTCATATAAATGGAGAGTAATAAAAAAAATAAAGAGGTTAGAAAGGTGTCAAAAAAGGTAACTTTGAGAAAAAATTTTAAGCGGCCTTTATTAATAAAAATGATACAAGATGATGATACCTCTGATGACCTTTACTTATGTGATGAATACAAGGACATGCCCATCCGACTTTTCCATCATTTGAAACAGAAAATAATCGGCCATTTACAGGTTTCGCCAAAAGTCCTAGTATGATGGGTATTACATCCTGCCTAAAGGGACTTTTATGTAAAGAGTACGAATTGGATTCGATCGAGATTCAATTTTCCGTTGACACAAACACAGGCGGTATTTACATGCCTCTTTTAAATCTCGTTAATGGAATGGTTATGGATGAAAAAATATATTATCACAATACTGGCGCGTGGTATGAAATAACTAACTCGGGTATGAACATGATTGATTACAACTTCATCAGTGCTTTAGAAAAAAATATGAACCCCACCCATTTTTCTAGAGTTAAACTTTCGTTACCATGGCATTATAATTGTAATGTTGATCCTTCTGATGAACATTTCAAGAAATTTTGCGATTCAGTTTTTGATATACCAGCAAACAAATTAAAAAGTGTTGCTTTTAGGCACGTAGGAAAGCCAAGTTCTGAAGATGCGAAAAAGTTTCATATAAAAGTGTGCAATAAAACAAATGAAAATGAATATTGTCAATTATACTTAAGCTTGCAAGAGATCACGGACTTGGGTCAAGAAAGTTACTTTGTCGGTGATTGTGTAACTCATCCTATACACATAAATCTAGAATTATTTGATCTCATGGAGGTAACAAAGGAAACCCTATATTTGTTCCATATTAAATCTACTATAGGTGAGAAAACACGAGTGGCTTGCTCTCAAATAAGGGATGCTGCAAAACTGATACAAGACAGTTTACTCAGTAAAGGTAAGACGGCCGTCTTATCAAATTGGTTTAATGTTCTGACAAAAACAAATTCACAATTAAAGCACAGAAAGAAGGTGGCTAAGCAATTTAAGTTATTAACAAAAGAGAAATTTATTAAATTATTCAAGGAGAGGGAAATTGTATTTGTTTACGCATTTTCAGATGACGTAAAACGCAGAAAAACTATCATTCAATATTAAGCCGAAAGACGTTTTAAAGAGGCAGATTTCTTTGCTCTGTCTTGCTTTGATAGACATGATAAAAAGCAATTGAACGACTTCAATGAGGAAACCAAATCAAAACTTCTAAACCATTTAATTGAAAAAATAGATACTGGAAAATATCGGATACAAGACCTTTTTGCTTTCCAAACGAAAGAGGAAATTTACAGTTTATTCGATAAAGAGCTTTACCTGTCAAGAGCGGATAAAAAAGATTTTTTTTTACTTTTTAGATAGAAAACTCTGCCCAACAAAGCAATTCATATCAATAATTGGTAACTAAACTGAACCTTGTTGATCTCGCTGATAATTTTGAAAGTGAATTCAAAAAGTCAAAATTAAAATTGTTGTTTTACACAAATAAATAACAAGTTGAAATATGTCTTACGACATCCAGTTTGACATTTTTGCAATGTATGTTGAGTGCCGACCGAAAGCATTCCATGCATGTACGTGTTGTATACTGTACGTTGTTTGGTACATGTACGAATAAAAGATGTATGCATCTCGAAATATGCATACATAAATATGAGTAGAGTAGATGATCTTTGATCTTGCTTGGCGCTCTTCTGTAGTTTTTTTTCGGCGTTTATTGAAAGCTGAAAAAGGTTTCTTTCTCATGAAATGCTGTACGACAGTTATACTCACTATACCACACTCCATAAAGAGTTATTGTTATATCAAAGTTACCATTCTTCAAATCAACATTTTTATAAGAAGTAAATGGAACAAACTATAGTTATTCGTGTTTTTCTCTCTTGTTAGTTACTGCTCCAGGCATGCGAATTTCTAGGGTATTTTTCAGTTCAGTTTTCACTCGTAGTTTTTTTTATAATATTAAGAAAATAATTATAGTTAAGCTTGTCTTGCATGTTTCTTTAAAAAAACAAAACCCGCCTGCAATACCAACTGAAAAAAATGACAATATAGTAAAAAAGAAAGATTCACCTAAAGACAAACAATTAACATAACTCAAATAAGCAACTATACTCAAAACCTCGGTGCAGTTGAACAGGTGCCCTATAAAAAGTAGCTGATATAAACCACAAATATTCACATGAAGTTCATGTGTCCCAAGATCCATATTAAATTCTCATTGTTTCAACATGATATTAATGTTTTTTGTACGTGTAATTCACTTCTCATGATTTCATCGTGAACTCTCAACAACAAAACTTATAGACTGAATTCAGGTGCAAATAATGAAAAATTAGTGTAAAATATGAAAAACTAAATACTTAACTGGACTGGAGAAAAAGCAGATCTTCCTTGGCCTATTCTTGATTTCACCCAAATCTCCTCTGTCTCTGGTATGATGTAGATTAAACTTTTTGGAGTGAACAGAGATAAAACTATTCCCAAAGGAGAATCTTTATGTATCTTAGTACAACAAACACGTGATACAAAAGAGTACAAACATGTGCGAAACAGGTTTTGGCATGACATGGGTTGTGCCTTTGTTATATGACTTACATGTATGATGTACCGAGATTCTCAACCACACATGGGATAATCAAGTTCAAGTTATTGTTCTTTTCATGAAAGTGTCACTAATAGAAGTACATTGAATTTCTTCCATTTACTATTTTATAATTGCTATCGACATGGGGGCCTGTGAGTTTAAAGCATTTTTTTCTTGGAACAATTTATAATATATTCACAACCGTTCACATCATTATTTTTCCTGTGTTAGCGAGTATAAAAATTAAAGGATGTATTGAACATGGTTCTGTCATCTGCTAAATACAATAACTAAATAGTTAGTTTAAATGTCCCAATCGCTTTGTCAATCCTTTGTATTGTTCAGCAGATTGATAACAAAATAATGTCATGGTTGTAGGAAAGACACTGTCAACTTCAGATTTTCAAGTTAAAGATTTATTGCTATTGTACTCTAATGTCATTTTAAAATACGGTTTTCTTTAAAGGCAAGGTATGAGGCATTGTTCGTCGAGGATGGTTGTCAGTTGGAAAAAATATTTTAGTTAGATTGACACAGAAAAGGATGAGTTCGTTGAACGAGTTGAAAGTAATAATACTTGTATTTACAATGAGTATCATACAAATTAAAAATGCGTGGACACTTCACTATAATGTGATAACACAAAACAAAATAAACCAGCTACAAATGTCCGACTTTATTTCACCAATGCCGCATTCGAAACGTCGGTAAAATCAGAAGTCGTTAAATGATATTTGTTCGGTTCGGACGCTCGTTCCTAGCGTGCATTTAAACGAACGCAAAACGATGTGTAAACGCCCGATAAACGATGCATGAATGCTAAAATCGGAAACGTGAACGTTTCAAAGAATGTAATATGGAATAGACATTGCCTACAAGGACCGACCTTTTGTATTGGGAGGGGGGGCTGGGATATTTTTTAAAAAAATATTAAATTCAATTTGAAGAAAAATAAAAAAAATTCTGTGGCAAGAAAAAAAATTAATGATGTTCCACAATGATGAAAAAAAAATAATGTTGTATTCTGTTTATCATTAAAAAAAAGTTTAGGTAGAAAAAAAAGTAAAAAAGGAAAGGAAAGGAAAGGAGAGGTGGTGAATTTCATGTACATATAGTGAATGTACCATAAACTGCAATTCAACATGTTAAATTATGTATGAAGAAGTATGTAGCAAATGTCTTTAATATTATCATTTTACTATTTATGATCGAAAAATTCATGTTATAATGAGCAACTAAATGTTGGTATTAATATACATCCAGAGACTTCTGTGTTAATTATCCAGTTTGTTAACCAAACTATTAGAAAGATGCAAAAAATACACAAACTACCACTAAACATTATAACGAACTACCGCTAAACATTATAACGATCTACCACTAAACATTATAACGAACTACCACTAAACATTATAACGATCTACCGCTAAACATTATAACGAACTACCACTAAACATTATAACGATCTACCACTAAACATTATAACGAACTACCACAAAACATTATAACGATCTACCGCTAAACATTATAACGAACTACCGCTAAACATTATAACGAACTACCACTAAACATTATAACGATCTACCACTAAACATTATAACGAACTACCGCTAAACATTATAACGAACTATTACTAAACATTATAACCAATTTAGATTTTATCTCCAATAGAGAAAAGATAAGAATACCATGCCGTCCGATTATTTCCTGTTGTGGAAATTACCTAGACTTCTTAACTAATTTTTTCTACCTATAGTTAAAAACCAACGAAGTTACATGTATGTACGACACAGCTCGGAACTTTTAAAGTTTCTAAGTGACAAAAAATTTTCATATGACATGACAAACATGTATACAAGCATGTTTAGTAATGATCTAATAAAAGCGGCTGAAAACGTTTACTTTGAAATGAAAATAGAAGACTATGCTTCACTTTTGAGCAATGCGAACTTACTTCTATTCTTATCATTTGTTCTATTAGAATTAATACGATGTGCAATGAGGACAGTCCCTAGTCCTGGCATATGAAACATACAATCGTAAGAACTTATAAACTTTATGGTTGAAAAGTTCCCAAACAAGCACAACATAATTAGTTCCGAGATGATGACTTTATTGTCTTTTGATCAACTTCAAATGTTATTTAAGTAGCACTCCAGCTAAGGATCATGCAAAATGTGATACATGGGTAAAAAGCCTACATATTTTAATTTTTGATATTTTGTTTGAGTTGTCATAGTAAACAGAAATTAACATGTGAATATTCATATAGCCCGTGCTCTTAGGAGATAAAAATTATATAGAATGCACTGTAGATTTCAAAATGAAGGGAGATAACTCTGTAAATGACGCTCAAATACAATAGAATCTACTGGATTTTCAATGTTGATTATCTCCTAAGAGCAGGCAGATTTGAATGAATAATTACACATTTCATAGTATAGACCCATAAAACAACTTAATTACAAAAATAAAAATATGTAGCCTTTTTTGGGGTGTATCACATTTTTTAGATTTTCATGATTCTTACAAAGACAGCTACTCAAGATTGCTAATAAGAACTACGCAAATTTACTTATACGTTATCTAAGTCTTCAGTCAATTTCTTAGAGAAAGTGTGATTAAATTCAAATGGAATAGGGTTAAACCTTACCACACTTCAGATTTAGTAGTCCAATGTACCTAACGCATGATATCAACAGCTTTAATTCATTAAAAATTTACTTGACTGCAAAATATACAGGTTATTCTGTCCACTAGCAGAGCGCATGCTCTCAGACTTAAAGTCAATAAAAGGAAATAATAAAAATGTTTAAAAAATATTGACACGCCCTTATTCAGTTAAATTCAGAGCTACTTTTCTCATGTTTAATGATCAAAATATGTTTTCAAATTATTTTATAAGAATTGGCTATGAGAAAAAATTTACCTATTGAAAAGTAAGATAATTTTTTCCATGCGTCACTTTCAGAGAAGAATCAATGTTTTGGTAACCAAGAATTGAAAGATTTGTCTGTAATAGTGCATAAACACAAGAAACTGAAGTGAAAAAAAATCCTGATTTTGAAATTCCCGTCGCATTTAAAAAGTAATTGTCATTTCTTAGGAGCGGGAGAGTATGTAAATATTTTAATTTTATTTTGTCTTAAAAGGACTGAATATCTGATTATCTGAGTCTTAACTTTCATATGTTCTTTCTTGATATTTATATAATATATAATATTTTCCATTTATTGCTTATCGTAAATTTGACTGGCCAAAAAAACATGCAATATTTATGAAAAAAGAAATTGAAAAAAAATGAAATAATTTTAAGAGAAAAATTAAGCAACATTGAAAATCCCAGCCCCCACCCCCCTTCCCCCGTATAAAAATGGTCGGTGCCTAAGTTAGTAAAGCATTTATTTATGACAATCATTATAATGCATGGTACAATGTAAATGGCAGGGGTAGACGAAAGAGATGAAAAGGACCTAGCAACCATATATTCTTATACACCGTAACGGCCCATGAGTTCATGATAACGAAAATAAAATTTATGTAGTGATGACTTCAGTTTAATTAATTAGATTGTGATGACTTCAACCTTGTCGCAACATAATCCTATTCTAGTAGCCTACGTGTAAGAAGTCAAGCGATTCAAAAAGTCTACGTAGTTACGACAAGCACAACAAGCTCTGGCAAAACGTATATTTTGTATGAGTTGTGATATGAAAAATCAATTCGCGGGTGCTGCAGGGATGTTGCCACAGATGAAAGTAGGTAAATTAAAGGTGGGCTCAAAAGATTGCTGAAAAAATATTTTGGACAAAATATCCAATGTTTTATTAGAAAATGAATAAAACCAATGAATGATTATTGCCGTAAATATCAATATATTTATTTGTACTTGCAGTCTGACTGTTCCTAAATAAGTATGAAAAAATGAATTTGATATTTTCCTGCAATATACTGTATATGTATTGTATATTTATATCGGCAACATCCACTTAAAATAATATTTGAAAATCTACATTGTTAAGTAATGGGGGAAATATTGGATCATATTTGTTTTCTCTCCATGGTAGAGTAAACATATTTCGCCCCCACCCATCTCCCCTTCACACACACACACACACACACACGCGCGCGCGCGCGCGCACACCACCCATAGTATGATAATGGTCTGTGTCTTAGTCAGGGCAGAACGTTGGAACGTTGACAATTCCTATTTATTTGAAACAAAACATTTCAAAATATATGAATCATTATTAAAATATTAAGAATATATGTACATGTAATATATATGTTTTGAACCGCAAATGCATTTTGTTTATTTGCCTAAAATTCTGGCATGTTAATAATGTTTGAACGTAGTTGGGGACGAAAGTTAAAGGGCGACATTGATTGCAATGTGACGTTCTCATAAAACATTCTACATACTTCCAATCCTTTTTTGATATTTAAGTTACATTTTAGACATTCTAGAAATTGCTTTTGATTTTTCTGTTTTTGAAATAGTTATTTGGTTTGCTTATTGTTGTTTTACAATAAGGTAATTTCAGATAACGACTGTTAAATGTTTGGTTAAAATAATTTTGTTATATCTCAATGTATAAAACATATTGACACGCCCTTATTCAGTTAAATTCAGAGCTACTTTTCTCATATTTAATGATCAAAATATATTTTCAAATTATTTTATAAGAATTGGCTATGATATTTTGTCTATTGAAAAATAAGTTAATTTTTTTCATGTGCATATTTTGTTTATTGCACTTCGCGCAATAAACAATATGCACATGGAAAATTTATGTTATTTTTTCAACAGACAAACTTTTTATCACAGCCAATTCATAATTCTCTCCTCGTCATATCACTTGTATACAATGAATTGTTTGTTCTCATCATACGTGCACATGCATGTTATCGCAAAGTGCCCCGCTTATGCTGCGCTCGCTATAACAAATTTAATGGCAGGTTTTAGTACTGTAATTAAGGAACTATTTCAAAGGCAATATCTTTCATTCAAATTAGTGTGGAGCAGCATTGTAAGTGACACTGTTATTTTGTCCTGTTTAATGGCATTTGTTTATGATTTGTCTGTTATATAATATCTGCTTTGACATTGGACTCAGAAATATTTAACCAAAACCCTAAGAAACAAAGGTATAATAAAACTGACAAAGTTGTTCAGGATATTAGTGTTTAAATCCCAAGCAGCAATATTTCAGCTATATCCTGGTGATGAACAAGCACGATATGGATAATGACATTGTTCATGAAGTGATGAGGAAATGAAAAATGGGATGGGACACAAGGATTATAATAGGGTCGACAAATTTTGGTTGCCTCTGGAAATACGGAGAGGTGGATAGAGTCGGGCAATTTAGCTACTTGTGGCGGAGCGCAAAGATTGCCTTACGTTGCACCACTATCGTTTACGGTCAGGTTTTTCGCGAATTATGTCCTGACAACCCCAGCATATCACATACCAGGGAAAACCAATCCAACACCTGGGGCACACATCCCAGTTGAAAAATATATTATTTCATTTATTATTCATGTTCTAAGATGTAGGAGTTATTCCCCCCAAAAAAAGGATTCTTTTATCGGCAATTTGCTAGAATGAAAAGTACCCAGCAACCATATATTCTTGTTCAGTACATCCATTGCTACTTGGACATCAAGGTTAAAGGTCAATGTCATTCAATAATTCAGTAGAAATCGATTTGTCGAAACAGTTTTTAACAATTGCTGCAAATGTTGTAAAATGAAGACAACTGTATAACTGCTTTCAATCAATTTGGCAGCCTTGTATGCGCCGTATGATACGTCATTATGTTTACTTGTATTGAATAATGGCGATTTTGTTAACTTGTGTAAGATTCACGACATTTTGGGAAAATTTCAAAAAGGACACATTTTTCCTCTACTTGAACTCGTGGATCGTTATGGTGTATCCATCTGCACCATGAAAACTGATTTATTCAACGGGTCATAGTTTTCCTTCCCTCGTTTGCCTACCCCGGACTTTTCTCTTTATGAGCAAATTAGCGGTTGTTTCTAGAAAAGCAGAGGACGCTTACTCTACCGGTTCACCTGGTCCATGCTCCCAATTTTTAGTGGAGTTCTATTTGCTCATTTGCTTTTGTTACTTTGTATGCATGATTTTAGTTACTTTATGTTCTTTGTGTGTATGTCTGTTTTCCATGTCTGGTCTTTATCCCTGAATTACATTCTTTTGATTACCGCTATGACCTTGGTGACCTTTATTACTATTGAATGTACGCCACCAACATATCATTCTATTAGTCATTTGCACCTTTCATGACAAATTTTATTAAGTTTTTTCCCAACAGGGATGAGGTGAGTTACTGTAATTCTTTAATTATCATTATTATTATTCTGTAAACTCTTAACATGGATTTGAAAAGGAAAGAATGCAACACATTGTGACGATACTTCAAACAATTGATCTAAATCACCAGGATTATGCGTTAAGGAATTACGGGTCATTGACACGTTAAGCGCTTTGAGTTATCTCCCGTAACACTGATTTGTTTTTTCTGGCCTAAACTGCACAACCCGTTACAGATAGAGACAATCAAAGTGCATAATGTTTGTTCTGTACTTGGCCAACAAAATCGTCCCGTTTGTCAAAGCCATTCCTTGTATTAGTTACCCAACTTTAACCAAAATCAGTTTCCGTTAATTTGTTTTCGGTGTTTCCAAAATCAACAAATTCCAGCTATAAGGACAATATTCTTTCGAAATATTACATATTTATGCATTCGCGGAAAATTAAAAAAAACTATGCTTGTCTATAATAATTGTAGGAAAAAGTTCATTGACATCAGGGACTTATCTCCCTTTATTTTTTTCATCTATTTGGAAAACATCATTACATACCACAAATAAAGAATATTTTTATGCACTTCGACTAAATCAAAATTTTATGAAAAAAAATAATTTACTATAGTAATTGTTCATTGAAGTATTAGAAATAATTTGTAATATTTTAAAATTTTATTGGACTTTGCCTTTTATGATATATGGAAGTGATAAGTAGTTAGTTGAAGTCTTCTTTACCAAACTGCACACGTCAACCGACTCCCGAATAGTCAGGATGGGGAGATGTTCTCGGACCCACATAGGGTATTGGAGTATCTGGTCATTACAGCAGTCCAGCCGCTAGTAGGACATACACTGAGTTCCTCGGTCAGGTTACCAGAAAACTGCGCGCCGCTAAATATAACCTCTACCACTAACATATATATACTTACGGATGCCCGTAAGGGCGGTCGCGCGAGATCGGTAATCACCATCATCATTTGATAGCACAGAGATATTTGACTTACTGGTAACATCAATCCTTTAAATCTAGATTTGGTAGTAACCGTAAGTTCACCACTTTTTAAGAGTTGACATACGGAGATTAGGTTTTATGAATCCTTTAGCCACACGTTCGACGAACATACAACATGGTGTATTCAACTTGTGCAATACCATAATCGTGAGCATTCAAATTATTTCGTTCAATTCCAGAGTACACAGACGGTAATACTTAATAATAACATAGAAGAAATAGACAACAGCGGTAGAGAAAGACCTTAGCAATTATGTTGGAACCTTTAATTCTAATTGTTCTTAATTGTGTGTGTGTGTGTGTGTGTGTGTGTGTGTGTGTGTGTTTTACATGAGCTTTTAAACAAAGTATGATAAAATGGGAAAACGCAACTGATAATGACTGGTGCATCTATTTACAAGTTTCCTTTTTGTAAAGCGGGCTAATGATTCACATGTCATAAATACTTGGGAAGAGCAATCAAGGGAACCATAATTCAAGCGGAAATCAAACAAATATATTCCAATGGTTAGTCTAAAAAGGGAAACGGCCATAAACAAGAAGGAACTAATGCGTACAAAGAAACAAAAGCAATTGAGCAAATCGGACTCCACTAAAAACTAGGAATTAGACCAGGTTCACCGGTAGGGATGGCTTCCTCTGCTTTTCTAGAAACATTCGCCGAGTTGCTCATAAAAAGTCTAGTCTGGGTTAGACGAAAAAGGAAAGGAAATCCATGACTCGGTCAACAAATCGGTTCTAATGGTGCACATGGATACACTGTTACAATCCACGAGCTCATGATGGCGAACTCAAAACTTCTGTAGGAAAATACGGAATGAAACTTGCGTTTGTCGTAAAGTTGGGTAAATAGTTTTTCTTTTTCATCGACCTCTCATTGAAGGTCAGGTATGAGGTTGACTAATAAGTATCTGTAGTGCGCTTTACTTCAAGTTTTTTGGGATGTTTAAAGGTACATGTACATTCTATCTGTTTTATAAAATTACATTCCAAATGTTGTAAAAGGTTTAAAGCTGTAAAATGTGTCATCAATATATCAGTAGTTTTGTCAAAGAGATAAGCATTATAGTCTAATGAAAAAATGACAATTATATGATAACAGCCCTCTGATTAACCGCGTTATGTTTCACTTTTATAACACAAAATATCGCCAATGTATCCGAGATTTTAGCATATGTTTATTGTCAGTAGCACTACCTGACCGGTTCCTTGTCATTTACAAGATGCTGAAATGTATTGTTATAAAATATTGCGGACAAATGGAAGCATACTTTATTTATACCACGTTTAAAATTAAACTAAATTAAATATGTAGTACTAAGGACTTTGTTTTTTATTTCAATCGTTGTAGTTTATTTACATTCTATATTTGACTCAAAGTTAAAATTTATTAACAAGTTATCTCTGTCAAAATTATCGCATCACTTTGTGCTCCAAACATTGTTTCAAATAAATTCGTATCATTTAGATCTTCTTGGGATTTATCGATAAGGTTCATTCTCTCCGCTCGTAAAATTGTGGAAACAGTCGCACATTCCGGTGCCGTAAAAGTGTTAAGCATTGTGCACTCTTCCTCTTTGTGATTGTGCCCTTCAGGCACCAAAGACGGTTTTTGAACAGCTTCTGTTACCATTTCAGTTCCGGTTCCGTTAGTTTGAGCATGCGTGCGATAGTGTTTGAGACTGCGTGATGACATAATGCGGAGAAGTGTGCGCCTGAATTCTCTATTCATGGAACAATATAGGACAAAATTAATCGCATTATTGACCAAAGCTAACATGTCCATTACATCACCAAGTGGAATATAAATATCTCCAAAAAAGTCTTTTTTGAACAGGCTCAACAAAATAAGGATCCCCTGTGGTAATTCCGTTATCAAAAACAAAATCATGACCACAAGTAAAAGGACTGTAGTTCTTGACGTGTGAAGTGGTCGACTAATCACAACGCCAAGTTTTGTCATTTTCCGCCGTTTAACCCTTACCTGCATATCTAAAGTCCGCAAAAGTAGTCCCCCAAAAATGATCATCAAAAAGCAAGGAACAAATTTTGCAAATATGCTGTACAAACACATGTTTAAAAAGTTAATGAGTTTAACATCGGGTGTTCCAATCTTAGCGTCTTCAGTTATGTAGATAATGCCTGTCGAATTTGGTTTGTATAACCCCTCGGGTTTTGTTTTTAAGCTTGTGGACAGGTAGTTTGGAATAAGTAGAAGCACTGAACATGCAATGATTGCAAATATTGCTATTCTAGCCCTAATTATTCTCCGTACATGAACTAAGTTCCCAGTTTCCGAAGACTGCAAGTGAATAAATCTGAATATTGCCAACGATACTCCAAGCCAAATAGATATTGTATGAGTTGTTGCCGAAAAGTTAACATGGAATAATAAGTATTCCATCCACAGTTTAGTGTTCTTTTCGGCAGAGAGGACGTCAACACCATATTCAATGTAAAAATGTATTGCAAACGGGACGTACGAAACCATGGTCAACATGTCAGAAACTGCCATCCATGTGAGGATAAGGTTAATCGATGTTTGCATGTGCCTCCGAGTCAGCACAGTTACATTGATAACATTTGTCGGTATTCCAAAGAAGCAGACAAGAAGACTTATATATCCATGTACTTTCCCATAGTCGACACTGAATTTGTGTAAAGTGTTCAAATCATGGTCAGGCTTCCAGATCCCATCCAGGATAGTTGTATTATTTATCATCACCATGGTTACGCGTTTTTCATCTTAATCTGAAAGGAAAATATGTTTATGTTCAACAAATTACAAAATGTAATTTAAAAATAATTAACCAGTCTATGGTAGCAAATGAATTACAATGTAACAAAGGAAAGAAATGGGGGACAAAATGATTTTCTTAATTTGGCATTTTTATAAAACAATTACCGAGTAGTTCCGATTTTTTAAAAACAAATTACCACCAAAGCTCTGGTTCTGTTAATTTGTTAACGATATTTTGTTGTTTGTTTCTTATTATTAGTTAGTTTTGTGTTTGTTTGTTTTTTTATCTTAGTTTTTTTTTCATGTCTTTCAACCATAAAGTGTTCATTTATAAAATGATTAAAAAGCTTTATACTTGTTAGTGCAATAAAAGTAATAAAACGCTGCTGAAATATTATATTATGAGAAATTAGACCACGTTTTTCATCATTAAACCAATAAAAAAGTCATACAAGTCTAGCTTTCCAATCTCTGCCAAAAAGGTCTTGACAACTATGCTTCGTATAAATATCGGAAATTAAATTCGTCAATGATGTCTCAAGCACTGTTTGATGATCGCATTATTGCCAAAGGATAATTTTTTTCTTTGGAATCAAGAGCTTCTTGACAATGAAGTCTCAGTTTGGACTTGCTTGACTCATTGTTTGAATAAAATATATGATTAATGAAGGCTCTCTATAGTGATGGTACGTCTTTCTATTGTACGCTTATGATTAACAATCGGAATACTGGTAGTATTTGAGCGATAGAGTTATAATTGACTTTCTTATATTGTAAAGGTAGGTCACGTCACACAGACTGACTGATTTTTTTTACAACCGACCTTTTCTATTGATAACATTAATATGATGCCAATGTAAAAAAAAAACGCGTTTTATAGAACTGTGCTTTTCTGTTATGCTTTACAAACCTAAGGATGTGAAGCAGATAAATATTTCTTATTTCTATGTTCATACTTATCATTTTCATTGCATATTCTAAAGATGCATTCGATGGAAATCGTTTCCTCTCAGGAATATAAATATCTTGTGCTCTGGATAAATTTATAAAACTCGTTTTACATACAATGTCAATACACCGTTTCCCGTGAACATAAATAAACTCATACGAATGGGCTATCAACAAATTTGATTGAAAATTTAAAAGATCTAGCTTTAGACAAGTCCTGTTTTATTTGGTCTAATTATAAAATCGAGCTTACCCTAACATTGAAATTGTTAAGGTCTGTCATGACCAGTGATTTTCACGGAATTTTGCTAGCGGAATACTGTGAAAGTTCTTTTTTTCGTGGATACCGATTTTCGTGGATTAGGGGAGAAACACAAGTTCATGGATTCTTGAATTCGTGGTTTTTGAGTTTTAAGTATACGCATCAATGGAACCTCCTTTTTGTTGGGAACCAAATTTCGTGGTTTGGCCTGCCAATAAAAACCACGAAAATTGGTACCCCACGAACAATAGTACTTTCACAGTAATAGACAATAAATCATTGTTATAGGCTTGTAGCATTAAGGAGAAAGATTGAAACATAATCTCCTCTACAGGAGATGGTGTTTTAATCTTTCTCCTTAATGCTTGGATGTATCTGGATAATTTCAACAAAGATATAGTTCGTTAAGATATTAATTTTCTTTTTTTCTTTTTGTCGAATAACACGAAACCAAAGGCATCTGCATGTATTCCTGCTGACAAAGGTGTGTTTCGATTTTGACAGAAATCAATCTACATTTATGTTGCTGTTGTTTTGTTGTTCGTTGTCTGTTGTTGCAATCTTTATTAATGTTGTATAAATAGCAAATAAAATATACTGAAAGTAAACCCATGCAGGGGGTGAAACATGCCAAAAGAAGTCTTCAAAAATCATTATTTATTAGAAAAACGGAAAATCATGTTTTATTTTAAAAATGTTGTTTTGTAATTTATATTTATTATTTATGATTTGTGTTCATTGAACTTCCTGAAACACTTTATTTTGACAGATCACTTCTTATAACAGATTAGCTATGTTTGAAAATACATTTTGAAGCCATGTAAAACGTTTTGATATTAGCAGTTAATTAATTCCTAGCGTCGTTGTTCAATTTGTGATCAGGCAGAAGATTTTTCATGCATATCAAAAACTAGTCTACGTAGAATTCTTAGAATTTTCATCGGTTGCTGAACTTGTACAAATTGTAAATGAAATTGACATTTAGCAAAAGTTATCGTTCTTGATTTGGTTGATTAAAAGGGAAACTACGCTAAAAAATCAAAATATTATCTATTGTTTGTTTAACCAAAGTGATATTATAAACATGTTATTAGTTACCATAGTCGTGCAGTAGTACATGAAATACAGCCATTTTGTCAGATTTTCGAACTACTCTAGTTTTATCCATATCATGGCACTTTTCTATTCGTAACCCTATTTAATCTACCTTAAATTGTTATTTTTGAAGGTTTTTTTTAAATAAAATCTTTGCTTTTTCTTCGGGATTTTTAACAGTCAAAACTTACAAAGAAAACAACAATTAAAAAAAATAAGAGAACTACGTTCCCTGCAAAAAATGTCAAATGCTTTTGTCCCAAAAACGAGCACACTGACGCCCTTTTAATAACACGAAAAGGTAAGACAAAATCAGATGTTTCAATCAAACATTAATTAGATTGAAGATTGAAATGAACGATTAAAACCAATCTGACACTTAAAGCGATTTGTGTCATATCTTGACCTACATTTACAGATAGATGGTAAATGAAAACTGATGACCAAACTTTACGACAAACGTGATGACTTTTCGTTCAGAATTGCCAACTTTCTTTTCATCTGTGGCAACATCCCTTCAGCACCTGCGTACGGAGTTTTCATATCACAACTCATACGTTATTCTAGTGCTTGCCATGAATATGCAGACTTATTTGTATTGCGTTAGATTTCTTACTATCAGCTAGGCCTCTGGAAAAGTGTTATGTCGCTACACGATTGAAGTCACCACTTCAGAAGTTTTATGGTCGTGATCATGAACTCGTGGATCGTTACGGTGTATCCATCTGCACCATGAAAACTGATTTGTTCAACGTGTCATAGTTTTCCTTCCCTCTTTCGTCTACCTGGGACTTTACTTTTTATGATCAACTTGGCGGTGTTTCTAGAAAAGCAGAGGACGCTTATCCTACCGGTGCACATGGTCCGTGCTTCCAATCTTAGTGGGGTCCGAGTTGCTCATTTACTTTTGTTACTTTGTATGTATTATTTTAGTAACTTTATGGTCTGTGTTGTGTCTGTCTGTCTTTTTGTCATGCCTGTTCTTTGTCCCTGAATTACATTCTTTTGAATTTGCAAGAATCTTGGTTCCCTTGATTACAACTTGAATTACTTACTATCGAAACTTATTTCAACACAATTAGCTGTAAGTTGCTAAATTGCAAAAGATTATATTTTAAGTTTTATTTGTTACACGTATTACCGTTAAAGGCACTCGGATTTATTGCTTTTTCCAAAAGAGTTTGTTCTGTTCCATGGCCGTTTGGAATAAGGCGACTGCTATCCACATCTTAAACTGATCTCCTAGGGATTTTAAAGGAATTGAAAAAGACAGCCAGTGACGTATTGCCTTGTCAAAGAGTTAAACTATAAATCAATATAGCTAATCACACATTCTTACCTACAGATATACGACCCACCTTGCTTGCGTATTTTTATTATAAATATTAGGTACATTTGACTGAAATCTAGCATGTTATTACCAGACTTACAACCCATCATTATTTACTTTAAAGACAAAAAATTGAACAACGCAAATAATGAAAACATCATTCACGAGTGCCGTATATTGCATTTATGTATTTATTTATCAAATAGGCATGTGAATACTCTAGAGTGATCTCCCCTTTCTCCCCTTTTTTGTTATGACGATTCGTTCTTCAGAATACCTTCAGTGTTTGTTTCAAATAGCTCTTCTTCGTTTTTTGTTAGAATGCAATACGAGTTTAGCGTCATATGTGTACAAAGTTAGCATGTCACAGAAAATCCATTTAGTAAAATTAATTTCACTAAACAAGTTCCATAAAAACCATATTTGTTAGCCATTTGATTTAATCAGAATAGTTGCACTTAAAGTTCTACCAGAGGATTCCTTCTTCAATCTTCAATAGAAACATAATTACAGTGATTACATTTCAGCTATGTTTCTATTAATTAGTTAATACTGAAAGTCAATTGTAAGCTTTAAATTAGCAACATATAAGTTACCTAAAGTTTAATGATCTCGTGTCGCGAGTATTCAATTCTGAAACTTTGATCAAGGAAAATACCCCAAATCGTGCACTACAGCAGAGAATATTACATCAAGAAAAGCTTGAGATAGAGGAAATCACGTATATATCAATATTCTTTACGTTTTATTATAATTTTATGACCATTCGAAATAGACTCTGGACTGTTAACCTGGAATGCAAAGCTGAGTAATCATTTAAACACAGTACATTTACTTTCGTCTAACGTTCGAAACGTACAATAGACTCTGTAAATGACCCCCAATCTTCCAAAATCAGGTTTTACACAATGTTATTCTATTGTCAAACGACGCTAGATTTGAAAAGAATCCGATAGTGTCGAAATGCATGTCTGTAACGGTTAATAAAGGAGGGTACGAAGTTACGTTAGTGAAGTTAGTCTTCATATTAGGTACAAGTTAACAAGTTTCTGTCTTCCATCATAAAAAAAACCTTAAACTACCAATTGTCATAATATACCGGCACAATTTATAAACATTCAGATATAGTTACCCTACAAGTTCACCTGTTGCAGACTGCTTGATTTATTGGAATCTACACATTTTTTTTTTTTTTTATTCTTAGTTTTCTGCTGAATGATTTCAGCTTTAATAATAATTGATCCATATTGGACGGTGTCTTTGGAACACTTTTCTTTACGACACAAGTTCTTTTTTTTAGCTAAGCTATAGTGATAGAAATGTAATCTGTATGTCTTTTGACAAAAATAGATATTTGTTTATGAAGCACCAGGGGCATTGTAAAACATTTTGAATATATTTTTATGTAAAGTTTTAAATAAGACAAGTTTATATTCTTGTTGTTTTAAGATTCTTGGCCTATTATATATTTTTCAACAAATCAATCTGTTTATGCCTACACTCAAACCTTAGTCACAATTGTTTACTATATTTTGATGGCATTCACGTCAAATCCATTTGGTGTTAATAAATTTGTTTTGGAAATCTAATTTATGGCACTATTATTATTTGCAGCTAAAATTGTGGATATAATTGAAATTAGACTATACATTATTTGTAAACGCTTTAGGCAAATAGCTTTGTTGTATATTGATGTTACAGTTATGAACAAGCTAGATAATGGCTATATAATGGATTGCCTGTTTCCACCTCCGAACACGTAAACTCGAAGAAAGAATATAACCGAATTTACAAGATTTGTAAATTGATTGCAAATGATTTTTCCGACCTTGAAACCTTCCCAATATATTGTGGGTAGTGGATGAGAGTGTTTTATGTATGAATATATATCTTAAGAAATTGTTAAGTAGCGGTGTCTCATAACAATAGTTTGAATTAAAATAATTTTAAAGTTACTTAGTTAATTTGTGATATAGTTATGCTACAGATGTAAAACAAATCAATGGCTTTTGTTCTGGAGAGCAAAGTCTTCTATAAAATTGGGAACTGGGAAACACTGCCTTTAAAATGGACAGAGTGAGAATAGAGGATGTTAATGACGGAATTGGGAGTTTTATACAAGCCATATTGTCTTCATCAATGTGTTGTTATAAATGCGTAATTCATGTTGGTTAAAGAGGGGTAAGAGACTATTGTAAAATAAAAAATCTTAGCATGTTTTTCCCAATCGTAATAAGTTCCTTATTAGAGTATACATCTTCGATTTTCCATTTCTGTTATTACAAAAGCGTGCAAATGCTTTTTAATCACCACTGGTATAATCACAATGGAAGAGGAGGGGTTAGCGCTGTAAAACCTAGATTTAACACATAATTTCGCTTGAAGTGCCTGTATCAAGTCAGGACCATTGCGGTACCAGCTGCTCCGGTGGTGTAATTTCTATTTAGCCAGATTTATTTTGGACTCGACTTGATTATGAAACGGATTAATGTTCGGTGCTTTTATAGTTACCTTTATTGACGATAAAACGTACTTCCCGAATGTTGCCTTTAATTTTTCTAAAACCATGCAAGACTATTGTCGGACGTACGTTGATATTACATCCTACTGCTTAAAAAACATATGTTTTTGTCAGTTTCTAAAATGGAAAGTTTTTTTGCAACCATTTGAATCGCTCTTTACGACACTAAAATTAAAATGATAAAGCTTACCACTCAAAATACAAAAGAAAGAAACAAAACATCTCCCTTATAAAACAATATTGAAAACAACACTGCGTTGGTGTTCAGTCAATGTCTCAATAGCATTAATCTAATTTTGTAGATTTCGGATGTTAGTCCATTATGTCCATGCTTGTAGCATGATACTGTGATAGAAATGAATATTTTTGCCCTAATGTCAATGTTTGTCATCTACGTGTCTTCGTGTCGTTATTTGACCTTTTAGTTACCTTGGATTTTATTACTTTAGTAGTCGGGGCCTTTCATGTCTTACTTAAAGTGGTGTTTACAGTCTTTGGCGACATTTATTGTGATCTCTATAAGTATTTACTATTTTTATAGGTGATATGCTGCATTTGTTCATTTTCGTCATATCTGTTCCCTTTTTTACTATAATACATTAAATATGGTAGTTATTTCAAACGACAAAATAACCGAAGTAAACACAAAATTTAATCAAATCGCATTTTCGCAATTACCAGGTGCGTAAGTAAGGAAATGATTTCGACCATTATACTGATACTAGGTTTTGAAAAAGTCGTAGTCATGGAAGTTAAACCAAAGAAATACACAAATAAAATGACGAAAATAAGGTATAAGAGTTATACAATGTACTCTGTAAGAAACTTGCGTTGTTATATGTTTGTTTATTTTTTCGTGTCTAAAATACATACTTACGTATCTGTCTAGTAGTACAGTCACCACATTTAGATACACAAAATGAACTGAAATAAATAAACTTGAAATGATAAATAATCACCACTATAAACCCTTATTACAAGAAAAAAAAGGATTCTGGTGTTTATTGATTGGCTTAAGTCTGGTGAAAGGAATCTTTCAGCTGACCAAAGCTGCTTTATTAGTCTGTTACATGACGTGGTAATAAATATCCATGGGGGAATATTGGAACACTTATTGCACTGGGACTCATTCGTTACAAAAAAATACTGATATTTCATTTTTTAGTGTTTAAAACCAAACAAACAAAGGGGAAAGTAAAACAGATTTTATCAATTTATCACTGAAAGTGGCTCTGTAATTTCAATTTTAATAGACAACGTAACCACGTAACGTTATGTTATCTTTAAACAGGGATTTGTTAGCAACTTATTTGTGCATAAACGAACATGAATGTATTTATTGTTGATAAGAAAGATAACCAACAGCCCTTTTATCAAAAAGTCGAAATAATAAAATTAGTCGTATATGTACGTTATGACGTCATAATACTTCGATCTATTATGAGTTCATAACTTACGACGAATTTTACATTTACGATATTTTGTAAAAAAAAGGACTGCAAAATCCGAGCGGTGATTCCAAAAATATATTTAAAAAACATGGAAATAGACATATACAACAAAGAACATAAACTAAACAAAATAGCACGTACAAACAAAAAACAAAAGCAAGTAAGCAACCCGGACTCCACTAACTATTGGGAGTATGGATCTGATACAACTGAATATAATATCATGCTTTTTCAGATGACTACAATATGCAGATGTGTTACTTGTCATTTGTAGAGATAGTATGCAAAAAAAAATTGTTTTTTAAGTATTCAAAAATCAAAACCAAAATGATTGATTGGTTAAGTAATGTTCTAAATAGTGACCATTTTAATAAACTGATTTTGGCAATATATGTTGAAAAATGTAAATACCTCTACCAAATGGAGATAAGTCACGTGGACTGAACGTAAGGAATAGTAAAGAATGCCATTTCATATTATATCATTTTTTTACTAATTAAAAGAGAAATTAAGCACAATAATCAAATAGTTTCAGAGGTCAACGAAAGAATGAAGCGGAAAAAAAAATATCCCAAAAAGATGAATGGTCCATTATAAAGCAATGTATGCAAATTAACGGTAAAAGGCTTTTAGTGATATCTGCCAAATAGTCGTTTGAGATCGGTTTATGATTAAGCTATTGGTTTTCTTTTATTCTGGAAGAATATGATAACACGTTTATGAACTGAAGAATTGTATCTCCAAACATAAATCTTATTTTGTGCGAACCTATGCTTAGGGTTATTGATAAATAGTAGACCAGATGGTATTAGTTCCTTCCAGTATGATTTGATTTCAATTATAAAGTTAATTAATTGTGTATGCAAAAGACCCATAATACAATAGAGGCAACAATACTTTATCTAGGGAAAGATCGTTTTTTTACTTAACTCAAAAGATTCTGTTCCGTCAAAATATAGTTTGTGTTATTGCTAAAAAAGGTAATAATTCGAAACTTCTGTAAAAAATATATCTGTGTGTAATATTGTAAAATGAAAATGAAAAGTAAAAATAAGATTTTCTGTAAAGTAAACTCATTGATAAATGTAATTTACTGCAATCTGTTGACGCCAAACGCTTTTTTGGAACTTTTTAAAGACAAACCTCGCGACATTTACTCACAAAAAATGTAACATATGATTATTTTTTGGACTTTTATATTTAAAAAAATACAGATGTCAGATGAAAACAGCTTATTGTTATTTTATCACTTAGATTGTGCAAAACAACCTATATGACAATCAGAAGGCATCCGCTTCTGTTGTTTATCTGGATAAGTTATGAAAAATATCATAAATCAACAACTGACAATAGACATTAATGATAAAGAAACCTATGAAAACTGTGAAAGATCCTTTCTCTATGAATAACTTTACACAAATGGTTGGGAAATATACATTTCATGGTAAATTTTCCAGACTAATATTTCAAAACTTTCGACAGTACGTACAATAGTAAGATGCATTGCTATTATACGTTTGTCAAGAAACTAATCTTCAATTTGTCCACTTGTTCAGTTCAATGCACATAAGAAAATGTTCATCTGTTGTGTTGACAATTGTTTGAATGGTATCCTTAGGTTTTCTCATTTCAAATAACTGATTAGGATAAATGCAAGCATTGGTATAAATCCTAATTGAATAGAATGCAATGCAGATATTTTACACAATAATAAGCATATGTGACATTACGAACGATGTTTATAGTTTATTTAGAACAAAACAAAATGTTACTATTTTTTCTACAACTCTCTTTGCAGACAAAATAACCGCTTATATCACTCCGCTATTTAATTAGATCTGAAATCCAGAATATGAATTTATTAAACATGAGCAATACTCAATTTAATAACATGAAATATTTGTTTAAGACTTGCAAAGATTGCAAATTGCATACATCTTATGTCTCTAGAAGCCACTGTTAAGACGTTCTCTGTAAATTCAGAAGTTTTTGCATGCGTTTATATTTCGCGATTTCAGTAACCAGAGAAAAATGTGTGGTTTTATTTTTGCGACTCACTACTTGTATGAAACACAAATAAGTCATGAAATTTAAGTGTTTTACGTTAATATTTATTCAGTGCAACTTACGGGATTCCTTTATAAGTGACGAAAATTTCCCATCTTTTTTTATACATTACACATCTCGTGTCAATGATAACGTTGATCTTAAATGGGGAACTAATCACGTATTGGTAGATGTGAACTTCAAATGGCAATTGAAGATGTTGATCGGGATCTTAAATATTGTCATGAATCATGGATCTTTTTTATTTTTGAGTGATCGTGTGTGAAGCCCATGTAGGATGATAGCTCTTACCGAAAAAACAAGATTTTTTTAGAACTCTTAGTTTCATTTCTTTGAAATCGATTGTCCTATGCTGGTCCATGCTCCCAATTTTTAGTAGAGTCCGAGTTGCTCATTTTCTTTTGCTACTTTGTATGGATGATTTTATTTTCTTAACATCTACGACAGCCTATCACAAAACATCCTCATTTTGAAAAACCCTGTTTTGTTGGTAAGCTACCTGATATACCTGTAACTAATCTCAAACCTTAAACTTGTTCCTTTATATCTAAAATGAACTTTGAGTACTTTTTGGGTATATATTTATGTTTAATGTATGATAATAATCCAGTTTATATTAATTTCACTGCAAAATTCCTTACATCTTAATTACTGAACAAGCCATATATTTGCGGACCTACGAACCCTTTCAATGACTGAAATAATACGTACAAAGAAACAGAAGTATATGAGCAACATGTACTTTACTAATATGCCACTATTGAAACACCCGCTGATTTATTCATACAATGTTCCGGGAAAAAGTAAGGGAAAAACTAGTAGAAAGAGTAATCAAGGGAATCAAGATTCTAGTGGATATCAAAAAATGTAATCCAGGGACAAAGACCAGATATGGAAAACAGACACACACAACAAAAACATAAAACAACCAAAATAATACATACAAAGTAACAATAGTAAATGGGCAATACGGACTGCACTTAAAACTGGGAGCATGGTGCAAATGATGCAGGATGAAGACCTAACAACTTCAGGAGTGATGACTTCAATCTCGAAGCAATTCAACCCTGTTACAGTCTTACTGTAAGAAGTCTAGCACCGTGCAAAAATCCATGTAGTGACGGCATACATACAGATCGTCATAAGAAAACTCCATACGCAGATGTTGAACGATTGTTTCTAGTAATGTAATTAGCAAACGAAAAAACAACTGATTTTATCCTTGTATATGTATATTGGTCAGTTCTACATCATAAGCCTATACAGAAAATAATCACAGTTATGTTGATCTACGTTATGTTGAGGAACATATTAAAGTTCTTTTTTTTATTCTTTTGAAATATACATATGAATTTGATATATATACCTAATTCGGAAAAAAAGTAAAATTAAAATAAATGTTAAATGTGTAAAATCGATATAATACTTCATTTCAAAATTGTTAGTGTGATAATGGTACCAAGTTATGCTTTCAAAAAATGATCTTAATTGACAGTCAAATTGAAGTGTTTGACATCAATCTAATTAGTGCTTCTAATTAGAACTAACAAACAGATCCCAGAAATACATTCTTTATGGTTATGCAATCTCGGTAAAAACTGTTTTAATATCTTCTATATAGCAATCACTCTACTTGACAAGATAAAAGCTTAATGGCCAAAAAAACTCTTCTAAGTCAAGACGAGGTTTCAATTAGCTTGAGACAAAGTTGTAAAAGAAATTTCTGTTATCTCTAGATTTGCCCGTGTTTGATTTCTGTATAGAATATTTAAATTATTTTTACATAATTTACTGTTTTAAGTTATAGGCATTTGACCTGTCTTTAACAACTTTGTATAAGGCAGAATATATGATATCTTGGTACAAGGATTAAGGAGAAGAATTTGACAAAACTGTATTGATATCATTCAATATGTGAGACATTCCCAACTATTTTGGCCTTTCACAAGACGAAAAACAAACAATATTACGATTTAATAATGGTAGAAGCGTCTTTTGGTGTATACGTAGCAGAGGTTTGTTTTGGTTTTTACTGAATAAGCAGTTGGGTTGTTCTCTGTTTAAAACAAAATCATAACTTACAGCTATTTTTCCATTGTACGTTCATATCTCGATGACCAACTGTTTTCCTCTCCTATGCCTCCTGACAATAGCTAATAACCTCTAATGGTAAAATAAACATAACCAATTGACACCCTTAACTTATTTTCCATCTAAACTCCATGCAGGTGGTACTATTAATTTGAATTTGTATTGATGACGAAACTCGTTTCATGACATACTCTTCCAAATTTCAAAAAACAGTGTCATTCACTTTTACGTCTGAAGCGGGTATTAACGTAGTGCTTATAACAGAAAACACCCGAAGGAATGCATAAATTTTGATATTATATTCCCCTAAATGAGTGGGTGGTATATTGGAATTCTATCGTCCGTCCGTCTATCCGTTATTCCGTACAAAATGTCCACAATAACCTCAATAACCGATTTATTTCAAATCTGGTAATAAGCTTTATATAGAGGAACATACGTTGTATCCGATATTTGGTTGCAGTTGGATATCGACTCACTGTGAGATTTGAGGTATGCCTTAGCAATTCAACAAGTACAATTGATGTTGCACTATTGCAAATAAAGCCAAAAACGTATGACGTCACAAATAACAATACATCTTTATCACTGAAATTTTACTATTATCCTATTATCTTGTAAAGCAATGACAAAGGAGTACAAATGCTACGTTATAGGATAATATATGAATTACTTTTTAGTTATGCCTAATACTAAACTTTTATCTTAACCTCATTGCGATAAGTATTTAAATCCGGGTATTCAACTGTTTATATGAGGCTTTTCTTTTTCAAGTGATTTCAGTTCTTTTATATGAAGAAGTGCAGCAATTCCATATGTACGATTATTTTGTAATTGATGACTGGGGTTATTCAATATCTTCTAGGTCCCTCTGGACCTAATTAAAACTACAACATCTAATACCTATACATCATTTATTTTCATTTTCCGTGAAGGTATATAATATAGAATCCAATTGCTCAGACATTTAACAAATCAGGATTGCGAGAATTTTTTTTCTGATTTATTCACGGCTTCATTCATCTTCATTAGTTTGAATTTTCTTTTGTCATATAAAACAACACTGATTCGTGTATAAAATAGTTATATAAAAATAAACAAAAAGAAACAATAGTGAAGTTGCAAACAGGGGAAATTCGTGTGAACGACAAAACCGGCATTATCGAAAGGAAAACACAAAAAAAAAATTTCTTCACTAAAATGTTATCCCTACTAAAACCGGAGTCACCTTAAATAATAATCGAGGTGCATTTATTGCTTCCTGCGACACTCGGGCCATTACTATCAATCTCAAATCGGATGATCCATTTTTATTACGTCAGAATATGTACGTGTATTTGAGCCGCAATTAAACGAACACGTTTCATTTGTGTTTTATTCCATGCCCATTTTTATGGGGGATATAGAAATGCATTAGCCTCGCTGATGGTTATTGTTTTTTTTTAAAGCAACAAAGTATCATACTACATTTGGATATTATAATGACAAGCTTTGTATGCGCTTAAGAATGATAAAGAATAATTATTGTATATATAATTTGAACCAAACCATTGCGAATTCTAATCATAAAGGCAGTCGAAACATGAAAAATGAAAAGTAATTTGAATTGTCATGTGTCTGTACCAAAAACTTTGTATTAGCAGACTACTAACTATATTGATGATGAACAGCGTTAAGGATGTAATGATGGATGGATTAATAAATTACAAAACTTCAAAAAACTTTTGTTTGATTTGATTTTTCCATCTCATGTTGCCCATTATAAAGTAAATGTGTTTCAGTATTATTTTGGAGAATAAATTCTAACATTAGTGTCAGTCATTGCCAATGAATCACTTCTTGAATAAAATGTACCATGACGAAACATGAAATTATGAAAATATAGTGATATTCTATTCAAAAATCATTAATATATTTAATACTTAAAATTTAAAGAATGTTTAAAAAAATATTTTATCACGTATTTATGTTCTGAAGTATTCATTGTCACATAAGATAAAATTAGTTTTAATTCATAAACGCAAAAACAAATTTTCCTACCTTTTGGTCATATTATTAATGTAGAAATCCAGAACTACACATCTCCCATGGTAACCATAGAAAGCTGTTCTGACGCAATCAGCAAACATATAAGGACGCTGGATACTTAAGTCCGATTTCCGGTATTTTGTTCAGTTATGCTCTCGCTAATCGGCAGATTTCAATAAAGACTTCGTCATCCTCTTAAAATATATTGGCTTCATCCAATAATTGGATGACAGAATTGACGCACAAATAAGAAGTGACAGAAATTATAATTTCGAGTGGAATTGGTAAATTTGATCATTTGGACGAAATTTCTTTAAGCATTTTATGTCTAATGTAATTCTTTTCAGTAATATTACTTAATTTTAAGTTGAAGTATTTTTGATGTTTAATATAAATACTTTCTAAATTGAAGCCATTGGTTATAATGTAAGGAAATTGGTACATTTTTGTACTACCATGCACTCTTAATTTCAATGATTATTTTGCTTTTATTTCGATGTATTGATGAACATGGTTACGTTTCGATTATTTGAATAATAAGATCAAATAATTTTGAGTTTGAATAATAACTCATGCTTGTGTTTTAAATATGCATTGACAAGACTACCCTTCTGGTCAGTGTTTACGGGTATAATCTGATTTATTCCTAAACTTCTTGCATATGCTTGCATTTTGTTATGTTCCTGTATTGTATTTTATTGTGGAGATAAACGTACTGTGTTTGAAGTTGCATATCGGTAAAACAATTATATAAAATTATATATGCAAAACATATTTCATCTAATAACATTCAATGTCAATACGTATATTACATTGCATTATATTCAGAGCTATTTTCTATTTTTGCCTTACTTCTTATTTATGTGTTTTGACTTTGACGTTTTTAATTGCAATCTTTTAGCATTGTCATTTTAAACAAAATATTTTCCCACATGAAATAATGCACTGATGATTTAAATGTAACCATGATGATGAATCTTAAAGTATGCATTTAAAAAATTAATGTCATTAATTTTAGCCTGAACCTGGGTACCAATCATCTTCACAAATGATGATAAAAAGACACGAAATATTTGATGAAAGGTCTTTTACGGGAGCCTATAAACCGTTGGGTAGTGTTTTTAAAGATGATAATGTCTATAAGATATATCAAATACCTTTGTTACGATGCTAGTTGTTCCATATAATCATTATCTATGGCACGTACAACAATGATGTATTCGAATAAAAGTTTCAGCACTTCATGAGTCAAAATACACGAATTTATTTAAAGCCAACCTCAGGACGACACAAAACATCCATAGAAAACTGAAGAGTAGAATTACCCGAAATCTAAACAAGATCAACAGCAAATATTATTAGGAAATAATTCAATTACATTTGTAACAGACTTTTTGATTTGTTCGTTCTCTTTAATTAAAACAGAAAAACTTGAAAATAATCTGGATTTAAACTATGACGTCATTAACGTTGATTTATCGGCACTCAGCAAATAATCTTTAAAAAATACCGTTTATATCATGAATCAAGTATTAGTATTTGGATTGTCATCCATTGAAAAATAAATTATACGATATATTTCTAATTTGTGAACAGGTAATACTCAATAACGGGCCTGTCAACACTTTGTGTAAAACGATTTGCGTTTTATGAGTGTAAACTGTTGGAAACCAGGTTACCTGTATTACCTCTTCAAAAATGGGACGATTTAAAAAAATCATTTTATAATAAAATGAAATGACATGAAAACCTCGTTAATTCTTTTATGATACAACGACGCTAGTAGTTATGAATTTGACCAGGGATGATGTCTGATAAAACTTGTTGGTAAAATTGAAATTGTAAAAAAATACAACATGCAAAAGATTACAATTTTCCGGATGTATTGGAAAGTATAGTAAGTTCCCCTTTAACCTTCGACTGATTCGACCGATTTTCATTCCGTGTACTTAATTGTATTTGGATTTGGCCAATAAACTAGGAAGTACAGTAAAAAAAAATAAGGTAATCGAGGTTTAAAATCTTTCTAGAAACCTTTTAAGACTATAAAGACCATAAAACAACAAAAAAATACACCGACATGGACATGTCACAAATGAAGCAGACTAAACTAATTAGGATATTGACTTAATGTTAAGGATCTTCTCATAGTTAGTCTTAAGAATTGTCTTATCTAATTTCCAATGAATCTTTTACGTATTATAAAACTATCCTAGAAGGTAATTCAATTTTTTTCAATCAAAGAAAACCTTTGAGTGTTCGGTGCTATGTACTCAGTCAAAGAAGCCACTGTAATCCTTTTAGCGGGACATTGATATCAACATTTACGAAGGAAATAAATATTCTACGGATACATTTTTTCGAAATGGTTTCTTTGTATGAAATGTCTAGTGATATATCATAGATTGTCATATCTTACAAATATCATTTAGTAGCAATATTGTAAGTTCAGCAAAAATATAAGAAATTTCGTGTGATATTATGCCAATTTTTTACTGATGACATAACTACAGCTTTTAAATGGTAAACAATTCCCTTAATATTATTTACGATGTACCGCCCTCTTGCAATTTTTATTGAAAAATTACATACATTAAATCTGTATTATGTTAATTAGCAATATCAATCAGGCCAACCGATATATAAATCATAGACCCCTTACAGGAAAATCTTCACCGTAAATCAAAATCATGTTTCGAAAGTGGACACAAATAAATGGCTGTTACAAATATTAAAAAAAATGTTTTGGACACAAAAAGATGACTGCTGACCTCATTGAGAAGTGACCGCCAAATGGAGTTAAAATGTATTTGGCAAACAATCGGTAGGAATGGAAAATGGCCGTTTAACAAAGTTAATAGACCAGTGATTTTGGGGTGGTACAGAAAACATTTCTACTTCATCATTATAGCCAACAACCTATCAACATTTTATGGGGAATCCGGTGGATGCCTTAAAAACAGCAGACTAGATCTATCCCGCAGGTGCACCTCATACAAGCTCCCTATTATTAAGTGAGTCAAGGTAGCGTAGTTCATTTATTATTGTTTCTCCGTACATGTTAATTTGGTTATTCTATGTGTCTCAGACATTGATGACACATTGAAATAAATTATGTTTGAAAAAAAAATAAAATATTGGCATGTTTGTTTATGTTATTTATTTACAAAATGTCTTCCTGTTAACGACAAATGGTAGAAATGAGCATGAAAAAGTACGATTTTGTGCTTATTTCTCTCTCAAGTTTGGGCTTTGATTATATATTTTTTTCTTAATTCGTATACTTGTTCCCTTGCTTCTTCCGGTAAATCACTGTGTTTGGCTTTATCATTCTGTTTTATGCAAACGTCAACGTTATAGAACATAACAACATTATATTTTTTTTAGATAAAGTCTAAGGCTTATCTCTTTAACTTTATTGTGACCTTGTACCGTTGTAAAACCAACTTATTTTTCCTATCAAATTTCCACCTATATCTTTAGATAAGTGTTTTTAAGTGCAGGTTTGTAAACATAAACCAAATTTATTTGACAACGCTTCAAATACATTTGTTCAATTTCAATAGAATTTGACAGACCTCCTCAGGGAGCTTAGATTTGATGCAACAAATTCAGAGTGCGTTATACTGAAATAAAATTTTCAAAGTCGAAATGGAATGGTGCATTTGTTCATGGAAGCATTAAATCTACCAATATCGTTACGTTGGAAAAGACAATAATACACTGCAGTATTTCTATCCAAATAAGTTGAAGCAATAATATAGTATTTTATTTCGTATTTTCATGTTTCCAATTTTCTCAAATTTGACTAAACGATTCTTTAAAATGTTACGCAACACTCAATTTAATCATCGTGGTACAAGCCCATAGAGATTAAATATTTAGCTAACCAAAAAGGTTAATCAGATACGTTAGCAATTCATTCATTGAATGGGCGTTGAAAATAGATGATTTGTAAAGTAACATATAAAGTTGTAAGCACAAACTGTAACTGTTTCAATTTTTGTTGATTAGTCACACGTTTCCTGCAAGACCTATTCTAATTTATCCATATTTTGTATTCGGTGATTATTTTTTCCTCAACTTTTGTTATTCAAACTTGACTTTTATTACATGTGTTAGCAATTTTCAATTTCAAATGACGAGAAAGTTTGATTGCTTTTCAGAAAGGAAATCACACCCTTACACTCATGGATTGAAAACTTTTAAATGGAACACCTAGGTGGTCTCTTAGTAGTATGTTTGCCAAGAATGTGGAAGGTCGTGTGTTGTATTACTCGCTGAATAAGACTAAAGACCTCAAAATTCTGCAGTCATTGGTTCCCTGCCAAGCACGTGACATACTTGTATTGAATGTTAAGTTACGTATGGTTTGTTGGAATTAGAATATTGTAATAAAAAAGGGGGAAATACACGTGTTCTATCCTACGAACTGTTGATTCTCTGAGCTAACACAATGTTAGATTAGCTCAGCGGGTAGAACGTGCAAAACAGAGCATGAGTAGTCATCATTGTCCTATAACTGACGTAAATCATTAAGGAATTTATTCATAATAGGACACACTGTTGTTCGGTGTAAGAAACCGGTATGGTTATTAGGTAATTTGTTGTCAGAACGTAAAAGAGCAGGAAGAATTTAATTTTTAATTGACCGAGCCAATCAAATGGCATATGTGGGAAAAAGTACTTTATATCCCCGCACATGCGAATTGGAATGAAAACAACACTACTCAGAAGATTGACGAGTGGAATGATTATCATTATGTAACATGCATGAAAACACTCGCATTTCTTGCCAGATAAATATTGAAAATGACAAATTTAAAACTTTTTAACATTTAATGCATAACTAAATGGACGATTATTCCAAATAAAGAATTAGTGATTGAAGTTTCATTTTATGCATTCGGTTCAACTCGAAAATTGTGCAAGTGATTTTAGTTGTAAAATTAAATTGATCGTTAAAGTTTACAACACAAAAATACTGACAAATCTTTCTTTCAAAGTGTTGCACTTTGCATATTATGCAACTCTTTATCATTTTTCCAGAAATTTAAGGAATTTAAATGAATAAGATTACCAAATCACAGAACTGAACTCCATTATTGATAATTCAAGTGACATTCGAAGATCAAGGTTCCAATTTCAAAGTAATCGCACATATTTCTTCACCAATTCTTTTTAATAAAGGACTTAATAAGATACTAATCTAGATCATCTGTGATAAGGTGTTAGATAAGACATTATGAGTTTATATTTTAACAAGCAACATGATGGGCGACCTGCATAATCTTGAGTTTATTTCCAATGCATAATATTGTTAATGTAGCTATTTTGTGTACTTCGGTGGTGTTCAACTTGGTAATTTTTTTTAAATACCACAAATTACTCAACGTATTCTTTTGACTACACATACATAAATACCTTTTTACAAACATATACCTCCATACTGCACGATTTTGCGTATTTCAATAGGCTTTATTGTTTCTTTAACATGGAAAAACCGAAGTACATGTATTTCTAAGCGACTTCATTTTACAATTTTTTATTATCGCTCATGGTGAAATAAAGCAACATTATTGGCCGATCTACACTTAACTAATAATAGGATGAGCCTCCGTTAATCACTTCCTTAATTGAATATGTACAGCCATCGAATTTGCTTTAAGTACATGTAGCATTCTATGTAAGAATCATGCGAATTCTGCTGTATGTGATAAATCCCTAAAGAGGCTACGATTTCTCTTTTTTTAAATTTAAAAAAAAATGTACAGATGAACCAGAACAGATTTTTGTTCAGAAATGCAAATGTGCTGTAGCCTAAATATCCTGTGCAGTGCAAGTTAGCAATAATTTGTGACAGACAAAGTGCCAGATTTTAATGTAAATTTTGATATTTCATGTTTATTGGTGGAGCATGGTATACAATATTACAATTCATCTAAATTTAAAGAAATGACAATTTTTCAAGAAAATTAATGCTATCTTGCACTAAATAATATATTTAGGAACAGGGGTATATGAATACCGTACTTCAAATCTTTTTAATCTGTTGAATTATTTTAAACGTTTATACGTTTATTATTAATGTTAAGTAGAAGTTATAAAACATTTTTCATTAATTGGACCTGTGTTTGTATGTTAAAACATATGAAGATGCATTTAGTAAGGTTTCAGCGCTAAATGTAATGTACTATTAAAGAGTTATCAAAGAAACCACGATTCTAGCGAAAATCAGAAGGAGGTAATCTAGGAACAAAGACCAGACATGGAGAACAGACAAATACAACAAAGAATATTAAGTTACTAAAATAATACATACAAAATAACAAAAGTAAATGAACAACTCGACTCCATTAAAAACTGTGAGCATGGACCAGGTGCACCGGTAGGGTAAGCGTCCTCTGCTTTTCTAGATTCATCCGCCAAGTTGTTCATAAAATTCAAGTCCGGGGTAAAAAAAGAGGAAAAGATAACTATGACACGATGAACAAATCAGTTTTCGAGGTGGGAGATCGTTACTTCTATAGTGATGACTTCAATCTTGTAGCAATAGACTCTGTCCCAGAAGCCTAATTGTAGGAAGTGTAGCGCGATACATAAAGTCTGCATAGTTACGGTAAACTATGGTATAACATATGAGTTGTAATATGAAAACTCCATACTCAGGTGCTGAAAGGATGTTGCTACAGATGAAAGGAAAGTTGACAATTCTGAATGAAAAGTCATCTCGTTTGTCGTATAGTTTTGTCAATAGTTTTCTTTTACCATTGATCTCTAAGTGTAAGTCAAGACATGGGGCCGACCTCACAGAGTCTGTAGTATCCTTTATCTCGTTTTTTGGGGGTATATTCAATGTATTAAATCCCCGAAACTAGGATTGTTTAATGATAAAACGTTATCTATATAGCGGGAACTGAGATTAAAGGCTCTAGCTGCACGATGTTAAAACTATTAATTAAAAAACTCCTTAAAAATGCCCTAGCTTTTGACTTTAGCTGAACCTAAATTCTTTCTGTTGATATAACTGTCAGTTCAAGGAGTCAATATAACCACAGAAATTCATTCTATAACAGAGAGAAATGGCAATTGTGCTTCAGCGGCGTTTTCAATATTTTGTAATTTTTGGTTTATTGCAATAAACAAAGCAATTTTGAATCATAATGTTATATTCGAACAATAAAAATAAAGTACTTAAAGCAAATGTAATTTTCACAAATTTGGAATACAAATTATCTGGAAATAAGTGTTAAGTAGAGCGTTCAAAATATGATTCAAATATTGTTTCTATTTTCTATAGTTAGGTATCAAGTACGTCAATGACCGCTTCAAACTCATAACTTAAGGCTGTTCTTTGCTCTCTTTAAATCGTTAAATGTAAAAAGAAATGTAAGCAAAAACATATAAAAGTTACAGGCTTCGTTTAAAGTAAAAGAAAACAACAAGAAGTACCTGACTACAAAACACCCGAAATTATTTTATAGTTCCTCTATAGTGTTCATCCTATTAAGTATGTTGTTTATTGTTTTAGTTTTATTCCATTGTAAAGTAGTTTTTACATTTAATCGGTTTTGTAGTTTCCTGTTTCGGATCTTGCTGCATATATACTGAAAACAAAATTTAATTTTTCACCAATTTTTGCTGAAAATTCCCTCTAATTTTCAACTGAAAGGTAATTTCTACGTGAATATCAACTTATAAACGCAACACTAGGAGGAAAGAGACAACAGATAGATGAAACATAAGGAAGGGAATCAGTAAGTTAGTTTCTAATCAGAACTTTTGACATTTTCCTGGTATGTCAGGAATACTATGTGGGATTGTATAAAAATGACTTTAAGTTATTTTATTGAATTATGTTTAAATCAGAGGTGATTGTTTCTTTCTTTGCTATCATGTTCCCAGTTCTTGGTGGAGTCCGAGTTTCTCATTTCTTTTTGTTTCTTTGTACGTGTTATTTTAGTTATTTCATTTCTTTGTTGTGTATGTCTGTTTTCTCTGTTTGGTCTTTATTCATAGATTATGTTCTTTTGGTTTCTGCTAAATGAAACTTTTTTCCCTTGATATTACACTTTGCACTCAGTTACTTGTACGAGTGTATATAGAAATATTTAAATTATTAAAGAAATGAAGTGATGCCGAGTATTTTCCCATATTTAGATGTTAGCACAGACTTCCCATTTGTTTATAACACTATGCACTATCATGGCTACCACAGACAATGCACAAACTGTACATTATATTAGTTAAACAAATTGTAAATAAATGATTACGTCACATCCATTTTAACGCCACATATATCAGTTGGTAAGGATTTGTATTGTATTGTGTATTTTTTTTTATTATTATTATTTTTGTTGATTTATATAGAATAAATAAAAAGTTTACTTGCTTAAATCGTAGAACTCATAAGTTTTAGAAGGTGAGCAAAGTAAATAAAAAGTCTCTGTTATTTTAAATGCGAAAAAAGAAATAGATCTTATACGACTTTCAACTTGTTTTTTCTGCCTTTCTAAAAATTTGTACTTTAAACTGATTTATTCGTTAAATTTACTTAAGCTCAATGTGAAAAAAGAACATTGCATGACAAAGAAACATTGTTTTACAATATGCAATTTATCTGGATGTCCCATGATAAAATATTCCTTGAATGTAACTGATAAAGACCGAGATTAGATTGAAATATAACTTAAGATAGATGTTCAGTTGGTTGTAAATCCACTTTTAAACATGGACAAGATCTTAATAGTCATTAAGTTGCATCTTCTCAATTTCCGTAGCTTTTGGTTTTTGTTTATTATTTGAAAGGACGTTAGTGCAAAAGGTCACTTTATTTGTTTATTTGTCTGCGGTTTGAACAGACTATCATGACGAGAACAAAAGTTTGTGTTATTTATTAGTTTTGATCATCTCTGTTTTGTTTGGTATATTTGCCTTTTTGTTGTTGTTTACTTCCTTTATAGTCGATATTTACTCATGTTCTAACACTCTTGCAAACAGAACAAATTTAAGTATACACAACTTAACATATGGGATAAAAAACTAGTAAGCTACTATTAATGTTGATCGGGATATTGGTTCTCCAAAATGTTCTGGGGCTAGTTGTAGCCTGCCCTGTGGTTAGAGGATTTCCTCGTCATTTATTGGAGACCAATGGGTTGCATTGGACTGACATCTTCATCCCGGTGGAGTTGTTGTCCCTTTAACATTAAACCATACCTGTTTTCGTTATACCATACACTTTCTGTTTTTTTTTTTTCTTTTTTTTTCTTTTTTGAAAAAGGGATATCCGGATTTATAAGATAGATATGTATCTTAAATGCTTGTTGTAACACAAACCGCAAGAGTAGAATAAACATTATGTGTTTGTTTACTGATGCAGAGACAGAAACAAAAATATATAAGAATGAAGTAAAACTAAAGCTGATTTGAATAATAAATGTATGATTGAAATTAAATTGCGCCACTAAAATCCCATAATTGGAATGACTTGTACAGTATTGTGTTTAAATATCAAGTATGGTGAAAATGCAAGAAAGCATAGTAACCGAGATACTCACAATTATACGAAGATGCAAGTATAAGAATATATAAATATATAATTGATATATAGTATCAATCATTTTAGTGACGTTTTTAGTTAATCTTAATGTTTGTACACATTTAACCGGAAATGTTTACAGCAATGTAAAGTTTGCGAAATTTCGCGGAAGCCAAGAAACCGCAAAAAAATTAAATTGTAAAATGCAAAGTTCTATCTATTTAACCTTAAGTCCCTTTAGACTGATGGCGAAGTCTCGAAGTACTGCTTTGATATACCGTATAATAATGAATACACAATTTCGCAGCATTTAAGGTTAAACCGTATTTCCTACACATATAAATATTGGAAACAAGTTCAGTCAAATACAACAGAAAAAAAGTGAAGGATACAACTGAGGGAGACCTTATGCGCTAGATTGCAAGAAAAGGATTAAGTAAAATAAATATGTGGATCACTACGGTGTATCCATCTGCGCAATGAAAACTGTTTTGTTCAAAGTGTCATAGTTTTCCTTTCCTCTTTCGTCTACCCGGACATAACTTTTTAAGAACAATTCGGCGAGTGTTTCTAGAAAGGCAGAGGATGCTTATCCTACCGGTTTACCTGGTCCATGCTCCCAGTTTTTAGTGGATTCCGAGTTGCTCATTTGCTTTCGTTACTTTGTATGTACGATTTTAATTACTTTATATTCTTTGTTGTGTATGTCTGTTTTCCGTGACCGGTCTTTGTCCCTGGATTACATTGTTTTGATTACCGCTATAACCTTGGTTCCCTTGATAACTCTTAAAATAGCTCAGTTAGAAAACAACATGATTACTATTATTAATAATGTCATGCATTCAATTTTTTTTACACATCAGTTCATATTTAATATGTTTAAAAAGCTATATACAAACACAGACTTGTTACTTTATGTCAAAACTAATGGGTTGTGTCTGTTATGAATAATTTGAAATACACGTAGTTACTAAGACAGATGCAAATTAAACATACTCCAGGCGAACACCTAATTGGACAAAAATTCAGTTGGTGGCAAATACAACAGAAATACAATGAAGGATACAACTGGGAGAGACCTTATGCGCTAGATTGCAAGAAAAGGATTACTTAAGTATGTAAGTAAGCAAGTAAAGCGAAGCCAAATAAACCAAACATACAACAGTGATCTAGGAAACAAAATCATATGGAAACAACTGATACTGTGGGGGTATTTTCATAATTGGTAGTTTGAACTTAGATAAAATGAAGACTGTAAAAACGTATACAGAGAAAATCGATCAATACCCCATTTGTTCGGCTAAACAGTATGCTTTTCAGTTTTAAGAGGATGTAGATACTATAGAAGTTTGAGATGACACAGTCGATGCTTCTCTTTTTGGTACAAAAACCATAAGTAAAATACCCAATGAATGATTTTTCTGCATACATCAAAGTTATTATTAAATTGCACCAGGATAATTTCCCAACAAAATAATTCCAGAAAATTGACCAATTGTTGTCCACATACCATAAATTGGGATATTTTGACCGTAGATTTGTTTTGGTTTATTTTCCGCCTATTTTCAAATAAAGTAAAACACAACAAACAATAACGTTTTTTGAGAATCTAGGCAGCTAATATATGTCGGTGTATTGATGGGTCTAGACAACAACAAACATTATACCGTAGTATGTGTCTGCATATCAATTAAATTGACCCTTGGTTTAAAGTAGTAATGCAAATGACACTGGTAGTGTTAGCTTTGTTTTAAAAATAAAAAAATGATATTTAATGACATTATACAGATATTACCCAGAATTAAAGCACTGACATTATGAATGCATCTAAATTAAATACACCCAAACAAGACATGCACATTTTGACAGAACATCGTCGAAATAAAACGACACCAAAATATTCCAATTAACGGTAATATAGGAATAATATACAAAAATGAAATGCAGTTAATTTCTTTTGTATCATATCTCTTATCTCATACCTTTTGTTTTTGTTTTCAGGTGGTTGATCGTCATTTGGTGTTGTTTTCTGTGTTTGTTTCTGTATTTTTTTTCTGGCCGATGACAAATTGTCATTATTTATTACACATATAACAAAACTTGTCATATTAAAATGAGCAATAAGTCTTGATAGCAACAATGTAGATTTCTTCTTTATTCAATTGTGATGTTGCACATACATACTTTGTGACATTGTCCAAAAATTTCTTGTGTATCTTAGTTAATACTACCTCTTATATCGTTTAAAAGTTATAATAGAAATAAGCATGTTTACAGTAAACTGTCTCCTATTGTCGTACACAAATTAAGGCGACAAAATGATAAAATAAACAAAACTTCATTAAATTCCAAAATCATAGTATAAAACATTTTGAATTTGATGGGACAGAATAGCTTAAGAAAACATGTAATGTACAGAAGAATAAAAAATCATTCTTATAATCCAACCAGAAAGATTAGATGTAAAACATGAATATTTGAATTAGCTCATGTAAGTTTTTTTTAAAGATATTATAAAGTTCAAGATCAGGCATTTTTGATGTCTTTATTTCACTTGTGATATTGATAATCGTTGGAACGAAGTAGTAACAGCATTGTGTTTTTCCTATCAATGTGAGGGCATTCTCTTTTCTGTCAACCATTGAAGTCGTGCCGTCAATAGATTCTAAGCTAATATTGCGTTCATAATACATAAACCTTTCAATATTCAATCAACAACTGTTTTCAATGAAACAAAATACTACCCATTTGTTCGCACTCAAACTGAAAAAATGGTAATTTGACATACCTGCTCTTATTCTTTGCGCGACAGTTCTCCTTCAAAATTCAAATCCATCTGACAAAAACAGTTTAAATTTATAGCCAGCAATCGACGAATGGGCTGACAACTGTCATTAATGACATTCTTAACCCTGTTTTAGCCAAGAGTCAATTTTCAGTTTGATCAAGTGACATGACAAACCAATTTCAATAAAAAGGTTGTCGCTTAAGCTTTAGACCGCTAGTCGAAATCGATCACAGTTTGAATTTAGTTTAAATATTAATAAATAGAGCATGTATGTATAGAGTTGGCAGGGTGAGTTTAACAACAGCTGATTTCCTTGATAAATGAGACAGCAAGAGATTTTCTTAAACGTCACCTTCCTTTGCTACAAAAAACGATAACAATATTGCAAGATAGTACATTTAAAGCATCATCGCAGGTCTTCTGTTAGCTGTTAGAATCATACAAGTTAGAAAACAAATTATGAATACTGTGCACTGATGCACAAACTTAAAATAGATAATCAGGTAGGTTTCAAAGTGATGGTGTCGAATCCTTTTTATAGAGCTCGAATTTAACGTAACAGCTTCAGTTTTCTTCTTGGCATTCATGTTTTTGATTTGTTTTTGTTTCGTATTTTATTTCTATTAAAGCGCAAAAGTTTGTATTGTATATAGTCATAAAATTAACAACAGGAAATAATCAATATCATGACTAGTTTATACTTAGTGTTAATTAAATAGCTTTGCATGCTATTGCGTCATAATCGGTAAATAAGTGGTCAGATTAGTACATAGAGCAATTTACAAAAAACAATTATTACTAATTATTTTAGAAGAAATTGAATATTTTCAACAGAGGACCGATATCTAAAAACGATTTTGGTGAAAGACCTTTTGAGACGCATTATATATCACCCCTAAGTAAAGAGTCTGTTATGAATATATTTATGGCATTCAAGGTAATCAGAGTACTTAGTATTTGCCTAGCTTAGCGAATTAATTGTGAAATGCCATGTGCACAAGATAAAACATATTACTGCACAGGTAAGGAAAATTTATGATAGTAGAATTGAAGTCATCTCTTTTAACATTAATCTTAGTGCTGAGATGACCACTGTTGTCAAATTCGAGATGTAGATTAAAAAAAGATGCAGCACAAGCTGTTTCTATTGTCTCCTTTATCTTCAGCTCTGGTGGATATGTTGAAGGTAACCATTTACCAAAAGATGGGATTTTGATGGACACTAAATCATCAATATATCTGTATGTAAAGTTAAAGGATTAAGTATCTTTTATATTTTTATTCTGTACGAGATTCTGATGAAATTCAGTCTCGTATGAATATAAAAAAACAATTGGTCTGACGAGGAGCACAGTTGGTGCTCATTGGAAAGCAAACTTGTTGAAAAATAACTCCAAATGTTCTGTGTAGCACACTTTATACTTCAACGATGTATTCAAAGATATGTGGATTTGTAACCAAGAGCAACATCAATTGTCGGATCAGTTAAAGATTTTTGAATAAGTTCTTTCAAACAAGATTACAATTTATCATGTGGTAGCGTTGTGTAAAGAGTTGGGAAGTCAAAAACCGTCCGATCGCGAGGGTTTCCTGTGCGATCCTGATTGTTTAGCAGCGAGTACATGCACAAATGAATTTGTATTTTCCGTCAATGTATATGCATACTATATTTTAATTTTTTTTTCAACTTCCGATATAACAAAATTTGAATACATGCATATAGATGCAAAAGGATATTACCATATGGAAATAACTGTTGTTTATGAAGATTTAACTTTACGGTTTAATTATCAGAACGTCTGCGTAATTTTAATTTGTAGTAACTTCTTTTCCTAACTATTTTAGTTGTACATGTCAAATTGTAGGAAGTGCCAAATTATTCGATCTAGATCATGCCCCTCTTGATTTCTAGATTGCCTAATTATTTATCTAAAGCTTAAATGTATGTTCGTGATTTAGTGAAATTTCAGTATCGTTTGTTATTTCCTTTATGTTTCCTTGATCTTGATCTCTCTATACGTTTTGGGTTTTAAAATCGTTTCACTGGAATGCATTTCTTTTCTTGTCTAAATATTTAAATTTTTCTGTTGGAAAATTCACCAATTTTGAAAATTTGTTACAGTGGTAAGCAATTTCTTTCAAATTCTCTGTTCATAAGAAGGAAGTAAAATAAGCGTTCCAGACATCCAAATTGATTGATTGGTCGTTTATACTACGACATTCCAAATAAAATCTATTTTAGCGTTATATAATGCTGAAGTATAATAAATTGTGCAGTGGGATACATTTGTTGATCATTATGTCTTTATTGTCATCTAATGTAGGAAAATTGATGACAATCACTACATTACATAACGCAATTGAATACAGATGCATTTATAAATTCCACTATTATTGTTGCTTCAAAGCCTCGAATACAGAAACATTTAGTGGAGTCCTCCAATAGAAGAATCGTTTGCTGTAAACGGATTAGATTCCTTAATATATCCTCTTTTGGTCTCGCTACAAAGGACGATGATTGTGATTTACCGTCTATGTACTGACTTCCTAAACTCCACAAGAATCCATACAAACAACGTTTCATAGCTGGATCTGCAAAATGTTCCACAAAACCTCTTTCAAAATTTTTAACTTCTATACTCGCAGCTGTCAAAGAAAGTCTTCAGTCCTACTACAACACATGCTATTCCCGTACTAGTAAAAATTCAATGTGGATTCTGAAAAACTCCAACGATCTTTTGGAGTCAATAAGCTCAAGACTATTATCAGAATATATTAGCATTAAAACCTATAATTTTTCAACACTGTATACTTCTATTCCCCATACTCAGTTAAAATCCCGACTTAAAAACATTATACATCGTCGTATTTCCAAAAAAGATTGTACACCTAGATACAAATATATAGTTCTTGGTAGAGATTCCTCATAATTTGTAAGAAATAATTCCAAATCATCTTCCAAATATACAGAGGAAGATGTTTACAGAATGCTGGAATTTTTAATCGACAACATTTGTCTAGTGTGGGGGACGCGTTTTTTTAACAAACAGTCGGCATTCCAATGGGAACAAATTGTGCTCCTCTACTTTCTGACCTTTTCATTCACTCTTATGAGGCTGACTGTTCCAAAAGAAAGAATATCGTTTAGCTAGATCCTTTAATCTCAGTTTCCGAAGAAGTTGAGATAAAGGATACTACAGACACTATAAAGTCTGCCTCATATTTTGACTTACACTTAGAAATCAACGGTAAAGGAAAACTATCGACCAAACTTTACGGCAAACGTGATGACTTTTCATTCAGAATTGTCAACTTTCCTTTCATCTGTGGCAACATCCCATCAGCAGCTGCGTATGGAGTGTTCATATCACAACTCATACGTTATGCCATAGCTTACCGAAACTACGCGGACTTTTTGTATCGCGCTAGAATTCTAACAAATAGGCATCTGGAACAGGGTTATGTTGCTACAAGATTGAAGTCATCACTACAGAGGTTTTATGGTCGTCATCATGTGTCATAGTTTTTCGTTGCACTTTCGACTACCCCGGACTTTTTATGAGCAACTCGATGGGTGTTTCTAGAAAAACAGTGGACGCTTACCCTACCGGTGCATGTTCCCAGTTTTTAGTGAAGTCCAAGTTGCTCATTTGCTTTTGTTACTTTGCATGTATAATTTTAGATACTTTGTGTTCTTTGTTGTGTATGTCTGTTTTCCATGTCTGGTCTTTATCCTTGGATTACATTGTTTTGATTGGCGCTATATCCTTGGTTCCATTGGTAACTCTTAAAATATCATGAAATTGAAATGAAAATAAGAATTACATTCACCTTAATTAGTAATATAAAATTGTTAATTAATGACACGAATTAAAAAAAGCTGGTTTTATTTTCAACATTATAAATTTCTGTCATATCCTACAGACTGATTTAAAATCCTGTAACCTCTCAACTGTGATTCATTAAAAATCATAAATGATGTCGATGAAAGAGTAATCAAGGGAACCAAGGTTATAGCGGTAATCACAAGAATGTAATCCAGGGACAAAGACCAGACATGGAAAACAGACATACACAACAAAGAACATAAAGTAACTAAAATCATACATACAAAGTAACAAAAGTAAATGAGCAACTCGGACTCCACTAACAACTTGGAGCATGGACCAGGTGCACCGGTAGGGTAAGCGTCCTCTGCTGTTCTAGAGACACCCGCCGAGTTGCTCATAAAAAGTCAAGTCCGGTGTAGACAAACGAGGAAAGGAAAAATATGACCCGTTGAATACATCAGTTTTCATGGTGCTGATGGATATACCATAACGATCCACGGGTTCATTATGACGACCATACAACTTCTGTAGTGATTACTTCAATCTTGTAGCAACATGAGTTGTGATATGAACACTCCATACGCAGGAGCCGAAGGGATGTTGCCACAGATGAAAGGAAAGTTGACAATTCTGAATGAAAAGTCATCACGTTTGTAGGTCAAGATATGAAGCTGACTTCACAAGGTCTGTGGTATCCTTTATCTCAAGTTCTTTTGGGTAGATGCGATGTATCAAATCCCCGAAATTAGGATTGTTTAAAGATAATACGTCATCTATATAGCGGAAACTGAGATTGAAGGATCGAGCCAAACGATCACATCAGCTATAAAGTCAGCCTCATAAGAGTGAAGGAATAGGTCAGCAAGTAAAAGAGCACAAATGGCACTTCTTATAAACTATATATTTTGATTTTGATATCCTTTTTTGCACTTTTTTATCTAACATTTTTGTAAACTTAAATCAGTTTCTATACAGAATAAAACAGTTGAATGACACAAAAATTCCACGAAATTTAACTATATATGATTATGTCAGTTTCACGTTTGCCTAATTACATAAAAAAAGTACACAGCTTAATTTATACAAGAAAAATTTCATCGATCAACAGATTGGAGTACAATGTGTATAAAACTATATTTTACATCTGATATTGTTTAACAACATATATCTAATATCGTTAGAAATAGTTATCTGAGAAAAACCATTAAAGAAATTACCATGTAAGGAAGTACTAAGTGAACGGTTAGATATTTTCATGTTTACAGAAGTGATATGCCCTATTAATATAATTTTAGGCTTCGCCTGTGAGGGACAGAGCTATTTGTACTCAAATTACATATAAATATATTGATACTGTATCTTTGTGTTGTTATATCACGGAATTCTTAACCAACAAGAATATCCGTTAAATGTTTAAACATTCTAACTGCATGCGCCTATTCCGACAAAAAATAAGCCATTCATTTTTGTAGCCATTTTTTTAAAGTAAAAAATATATAATTTGTCACACTAGTTATTTTATCATTAATGAAAGCAACAGTGATTTAGTAAAGAAAGGGAAATGTCTTGTAAAAATGTGCAATGTATACACACATCCATTCACATATCCACCGTTTGTAAATTACAGGTTATTATACAATTAACGAGTGCTAAATTCTAGGAAATAGTCGAAGGGAAATTCCGTGTAACAAATGTCAATAGTAGGATTTAAACCGGAATTTTGGAAACCTCCGCAATGGTACAATAAGCATGGCCGATAGAAAGAGTGAGTAAAAACACTTTGTTTTGTTTTGATTTTTTGATTTTTGTTTTGTTTTTTGTTTTGTTTCTTTTTTAACCTTTATTAGTATATGTTTTTTTAATCAAATGTGTCCTCAAAGCATAATAAAGATATTTCAAATAGAGAAATGATTTTTTTTGTTCTATTCTTTACAAATATGAATGACAATGTATGTACACATTACACATCACTTTAAATTTAACATGTGATGAGCGCAATTGTCGTGATTAAAAAACGTTTTTTACGTTAATATTTAGATTTCATTTTCCGAACGTCTTAAATTACTTATCTGCGTTGTACCTAGAAGTACTAGATGCTGTGACCAAGAATCTCGTAGCATTTCGGTCTTAGGAATTTTTCCATCTAGGTCTTTCTCATACTATCAAACTCGCTAGTCTTTGTCTTCCCCAGGTTTCTTTGTGTCTTCTTTTACCCCCTCGTATGATGTTGATTTTGGTCTCCTCTAGTAATATGTTGTAGACATTTTAATCTCTATCCCTGAACCTGATTTTGGTGTAGGTCTGCCCCTTTTAATTTTTGAAACGAAGAATCTAAAGTTCATCTTTGAACCTTACACACATAAAAAACATGAGTATTCTTTAGAAGTCTCCGGATAATGATTGAGGACACCATATATTTATTTTAAAGGTTCAATTTATGCCCAACTTCACGACGAAGGTTTGTTTATTGTTTGTTAGTTTTGTAGTTCTTTGTGTGTGTGTGTGTGTGTGTGTGTGTGTGTGTGTGTGTGTGTGTGTGTGTGTGTGTGTTAGTCGATTCTAAGGCATTCTCAAAACGTTTGTCTTTATAGTTTTTCTTACCCTTTTCTAATCTCAAGCAATATATATATATATATATATGTGTGTGTGTACTGTTTTTTGGGGGAACTTTCAATTCAATAGATTAACAATGCGAGCTCAGACAAAAAAGCATATTTCACTTGCTAATTTGAAATGCATTAAGTCTTTTTATTCGCTGTTAACGCCTGATTAGATCCTTGGTTCTCAATAAGCATAAATTCAATTTAGATGGTTTATTAGATACTTGTTTTATTCATTGAAAGTATGCGAGCAGATTGTATCACGTTTCACTATCAATGTGATACAATACAAAAAAAGTTAACAAGTCTTTTGGAACTCGAAACATTTTTCGTTTTGTTTCGTTTGGTCGTTTTCCAGGACAAAATGGTGGGAATATTTATAGGCTTCTTTTACTTATAATAATGATTTTAGCCATATTTCAAGATAATTTGAACATATCTTTTAAAACTGACTTAAAAAATATCTATCAGGCATTTTAAGATACTAAAGAGTAATCAAGGGAACCAAGGTTATAGCGGTAATCAAAAGAATGTAATCCAGGGACAAAGACCAGACATGGAAAACAGACATACACAACAAAGGACATAAAGTAACTAAAATCATACATACAAAGTAACAAAAGTAAATGAGCAACTCGGACTCCACTAAAAACTGGGAGCATGGACCAGTTGCACCGGTAGGGTAAGCGTCCTCTGCTACAAATGCTCGATATACATAGTTTCTTTTGTCCTAATCGTATTTCTAATAGCTAGATCTGCGAACTGTACCACCAAATCTCTTTCGAAACTTTTAACTTCTATATTCACAGCTGTCAAAAAGGTTCTCCATTTTTACCACAACACTTGTTACTCCCGTAGTGGTATAAATTCAATGTAGATCCTGAAAAATTAAAAATCTCTTTCGGAGACTCTCAATTCAAGATTATTATCAGAATATATAGCATGAAAAACTATGATTTTTCAAAACTGAATACGTCTATTCCTCATACTCAGTTAAAACCCTGACTTAAAAACGATAAATATAGTTATTTCTCCAAACAAAGGTGGTACACCTATATACAAATATATATCTCTCGGTAGAGATTTATCATACTTTATAAAAAATAATTCCAAATCATCTTCAAAATGTACAGAAGATGTTTTCAAAGTGCTGGAAATTTTTTTATCGCCAACATATTTTTCCTGTATGGTGTACGCGTTTTTCAACAAACGATCGACATTCCAATGGGAATAAATGGTGCTCCTCAACTTGCTGACCTATTCCTTCACTCTTATGAGGCTATAGCTGATCTGATCCGAAAGAACGAATATCGTTTAGCTAAATCTTTTAATCCAAATTTCCGTTATATAGACGACGTATTATCGTAAAACAACCCTAGTTTCCCGGATTTGATACATAGCATATATCCTAAAGAACTTTAGATAAATGATAGTTTAGACACTGTGAAGTGAGCATCATATCTTGACATACACTTAGAGATCAATGGTTAAGGTAAACTGTTGACTAACCTTTACGACAAACGTGATGACTTTTCATTCTGAATTGTCAATTTTCCTTTCATCTGTGGCAACATCCATTCGGCACCTGCGTATGGAGTATTCGTTTCACAACTAATACGTTATGCCAGAGTTCGCCGTGACTTTTTGTATCGCGCTAGACTTCTTACAATAATCCTTCAGGAACAGGAATTTGTTGCTACAAGATTGAAATCATCACCACAGAAGTTTTATGGTCGTCATCATGAACTCGTTGATCGTTGCGGTGTATCCATGAACACCACGAAAACTGATTTGTTCAATGTGTTGTAGATTTCCTTTCCTCTTTCGTCTATCACAGACTTGACTTTTCATAAGCAATTCGGCGGGTGTTTCTAGAAAAGCAGAGGACACTTCCCTATCGGTGCACCTGGTCCATGCTCCCAGTTTTTAGTGGAGCCCGAGTTGCTCATTTTCTTATGTTACATTTTATGTATTATTTTAGTTACTTTATGTTCTTTGTTGTATTTGACTGTTGTCCATGTTTCTGTCTTTGTCCCTGGATTACATTCCTTTGATTTCCGCTAGAATTTTGGTTCCTTTGAAAACTCTTTGAAACTAATTGAGAAGAATTGACAGCCTTGACCTTTAATTTTGTTCTTTATTAACATTATTGGTGACTAGTGATGATAAGTGATGATAAGTGATGATCGATCGCTTCGTTGACAGAATCATATACCTTACACGACAAATGGTACGATAAAAATGTATATATTAATTTTTTTACCATGACGTTGAAGACCTTTCATATCGTTTGTTGGGATACGCCATGATTATTCCACCAGTAGAGTGCCGCCTCCGCACAAGCTTAATACAGTGCAAAAACGCAATTCGTTGTTTATCCAAGGATCATGAATGACCTACCTCAAGTTCTATTCATAATCTCCATGTAAAGAATCATGCATTGGGTACTTAATCCATATTATCGCCACTTCTGATTTTGCGAACGCATCTTTTATGTCCTATAAGTAGTTCACAATGAATGTGATAAATGGAAAAACGAACAGATGCATGTATAATGAAATGCAATAATGCACTAGTGGGATTACGATTGAAAAATATATTGAAATGAAAACAAATTTGACAAAAATATTAATTGTTTTTTTTATTTTCACAATTCTTAGATGAAGCCCTACTCAATATTTTTATGAATCTTCAATTGTATTTTACAAACAGATGTCGTGACGAGAGCGGGTTTTCATTTTTGAAATCTAAGATTGCTGGACGAAGACTCAAGAATATTATTTGGCTAGCAAGACCTAAACCACATCCATTATCTGGGTTTGTTGTTGAGTTACATAACAAGCTTGTAATTGCCATGAATAAGACTTTACTTGAGTGAACTTTACTCAAATTTGGATTTCATGCAATAAGAAAGCAATTATCTATAAGGAATAATTGGCAATATTGAAAAAACCCTTTCCGAATTGGGAATAATATAAGTGTTCTTTTGTCTGCATCCAAGGGTTAACTTAATTGAATAACGTAATACACAGTTATAAGCGGAAGTGTTAATTAGTAAGAAGCAATGTACTCGTTCACCTATCAATTATTCAGTACAAACTCAGGATGCAAAGCGTTGCATTTTGATTAGTTTGTGATAAAGTTGTTTATATCGATAAACTTTTATCTACTAACGGTTACCAATTTGGGATATTGACTTTGTATAATGAAAGGTTGTTTCCTTTATGGTAATACGTAAATGTTAAAAGTAGCGAAGAGACTATTGTGGGTTTTTTTTTTTTTTTGGCTCAATGGACAAAATAAACCTTTTCCAGTTACACCTTTTGAAGTAGTATTCAAAACGATTGTATACTTGTCACCAGTCTTTTTTCTTTGGTTTGAAACAAGCGGGAGATGGATTATAGAACAAAAGCTTACAAGCATTCAAACGTACATTATAGATATGATACAACATTAATGCTTACTTAAAACGGATTCAATTCTCTATAAGATTAACAAACATTTTCTTTTATTGAGAAAAAAAAAGATTATATTTTTTTAGTCAATAAAATTCACAGAATGCTGTTTACCCTAGTTTTAATCTACGTAACGAATATAGAAATTTGTTGAGTCCAGATTACGATTACTTATCATTTTCTTTTGTTTGTTATTCATTTATGTTTTATAGTTGTGTTTATTTCATGCTCTGTACGTTGTTTGTGTCAGTTTAACCTTGCTAAATCTTGGCTCTTTTTTATTTGCGGTTTAATGTTGAAACTCCTGTATGCGACTTTACTTTTTATTCAACTAGTTTAAATAAAACCTTAATTTGAATCTAAATTTTAAAAAAAAATCAAGTGATCTGCTGAAATGCAATCAAGGGAACCAAGATTGTATCGAAAACCAAATGTATGTAATCCAGGGGCATGAGCAAATATGGACACACACAACCATGAACATGAAATAATCAAAATAATACGTACAAATGAGCAAAAAATAAATGAGCAACTCGGACTCCACTAAACGCATGTTTACGTTATATTTATATTTAAATTACTAACGAATGTTATAAAACGCTCCTATACCTTTTCAATTACGATTGCAATAAATTAAACATTTTTTTTAAATTGAGCGATGCTTGTTCCTTCTTCCCAGACACTTTACAGCAACAATTTACTTATTTTGACGTTCGAAATTTTCTCTGAAGTCTCGCTTGAAACTGCTTAAAGAAAAAACTATTTAAGCAAATGACAAATAATTGTAACAGAATTTAATGACACACCTTCTAGGTGTCTGTTTATTTGAAATAAAGTTAAATCGCATGACAGAAAGTTTACATTAAAGTAGTTTCAAAATTAATACCAGCGTTCGGTAAAATTCATTAGAATCGCCCATAACTACTGTTTTGTTTTTAGTTTTAAAATGTCTTGTATACAGTTTATGTTATCTTGAATTTCCAAGTTATTTTGTTCTCATCCTGATTATGAGATTACCAAATGACATACGTGAACAGCTTTTATACCAATTTTGCAATATTTATATGATGTTTGTTACGTATCTTTACTTAATTAAAATACTTAATGCCCTCAACAGGGTTATGTTGCTACAAAATTGAAGTCATCACTACAGAAGTTTTATGGTCGTCATCATGTACTCGTGGATCGTTACGGTGTATCCATATGCACCATGAAATCTTATTTGTTCAACGTGTCATAGTTTCATTTCCTCTTTCGTCTACCCCGGACTTGACTTTTTATGAGCAACTCGGCGGGTGTTTCTAGAAAAGCAGAGGACGCTTACCCTACCGATGCACCTGGTCCTTGTTCCCAGTTTTTAGTGCAGTCCGAGTTGCTCATTTTCTTATGTTACTTTTTATGTATTATTTTAGTTACTTTATGTTCTTTCTAGTGTTTGACTGTTGTCCATATTTTTTTCCTTGTCCCTGGATTACATTCTTTTGATTTCCGGTAGAATTTTGCCCACAGAGCAACTGGGATGTGTGCCCCAGATGGTGGAATGGGGTACCGCTGGCTGTTACATGCTGGGGTTGTCAGGCTATAATACGGAAAACCTGACCGCAAACCATAGTGGTGTACCGTGTTGGGAAAGATGCCACGTTCCTCGCACGTTAAAGAACCCTACTGTGGTATTCTCCCGGAGTAGGAACCATAAGGCTCCGCCACAGGAGGCTAAATTGCCCGACCCTGCCCACCTCTCCCTATTTCCAGTGGCAATCAAAATTTTATCATCAATTTCATGTTCATCGTCTGAATAAAGCTGAAATATTGCTGCTCGGACGTTAAACCCCTACAAACAAACAAACTTTATGTTCTTTGTTGTGTATGCCTGCTTTCCATGTCTGGTCTTTGTCCCTAGATTACATTCTTTTGATTACCGCTATAACCTTGGTTCCCTTGATTACTCACTCTAATTTATGCACGACATTATTCTTCATCATGTTGTAATTCAGCTTCTTTAATTTGTCTTGTTTATCTGTTTTTGTACCAATGACATACTTCTATAGTTATTCATTAAAAGCAGTTCTATTCTGGCATGTCTGTAATCAATCATTTGTTCATATTGAAGTTATGGCAAATTGTGTCTTATTATATCTACATAACTATATGACCTTCAAGCAATTGAACAGTACAGTGATCTTTTATAATATTCAACTAGGTATTTGATTGATTGATTGATTGTTGTTGTTTATTGCCGTTTCGGCGACCAGGGCCATATCACGGCAAGAACATTTAATGCAAGGAAAATATTAAAATTAAGATCAAAGTCTCCTCATAAAATAATGAAATTAAAACAAGCAGCTATTTACATACAAAAAAGTACATAAAAGGTGAACCTAAGACATAAAATACATATAGAAACATAAATTCGATAAAACATTTAAAATATTGAAAAACTAAGGAAGGTATCCAATTTAGATTTTATTAAATAAACCGATGTCCCGCAAGAAATCGATGATGTTTTCAGATGAAACGGTCTTGAACAAATCAAACATATTGGCGCAGTCAAAATAATTTTGCCTGGTGTTGGCAAAATCCACACAATCTAGAAGAACATGTTTGATAGAGAAAGGGCAATCACATGGGATACACTCAGGTGGAGGATCACCAACAAGCAAATGGCCATGTGTAAATCTAGAATGTCCAATGCGGCATCTAGTCATGACCACTTGCTCTTTGCGATTGCCCGGCCCGGATTGATGAAAGCCTAGATCGGGTTTTATGGAATTGAGTTTGTTGTGTTCAAGACCGTCCCAACGGTCCTGCCACATCTTTAAAATATATTTCCTTATTAAAGGTTTAAAATCGGTGTATGGCAAACTAACGTCCTTTATTATTTCATTTAATGCCTTTTTGGCAACCCTGTCTACAACTGAATTCCCCTGAATACCAACATGACTGGGTATCCAGAGAAAAACAATCTCTTTATCAAATTCCCGAAGTCGATGAATAAAATACAAAATTTGTAAAATAAGAGTGTTTTTCAGTTTGTGATTCTTAATTGCCAAAAGACAGCTCAAAGAGTCAGAACAAATAATAAACTGTGACAGATTAGATTGAGTAATCAATTTAAGTGCTAACAATATGGCTCGAGCTTCAGCTGTGAATATGGAAGCGCTCGATGGCAACCGTTCAGTTACAGTTCTGTCACCATGGACAGCAGCACATGCAACGCTATCGCCATCTTTTGAGCCATCTGTATACACCGTCGAAAAATCCGGATAATTTGCTTTAATTTCAGAAAATTTTTGTTGTAAAAATAAAGGATTGGTATCGGACTTTTTATATTCACGCAGATCAAAAGTGAAAGAAGGATGTGGAAGCTCCCATGGAGGGCATTTCGAAGTAACAACAGGTGTCACTGCATTGGTTTCCAGATTAATTGCTTCCAAATGAGGTTTTATTCGAATTCCAAAAGGAGGGGTTTTGCTTTCATGTTTTTGATAAATGTCGACATAAATAGGATTAATGACACAGTCGTAGGTAGGGCTATCTGGGTAGGCCATAAGTTTACTTACATATTGAAGACCTAATTTCAAACGTCTGTCTCCAAGGGATGGTTCATTTGCCTCGGCATAAAGGCTCTCAATAGGAGAGGTTCTGAAGGCACCAAGGCAAAGTCGCAACCCCTGGTGGTGAACAGCGTCTAAAATTTTAAGGTAAGATTTTGTGGCGGAACCATAAACAATAGATCCATAATCAAGTTTAGACCTAACCAAAGATCTATATAAATTTAATAAAATTGAGGTATCAGCACCCCAATCGGTACTGGACACCATTTTTAAAATATCTAGTGCCTTAAGACACCTAGATTTAAGTAATTTGATATGGGGAAGAAAAGAAAGTTTACTATCAAAAAGTAATCCAAGGAATTTTGTTTCTTCTACTATTTTGATTTTATTACCATAAAGAAAGAGATCTGGGTCCGGATGCAGCTTTCGCTTTCGACAAAAGTGCATACCAACAGTTTTAGATGTAGAAAACTTAAACCCATTCTCCAAAGCCCATTTCTCAATTCTTTTGAGGCAAAGTTGTAACTGCCTTTCAATATTAACTAGGTATTTGATATTAGGCAATTTTCTTGGCATAAATCACGCAAAAAATAATAATTGAGTGATACAATTAAAGAAACATTTGATTTTATTATTATTTAATTTTTTTTTATATTAGCAAAATATTGTACTATTTCATAATGCAATTTCACGTTCACGTTTTGTGTTTCCTTTTTTTTTTTTAGTTTTTTGTAATACATGATGAGAAATTCATTGAGAAATGTATTAGCAAAATCAAAAGTTGTGTCCCTTATAGAAAATAATTATGCTTTCCAATGAACTACTTGCAGGACGATTATATGAAACCAAATCTGAATTTAAAGACGTTGCTGCATTTTGATAAAAGGCATACTCAAGCATTCGTGATCTTTCGACTGAACAATTCATCATCATCATCAAGCGGATTTATTATCTATGTACAAGCATTTGTGATACTCATATGTAAAGTTTTGCTGCATTGTGGTTACATTCAAAAGAGAGGCTACTGCAGACAATGTCATGTCGAGTAGTTGAAATAAAGCTGTATTTACCCACATATATAAGCAAATAAAACAAATTTTCCCTCAGATGGGAATCAAAATTGTCCAATCCGTACAATAAATAGATCCATTAAATAATATACTTATTTTCCTTATATATTATATCAGAGTCTTAACTATGGATATTTTGCAGAAATAATGTAACCATTTTACCTGGAAAAAATGTGGGTGCCTTCCAAATTAACTGTTCGAAAATATCAGGCAATTTAAAATTGCTGTAACGTTTTCTTAAGCAAACTGAAAAAATACAAACCAATAATTGAGTAAATAAATCAGTGTACCCTTTTGCTCATTTATTCGAGATTTTTTATTAATAAAGTTCCCACGTAATTAAGTATTTAAAAAAAAACTGCCAGCTGGTTTTGGGAAGACAACCAAATGTTGTATGGACCATTTTCGTTTAGAAAGAGTAATCAAGGGAACTAAGGTTATAGCGGTAATCAAAAGAATGTAATACAGGGACAAAGCCAGACATGGAAAGCAGACATACACAACAAAGAACATAAAGTAACTAAAATCATACATACAAAGTAACAAAAACAAATGAGCAACTCGGACTCCACTAAAAACTGGGAGCATGGACCAGGTACACCGGTAGGGTAAGCGTCCTCTCCTTTTCTAGAAACACCCGCCGAGTTGCTCATAAAAAATCAAGTCCGGGGTAGACAAACGAGGAAAGGATTACTATGACCCGTTGAATAAATCAGTTTTCATGGTGCTGAATAAATTAAAATTTGAATTTTACTCCTTTTAACATTAAAATCCTTTTGATTTATCTGTGCAAATTGCTTTTTCACATACAATTACCAAGTTTCATTATTTATTGTAACATTTCTATAAACTAAAGCGTGTAATTTTTTTTTCAGATTAAAAAGTGGAAATGAATAGCGTTCGTTAAATATAATACATTGTATTTGTGTCAGTGAATATGAAGATGTAAGCCTACAAATGATAAAATATATCTTTTTAGAGCATTGCGTTGTTCATTGAATCATTTTTACATTTGAGCATTTAAATGTTGTTAAAAGATAGAGTACCTGCATGAGGAAAAATTTCTATTTAATTGGGTATGAGGCAGTGGGATATTGCAAAATAGGGAATGGATCTGTTGAGGGGATGGACATTGGGAAAATCGGTTTTTGAATCGGTATTAATAAAGGACATATTGAGGATGAGTAAATTTGTCCTTAAATTGTAAATGTGAAAGAGTTCCTTGTAAGCAAAAGTAACGATACAACATCAGAGATTAGAAGAAAATCAAAATTTGAGAACCAGACCAAGTGCCCTGCTTGTAAAGGCATTGTCTGTTTTGTGTTTCAAATATCTAATGATACTGAATTTTAATTATTTTGTCCTGTAGTGAATACAGAAAAAAAGAAAAAGGGATGACGAAAATATATATCACCGAAATAGCACTAACATACGCTTCCTACTGTTAATATTAGTAAAAACGTTTATTCTAAAGCAGTAGAGGAAACGAAAAATTAAAAAAAAAACAATTAAAAGCAAAGTAATGTATGATAAAAAAAAAGTGAAACGAGACTTTTAGAGATACTACGCAGTTAGTGGAATAATAAGACATAAATAGAAAAAAAATATAAGTTTTACAAATCACATTACGTATGATGAAGTAAAATGCCATTGAATTATCTTTTATTGAACGTTCACTTGTGATGAAAATCCTTTTCTTCGAGAGTTGTTCTAACTACAATTTGAATAAAGGAGATTGTTTCAGGTATACTTCGCCTTAACAGGTACAAAATGCAAACACCACTTAAAAATACCAGAGATAGCCTATGTCGTATTCATTGATGTAAAATTACATTTTGTTCTCAACAACCCAATGTATTCAATGTACGATGCCAGTATTGAAAATATAACATTTTTATAGCCGTAAAAGTATAAAAAAAACAATTGGCATGCACTTGGTAAATGTATGTTTTGTCTCTCAAATATATTGGTAAAAGTGATGATACCATAATTAATTGTGTGTCTTGGAAAACCTTTAGAAAAGTAAGTAATCGCATCAGAAAAGTAGTGATATCTTTCTTTTTATTGAAGGAGAGCCAAAAAATATTAACTATTCTAGAATAAAAAAAGGATGGCTAGACTTATGTCTACAATAACTACAACGATATTGAATTGTTAGTTGTTAAATGTCTTGGTTGGTTACAGAAAAGTAGTACTTGAACGCATTATTGCACTTGAGTGTAGTAAATGTACCATTTAACGGAGTTTGGGAAATGAGGAATAGGGAAATGGGCATTGGGGTCATGGGACATTGGTATGCATGGAGAGTAGGGAATCGCGCATACTAAAGGTTACATTGGTTAATATACTTTAATTGTTCGTGTTAAATAGATATATAGATCAATGTATTATTCATGATTATAGTGTATAGGGTGATAATGAAGACCCAATGAGAATGGGGTATGTGGAATTGAGGATGTGGAATGGGGAAATTTGATATAGGTAAATAAGTGGGTACGGAAATAAAAGATCACTCATAATCAAATGTTATATTAAGGAAAATTATACGCAACAAATATGAATGTTTATGTATTTTGTTTATAGTGTGGAATTATATGAATAATCAACATATCACATTAGAGGCAGTGAGAACTTAATTATAGACGGACAGGAACTTGCAGTGAAACCTTTCCGGATTTATGACCATATGGACAACTCGGCCCACAGAGAAGTCGCACCAGTCTAATTGAACTGGAATTATAGATAAGTAATCTTGCTTAAATGTGTTTTCTCCTCCAGGTTAAACATACCAAAATGTCTTCCCGCTTTATTTTTACCACACGTTTCTCTTGTGACGACGACATTTTTTGCCATGAACGCTTGTACATTTTACGTCGTGCAGATAACAGGTCTTACGCACTCGCTAAATCTGCGTTCCTTGACAGTTTATATATTTGTATTCATTTTTTACAGTACATAATTCTATTTTTATTTAGTTTTTCCCAGTCTTTCATTTTTGTCATTTTTTTTTTATTTTAGACTTATTCGAACGGGTAAGGTAACAACTACGTATGTTGGTTTGAAAATAAGTAATGAAATTGATTTTACAAAAACAAAACATTCATTAGAAACTACTCCATCTATGTAAAACATTGATTTAATTACGTCTCGTGCTCATCCAATTCTTCATAAATGTCTTATTATAGCAAAAGTTGGCGCCATGCATTCCACAATTCTAAAAAGGGCACGCATATTTTATTAACTTCAAAACGCTCTATCGGACTTGATCTATTAAATTACAGTATTCATGTCAGATTCGTTATACTAGCAATAAAGTATCTAAAAAGGCTGTGTGAAATACCTATAATTGGCGTACAAAATGCCTTTAAATAAAGGTCACTATCAATTTCAATGTTATAATGATACCCTAGCTATCATGACTACCAGAGTTTTGGTTGGGTTGGCGATGTACGGTCGATTTGAACGTAATGTACCGGGAATGTTTTGTAGTTTCAACATAAAAATCATTACATGGACAGTTTTTTGTTTTGATTGCATAAATGCAGTAAGTACCAATCTTCGCGAGAGATAAATTCCTTGTATGGCTAATTGTAATAAGTGTGCCACAATCAAGCAGTGTTAGACAAATAAACAAAAGAAATATTTATTTTTATTAATACAAAATAATAAATTAGTAAAGTTACACAAATATATGCATGTACATAGTTCACTCTGATAAGTAAGATATTTAAGATAAGATAAGTAAGATATCTAGATGTATTCAATAGGTTTAAGGGAAAAAAGACAAAATTAAGAAAAATGATGTGCCACTCTTTGTCTTTAATACTATACATTAAGATAATTAGCTGAAAACGAATGTAGCTATAGAGAGGTGACAACAAAATAAATATAATTAATACAAGGCTTGCAAACTGTAAAATATATTCAAAATAAACATTGGACAAAATTAACAAATAATGATGGATATGTCAAAGAGTTTCCGATTTCCCCCCATATGATATTCTATGATTTCCATGAAGGTACTGAAATTCGTTTGAACGCAACTAAAAGGAATACTAAAATCTCAATCTTTATATGGACTTTCTTTCTTTTGACTATCCCTTTTGACTTTTTTATCATTCTTTTTTACATTCCTTAGAGTATTATTAGTTGTGTGGTAGTAATTTACAAGATTCTGCTGACCTCCCCTATATTTTAATACAATTATTATGTAGAAGAATCTTTATAATCATTGATTTAGAAATTTAACAGAAAAGTGAACGCCTCATTGTAAATAGATAGATACATATGTTTGAAAAATAAAGAAACTTAGATGTTTTTTCATACTAAATATGCTTAATACTTAGTTTGTAAAAGCTTAATCGTACATTCATATGACGAAGCCGTTGCTAATTGAAATGATCGATTTTTCAATTACAGTTGTTAAAAATAGATTTTAGAGTCTTTTAAAGTTATGAAAGAATTGAAAAAGAATAGCATCATGAAGACTTACTACGGATACGAAAATATAATTTATGAAGATAAATAACAAATTTATTTAATTGATAAGCAACATTCTTGACATTTTCTTGCGCAGAAGGTGTATGCGCTGTTTTAAAGTATATACTTCTGCCACATCCATCCTTCACGCAAATAAGTTCAGTACACTGAAAAGAACTCCGCTGTTTATAATGCCTTGTGAATTTGTTTTACATCATGTAAAGCAGGTCAGTTAAGGAGGTAGACCTCGGGTAAGGGACACAACTCTTACAAATCATTTGAACGTTTGTATACTGCATTTGACATCAATCTCGTAGGCATCAAAGTAACTCGGATTGATTTGATTCCTTTTCAAATGAAAGCTTGATAGGCTTTGCTGATATAAAATATGATACAAACATATCACTGATTTCAATAGTTATGTCCCTTACCATAAGTCTACCTCCTTAAACAATCGGAGTGATACGTAGGGAATCAGGATCAGGAAGCGGTTTAAGGTCCGTGGGGGATACTGACAAAATATATATAGATATGTAAGACTATAATTCAAATTTCATTTAATTTGGTATTTCAGAATTAATTGTTTCACTGGAACTTTGTACTTCAATACATTATTGTCATGTCAATGTATATGTATAATGGTTACACCGAGTTGCAATTACGACTCAAAATTTTACTCAGTCGGAGAAACTTACAGTTCATCAATAAAATGACCATTTGTTTAATTGGGGTTTGTTTGTTTGGTTGTTTGTTTTGGTTTGTTAACAGTGCTTCTCTAAATGCAAGCAAATCCTACCATGAGTACAAAGAGAATATCATTTACAGTTTTTAGAACTCCCATATGCTATTCATAATGACTATATTTTTATCACACATATTTGATTTAGGAAAACACTGTTTTTGCAAAATTAGTAATTGTCGGATAAAAATATTACATTACAAGAATTTTCTTTACTCCGGGTACTTAGTTATTCCGACAAAAGTCAGATAAGCGTACAAATGTTTCCTGTTATTGCTGTTATTCACAAATCCTTACAAATCGGGATTGCAATTCTTAAAATAACATGTACTTTGGTCACATTTTATGTGAACTAAAACTCACCTTTCTGAACTAAATGGTTTACTAAGGGAAGATAGAGGAATGTATTAGTCTTATTGTGAACATGATTGAGAATAAGAATAGGTGCGTGCGTGCGTGCGTGCGTGTGTGTGTGTGTGTGTGTGTGTGTGTGTGTGATAACAACTAGAACTACCCACATTCCACTTAGAACTTTTGGTCTGTACAAGATGCGCCTGTAAAGTTATCTTCCTCTGCTTTCCTACAAAGTTCATAAAATATATGTTCAAGGGCAAACGAAAATAAGAAAGAACACAATTAATTGATATTTTTACAAAAAATAAAGAGGGTACGGTTTTTCTGAGGTTTTTATTTTCTTGTATTTTTATAAACAGTATAAATTTTGTTGCATTTTCAATTTACGTGTGCGATTGTGTTGACCTCTTTGTCCAGCAATACATTTTGTTTTTGTTTTTGTTTTTTTTTTTTTGTTTTGTTTTGTATTGTTTTCTTTTTTTTTGTTTTTTGTTTTTTGTTTGCTTTGATTCAATAAGTCATCGACTGCAAGACAACTAGTATGAGTAAAATGATAAATATTGTCTTTTATAAGGAAATTATACAGTTAATTGTCAAGTTGTGGGAAGTGAAGCCTTAGTAATCCTGGTATATAGTGTAATAAAATGTCAGTTACCAAACCCATACATGATATTATCAATCGTAAATGAACAATTGTTTCTAGTCAATATTTTGCAAAGAGTCTAGAAAGGTGCACAACCATTACAAAAGAGGCATGGAAGACGAATTATAAGATATCATATTAGTTTATCCGACAGCTGCTACAATATACAGACTTATCTCACATCCTAGAATTACTAATAAGCCTGGCGCAATGTTCCTCAAATAAGAAACCTGACTTATCTGTTTTTTTTAATTCAGTCTTCTTTTACGCAGTCATAAATTTAATGTAATTAGGTAATATCGTATTTTAAATTCTGTGAAATCTTTGTAAGTTATCTATTTCAGCACAGTCTAAAATTAATGATTACACCTCAAATCGTAGAAACAAGAACTGATATGGTGAAACGTAACAAATTCATCCTTAAGTATAACCTTAATACAAAATAATAAATACTTTAAAGATCACCTTGTCTTCAACAAGTGTAAACACACCTTTAAGAAAGGTTTGAAAGGGCCCGACAAAAAAGATAATAAAATTCACGCTAAAATAACGATGACAAATCTTCGAAATCAAACTAAAAGATAATATAACGACACAAAGACACATTTATGACCAGCATTTCCTGAGTGGCCAGGACCATGATCTGCCGTCGGTTTAACCTAGTTTTATAAACCTTGAATCATCCTTTTTTTAATGTAATGTCAAAAAGGAACTGAAACAACAGTCAAACACACCATAAAATGCACTTATGAATATATCAAATTCTCTTCATGGAATATTCCAACATACAACACATAGGCAAAAAGAGATATCTACTTAAAGGGATGCCATTACTGGTCGAATATCATTATTTGTGAAAACAAGGTTCAGGACAATATTCTTTACTAATAAATTGATTAAGGGTAGTCGGTAAACACAGAACAAATTTCGTTTGAAAGAATATGCTTTATATGCTATATTTTGTAACAAAAATTGGGTAAGAAAAAACATATTTAACTTCGAACCTACATATGATATTTATTTATTTTTTTTTTTTTTATTATTTTTTTTATTCATTTATTTATCTATTTATTTATTTTATTTTTTTTTTTTTTTTTTTTTTGCATCAAAGATTTGTAACGGTGACAAACTTGTAAATGTTTTTCATAGGTTTATTAGGTTGACACCCCTGGTCCCCTGGTGCAAAAGATTTTTTGTGAGGAATTTATTACGTTCATTTAAGATTATATTACACAAAAGAGATACGGGATCATGTTAATACCACAGGAGGGAGTTGCATTGTCTATAGAATGGGAATTTAACAAAAAAAAAATCAGTATTATCTTTTTCATCAAAGATTTAGTGTGAAGGTTGACATTTTCTAGTGCTTTATCAAAGTCAAAAAAGGTGAAGGAGTACTCTTATAGTTAGACGTAGTCAACTGAAGTTCTTAAACGTAATGTTCAACATAGTTTTCAAAGTTGATATCATTAATGGCTACAATATCATCACGATATCTAAAATATTATTGTATTCATGAAAAACACAGCATGTTTTGAATAATCTTTAAGGGGTTATACCATGTACTCCGACTCATAACAGTAAATAAATAATTCAGCTATGAGAGGAGCGCAATTAGTCAGCATTGGAATACTAACAACCTCTCTGTATAAAGTATTTCAAAATCGAATCAAATCTTGTCGAATAAAAAATTCAAAGCATTAATCATACCAAAATATGTCCAATTAATGCTTTAATCTCGTCTTCAATCACTGAGAAATATATTGTAGTCATTTCAGGAAATTGAATTTGTCAATGGACCATTTAACCATGATCACATTCCATAACTATCAACAAAATCATACGAATCTTGGAATTTTCAAAGTTGATCGAAGAAATATTTCATAGCGACATTAACTCTACATTTACAAATCTACAGTGTATTGTTGTGATTTTGTTTTGTTTTGTTTTGTCTTATGTTCTTTTCTTTTCTTATCCGTAAGATAAGCGAAAGTGCGAAAAAAAGGTTTTCCCTCAAAATGGTGTAAATATACAAGTTAAAAATATGTACATATGGATCTTTAAGGTGTATCCACCTGCACCATGAAAACTTACTTGTTCAACATTTTTATGAGCAACTAACAGAAGATGTTTACCCTACCGGTGCATCTGGCCCAGGCTCCCAATTTTTAGTGGAGATCAAGTGGCTCATTTACCTTTGTTAATTTGTATATATTATTTTGGTTATTTTATGTTTTTTGTTTTGTGTGTCTGTTTCCATGTCTGGTCTTGGTCCCTAGATTAAACATTTTTGATTTGCGCTAGAATCTTGGTTCCCTTGATTACTCTATCACATATTTCAAGGCGCAAAAATTAAGAACGCTTAAATTTAATGCCGTTCTTCCAACCCAAAGTATAAACAGCGACCATCGAATGTTATAAAATGTTTTATATGATATATAGCAGAATATTTCATGTGTAATAAATTTCGATATTTACACTGTGAAATAAATTCTGCAATTTTCCTCTCTGACTTTCAAATCGACACAACAAGAAAATCAATACGCCGATCAGAAAATTTGAAATCGATGTTGAAAATAACAATAAATGATAGAGAAAACGTATATAATAGATACATCCAAAATTCAATAACTCGTTCCAAAAAACGACCGTGCGCGGAACAATCTGGGCGTTCTTCGACACTCGGGATTATATTTTTGGTTATTTACTCTTTTCTATTAATTATCATATTAGTCAGCTGTTTTGGAAGGTGAAATTAATAAATAAATTACTAATTAGCAGTAAATGTTGCAAAGTCAAGATCATCGGTGTTGACAGTTAAATATACATTCAAGTTGCGTATGATGCAGCGACGAAGGAAATATATTTCTAGACCTTAGTTTTAAGTCGAGGTAATTATATTATTCCACCAAGATCTGGCCGATTAATATTTTGTTCATTCAACGTATTGTTATAGGTGTCTTTTTTGTTTTTGTTTTTGTTTTGTTTTGTTTTTGTTTTTGTTTGTTTGTTTGGTGTTTTTTTACTTAACCGGACGCAATCTATTACCAGGACCTGTTTAAGGCATCTGAAGACATCTGTGTGTATCTGTGAAATTACTTGCACCTGATATAGGTTTGCTATTCAGTACACGTTTATTCATGATTCGTTTAAGCTTCGAAATGGTTGCAACTAAATAATGTCTTAATGTGCTTTCATCGTTTAATATTGTACCTCAAAAATATCTATTCCATTTTAAACACATAAAAGTGGAATGACAAAATGTGTGTCTGTAAAATTCAATCACATGAAAAAAAGCTGAAATTATACTCATGGCAAAAAAATATATTTAACAAATAAATAAGGGTAACAACAAAATCTGGTCTATCATCAAGTCCAAAACAAATCTTGCATTACACCATTGGAGCTGTTAGTAGCGCAATGGTCCGAACTTGGTACAGACATTTCAAAAGAACAAAATGGTGGGTTAAATAAAGGTTTCACAGCGCGCAAAACCCCCTCTTCCTTCGCGGCTTAAATATACCGGTGGTGATTTAATAGCATTTCCAGGCTATTGCTCCACTCCATAATCGGTAAATCAGCGGTCAAATAAGTACAAAGAATAATTAACAAAAGAAAACACAATCATTACTCATTATTTCTGAAGTCTCTAAGCATTTTTCAACCAAGGACTGATATCTGAAAAAGAATTTGGTAGGAAACCTTTTGAGACGCATTTCCTCATACCCCTGATTTAGGAGTCTGTTATGCAGATATGTATGACGTTCAAGGAAATCATAGTAGTTAGTACTTGTTCTAGCTGAGTGAATTAATTTTGAAACACCATATGCAAGAGATAATGCATATTGCCGCACAGGTAAGGAAAATTTTTAAAATTAAAACTAAAGTCGTCTCTTTTATCATAAATCTTAGTGCTGAGATGACCACTGTCGTCACATGCGAGATGTAGGAAAAATAAATTGCAGAACAAGTTGTTTCTGCTGTCTCTTTGATATTGTGGTCTGGTAGATATATTGAAGGTAAACGTGTACAAAAAGGGGTCGTTAATTGACATTACATTATCAATATATCTGTATGTAAAATTAAAGGATTAAGCATCTTTTATATTTTTTTTTCCTTACGAGATGCAGAAGAAATTCGGTCGCGTATAAATATAAAGATAAAGTAAACAATAGAAACCAAGATTAAGGGTCAAATGTTCAGGTAATATCGCTTCCAGTTTTTATAACCTGACCTCTTTTATCAGAGTTTGACTCGAAGGTCGATGATTATACAAATGACATTAAATTTGTATTTATTTAATCCATTATAAACCAGGGTACCATTTTAATCATTTTGTTTCATTTTTGTAATTGTTCCAGACTTATATTTATTTTTGGAATTATAACCCTTAATACTTTAAAAAAAATTTAGCATCTACGCTTCCTACGTAAATGTACATATGACAAAGTGTTCGAAGAAAGAAATAAAATTAAGAGATAACCTTTTTGTAGTTTCGTATTTGGTGGCGTCAATCGTAGATTTGAAGGCCGCAAATTGTGCTAACTTGCCAGTCATGCGTCAGAAACGCCAGTTTATTTATTTGCTGTACTACATTCAAATATAACTGGCAATATAGTTACATTCCCCTTAAACTTATTATTGACAGTATACATACATCATGTAGATTTTCTATTTCAAAGTTGATTCTTTACAATCGTGCGCTTGATTAACAAATGACTTTCATACTTAGAAACGAGAATACTTTTTTTCAAAATGGAGTGTAAAACAGGAGTTTATTCAGATTATATTGATATTATCATTTGATAAAATTTGTGTTCATCATCAAAAGTTAGTTGACCGATTTTGAGTTTCTATCTCACAGATGGAAAAAGATATCGTCAGTCAGATTTCAAATCTTGAAGAATAAGAACTCCAACTAACTTTACACTTTCACCTGCCTGTAATTTACTTCCAAAACAGCGTCTTACGTTTGAAATTCACTCTAAACAGACTATAGGTATAAAAACGCTACAACTACCCATCTAAAAAAAATTCAAGAATCTTGCGACGTCGGAGAGAGGTGAAGGATTAAATGCATGTTACCCAATTGTTTTTATTTGAATAATTTCCAAGAAGTTTCAAAGGCATGTCTGTAGCGGTAAGTAAGATAGTAAGAAATAAGAACGATTGCCACTTCATAGAGTTTCGCCTCAAATGTGACGTGTGTCACTGCGGGTAATACATGCTGTTCCTTCCGAAATATCTTATGTTGCGCCAAGAGTTTGTAAGATTTCATTTACTTATTTAATCAATTCAATTTCACATACTTTAAAATCGGAATTATGTAACATGCTTGACGAATGCAAAACATACTATATAGACCGCTCGAATTCAATGGTATAATGAGAAATTGTTCATACAAACTCAGGTTTGTGTCATTTCTATTAAACGATGTTTTGGCTTAAATATCACGCAGAAATAAATACTTGTCCCTCTAATCCCGATTTCAGAAACTTTGTTAATGTGTCATAATTTGTATGTTCTTTTAGGAGAAACTAGGTAAACGAAGTGGCCATTAAGCACATAAGCCATTAGATTTTTATCTATTTTAAACATATATTTATTGCTTTCATGCTTTCATGAAATAGATAAGCACTCTAAAACTTACTTAACACACTTCCACATAGATATCTTCCATAAACTTCCCTAATAGATAAGATAAATACTAGATCAGATAATCAACAAGATATGAATAGCAACTGCCAAAAAGACGGTAAGGTTTCAGAAATGTATATCGAGTTTTAATAAAACAGTTCTAGGATTCACAACTTATCTAGTATTGTCTGACTTGTCTAACAATGTCCATTGTTAAAATAGCTACAATCAGGAGCTTTTCTAAATATTTTTCAGGCTTGGTTTACTTGATTGGGTGGTTTTTTGTTTGTTTCGTGTTGGTTTGTTTGTTTGTTTTCTTTTTTTTTTGTATTTGTTTTTTGGTTTTTTTTTTTTTTGGTTTTTTTTGTTGTTTTTTTTTGTTTCGTCGTTGTTTTTTTTATTAATGTTTTGTTCTTGTTTATGTTTTGTTTTGTTTGTCGTTTATGCATCAAGTTCGGTTACAAATCTCATCAGTTTAGAGTCGCTTTTCGCGCTTTCATTGCTTTGTTCACATGATATTGAAAGAGTCGGAGACTTACTTGGTTGAACTACAAACTGTAATTCGTCCAATGTTACATAGTATGAAATACTGCCCTATTGAATCTTATGCAATAGACCTGTTCTTTTGATTTTAGATTTCTATGGTCTTGTAAATTGAACTCAGACATAACAATGATACTATTTTACTTGCAAATGTAAAATGCATTAAGTCTTGCTATACGCTGTTAACGCCTGATTAGATCCTTGGTTCTCAATAAGCATAGATTCAATTTAGATGGTTTATTAGATACTTGTTTTATTCATTGAAATAATGCAAGCAGATTGTATCACGTTTCACTATCAATGTGATACAATACAGAGAAAGTTAACAAGTCTTTTGAGAACATGACTTACTAAACTTTTCTTTTATGATGAATTGGGCGATTCCATTGATTTTTAGTAGTTCGTCATGATGAAACTTTCTTAAAGACAGGAGATTGAGGACAAAAGTTTGAGAGATGTTTTTTAGATGTCCACGGGCTCAATCAAGCTTTATCATAAGAATTTTGTACACTTAACACCAGTTATATTTGGCATTTGTTGTCCTTGTTCTGATTTTTAAAAAGCATTTATTGTGAAACAGTACTCTCTTTTTTAAGTTGTTTATATTAAAAAGCAAAGGATGCTTACCCTAACGGTGCACCTGGTCCATGCTCCCAGTTTTTAGTGGAGTCCGAGTTGCTCATTTGCCTTAACTGGTACTTAGCAAAGTTTCCTTTTTTATTTTAAACATTTAAGTAACATTCTGTGTAAGAATCGGGCAACGGGTGGTATATCACAATTCTCAATTTGGTCCTTGTTGCCTTCAATATATATATCCGAGCTGGCCGAGTGGTCTAGGGTGCTGGACTTTGTGCAGGCGGAGGGAACGACCAAAACTTTGCACCGCAAATTTGACAGTTCTAACATCGTTGGGAATTTTTTAGACCTTTTCTATATGTTTACATATCTTCCCGGTATCAATTTGATCCGATGGAGCAGTGAAGCGGATAGAGAGTCGTCGCATTTTGAGATGTTTATATATATATATGCTGATTGTTGGCACGTGCGATAAAATTGATTATTTCTTCGTCATGTGTCCACTTCATATCCACGTCGTCAATAAACCTACACCAGGACAACGGCTTTTCTATAGAGAATTCAAGTAGTTTTTTCAAATTTCCCCATGAAAATGTAGCAATAAGACGGAGTCATTTTAGTATCCATAGCTGTGCCATTTATTTGTAAATAATGGTCTCCATTAAAAGTAAAATTAGTCTTTTTTAAAACCATTGTGAGTAAAGTGACTAGGCAGTCAGTAAGTGAAACATTGACCTCCCGAGAATCCCATACTTCTCTGCAAGCCTCGATACCATCAGAGTGAGGAATGTTGGTATAGAGAGATGTGACGTCCATAGTGACCAGAGTGGTGTTTGGTGGAAGGGGATTCAGAGCCTGCATCCTCTGTAAGTAATTAGTCGTATCTTTTATAAATGATGGAAGATGATTCAACATGTGAGCTTAGATGAAAGTCCACGAATTCCGAAATTTTCTCTGTTGGATGCCCGTTAGCAGAGACTTTAGGTTTACCTGGGTTGTTGACTTTTGTGGGTTCTGTTGTCAATTTGATATAAAAACGGTCATCTTTAAGTTGACGCTCGGCATCATCAATGTAGGCGGTTTTGTCCATCATCACTTCAGCGCTGCCTTTGTCTGCAGGTTTTATTATGATATGGTCATTGGTGCTTAGACCTTGAAGTGCAGCACGTTCCCATATTGTTCAATTATCGTGACTCTCGATGTTGACCCTTACATTTCTTATTAAGTCAGGTTTTGCATTATCAATAAATGATTCCAAACTAAAGTTTTTGCTCTTTTCAGGAACCCTCTCACTTTTCTTTATAAACCGATAGTTGTTTTCATCTTCTGAATCACTCTCATTTTGCCCCTCACTCTCTCTTGAGCCAAAGTACTCTTTCATCCTCAAACTTCTGGCGAAGTTGTCAAGTTCCTCGGTCAGGATGGTTTCATTGACAGGACCTGGAACTGGGCAGAGATTGGGACCCTTAGCGTTTTAGGCGTTTGAAAAGTGTCTGATCCCATCTACGAGATAGGGTGCCAGATGCCTTGCCTGGTGTTTGAGGCAAGAGCTTGACGTGAAGACCCTTAGGAATAACATATCGTTGGATATATTGAGTAAAATTTGAGTCATGACGATGAAGCACAAACAAACAAAATATATAAGTCTATATATAGAAAGGTCTGAAAAATTTCCAACGATGTTAGAACTCGTACCGCTGTGACATCTATGGCAACACCGTCTGCACAATGTCCAAAGTATATAAAACAAACGAAAAGGCCATTTAAATTTATCTAGGAGCATCTATGACATAGATAATCTTGGCTGTTTATATAGGGAAAAAAGTGCTTGGCAATTTACCTGCTTTTGTCCATAGTGAATTCCAACTAAATTTGACCTATGAATATCTTAAAAAAGGCAAACTATACAAACACTTTGATGAGGTCATGAGGTATTTGTGCGTGGATAATGCCATAATACCTTTGCGGGATTTTTTTCATGTGCCACACCTCTTTTACACATTTTGCTTAATTCTTAAACAGATAAGTTCTTAAAAACAAGTCTCCATGAGAAAAAGGCAGGGAATAATACATGGAACAAAACATTGACAGCTGAATTAACCTATTATTTATAACATTCGAATGGAATAAAAAAGATTTCCTTTATTTGTTTGGTAAGTTAAATTATATGTTAATTGTATATTGTTTAAATGCAAAAATACCAAAACGTGATCATTTCATATAAAGAAGACTTTCTTAGAGCAATTTCGATGTCAAGTGTGAGAAGAGTGGGTCCTCGCCATACATGTTTCGTATTTCCCCAATTTGCAAGATCATTGTAGTTACTTGTGCTTAAACTCAAGAGTTGCCGTTAACAGTCATGTCTAACAAGATTCATTTTAAATGTTATTCGACATTTATTCTTCTTAAGGGTAAAGAAGCACCATATAATGTACAAAAAAATTTTGCCATGAAACAGCTTGAGAACAAAATGCTTCTGAGAAAATTATTTTAATTAAATGCCATAGCTTTTAAGTGTCTATACAAGTCGACTTTAAATAATTTGAAGACAACACAACAAAGAGTGTATCTCCTATTTGCCACGAGGCAAAATCATCATCAGTAGACATAAAAAAGATTTGCTAACTACTGTTTAAACGCTAAAATGTCATAACTAAGTAGACACGCTAGACAATTACTAAATTGCTTTGGCAATATAATGTTCTCTTTGGCAATCAGGTTAAAGCTACTGTAACAATCAAACACATTTTAAAGTTCCCTACGTTTTACTTGAGTTCTTGCTAGTCGTTTCTGTGTCAAGTTATTAATTATTATGTGTTATGTAAGACTTGTCCATATCTTATGTATTTATGAAAATATGCTGAGAATTGTATTTTGTAATCTTCTTTTTTTATTTGTTTGTTTTTTGTTTTGTTTTTGTTTTTTTTGTTTTGTTTTTTGTTTTTTGTTTTTGTTTGTTTGTTTTTTGTTTGTTTTTGTTTGTTTTTGTTTTTTCTTGTCCTTTTGATATTTACATATGAAGTAACCTTTCGTTATTCAATCTCGAACTTATTCCGCCAAATGTCTCAATTCTTTGTACATATTAATTGACGTCACTGATGGTTCTGGATATTCAGGTGTTTTTCTAGAAACAAAAATGATCTTTGACAGAAGACGTTTCACACACCTTTTTTATTTATACAAATAAATTACCTTACTAACATTTTTTTTAATTTAAACCATTTTTCCAAATGTAAAATCTCTGTATAGTGGAATTAAAGAATATACAATATATATTAGTAATAGATAGTTATTCAACAGATTCGACTCGTTCAATAAGTACATATATTTATTATACATATATACTTGTGTAATCAGTCGAACATATTGAATATTTTATAAATATGTAGCTTTTCAACGAGGCAAATCAGTTGAATAACTATGGGGGAAATGGTTTTATTAAGGTAAAGTTATTACAACAGCTTCCGAACAATGCCGTAAATTAGTGTTCATAATGATCTGTTTTAGTAGCAGTCTGTATAAAAAAAGACAAAAGGGGATCATGCTTGCCAAACACCAACAGCTAAAGTTTGATTTAGAAACACATAAATAGCACATTACCACTCATTGGTTTATCAGTCGGTTGTTGCACTTTTGCAATAACGCCCCGTGCAGGTCCGGGGGTCAAAGGAATAAGCCTGCAACAGCATTGAGCTTTTCGTTAATTGCAATTAAACAGCACTAAGAATCCTGGCCGGGGGCTAGGGCTCTCTGCCCACAAAGCAACTGGGTTGTTTGCCCGAGATGGTGGAATGGGGTATCTAGCATGCTACATGCTCGAGTCGTAAGGCTATAATATGGAAAACCTGACTGCAAACAAAAGTGGTGCATTGCACGTTAAATTAAAGATCCTTACTGTAGCATTCGGTAGGAGGAAGAGCCTCGGCTTCGCTACAGGAGGCTTTATTGTCCAACCATACCTACCTTTCCCATACAATGTCCAGCGTCAATCAAAACTCGTCGACCCTATTATCCTTGTGTTCTTCCATTTGTCATGTCAACATCATTTCATGTTCATTTGATCGTCCATTTCACGTTCATCGCCCAGTCATAGCTGAAATATTGCTGCTTTGGCGTTTAATGCCAACAATCAATCAATAAATTTTGCTATAACCGCTATATGAAAATAAGAGTTATCATTCGTAGTTGGGTTCATTTAAATGGGAGATGAGGTGGTTGTCTCAAAATTACAGATCTTATTTCGGAAAGGACTATCATTCGTCAACAAAAAACATTTACAGACACAAAAAGAAATACCGTTTGTTTGGTGAGTTCTTCTGTACCATGTATGGCCTCTACAATAAACAGAGTCTGAACTTGATATTGGTTGATAACTACGTTACTGTCGCCACCTCTGTAGTGTCCTTTTTTATTGACAAACGGTCTATCTTTACGCAAAATTAATACCAATACGTTCGAGTACAGTTAGTTTCAATATACGTTTTTCCTGCCTAGCATTTTGAATGAAAATGGCAATAATAAAACTCCCATAATTTACCACATCATATGACCATATCTTTCTATAATTATGCGTTTTAATCATACCATATTTTCAATTAAATATGTTGAGCAATTAATTTTTATTTTTACTTTTTAAAACCTGACTTAAACACTACAGTAAAATTACGAAATACATGTTTGATTTGATTTCATTTGAATTAACAAAACAAGACGCGTCATTTATATATTGTAACATAATCCATTTATTCTAACATAGAATACGTTTGCTTGGAGGTGTTTTAGATTTTGACTACTAGTAAATAAGCCAAGGCCTAAATATAATAAAAACATGTAGGAAATGTCAAATTGTTCTTCAACTGCACTGTATTGTTTACTTATGTGCCTAACAGATATATACGTTAATACTAAAATTCTAATTGTGTCGATGTGGTTCGTTTTGTATCAGTTCATGCTGTTATTTTTCGTGTAATTTAAACAATATAAAAATTATCAAGCATGTAACATAGAAACATTTTCAAGAACTGCAAATTGACAAATTGACAAATTGAATGTTAGTTGGTCAAATAATTTGATATTCAATCCATGACATTTTGGTCTCATGTTCTGTTCTCGCATTACCGAGTCTAACACATATATAAGATTTGAATACATATATAAGACATGGATATAGATATTAGTGAACAGCAAATAGAAACTAGTACACAGGAAATTATTTTGAGATAAAATAAATCTATAAACTGAAGATCCATGAATATCCTAATATTATGAACAATTTACGAAGGTTGAGAATGCTATTTTTTCTTTCACTTGTTTAAAGACAAAAAAATGGGTCCATTCATGTAATAGTCGGTGGCACATAAACAAAAATACGTTTTCACTACTACTTATATTTAAGAATTACTTTAAGAGTCGACATTTTATGCAATATATATATATGCACAATTTGATATCTTGTAATATGCAAATTTGCAGGTCATTTGTTATTCAATGTTACCTTCCTTTTATAATGACAGCAATCTCTAAGTGACAATGAGAAGTCCCCGTTAGATTTTTATCAATAACAAGGACAGTTTCAGTTTATCAAAGTTTAAGCACCTGCCTTGCTATGGTTTGTCTTTTCAGAACGCAAATGTATAAATTTCATGACATACAATTTCAATAGCAAAATCAAAACATATGTAAGAAACCACAACAGACCTCCCTCTTTGAGTACATTGGAAAGCTATGAAAGTCGGTTAACCATAAAAAGTGGTCGACTCAACCATTGGAGTACTTCAATATCCAATAAGAGAGGACGGAAAATAATGGCGACTATTTATCATCTGTATAATGGTTTTGAATAAATAATTGTTATGCACTTATATAAAGTGCGGCCTTTGTATTAAGTCTTTTATTGTTCATAAAGTATATTATTTACCACATCACACTCCTTTTAATGCTTCAATTGAAAGGATATCCTTATTTTGTTCTGTTATTTTGACCTTCAATAATGAATGAAGAAAGACTATATTCATACTTTGCACTATAGGAATGTAACACAATACCGTAAATAGAATGGCATTTATTGGTAAAGGATGATATTCATTTTCCTAATTTGGAAATTTGAGGCATTTACAAATTAGATTAGATTACATTATAATTCGAAAACATCGTGGTTCAACCATAGTTCAAAATGTAACAATTAAGGGTAAGAAAATTATCTAACACTAATCCGATTCATAATCAAGTCAAGTCCAAAATGAATCTTCCAAAACAGATATTACACCACCGGATCAGCTGGTACCGCAATGTTCCTGACTTGGTACAGGCACTTCAAACAAAATGGTGGGTTAAATTTAGGTTTTACAGCGCGCTAAACCACCTCCCCCTCTTCAATTGCGTCTTGAATATACCAGTGATGATTACAACATTTGTATGTTATTGTCATAATCGGTAAATCAGCGGTTACATCAGCACAACGAACAATTTACAAAAAAAACAATCATTAATCATTGTTTTGGAAGAAATTGAGTATTTTTCAACCAAGGACTGCTATCTAAAAAGAATTTGTAATACTTCTGAGAATTTAAGAATATAAGCAATAAATGAGTCCGAACTTATGCAATAGACCTATTTCTTTGATTTGAGATTTCTATGGTCCACTAATTTGAGATCAGACATGAAGATGATACTATTTTACTTGCAAATGTGCATTAAGTCTTTTTATTCGCTGTAAACGCCTGATTAGATCCTTGGTTCTCAATAAGCATAAATTCAATTTAGATGGTTTATTAGATGCTTGTTTTATTCATTGAAAGTATGCGAGCAGATTGTATCACGTTTCGCTAACAATGTGATACAATGCAGAACACGTTAACAAGCAAGTCTTTTGAAAAGATTATTTACTAAACATTTTTTTATTTTTGTGGTTCAAATCATTTTAGAATGAGGGAAAGTGACACAAAAATGGAAGGTCAAAAACTCACCGATATCACAATATCCGTTAACTTAATTTTTTGTCTGTTTGAAATGACTACTATGGGACTCCTGAATCACGAGATATTTTTTTTATTCGAATGTTATAAAATTGAAGTTCTTTGCAGAATTATATGTTCCTTAAATATTCGTTATCAGCACATTAACCAAAATGATATTGAAAATTTTATTACATTACTATTCATATCCAAATGTTCTTTTGTCGTCATGATCATATCATCTCGACTTGAAAAGTATAAAATAGAAAATAAAAACTTATTGTAATTAGGATAAAACTGAGATCGCCCTCTTGCATTATCTGGAACTGTTTTCGCTTCGGTTCTCGTACATAATCTAGACTAGAAATGTTTTGCTTCGGTCCTCGTAGATTCTTCTGGAAAAAATACTGGTCCATATGACCCTTATTACAATTTACTTTTTGCATTTGATAAAACCGTAAGAACACATTTTTTTATCATGGCAGGCTTCAACCTCCAAGCAGCGACAATCGTTCGTTTCCTCTTTTACTAACCGCAACAGACAGGCCTTTCGAAGTTCCTTGACATTATACAAGTCAAACGTCGTTTATAAATCGGATAACGTAGCATAAAATCATTTCAATTTTCCCGACTTCGCAAGATTTTTTTAATTTTCTGAGATGGCTGACGGAACTAAGACACGGTTCGGTGCTTGGTTTAGCTTAATACAAATTTTGATTTAATACTAAAAGAAGGGCTATTGTTAAGGTAGATTATACTTAATAGATTTTCTTATTTTTCTCTTATATGATCTTGACCGAACAAACTTTAAAATTCAAAAAACAAAAAAATATAGGTCACCGAAATTAATTTCGAGATAGTTGAGCCAAAATATATGCATTTTTATAAAAACATCAAATACAGATTACGTAGGGAATCTTCACAATATCATTTACTTAAAAAACAAATGACAGATTAAACTTATCTGACCGTATTTTAACGAAAAAAAACGGAGGTCACCGAACTTGTTCCTTGCAATTAAAAAATACAAAATTCCCGTTATCTTTTTCCACCACTTATCTCCTCTTTGTGAAAAAGTGCTTTTGAAATTAATGTTTAAGATTTACTATATAAAGGTTTATTTTAAATAATCTAGAAAAAAAATTTTGGCATTTTTCCAAACACTATTTGTTCATTGATAATTCATACTTCTGTATGATTTTGCAAGAATACAGAAAAACAAGTTTGATCTACCTTTATAAAGACTAATTTGAAAGATCGAAAAAAAAAACGGATCGCTCAAGTTTGTTAAGTGTTTTCTTGTTTGCATTCATGGGGAACTTAATTATATAATCTAATACACAGTTATGATATGAAGTACTTATCAGCAAGTTTCGATGTTCAAATTCTACTTAATTATACCTTAAGATGTTTCAGTGCATTAGCAAAACATGTTATATCTTTGAGGGTATTTTTATTGCATGCTTTTAATTATCATTTCACTTTAAAACCTTGTTTAGATTAAAAGTTTATTTTGAAGGTTGCATATAGTAGAAAAATTTGGACTAGTGTATCTCAAGTTGATATTTAGTAATATTTTAATTTCTACGGAAAACTTAACAGTTTAGTGATATTGAGCTACATAGTCCTTTTTGTATAATCTAACCTCGTATTTAAGTCAACCAACCTAGCAGGGAAACTACTCAAATGATGTCCCAATAAATTAAAGCATATAAATTACAAAGGTTGCTAATAATCGATTGATGGCATTGGCAGTATTGACCCGCGTTCAAAACAATGTTGATTTTTATATTAATAGCGTTATGGATTTTTTTCAATTAATGTATTTGAATTATTTTAATTGTTAGTTGGAATATTGGATATTAACGGCTATGGTTCAAGTTCATTCCTTGACATAAACAGCACTTTATGGTTTATACCCATTGTTTTTTTTCTTCAAATAATTGAGACATTTTTAAATACAAATTGGATATCGGTAGGTAAAATCTGCAGAGACCTTATCTCTATCGAGAAGAGAACTTTTTACGATGTCTACCTTTACGGAGTACCTGTTCCTTACTGTTGTGACGAGCACCCGGCTTGCTATTTATTCTGTGTGTATCAATTTAGATAATTTGTTTCTTTAATGGTGATGTTCCATGCTCATTTTTTTTTGCCTTCTTATCAAAAATATCCTCTTCTTCTTTATAAATAGGTCCTCTAAATTTGTCTTAAAAGGAAAAATCAAGGGGAACCAGATTCGAGGGAAAATAAAAAAAAACATAATCCAAGGATAAAGCCTAGACAGGGTAAACTGACACATACAACAAAGACTATGAAATGACTAAAAAAATTAAACTCGTACAAAGAAACCAAGGTAAATGAGCAACCATATATCCACTGAGAGTATGGATCAGGTGCACCGGTGGGGTAAGCTTCTTCTGCTTTTCTAGAAACACCTATCTAGTTTCCAAGAAATGTTCACGTCTGGGGTGTATATGTAATCTCAGTATAGTTTAAGTACACACAGAAGAAATTATAAAAAGACATCAGGAAACAAACCTTGACATCAACTGTATAAAGACGCGTTAATAGTTCTTTCTTAAATAAAAACTTTGCTACAATGTCATTTCAAAATAACATAACGTGCGTTTACGTATTGACAAAGTCATCACATCATTACAGTACTGCCGTTAAAATATATATATATAAGGGTCTGAAAAATTCCCAACGATGTTAGAACTGTCAAATTTGCGAAGCAAATTTTTGTCCTTCCCTCAGCGGGAGTCGAACTCGTACCGCTGTGACATCTATGGCAACACCGCCTGCACTAAGTCCAGCGCCCTAGACCACTCGGCCAGCTAGGCTATATAAAATATAGCTTTCGCTGGCCAGGTGATTCCTCCTCGTAGGATTAATCTAGGGCTGTACACGATGTATGGTAGTACGGGACAGTTCATCTAGATGTTATTATGTAGGATAGAGGATCAAATTAATGATGGATGTCACAACAAATCAATATTATACAACGTCTCAGAATGTGACGACTCTATTGAGTCCCGCGGAGGGAACGACAAAAATTTGCTTCGCAAATTTGACAGTTCTAACATCGTTGGGAATTTTTCAGACCCTTCTATAAGTTTACGTTATCTGCCCAGTATCAATTTGATCCGATGGAGCAGTGTAGTGAATAGAGCCGTCACATTCTGAGACGTTTACAAACTGAGAGACAATGATAAAGATTTACGTGAAGCCAAAGAAATGATGTTTATTCGTAAATTTAAATCGAAATTGAAAGGACGTTATCATTTTTCATGTCCTCTTATTTCTTTCTTTTATTTTAACATTTTTGACGTTAACATTTAACTCCCCTTATACTATTATAACGTCACTATATGTATAACGTTACCATTAACAAAGTTGTCGTTATGTAATGTCACCTAAAGATTGGCAGCCGTCATGAAAGCGCTATTGATTTGAATAGATAAATATATCGTGAAAATCTGATCGTGTTGGATATTTATTGACAGATATATATTTTAGTTTGAAATGACATTGTAGCAAAGTATTTATTTAACAAAGACCTATTAACGCGTCTTAATACAATTAATGGAAGGCTGTATGCTGTAAATGGATCTGATCCGCGGAAAAACCGGAACGCTGTTTATTATAATATCATACTTCAAGTAAAACCTTGACATATGTCAATTCTTTATTTTTAATGTGTACATTACCAGATCCCGAGATACTGTAATCGTATCAATTTTCGACGTGTAAAATAGAACGTTCGATTTGTTTTTACACTATGGAAGGCTTATTATTATTATTTTTTTCAAACTCGTGAAAATTGATGCTCAGGAATATGTTCATTTGAAAGAACCCGCAAAATGTTATTGTAAAAATTTATTGTGCTAATTAATCAAATAAGGTTAAATTGCGGGAATCACTATTTAAAGGGTATTGTATAAATTAAGCTTCTTTGGACCAATTTTTCACCAAATGTTTTCAGATATGATGATTTTGATTTTTTGTCATACTGAAGTGTTACAAGGTTGTCAATTATATCTTTTTTTTTCAGAACGGAGCACTATTTGATTAAGATGCTACCAACATACGTTTTGATTAAATATTATACCTTCATAATGTGACAAAAGCACATTATTAAATGGATTACTTCTAAACTACAAGATTGGGTCTATACATTGCTTACTGTGAAATTACTATTGTTTGTGAGGTACCAGTTTTCGTGGTTTTTGTGGGCAGGCCAAACCACGAAATTTGGTTCCAACGAAACGGAGAACCCCATTGATGTGTATATTGAAAACCACAACACTACGAATTCAATAAACCACGAACTTGTGTTTCTTCCCTAATCCACGAAAATTAGTATCAACAAGTTACAGTACTTTCACAGTATTTCAAATACTATCATGTTGAAATTACTGATCAAAGATATCTTTTGATCATTTTTATCTTCCGGATATGCTTGACTTTAAAATTCAAAATAGTTCCCATACTTCACCCATTGCATCCAAAATTTTCAAAAATAAAAGGTTATTGCAGAACCTCGAGATTAAGGACTTCAAGGCTAAACCACCTGACTGTTCTGGCAAAAAACTCTCCATTCAAATATGGTCCTTCTGGTGACGTCGTTACGGGAGATTTAACCATCATCGCTTCATAAATTGGAATTATAATTTTAAAGTTCTTATGGATGCCATGGAGGACTATGCAAGAAAATGGATAAAACGAAAACAAAAAGATATTGATTCTCTGTCACAGTGGTTCAAGGCCGTGAGGTCTTTAATTATGAAACGAATGAAAGATTTAAGTAGGTCAATGAGTGCCAAGGCTACATCAGTTTTCAAAGCCCCGATGTCGCAAAAACATTGTCTACTATACATGACAAATATGTTGTTGTACCAGCAGAAAAAGCCCAAATAACATTGTTTTTGTCTGGAAAACGTTTTACATCCAATGTTTATTATCAGAGGTAGATGTAGAAAATAATAGCAGTGTAGTGAACTGGAGTGTTCATATCACAACTCATACGTTATGCCAGAGCTTGCCGAAATTACGCAGACTTTTTGTATCGCGCTAGAACTCTAACAAATAGGCTTCTGGAACAGGGTTATGTTGCTACAAGATTGAAGTCACCATTACAGAAGTTTCATGGTCGTCATCATGAACTCGTGGATCGTTATGGTGTATCCATCTGCACCATGAAAACTGATTTATTCAACGGGTCATGGTTTTTCTTTCCTCGTTTGTTAACCCCGGACTTGACTTGTTACGAGCAAATCTGCGGGTGTTTCTAGAAAAGCAGAGGACGCTTACCTTACTGGTGCACCTGGTCTATGCTACCAGTTTTTAGTGGAGTTGCTCATTTGCGTTTGTTTCTTTGTATGTATGATTTTAGTTACTTTATGTTCTTTGCTGTGTATGTCTGTTTCCCATGTCTGGTCTTTGTCCCTAGATTACATTCTTTTGATTACCGCTATAACCTTTGTTCCCTTGATTACTCTTTTAACTTCCGGATATGCTCGACGTGAACAGTTAAAATAATTGAAAGGACAGAAAAGGTTTACAAAACACTACGTTTTGTATTAGTTCTATAACACATGCTACTGTAGATATGATGGGCTTTTGTAACACTTTTATTGCCTCCTTTTCTTGATCTGATATAATCCTTGAAAGCAAAGAGAAATCTCAATCTTTATATACGAAACTATATGATCGACCATTACAGGGGAGCAATATAGACACCATTGTGTGAAAGCATTCCATCATGTAAAGGAGGATAGACGAAAACTATATTACGAAAAGCAAATAAACAAGTGTTTAAGTTCTAAAAGTTCTAAAAGTTCAAAAATTCAACAAGCATTGACCTGTTTCTGTGTTTCTTACCGTTTTATTGTAACTGTCAATAACCATTAAATTCTATTTTGTGTCAGACAAATGACATGTATGAAGGGCAATTGAAATATTTATAAAAGAGCAAAGGTTCACGTCATAGACGACACAATTAATAGCATGTGCTCTTCAAATAAATCTGGTTGATCCTATTTCCATTTTTAATTCCATCCGTCTACTATCCCGAAGATACGTCAGACAGATAGATGATTGGTAATACTATTTAGCAAATCCACCTTCCGAGCATATTTACATTTATTTACGTCTACCGCTTAGTAAGAAATGAGACAAATTATGAAACAGATTATAAGTATAATTCGTACAAACATTCACCCATTGAGTACAAATTATCTATATGTATACGTGGATAACATGTTGTACATGTATTAATTTGGATGACTTAAACATGAAATAAAAATAATTCGTAAACATAAACATGTTGTTTATTTGAATCTCACTAAGATTAAGGTACGTTTTTTATGATAGAGCTTTTTCTAATGTTAAAAAAAATGTTTAACATATTTATGATAAAAAAAGTGTCCACGCCATACTTTACCACAATAAATACGTCACATGATACTATGAAGTTTTAAATTACCTTTAATATCAATGAATTGACATAGATGGTGACGGCAAGTTCCGCTCCAATACTATCATGCACATATCTCCATAAAAAATGTAAATTTCGTGTATTTGATTTGATCAAACAGGCCTTTATTATTACCATGTTTTTGAGTTGTCGATGCGTGTTTCACATATTTTCGTAATACAAAATCTGGGAGTAACGTATTGTGTCCCGACAAACACATTTTAATAATTTTAACTTGCAAATCAGTGTTCTCTCACGTGTATGTGCATGAACAGCAAACCGGTAAACAAAGTAAATAAAATAAATATTTACGCACTATTCACGCATCCACTCGAGAAAACCAGTTTGGTACAACCAAACATAGCAAATTTAGAATAAATGTGACGTCACCTGTCGATAAGCTTTTTTTTCTATTTCCGCCTTGAAATTGTCATTCGTGAAACAAAATACATATTTTCTGATAACTACCTATGATTTTTCAACACTGTATACTTCTATTCCCCATACTCAGTTAAAATCCCAACCTAAAAACATTATACATCGTTGTTTTTTTTCCAAAAAAGATGGTACACCTAGATACAAAGATATAGTTCTTGGTAGAGATTCCTCATACTTTGTAAGAAATAATCTTAATCATCTTCCAAATATACAGAGGAAGATGTTACAAAATGTTGAAATTTTTAATCGACAACATATTTGTCCAGTGTGGTGGACGTGTTTTTCAACAAACGGTCGGCATTCCGAAATTGTACTCCTTTACTTGATGACCTATTCCTTCACTCTTATGAGGCTGACTTTATAGCTGATCTGATCAGAAAGAAAGAATATTGTCTGGCTAGATCCTTCAATCTCAGTTTCCGCTATATAGATGACGTATTATCTTTACACAATCCTAATTTCGGGGATTTGATAAATGGCATCTACCAAAAAGAACTTCAGATAAAGGATACTACAGACACTGTGAAGTCGACCTCATACTTAGAAATCGATGGTAAAGGAAAACTATTGACCAATTTTACGACAAACGTAATGACTTTTCATTCAGAATTGTCAACATTCCTTTCATCTGTGGCAACATCCCTTCAGAACCTGCGTATGGAGTGTTCATATCACAACTCATACGTTATACCAGAACTTGCCGAAATTACGCAGACTTTTTGTAACGCGCTAGAACTTCTGATACAGGGTTATGTTGCTACAGGATTGAAGTCATCTCTACAGGAGTTTTATGGTCGTCATCATGAACTCGTGTATCGTTATGGTGTATCCATCTGCACAATGAAAACTGAAGTATCCAACGGGTCATGGTTCTCCTTCCCTCGTTTGTCTACCCCGGACATGATTTTTATGAGCAACTCGACGGGTGTTTCTAAAAAAAGCAGAGGACAATTACCCTACTGGTGCACCTGGTACATGCTCCCAGTTTTTAGTGGAGTTGCTCATTTGCTTTTGTTTTTTTTTTTGTGTGTATGATTGTAGTTACTTTATGTTCTTTGTTGTGTATGTCTGTTTTCCATGTCTGGTCTTTGTCCCTGGATAACATTCTTTTGATTACAGCTATAACCTTGGTTTCTTTGATTACTCTTTCACTGATATATATTTTTTTTTTCGTTTTCCGTACGTCAGAAGTAGTTTTTAAATAAAATCTGTGTGATTTTTAATTCAACAGCAGTGGTAACTCTTTCTTAAACCTAATGATTTAAATAGTTTCTTCCTCTGCATGTTAAGATACTTCGAAGGACTTAACTGGCATTGTTTGATGTACAATGTAGTCTTAATTTCTATGATCACATTTTTTGAATATCACATATACATTGGCCTTTTTCAGAGGAGGCAGTTAAAAAGCAAATCGTAATCAGAATAATACGCTAGTCAGTCCCTGGAAGTCGTTTCTGAATCCATGTTTAACTGCCAGTAATTGTTTCGTGGATATCCCTTTTTCATCGTGTCTTCAATATTTGTGACTGTTTCAGTGCATTGTGTATAAACTGATATTTTCATTACGATCAACTTATTCTCAGGTCTGTATTTTAATTTGACTTAAAGCATTCACAGATGTACATGGACGTTATTTGAGATATTTTATCATATATAGAAATTTTTCAATTGGAACAATTCTTAAATTGTACTTTTTTTTCTTCGAATAGTTGTCAAACTGAAAAGAATTCTTTAATTAAATACGAAAATTGAAATTTATTTTTGTAAACATGTCTACCATGTCTAAGTGCAACCATTCGACCTTTGACGGACATGTGGAAGTTAATTTGTTAGAATCTGACCTTCAGTTGCTCATGTTATCCATCAGTCTACACCATGCAAAATTAAGTCACATCCAATTTAGGTGAATAAATAAAACTGAGACTTTTATAAAAAAAAAAAAAAGTGATGTAGAAATTGATAAAGTAAATAAGAACTAATTCACGTTTATCTAGCAGCCTTTCGAACCTACATTTAGTACCGAATTGCTTATTATTATTCTACCCGTTTCCGTACAGGCTTTAACGTACGGAATGTGAATTGTTGTACAGAAGAAATTTAATAATGAATGTTGAAAAGTTGTAGTAGTGTTGAAACTTTGAATACACCATCTACACGGGAAATGTTCTTAAAGGAGAAAATTGAATTTGAAACGAGGTACATGTACTTAAAAGGAATAAGTAAATTAATAAAACAAGTTAAAACATCACGTAATATTCATAAGAAAAAGCATCATGGTCGAATGTATCAATGTTAATTGCTAAAATAGATTGCAAACATTTTGATATTTTCAAACAGTAAGATCACATAAATTCATAAATTATGCAACATTTCGCGTTGCTCCGAGTTGCTCATTTGTTTTTGTTACTTGGTATGCAATATTTTAATTAATTCATGTTCTTTGTTGTGCATGTCTGTTTTCCATGTTTGGCTTTGTTCCTGGATTACTTTCTTTTGATTTATTTTTATTATTTTTTTATTTTAGAACATTGGTTTCCTTGACATCTCTTTTGCGAGATATATAACGAGAATGGGTACGATGAATATATCAAAAGAAAACAACCAGACAAGCAATGGAACAAGATCTGTATTGTCAAAATGAATTATTTATTCAAATGTTAAACTAACTACATGTATGTCTTTGTCATGACATAATCTTCTCATGTATATAAAATGTGAAGATTTAGTTCATTTGTCTATGTTAGCCTTAAGAAATCATTGCACATCTGGCATTTTAGGTCTATTATTTAATACGTGTTAAATACATTTTCTCAAATCTATAAATCACTGAGGTTCCATCTATCCTTTGTATTGCACATGGTTGAACCTCTTAGTGGTGGATAAAGCTTCATATTATGATAGTTATAGTTCTTGTAAACTTTGATTGTCAAATTTGAATCTTCCTATGAATTTGATCATAATGTTGCCTATAAGATGTTTCTCATTGCAATAAGTGTACGGCGTATCAAAATCCAAGGAGAAAGACTAAACATAGAAAACAGACAAACACAAAGAAAAAAACATAAAATAACCAAAACTATACGTACAAAGCAACATATGTAAGTGGGCAAACTCGGATTCCACTAAAACTTGGAGCCTGAATCACGTGCACCGGTATGATAAGTGTCCTTTGTTCTCTGGAAACACCTCACGGGTTGTTCGTAAGGGGTCAACTCAAGGCTAAACGAAAAAGGAAAGAAGAGTATCGTCGGAGGTCCTCATAGTGTGCTTGTAAAATAAAACAAGAAGGAAAGAATGACGATGGAAAAAACAAAAGATTACTGCAACCTTAATGTAGGTAAAAGGTTACCAAAACACAAAGATTCGATTGTTAATAAAAAGAATATGTTCAAAGCATTGACTGGATATGGATAAAAAGAGACAAATAACAAAGAACACGAAATTAACTAACTCGTACAAAGAAACCAAAAAAGATGAATCAACTATATACTGGAAGCATGAATGGACCAAGTGCAGCAGTCGGGTAAGGCCAAACACATCCTTGAGAATTTGAAATACAACTGGCAAGGACAAAAAAAATAGCTTGCAAGTTAAAAGTACATACAAAATCTTGGAGCAAAAACTCTCTCACACATCCAGATACGATACCTCAAGAAGAAATTATCCCTTGTTATATATTTAAGGATATACACCAAAACAGTTTATGACCTTCACAAAAGAACAGTATGTCCAGAAAACTACCTGAATGGTATTGCAATGAGGTGATTTTATGATAAACATTTATAAAGGGCATTGCTCTACATCTTTATCTATCATTACAAAAGAATAAAATATACAAATTAACTTTTAATCAAAAAAATGTCACTATGTTACACGTTGTCATTTAACATATCCTCTTGAGAGGAACAATCAAGTCAGAGCACAATTTTGTAATTTCCAATAGAACAAAATAGTGATATTTTCCACTTAATTCGTTTCGCCACTCGTGAATACAGAAGATAACATATATCGAATCAAAGGACTTGAAATAACATTCTTGATCTTGACGACCCTTTCGTTTCCATTTACCAGGAGAGTATTGGAAACTTCGTTTTGGGATAGAAGTAGCGATATAAAAACCTGTTTGCTCGTAATAACCATACGTTTTGAGTTTTCAATATACTACCAGAAGAGTTGAAACAATGATTAATTGCGAGTTAAAGGGAAAACTAATAAATAAAAATAAGTAATAACTTCTAAATAAATAATGATGTCTTTCTTTTGAAGGAGAAAGGATGTATAAACATCATTTAAGGATGTTAAAAGATGGCTAGACTTGCGTCAACAATGTATTGCCGCCAAGTGAAAACGACATTGAAGGAAAAATTAAATGAAACTCTCAAGTGCTTATAGGACAAACATCTCAACCTCGAATTAGGGTTAAGATATTGAATTCCCAAACAATAAAAGAAAAAAGAAGTTATGCCCTTATTTTTTTCCTGATAGAAAAAAACTATTTTAGTTTGCGATGAACTTCTTTGATTCTGTAGTGGGTCTGTAATCATATTATTGTGTCTATTTCTCTCCTGTTACTCTTTTATACCAAATGAAATGGAAGACAAGCAGCTGTATTTGGGAATAACGTTTCACAAAATATTGATAAGGAAGCAACATATTACAAACGTCTATGCAAAAACAAAATAATAAGCATAATGAGGAAACTAGCAGGAATTAATGCGGTCGCAAAATAAAAAAAAAACCTTGAGGTTAGTTTACGGAGGAAATGTCCCCCACACCATGAATAGGGATCTAGCACTTGGATGACAGCAGCAAAAATGCACCACTGGACCTCGGACGAAATTCATAACAAAGTATCACAGGTACCATTGCCACCAAAACACCAAAACAATATGGAGATAAAGAGCAAACCATCACTAAGTGAGAGACATGAATGCAAATGATTCAAACTTAAAAATAATAGTGAACATCTAATTAATCCTATACTAAAACAACTTTCATCAGGCACACTTGAAAGATCCAGTTCTGAATAAGAGGCAAACGCGTTACAGAGAGTTCACAAAGAAACTTTACAAAAGCGTGTCAATCCCTTAGCTTTTTCTGTAAATGACTACTTTTATGAAAATGTACTGTGAAATATCACCATCCACACATCAGTGCCAAACATCATTTCCAAACATGAACAGTCTCACCATTAAGAAAACTCCGACCATGACCATGCTGTAAGAAAAGTACCCTAAAAATCTCGGATCATCCACAACTGCAATAAAAAAACGGACGGATTTCATTTGTTCTCATGCGAGAAATGGTTTATCCTAGGATTAAAATTAATCAACTTTTACCCCAAAACAGCGTTATTTTGAGTTTTTAATCTGATTTTTTTGGTACGTACAGCAAGCCTGATCGTGTTTTGTTTTGTTTCTTTTATATATATATATATATATATATATATATATATACTCGCCCTTGCCAATTTGGGGGAAAAAAATTACTCAAAATATATGATTTTAGGCGAAACTTTTATTTAGGCGAAAAAAGTGGTGTCGCCCTAATTTTCAAGTGTACAATTTAACTTCTTTTACATATTTGTATGCCTTTTCCTTTTGCATGTGAGTACCCAGTATGCCAATTTATAACATGCACTAATCTGAAACTGGTGTATTCACCCGTTTCGATTTAATGCCCTTCCATCTGCTTACCTGCTTATATCGTCAATAGGTGAATAATCGTCGTTGAGCGAACCTTACAAAATCATTAATTTCTTTCTTATTTTATATATATATATTGTAGAGACAGTTGTTAATGGATGTTAAATATAGAATCACAATTCCGTAATGATTTTCCAAAAAAAACACAAAAGCAATAAAATTTATTAAAAATATAAAGTTTCAAAATGTAACATATACTTTTTGGTGCGTGTATCGGATTACAACACAATTTGATTGGTTGGAAATATCTAACAGACAAATGACGTATAGTCCTTATTTGGACATAGAAATTAATAACAAAATTTACTATAATGCACTATGTTGACCTAGTTAAAGATAAACAAATCTATAAAATATTGGCATGTTTTGTTTACACATAATTTGATTTCTGTCCTTCTTTTCGGACAACATGATATTATGTCATAGATTTGTTACATCTTCAAATAGATAAAGAAGTGTTGAAATAATTAATAACGAGAGGAATGTCATTAAACAATTTAGTCGTCAAACCGTATAGCGTGTAAACTCGATATGTGAAGAAGTAATTAATTAAATGTTAAAACTAAGACTAAACATACCCTAGTCGTTGTAGTATACGTAGTAAAACATTTCGTTAAGAGTAAAGTATTATTTGTTTGTTATTTCATGTCATTCGTTGTATGTGTCTGTTTTCGATGTCTGCTTTTGTCCCTGGTGTATATTCTTTTGATTCTGCTAGAATCTTGGTTCCCTTGATTGCACTTCCTCTTGTTCCAGAAAAAAAACATATAATACATGTCGACGAATTATGAGGTTGTTTAATAATCGTTAGGAATGTAATGGGGTAATTAGTAGGATACATCCCTTGATCATGTTTTTGTAATGCATTATATCCAAAAAGTCGTACTGATATAGTACTTTCTTTGTAATCAAATGTATCAGACTTTTCTTGTTTATTATTCTAGTTATCTTCTGAAGCATACTTAATAAATCATTCGTCGAAGCTTTTGGCTTGGTGATGACAAACATAAATATAAATAAATCATTTTTGATCTGATTTTTATTATTCTTATTATTATTTGCAATATTTGTATAGCCCCAATCTAAACTACATTTACTCTAAGCGCTTCACAGCTTATAAATGATATACAATACAAAGTACGTGGTAATCAACACCTACAATTATACAAAAGAAAGTAAAAATAAAACAGTTATGCAGTACCGTAATCATTTATCTTAGATATAGAAATTTTTAAAACCAAAACAGAAAAGGCGAACAAAAAAAAATTACATGCTCTATGTAATTAGAGCATAATTAAGTATCAAAACATTATTTCAATGGTAAAAAAATAAGATAATTACTGAATCTAAATATTATGGCAGAAGTAAAAAAATATCTAGAGAATAGTTTATATATAAATACTTTATCATTTAAATGAATAAGAATTAAGAACAATAAGAAATGTTACCATTTGAAAAATAGTGTGTTAAAAATACCATTGATAAAATAGAACATCAATAGAACATAATAACGTCAAAATTTAAAAAAAAAGCACCATAAGCTGTCCTAAAAAGATGAAGTTTTAAGTCTGGATTTAAAAATGTTAACATTGTCTAAAACTCTTAGTTCACCGGGAAGATTATTCCATAAAGTGGCAGTTACCTTGTCGAACCCACGATCAACGTACGATTTCGTTTGCACTCTTGGCGCTTCAAGTGTCACAGAGTTCTGGGAGCGTAGTGATCTTGATGGGCGATATAGAGTCAGAAACTCTTGGAGATATGCTGGAGCTATACCATGCAGTGCTTTAAAAAACGCATAAGATAAGTTTGTATTGACATCGGAATGGAACAGTCAACTAGTGTATGTCAATTAACACAGGTGTTATGTTGTCATATTTCCTGTGTCGTGATATCAATCTAGCGACAGCATTCTAAACTCTTTGAAGCTTGTTACAGGCACAAGATTTCACGCCATATAAAAGGAAGATGCCGTAATCCAATCTCGATATTATGGGAGAACACACTAGGTTTTTTTTACACTACAGCACAAATAAACTGCAATACTCATTTTTTTTAGGAATCATTATGCGTAAGTGAAAAGAAACATGGCGTTTTGTCGAAATGTTTAGATGTTTTGAATCGCCAACATACCTATAATAACCTTTGCACTGTATGTAATAAAATTATTATATAATTAAGATTACATGAAAACGAATTAGTTATTATTTACATTGACAAATATGATTGTGACGAATACTCACTTCTCGCTAGGAAATGTGATAGAGTATTTGCTAGGAGTTGGGGAGTAATCAAGGGAACCAAGGTTCTAGCGGTAATCAAAATAATGTAATCCAGGGACAAAGACCAGACATGGAAAACAGACATGCACAACAAAGAGCATAGAGTAACCAAAACCATACATACAAAGCAACAAAAGCAAATGAGCAACTCGGACTCCACTAAAAACAGGGAGCATCGACAAGGTGCACTGGTAGGGCAAACGTCCTTTGCCCCTTTAGAAATACCCATCGCGTTGCTTACAAAAAGTCAAGTCCGGGGTAGACGAAAGAGGGGAGGAATGCTATGACACGTTGAACAAATCATTTTTATGGCGCAGATTGATACACTGTAACGATCCACGAGTTCATGGTGATGGCCATAAAACTTTTGTAGTGATGACTTCAATCTTGTAACAACATAATCGCTGCTCCAGGAGCCTATTTGTTAGAATTCTAGCGCGATATACAAAGTCTGGATAGCTCTGGCATAATTTTTGAAATGTGATATGAACACTCCATACGCAGGTCCTGAATGGACATTGCCACAGATGAAAGGAAAGTTGACAGTTTTGAATGAAGTGTCATCACGATTATCGTAAAGTTTGGTCAATAGTTTTCCTTTACCATCGATTTCTAAGTGTAGGTCAAGATGTGAGACTGACTTCACAGTGTTTGTCATATCCTTTATCTCATGTTCTTTGGGGTAGATGCGATGTATCAAATCCCCAAAATTAGGATTGTTTAAAGATAATTCATCTTCTATAATGCGGAAACTGAGATCAAAGGATCTAGGTAAACGATATTCCTTCTTTCTTATCAGATCTGCTATAAAGTCAGCCTCATAAGAGTGAAGTAATAGCTCAGCAAGTAGAGAAGCACAATTTATTCCCATTGGAATACCGACCATTTGTTGAAAAAATGCGTCGACGACACTGGACAAATATTTCTTACAAAGTGTGAGGAATTTCTACCAAGAACTATATATTTGTACCATCTTTTTTTTTTTGGAAAAACAAATATGCATAATGTTTTTAAATCGGGATTTTAATTGAGTATGGGGAATAGAAGTATAAAGAGTTGAAAATTCACAAGTTTTGACAATTCTTTTTATTTCCTTTGTTACTAATAAAACAACAATTAGTAATGACGCCATTATTTTATGAATGTTATCCGATATTCCTAATTTGTAGTTCGAGATAGCATCTGACGGGTAGCAAATAAATTATTGTTTAAAGCTTTTGAAAAAAAATATTCATTTCACACTATACCTTTTTGGGGGAATCTGATATAGAAAAGATGGATTTGCTCAATACGTGAATAATCTCGATGTTGTCAAAAAAGTATTCACTGCATATTTATCTTACGTTTCAATCATTTTAGGGTTAATCATTGTTTCTTCATTCTATATGTCATTCTTAGCTAGATATTAAATATAAACTCATGTTTTAATGCAATGATAAACCTTATATCAGAATTAATATACTTTAAAATTATTTTAAATTCTGAAATACAACAACATTATATAAATATCCTGTATTTTTTCTCAGGACTTGGGCGAAACAAATCCTCAAATTGTGCTCTTTTGGACCAGACATAGTTTTGCAAGGTTTTTTTTATCTGCTAGAATATAAAACCTCAAGAATCCTATTATTGCACATTCGTTAAATTCAACAGCATTAAATTTAAAGACATATATAATGCTTACTTGCACAAAAATGTTGCGTATTCATGAAATTAAAAATATATATATATATTATATTATTTTCAGGAGTTAGGCGAATCCTTTCCTCAAAATTTGCTGTTTCGGGTGCATTATATTTTCACAATATATCTGAACAGCTCTTAAATGTTAGCATAAGTATCATACATTTACACAATTCAGCACAAATTAACTGTAATTAAAATATATATTTTTCGTTTGATGTGAATAATTTCTCTTAAAAAATCCCATACTTGTTCATTCATTTTCGTTGTCAAAAAATATGGACTTGCTCTCTATGTGCATCATCACGATGTCAACAAAAAAGAATTTTGTCATTGCATATTTATCTTACCTTTCAATCATTTTAGGGTTAATCATTGTTTCTTTTAACTGTATGTCATATTATACATAAACCCATATTGTTAATATAATGTTAACCTTATATCAGAATTGATATGCTTCACATTTCAGTAAATTCTGGAATGCAATGGCAATATATAAATATCCTGTATTTTTTTCTCATGATTTGGGCGAAACAAATCCTCAAATTGTGCTATTTTAGGTCAAAAATAGTTTCGAAAGGTTTTGAATCTGCCAGAATATGCAACTGTAAGTATCCTATTATTACATATACGTTTAACTTAACTGCAATAAATTTAAAGACGGCATCTAATGCATCATTGCACAAGAACATTGCGTATTAATGAAATTATAAAAATATATCATTTCATGTTTAGGAATTAGGCGAATGCTTTCCTCAAAATACGCTCTTTCGGGCAAAACATGTTTTACAATATATCTGAACAGCTTTTAAATGTAAGCATAATTATCATACACTTACACATTTCAGCAAAAATCAACTGTAATTATAAAATATGTTTTTCGTTTGATCTGAATGAAATTTCATGAAAGATCCCATACTTGTGCATTTGTTTTGTGTTTTTCATAATAAAACAATTGGTGTTAACTTTAAAGTATATCGTGTACTAGAAGTTATGAATTGATTTGTTGATGGATATTGACAGATATGAGGTTGATGAAAAGATAAACATCTAGGCGTGTAATGGTAACTATGTTAGAAATTAAGATCATTATATTACTAATTTTCTATGTAGGAATGAATTATCACGAGCCATAGAGATATTTACTATTTCATTTTCTGTACATTATCGACATTTGTGTGTAATGGGAAATTCAAACTTTCATCTGCTATGAGTAAGTAATTATTGATTATTGGCTTCAACGAAATAGTATAAATTTTTAATTGAAAGTACCAAGAACGTATAAACTAAGTATATAATTTCAATATCGCCGAAGAAAGTATTCTAATTTAATTGCATACATGTATTTAATTTAAATTTTCATTATATCTTAGGGGGAACATCTTTCGTTACCATATGATTAAGGTGAAAGAAAAACTTTCATTTACAGCGGACAGCTCTATCAGTGTATACAATAATTTCTCTCCAAGTATGTATCGGAAAGCGAAGGCATTATATGAATATCCTGTATTTTTTAGGACTTGGGCGAAATCTGTCCTCAAAATAGACTCTTTTGGGCGAAATAAAGATGACATGAACATTTAAACAGCCCTTGTATAAAAGTGTAAGTATCCGTCTTTTACACTACTGTACAAATCAACTTCAATGTACGTGATTAAGGAATTATTATGCGTTATTGAACAGAAACATGGCGATTTCATGAAAGTTTGATATGTTTTGAATCGCTAACATATATGTATAATAATCCTTGTACTGTATGTAATAACATCATTTTATAATGATAAATATATATAAAAAAAAAACGAATAAGCCATTTGTTACATTGATAAATATGAGTTTATGTGATAGAGTAATTACTAAGAGTTAGGGACAATTCTTTGAATATTTATCTTCGTTGTTATCTACTAAAGCCAACGATTCGTAATGAAGATATTATTTTATAAAAAGTTATCCGACATTCATAATTTGTAGTTCAAGATAACATCTGACGGGTAGCAAATTGATTATTGTTTAGTGTTTTAAACAAAATATGTTGGATTCACTCTATACCTTTTTAGGAGAAACTGATATAAAAAGATGGATTTGCTTTATATGTGCATAATCTCGATGTTGTAGTCAACAAGAAGTATTTTGTCACTGCATATTTATTTTAACTTTATTCATTTTAGGGTTAATGATTGTTTCTTTTAAGTGTATGACATACTTAGGTAAATATTTTACATAAATCCATATTTTTAATACAATGCTTAACCTTACATCAGAATTGATATGCTTTTCATATCAGTAAATTGTGGAATACAATGGCAATATATAATATCCTGTATTTTTTTCTCATGAAATGGGCGAAACAAATCCTCAAATTAAGCTTTTTTAGGTGAAGCATAGTTTCGCCAGGTTTTGAATCTGCTAGAATATGAAACTGAGAGTATCTTATTACATATACGTTAAATTCAACTGCAATAAATTTAAAGACGGCATCTAATGCATCATTGCACAAAAACGTTGCGTATTAATGAAATTATAAAAATATATCGTTCCATGTTCAGGAATTAGGCGAATCTTTTCCTCAAAATACGCTCTTTTGTGCAAAACATATTTCACAATATATCTGAACAGCTTTTAAATGTAAGCATAAGTGTCATACATTTATACAATTCAACACATATCGTGTGCCATACAATTGTTATTTCAGAAGGCTTTTGATGCTTTAAGGCAAGAAACATGGCGTTCTCATGAAATTTTGAGATGTTAGATTGGCCGAAACCTTTCACGACAATATGAGTTTGATCAAAGAATTATTGGTTTTGTATCTTAATAATGATACAATCAAGCTCATTCTTAGAGATGAAATACTTATGAAAAATATATTTTCCTCTTACAATCCTCCTCAAAGATCCCCTATCTGTGGATTAGTTTTTTTTGCGGTATATATAATAAAATAATAGGCGTTAACTTTAAAGTATTTCTTGTACTAGAAGATCTCATATTGTATTTATGTTGACAGAAATGGGGTTGATGAATACATTATCATGTCGGCGGGTAATGATGAATGTGTTAGCAATTAATATCATTCTATATCTAATTATCTTTGTAGGAATAAATTCAGTAAAAAACACCCAACGCTTCCAATGCAAACCCATGTTTTAAGTGATGCCCCTTGTGAATAAACCTTTAAAAATCAAGCAGTTTTATATATCACCCCTTAAGGTTCATGAGACAAAGATAACTTTCAAAACGTAGGGTCATGCGGCATTTTGTGGCCATTTCCATTGCTTTTCTACATATAATTTGAAAGGGTAACCGAGGGTTATGGCGGTAACAAAAGAATGTAATCCAGGGACAAAGACCAGACATGGAAAACAGACATACACAACAAAGAACATAGAGTAACTAAAATCATGCATACAAAGTAACAAAAGCAAATGAGCAACTCGGACTCCACTAAAAACTGAGAGCATGGACCGGTATGATAAGCGTCCTCTGCTTCTCTGGAAACACCTGCTGAGTTGCTCATAAAAAATCAAGTGAAGGTAGAAGAAAGAGGAAAGGAAAACTACGACACGTCGAACAAATCAGTTTTCATGGTGCAGATTGGTACACCGTAACGACCCACGAGTTCATGGTAACGACCATAAACCTTTTGTAGAAATGACTTCAATCTTGTAGCACCAGAAGCCTATTTGTTAGAATTATATCGCGATACAAAAAGTGTGCGTAGTCTCGGAATGCCAAGGCATAACGTATGAGTTGTAATATGAACACTCCATACGCAGAATAATCTTTGCACTGTATGTAATAACATAATTATATAATGGTTAGTTTGTACGAATACGAATGAGCTATGTTTTTACATTGACAAATATGAATTTATGTAATACTTACTTCTCGTTAGGAAATGTGATAGAGTAATTACTAAGAGCTAGGGATAAGTGACTATTTGTTTTCTTTGTTACCACTAATAAAAGTTATCCGACATTCTTATTTGTAGTTTAGTGCTTTAGATAAAAAAGTTGCATTTACACTATACGTTTTTGGGAGAAACTGTTAGGAGAAAAAAACCCTGGACTTGCTCTTTATGTGCAGAATCACGATTTTGTTGTAAACAGAAAGTAGATTTTTTTTCATTGCATGTATATTTTATTTTACTTATCAATCATTAGAGATAATCATTGTTCATGTTGTTTTTACAATATGTCATTCTCAGATAGATATTGAACATAATCTCATGTTGTTAATGCAATGCAAATATTTTTTTTTTCAGAATGAGTATGAATTTCCCTTTCAATAAATTATGAAATACAGCGGCATTACATAAACATTCTATATTTTTTGTTCAGGACTTGGGCGAAAGAAATCCTCAAATTATGCTTTTATGAGATGAATTATGGTTTCACAAGGTTTTGTAACTGCTAGTATAAAACATCGTAAGTATCAGAATAATATACATTCAGTGAGCTCTTCTGTAATCAATTGAATTACAGTTTCTACCGTTTAAATGCTTAGAAAGAGTAATCAATAGAAACAAGATGCCAGCGGAAATCAAAAGAATGTTATCAATGCACGAAGAGTAGACATGGGAAACACACAAACACAACAAAGAACATAAAGTAACTAAAATAATACATACAAGGTAAATGAGCAGCTCGGATTACTCTTAAATCTGGGAGCATTGACCAGGTGCACTGGTAGGATGGGCATCTCTGCTTTTCTAGAAACATCAATTGGGTTGCTCATTAAAAGTCCGAGGTAGACAAAAGAAAAACGGACATTTGAGACGTTCAACAAATAGGTTATCATGGTGCAGATAACACAGTAACTATCCACGAGTTCCTGATGACGACCATGAAACTGTGTGATGACTTCAATCTTGAAGCATCAGTAATCCTGTTCCAAAAGCCTTACTGTAAGAATTCTAGCGTGATACAAAAAGTCGTTGTAGTTACGGCAAGCTCTGACTTATGACTTTTGCTTTTTGAACTTTATACGCAAATACTGAAGAGATGTTGCCTTAGACGAAAAGGAAGTGGACAATACGGAAAGAAAAGTCATCGCGTTTGTCGTATTGCTTGTCAATAATGTCATTTACCATTGATCTGTTAGTGTAGGTCAAGATATAAGGCCGAATTGACAGTGGATTTAGTATTCGTTATCTCAAGGTCTTATGGGTAAATGCGATGTATAAAATTCCCGAAACTAGATTGTTTAATGAATATAAATCACCTTTATAACGGAAACAAAAGGATCTGAGTGAACGATGTTATGCTCTGCGTCGGTCAGCTATTATCCTTCCTTTTTCACTAGTTTGTGAAAATCTTTACTCGTCCCTTTATGCTCGTTGGACTATTGGAAATAATAGATACTAATAGCACGTCACTGATTGATGCACAGTGTGTAAGTTTGTTTAGCATGCATATTGATGATTCAATTGTATGTAGTACTCGTCTGATCCCATCAATACTTAGAGCAAACTTCTGATGAGTTATCAAGTGCTAATTTCACTAAGTAGGAGCTGTCCTGTGCAAGGAGACACCAAATCTTGTTGACCAACCAATTTCATATTTTTTTGTAAAAATTAATATTGAAGAAGATTGTCAAATCGTCTCGGGTCTAATTATCCTCAATTATGAAAAGGTCCGATAAATTCCTTATAGCAAAAGATGGTTACCTGTTTGGAATGACTAGGTTCGGATAACAGTCAGAAAAAACGCATGTATGGGTGTGGCCATCTTTCGAGGTTCTGTTCTGGAACATTCAAGTCCCAAATAATCGTAGAATTTTTCATGAGAAAATTTTGCTCTTCAATCCTTTGAATAAGTGTCTTTCTTTATTGAAATGGTGAGAAAATCTCAACGAAAATGCTGTTGTTGATAATGTGTTACACTTACCCTAAAAATGAACCTCTTTTCCTGGTTCCCACAACCTATCCATGTTTCAAAACATCTTTTTTCACTTGAGTATTATATAATAAGGGCGAAATTTGATTGGGAGAACTTTTTTTTTATCAAATTAAACTAAAAATACAACTGACCAATCGATTGACCAGCAAAAAATAACACTATTTAATCTCCGATATTAAAAAAATGTCTCATAATTTAATAAATATTTTCGACCAAACAAATTCTTCCAATATCGGAAAATATCGTATTCGCCCAAAAAGCCAAGGGCGAATATATATATATGCGCCTTTGTCAATTTGAGAGAAAAATTTCACTCAAAATATATGACTTTAGGCGAAACTTATATTCCTTTTTCTTTTGCATGTGAATACCCAGTATGCCAATTTATAACGTATCTTAACCTGAAACTGATTTAGTCACCCGTTTCGGTTTAATGCCCTTTCATCTGGATACCTGCCTATATCGTCAATACGTGAATAATCGTCATTGAACGAACTTTACAAATTCATTAATTTCTTTCTTATCATATATATATATATATTGTAGAGACAGTTGTTAACCGATGTAAAATACATTACAACACAATTTGATTGGTTGGAAATATCTAACAGACAAATGACGTTTTGTCCTTATTTGGACATAGACATTAATAACAAAATTTACTATAATGTACTATGTTGACCTAGTTAAACAAAATTTATAAAATATTGACGTGTTGTATTTACACATAATTTCCTTTTTGTCCTTGTTTTCTGACAACAGGATGTTATGTCACAGATATGTTATACCTTCTAATAGATACAGAAAGAATTGTTGAAATAATTAATAATGAAAGTAATGTCATTAAACAGTTTAGTCATCAAACTGCATAGCGTGTAAAGTCGGTATGTGAAGAAGTAATTAAGGAGAAATGTTTGTCAAAATATTAGCTACTTCTGTCATATAAGATAAAAATTCATATTATTCTTCATCAAGGCTACCAGAGATGACAGGTGTATAAATAAACTGCAAGATTTAACCAATTGCTACATTGCGGGCTTTGTAGGAATCCATTGTTTAGTAGGAAAATTCTCACTTTACTCAATAACCACGGAGAAAAAAACTTGAGATCGATGACTCGGTGTCGTTACAAGCAGATATACTGAGGCATTTCTGAATCATGTAGGCGTCGTTTACTGTCGCATTATCATTATTTGTAACTTATAAGAGGTCAAACAAACGATTTACAATACTATGGTTGATACAACCCGGGGATGTATATGCTTCTTCTTTAGATAACTACGTATCAGACAATGATCCTTCACAAGTTTGATTGAAAGAATGTCAAATCGTCTGCTGCTCCCTATACAAATGTAAATGGGCATTTGTGTTTAATTAGTTTTTTTTTGTTAGAATAAAAATCTGTCCCGTTATTGCATTCCAAACTTATTTATTTCTTTTTTATTTGATGAATAATAAAATGCAATACTGATCAGATAGGTATAATCAATAAAGCATTCGTTTTCCACAAATATATCAAGTATGATATCAATTCAACAATGGCAAACATAATTTTATCAGATTTTTTTTTTTCGATTTATGATTGATTAAATTCTATAACCAAGTCTACAGTTACATTAGTCGTTGCAGTATATGTGATAAAACATTTCGTTAAGGGTAAAGTATTATTTTGGTTATTGCATGTCATTCGTTGTGTGTGTCTGTTACTGATGTCTGTTGTTGTCCCTGGTATATATTATTTTCTTTTCTGCTAGAATCTTGGTTCTCTTGATTACACTTCCTTTTGTACCAGAAAAATATCAAATTCATGTCAACGAATTATGAGGTTGATTAATAATCTTCAGGAATGTAATGGAGAAATAAGTAGGATAAATCATGTTTTGTAATGCATTATTATCCACAAATTCGTACTGATATAATTATTTCTTTGTAATCAAATGTATCAGACTTTTCTTGTTTATTATTCGAGTTTTCTTCTAAGGCATACTTACTAAATCATTCTTCTAAGCTTTTAGCTTGGTGATGACAACACCATTTTTTTAAGTTATTATTTACAATATTTGTATAGCGCCAATCTAAACAGCATTTACTCTAAGCGCTTTACAGCATATAAATGATGTACAATACAAAGTACGTAGTAATCAACACCTAAAATTATACAAAAGAATGTGAAAAGAGAAATATTTTTCAGAACAGTAATTATGTATCTAAGATATAGAAATTTGTAAAGTAAAAAACGAAAAGACGAACAAAAACAAAAACAAAAAATAATTATAAACTATGTAATTAAAGCATAATTAAGTATTAAAACATTATGTAAATAGTATAAAAATATTAGATAGAAATTTTCAGACAACATGACATGCTTTATCATTGTTACGCTAATGATTCGCAGATATATTTAGTAATTGAACCAATTGACAACTGTTCCGAAATATCCACACGACTTGAAGCTTGTGTTGAGGACATCAGCTCATGGATGACGAGCAATCTGTTAAAGCTAAACCAAGATTAGAATGAATTACTGAATCTAAAAATTATAGCAAAAGTAAAAATATCTAGAAATTGATATATTTATCATTTGAATGAAATAAGAATTAAAAACAATAAAAAATATTTCCATTGAAAAATGAAAATTCAAAACATAACATTACTGCGTTAAAAATGCCAGTGATAGAATAGATCAATAAACTCGTATTCTAACAGATACAAAACCCTGCGAAACTACGTTTCGACTAAAAGAGCACAATTTGAGGATTTATTACGCCCTTATCCTGAGAAATAAAATGCAGGATGTTTATATCATGCCGTTGTATTCCAGAATTTACTGATATGTAAAGTATATTAATTCTGATATAAAGTTTAGCATTGCATTAGCAACATGAGTTTATGTTTATTATATATCTAGCTGAGGATGACGTACAGTAAAAAAGAAACAATGATTAACCCATTATTAATACGTGCACATTACGACGTTACGGCAAATTCTGCTCTTTCATGGTTTCTCTCGTATTTAGAAAGAAGGACTCAACAAGTATCCGTGGGAGCCATCCAATCCAACTTGATCAAATTAAACTTTGGCGTTCCGCATGGACTGGTTTTTGGGTCCAGAGTTTATTGTATATTTTCTTAGCCTATCGGATACACTTGGACAAGTCATTAAACATGGAACAGCATATTTCCACGGTATCCAAGTCATGTTTCATTTCAATCAGAAAGATTGGCCGAATTCGTTGTTACATTACGGACAGTGCTTGCAAAACTCTAACATCGAGATTGAAATACGGCAACTCCCTTATATATGGCATGAAATCTAGTGGCTTGAACAAGCTTCAAAGAGTTCAGAATGCTACCGCCAAATTGATATCACGGCGCAGAAAATATAACCACATAGCACTTGGTTTAATTGACCTACACTGGTTACCTGTTGAATACCGATGTCAATGCAAACTTATCTTATGCTTTTTTATAGCACTGCATGGTATAGCTCCAGCATATCTCCAAAAACTTCTGAGTCTATACCGCCCATCAAGATCACTACGCTCCCAGAACTCTGTGACACTTGAAACGCCAAGAGTGAAAACGAAATCGTACGGTGATCGTAGGTTCGACAAGGCAGCTGCCACTTTATGGAACAATCTTCCCAGTGAACTGTGAGTTTTAAACTATAAGTATCCTAATATTACACATTCGTCAAATTCAACTGCAATTAATTTAAAGATGGTATCTAATGCTTGATTGCACAAAAACATTGCGTTTTCATGAAATTATAAAAAAAAAATATATTGTATCATTTTCATGAGTTAGGAGAATCCTCTCCTTAAAATACGCTCTTTCGGGCGAAACATATTTTTACAATATATCTGAACAGCTTTTAAATGTAAGCATAAGTATCATACATATACACAATTCAGCACAGATCAACTGCAATGCACATATTATTTTAGATGACTTCTAATGCTTTAATGCACAAAAACATTGCGTTCTCATAAAAATTTGAGATGTTAAGAATGGCCGAAACCGTTAACGACAATATGTGTTTGATCAATAAAATGTTGGTTTTGTATCGATTCGTTCGAGCTCATGATTCTTGGAGATGATATACATGTAATGATAAAAAAATATTTCTTTGATCCGAGTGACTTCTCTTAGAAGATCCCATATCTGTGCATTAGTTTTTGTAGGTTTTATAACAAAACAATAGGCGTTAAATTTCAAGTATAGCTTGTACTAGAAGTTATGAATTGAGTTGTTGACGGATGCTGAAAGATATGAGGTTGATGAATACATAATTGTCCGGGCATGTAATGGTGAATGTTTTAGAATTTAAGAAAATTCTATTGCTAAATTTCTTTGTAGAAATGAATAATCACAAGCCGTAGAGATAATTAGACTTTCTTTAAATTTACATTATCCCGATATGTGTGTGTAATGAGGAATTCAAACTTTCATCTGTTATGAGTAGGTAATTATTGATTATTGGCTTCGAAGCAATTTTCTAAATTTTGAAATGAAAGTAGCAAGAATGTATACACTATGTATAGAATTTCAATATTGCAGAAGAAAGTATTTTAACTTGATTGCATACTTTACATTTTAATTATATCTTATGGAGAATCATCGTTCGTTACCATATGATAATTTCTACTTGATTAAGATCAAAGAAAAAAATCAATTTACAGCGGGAAGCTCTATCAGTAAATACAATATTTTTTGTCGAAATAAGTATCGGAAAGCGAAGGCATGATATGAATATCCTGTATTTTTTAGGACTTGGGCGAAATCTTTCCTCAGAATAGACTCTTTTGGGCGAAACAAAGATGCGCATGAAAATTTCAACAACCCTTGTATTAAAACGTAAGTATCCGTCTTTTACACTACAGCAGAAATTAACTGCAAAGCACTTTATTAAGGAATATGTCTTCATGACAGTTTGAGATGCTCTGAATCGCCAACATAAATGTATAAAATTTGTGCACTGTATGTAATAACATCATTATATAATGGTAAGTTCATACGAAAATGAAAAAGCTGTTTTTACATTGGCAAATATGAGTTTATTTGATAGAGTAGTTGCTAAGAGTTAGGGACAGTTCTTCCACTATTTATTTTCTTTTTTTTATTAAAGCCCTGGATTCGTAATGAAAACACTTTTTTTTATAAAAGTTATCCGACATTCCTAATTTGTAGTTCAAGATAGCATCTGACGGGTAGTTAATAAATCTTTGTTTAGCGCTTTTTAAAATAGAATACTATATTCACACTATATCTTTACTTTCGAGAAACTGATATCAAGAAAAAATATGGACTTTCTCTATATGTGTAGAATCTCGATGTTCTTTTTAACAAAAAAGTATTTTGTCACTGCGTATTTATCTTACTTTTCAACCACTGAAGGGTTAATCATTGTCTCTTTCTACTGGAGGTCATTCTTAGCTAGATATTAAACGCAAACTCATGTTTTTAATGCAATGTTTAACTTTATATCATAATTAGTATATTTTTCATTTCAAATTATTCTTGAATACAACGGCCTTATGAAAATATCCTGTATTTTTTCTCAGAGCTTGGGCGAAACAAATACTCAAAATGTGCCCTTTTAGGTGAAACATAGTTTCGTAAGATTAATTGCATACATGTATTTACTTTAAATTTTAAACATATCATAGAGAGAATCATCGTTCGTTGCCATATTATTAAGGTAAAAACAAATCATTTTACAGCGGGCAGCTCTATCAGTGTATACAAAATTTCTCTCAAAACAAGTATCGGATAGTGAAGGCATTATATGAATATCCTGTATTTTTTAAGGACTTGGACGAAATCGTTCCTCAAAATAGACTCTTTCGGGCGAAACAAAGATGAGCATGAATGTTTTTACAACCCTTGTATCAAAACGTAAGTATCCGTCTTTTACACTACAGCAGAAATCAACTGCAACGCCCTTTATTCTGATGTGTTATTGAACAGAAAAAAGGCATATTCATGACAGTTTGAGATGTTCTGAATCGCCAACATATATGTATAAATTTTTTTGCACTGTATGTTATAACATCATTATATAATAGCAAGTTTATAAGAAAACGAAAAAGCTGTTTTCTACATTGGCAAATATGAGTTTATTTGAAAGTGTTATTGCTAAGAGTTAGGGACAATTCTTTGACTATTTATTTTCTTTGTTTTCTACTAAAGCCAAAGACTCGTTATGAAAGAGTAATTAAGGGAACCAAGGTTATAGCGGTAATCAAAATAATTTAATCCAGGGACAAAGACCAGACATGGAAAACAGACATACACAACAAAGAACATAAAGAAACTAAAATCATACATACAAAGTAACAAAAGTGCATGAGCAACTCGGACTGCACTAAAAACTGGGAGCATGGACCAGGTGCACCGGTAGGATAAGCATCCTCTCCTTTTCTAGAAACACCCTCCGAGTTGCTCATAAAAAGTCAAGTACGGGGTAGACAGACGAGGAAAAGAAACCTATGACCCGTTGAATAAATCAGTTTTCATGGTGCTGATGGCTCCACCATTACGATCCACGAGTTCATGATGACGACCATAAAACTTCTGTAGTGATAACTTCAATCTTGTAGCAACATAACCTTGTTCCAGAAGCCTATTTGTTAGAGTTCTAGCGCGATACAAAAAGTCTGCGTAGTTTCGGCAAGCTCTGGCATAACGTATGAGTTGTGATTTGAACACTCCATACCCAGGAGCCTAAGGGATGTTGCCACAGATGAAAGGAAAGTTGACAATTCTGAACGAAATGGCATCACGTTTGTCGTAAAGTTTGGTCAATAGTTTTCTTTTATCATCGATTTCTAAGTGTAGGTCAAGATATGAGGCTGACTTCACAGTGTCTGTAGTATCCTTTATCTCAAGTTCTTTTTGGTATATGCGATGTATCAAATCCCCGAAATTAGGATTGTTTAAAGATAATACGTCATCTATATAGCGGAAACTGAGATTGAAGGATCTCGCCAAACTATATTCTTTCTTTCTGATCAGATCAGCTATAAAGTCAGCCTCATAAGAGTGACGGAATAGGTCAACAAGTAAAGGAGCATCTTCCTCTGTATACATGATTTCATAAAAGTTATCCGACATTCCTTATTTGTATTTAAAAATGGCATCTGACCGGTAGTAAATAAATTATTGTTAAGTGCTTTTGAAAATAAAATGTTGCATTCACACTATACCTTCTTGGGAGAAACTGATATAAAAACATGTACTTGCTCTAGATGTGCAGAATCAAGGTGTTGTTATAAACAAAAAAGTATTTTGTGACTGCATTTTTATCTCACCTTTCAGTCATTTCGGGTTAATCATTGTTTCTTTTTACTGTATGTCATTCTTAGCTAGATATTAAACATAAACTCATCTTGTTAACACAGTGCTTAAACTTTTATCAGAATGATTATGAATTTCCTTTTCAATAAATTCTGGAATAGAACGGCATTATATAAATATCGAATTTTTTTCAGGACTTTGGCGAAAGAAATCCTCAAATTATACTTTTTTGAGTTGAATTATGGTTTCATAAGGTTTTGTAACTGCTAGTATAAAACATCGTAAGTATCAGATTAATACACATTCAGTGAGCTCTTCTGTAATCAATTGAAATACGGTTTCTACTGTTTAAATGCTTATAAAGAGTAATCAACTGAACCAGGATTCCAGCGGAAATCAAAAGAATGTTATCGATTACACTTAAAACTGGGAGCATTGACCAGGTGTACTGGTAGGGTAGGCATCCTCTTCTTTTCTAAAAACACCAATACGGAAAGAAAAGTCATCGCGTTTGTCGTATTCTTTGTCAATAGTTTCCTTTACCATCGATTTGTAAGTGTAAGTCAAGATATAAGGCCGAATCAACAGTGTCTGTAGTATTCTTTATCTCAAGTTCTTATGGGAAGATGCGATGTATAAAATTCCCCAAACTAGGACTGTTTAATGACAATAAATCACCTTTTTAACGGAAACAAGAGCATCTGATAGAACTATGTTATGTTCTGCGTCGGTCAACTATTATCTTTCCTTTTTGACTAGTTGGAGAAAATCTTTTGTCGTCCCTTTATGGTCATTGGACTATTGGAAATATTAGATACTAATAGCACGTCACATGTAACTGTTTGATGCACAGTGTGTAAGTTACCATGTATATTGATGATTTAATTGTATGTGGTTATAGGTGGTCTGATCCCATCAAATATTTAGATGGAACTTCTGATAAGTTATCAACTGCTAATCTCACTGTTAATCTCGAAATTTGAAAATCAACAGTTGACTACTTAATGCATACTATAGGTCAAGGAGTAATAAAGGGAACCAAGGTTATAGCGGTAATCAAAATAAAGTAATGCAGGGACAAAGACCAGACATGGAAAACAGACATACACAACAAAGAACATAAAGTAACTAAAATCATACATACAAAGTAACAAAAACAAATGAGCAACTCGGACTCCACTAAAAACTGGGAGCATGGACCAGATGTACCGGTAGGGTAAGCGTCCTCTGCTTTTCTAGAAACACCCGCTTACTTGCTCATAAAAAGTCAAGTCCGGGGTAGAAAAACGAGGAAAGGAAAACTATGACCCGTTGAATAAATCAGTTTTCATGGTGCAGATGTCAAGAACATGTCTAACCCTTATTGCTAAAGTTGAAGCAATTGTTCAGTTCGTTACTCCAACGCAAATAATGAGGTATATGGTCATGTTTAATTTCTCTAGAAATTTGTTTTCTAATTTTGCTACTGCCGTTGAACATTTAACACAACGTCTTAGTCTTAGGGAGAATCCCATCTTTCGGTCGAATGGCAAATGCAAGATAACTGTTGAAAATATAAAATCACTGTTGACTAGTTTTCCGGTCCTAATATCTCCAGATTAAGAAAATGTTTTCATACTTTTTGTAGACGCAAGCGACGTTTAAGTTGGAGCTGTCCTGTGCAAGGAGAAGCCAGATCTTGTTGACCAACCAATTCCATATTTTAGGTAGAAATTAATATTGAAAAATCATGTTTTACAATTTTATAAGCTTTATAGTATTTTGATTTGTATTTAGGGGGTGTTAGAATGCTATATATGCTTATTACATTCAAGGTGAATATGTTCTAGCTACTATTATACTTGTTTGATTATTATTGCTAAATATAAAAGTAGTAATATTGTAAACATATTATTTTAATATATGATTTTTTCTAGACTTTATAACCAAACAAGTACTCTTTTTCGCGACTCTTTAATGATGCATTGCTTTGTAAATTGGTCCAGAACAATCGTAGTATTTTTAGAATATTTTTGACTTTGTACTTAAATGCTAGGTTTCTTACACTCAAATTAATTTAATCGACTCATCAGTGTTTTTTTTAACTATTTTATAAAAGTGCTTTAATTCTTTAAATACTAGACTTCTATACAAACATTTGTACCTTGAATTAAGTGTTGAATAGTACATTGGACTCGATGGATATTTACATTTTCAGTTATAGTTAAATAATGGAATTTGTAACGTTTTATTTAAATGATTGAAATCGTAATTTTTCGCTTGTTGACTGAACATTTTGACATTTACTAAAAATTTAACTATGTGGTATTCCATTTATATAATGAGAAATCAATGGGTTAGAATTTAACATTTAACACCCTGTAAAAACATCATTAAAAACAAACGTGCTGAAGTATTTGATGACATTTCACTTGTCATTCTAATCACAACATGTCTACACTATAATTTAAGGAATGAATAACTGGCCTCTGTAAATACAACCTTAATGTAATTACTGATGGCAGATGACTGAACGCTCCCCAACAGACCATATGTTGATTAGATACTTGAAATTATTTCTTTTGCACATAGCAAAGCTCGTCTGCACTATAAGTGTTACAATTTTGAATGAGACCCATCTTTGAAATTTTGAAACATGCATGTGCGCCAGATTTTGTTAAGATAGCTGCTTGCCATAATGTTGATGTTGTTTTAATAAAACAGCAACATCATACTGGCTGTTCTTTATAGCTGGAAGTCGTGCGAATAGAGATTTAATATATGCTATAAAAATTATATTATTGGGCCAAGTACCAGTGAATGAAGCTCCCTAAACCTAATAAGACCGTTTGCATTTTTAGGGTGTTTTGTGCGGTTAACTTTCTTTCAAAGTTTAACTCATAACCTCATTCCCTATAAAAGACGACCACACTGATAGTATTGGTATTGCACATTTTGTCAGTGCATTCGACCTGCTAAAAAGCTATATACAAGTGTCATTTACAAAGACAGCTTGTGAGATATCAGACGGTTTGTTTTAGTATAAAATCATGCAATTTAATAAAAAAAAAAAAAAAACGCACCACTAACATTAAGAGAATTATTAATGATGTTTTGAAGGATCTTAATAAATGTATCTTTGTATCAGGTAGTACAAGCATACGAACTGTGCTACAATCAATCGAACCATCCGTGTTACTTTTTATTAACCCAAAATCTGGGACAAAACAGAGGTGAAATTAAGCTTGTTTATATTTACATTTTCAATATATCATATCTGCCTTGATTTTGATTTTACTTTAACTATAAAAATAAATGTGTATTTTCAATGTGAAAGTGGTTGTTAAACGAAACGATTCAAATCATTAACATCAAACAATATTGTAAAACTTTTGAACAATCTGCGATATTTCGTACACTTCTCACCAGATTACTAAATTACATTTCGCACACGGAAATTATACCATTTTGCATGAATCGTACGGTCAAACTTACATGTTACGTTGGCTCTTAAATGAATAAATTTTTAAATATAGACAAAAATGTATATTAACAATAATCCGTCCTGCCTTCCTTTATTTTATGACTGTCATGACTTTTTATTGTCCGATAATTTCAATCCTGTCTTTTATTTCAAATTTGTAGCAACATCCTCCAATGGATATTAAATTGTGGTTTCCTTGGGTGTACAATACAAAGTTTTGCAGAAGACCCTGCTTAACCCGCTTGTTGTTAACACACATAGTATTTGTTTTCACATTTTGAAACACCATTTGCAGATACATGTCGTTATGCCAGTTTTGTTTAAATCTTCGGCCGACCAAGATTGCAAGTATACTTGCAAATTGTGATGTCCTTGTTGAATTATAAAACTTACACTGCAATCGGCCCTCTTGTGCGTTTCAAGAGTCAATAACTGTTAACCTTTTTACGAAATGATTTTTCTGTAACTTGTGTACCAGACCAAATATTGAACTGATTTTCATGTCTAAGCAATTGATAAGAAGATGTGATTAACAGTCTCAAGTAAAGCAAGCAATTGAATGAATGACAAATTTTGAACTCACATGTATTGGTAGTAACGAGATAGTAAAATTCTACCTACAACTATGAATTACGACACACCAGTCAACTATTATTTAGGGTGGTAGTAAATCAAACACATACGTTCATTGTTGAACTGAAATTCAAAGCTTAAATGTTGATTGACAGCTATTTCCTTCCAAAAATAAAAATAACGAGGCTTGCAATGATATGAAATCACTCATCATTCATATGAAGGTCAAATTGTAAAATAGTAAAACACCTAGTAGGTTACAAAAGAGGATATCTGGTAATAATAAGCACTATGGGGAGTTAAGTATATTTTGCCTTGCACTGTAATATTAATATTACAAGTTTCAATTCAGACCAATATTAGATTAATCTTGTTCAGAATTCAAAAGAGTTTCTACAAAAGAGCATTTCATATAACTGAATAAAATGTATATTTAAATTATCATTTTATTGATTTAGTTAATTTTATAGTATTTTTATTGAATATAAACCCTTATAGGATAAGTAAAGAAACAAATACAATATAAGAAGAAACACTAAATCATATTAAGCTATTGAAACATAGAAATGAAATGAAAAATGATTAAATACGTATGCACTTAACCAATGTGGACCTCATTTTCACACTTCTAAAGACTGCTTCATTAAATCTACAATAATGGGTAATTCACCCATATCTTAATTTAGAATAAGAATAAGTTTATCAAAAGAGTCAAGAGCTTGCGAAAATCTGGGAATTTATCTGACAAAACTTTTTTTATAATTTGCCCTTAACCCCTCATTTATTTTGCAATTGAAAACTCATCTAAAACTTTGCATATTTGTCAACTTCTCTTTTAACGGTGTATATTTTTTATATCTACCATGTTCCAGTTCCAAGTTATGATCACTAACGCGGAACATTGCTAGCATCTTTATAATGTTTACTTTTAAATAATCTGACATTGGAGTATTTTGTAGCAACATACCCTTGTTCAAGAGGCATAATTGTATGAAGTCTAAAGTGGAGCCCGATTGATGGAATGGTGTACCCTAGGCATGCCACATGCTGGAGTCGTCAGCCAATAATACGGAAAACCTGGCCACAAACCATAGTGGTGCGACGTGTTTGAAAAAAATGCCTTGTTCCTCGCATGTTAAAGAACCCTTCTATGGCATTCTATCGGGATAGGAAATATTGAGCTCCTCCACATGAGGATGAATTGCCCAACCCTACCCTCCTCTCCCTATTTCCAGAGGCAATCAAACTTTGCCGACCCTATCATCCTTGTGTCCCGTCCCATTCTTCATTTCATGTTCATCGCCTGGATATACCTAAAATGTCGCTGCTCAGTGGTTAGACTCCAACATTAAATCAATCAATCAATCAATCAATCAATCAATCAATCTTAAGATAGCTATACTTCATGAAGTAGCGTTTACCTATCATACATGCTCTTCACACTCGATTCGTACCGTGCTCTTTCCATGAAATTGCGCTTTCTACCCAAAACATCACAGCTGTTGCAAACCGTACAATTAACATGACCATAATAACGTGCATTCTTATGACATCTGTTGCAAACCTTTTTCTTTACAATGAAATACATATACCACATGAAAAAAAAAACCAACATAATACCACTGAAAACAAACATGCTTTTTTGATCAGAGGCGGTTTGTATCCGCAATATTCAATGCTACTTGAAAAAAAATTCCTATCCAAAACATACATTTTCATCATAACTGATACAGACAGTACTTCTGAAATGTTCATAGTACTTTCCTGCCCAAGTAATATTCGTACATCGCATCTTACTGGAAACATACTATAAACATGGCCATTTCGCGTGAAATAGCACTTCCTACCCAAAAGTATAAATAATAATTACATATGATAATGACGGTATATGGCAACATTATGTGCAATGGCGTTTTCCTACCAAATAAATGAATGCTCATCACATCTGATCGAATGTACTCTGAATTTGGCCAATCACCTTACGAACGTCCTTTTCTACCTAAATTATACATGCTAACCATATTTGATACTCTTAATATGATCTTCCTACATCAGATCTGATTCAAACGCTACTCTTAAAATGGTCACTCTATTTGGAAAGCAATTTCATACCCTTAATTTGCATGATTATTGCATATGGCCTTACGTTTTAAAATAACAATTTCATACGCATAATTATTCATGCTCATGATATTTTATTCGAATATTACATTGAACATGTTAATTTCACTTGAAAAAAAAAACTATCCTACCCAAAACATATATGCTCATTAAGTTTGATGAAGACTATATTCTTGATGTAGCGACACTAATTGACAGAGCAAATTTCTACCCCCTAATGTGCATGCTTATCACATCTGTCGCGTATTGTACTCTTAACACGTTCTTATTATATAGCATGTTTACACATAAAATCACCTGATTTTAACCGTACTTTTAGTATGGTCATACTACTTGAAGCAACACTTTCTTACAAAAAGCATCCATGCTTATTACATCTGCTTCGAAACCTACTCTTAACATGACCAAACAACTTTAAATAGCACGTTCCTATCTTAATAGTACATGCCTATTATATCTGTTGCGAACCGTACCACATACTTGGTGAGATAAAGTTTTTGTACACATGATAATTGCAGCAGATTAAAACTTTAATCTAAATATTGCAATAGCACTTTCAAACTCAAAACATACATAATTATTAAATCTGACGTAAAGTGAACTACATTCCTGACATGACCACACTCTTTGAAAGAGCACTTTCTAACTCAGAATCATTCATGTTCATCAAACTGATTTGAACTCTTCTCTTATCATAGCTTTACCGTAAACTAGCACTTTTCAACCCAAAACATAAGGCTAATACCATATTATTAACATAACAATAGCACGTTCCTACTCCAACGTCCATCCTAATTTCATCTTATGTGGGTTGTACTTTAAATATGGCCATACTACTTGACAGAGCTCTTTCTTATTAAAATCATAATATCACATCATATCTAATGATGACCGATCTCTCAACACATCCATACTACTGAAAACACATTTCTTTCCATATCATCACATTATATTTTAATCGCATTCTTAGCATAGTCATTCTGCTTCAAATATCAATTTAATCCAATTCAACATGTTTATTATATACTCTTTACATAGCTATACTACTTGGAGTAGTACTTCCCTACCCAAATTATTCATGCTCGTAAAATCTAATTCGAACATCCACTTAACACGACCTAACAATGCAAAAAAGAAGGTTATAACCCTATTTAAAGCTGGTTATCCGATATGATCTGATTCAACATGACCATATTACTTGAAATAACACTCCCATTGATAACATTGTCATACTATATGAAATAGCACTTTCCCACCGAAAACATCACATCTGATGTGGACAATACACATCATATGGCCAAATCGCTTGAGATAGCACTTAACTACCAAACACATATGTGATTCTCGCATGAGTTGCTAACTTCTCTCTCAATATAGCCAAAGAACTTGAAATAGCATTTTCCTACCCCAAAATATTCATAGTCATTACATTTTCTCCGACTCCTACTGCTGACATGGGCATATAACTAAAATTAGTACTTTCCTAACAGATTCACAAATATTCATACATGTTCTTATATCTGATTTGTACTGTGCTCTTGATATAGCCAACCATACCTAATGTACTTTAAACATTGATTGACAACGTAAGAACGGGTTTTCATACAAAAAGTGTACTTGTTGATTCCATCTTTTTCGTATGTGCTCATAATGTATCGGTACTATATGAACTAGCGCTTTCCTACCCAAAACATTCAGACTCATCACACCACATTTGTACAGTATTCTTAGCATTGCCATAATACCTATCATAGCATTTTCCTACTCAAAACATACATGTTCATTTTATTTGACGCGGACTGTACTATAACTTTTGCCATACTACTTCAAAGTGCAATTCCTAACCAAAATCATACATACCCATCATATGTTATTCAAACCCTAATATTGATATAGCAAAACTACTTGAAACAGCACTTTCCAACATAAATATATATGCTCATTATATTTGATACATTTGTACCTAATCGTATATGCTCATCACATCTGTTTCGAACGCTATTCATAACATTGTCATACTTATGAAATAGCACCTTACCACCGAAAATATCACATCTGATGTGGACAGTACCCATGATATGGCCAAATCACTTGAGATAGCACTTAACTACCAAACACATATGTGATTGATGCTTCAGTTGCCGACTTCTCTCTCAATATAGCCAAAGAACTTGAAATAGCATCTTCCCACCCCAAAATATTCATAGTCATTACATTTTCTCCGACTCCTACTGCTGACATGGTCATATAACTAAAAATAGTACTTTCCTACCATATTCACACATATTCATATATGTTCTTATATCTGATTTGTACTGTGCTCTTGATATAGCCAACCATACCTAATGTACTCTAAACATTGAATGACAACGTAAGAACGGGTTTTCATACAAAAAGTGTACTTGTTGATTCCATCTTTTTCGTATGTGCTCATAATTTATTGGTACTATCTGAAGTAGCGCTTTCCTACCCAAAACATTCAAACTCATCACATCACATTTGTACCGTATTCTTAGCATTGCCATAATACCTATCATAGCATTTTCCTACTCAAAATATACATGTTCATCTTATTTGACGCGGACTGTACTATAACTATTGCTATACTACTTCAAAGTGCAATTCCTAACCAAAATCATACATACCCATCATATGTTATTCAAACTCTATTATTAATATAGCCGTACCACTTGAAAAAGCACTTTCCTACCAAAATCAAACATGCTCATTACATCTGATTGTGCCATACTCTTAACATGACCATACTACTTGAAATGGAAAGTACGAAGTCATCACATATAATACGGAGTGTTGGCATAAATTGGCTTACTACTGAGACTAGTAATTTCTACTAAAACGAAACTATCTGATTTGAATTGTACTCTTCATATGGCCATACTTCTTGCAGTATCACTTTCCAAATCAAACATATACCCTCTTCACATCTGAAATGGACTATACTCTGAACACAACCATACTACTTGAAACAGCATTTTCCTCACAAAATTGTACATGCCCATCACATAAGACGCCAGCAGCACTCCTAATATATAGCAAAACTACTTGAAACAGCACTTTCCAACATAAATATATATGCTCATTATATTTGATACATTTGTACCTAATCGTACATGCTCATCACATCTGTTTCGAACCCTATTCACAACATTGTCATACTCTGTGAAATAGCACTTTCCCACCGAAAAAATCACATCTGATGTGGGCAGTACCCATCATATGGCCAAATCACTTGAGATAGCACTTAACTACCAAACACATATGTGATTCTTGCATCAGTTGCCGACTTCTCTCTCAATATAGCCAAAGAACTTGAAAGAGCATCTTCCTATCCCAAAATATTCATAGTCATTACATTTTCTCCGACTCCTACTGCTGACATGGTCATATAACTAAAAATAGTACTTTTCTACCATATTCACACATATTCATACATGTTCTTATATCTGATTTGTACTGTGCTTTTGATATAGCCAACCATACGTGATGCACTGTAAACATTGAGTGTCAACGTAAGAACGGGTTTTCATACAAAAAGTGTACTTGTTGATTCCATCTTTTTCGTATGTGCTCATAATGTATTGGTACTATCTGAACTAGCGCTTTCCTACCCAAAACATTCAAACTCATCACATCACATTTGTACCGTATTCTTCGCATTGCCATAATACCTATCATAGCATTTTCCTACTCAAAATATACATGTTCATCTTATTTGACCCATCATATGGCCAAATCACTTGAGATAGCACTTAACTAAAACACATATGTGATTATCGCATGAGTTGCCAACTCTCTCAATATAGCCAAAGAACTTGAAATAGCATTTTCCTACCCCAAAATATTCATAGTCATTACATTTTCTCCGACTCCTACTGCTGACATGGTCATATAACTAAAAATAGTACTTTCCTACCATATTCACACATATTCATACATGTTCTTATATCTGATTTGTACTGTGCTCTTGATATAGCCAACCATACCTAATGTACTCTAAACATTGATTGACAACGTAAGAACGGGTTTTCATACAAAAAGTGTACTTGTTGATTCCATCTTTTTCGTATGTGCTCATAATGTATTGGTACTATCTGAACTAGCGCTTTCCTACCCAAAACATTCAAACTCATCACATCACATTTCTACCGTATTCTAAGCATTGCCATAATACCTATCATAGCATTTTCCTACTCAAAATATACATGTTCATCTTATTTGACGCCGACTGTGCTATAACTATTGCCATACTACTTCAAAGTGCAATTCCTAACCAAAATCATACATACCCATCATATGTTATTCAAACTCTATTATTAATATAGCCATACCACTTGAAAAAGCACTTTCCTACCAAAATCAAACATGCTCATTACATCTGATGGTGCCATACTCTTAACATGACCATACTACTTGAAATGGAAAGTATGAAGTCATCACATATAATACGGAGTGTTGGCATAAATTGGCTTACTACTGAGACTAGTAATTTCTATTAAAACGAAACTATCTGTTGGGAATTGTACTCTTCATATGGCCATACTTCTTGCAGTATCACTTTCCAAATCAAACATATACCCACTTCACATCTGAAATAGACTCTACTCTGAACACAACCATACTACTTGAAACAGCATTTTCCTTACAAAATTGTACATGCCCATCACATAAGACGCCCGCAGCACTCCTAATATATAGCAGAACTACTTGAAACAGCACTTTCCAACATAAATATATATGCTCATTATATTTGATACATTTGTACCTAATCGTATATGCTCATCACTTCTGTTTCGAACCCTATTCATAACATTGTCATACTCTATGAAATAGCACCTTACCACCGAAAATATCACATCTGATGTTGACAGTACCCATCATATGGCCAAATTACTTGAGATAGCACTTAACTACCAAACACATATGTGATTCTTGCATCAGTTGCCGACTTCTCTCTTAATATAGCCAAAGAACTTGAAATAGCATTTTCCTGCCCAAAAATATTCATAGTCATTACATTTTCTCCGACCCCTACTGCTGACATGGGCATATAACTAAAAATAGTACTTTCCTACCAGAATCACACATATTCATACATGTTCTTATATCTGATTTGTACTGTGCTCTTGATATAGCCAACCATACGTGATGCACTGTAAACATTGAGTGTCAACGTAAGAACGGGTTTTCATACAAAAAGTGTACTTGTTGATTCCAACTATTTCGTATGTGCTCATAATGTATCGGTACTATATGAACTAGCGCTTTCCTACCCAAAACATTCAGACTCATCACATCACATTTGTACCGTATTCTTAGCATTGCCATAATACCTATCATAGCATTTTCCTACTCAAAATATACATGTTCATCTTATTTGACCCATCATATGGCCAAATCACTTGAGATAGCACTTAACTACCAAACACATATGTGATTATCGCATGAGTTGCCAACTTCTCTCTCAATATAGGCAAAGAACTTGAAATAGCATTTTCCTACCCCAAAATATTCATAGTCATTACATTTTCTCCGACTCCTACTTCTGACATGGGCATATAACTAAAAATAGTACTTTCCTAACAGATTCACACATATTCATACATGTTCTTATATCTGATTTGTACTGTGCTCTTGATATAGCCAACCATACCTAATGTACTCTAAACATTGATTGACAACGTAAGAACGGGTTTTCATACAAAAGTGTACTTGTTGATTCCATCTTTTTCCTATGTGCACATAATGTATCGGTAGTATATGAACTAGCGCTTTCCTACCCAAAACATTCAGACTCATCACATCACATTTGTACCGTATTCTCAGCATTGTCATAATACCTATCATAGCATTTTCCTACTCAAAATATCCATGTTCATCTTATTTGACACATCATATGGCCAAATCACTTGAGATAGCACTTAACTACCAAACACATATGTGATTCTCGCATGAGTTGCCAACTTCTCTCTCAATATAGCCAAAGAACTTGAAATAGCATTTTCCTACCCCAAAATATTCATAGTTATTACATTTTCTCCGACTCCTACTTCTGACATGGGCATATAACTAAAAATAGTTCTTTCCTAACAGATTCACACATATTCACACATGTTCTTATATCTGATTTGTACTGTGCTCTTGATATAGCCAACCATACCTAATGTACACTAAACATTGATTGACAACGTAAGAACGGGTTTTCATACAAAAAGTGTACTTGTTGATTCCATCTTTTTCGTATGTGCTCATAATGTATCGGTAGTATATGAACTAGCGCTTTCCTACCCAAGACATTCAGAATCATCACATTACATTTGTACCGTATTCTTAGCATTGCCATAATACCTATCATTGCATTTTCCTACTCAAAATATACATGTTCATCTTATTTGACGCGGACTGTACTATAACTATTGCCATACTACTTCAAAGTGCAATTCCTAACCAAAATCATACATACCCGTCATATGTTATTCAAACCCTTTTATTGATATAGCCATACCACTTGAAAAAGCACATTCCTACCAAAATCAATCATGCTCATTACATCTGATTGTGCCATACTCTTAACATGACCATACTAATTGAAATGGAAAGTACGAAGTCATCACATATAATACGGAGTGTTGGCATAAATTGGCTTACTATTGAGACTAGTAATTTCTACTAAAACGAAACTATCTGATGTGAATTGTACTCTTCATATGGCCATACTACTTGCAGTATCACTTTCCAAATCAAACATATACCCTCTTCACATCTGAAATAGACTATACTCTGAACACAACCATACTACTTGAAACAGCATTTTCCTCACAAAATTGTACATGCCCATCACATAAGACGCCAGCAGCACTCCTAATATATAGCAAAACTACTTGAAACAGCACTTTACTTTCCAACATAAATATATATGCTCATTATATTTGATACATTTGTACCTAATCGTATATGCTCATCACATCTGTTTCGAACCCTATTGATAACATTGTCATACTCTGTGAAATAGCACTTTCCCACCGAAAATATCACATCTGATGTGGACAGTACCCATCATATGGCCAAATCACTTGAGATAGCACTTAACTACCAAACACATATGTGATTCTTGCTTCAGTTGCCGACTTCTCTCTCAATATAGCCGAAGAACTTGAAATAGCATTTTCCTACACCAAAATATTCATAGTCATTACATTTTCTCCGACTCCTACTGCTGATATGGGCATATAACTAAAACTAGTACTTTCCTACCAGATTCACACATATTCATACATGTTCTTATATCGGATTTGTACTGTGCTCTTGATATAGCCAACCATACCTAATGTACTCTAAACATTTATTGACAACGTAAGAACGGGTTTTCATACAAAAAGTGTACTTGTTGATTCCATCTTTTTCGTATGTGCTCATAATGTATCGGTACTATATGAACTAGCGCTTTCCTACCCAAAACATTCAGACTCATCACATCACATTTGTACCGTATTCTTAGCATTGCCATAATACCTATCATAGCATTTTCCTACTCAAAATATACATGTTCATCTTATTTGACGCGGACTGTACTATAACTATTGCCATACTACTTCAAAGCGCAATTCCTAACCAAAATCGTACATACACACCATATCTTACTCAAACCCTATTATTGATATAGTCATACCACTTGAAAAAGCACTTTCCTACCAAAATCAATCATGCTCATTACATCTGATTGTGCCATACTCTTTCCAAATCAAACATATAACCTTTTCACATCTGAAATAGACTCTACTCTGAACACAACCATACTACTTGAAACAGTTTTTTCCTCACAAAATTGTACATGCCCATCACATAAGACGCCAGCAGCATTCCTAATATATAGCAAAACTACTTGAAACAGCACTTTCCAACATAAATATATATGCTCATTATATTTAATACATTTGTACCTAATCGTACATGCTCATCACATCTGTTTCGAACCCTATTCATAACATTGTCATACTCTGTGAAATAGCACTTTTCCACAGAAAACATCACATCTGATGTGGACAGTACCCATCATATGGCCGAATCACTTGAGATAGCACTTAACTACCAAACACATATGTGATTCGTGCATCAGTTGCCGACTTCTCTCTCAATATAGCCAAAGAACTTGAAATAACATTTTTCTACACCAAAATATTCATAGTCATTACATTTTCTCCGACTCCTACTGCTGACATGGTCATATAACTAAAAATAGTACTTTCCTAACAGATTCACACATATTCATACATGTTCTTATATCTGATTTATACTGTGCTCTTGATATAGCCAACCATACCTAATGTACACTAAACATTGATTGACAACGTAAGAACGGGTTTTCGTACAAAAAGTGTACTTGTTGATTCCATCTTTTTCGTATGTGCTCATAATGTATCGGTAGTATATGAACTAGCGCTTTCCTACCCAAGACATTCAGACTCATCACATTACATTTGTACCGTATTCTTAGCATTGCCATAATACCTATCATTACATTTTCCTACTCAAAATATACATGTTCATCTTATTTGACGCGGACTGTACTATAACTATTGCCATACTACTTCAAACTGCAATTCCTAACCAAAACCATACATACCCGTCATATGTTATTCAAACTCTTTTATTGATATAGCCATACCACTTGAAAAAGCACTTTCCTACCAAAATCAATCATGCTCATTACATCTGATTGTGCCATACTCTTAACATGACCATACTAATTGAAATGGAAAGTACGAAGTCATCACATATAATACGGAGTGTTGGCATAAATTGGCTTACTACTGAGACTAGTAATTTCTACTAAAACGAAACTATCTGATGTGAATTGTACTCTTCATATGGCCATACTACTTGCAGTATCACTTTCCAAATCAAACATATACCCTCTTCACATCTGAAATAGACTCTACTCTGAACACAACCATACTACTTGAAACAGCATTTTCCTCACAAAATTGTACATGCCCATCACATAAGACGCCAGCAGCACTCCTAAGATATAGCAAAACTACTTGAAACAGCACTTTACTTTCCAACATAAATATATATGCTCATTATATTTGATACATTTGTACCTAATCGTATATGCTCATCACATCTGTTTCGAACCCTATTGATAACATTGTCATACTCTATGAAATAGCACCTTACCACCGAAAATATCACATCTGATGTTGACAGTACCCATCATATGCCCAAATCACTTGAGATAGCACTTAACTACCAAACACATATGTGATTCTTGCATCAGTTGCCGACTTCTCTCTCAATATAGCCAAAGAACTTGAAATAGCATTTTCCTGCCCCAAAATATTCATAGTCATTACATTTTCTCCGACCCCTATTGCTGACATGGGCATATAACTAAAACTAGTACTTTCCTACCAGATTCACACATATTCATACATGTTCTTATATCTGATTTGTACTGTGCTCTTGATATAGCCAACCATACCTAATGTACTCTAAACATTGATTGACAACGTAAGAACGGGTTTTCATACAAAAAGTGTACTTGTTGATTCCATCTTTTTCGTATGTGCTCATAATGTATCGGTACTATATGAACTAGCGCTTTCCTACCCAAAACATTCAGACCTCATCACATCACATTTGTACCGTATTCTTAGCATTGCCATAATACCTATCATAGCATTTTCCTACTCAAAATATACATGTTCATCTTATTTGACGCGGACTGTGCTATAACTATTGCCATACTACTTCAAAGTGCAATTCCTAACCAAAATCATACATACACATCATATGTTACTCAAACCCTATTATTGATATAGCCATACCACTTGAAAAAGCACTTTCCTACCAAAATCAATCATGCTCATTACATCTGATTGTGCCATACTCTTAACATGACCATACTACTTCAAATGGAAAGTACGAAGTCATCACATATAATACGGAGTGTTGGCATAAATTGGCTTACTACTAAGACTAGTAATTTCTACTAAAACGAAACTATCTGATGTGAATTGTACTCTTCATATGGCCATACTACTTGCAGTATCACTTTCCAAATCAAACATATACCCTCTTCACATCTGAAATAGACTCTACTCTGAACACAACTATACTACTTGAAACAGCATTTTCCTCACAAAATTGTACATGCCCATCACATAAGACGCCAGCAGCACTCCTAATATATAGCAAAACTACTTGAAACAGCACTTTCCAACATAAATATATATGCTCATTATATTTGATACATTTGTACCTAATCGTACATGCTCATCACATCTGTTTCGAACCCTATTGATAACATTGTCATACTCTGTGAAATAGCACTTTCCCACCGAAAATATCACATCTGATGTTGACAGTACCCATCATATGGCCGAATCACTTGAGATAGCACTTAACTACCAAACACATATGTGGTTCTCGCATCAGTTGCCGACTTCTATCTCAATATAGCCAAAGAACTTGAAATAGCATTTTCCTACCCCAAAATATTCATAGTCATTACATTTTCTCCGACTCCTACTGCTGATATGGGCATATAACTAAAACTAGTACTTTCCTACCAGATTCACACATATTCATACATGTTCTTATATCTGATTTGTACTGTGCTCTTGATATAGCCAACCATACCTAATGTACTCTAAACATTGATTGACAACGTAAGAACGGGTTTTCATACAAAAAGTGTACTTGTTGATTCCATCTTTTTCGTATGTGCTCATAATGTATCGGTACTATATGAACTAGCGCTTTCCTACCCAAAACATTCAGACTCATCACATCACATTTGTACCGTATTCTTAGCATTGCCATAATACCTATCATAGCATTTTACTACTCAAAATATACATGTTCATCTTATTTGACCCGGACTGTGCTATAGCTATTGCCATACTACTTCAAAGTGCAATTCCTAACCAAAATCATACATACACGTCATATGTTACTCAAACCCTATTATTGATATAGCCATACCACTTGAAAAAGCACTTTCCTACCAAAATCAATCATTCTCATTACATCTGATTGTGCCATACTCTTAACATGACCATACTACTTGAAATGGAAAGTACGAAGTCATCACATATAATACGGAGTGTTGGCATAAATTGGCTTACTACTAAGACTAGTAATTTCTACTAAAACGAAACTATCTGATGTGAATTGTACTCTTCATATGGCCATACTACTTGCAGTATCACTTTCCAAATCAAACATATACCCTCTTCACATCTGAAATAGACTCTACTCTGAACACAACCATACTACTTGAAACAGCATTTTCCTCACAAAATTGTACATGCCCATCACATAAGACGCCAGCAGCACTCCTAATATATAGCAAAACTACTTGAAACAGCACTTTCCAACATAAATATATATGCTCATTATATTTGATACATTTGTACCTAATCGTATACGCTCATCACATCTGTTTCGAACCCTATTGATAACATTGTCATACTCTGTGAAATAGCACTTTCCCACCGAAAACATCACATCTGATGTGGACAGTACCCATCATATGCCCAAATCACTTGAGATAGCACTTAACTACCAAACACATATGTGGTTCCCGCATCAGTTGCCGACTTCTATCTCAATATAGCCAAGGAACTTGAAATAGCATTTTCCTACCCCAAAATATTCATAGTCATTACATTTTCTCCGACCCCTACTGCTGACAAGACATGGGCATATAACTAAAACTAGTACTTTCCTACCAGATTCACACATATTCATACATGTTCTTATATCTGATTTGTACTGTGCTCTTGATATAGCCAACCATACCTAATGTACTCTAAACATTGATTGACAACGTAAGAACGGGTTTTCATACAAAAAGTGTACTTGTTGATTCCATCATTTTCATATGTGCTCATAATGTATCGGTACTATATGAACTAGCGCTTTCCTACCCAAAACATTCAGACTCATCACATCACATTTGTACAGTATTCTTAGCATTGCCATAATACCTATCATAGCATTTTACTACTCAAAATATACATGTTCATCTTATTTGACTGTGCTATAACTATTGCCATACTACTTCGAAGTGCAATTCCTAACCAAAATCATACATACACATCATATGTTACTCAAACCCTATTATTGATATAGCCATACCACTTGAAAAAGCACTTTCCTACCAAAATCAATCATTCTCATTACATCTGATTGTGCCATACTCTTAACATGACCATACTACTTGAAATGGAAAGTACGAAGTCATCACATATAATACGGAGTGTTGGCATAAATTGGCTTACTACTAAGACTGGTAATTTCTACTAAAACGAAACTATCTGATGTGAATTGTACTCTTCATATGGCCATACTACTTGCAGTATCACTTTCCAAATCAAACATATACCCTCTTCACATCTGAAATAGACTCTACTCTGAACACAACCATACTACTTGAAACAGCATTTTCCTCACAAAATTGTACATGCCCATCACATAAGACGCCAGCAGCACTCCTAATATATAGCAAAACTACTTGAAACAGCACTTTCCAACATAAATATATATGCTCATTATATTTGATACATTTGTACCTAATCGTATACGCTCATCACATCTGTTTCGAACCCTATTGATAACATTGTCATACTCTGTGAAATAGCACTTTCCCACCGAAAACATCACATCTGATGTGGACAGTACCCATCATATGGCCGAATCACTTGAGATAGCACTTAACTACCAAACACATATGTGGTTCTCGCATCAGTTGCCGACTTCTATCTCAATATAGCCAAGGAACTTGAAATAGCATTTTCCTACCCCAAAATATTCATAGTCATTACATTTTCTCCGACCCCTACTGCTGATATGGGCATATAACTAAAACTAGTACTTTCCTACCAGATTCACACATATTCATACATGTTCTTATATCTGATTTGTACTGTGCTCTTGATATAGCCAACCATACCTAATGTACTCTAAACATTGATTGACAACGTAAGAACGGGTTTTCATACAAAAAGTGTACTTGTTGATTCCATCTGTTTCCTATGTGCTCATAATGTATCGGTACTATATGAACTAGCGCTTTCCTACCCAAAATATTCAGACTCATCACATCACATTTGTACCGTATTCTTAACGTTGCCATAATACCTATCATAGCATTTTCCTACTCAAAATATACATGTTCATCTTACTTGACGCCGACTGTACTATAACTTTTGCCATACTACTTCTAAGTGCATTTCCTAACCAAAATCATACATACCCATCATATGTTATTCAAACCCTATTATTAATATAGCGATACCACTTGAAAAAGCACTTTCCTACCAAAATCAAACATGCTCATTACATCTGATTGTGCCATACTCTTAACATGACCATACTACTTGAAATGGAAAGTACGAAGTCATCACATATAATACGGAGTGTTGGCATAAATTGGCTTACTACTGAGACTAGTAATTTCTACTAAAACGAAACTATCTGATGTGAATTGTACTCTTCATATGGCCATACTACTTGCAGTATCACTTTCCAAATCAAACATATACCCTCTTCACATCTGAAATAGGCTCTACTCTGAACACAACCATACTACTTGAAACAGCATTTTCCTCACAAAATTGTACATGCCCATCACATAAGACGCCAGCAGCACTCCTAATATATAACAAAACTACTTGAAACAGCACATTCCAACATAAATATATATGCTCATTATATTTGATACATTTGTACCTAATCGTATATGCTCATCACATCTGTTTCGAACCCTATTGATAACATTGTCATACTCTGTGAAATAGCACTTTCCCACCGAAAACATCACCTCTGATGTGGACAGTACCCATCATATGGCCGAATCACTTGAGATAGCACTTAACTACCAAACACATATGTGGTTGTCGCATCAGTTGCCGACTTCTATCTCAATATAGCCGAAGAACTTGAAATAGCATTTTCCTACCCCAAAATATTCATAGTCATTACATTTTCTCCGACTCCTACTGCTGATATGGGCATATAACCAAAACTAGTACTTTCCTACCAGATTCACACATATTCATACATGTTCTTATATCTGATTTGTACTGTGCTCTTGATATAGCCAACCATACCTAATGTACTCTAAACATTGATTGACAACGTAAGAACGGGTTTTCATACAAAAAGTGTACTTGTTGATTCCATCTTTTTCGTATGTGCTCATAATGTATCGGTACCATATGAACTAGCGCTTTCCTACCCAAAACATTCAGACTCATCACATCACATTTGTACCGTATTCTTAGCATTGCCATAATACCTATCATAGCATTTTCCTACTCAAAATATACATGTTCATCTTATTTGACGCGGACTGTGCTATAACTATTGCCATACTACTTCAAAGTGCACTTCCTAACCAAAATCATACATACACATCATATGTTACTCAAACCCTATTATTGATATAGCCATACCACTTGAAAAAGCACTTTCCTACCAAAATCAATCATGCTCATTACATCTGATTGTGCCATACTCTTAACATGACCATACTACTTGAAATGGAAAGTACGAAGTCATCACATATAATACGGAGTGTTGGCATAAATTGGCTTACTACTAAGACTAGTAATTTCTACTAAAACGAAACTATCTGATGTGAATTGTACTCTTCATATGGCCATACTACTTGCAGTATCACTTTCCAAATCAAACATATACCCTCTTCACATCTGAAATAGACTCTACTCTGAACACAACTATACTACTTGAAACAGCATTTTCCTCACAAAATTGTACATGCCCATCACATAAGACGCCAGCAGCACTCCTGCACTCCTAATATATAGCAAAACTACTTGAAACAGCACTTTCCAACATAAATATATATGCTCATTATATTTGATTCATTTGTACCTAATCGTACATGCTCATCACATCTGTTTCGAACCCTATTGATAACATTGTCATACTCTGTGAAATAGCACTTTCCCACCGAAAATATCACATCTGATGTGGACAGTACCCATCATATGGCCGAATCACTTGAGATAGCACTTAACTACCAAACACATATGTGGTTCTCGCATCAGTTGCCGACTTCTATCTCAATATAGCCAAAGAACTTGAAATAGCATTTTCCTACCTCAAAATATTCATAGTCATTACATTTTCTCCGACTCCTACTGCTGATATGGGCATATAACTAAAACTAGTACTTTCCTACCAGATTCACACATATTCATACATGTTCTTATATCTGATTTGTACTGTGCTCTTGATATAGCCAACCATACCTAATGTACTCTAAACATTGATTGACAACGTAAGAACGGGTTTTCATACAAAAAGTGTACTTGTTGATTCCATCTTTTTCGTATGTGCTCATAATGTATCGGTACTATATGAACTAGCGCTTTCCTACCCAAAACATTCAGACTCATCACATCACATTTGTACCGTATTCTTAGCATTGCCATAATACCTATCATAGCATTTTCCTACTCAAAATATACATGTTCATCTTATTTGACCCGGACTGTGCTATAGCTATTGCCATACTACTTCAAAGTGCAATTCCGAACCAAAATCATACATACACATCATATGTTACTCAAACCCTATTATTGATATAGCCATACCACTTGAAAAAGCACTTTCCTACCAAAATCAATCATTCTCATTACATCTGATTGTGCCATACTCTTAACATGACCATACTACTTGAAATGGAAAGTACGAAGTCATCACATATAATACGGAGTGTTGGCATAAATTGGCTTACTACTAAGTCTAGTAATTTCTACTAAAACGAAACTATCTGATGTGAATTGTACTCTTCATATGGCCATACTACTTGCAGTATCACTTTCCAAATCAAACATATACCCTCTTCACATCTGAAATAGACTCTACTCTGAACACAACCATACTACTTGAAACAGCATTTTCCTCACAAAATTGTACATGCCCATCACATAAGACGCCAGCAGCACTCCTAATATATAGCAAAACTACTTGAAACAGCACTTTCCAACATAAATATATATGCTCATTATATTTGATACATTTGTACCTAATCGTATACGCTCATCACATCTGTTTCGAACCCTATTGATAACATTGTCATACTCTGTGAAATAGCACTTTCCCACCGAAAACATCACATCTGATGTGGACAGTACCCATCATATGCCCAAATCACTTGAGATAGCACTTAACTACCAAACACATATGTGGTTCTCGCATCAGTTGCCGACTTCTATCTCAATATAGCCAAGGAACTTGAAATAGCATTTTCCTACCCCAAAATATTCATAGTCATTACATTTTATCCGACCCCTACTGCTGACAAGACATGGGCATATAACTAAAACTAGTACTTTCCTACCAGATTCACACATATTCATACATGTTCTTATATCTGATTTGTACTGTGCTCTTGATATAGCCAACCATACCTAATGTACTCTAAACATTGATTGACAACGTAAGAACGGGTTTTCATACAAAAAGTGTACTTGTTGATTCCATCTTTTTCGTATGTGCTCATAATGTATCGGTACTATATGAACTAGCGCTTTCCTACCCAAAACATTCAGACTCATCACATCACATTTGTACAGTATTCTTAGCATTGCCATAATACCTATCATAGCATTTTCCTACTCAAAATATACATGTTCATCTTATTTGACTGTGCTATAACTATTGCCATACTACTTCGAAGTGCAATTCCTAACCAAAATCATACATACACATCATATGTTACTCAAACCCTATTATTGATATAGCCATACCACTTGAAAAAGCACTTTCCTACCAAAATCAATCATTCTCATTACATCTGATTGTGCCATACTCTTAACATGACCATACTACTTGAAATGGAAAGTACGAAGTCATCACATATAATACGGAGTGTTGGCATAAATTGGCTTACTACTAAGACTGTTAATTTCTACTAAAACGAAACTATCTGATGTGAATTGTACTCTTCATATGGCCATACTACTTGCAGTATCACTTTCCAAATCAAACATATACCCTCTTCACATCTGAAATAGACTCTACTCTGAACACAACCATACTACTTGAAACAGCATTTTCCTCACAAAATTGTACATGCCCATCACATAAGACGCCAGCAGCACTCCTAATATATAGCAAAACTACTTGAAACAGCACATTCCAACATAAATATATATGCTCATTATATTTGATACATTTGTACCTAATCGTATACGCTCATCACATCTGTTTCGAACCCTATTGATAACATTGTCATACTCTGTGAAATAGCACTTTCCCACCGAAAACATCACATCTGATGTGGACAGTACCCATCATATGGCCGAATCACTTGAGATAGCACTTAACTACCAAACACATATGTGGTTCTCGCATCAGTTGCCGACTTCTATCTCAATATAGCCAAGGAACTTGAAATAGCATTTTCCTACCCCAAAATATTCATAGTCATTACATTTTCTCCGACCCCTACTGCTGACATGGGCATATAACTAAAACTAGTACTTTCCTACCAGATTCACACATATTCATACATGTTCTTATATCTGATTTGTACTGTGCTCTTGATATAGCCAACCATACCTAATGTACTCTAAACATTGATTGACAACGTAAGAACGGGTTTTCATACAAAAAGTGTACTTGTTGATTCCATCTTTTTCCTATGTGCTCATAATGTATCGGTACTATATGAACTAGCGCTTTCCTACCCAAAATATTCAGACTCATCACATCACATTTGTACCGTATTCTTAACGTTGCCATAATACCTATCATAGCATTTTCCTACTCAAAATATACATGTTCATCTTACTTGACGCCGACTGTACTATAACTTTTGCCATACTACTTCTAAGTGCATTTCCTAACCAAAATCATACATACCCATCATATGTTATTCAAACCCTATTATTAATATAGCGATACCACTTGAAAAAGCACTTTCCTACCAAAATCAAACATGCTCATTACATCTGATTGTGCCATACTCTTAACATGACCATACTACTTGAAATGGAAAGTACGAAGTCATCACATATAATACGGAGTGTTGGCATAAATTGGCTTACTACTGAGACTAGTAATTTCTACTAAAACGAAACTATCTGATGTGAATTGTACTCTTCATATGGCCATACTACTTGCAGTATCACTTTCCAAATCAAACATATACCCTCTTCACATCTGAAATAGGCTCTACTCTGAACAAAACCATACTACTTGAAACAGCATTTTCCTCACAAAATTGTACATGCCCATCACATAAGACGCCAGCAGCACTCCTAATATATAACAAAACTACTTGAAACAGCACATTCCAACATAAATATATATGCTCATTATATTTGATACATTTGTACCTAATCGTATATGCTCATCACATCTGTTTCGAACCCTATTGATAACATTGTCATACTCTGTGAAATAGCACTTTCCCACCGAAAACATCACCTCTGATGTGGACAGTACCCATCATATGGCCGAATCACTTGAGATAGCACTTAACTACCAAACACATATGTGGTTGTCGCATCAGTTGCCGACTTCTATCTCAATATAGCCAAAGAACTTGAAATAGCATTTTCCTACCCCAAAATATTCATAGTCATTACATTTTCTCCGACTCCTACTGCTGATATGGGCATATAACCAAAACTAGTACTTTCCTACCAGATTCACACATATTCATACATGTTCTTATATCTGATTTGTACTGTGCTCTTGATATAGCCAACCATACCTAATGTACTCTAAACATTGATTGACAACGTAAGAACGGGTTTTCATACAAAAAGTGTACTTGTTGATTCCATCTTTTTCGTATGTGCTCATAATGTATCGGTACCATATGAACTAGCGCTTTCCTACCCAAAACATTCAGACTCATCACATCACATTTGTACCGTATTCTTAGCATTGCCATAATACCTATCATAGCATTTTCCTACTCAAAATATACATGTTCATCTTATTTGACGCGGACTGTGCTATAACTATTGCCATACTACTTCAAAGTGCACTTCCTAACCAAAATCATACATACACATCATATGTTACTCAAACCCTATTATTGATATAGCCATACCACTTGAAAAAGCACTTTCCTACCAAAATCAATCATGCTCATTACATCTGATTGTGCCATACTCTTAACATGACCATACTACTTGAAATGGAAAGTACGAAGTCATCACATATAATACGGAGTGTTGGCATAAATTGGCTTACTACTAAGACTAGTAATTTCTACTAAAACGAAACTATCTGATGTGAATTGTACTCTTCATATGGCCATACTACTTGCAGTATCACTTTCCAAATCAAACATATACCCTCTTCACATCTGAAATAGACTCTACTCTGAACACAACTATACTACTTGAAACAGCATTTTCCTCACAAAATTGTACATGCCCATCACATAAGACGCCAGCAGCACTCCTGCACTCCTAATATATAGCAAAACTACTTGAAACAGCACTTTCCAACATAAATATATATGCTCATTATATTTGATTCATTTGTACCTAATCGTACATGCTCATCACATCTGTTTCGAACCCTATTGATAACATTGTCATACTCTGTGAAATAGCACTTTCCCACCGAAAATATCACATCTGATGTGGACAGTACCCATCATATGGCCGAATCACTTGAGATAGCACTTAACTACCAAACACATATGTGGTTCTCGCATCAGTTGCCGACTTCTATCTCAATATAGCCAAAGAACTTGAAATAGCATTTTCCTACCTCAAAATATTCATAGTCATTACATTTTCTCCGACTCCTACTGCTGATATGGGCATATAACTAAAACTAGTACTTTCCTACCAGATTCACACATATTCATACATGTTCTTATATCTGATTTGTACTGTGCTCTTGATATAGCCAACCATACCTAATGTACTCTAAACATTGATTGACAACGTAAGAACGGGTTTTCATACAAAAAGTGTACTTGTTGATTCCATCTTTTTCGTATGTGCTCATAATGTATCGGTACTATATGAACTAGCGCTTTCCTACCCAAAACATTCAGACTCATCACATCACATTTGTACCGTATTCTTAGCATTGCCATAATACCTATCATAGCATTTTCCTACTCAAAATATACATGTTCATCTTATTTGACCCGGACTGTGCTATAGCTATTGCCATACTACTTCAAAGTGCAATTCCGAACCAAAATCATACATACACATCATATGTTACTCAAACCCTATTATTGATATAGCCATACCACTTGAAAAAGCACTTTCCTACCAAAATCAATCATTCTCATTACATCTGATTGTGCCATACTCTTAACATGACCATACTACTTGAAATGGAAAGTACGAAGTCATCACATATAATACGGAGTGTTGGCATAAATTGGCTTACTACTAAGTCTAGTAATTTCTACTAAAACGAAACTATCTGATGTGAATTGTACTCTTCATATGGCCATACTACTTGCAGTATCACTTTCCAAATCAAACATATACCCTCTTCACATCTGAAATAGACTCTACTCTGAACACAACCATACTACTTGAAACAGCATTTTCCTCACAAAATTGTACATGCCCATCACATAAGACGCCAGCAGCACTCCTAATATATAGCAAAACTACTTGAAACAGCACTTTCCAACATAAATATATATGCTCATTATATTTGATACATTTGTACCTAATCGTATACGCTCATCACATCTGTTTCGAACCCTATTGATAACATTGTCATACTCTGTGAAATAGCACTTTCCCACCGAAAACATCACATCTGATGTGGACAGTACCCATCATATGCCCAAATCACTTGAGATAGCACTTAACTACCAAACACATATGTGGTTCTCGCATCAGTTGCCGACTTCTATCTCAATATAGCCAAGGAACTTGAAATAGCATTTTCCTACCCCAAAATATTCATAGTCATTACATTTTATCCGACCCCTACTGCTGACAAGACATGGGCATATAACTAAAACTAGTACTTTCCTACCAGATTCACACATATTCATACATGTTCTTATATCTGATTTGTACTGTGCTCTTGATATAGCCAACCATACCTAATGTACTCTAAACATTGATTGACAACGTAAGAACGGGTTTTCATACAAAAAGTGTACTTGTTGATTCCATCTTTTTCGTATGTGCTCATAATGTATCGGTACTATATGAACTAGCGCTTTCCTACCCAAAACATTCAGACTCATCACATCACATTTGTACAGTATTCTTAGCATTGCCATAATACCTATCATAGCATTTTCCTACTCAAAATATACATGTTCATCTTATTTGACTGTGCTATAACTATTGCCATACTACTTCGAAGTGCAATTCCTAACCAAAATCATACATACACATCATATGTTACTCAAACCCTATTATTGATATAGCCATACCACTTGAAAAAGCACTTTCCTACCAAAATCAATCATTCTCATTACATCTGATTGTGCCATACTCTTAACATGACCATACTACTTGAAATGGAAAGTACGAAGTCATCACATATAATACGGAGTGTTGGCATAAATTGGCTTACTACTAAGACTGTTAATTTCTACTAAAACGAAACTATCTGATGTGAATTGTACTCTTCATATGGCCATACTACTTGCAGTATCACTTTCCAAATCAAACATATACCCTCTTCACATCTGAAATAGACTCTACTCTGAACACAACCATACTACTTGAAACAGCATTTTCCTCACAAAATTGTACATGCCCATCACATAAGACGCCAGCAGCACTCCTAATATATAGCAAAACTACTTGAAACAGCACATTCCAACATAAATATATATGCTCATTATATTTGATACATTTGTACCTAATCGTATACGCTCATCACATCTGTTTCGAACCCTATTGATAACATTGTCATACTCTGTGAAATAGCACTTTCCCACCGAAAACATCACATCTGATGTGGACAGTACCCATCATATGGCCGAATCACTTGAGATAGCACTTAACTACCAAACACATATGTGGTTCTCGCATCAGTTGCCGACTTCTATCTCAATATAGCCAAGGAACTTGAAATAGCATTTTCCTACCCCAAAATATTCATAGTCATTACATTTTCTCCGACCCCTACTGCTGACATGGGCATATAACTAAAACTAGTACTTTCCTACCAGATTCACACATATTCATACATGTTCTTATATCTGATTTGTACTGTGCTCTTGATATAGCCAACCATACCTAATGTACTCTAAACATTGATTGACAACGTAAGAACGGGTTTTCATACAAAAAGTGTACTTGTTGATTCCATCTTTTTCCTATGTGCTCATAATGTATCGGTACTATATGAACTAGCGCTTTCCTACCCAAAATATTCAGACTCATCACATCACATTTGTACCGTATTCTTAACGTTGCCATAATACCTATCATAGCATTTTCCTACTCAAAATATACATGTTCATCTTACTTGACGCCGACTGTACTATAACTTTTGCCATACTACTTCTAAGTGCATTTCCTAACCAAAATCATACATACCCATCATATGTTATTCAAACCCTATTATTAATATAGCGATACCACTTGAAAAAGCACTTTCCTACCAAAATCAAACATGCTCATTACATCTGATTGTGCCATACTCTTAACATGACCATACTACTTGAAATGGAAAGTACGAAGTCATCACATATAATACGGAGTGTTGGCATAAATTGGCTTACTACTGAGACTAGTAATTTCTACTAAAACGAAACTATCTGATGTGAATTGTACTCTTCATATGGCCATACTACTTGCAGTATCACTTTCCAAATCAAACATATACCCTCTTCACATCTGAAATAGGCTCTACTCTGAACAAAACCATACTACTTGAAACAGCATTTTCCTCACAAAATTGTACATGCCCATCACATAAGACGCCAGCAGCACTCCTAATATATAGCAAAACTACTTGAAACAGCACTTTCCAACATAAATATATATGCTCATTATATTTGATACATTTGTACCTAATCGTATATGCTCATCACATCTGTTTCGAACCCTATTGATAACATTGTCATACTCTGTGAAATAGCACTTTCCCACCGAAAACATCACATCTGATGTGGACAGTACCCATCATATGGCCAAATCACTTGAGATAGCACTTAACTACCAAACACATATGTGGTTCTCGCATCAGTTGCCAACTTCTCTCTCAATATAGCCAAAGAACTTGAAATAGCATTTTCCTACCCCAAAATATTCATAGTCATTACATTTTCTCCGACTCCTACTGCTGATATGGGCATATAACTAAAAATAGTACTTTCCCAACAGATTCACACATATTCATACATGTTCTTATATCTGATTTGTACTGTGCTCTTGATATAGCCAACCATACCTAATGTACTCTAAACATTGATTGACAACGTAAGAACGGGTTTTCATACAAAAAGTGTACTTGTTGATTCCATCTTTTTCGTATGTGCTCATAATGTATCGGTACTATATGAACTAGCGCTTTCCTACCCAAAACATTCAGACTCATCACATCACATTTGTACAGTATTCTTAGCATTGCCATAATACCTATCATAGCATTTTCCTACTCAAAATATACATGTTCATCTTATTTGACTGTGCTATAACTATTGCCATACTACTTCGAAGTGCAATTCCTAACCAAAATCATACATACACATCATATGTTACTCAAACCCTATTATTGATATAGCCATACCACTTGAAAAAGCACTTTCCTACCAAAATCAATCATTCTCATTACATCTGATTGTGCCATACTCTTAACATGACCATACTACTTGAAATGGAAAGTACGAAGTCATCACATATAATACGGAGTGTTGGCATAAATTGGCTTACTACTAAGACTGTTAATTTCTACTAAAACGAAACTATCTGATGTGAATTGTACTCTTCATATGGCCATACTACTTGCAGTATCACTTTCCAAATCAAACATATACCCTCTTCACATCTGAAATAGACTCTACTCTGAACACAACCATACTACTTGAAACAGCATTTTCCTCACAAAATTGTACATGCCCATCACATAAGACGCCAGCAGCACTCCTAATATATAGCAAAACTACTTGAAACAGCACATTCCAACATAAATATATATGCTCATTATATTTGATACATTTGTACCTAATCGTATACGCTCATCACATCTGTTTCGAACCCTATTGATAACATTGTCATACTCTGTGAAATAGCACTTTCCCACCGAAAACATCACATCTGATGTGGACAGTACCCATCATATGGCCGAATCACTTGAGATAGCACTTAACTACCAAACACATATGTGGTTCTCGCATCAGTTGCCGACTTCTATCTCAATATAGCCAAGGAACTTGAAATAGCATTTTCCTACCCCAAAATATTCATAGTCATTACATTTTCTCCGACCCCTACTGCTGACATGGGCATATAACTAAAACTAGTACTTTCCTACCAGATTCACACATATTCATACATGTTCTTATATCTGATTTGTACTGTGCTCTTGATATAGCCAACCATACCTAATGTACTCTAAACATTGATTGACAACGTAAGAACGGGTTTTCATACAAAAAGTGTACTTGTTGATTCCATCTTTTTCCTATGTGCTCATAATGTATCGGTACTATATGAACTAGCGCTTTCCTACCCAAAATATTCAGACTCATCACATCACATTTGTACCGTATTCTTAACGTTGCCATAATACCTATCATAGCATTTTCCTACTCAAAATATACATGTTCATCTTACTTGACGCCGACTGTACTATAACTTTTGCCATACTACTTCTAAGTGCATTTCCTAACCAAAATCATACATACCCATCATATGTTATTCAAACCCTATTATTAATATAGCGATACCACTTGAAAAAGCACTTTCCTACCAAAATCAAACATGCTCATTACATCTGATTGTGCCATACTCTTAACATGACCATACTACTTGAAATGGAAAGTACGAAGTCATCACATATAATACGGAGTGTTGGCATAAATTGGCTTACTACTGAGACTAGTAATTTCTACTAAAACGAAACTATCTGATGTGAATTGTACTCTTCATATGGCCATACTACTTGCAGTATCACTTTCCAAATCAAACATATACCCTCTTCACATCTGAAATAGGCTCTACTCTGAACAAAACCATACTACTTGAAACAGCATTTTCCTCACAAAATTGTACATGCCCATCACATAAGACGCCAGCAGCACTCCTAATATATAGCAAAACTACTTGAAACAGCACATTCCAACATAAATATATATGCTCATTATATTTGATACATTTGTACCTAATCGTATATGCTCATCACATCTGTTTCGAACCCTATTGATAACATTGTCATACTCTGTGAAATAGCACTTTCCCACCGAAAACATCACATCTGATGTGGACAGTACCCATCATATGGCCAAATCACTTGAGATAGCACTTAACTACCAAACACATATGTGGTTCTCGCATCAGTTGCCAACTTCTCTCTCAATATAGCCAAAGAACTTGAAATAGCATTTTCCTACCCCAAAATATTCATAGTCATTACATTTTCTCCGACTCCTACTGCTGATATGGGCATATAACTAAAAATAGTACTTTCCCAACAGATTCACACATATTCATACATGTTCTTATATCTGATTTGTACTGTGCTCTTGATATAGCCAACCATACCTAATGTACTATGAACATTGATTGACAAGGTAAGAACTGGTTTTCATACAAAAAGTGTACTTGTTGATTCCATCTTTTTCGTATGTGCTCATAATGTATCGGTACTATATGAACTAGCGCTTTCCTACCCAAAACATTCAGCCTCATCACATCACATTTGTACCGTATTCTTAGCATTGCCATAATACCTATCATAGCATTTTCCTACTCAAAATATATATGTTCATCTTATTTGACACATCATATGGCCAAATCACTTGAGATAGCACTTAACTACCAAACACGTATTTGATTCTCGCATCAGTTGCCAACTTCTCTCTCAATATAGCCAAAGAATTTGAAATAGCATTTTCCTACACCAAAATATTCATAGTCATTACATTTTCTCCGACTCCTACTTCTGACATGGGCATATAACTAAAAATAGTACTTTCCTAACAGATTCACACATATTCATACATGTTCTTATATCTGATTTGTACTGTGCTTTTAATATAGTCAACCATACCTAATGTACTATGAACATTGATTGACAACGTAAGAACGGGTTTTCATACAAAAAGTGTACTTGTTGATTCCATCTTTTTCGTATGTGCTCATAATGTATCGGTACTATATGAACTAGCGCTTTCCTACCCAAAACATTCAGACTCATCACGTCAAATTTGTACCGTATTCTTAGCACTGCCATAATACCTATCATAGCATTTTCCTACTCAAAATATACATGTTCATCTTATTTGACGCCGACTGTGCTATAACTATTGCCATACTACTTCAAAGTGCAATTCCTAACCAAAATCATACATACCCATCATATGTTATTCAAACCCTATTATTAATATAGCCATACCACTTGAAAAAGCACTTTCCTACCAAAATCAAACATGCTCATTACATCTGATTGTGCCATACTCTTAACATGACCATACTACTTGAAATGGAAAGTACGAAGTTATCACATATAATACGGAGTGTTGGCATAAATTGGCTTACTACTGAGACTAGTAATTTCTACTAAAACGAAACTATCTGATGTGAATTGTACTCTTCATATGGCCATACTACTTGCAGTATCACTTTCCAAATCAAACATATACCCTCTTCACATCTGAAATAGACTCTACTCTGAACACAACCATACTACTTGAAACAGCATCTTCCTCACAAAATTGTACATGCCCATCACATAAGACGCCAGCAGCACTCCTAATATATAGCAAAACTACTTGAAACAGCACTTTACTTTCCAACATAAATATATATGCTCATTATATTTGATACATTTGTACCTAATCGTACATGCTCATCACATCTGTTTCGAACCTTATTGATAACATTGTCATACTCTTTGAAATAGCACTTTCCGACCGAAAACATCACATCTGATGTGGACAGTACCCATCATATGGCCAAATCACTTGAGATAGCACTTAACTACCAAACACATATGTGATTCTCGCATCAGTTGCCGACTTCTCTTTCAATATAACCAAAGAACTTGAAATAGCATTTTCCTACCCCAAAATATTCATAGTCATTACATTTTCTCCGACTCCTACTGCTGATATGGGCATATAACTAAAACTAGTACTTTCCTACCAGATTCACACATATTCATACATGTTCTTATATCTGATTTGTACTGTGCTCTTGATATAGCCAACCATACCTAATGTACTCTAAACATTGATTGACAACGTAAGAACGGGTTTTCATACAAAAGTGTACTTGTTGATTCCATCTTTTTCCTATGTGCACATAATGTATCGGTAGTATATGAACTAGCGCTTTCCTACCCAAAACATTCACACTCATCACATCACATTTGTACCGTATTCTTAGCATTGCCATAATACCTATCATAGCATTTTCCTACTCAAAATATACATGTTCATCTTATTTGACACATCATATGGCCAAATCACTTGAGATAGCACTTAACTACCAAACACATATGTGATTCTCGCATCAGTTGCCAACTTCTCTCTCAATATAGCCAAAGAACTTGAAATAGCATTTTCCTACCCCAAAATATTCATAGTCATTACATTTTCTCCGACTCCTACTTCTGACATGGGCATATAACTAAAAATAGTTCTTTCCTAACAGATTCACACATATTCATACATGTTCTTATATCTGATTTGTACTGTGCTCTTGATATAGCCAACCATACCTAATGTACACTAAACATTGATTGACAACGTAAGAACGGGTTTTCATACAAAAAGTGTACTTGTTGATTCCATCTTTTTCGTATGTGCTCATAATGTATCGGTAGTATATGAACTAGCGCTTTCCTACCCAAGACATTCAGAATCATCACATTACATTTGTACCGTATTCTTAGCATTGCCATAATACCTATCATTGCATTTTCCTACTCAAAATATACATGTTCATCTTATTTGACGCGGACTGTACTATAACTATTGCCATACTACTTCAAAGTGCAATTCCTAACCAAAATCATACATACCCGTCATATGTTATTCAAACCCTTTTATTGATATAGCCATACCACTTGAAAAAGCACATTCCTACCAAAATCAATCATGCTCATTACATCTGATTGTGCCATACTCTTAACATGACCATACTAATTGAAATGGAAAGTACGAAGTCATCACATATAATACGGAGTGTTGGCATAAATTGGCTTACTACTGAGACTAGTATTTTCTACTAAAACGAAACTATCTGATTTGAATTGTACTCTTCATATGGCCATACTACTTGCAGTATCACTTTCCAAATCAAACATATACCCTCTTCACATCTGAAATAGACTATACTCTGAACACAACCATACTACTTGAAACAGCATTTTCCTCACAAAATTGTACATGCCCATCACATAAGACGCCAGCAGCACTCCTAATATATAGCAAAACTACTTGAAACAGCACTTTCCAACATAAATATATATGCTCATTATATTTAATACATTTGTACCTAATCGTACATGCTCATCACATCTGTTTCGAACCCTATTCATAACATTGTCATACTCTGTGAAATAGCACTTTTCCACAGAAAACATCACATCTGATGTGGACAGTACCCATCATATGCCCAAATCACTTGAAATAGCACTTAATTACCAAACACATATGTGATTCGTGCATCAGTTGCCGACTTTTCTCTCAATATAGCCAAAGAACTTGAAATAACATTTTTCTACACCAAAATATTCATAGTCATTACATTTTCTCCGACTCCTACTGCTGACATGGTCATATAACTAAAAATAGTACTTTCCTAACAGATTCACACATATTCATACATGTTCTTATATCTGATTTGTACTGTGCTCTTGATATAGCCAACCATACCTAATGTACACTAAACATTGATTGACAACGTAAGAACGGGTTTTCGTACAAAAAGTGTACTTGTTGATTCCATCTTTTTCGTATGTGCTCATAATGTATCGGTACTATATGAACTAGCGCTTTCCTACCCAAGACATTCAGACTCATCACATTACATTTGTACCGTATTCTTAGCATTGCCATAATACCTATCATTACATTTTCCTACTCAAAATATACATGTTCATCTTATTTGACGCGGACTGTACTATAACTATTGCCATACTACTTCAAAGTGCAATTCCTAACCAAAATCATACATACCCGTCATATGTTATTCAAACTCTTTTATTGATATAGCCATACCACTTGAAAAAGCACTTTCCTACCAAAATCAATCATGCTCATTACATCTGATTGTGCCATACTCTTAACATGACCATACTAATTGAAATGGAAAGTACGAAGTCATCACATATAATACGGAGTGTTGGCATAAACTGGCTTACTACTGAGACTAGTAATTTCTACTAAAACGAAACTATCTGATGTGAATTGTACTCTTCATATGGCCATACTACTTGCAGTATCACTTTCCAAATCAAACATATACCCTCTTCACATCTGAAATAGGCTCTACTCTGAACACAACCATACTACTTGAAACAGCATTTTCCTCACAAAATTGTACATGCCCATCACATAAGACGCCAGCAGCACTCCTAATATATAGCAAAACTACTTGAAACAGCACTTTACTTTCCAACATAAATATATATGCTCATTATATTTGATACATTTGTACCTAATCGTACATGCTCATCACATCTGTTTCGAACCTTATTGATAACATTGTCATACTCTTTGAAATAGCACTTTCCCACCGAAAATATCACATCTGATGTGGACAGTACCCATCATATGGCCGAATCACTTGAGATAGCACTTAACTACCACACACATATGTGGTTCTCGCATCAGTTGCCGACTTCTATCTCAATATAGCCAAAGAACTTGAAATAGCATTTTCCTACCCCAAAATATTCATAGTCATTACATTTTCTACGACTCCTACTGCTGATATGGGCATATAACTAAAACTAGTACTTTCCTACCAGATTCACACATATTCATACATGTTCTTATATCTGATTTGTACTGTGCTCTTGATATAGCCAACCATACCTAATGTACTCTAAACATTGATTGACAACGTAAGAACGGGTTTTCATACAAAAAGTGTACTTGTTGATTCCATCTTTTTCGTATGTGCTCATAATGTATCGGTACTATATGAACTAGCGCTTTCCTACCCAAAACATTCAGACTCATCACATCACATTTGTACCGTATTTTTAGCATTGCCATAATAACTATCATAGCCTTTTCCTACTCAAAATATACATGTTCATCTTATTTGACGCGGACTGTACTATAACTATTGCCATACTACTTCAAAGTGCAATTCCTAACCAAAATCATACATACACATCATATGTTACTCAAACCATATTATTGATATAGCCATACCACTTGAAAAAGCACTTTCCTACCAAAATCAATCATGCTCATTACATCTGATTGTGCCATACTCTTAACATGACCATACTACTTGAAATGGAAAGTACGAAGTCATCACATATAATACGGAGTGTTGGCATAAATTGGCTTACTACTGAGACTAGTAATTTCTACTAAAACGAAACTATCTGATGTAAATTGTACTCTTCATATGGCCATACTACTTGCAGTATCACTTTCCAAATCAAACATATACCCTCTTCACATCTGAAATAGACTCTACTCTGAACACAACCATACTACTTGAAACAGCATTTTCCTCACAAAATTGTACATGCCCATCACATAAGACGCCAGCAGCACTCCTAATATATAGCAAAACTACTTGAAACAGCACTTTCCAACATAAATATATATGCTCATTATATTTAATACATTTGTACCTAATCGTACATGCTCATCACATCTGTTTCGAACCCTATTCATAACATTGTCATACTCTGTGAAATAGCACTTTTCCACAGAAAACATCACATCTGATGTGGACAGTACCCATCATATGCCCAAATCACTTGAAATAGCACTTAATTACCAAACACATATGTGATTCGTGCATCAGTTGCCGACTTCTCTCTCAATATAGCCAAAGAACTTGAAATAACATTTTTCTACACCAAAATATTCATAGTCATTACATTTTCTCCGACTCCTACTGCTGACATGGTCATATAACTAAAAATAGTACTTTCCTAACAGATTCACACATATTCATACATGTTCTTATATCTGATTTGTACTGTGCTCTTGATATAGCCAACCATACCTAATGTACACTAAACATTGATTGACAACGTAAGAACGGGTTTTCGTACAAAAAGTGTACTTGTTGATTCCATCTTTTTCGTATGTGCTCATAATGTATCGGTACTATATGAACTAGCGCTTTCCTACCCAAAACATTCAGACTCATCACATTACATTTGTACCGTATTCTTAGCATTGCCATAATACCTATCATTACATTTTCCTACTCAAAATATACATGTTCATCTTATTTGACGCGGACTGTACTATAACTATTGCCATACTACTTCAAAGTGCAATTCCTAACCAAAATCATACATACCCGTCATATGTTATTCAAACTCTTTTATTGATATAGCCATACCACTTGAAAAAGCACTTTCCTACCAAAATCAATCATGCTCATTACATCTGATTGTGCCATACTCTTAACATGACCATACTAATTGAAATGGAAAGTACGAAGTCATCACATATAATACGGAGTGTTGGCATAAATTGGCTTACTACTGAGACTAGTAATTTCTACTAAAACGAAACTATCTGATGTGAATTGTACTCTTCATATGGCCATACTACTTGCAGTATCACTTTCCAAATCAAACATATACCCTCTTCACATCTGAAATAGACTCTACTCTGAACACAACCATACTACTTGAAACAGCATTTTCCTCACAAAATTGTACATGCCCATCACATAAGACGCCAGCAGCACTCCTAAGATATAGCAAAACTACTTGAAACAGCACTTTACTTTCCAACATAAATATATATGCTCATTATATTTGATACATTTGTACCTAATCGTATATGCTCATCACATCTGTTTCGAACCCTATTGATAACATTGTCATACTCTATGAAATAGCACCTTACCACCGAAAATATCACATCTGATGTTGACAGTACCCATCATATGCCCAAATCACTTGAGATAGCACTTAACTACCAAACACATATGTGATTCTTGCATCAGTTGCCGACTTCTCTCTCAATATAGCCAAAGAACTTGAAATAGCATTTTCCTGCCCCAAAATATTCATAGTCATTACATTTTCTCCGACCCCTATTGCTGACATGGGCATATAACTAAAACTAGTACTTTCCTACCGGATTCACACATATTCATACATGTTCTTATATCTGATTTGTACTGTGCTCTTGATATAGCCAACCATACCTAATGTACTCTAAACATTGATTGACAACGTAAGAACGGGTTTTCATACAAAAAGTGTACTTGTTGATTCCATCTTTTTCGTATGTGCTCATAATGTATCGGTACTATATGAACTAGCGCTTTCCTACCCAAAACATTCAGACTCATCACATCACATTTGTACCGTATTCTTAGCATTGCCATAATACCTATCATAGCATTTTCCTACTCAAAATATACATGTTCATCTTATTTGACGCGGACTGTGCTATAACTATTGCCATACTACTTCAAAGTGCAATTCCTAACCAAAATCATACATACACATCATATGTTACTCAAACCCTATTATTGATATAGCCATACCACTTGAAAAAGCACTTTCCTACCAAAATCAATCATTCTCATTACATCTGATTGTGCCATACTCTTAACATCACCATACTACTTGAAATGGAAAGTACGAAGTCATCACATATAATACGGAGTGTTGGCATAAATTGGCTTACTACTAAGACTAGTAATTTCTACTAAAACGAAACTATCTGATTTGAATTGTACTCTTCATATGGCCATACTTCTTGCAGTATCACTTTCCAAATCAAACATATACCCTCTTCACATCTGAAATAGACTCTACTCTGAACACAACCATACTACTTGAAACAGCATTTTCCTCACAAAATTGTACATGCCCATCACATAAGACGCCAGCAGCACTCCTAATATATAGCAAAACTACTTGAAACAGCACATTCCAACATAAATATATATGCTCATTATATTTGATACATTTGTACCTAATTGTATACGCTCATCACATCTGTTTCGAACCCTATTGATAACATTGTCATACTCTGTGAAATAGCACTTTCCCACCGAAAACATCACATCTGATGTGGACAGTACCCATCATATGGCCAAATCACTTGAGATAGCACTTAACTACCAAACACATATGTGGTTCTCGCATCAGTTGCCGACTTCTATCTCAATATAGCCAAGGAACTTGAAATAGCATTTTCCTACCCCAAAATATTCATAGTCATTACATTTTCTCCGACCCCTACTGCTGACATGGGCATATAACTAAAACTAGTACTTTCCTACCAGATTCACACATATTCATACATGTTCTTATATCTGATTTGTACTGTGATCTTGATATAGCCAACCATACCTAATGTACTCTAAACATTGATTGACAACGTAAGAACGGGTTTTCATACAAAAAGTGTACTTGTTGATTCCATCTTTTTCGTATGTGCTCATAATGTATCGGTACTATATGAACTAGCGCTTTCCTACCCAAAACATTCAGACTCATCACATCACATTTGTACCGTATTCTTAGCATTGCCATAATACCTATCATAGCATTTTCCTACTCAAAATATACATGTTCATCTTATTTGACGCGGACTGTGCTATAACTATTGCCATACTACTTCAAAGTGCAATTCCTAACCAAAATCATACATACACATCATATGTTACTCAAACCCTATTATTGATATAGCCATACCACTTGAAAAAGCACTTTCCTACCAAAATCAAACATGCTCATTAGATCTGATTGTGCCATACTCTTAACATGACCATACTACTTGAAATGGAAAGTGCGAAGTCATCACATATAATATGGAGTGTTGGCATAAATTGGCTTACTACTAAGACTAGTAATTTCTACTAAAACGAAACTATCTGATGTGAATTGTACTCTTCATATGGCCATACTACTTGCAGTATCACTTTCCAAATCAAACATATACCCTCTTCATATCTGAAATGGACTCTACTCTGAACACAACCATACTACTTGAAACAGCATTTTCCTCACAAAATTGTACATGCCCATCACATAAGACGCCAGCAGCACTCCTAATATATAGCAAAACTACTTGAAACAGCACTTTCCAACATAAATATATATGCTCATTATATTTGATACATTTGTACCTAATCGTATATGCTCATCACATCTGTTTCGAACCCTATTGATAACATTGTCATACTCTATGAAATAGCACCTTACCATCGAAAATATCACACCTGATGTTGACAGTACCCATCATATGCCCAAATCACTTGAGATAGCACTTAACTACCAAACACATATGTGATTCTTGCATCAGTTGCCGACTTCTCTCTCAATATAGCCAAAGAACTTGAAATAGCATTTTCCTGCCCCAAAATATTCATAGTCATTACATTTTCTCCGACCCCTATTGCTGACATGGGCATATAACTAAAACTAGTACTTTCCTACCAGATTCACACATATTTATAAATGTTCTTATATCTGATTTGTACTGTGCTCTTGATATAGCCAACCATACCTAATGTACTCTAAACATTGATTGACAACGTAAGAACGGGTTTTCATACAAAAAGTGTACTTGTTGATTCCATCTTTTTCGTATGTGCTCATAATGTATCGGTACTATATGAACTAGCGCTTTCCTACCCAAAACATTCAGACTCATCACATCACATTTGTACCGTATTCTTAACATTGCCATAATACCAATCATAGCATTTTCCTACTCAAAATATACATGTTCATCTTACTTGACGCCGACTGTACTATAACTTTTGCCATACTACTTCTAAGTGCATTTCCTAACCAAAATCATACATACCCATCATATGTTATTCAAACCCTATTATTAATATAGCCATACCACTTGAAAAAGCACTTTCCTACCAAAATCAAACATGCTCATTACATCTGATTGTGCCATACTCTTAACATGACCATACTACTTGAAATGGAAAGTGCGAAGTCATCACATATAATATGGAGTGTTGGCATAAATTGGCTTACTACTGAGACTAGTAATTTCTACTAAAACGAAACTATCTGATTTGAATTGTACTCTTCATATGGCCATACTTCTTGCAGTATCACTTTCCAAATCAAACATATACCCTCTTCACATCTGAAATAGACTCTACTCTGAACACAACCATACTACTTGAAACAGCATTTTCCTCACAAAATTGTACATGCCCATCACATAAGACGCCAGCAGCACTCCTAATATATAGCAAAACTACTTGAAACAGCACTTTCCAACATAAATATATATGCTCATTATATTTGATACATTTGTACCTAATCGTACATGCTCATCACATCTGTTTCGAACCCTATTGATAACATTGTTATACTCTGTGAAATAGCACATTCCCACCGAAAACATCACATCTGATGTGGACAGTACCCATCATATTGCCGAATCACTTGAAATAGCACTAAACTACCACACACATATGTGGTTCTCGCATTAGTTGCCGACTTCTATCTCAATATAGCCAAGGAACTTGAAATAGCATTTTCCTACCCCAAATTATTCATAGTCATTACATTTTCTCCGACTCCTACTGCTGATATGGGCATATAACTAAAACTAGTACTTTCCTACCAGATTCACACATATTCATACATGTTCTTATATCTGATTTGTACTGTGATCTTGATATAGCCAACCATACCTAATGTACTCTAAACATTGATTGACAACGTAAGAACGGGTTTTCATACAAAAAGTGTACTTGTTGATTCCATCTTTTTCGTATGTGCTCATAATGTATCGGTACTATATGAACTAGCGCTTTCCTACCCAAAACATTCAGACTCATCACATCACATTTGTACCGTATTCTTAGCACTGCCATAATACCTATCATAGCATTTTCCTACTCAAAATATACATGTTCATCTTATTTGACGCGGACTGTACTATAACTATTGCCATACTACTTCAAAGTGCAATTCCTAACCAAAATCATACATACCCATCATATGTTATTCAAACCCTATTATTAATATAGCCATACCACTTGAAAAAGCACTTTCCTACCAAAATCAAACATGCTCATTACATCTGATTGTGCCATACTCTTAAAATGACCATACTACTTGAAATGGAAAGTACGAAGTCATCACATATAATACGGAGTGTTGGCATAAATTGGCTTACTACTGAGACTAGTAATTTCTACTAAAACGAAACTATCTGATTTGAATTGTACTCTTCATATGGCCATACTTCTTGCAGTATCACTTTCCAAATCAAACATATACCCTCTTCACATCTGAAATAGACTCTACTCTGAACACAACCATACTACTTGAAACAGCATTTTCCTCACAAAATTGTACATGCCCATCACATAAGACGCCAGCAGCACTCCTAATATATAGCAAAACTACTTGAAACAGCACTTTCCAACATAAATATATATGCTCATTATATTTGATACATTTGTACCTAATCGTACATGCTCATCACATCTGTTTCGAACCCTATTGATAACATTGTTATACTCTGTGAAATAGCACATTCCCACCGAAAACATCACATCTGATGTGGACAGTACCCATCATATTGCCGAATCACTTGAAATAGCACTAAACTACCACACACATATGTGGTTCTCGCATTAGTTGCCGACTTCTATCTCAATATAGCCAAGGAACTTGAAATAGCATTTTCCTACCCCAAATTATTCATAGTCATTACATTTTCTCCGACTCCTACTGCTGATATGGGCATATAACTAAAACTAGTACTTTCCTACCAGATTCACACATATTCATACATGTTCTTATATCTGATTTGTACTGTGATCTTGATATAGCCAACCATACCTAATGTACTCTAAACATTGATTGACAACGTAAGAACGGGTTTTCATACAAAAAGTGTACTTGTTGATTCCATCTTTTTCGTATGTGCTCATAATGTATCGGTACTATATGAACTAGCGCTTTCCTACCCAAAACATTCAGACTCATCACATCACATTTGTACCGTATTCTTAGCACTGCCATAATACCTATCATAGCATTTTCCTACTCAAAATATACATGTTCATCTTATTTGACGCGGACTGTACTATAACTATTGCCATACTACTTCAAAGTGCAATTCCTAACCAAAATCATACATACCCATCATATGTTATTCAAACCCTATTATTAATATAGCCATACCACTTGAAAAAGCACTTTCCTACCAAAATCAAACATGCTCATTACATCTGATTGTGCCATACTCTTAAAATGACCATACTACTTGAAATGGAAAGTACGAAGTCATCACATATAATACGGAGTGTTGGCATAAATTGGCTTACTACTGAGACTAGTAATTTCTACTAAAACGAAACTATCTGATTTGAATTGTACTCTTCATATGGCCATACTTCTTGCAGTATCACTTTCCAAATCAAACATATACCCTCTTCACATCTGAAATAGACTCTACTCTGAACACAACCATACTACTTGAAACAGCATTTTCCTCACAAAATTGTACATGCCCATCACATAAGACGCCAGCAGCACTCCTAATATATAGCAAAACTACTTGAAACAGCACTTTACTTTCCAACATAAATATATATGCTCATTATATTTGATAACTTTGTACCTAATCGGACATGCTCATCACATCTGTTTCGAACCCTATTGATAACATTATCATAATCTGTGAAATAGCACTTTCCCACCGAAAACATCACATCTGATGTGGACAGTACCCATCATATGGCCGAATCACTTGAGATAGCACTTAACTACCAAACACATATGTGGTTGTCGCATCATTTGCCGACTTCTATCTCAATATAGCCAAAGAACTTGAAATAGCATTTTCCTACCCCAAAATATTCATAGTCATTACATTTTCTCCGACTCCTACTGCTGATATGGGCATATAACTAAAACTAGTACTTTCCTACCAGATTCACACATATTCATACATGTTCTTATATCTGATTTGTACTGTGATCTTGATATAGCCAACCATACCTAATGTACTCTAAACATTGATTGACAACGTAAGAACGGGTTTTCATACAAAAAGTGTACTTGTTGATTCCATCTTTTTCGTATGTGCTCATAATGTATCGGTACTATATGAACTAGCGCTTTCCTACCCAAAACATTCAGACTCATCACATCACATTTGTACCGTATTCTTAGCACTGCCATAATACCTATCATAGCATTTTCCTACTCAAAATATACATGTTCATCTTATTTGACGCGGACTGTACTATAACTATTGCCATACTACTTCAAAGTGCAATTCCTAACCAAAATCATACATACCCATCATATGTTATTCAAACCCTATTATTAATATAGCCATACCACTTGAAAAAGCACTTTCCTACCAAAATCAAACATGCTCATTACATCTGATTGTGCCATACTCTTAACATGACCATACTACTTGAAATGGAAAGTACGAAGTCATCACATATAATACGGAGTGTTGGCATAAATTGGCTTACTACTGAGACTAGTAATTTCTACTAAAACGAAACTATCTGATTTGAATTGTACTCTTCATATGGCCATACTTCTTGCAGTATCACTTTCCAAATCAAACATATACCCTCTTCACATCTGAAATAGACTCTACTCTGAACACAACCATACTACTTGAAACAGCATTTTCCTCACAAAATTGTACATGCCCATCACATAAGACGCCAGCAGCACTCCTAATATATAGCAAAACTACTTGAAACAGCACTTTCCAACATAAATATATATGCTCATTATATTTGATACATTTGTACCTAATCGTACATGCTCATCACATCTGTTTCGAACCCTATTGATAACATTGTTATACTCTGTGAAATAGCACATTCCCACCGAAAACATCACATCTGATGTGGACAGTACCCTTCATATGGCCGAATCACTTGAAATAGCACTAAACTACCACACACATATGTGGTTCTCGCATCAGTTGCCGACTTCTATCTCAATATAGCCAAAGAACTTGAAATAGCATTTTCCTACCCCAAAATATTCATAGTCATTACATTTTCTCCGACTCCTACTGCTGATATGGGCATATAACTAAAACTAGTACTTTCCTACCAGATTCACACATATTCATACATGTTCTTATATCTGATTTGTACTGTGATCTTGATATAGCCAACCATACCTAATGTACTCTAAACATTGATTGACAACGTAAGAACGGGTTTTCATACAAAAAGTGTACTTGTTGATTCCATCTTTTTCGTATGTGCTCATAATGTATCGGTACTATATGAACTAGCGCTTTCCTACCCAAAACATTCAGACTCATCACATCACATTTGTACCGTATTCTTAGCACTGCCATAATACCTATCATAGCATTTTCCTACTCAAAATATACATGTTCATCTTATTTGACGCGGACTGTACTATAACTATTGCCATACTACTTCAAAGTGCAATTCCTAACCAAAATCATACATACCCATCATATGTTATTCAAACCCTATTATTAATATAGCCATACCACTTGAAAAAGCACTTTCCTACCAAAATCAAACATGCTCATTACATCTGATTGTGCCATACTCTTAACATGACCATACTACTTGAAATGGAAAGTACGAAGTCATCACATATAATACGGAGTGTTGGCATAAATTGGCTTACTACTGAGACTAGTAATTTCTACTAAAACGAAACTATCTGATTTGAATTGTACTCTTCATATGGCCCTACTACTTGCAGTATCACTTTCCAAATCAAACATATACCCTCTTCACATCTGAAATAGACTCTACTCTGAACACAACCATACTACTTGAAACAGCATTTTCCTCACAAAATTGTACATGCCCATCACATAAGACGCCAGCAGCACTCCTAATATATAGCAAAACTACTTGAAACAGCACTTTACTTTCCAACATAAATATATATGCTCATTATATTTGATACATTTGTACCTAATCGTACATGCTCATCACATCTGTTTCGAACCTTATTGATAACATTGTCATACTCTGTGAAATAGCACTTTCCCACCGAAAACATCACATCTGATGTGGACAGTACCCATCATATGGCCGAATCACTTGAGATAGCACTTAACTACCAAACACATATGTGGTTGTCGCATCATTTGCCGACTTCTATCTCAATATAGCCAAAGAACTTGAAATAGCATTTTCCTACCCCAAAATATTCATAGTCATTACATTTTCTCCGACTTCTACTGCTGATATGGGCATATAACTAAAACTAGTACTTTCCTACCAGATTCACACATATTCATACATGTTCTTATATCTGATTTGTACTGTGATCTTGATATAGCCAACCATACCTAATGTACTCTAAACATTGATTGACAACGTAAGAACGGGTTTTCATACAAAAAGTGTACTTGTTGATTCCATCTTTTTCGTATGTGCTCATAATGTATCGGTACTATATGAACTGGCGCTTTCCTACCCAAAACATTCAGACTCATCACATCACATTTGTACCGTATTCTTAGCACTGCCATAATACCTATCATAGCATTTTCCTACTCAAAATATACATGTTCATCTTATTTGACGCGGACTGTACTATAACTATTGCCATACTACTTCAAAGTGCAATTCCTAACCAAAATCATACATACCCATCATATGTTATTCAAACCCTATTATTAATATAGCCATACCACTTGAAAAAGCACTTTCCTACCAAAATCAAACATGCTCATTACATCTGATTGTGCCATACTCTTAACATGACCATACTACTTGAAATGGAAAGTACGAAGTCATCACATATAATACGGAGTGTTGGCATAAATTGGCTTACTACTGAGACTAGTAATTTCTACTAAAACGAAACTATCTGATTTGAATTGTACTCTTCATATGGCCATACTTCTTGCAGTATCACTTTCCAAATCAAACATATACCCTCTTCACATCTGAAATAGACTCTACTCTGAACACAACCATACTACTTGAAACAGCACATTTGTGATCAGATGTGATGAGTGTACTATGGTTTGAAAAGTGTAATTTCAAGTAAGGTGGTCATTTGTAGAGTAGGCATCGAATCGGGTGTGATGAAAATGAATGAATTTAGGTAAGAAAGTGCTATTCAAAGTAGTCTGGCATCACATGTAATGAGCAAGTACATTTTAGGTATGAAATTGCTATTTTACGTAGCATGACTATGTCAGGTGTACATTTCACACTAGATGTGAAGAGCATGTATGTTTATTTGATAAAGCTTATGTTTAAAGTGGTATAGTCATGTTTATAATATGGTTTGCGTCAAATTTGATGAGCATATATGATTTAGGTAGGAAAGTGCTATTTCGCGTAGTATAGCAATATTAAGGGTACATACCAAATCAGATGTGATAAACAGGTATGATTCTAGTACCAATGTGCTTTTTCAGGTAGTATGACTGTGTTCAGAGTTCAATCCACATGGTATGTGATTCGCATGGATAATTTGGATACAAAAATGGTATTTCGCATGGTATTGCTATCTTTGAAATCATAAAATGGTCATTTTAGAGGGACGAGAGGGTATTACTTACCATGAGCATGAATGATTTTGGGTAGAAAAGTGATCTTTCATGTAGAATGGCCATGTTTATAGTACAATTATCGACATATGCGATGAACATGTATGTTTTGGGTAGGAACATGCTATTTCAAGTCGTGAGGTTATACATAGAACACAGTACGAATCAAATATGATGAGCATGTATGATGTAGGTAGGAAAGTGCTTTTTCACGTAGTATTGCGATATCAAGGGTATATGCCAATTCACATGTGATAAGCGTGTATGATTCTGGTACGAATGTCCAATTTCAAGAAGTATGACCATGTTCAGAGTTCAGTCCATATCATATGTGATTAGCATGGATGATTTGGTTTTAAAAATGATATTTAACATAGTATTGTTATCTTTGGAATTGTAAAATGGTTAAATGGGTAGGAAAATGATATTTCAAGTACTTTGGGACTCACTAACCACATCTGAGTTAAATGGCCACCCCACCCCCTCTATGTAGTACCAAAACACAATGAACCTAGACCTATGCATTGTAAGTGCATTATTTGTGTGTTTTCTGATTAAAATTAGTCAAAATAAAGCCGAGAATGTGTACTTTAAAATCATACATGTAATATACTATAAAAGTGTATGAATATTGTTTACATGTGTGGGTAATTTGCCTCCATGTTGTCAGTAAGCAGAAAGGGTAAAATTATGGATTTTCATTATTATTTAATCAAGTAAATTTTGTGAAGAATTTCGACAGTCAATAGATTTTGATGTCCCAAAGTAAAGGTAAAAGACTGGAGAATGGCAACATATATTTATTGTTTCATTTATTTAAAATACAAGGGAATACAAATACTTTCAACAATTATCATTACACTATTATCTAGTACAAATGTATCATGATACCTGTAAAAAATATACTAAGCTACTATTTTTCCTTCATTCCTCTTGGTGCACAAAACGAAGCCTTACAGCATATGAAGTTTTCAACTTGCCATGGGTAAATGTAACTAAGTACCTAACTTTCCCTGACCCAAATTTCACTTGCCCTGGGTAACAGGAATAGGAATCCTAGAAGACTGCTTTAAGTAATAAACTGGTTGGTTATGCAAAATTTGTGTTCACAGCACAGAGTTATATATAAATCCTTGTTCACAGTAATGGTTAAGTTTAAATTTAAAAGTATGGTTTAATTGGACTGTCCATTGTGTTGGCTTAATGTGTAAACACAAGTGGAAAAAAAGAGATAGACAACTTAATGCATACTGTATATGCATGCACAAATGTATATAGTAAATGTACCCGATATCAGAATAATGACATTTCCACTGGGCTTTGCCACATATAAGAAACAAGAACATACTTAATGTATTCAATTTTCTTTAATTATACATGTACAGTTATATCACATTTTACCACAATATGTCTTATACCAGATACTGAAAACGTTTGCAACTGTATTGTTTTACATTTTTATATTAAGAGTCAGTCTTGAACAGATAACTGGAAATAGGTAAATACATCTAATATTTAATCTGCGCCTTCCTCATGCTCAAAATATAATGTGTTGATTCTCCCATACTAAACATTTACTGAATTTAAGTCATTGTGTGTCCAATATGCTGTTGAAATGGGTCAAATCAGTTGAATAATTGACATGCAAGTCATGTTTCCTTCTGCTTCATATACATGTGCATTGTCTATTAATTCAATTCACACTGCTTAGGATGCTGAAAATTAAAACAAACCAGTATCAATATACATGTAATACATATAAAAATTGAAAGCTTTTCATAATTGTAAGCTTTTAATATCTATATATGATTATAAATTGCATGTACATTGTACTTGTACTATTTTGTTAAGACCTGATTGAAAAGGATGGTAACAGCTGTGATACCGCACTTGATTGTGTTTTATAATGCAACTTCAGTATGTATTCAATACATTGTTAAGTAGAAAATACATGTTTAATGACAGTTCCCTGGTGGACTCATGTCATATTTAGCAATGAGTAGGAGGTTCGATTCCTCTTGTTCTGTAAATAATTTTAAAATTGAATGGTTAAATGAAATAAATTAAAATGAAAAAGGAACAACCATTTGATCTTTATGGGAAGAGCTACATTTGTAAACTATCCTGCCTTATTATTTTGTGAAAAAAAAAGGTCCTGCCTTTATTATTTTAACAATTTTATTAGGACAATCATTGATCCGTTTTTTTTTTGTTTTTGTTTTGTTTCATAAAGTGAATATTTCAATATTTCTTTTTTATTTCATTTTTAAGCATACCTCCCCCCCCCCCCCCACAAAAAAACACACACACATACGCATACACATACATGTAAAGTGCAATTGTTACAATGTATTTCTGACTTACTGTTGTCTGTTATTTTTGGTTTGTAGTACTGTAGTTTCTAAGCATATTTTTAATACTGTAATTAAGACAACTTGACTGGTAATGTGTTTGAAATAAATGTACATTTTGTAAACGAAGGTTAATTTCATAATACTGCCTTTCATGATCAAATTTCTATCTTAGTAACTGCATCAATAATAAGCAAATTTTTATCGTTGATGAAATTAATCTTTTTTACGATCGCAGCATCTCATACATTATGTATTTTAATAGGAGGTTCCTAAGAACAAACATAAGAAATGGCGGACTAGCAAAATATGAACTACAAACTAGGCATGTGTAGAATGAGCTGTAAATGTGAGCTAGATCAATAAGATTTCTCTAAAATGCAAATTAATATCATAAATGATGATAAATCATTGTAAAACCTTATCATAATTATGAAAACATTAGGTTCAAATGGGCAAAATCAAGTTATTTCATAAAACCAAGGCTCGGTTTTACCAGGACAATAATAAACATGGCTTTTCCATTTACCTGGTTAATTTCTTTTTATATCTACCGAATTTGTGTATCTCCTTATGATAAATCCAAAATTTACAACTTTCTGAATCGATATATTATAATTTCACGTAAATCTGTCCATTCGATCGCTAGAAATTACATTTTGAAAAAGTTGTGTTTAAAATCTTGAAGTCATACAGAAAATTTTAACATGGCGGCAACCGAAAGATTGAGTCCCCTGGAACTACCACTTGTACAGCCATTGCACATACAAATAGTCTCAGGTCTAATCGTCCTCGATAATGACAAGGTCCGATAAATTCCTAATAGCAAAGGATGGTTACCTGTTTGGAACGACTATGTTCGGATAACAGTCAGAAAAAAATCCTTTTCGGGCGTGGCTGTTCTTTTGAGGTTCTGTTGTGGAACATTGAAGTTCCCAAATAATCGCAGAATTTTTCATTAGAAATTTTAGCTCTTCAATCATTTAAGTAAATGTCTCTCTTCATTGAAATGATAGTAAAATCCTAATGAAAATGCTGGTGTTGATGAATGAGTTGCACTTATCCTTAAAATGGACCTCTTTTCCTGGTTCCCCCGACCTATCCATTTTTCAAAACATCTTTTTTTACTTGAGTATTATATTTTAAGGGCGAAATTTGATCGGGGGAATTTCTTATTTATAACGTTTTTAAAAAAATACAACTGACCAATCGATTGACCAGCAAAAATTAATACTATACAACCTCCGATATTCAAAAAATGCTTTATAACTTGATGGAAAATTTCGACCAAATCAATTCTCCTAACGTTGGAAAAATTTTGTATTCGCCCAAAATGGCAAGGGCGAGTATATATATATATATATATATATATATATATATATATATATATATATATATATATATATATATATATATTTATTTCTAATAAAATTAAAAGTTGGTCATTAATCCTCTAACTACAAACAGTGCATGCAGATTAAACTATCTTCAAACCGCTCAATTAAACATAATGTATTAAATTACAGCTTTTGTGTCAGCTTCAGGAAAAGTGAAATAAGATCAGTAATTTCGCCTATAATTGGCGGAAGAACTTCCTATAAAAAACTGGTTGACATCAATCACAAGTGAAGTTTAAGATATCCTAGATATAATGATTGTAATTGACATGGTAAAAATTGTGATGTACGGAAGATATATAGCTAATGTTGCAAAAAAAATTATTCTACTTTGAAAAAGACATGTCATTCAATGCAGGATGCACAAATTTCTGTTGCACATACACAGAATGGTTCGATTTTTATTACTAGCGGATGCATTCAATAGTATTCAACAATTGTAGTACATTTTTGACATACTGGGTTATGCCATATGGCTAATCCAAAAAGTAAACTGAGCACGCAAAATAGTGTTTAAGAATGAGTAATCAGGAAACCAATATTCTAGCGGAAATCAAAAGAATGTAATCCAGGGACAACAACCAGACATGGAAAAAAAACACACACAACAAAGAACATAAGATTACCAAAATAATACATACAAAGTAACAAAAGTCAAATGATCAACTCGGACTCCACTGATAACTCTGCTTTTCTAGAAACACGCGCCGAGTTTCTCATAAAATGTCAAGTCCAGGGTAGACGAAAGAGGGAAAAAAACCTATGGCACGTTGGACAAATTAGTTTTCATGAAGCAGATGGATACACCGTAACGATCCCCGAGTTTGTAGAGATTAAAGAGAATTTAGAGTTATTAGTTAGATGTCCATGATTGATGGGCTTCGAGTTGTTTGTTTGTTTGTTTGTTGTTTTTTTTGTTTTGTTTTGTTTTGTTTTGGGTTTTTTTTTTGTGTTTTTTTTTGTGTTTTTTTTTTCTTGTTTTCGTTTTGTTTTCGTTTTTGTTGTCTTTTTGTTTATTTTTTTTTTGCCCCCCTTTTTTGTTCGGACTTTGTTGGTTTTTGTTCGTGCGTTTTTGTATTATTTTGTGTTTTCCGCTTTGTTATTTAAGCTTTGGTGTATTGATTCTTTTGAAGTAGAAGGGTACTTCAAAATAAAATTACACAAAGACCTATTCTCGATTTCTACAAGTGCATAAAACAATAAAACACGTATTTCTGATAAAGCATCCATAATTCAAAGTCATTTACGTCATTTGGCAATTGTTGCTATATTGACAAATTACCTAGGTCAATAACAAACATAAAGATTAACAGGGAATTAAAGAGCAATTAGTACAATGTAGTTAATTAGACGAACGTTATAAAATGTCAATAAATCAACAAATTCACCTCTCTAGAGGCAGCTGGATTATATTCAAACTGCCTACTTGAAAGTTATTGAACATGTCCATATGAAAATCAAGCAGGTAGAAATACACTTAAAATTCGGATGTCACACATTGCTGTTACCAGATTTTTTCGTATATCAATAACACTCAGAACAAATTATCAGTAGTCCAAATTTCTGAAATGAATTAACTGCTTTGTTTTTAGAGATCATTATTCCGTGAATGATATTTTATCCTTTAATAGGATGGGAATGAATGTCGGAAACGAAAACTGTTCTTCGTGCAAGAGAAAATATGTTTTTTATAAATTTTTGGCAACAACCGAAATCGATATATGTATATATATATAATATATTCCCTGTATCAATTTGATCCGATGGAGCAGTGTAGCGAATAGAGTCGTCACATTCTGAGACGTTATATATATATATATATATATATATATTTGGAAAATCTGCCTTGCCTAGAAATGGGGAAAACTGAACTAAGAATCATTGTGTTTTTTTTATGGATTGTTACACAAAATATTTCCAAACTTATGAACATTTTTTCAAGAAGATCCCAGGACTACCTCGCTAATAAAATGGTCGGTGCTCCTAACCATCTTCCTCTCGAATTGTTTGTTCTGATCAAAAACAAGTAAATTGAATAAAGGATAAACGGTATTTAAATACTGTTAAATCAGCCCTCACATTTTGTCGAAGAGATGGTGTCATGTTTGTTTACCATAGATAGATGTACGTGAAATTGACTACAAACTTAAACACCAATTTGCAAGTATCACTTTATCGATTTTTACCAATTGATTAATTTCTTGAAAAAAATGTTTTGCCTTTAAAATTCCAATCACAAAATAATCTGAAATATTAATTTACTGTTTTTGTATCCTCTTGTAGATCCCATTAAATACAAATGATACTGCAAACGCACCATATAATGTCCATTTCAATATTTGAAGAAAATAAGGGCTGCAATGTACAGAAAACGTGTGAATACTAACAGACTCATGATGATTTTATCTACTTTTAGGTCATCCCCTGGTACGTCAATTCAAATTTGCGTCGTCTGAAACAAACATGTTACAAATAGTTGAACGTAAATCGACGATAACACGAAAAAAAGCATAAAAGAACGGAAAATATCCTCCAAGCCTTTCAAGCTAATATAACAATAATATAAATGTGATGAATTAATTTGACAAAAATCCAAGACGGGAAAGGGATCATGGCTATCGCCACTATACGTCAACTAAGTTAAAAGATGTCTCCATAGATGGTCTCCTTCCTTTCATGCAAAAACCTCTTGGACTTCATCACATTAGAACCAAACTTTATTCTATACCTTTCACTCTACTACATTCCCTTTACAAAGTCTTGACACTCCTGTTTCTGACCCCACATCATTATACAGACTTGTTGCCATCATTGCGGATATTGGTTTCCACAGACTTTTTAAACCAGTTTGTGTGAAAAGTCAAGATGAAGAAAAACGATCATTTCTTCCACTACCGTTTGTCAACAAAGGTCTTTAATTTTGAAACGAATGAAAGTTTTAAGTAGGTCAATGAGTGCCAAGGCTATATCAGTTTTCAAAGACCCCGATGTAGCAAAAACATTGTCTACTACACATGACAAATATGTTGTCGTACCAGCAGACAAAACCCCAAAAAACATTGTTTTTGTCTGCAAAACGTTTCACATCCAATGTTTATTATCAGAGGTAGACGTAGAAAATAATAGCAGTGATAAGACCTATACTGCTACCACACTCTCCAAAGACGAAATTGTGGAAAATCATAAATCTGTGCTATCCTCGTTTGGTCTCTCTACCAAGGACGATGATTGTGATTTACCGTCTCTGTACTGGATTCCTAAACTCCACAAGAATCCATACAAACAACGTTTCATAGCTGGATCCGCAAAATGTACCACCAAACCTCTTTCAAAACTATTAACTTCTATACTCACAACTGTCAAAGAGGGTCAGCAGTCCTACCACAACACTTGTTACTCCCGTAGTGGTATTAATTCAATGTGGATCCTGAAAAATTCGTACGATCTTTTGGAAACAATTAGTTCAAGACTATTTATCTGAATATAATAGCATTAAAACCTATGATTTTTCAACACTGTATACTTCTATTCCCCACATTCAGTTAAAATCCCGACTTAAAACATAATACATTCTTTTTTTTCCAAAAAAAGATGGTTCAAATACAAATATATAGTTCTTGGTAGAGATTCCTCATAATTTGTAAGAATAATAAATAATTCCAAATCATCTTCCAAATATACAGAGGAAGATGTTTACAAAGTACTGGAATTTTTAATCGCCAACATATTTGTCCAGGGTGGTGGACGTGTTTTTCAGCAAACTGTCGGCATTCCAATGGGAACAAATTGTGCTCCTTTACTTGTTGACCTATTCCTTTACTTTTATGAGGCTGACTTTATAGCTGATCTGATCAGAAAGAAAGAATATCGTTTGGCTAGTTCCTTCAATCTCAGTTTCCGCTATATAGATGACGTATTATCTTTAAACAATCCTAATTTCGGGGATTTGATACATCGCATCTACCCAAACGAACTAAGAGAAGGATACTACGGACACTGTGAAGTCAGCCTCATATCTTGACCTACACTTAGAAATCGACGGTACGCTTATCCTACAGGTGCACCTGGTACATGCTCCCAGTTTTTAGTGGAGTCCGACTTGCTCATTTGCTTTTGTTACCTTGTATGTATGATTTTAGTTGGTTTATGTTCTTTGTTGTGTGTGTCTGTTTTCCATGTCTGGTCTTTGTCCCTGGATTACATTCTTTTGATTACCGCTATAACCTTGGTTCCCTTGATTACTCCTCCACAACACTCATTCTAAATCTGCATGTAAGTTCATAAAATGGTTTTATGATACTGTAAGCATCACAGCAATAAAGATTATTTGATTTATACAAAGTAACAAAAGGAAAATGAGCAACTCAGACTCTACTTAAAACTGGGAGCATGGGCCAGGTGACGGTAAGGTAAGCGTCCTCTGTTTTTCTAGAAACACCCTCCAAGATGCTCATAAAAAGTCAAGTCCAGGGTAGACGAAAGAGGAACGAACAAAATACTGAACAACCGCATTTTGATATTTGACAAGCATGACGCAAAGGGATTGCTTGATGCGCGCAATCATAATTAGCTTGCACAGAATGAAATTCTCACAACTTTATTTCTCAACTAAAATATGATTTTTTAATGTATGATCGTGTTATTGTTATTTTAAAATGATTTCTTTATTATAAAAATGCATATCATTCAAACGAAATTTTGAAAGATAGAAATGCTCGTGATTTTGAATGGAGATAAAACCAAATTTCAAATAAATGTATTTATTTTGAAGGTTGTGACATCATACTATACTTTTAAATAATTGACACATTAGAATAGGACTAGTACACTCATGTTTTAAATAATATACCATGTTTTACTAGAATCGTAAGGACGTCCTCATTTGTGAATCTCTTCTTAATAAAGTTTTCATTTTTGATGTAGTTAGGTATCAGTCCATGTACAGTTAGGTATCAGTCCATGTAAGAATCATGCGAAATAAGTGGTTAATGCATAAAAAGGGTACAATGGTGTTTTTCTTCCTAATTTGTTTATTTTGGTTCTCAATCATATCCTATATGAGATTCAAGCTTTGAATGACCCAATCTCTGAATCAGCTTCTGACGTTCGAAACTCACTCTAGACGCTGTAGTCAGTCTTCTACGAAAATGCAAAATCGGGAAAAAGTGAATGATTTTATGCAACGATATCCGATTGTCAAAAGACGTATGATCTGAGTTATTTTCGAGAATGTCGAAAGGCCCCTCTGCAGCGGTTTTAAGACAATAAACGAACGACTGCCGCTGTAGGCCTTTATATAATTGACTCGAGTCATGGGAAATATAATTTACTTGGTTATAAAGAAAAAAAGTATGGGAAAATGTTCCCACCGAAAGTACCCCTACATAATAAAAGATTTGCTTTTAGACCAAATTGACCAGATTGCAAAAATAGTGTCGCCCTTTGCAAATTTCTTAGTTGGACTGTTACTTCTTTATTTTTCTTTTTTTCTTTTTTTTTTTTTTTGTGGTCTACATGTAACAGTTAGTAATGAAGTGTATGCTGTTTCCGTTATTGAAAGCTAAACGGTGCGAGACTTAGACTGATGTTCTGTTTTTAAATGGTATTTTTCTTTCACAAAAAAAAACAAGCAAATTGATAAAAAATATTAACATCGATCTAGCATTGATAATTTCAATCTGTTGCATTTCTCTCAGCCTAATGAACAGCATGTTAAACTAAGTGAGCAATTTGAATTTTTGAAATTTTGCCATTAACGACATTCTAAGACGGGCACTTGCCACAAATGCCATTGCAACACCAACAATTGGAAAACAATGAAAAATATATGGGTTAACTTTTTTCAAATTATGCAAAGTTTACCTTTTGAGGTTAGCACTTTACTGTAACTCATGCAGGCTGACCTTATTTATTTTGTTTCTATACAATGTCGTTTCTGCTCGTTGCTGGTGCAGATAATCCGGCTAGGTACACTGCGGAATGACGACTCTACAGCTTCAATTTAAACCTCCACTACATCTTTCAGTATATCGCTGTAACGTTTATTTAAGTTTTCAACCACTGAATGAATTCAATAAAACATTAAGTTCAAGTAGAAATGAAATAAACAAAAAACGAAAAATGAAATATCGGAAATATTTATGAACTAAGTGAAAAGAATTGATATTGATTACTTTATATCTTGATCAATTCAAAAATCTTTATGTTCTGTAGAAATGAATAATTGTGAACATATTGTATGGGTATCGGGAAAAAGGTTCGTACGGGTATAACAGTTTTTAATCAAGCCAGTTCGAGTTTATCCTGGTTCCCGGGACTACGTTCCAGGTATTATATTTGTATATGTGTAACATACTGAATATTGCGATCGGGAACCAGTCTAGTTCGAGTTGTACTTGATTTATTTGATCAAAAGTGAATTCAGTTTGACACCATTGCGATCTAGGTATATGAAGTAGTCTTGTGTTAGTCGCTACATTTACAGTACAGATGTATTAATCGTTTAAATCCCTGGACAAGAACACGTTTGAAAAACTATATATTACATAAAAAATTAAAAAAGATGACTTGGCAGAGTTTACAAAAGGATGATCTGGTGCAAATATAACAAAAATAATTATTTTAGTGAGCATAACTTAGTATTGTCGACTCAAACTTCTTTTCTTTATATTTTACTGATATATATGTATATAACAAATATCATCATTAAATATAAAAGAAAACACATAAAGTCATTTAATAAGAACAGTAACGTACTCTGGTAGCTGTCTGCAAGCACGTAGAAGAACGTATTGAAACATAATCCGATAAAGCGACCAAATTTTGCACATTAAACCGTTTTGTGAGGGAAGGTTTATAGTATTAGTAAAGTCAAATAAATGAAGAGATAAAGTTTCTGCATAAGTCATGTAATTCAATTTGCGATACACCTGTTTTGTCATGATATTATTATTGAATAAGAACCGGTCCCTTATGTCTACGTCCCGATACGTCGAGAAATGTCAAAATGCGGTTGTTCCCTACAATGACATATTGAACAAATCAGGTTGCATGGTGCAAATGGATACACCGTAAAGATCCACGTGTTCATGATGAAGACCATAAAACTTCTGTAGTGATGATTTCAATCCTGTAGCAACAAAACCCTGTTCCAGAGGCCTTATTGTAGGAGGTCTAGCGATACAAAAAAAGTCTGCGTAGTTACGGCAAGCTCTTGCATAACGTTTGAGTTGTAATATGGCAACTCCATACACAGGTGCCGAAGGGGAATTCGACGAATGGAGATGAAGTTTGTAAAGAATGTGAGCAAAGCGAAATTTTTATACCAGCCAAGTAAACAGTGTTTCTTCAGTTTGTTTCAACGTCAGAAATTCTCATTGTCAACAGCTTCTTCATTGTCGTCTTCATCCGCGAACAGAACAGAACATATACTGTTATCTGCATGAGGTGTGACAGGCAGTTTGACAGACTTAATGTTAACCATCCGTCTCTTGTCCGGTGTTCTTCTTTATTTTGGTGAAATTTTGAACAATGATAATCACTCATGATTAGGATGGCTGTAGATGAGGGCACCACTTCACTGCCAATTTAACGATTTTTTCTTTATATTTCTTTTTTTGTGATGTCTGTAGAACTCACAATTACATTAATATTCAGGGATTCGTTGTTTTAAGTTTCCAATGTGGTCTAAACCCAATGTTGGAATAAAATCTTCTTTCATTGTTAGTTGAGTTTTTTTTCCATAGGAAAACTACCATTTTACATTCATGTTATGAACTACTCAATGCTTAGTAAAGGCGAAAATTGCGAAAGTTGTTTGAACGATTTTCTAGACGAAGGAGCTTTAGATTTGGTCGAAACAAGCATAAAATTTTATTAACATTTCGGTAGCAGTTATAATTATTTGCAATGTTTACATCTGTAAGAAATCAGACAGATAGGACAAGGAGATTTTATTCACAAGGGAAAAGGTCAAATACCCTGCGAATCCACTCAGCCGCAATTGCTGTCTGTTTGTCTTCAATTTTTTTTTTCATCTAAACCTTTGAGCATTTTTCAAACCTTACACTCTTCTAGGCTTCTACCGTCTTTTTATGAAAGACTTATTTCAGAATATATTGGACTCTAGGGTTCCTTTTGAACTTTCTTGTTTATATTAGTGGGAGTGAAAAAACTTCGAGGAACTATTATTCATTCAGCGTGTGCCCTATGTCATCATAAGAAACCACTTCGGGAACACCGCTTACAGTCCGGAAAGGCTAATGTAGCTAGTCTTAGTACGTCACAAGCGTCTTAAGGTGTTTGACATCGAACGGAAACAAAATTTGATATTATGGGAAACGAAACGAAATGAAACTTTTTAGACTGCGGAACGTAAAAGGTAAAAGAAAAATGATAAAATTGATTGGAAAATTTATGTTTGCAACAAGCAAGCAAATTTATTTTTAATTTCTTATTCATAAACAGGTATACTTGCACTTTGAAAATTAAGAATGATGATGGCGTTAGAAGATCTGAAAAGTAAAGTTTGGTGGCTGTGGGAGTCATCCCTGCATGGTATGCAGCGTCTTTATATGGATATGTACTTAAGTGAAAAGAAACGAAGTTTTTTCTAACGTCGAAAGAATATTTATGGGAAGGTACACATTATTTTTTTTTATTTAAGATATAAAGACTTTTATTTTAATACTTATACTTTTATACTTAATTTATATATACAAACACTGTGTAAAGTTAAATCTATGTTGGCTTGATACTTTTTACAGTAACTGAGAACATAAAGTAGGTACATTGTTCCTATGAGCGTGAAAGACGGACGGAGTCGGGGAGCTAATATACCGAATTTCACTGTCGAAGCATATTCCCGACTTGCGGACCAACATTTTGTCAACATTTATCTCCCTTTGGAGCAGGTGTCTATTCGGAACACATAAGGTTTTCCATCCGATATCGACGATACGCTAGAAAATCTCGAAAGTCAAAAGGGAATTTCTCGTTCTACTGACCCTGCCATAAATTTTCTTTTCCCGGGATACAAATGAAAATCATCCTTATGTAACCTACCAACAAAATGAAACACCCTGTAAATTTTAGAAACACCGTTGTGTTTGTCTGCTGGGTATTCCATTTTCATTCGAATTACCTCTTTTTTATGCACCCGAATCCGAACATCGATTAGATGTACTTCGAAATTATACCTGCTCTTACGGGAGGTAACTCTGCAAAAACAGGATAAAATATGGCTGCATCCCGAGCTCCGCAAGTAGGGAATTGTGTATCCTACGATGACATTAGAAACCGCAGGATATTGCAAGTTTCGAGTGTTAAGGTTCTGAAAATCTCAGTCAATTGTAGAAATATAGAATTTGAATTTCTTGATTTAATCAGAAATAATTGTTGGTGAAACTTGTGTTTATCTTTTAGATTCTTTATTTGTTAAGTGAATGCAGAGCAGTATAAATAAAAAGTTCAGTTGTGTAATATTTTTCAACAGTGGCCAGATTGTAAAGGAGGAGGGAGGGTCGTGATCACGCCAAAGTACTTTAACCCCGTAGGCGAATATTTTCATCCCGGTTGGATTATTGTCTCTTTGTTATGTGCACCAAATATATTCTCGTCATATTCCTTCTTCCGTTTAATCTTATATATCAATATTTATAATTGGTGTTTTTGTATTTGTTTTATGGGTCGATGTCACTGCTTGTGGACCATAAGCCCCCAGTATATTCACATGTCCATTAGTCAGACATTTCTTGTAAATAGTTTATTTCTAAATCTTCGACTTCCAAACAAAACAATTGTTATGCTGATGATGAGATGTTAAACCTTAACACACATAATATAAAGCAAACCAAATATTGCAATATTTATATAAGTGGTATTTGTTACTATATAATAATTACAACAACTGATACCAATCAACACAACACTATAAGGACTACCAGCGATAAAGACACTCACACACCATAATAATATTGTCCATAGACACTCACAAATCATAATTACATTGTCCATAGACACTCACACATCATAATAATATTATCCATAGACACTCACACGTAACATTAAGATTGTCCATAGGCATTCACACATCACAATAATACTGCTCATAGACACTCGCAAATAACAATAAGACTGTCCAAAGATACACATCACAAAAAGACTGTCCAAAGATACACATCACAATACTACTACCCATTGACACTTACACATCAAAATAAGATTATCCATAGACACTCACGCATCACAATAATACTTTACATAGACACTCACACATCACAATAAGACTATCCATAGACATTCATGCATCATAATGATACTGTCTATAGACATACATACATTATAATAAGACCATGTCTATGCGCAATTTGGATCTTTAGGCGACTCAGTTATTCTGAATAAAAATTTCAATGACACCGAACCCTAAATAATACTAAAATCTGCATAAACCAGACGCTATATAATTATTTTAAAAATTCAAATGTGTTTTGAACCTTAGCAAAATCAAAGTATGGTCTTAAACGGAAAAATTTAAAGTAATAAAAGATTTGGTTTGGACAAAATTCACCGCATTTAACTTCAAAAGAATTATTTACATGTATGAAAACAAGATTTATTACTTAGTTCCTTCTGTACTTCTCTTGAAGAATTCGAAATAGTAATTAAACTACATATGCTCTCCTTATACATATTCAAAACCCTTTCATTACAAATGTATGACATAAATATAAACAACCCTGTGAGTAAACTACATATTGACACTAATACACTAAAAAAAGATTCTGGAAAGAATGAATCGATTAACTGAAACATCCAAGTACAACCAGTGATAGTGAACAGCTTAAGAAAAATGACGAAATCATTTCTTCTTGCGCGTGTTGAGCTACCGCTCGAAAGATTTGGCTTGCTACAAATATGATATAGCGCAGCTACAAAGAAAAGGATATTTATAAACATTATTAAACCAATGGGACATAGTAACGTATAGACAACAGCTTCCTCCAAGATAATGAAACACAATTTACCTCCATACCCAAGTGAGCTTTGCTTGTATATGAAACGAGTAATAAGTGAGTTAAATATTACGGTGAACAACGGTAAGAAAAAAATGTAAATCCAATACTTGCACAGAATAGAAATTGAAGGAATTTTATTGAAAATTACTTTTGATGCAAAGACACGATAAATATGATAACTGCAAATATTGAACGAAGTGAAGCATGACAAGAAGAAAAAGTGTTGTAACACACCAACGACTTTACAAAAAGCGTCACTAGGAGTGTCAAATAAACGTACATAAAATACAGCCCCATTCAATATCAGACAGAAAACAAGGACCATATTATTGATGCCGGGTAATGTTCGCAATCGTTTAAACAATGAGTATGTGATAAATGTACATAATAAACATATCAATGATGTCGTCAGACAAAAGACCCGGATACCGAATAAAATTAGATCAAGGTCTTTTCTATTGCTTATTGTTAAAAGATAAAATAATTTTTCTGTGCAAATTCTAACCCCAGTTTTAACCTCTACATACTCATTTGGACCTATAGTTGCATTATAAATTTCTATATAGCCATTCGGACTTTTTTTGTACTCGTCGACACTAAATTCTACTTGTGTACAAAGTAGAAGTTTGTTCACACGATAATAAGTCGTGATAAGTTTTCGAAAATACCACATATTGTTCTGCTCTTTATAAAGTATGCATTTTCCCTTTAATGACTGATCGTGTATTAGCATTGGGGCCTCATACGCCTGATCACTCTTTGTGAATTCTATATTTATCAAAGAACTCTGTGCACGTACTGTAAATGAGGACTCCAGCATTTTCAGGAGATTACTCTCAATATTCAACCTGTCTACAAAATCGTTGATACAAAATTGAATATAATTGTGTCCTTTAACATAACCTTGAACATCATCACATGAATTATTTGAAATCATATAATTCAATTCAAAATCAGAGGTTGTAAACTTGATATTCAAATGCTTTCCTAAATGGCCAAATATTCTGTCTGAAAGAATACTCATTAATGTAAAGGTTGTTTTTGACTCATTGGTCTCCATCAGATTAATTTTGAAATCTGCAGCAAATCTATAGCATAGTTTTTCAGAAACGTTCATGAAGTTGACGCATTCTCCATTTTGCAGCCTTTTCCCCGGATAGCAAAGAATATTTCGGCATAAGTTCTGGAAAATAAAAAACAAGAAGTGTCATTTACTTACAAGCTTGTTGATAGAGCTATTTCAGTATTGTATATCAAAATTTGTATTATAGCCGATAGACCGTTATTAATTCATTCCATATAAAGTTTTTTTTTAAAAAAGTTCATGCTTAGCAGCGAAATTATAATATAATTAATGTGAGTATGGTGTCGTTAATAATCACGATAAAGTAGTGTGTCCAAGTTGGAAAGAGAAATCAAGGGAATCAAGGTTATAGCGGTAATCAAAAGAATGTAATCCAGGGACAAAGACCAGACATGGAAAACAGACACACACAACAAAGAACATAAACTAACTAAAATTATACATACAAAGTAACAAAAGTAAATGAGCAACTCGGACTCCACTAAAAACTGGGAGCATGGATCAGGTGCACCGGTAGGGTAAGCGTCCTCTGCTTTTCTAGAAACACCCGCCGAGTTGCTCATAAAAAGTCAAGTCCGGGGTAGACAAACGAGAAAAGGTAAACTATGACTCGTTGAATAAATCAGTTCTCATGGTGTTGATGGATACCCCATAACGACCCACGAGTTGGACTTGACAAAAGCTCATACATGTAAAAACACGATACAACTGATCTCAATATCCTGAAGGAATAAAATATTTGTCGACAAAAATTCCATTACGTTTAATTGTAGACATTTTCTAATGTTTAATTTCATGTAATTAGTAAAAAGCAATGACAAGAAGCGTCTCGTGTGACAGCTAAAAATAACTGAATTGACCACTGCGATTGAACATTTTAATTAATACGAAAGTATTGTAATACATATTTTTTCATCCTGTATCAGGTTTTCGTTCAGACTATATACTTAGGATTTTGTGTACCTAAATTATTCTATTATTGACGCTTCTCTATTCTTCTTATTTTGCCGAGATACAAAAACATAACCAGAAAACCTTGTTCAAGCCTTGCTGAAAATTACTTTGCAGTGTATATGCAGCCCTTGAACCAATCAATTGTGGAAGTTGAGTATCATTGGATTAAAAAAATGGGCATAAGTATTTGGCACTAGTGTACCTTTAGTTCTTAAAATTGATAAAAATGTTTTTACCGACGATGCCTTTGTTAAGTTTTTATTTATATTCCTTTTTCTTGATATATTCGTAAAATTAACATAGTAACGTTCTTGCAAAATGGTTTAAATCATTTGCTGCAAATATCGACTTTCTTCATTCTTACCTTTTTCTTGTCAATAAGTTGATTTTCTGAACATTTGCTGTCCAACTTCCTTTCTATGCTATTTTCATAAGATGACAATGAGAACATACGTCGGTAACCAGCCCCAGGAATCGGTCCAAAATTACTGCACATTTGACAAAAAACTAAGTCCACCGACAAAACTGTATGTAAAACATCCTCACATCTGTACGCATCAAAGTCATAAAAAATACCAAAGTTTTTATTCTCTGGAATACAAAATTCTGAATATATTCTATAAGGATTCTCGCACCAGTAGCAAAACATGTTATAGTATCCTTTGTAAGCCAATAAGTTTTCATCTTCTAAATGGAGACATGCATCTTTCAAAATTTTGCCATTATACACGTACGCAGGAACATTACAAGTACGAATGAGGTCTTTCTTGTCAAGACATTTTAAATCATTGTTTAGTGATGCTGCTAAAAACGTACACTGTCGCCTTTCGGCTTCTTCTTGTAGTTGCTCTTTCGAATAAAACAAACTAAACACTTCTAATTGTCGACATTCTATTGTGTATTGCCAAGGCCTTAGATGAAGAGATGGAGCCCAAATGTCCTGTGTGTTTGATTCACCCAGAACAAATCCGTCAGTACAGGACAAAGTAAAAACAAGCAGCTTGTGAAAGCCAAGTGAAGATGTACCATTATACAACATTTTAGTTACCATTTCATTGCTTTTGTTTACATTATTCATGAATGTATACACATTTTTATATGGGTATGATGTCTGGTCAAACGGCATCACCATGCATCTATCGTAGTATGGAGAATCTGTTAAGCAATTAGTAATAATTTCTAATTCTCCAATAGGAGGATTGCATATGTAGCAAAAAATATTTTGATACATGCCGATTGGTTGATCAATCTTTTGACATGCTTGAACAATTTCATCATTCTTCTCCTTCCAAGTTCCTGTTGTGTTGCAAGAGGTTATGGCCACGTGTCTATTTTTCCTACACTTTTCAAAACCGATTTCTTTTTTTGCGAAAGTACTTATAACACAATTGTTGTCGATACTTGCAGCTACCATTTCATCAACAGAGCTACAAATATTAAAGTCTGTTTCACTCATACATCTGAAAGAAAGTTGCCAATTTTCAATGTTATTGGATTCATTATTACATTTTGCACAGTGAACGTTCCTGTAAGTTATATTTGTTTTTGATGATGTCACAGGAAGTGATGATATCTTTTCTTTCAAATCAAAATCAGCTGTGCACTTCTTTTGAACTTCAACCGATGACGTGTTAGGACAATGTTCCACTACATTGTAGAATTTAATCATTTCCACCATCGCTTCATTTTGATGGGCACTTTTGTTAAAATCTGGAGGATAGTAGATCACTTCACTTCTACATACTCTGTCTGGTAGTTGAAAATAGAAGTCCATGCAGCATTTTTTTCTAACAATGCAATCTGATGAACACGAACAGCTTCTACATAACACTGGATAGCCCTCATTTGTTTCATGTTCTTCATTACATAATAAATTTCCACAAATGTTTGTATATTTCTGAATTGCAGTATTATGTTTTGAATGATATGAAAGGACCCTGTTGAGAATGCATGATAAAACAACGCACCATAGTCGAAAGTACACTGTCATTGTCTCTTTTATCGCTAGTCTCAAATTAGGACTGGAAAAAGCTTATTTCCTGTGATGAAAAAATAAAATTAATACAAAGTCTACACATATATAATATATATAAGCTGAATCACGTACGCTGTGGGTGATTGTACCTTTAAAAAGGCACACATAAGCAAATGATAAGGAACCTGAATGAAAATATCAAAAGTAAAAATAAAAATTAACTGTGGAAAGCAATTTAAAAAAAGGCAAAATATAGTAGTACGGCGTATTGATGTATAGCATGTAGTGCTGTACCAGCCTTAGACCAAGATCTAAAAATGGATTATTTTTTCTCGTTTATAATGTGATTCAGCTTCTGAATCTGTTTTGATCTTGAACTTTGTGAGTTTCATGCTCATAAAGTTTTATGAGTTTTATGCTCATAAGATTTTATGAGTTTTATGCTGAAGAAGGATATCAGTTATTCGAAATATTCAATATAATGTGACGACTCATATAGCCTTGCTGGCCGAGTGGTCTAGGGCGCTGGACTTTGTGCAGGCGGTGTTGCCATAGATGTCACAGCGTTACGAGTTCGAGTTCCGCGGAGGGAACGACCAAAAATTTGCATCGCAAATTTGACAGTTCTAACACCGTTGGGAATTTTTCAGACCTTTATATATATACATTTTGACAATATGACACTTTATTGCATTTTGTTGTTAACAGTCATCATAGAGGTACAGCATTCTCTCTATGAGCCCTATAGTTATTAGTACTTCTAAGTTATAGGGAAACTTATAAGCATAACACATATATCTTAATGTTAGTTTTTACAAAGACTATAGTTTTACAGTATGATATGTAGAGGACATATTCAAGATATATGGTATCATAGGCTAATAAGTTATCAATTTTCTCTAATATTTTATCCTTAACTATAATTATTTTGCTAGACTTAAACTCTTTTTTGAAGATATTAAACATATTTACGTCTTTTGTTTTTTGTTCAGATATATAATATGCTTTATAAATTTAGTATCTAACCAAAGTAGTAAAATGGTTAAAAGGAAAATAGTTTTTATCGGAAATTTTACACCCAAAAACTACATACGTGAGGCTAATTTGCATATTAAAATTTTATAAGTTTGAGTATTTTAGGTATCTTTTCCCAAAAGCGGCATAAATATGGACAAGATATGAAATAATGCAAGTAATCTTCTTGTGTCCACAAAAAAAAAGTTGACATTTTCGACCATTCTTCATTGTCTGCGAAGTTTCTTTGTTGGAATAATATATTACAGTAACTACCACCTAAAAGATTTTAACTTATTCTCTTTCAAAAAGTAAAATATAAATTCCAACAAGTTATGTTTGTCTAATGATGACATGTTCAACCATTCCATCCATCTACACAATATATTATCAGATTGCCATGAGTAACTTTTCAAACCGACAGTCTGGTTCACTGCTCCAAAAGATAAATGGACAGCAATAAACTTCAAATTCAAATATTCTGTTTAAAATGTCATAGTAAACAGTAAGTAACATGTGGTTTTTCATATAACCCTTATACTGTATACACTGTAGAATATAAAATTAAGGGAGATAACTCTATAAATGGCAGTAAAATACAATAGAGCAGACAGATTGGAATGAATAATTATACATTTCATCAGACCTATATAAGCAACTTAATAATACAAATAAAAATATGTAGCCTTTTTTGGTGTATCACATGTTACAGAATTTGTCTGATTCTTAAAAAGACTGCTACTTAAACTTCAAATGAAACGATCACACTTCAAACTCAATTCCCATGATACGATCACACCTCAAACTCAATTCCCATGAAACAATCACACCTCAAACTCAATTCCCATGATACGATCACACCTCAAACTCAATTCCCATGATACGATCACACTTCAAACTCAATTCCCATTTCAAAGCCAATTGTTTTCTACGTTAAATGACATTTCTTTTTCGATATCATTTTATAGTTACAGATGAATTCATGCATTAACTTGAATACTTGAATACATGTTAGAAGAAAAATTTGTAAAATATTACTAATTGGACTTGTCATTGATATATATTAGATAAACAATACTAAATTACGGTTTAAAGTTTCCGTTTTGGATATGTTTAGGATGTCCGTAAATAAAATGCTTTTGAGATACCTCCGAGACACAAATAAGCATGCAGTACCAAAAGATTAACCGATGTCCATCCTAAAATTGCAAGATTCTTGCATTTTATGAGAGGACTGGATGAAGCGTCTAGAGTGACTTCGGAATGTCAGACGCTGTTCGGATTTGCTTTCATATATGTTATAGCACTGTCACAGAAATTTGTCAAATTATTCCACCGAACAGTTATTGATAAGTTCAATTAATTTAGTTGAAAAATTGTACCCAAAATATATGTAAAAACACTTCGCAAAAACTAATCTAATTAAGCTTAAGTTGTCAAGATCAAATCAGTTCTTCCTGAAAAAAAATATTGCCTGCAATGCATTTTAATAGTACTGCCGTAACAACAAACCAGTTTATTCAGAGAACGTTTAAAATATAAGTTATTCTACCTGCTAAAATATTACTTGTAACATAAAAGAAAAAAATCGATAATTAATGTCATTTCATGATATGACATTGATTCCATGACGGATGCTGGGGATTCCAGGGGATTCCGCCCTATTTGATTTTTTTTTTAATTTCGCGCAGTTTCGGCAAAAACGTGCAAATAAGAGCATGAATTCCATCATTATCTAAAACTCTACATTTATCTCGTCTATAGATCGGTTCCTGTGACAATGATTCAAAATATCATTTATTACTTTTCGGTGTACTTTAAACATGTAATTAAAAAATGTCTTGTTTTGAAAAAAAATGATCATAAATATGTGTAAAGTACGATGTGTTCTAATTCCGTGTCCAGAATTTAAAATGGAATTTTTTCCCGTTTTTAGCTTCATTTGGTCGCGAATAAGTATTATTCAAGTTTATTCATATATATATATATATATATATATATATATTTATATATATTTTTGTTTATTTTTTTCGATTTACACAAATTTATTCAATTTCATCGACAATTCGAACAGGAACAAAATAGTTAGAGAGATATTATAAAAATTAGACCACTTACTCGGTTTAATGGAAAATAAGACCAAATCCACCAAGATTTTTTGATAAGCTCAAAACTTGTTATGAAATGAATGCGAATCTTTATCTTTTATGCTGGTCGAAATAATACGTAATTAATGGCATCAGAAGAGCCTGGTCCATTTTGTTTTATAAAATTTTAATTTAAGTATGCTTCACATCTCTTACCAAATAAATCTCTTAGGAAATAAATCTCTACCAGAGAAACAAAAGATCTAAGGTCTGCATAATAAATTACATAACTAGTTCAGGACAGTCGTTCTTGTTATTATTTAGAGAGCCATTCGTGGAATTGTTCGGTCAGCCTTAATTATGAGTATTAGTGTTCGAAAGTACAGAGTACATAAAACGATGACTCATTATCTATTCATCCATTTTTAATTAGCGGATGATGGCGTAAACCATTTCAGTGGTGTTCGTGATTTCATTCATCAATTTATTTTCCTAGACTGTTTATGAAATACTCGTAATGGCTTGTTCCCATTTCGCTTTCATTTTCAAGTTTGGTAATTGAAATTATTCCTATTACACCTTGGTGGATTTTGAGTGAAATAATAAAGCGAAATGGGAACCTCTGTCAACATTTCATTTCGTGCTATGTTTGTTATATTGTTGATTGGGTCATTCTACTTTTTCTTCCTTTTTGAGAAAGTTGGGAATAGTTTTATATCTGAACTTTTAAAATGTTATGCATTCGCATTTCTATTCAATTTAACAACTAAAGAGAAATCAAGAGAACCAAGGTTCTAGCGGTAATCAAAAGAATGTAATCCAGGGACAAATACCAGACATGGAAAACAGCCATACACAACAAAGAACATAAAGTAACTAAAATCATACATACACAGTAACAAAAGTAAATGAGCAACTCAGACTCCACTAAAAACTGGGAGCATGGACCAGGTGCACGGGTAGGGTAAGCGTAAAAAAATGAGCATTAAATACATTCAACCAATCACTTCATTACTTAATAAACTAATTTCAGAAGTAACATGTTTTCTGATTCGATAAAAATTTTGTCATTCATCTCATAGACAAACTTTTATTGTGTGACTTTGAGGTCATCAACATTTTTGGTGATTATTTTTATACCAAAATTAAATTATAAGGAGTGAATTATATATTTGTTGTATCTAATTGAAATAACATCGATGCCCGTGGTGCAAACTTTATAATAACTTGCTGCGCAAGTTAGTTGTTATGCACTACGTGATTGAGGTTATTTCTTCACAGACCAAAAACATATAACAGTCATTTTTAAATATTAAACTAGCATTCATGTTATTGGGGAAGTCTTTTGGTTTCAAACAAATTTATGAAACAAGATTTTTTTATTTATTTATTATCTTACCTCAATCATTATTACAAAGTTTTATTAGTTAATAGGTTTCATTTTACAAGAGAAAATTCTCAGTCCTTTTTTGCCTTTTTTTATCTTTAATTTGACAGCTAAAGCAAAATGAGAACACTCCTTTCACAATCACAACACCTTCCAACTATTTCCAAAAAAACAAGTGTCAAAAATAAGACAAAATTCAAGTATATGCATTAACCTTCAAACTATGAAACAGTGACGATACACACACACAATGTAGAGAGAATCTAAATACACAATGTAGGGAACTAAAAAACAGAGAGGATCTAAATACGCAATTTAGGGAACTGAAAAAAACAGACAGGATCTAAATACACAATGTAGGGAACGGAAAAAACATAAAAAACAGAGAGGATCTGAATACACAATGCAGGGAACGAAAACAAAAAGCAGAGAGGATCTAAATACGCACTACAAGGAACGAAAACAAAAAAACAGAGAGGATCTGAATACACAATGTAGGGAACGAAAACAAAAAACAGAGAGGATCTGAATACAAAATGTTGGGAACTTAAATAAAAAAACAGAGAGGATCTGAATACACAATGTAGGAAACGAAAACAAAAAACAGAGTGGATCTGAATACACAATGCAGGGAACGAAAATAAAAACAACAAAGAGGATCTGAATACACAATGTAGGGAACGAAAACAAAAAAAAACATAGAGGACCTGAATACACAATGTAGGGGGCGAAAAAAAAAATAGAGTGGATCTGAATACACAATGTAGGGGACGAAAACAAGAAACAGAAACGAACTACACACACACTGTAAGAATCGAAAACAGGAAACATAGACGATCTACACACACAATGCAGGAAACGAAAATTTAAAAAAAAACAGAGAAGATCTGAATACACAAAGTAAGGAACGACAACACGGAACAGAGACGATCTTTAAATACAAAATTAGAAGAGGATAAATCACTTTTACATATAACTGCTGAAGGTAAGGACAATAAGACAAGGGGAAAAGGAGAGAGTTACTAGTTGCTGTGCTGTTGAAACGTGACAAAAAGTTATTATAGCCTATAAAAAACACTATAAAGTTCATGGATGCGACATGGTAGGTAACACTGTTATATCAACTCATCTTTTTTTATATATATCATAATTTGTAGATAAAATTTGTACACAATCGTACGAATTGGATTCGTCATCACTACAGAAGGTTTATGGTCGCCATCACGAACTTGTGGATAGTTACGGTGTGTCCATCTGCACCATGAAAACTGATTTGTTCAACGTGTCATAGTTTTCTATTCCTCTGTCGTCTACCCCGGACTTGTCTTTTTATGAGAAACTTGGCGGGTGTTTCTAGAAAAGCAGAGGACGCTTACCCTACCGGTGCACCTGGTCCATGCTCCCAGTTTTCAGTTGATTCAGAGATGCTCATTGACTTTTGTTACTTTGTATGTATTATTTTAGTTACTTTAAGTCCTCCGTTGTGTATATCTGTTTTCCGTGTCTGGTCTGTCTCTCTGGATTACATTCTTTTAATTTCCGCTAGAACTTTGGTTTCCTTGATTATTCTTACAAAAAAATAATAAATTTCCGCTAAGAATATGGTTTGGACTGTGTCCTAAAATGAGCCCAAGTTCATCATAAAATTGGTTTTATGATGCGTAACAACACTGACACTGATTTCACAGATACATTATTAATAAGTTTAACTATTTTTCCTGTATTACTGAGAAAGAATTATTGTTCATGGGGTACCAATTTTCGTGGTTTTCGTTGGTAGGCCAAACCACGAAATTTGGTTCTCAACGAAAAGGAGATTTCCATTAATGTATATACTGAAAACCTCAAAACCACAAATTAAAGAATCCACGAACTTGTGTTTCTTCCCTAATCCACGAATATTCGTATCCACGAATAAAAGTACCTTCACAGTATCCATAATGCATGTAAAATAACTGGCACAAAAACTAATCAATTTAAGCCAATGTTTCTATGTTAGTATAAATCGGTTCTCCCTGAAAAGAATATCACATGCAATACATGTAAATAGTACTGTCAATAATAACTAATCAAATCAATCAAGAGAAAGTTTATAAGGATAAAAACATTATTATACGGTTGAAGATGACGTGATATTTTATAAAAGACCTCATTCATGTGCGGTGACGGATACATTGGGTTATGGGTCTTGGATCCGGTGACGGATACATTGGGTTACGGGTCTTGGATCCGGTGACGATACATAGGGTTACGGGTCTTGGATCTGGTCTTATTTAAAAATGAATTGTTACTTTGGCAAACAATATCGGTAAAAATGAGCAAATCGTAGCCTAAATCCCTTTTTTCTGGAACCCCTATTTCAAAGCCTGAATCCCTTTTTTCTGAACCCCTATTTCAAAGCCTAAATCCCTTTTTTCTGGAACCCCTATTTCAAAAAAGTGAATTTGAGCAGTAGACCATTTTTTTCGCTGTAAATCGTTTCATATATAAATAATTTAAAATGGCCTACTTACTTGTGTCTGACTTTGTTAGGAGACTAGAATTAATTGGACAAATTTTAATATTTTATATAAAAAGCTGTTTGACAAAATCTGTACATCAAGACTGATCACGAATGTGAACCGAATACAACCTGTACTATATGTTTATTTTCCGTGTACAGAAAAAAATCTATTAGCCAGGCGCATCATCGTGTACAGATAGAACAAAATCAGGCGTGCCGTGCAAAAAATACCAAAAACTACCAAATAATGAACGGATTTAAGGGAGGGTCACCGTAAAGAAGCGCTGCACTTGTAATTCGTTTCAAATCTTTCTAAGTTAAAAACTTAGAAAATTGTCATGTACTTCATTATCATATACATGTGTAAACCCAGACTACTTCTGTCTATGAAATACTAACTTTGTTTTAATATCATATACATGTGTAAACCCAGACTACTTCTGTCTATGAAATACTAACTTCTTTTTAATATCATATACATGTGTAAACCCAGATTACTTCTGTCTATGAAATACCATATACATGTGTAAACCCAGACTACTTCTGTCTATGAAATACTAACTTCTTTTTAATATTATATACATGTGTAAACCCAGACTACTTCTGTCTATGAAATATTTCTTTTTTTATTATTATTACATGTAACCTGCAGCTTCTTCTCGATATCGATTTAAAACATGAAAACACGCTTCTTCTTAGTTTCTTCAGGCCGTAGATAAGTATAATTCAAGTGTTTTATAAAACTCGGATAACTTACTCAGTTAAACGAAAATGAGATTCATTCAACATAGTATGATTTTCGGATTAGCTCAAAACTTGGGTTTTACATTTAAATTGCTTTATTCGGATAAAAAGGGTTGATGTAATCTGAAAAGTCCAGTCCATTTTGTCATAAATTTCCACTAGAGTTACAACAGATTGAAGGTCTTCAAAATGAATTATATAACTAGTTCAGGCTAATAGTACTTGTTATTATTTGAAAAGCCGTCGGTGGGATTGGTCAGAAATACTATGGCATTATTAACCATGAATACTATTGTTCAAATATACATTGAACAGCGGGCACAAGAAGATGACCACTAAGCACTAATTATCTCTTCAACCATTTTTAATTAGCTAAAGATGGCGTAAGCAATGTCATTGGTGTTCGTAATTTCAGTCATCGATTTATTTTCCTTCACTTTTTACAAAGTAATCACAAGAGCAACACCTCATCTTTCTATCTTTTACCCCATATTTTAGCCCACCTTTAGGCTATACTAATTTTGTCCCGTGTCGTCGAGATTGGTTTTATATACCATGGTTTTTAAACCTTTGGGCTCCAAAAACCAAAACGTGTGTTTTTTTAACGGTATATTTTTTATTGATCTCTACATGTTAAAAGAGAATGGGCACCCTCCAAAATAGAAATTGTACTACAAAATTGACAAATATGATATTGAGCAGAAACTCTAGTATTCTGATTCCTCTCCCATATTAAGAATTGCAAAAATGTGGGAAATCAATAACGGTAGTGTCCTTTTATCAAAACAACCTGAAAAATCTTGTCTGAATCGAAAAGGTTACCGTTATGATGCAACGAAACAATCGGGAACAAGCGAATTAAGGAAATTTACGGAGGACTTCAAATTCAAAAACCGAAAAACACAACTTCAAGAACATGCCAATCGAGTTACTCAGTAATGACGAAATTCCACAAGAAATTCATAGAACTTTTGAATAAAATTGAAAATTACATTGCTACAAGAAATGGCATACAACACGCAAATGATAAAATTGAATCGTTAATCTAACGAGGAATAAAAAATTAAATTACCGTTTGTGACAGGCATTCAAATTTTCAACCCAGAAAATAGAAACCATACTGGAATGACATTTGAAGTGATCAATGGAACAAGGTGCGTGATTCGGAAAGGTCATAGTTACGATTCAACGGAACAACCGAAAATACTTAACGAAATGTACAAAATGTATTGTTACGAACCGAAAATACGAACGACAATTCAAGTTAACAGAATAACAAAAACTCGAAAATAAAATTTATAGTGTTGATAAAAGGGACTTTGTCCATGATACTGGTAATTGTCAACAACAATAAACCTGACTTTTAAGATTGGAAATGTGATTATGATTTTTTTAAAAGCAGGAAGATGATAATGGAATATTGTTTTGTGACAATTTATGTAATAGCATTGTGATTTGTTAACATTCCGATCACAAGAGACGAAGTACTAGAAGCTGTGATGAATTTCAAATTGCGCAAAGCATATGCCTGCGGAAGTTCTCATAAACGATACGATAGTTTGACCTAAAGTTACTTTTTTTCAAATCATCAGTGGTTGCTCTAGTTTATGACGTGAGCCTGAACTGGAACAGTATCATTTCTCCTTTCTTAAAACCAGGATCAGACGACGACCGCATCATGGGATTACTATTAAACAATAGAGGCATCACTTAAACATCATTGTGACGTCAACCTGTTGTTAAAATAATGGATTCTGTATAATTACTGATATCCGAAAAATTAAAATACCTCGGTTATGGTGCCTAAATGTATAAACAAAGAGTATATAAAAATAAAAAGGCAAAAAGAAAATTTTAGTAAATCATATCCTTTTCCACGTTCAGGGATCTGTAACATCATTGATAGTTATTTCTAATCTGGAAAAAAAGTTAATCTGGCGACATCCGATATTTTGGGCCTAGCCAGAATAATGTGCATGAAATTCTCTTGACATATTCCAGTGGGAGACCCATGGGTTTTCAGCGTTGGAAATTTTGTTTGAAAATTGTGCTTATTCCGTGTAAAATTTGGGCAAAAATGTGCAAATAATAGCCTGGAACCTATCTGGACCCCTTTTTAAGATTTCTTGATCCGCCCTTGTATATATCTGCTTTACTATTGGCGGAGCTATAAGGAGATCAAATGACTCGTAACAGGCAAAACACGTTTGCTTCGTTGTTTTAAATGATAACTATTTGTACCAGCTGTGTCTCAAAATTAGAATATACCACAAAGCTGCATTATTGTAGCTAACCCTATATCAACAGGGAGAACACTACACTACACTAGTTCCTTTAAACTCTCATGCAAATTATGCTTTACAAGTTGGATGATTTAGCTGCAGCTTTTACTCTTTTTTTGTATATGGTTTCACTCAATTCTATGCCACTTTATGGGTACTTAGACTTTTGTTCAGCCTTTTCTTCGAGTATTTGTAGTCTGTAGAGATGTGCGAAATATATAAGTCGCATATACAAATTATTTCACTGAACTGTTTTTAAAAACATTTCTCTGAATTGTGTTTGTTGTTGTGCAATTCCGTAAATCGTGATGCATAGAATGTCGACGAATAGAATCTTTTTTCGAATAACTTCTTTTCAATATTCTTTGCTACTGTTTCCCTGATATCTACATGAGTTATAATATCATAATCATTTTCCATGTAATTTTGTAATTTTGTATTATTACCCTGTGATATTGTTCATAAAATCGCTGCTAACTCTAGAGGAAACAAAAATATAAATTAATGAATGTATGACATGATAGGTAACACAGACAGCATTAACAAGACGAACATAAAATGCATAACATTATATAGTATTCTAATTTTCATGAACAGCTTGTATCATTAAATAGCAACGAAGCAAATGTGTTTGGCCTCGTTCGTTCATGAAAATTAATGTTGTAATCTAAAATACTTTATCCACACTTTTGTTGTTAATGTTATATAGTAGTTACAAAATATTTCCGAAGTTTGACTTGTGCTTATGTATCAAATACATATTTCGCACACACCCCTACCGACTACAAATACTCAAGGAAAAGGCTGAACTAAAAATTAAGTCATTCAAATAGTCAGAAAAATATAACAGTCATACCTTGTAATTTAATGTTACTATCAAAATTCAACGAGCAAACCATTGAAAAAGATATAAATTATGTCATTCCGTATTTAAATGAAGGAGGGAAACTCCGGCATTGCTTTAAAGTCATCTAGTATGTGACGGTGAACAAATGAACGTGACAAAGATTTTTTGTAAATGGAATATTACAAAAATAAAATCGGCCTTTACTATCATATAGACCTATCAAAAGTTTCCAAGTTATGAGTTGCTTATTTCCGATTCCTAGCTTTTACATTCTCTTCGCTAGGCAAGGGTTACGGTCTTGCCCCCTACCAATGGGTAGCGAAGCTGCTTTTACAGTTGTGATAAATCCCAGTTTCAGTTTAACTTATTTATTTTTTACGTGAAGCAGACAGACGTGATTGGCTGCCCGAAAATTAAAATTATGACACAGTAAACGTTCAAAAAATCTTTCCTTGTCAAAATATGACAACAGAAGTAACGATACTTTCTTATACCAATCAATTCAATCCACAAACCACTAACTACAACTGCTCTGTACATATGTTTACGTCGCAAAAAAGTAAGTTTATAACAACTTATAGACAGTAAATAGCAAATTATAGATTGTATCCCTCTTTTATAAACCTCTTTATCAAAGCCCCTCCATTTTTCTAAGATTCTTGATCCTCCCCTGCCCTGGACAATGATGTTTCCTTCGAACTAATATTCTATAACAACTATGTTACCATTGTGGGTATATTCGTACGCCTACTAAACTGGAGTCTTTTGAGAGGTAAAAACTTATAATGCGTCTGAAATTCTTTCTTCTTTTTGCGTTGAAATGTTTGCAAGAAATCTGGTTTGTTTTTATCAACTCGTTTCATCCGTTCAGAGCAGCGGCGGATCCAGAGGGAATGAAGGGTGTTGGCACTCACTTTTTATTGGATAAATTTGTCATTTTCATGTGTAAAATTGACAACAAAATGGTAAATAATGTCCTAGCACACACACACCCTTTTTCTGAAGAACCCCGGACGGCACCACCCTTCCGAAATGTGGATCCGCCCCTGCAGAGGATATTGCATTACAAGCATCGGCATGGCGCACAGTTAAACATAATAAGAAAATAAATATTGTGACAACATGCATGAACATGTATACACATGCTTCCATGCAAAGTTCAAAGTTCACAGTTTATGTATTGTCAAATTTATGACGAAATCCAGCCTTGTCATGAACCCCACAGTCGCATTTATTTTGTTTGAGAATATATACAAAAATAAATCTCAAAACCTTAAGTCCTTTTCGTCAAAACGTAAGGTGGACTGTTTACTTTACATGCGTCATTGTTCCTAAAACATCCCGGAAACTAGGCAAATTGTCCGGAAACGATTAACGATTCCGCGTTATACAATTTTAATACAATTAACAGTTTAAATATGTGAAAATTTGCAACTTCAAACTCATTTTGAAAAACCCATGTTGCAGATCGAACCGAGAATTTTGTGTTTATATTATTCGTTATTCAATACAGAATATTTAGTGATACATTTTAATAACCTACGGTGCCTCATTATCTTTTAATCATTGAATATGCACTAAAATGCAACCAATTTTAGAGGCATTTTTGTTCTGTGATGAAATAGTTAACTTTTGTCGGAAAAAAATATTATTTTTTTTTACATTTTTCTATTCATGTGATCTTTATATGTTACCCGTTTTCCAATACTTCACTTAAATTACTTATCAAAGTGTATTGAGGTCGATTGATCTTTGACCCCTTCTCTAATTAATGTAAAGAAGCGAAAAACTCTTCCGTGTTTCACTTTGACAAATACGATATTCAAAAACTACATTGATTTATCTTTCCATTGACATATATTATAGCCGTATACCCTCTAAGCCCATTAAAGTTCGAAAAATCATTAGTCATACGCAGCACTTGTCGGCTAGGGATCAATTACGTAAAGTTTCAGAATAATACCTCTCAATTTTATTGTTGATAATGAAAATCATTATCTATGGATGGTTTCATTAGTTTATAAATTACCTTTCTATATGATTAGATTTTGTCAGTTTGGTTGTCACTGTAACACTACAGCACTAGCTCATATGGCATGAATTTTACAGAACGTTCTGGGATTTTACTCACCTCTAGGGGCATTAAAATCAGTCTTGACATGCGTACATGTACTTAATTGTAATTACAAACACATCAAAGTACAAATCAGGCAGGAGTTGATACATTAGAAATTTATGTAATTTACATCTAAAAATAGATAAACTTTTTAATGCGTATGATAATTCTACACACCACAAAGAAACTATTTAAAAATATTGTAGTGCTTAAATGACGAAATGAAGAAAAATTTTGAGCAGAAATCAATTGAAAGCAATAAGAAATTTACATATATATGTAATTACTGTACATAGTAACCATTTCAAAATAATTTAAAATCATTAACCACTTGGCTTGGTTTCCATTTACTCAGGGTGCTTTCCATCAGGTTCGTTCCAGTTCCGAAACAAGCCAGTTCACATTTCAAATAAAAGACCACGAAAGTATCAGCAACTGGAACAAAATGTATAATGGAAAGCCTCCCGATGCTTGATCTGCATAGGGTTTGTTTCATATTGTTTAAGCATTACAGTATGAACTTTCTCTCAAAAGCATTTGATTTATAACTGTTACGTTGCGCTGCCTCATTCTTACACGGATTTGTATTTAACAATAAAGCGAGGACATGTATGTTGATGTACAGTATATGGTACCGATATCCCACACCAGAGTTTGAACGGGGTTCCTTCAGATCAAGTTGAAATATGCTACTTAACCAAACGAATTGTAGTTACTTTGAAATGAATAATTTGACGAATGAATATGAAACTTATGATGAATGTGAATGTGAGCAAAGCGAATTCTTTATACCAGCCAAGTGGATTGTTTTTCTTCAGTTTGTTTTAACGTCAGAAATTCTCATCGTCAATAGTTTCTTCGTTGTCGTCTTCTTGCGCGAAAAGAAAAGAACTCCGACAACAATGCTGTTATCTGCGCTAGGTGTGACAGACAGTTTGACAGCCTTGATGTTAACCATCCGCATCTTATCCGGTGTTGTTCTTCATTTTGGTGAAATTGTTAACAATGATAATCAGTCTTTAGGATGGCTGTGGATGGAAACATACAACGAGTGCACCACTTTTGTACCAATTAGCGATTTAGCGATTTATTTTCATCTGATGTCTGTAGAACTCACTGTTACACTTAATATTCAGCGAGTCGTTGTTTTAAAGTTTCCAATATGGTCTAAACACAATGTTGGAAAAAAATCTTCTATCATTGTCACTGGAATAATTTTTATAGGAACACTACCATTTTACATTCACAAAACTGTAATGAACTACTATTCATTTATTGAAGGCAAGAATGGCGAATGTTGTTGGAACGATTTTCTAGAAGAAGGAACTTTAGATTGGGTCGAAACAAGCATCAACCTTTTCATGTACATTTCGGTAGCAGTTATAATAATTTGTAATGCATACATCTGTAGGAAACTCAGACAGATAGGACGAGGAGATTTTATTCACCAGGGCAAAGAGGCAAATACTCAGCGAATCCACTCAGCCGTAATTACTGTCCTTTTGTCGATAATTTTCATTACATCAGAAGTATTGAACATCTTGAACAGCTTAAACTCCTCTAGACTTCTTCCATTCTTCGATGATAGACTACAAGGTGTGTTTGATTCTTTTTTCAGTCTAAGTTGGTCTTTCGGGTTTTCTCTTAACTTTCTTGTCTATTCAAGTATGAGTAAGCAACTTAGAGAAACAATTATTCGTACCGCGTGTGCTGTTTGTCGTCGCCGGAAACATTTTCAGAAACATAGTGTACAGTCCGGGAAGCCTAGAGTTGCCACAGTTGGTTCTTCTATGACGTCTTCAGAAAGTCGTATTAAGGACTGCTATATAAAAAGCATATGAAGGTATATGTAATTGCAGTTAAAACTATCCACTGTGTAAGACTTAACTCACCGTGCTAACTTTGCCTTTCCTCTTTTTCTGATGACAGTGGACTTCAATTGTTTAAACAAGTACAACTTTTCTATAGTCTATTGTAAGCTACAAAAATTTTGATACAGACAAATTTAACACGGAAATATATCGGGTAAATACCCCTGAAGAAACATCAAAAGTGGAAGACGTAAATGAGATATACCACCAATATGAAAACAATTTCACCAAAATATTGAACAAGCATGCTCCAATAAAAACAAGAAAACCAAGAAAAAAAACACTACAATATATAAACAGAGAACTACGCAAGGTCATTTACACAAAACAGATGTTATAAAAATATCAAAAACAACGGAACCTGGTAACCAAAATAAAACAAGAATTCGACCTGACAATATTTTAGAAAGATGTGCAGGTTGTGCAATATATAGCGACTTTTGGTCTACTGTCATTTTTTTTCTCTAAATGTGTTATTCTGATAGAATTGTAAATAACACAACTGAAGTTGCTAACATTGTAATAACTTTTTTTCAGCGTTAGCAACAAAAATTGGTGAATGTGTGAATTACGATCAATCCACACATCCTAGTATTTTTAATATTGAGTCAGAATGAGAAAATTTATGTACTTCATCTTTTTATATTGAAAAGGTTAGTGAAAAAAATGTTAATAAATATAAAAAAGTCAAGTATTTAGATGGCATACCAGCTAAAATTATGATGTTTGTTTGTTGGGGTTTAACGTCCGAGCAGCAATATTTCAGCTATATTCAGACGATGAACATGAAATTGATGATAAAATGAACATGAAATGATGATGAAATGAAAAAGGGATGGGACACAAGGACAATGGGGTTGACAAATTTTGATTGCCACTGGAAATGGGGAGAGGTGGGTAGGGTCGGGCAATTTAGCCTCCTGTGGCGGAGCCCTGCGGTTCCTACTCCGAGAGAATACCACAGTAGGGTTCTTTAACGTGCAAGAAACGTGGCATCTTTCCCAACACGGTGCACCACTATGGTTTGCGGTCAGGTTTTCCGTATTATAGCCTGACACCCCAGCATGTAACACGCCAGGGGTACCCCATTCCACCACCTGGGGCACACATCCCAGTTGCTCTGTGGGCAGGGCGCCCTAGCCCCCGGCTAGGGTTCTGAGCACTATTTAGTCGCCTTTTACGACAAGCTTAGCGCTGCTGCAGGCCTATTCTTTTGACACCCGGACCTGCACGGGGCGCTAAAATTATGATTGTAGAACTGAAATTGTACCTCAGATAACAAATTTGATAATTTTTTTTCTATAGAAAGTGGAGGTTTTCAAAAGAGACTGAAACAAGCACTGTCTTTAATGTGTGCACGAAAATGTATTTTATATTGTCCATACATGTCTTGTAAAATACGCTAGTTACTGTGCTATTTATTTTATTGTCAATCTATGTTTAATGTTTTGTGTGGCAAATATTTGTAAGTGTTCGTAATTTGCATACGTATTTGTGCAGTCACTATGCTTTGTTTGATATTTATGTTTATTCGGTTAAAAGCTCACCACTTGTCTGTTATTATTTGTACCCAATCTAATAAAGTTTTCGTTCAGACGTGGCGTACGGTGTTGGTGTCATTTATGGTGACGTCGAAATTTCGTTTTTTTTGTTTTTTTTGTGCTGCCACGTACATCGTTCTATGATTGTTACATGTATAAAGAAGTGTGCTTATTTATTCTTAACATAAAAAAACACATACGATATGTTTTATGATATAATTATCCAATTCGGTAATAATTTTTGGTTCGTTTTGGTCAATTGAAATGATCAGATACATCCTGATATGGTGAATAATTTGGCATCAATCATTTAAAAATGATTTGAAGGAAATTTTATCATATACATGCGAGACAAATGTTATGAATTATGAAAATAATTTTCGTGTTGCGTCAACAAAAATTTAACACACTCACTAAATCAGGAAGCCAACAAACCTACCGGCAACATAGTCAGTACCCCAATCCCCCACCCTGGAAATCAAATAATCAAATTATGAAAGCGTATAAAGTGAATTTATTTCCTTCCTATTTGATTTCATATCTCTAATGTAGACGTATGTTGTTATTTCTGAATACATGTACTAGTTTCGGAATTGTATAAGGTCTGTTGCTAAATATAAAACATTTCGGAAAAAAAACAAAACCTTGGCAAATCTACGTCTATGAGAAAATTTGAGAGCCAAATCTTCCGTTTTTATTATACGACCGCGAAAAAAAAATGCGGTCGTATAATGTTATGGTGCAGTCGTCGTGCACTAGTAAATCATTCTGTTTTAACACAATCAGTCATTGGAACGTATTCAATTCTGACGTAAGACATTCCTGAAGTTTAGGCATTTTCAAAAAGCGAATCAAACAACCTATTTCAAGAAACCCCCCCCCATTTATTATAATTATGGGATGAGAAAGATAAATATAATCCATGCGAGACTAAGAAATATATGTAGTTTATTAAATGCTGATCTTCATCGAGTCAATATAATTAACAATCCGTCCTGTAGCTGTGGCCACCCTGTTGAAGATTCTATGGAGTGCGAAAATGACACAATTCATAGACGAACATTGTTTGCCCAGATTAATCAGTACACAATATAGTATGTTTACTATGGTTAAAGAATGATCTGATTTTGTTGTAGTTTATATATATGTAATTGTCGTCATTATGTATACCACTATAATAATTGTTACTACCGGGAGAGGACCTCGATAATGTTATATAACTTATGTCCAATACCGTTGCTGATATTGTAGCAAATAAATATATTTAAACTAAGCGTTCCTTTTTTAATTCGGGTAAACAAATGTACAGCAGATTTTATGTGTTTTGGATCGTTTTCAAGTTATAGGGGGTCAAAGTTGGGCAATGTCTAAAATTAAACTTTCACTAGCGAATGTACGAGCGCGTGTCTACACATTTCAAAATACTTTGATGCAGACACGCTAGCTAATCCCAATTTCACCAGGACATCATTGTATATGAACAGACATGAGTTCACGCAGGGGAGGGTGTGCTTTCTTTTTCCTGTTTTCTTTTCAATATTTCTTTCATCATTTTATCAGATCTGCTAAAATCGTAATTGTAAAGAAAAATGAAATGATAAAATCAAACAGGAGGATGACTACATTTTTAAGTATATGAAGAAATCGACTCAACACCATTTCGTTTGAATTTCGCATGGTGTACGCGTGAATAAATAAAATATACAAATTTTGGATGTTGTGACATTTTAGTTAGACACAGACAAAATGCTGCGCTTAGATACATGTTCAATCAAGTACATGTACCATCATTTCTATAGTATACTATCTACATGTAAAATTCAAAATTCCATAGTTATTGGTTCACTAAAAGCTAACGAAGAAAAACTTTTGATTAAGACTGGGTAGCACGCAACGTGTTGAAAACGTCGGGAAAGACAACCTGACATCACAACACACCTACGTATTTATCTACTATTAAACAATGAAACCCAATATTTTTAGAATAAACGTGATATTCTGAATATTTATACAGTACTTCAAGCGTGAATATACTTTAGTAAAAAAAAAACTTCGTTGTTATATTGTACAACCGTAAGCAAGAAAGTAGCCAATGGCCAACGTCGAAAAAATAGATTTATGACCTAATTGAAATGCGGACATAAAGGCTTTTAACAAAAAGACTGATTGAACATTTTATATAAAATTTCATTGGGGATGTGTAATAAATTGTCAACATAGATAATAAAAGTCTTAATTTGGAAAAGCTGTTTACATTACTTTAAAACATGTCTAGCATTTTGTCTTCAAATCTGTTTCTTTCCATGTTTGCAATGTCCACATCAAAGGGGAGACATTTGTGATATTATTATACACTTTGATCTTATCATTACGTCATGAAAAGTATGACGTCGTCTGCAGCACAAACTGTGCTTTCTGAAGTAAAATCGGATTTCAGACAGGCCCGCAGAAATGGATTTTTTGTTTGTTTGTTGGGGTTTAACGTCCGAGCAGTAATATTTCAGCTATATTCAGATGATGAACATGAAATTGATGATAAAATGAGCATGAAATGATGATGAAATGAAAAAGGGATGGGACACAAGGACAATGGGGTCGACAAATTTTGATTGCCACTGGAAATAGGGAGAGTTGGATAGGGTCGGGCAATTTAGCCTTATGTGGGGGAGCCCTATGGTTCCTACTCAGGGAGAATACCACAGTAGGGTTCTTTAACGTGCGAGGAACGTGGCATCTTTCCCAACACGGTGCACCACTATGGTTTGCGGTCAGGTTTTCCGTATTATAGCCTGACACCCCCAGCATGTAACACGCCAGGGGTACCCCATTCCACCACCTGGGGCACACATCCCAGTTGCTCTGTGGGCAGAGCGTCCTAGCCCCCGGCTAGGGTACTGAGCACTATTTAGTCGCCTTTTACGACAAGCTTAGCGCTGCTGCAGGCCTATTCTTTTAACACCCGGACCTGTACGGGGACGCAGAAATGGATCAGGGGACTGAATTCAAAGTGAAAGTAGCCTTTAAATTGAATTAAAATTAATATATGCAGTTCACAAACAAAAACAAAAAAAATAAATAAAATATTTCGAGTATCTTGATTCGGTACCTTTTATTATTTATTTTTAAATTGGACACCTGTTTTACCTATCCTATCTCGTTCCTTTCAGTTGTCGTCCATTTTTTTCAAAGAAAAATGTATTTATATAAGTGCGATGCTCGGTTGTAGGCTGACCTACATGCACATGTAACTCATAATAGACGTGCATGTGAGACAATTACCCCTTTGTATTTCGACCAATCAGCATCTAAGAACTTGAATCTCTCTGCAGACGAGCAATGTTTTTTTTCTCACTAGAGACAAGAATATCCCTATTTTTAGCCATGTGAGATTTCCTTATCACGGTTGAGTTAATACACGAGACGTTTGTGGCGTAATATATGTTTATGACGTCTTGTAAATTCGGCAAGATGCAATCTTAAAAGTGAGAAAAGAATCAAACACCGCCAAATAAAGCAAAACTATAAAATATCAGACACCCTCGAAATCTCTTGGGTGTCTGAGATTTCCTTGTCTTGCACTCTCAGTAGTGTTAAATTCTTTAAAATTCCCCACATCAGTCAGGAGGTGTGAAAATTGATTCAAATCAGAGAATTTTTTTGTTATACATGCATGCAGGATACCAACAAAATTACCGAGCTGATAAATCCTGTAGACACAGGAGCTTGCTCCTACCACCAAATACGCAGCACGACCAAACACGTTGAAATGTACAAACTTTTGAAATCTGAGAACAAAAACACCTTGTGTGAACCATAAAATCATAGACCTGTAATGTAATTATAGGTCTCTGATAAAATACAAAGTGAGAAAAAGAATTAAACACCATCAGAAAATGCAAGACTAGGAAAAATCTCAGACAACCTGGGTTATAATTTCTGATGTTCTCTAATGAGATTATGTGCACAATTTAAACACCATAGGAAGGAGAAAGTTTTCTTCGAACTATCAAACAATCATATTTTAACTCTTTCGGAAATTTTGGCATATTTTACCCTTGAGTGCCACAGTTTGTCTTTTTCTTCAAAATACACATAAAATCTTGACTTAAATGCAGGTGGGTCAAGATTATTTAAAAAAGGAGAGGATCCAGAAAAAAGGGGGTTCCAAGATATTTTCTCATTTTTTTCCCAAATTTTACAACAATTATAAGGAATCTACCCCCTTGGGTCTGCCATTGAAATTGGAACAATATTTAATCCAAACTTTAAAAAGAGTAACCGTGGCCATGAACTTTAATCAAAGTGCTGTCTGCACTGGAAGTTTTTTTACTGTTGTGAAAATTGTAGCATGAACAAATTTCGAAGATTACATGTTGTAAAATAAAATTGTGAACATACATTTGCATTTTTCAAATTTAATATTAAGAACTGTTTTTTCCCTAATAGATATAAAAACTGTATGCCAATCCATACTTCTGATCCAACTTCACACACAAATACAAATTTGTTCCATTTCATCTCTTTCCTAATTTTCTAAAACTGTCAAAAAGTTAATTCGCAATAACATTAAAAATACTACAGTAACAGATTATTTATTATACAATGTACCCAATTAAAACCAATTTCAGCTTGAGAAAAAAATTTCCTTGATGAACATAAGATTTCCAAAAACTTTACACTTTTATCAATTTGAATTTTCCTGCCAATATTACTTGGTTAAAATCACTGCTCCTCACTTCCTGTTTATTGATGATAACCTATTAATGAAAGACTGGAGAATTTGACTGATAAGTGTGGTATATGGAACATGCTCAACACATTTTATGCTTCTTGACACATTACTGCAAGAACTAACTTTCCTAAATACAAATTTTTTACTAAATATGATCTTTCAAGGCCAAAAAGGAGTCCCTGAAATCTTCAGTTGATATGAAGACTAGATCTCAATTCTATTTGCAGAAATAATAGAATATTATTGGGCTGAATAATTGCAAGAAACATATTTACTGGTTATTAAAAAAAGGTATTGAGTGATATGAAAAGAGTAACAGTTGGATTATATTTTTGTGTGGTGTTCAGAAATAGTAGGCAAGTTCCAGTGATATAACGGCGACATAAGGCGATAAATCAAAAACCTAAAAAGAGCAGTCGTGACCATGCGGTATAGAGTTTCAAGGTAATCAGGCCTATTTATTTAAAATGAGACTGAAAAAAAATTATATTCATTTTATATGAAATTCATTGATACAAATAACACTAGAGTTACACTGCATCAGCCTTTTAATTTTTTGTAAAATTTATTAATAAAATTATATCTTTCATTCACAATAAAATAAAACTTTATAACACTGTTGAGGATAAATCAATTTATACAGATACTCATCACCTGAAGAGGAAGATTCTAAAAGGTCATAGCTAACTATAACTAAACCCACAACCTCATGGTTGTCATGGTTACATGGTCCCTAATTTAATAAAAATTGTGATTTATTGGACAATGTCTAATTACAAGAGGCTTTAAAGAGCCTGAATTGCGCAACTGGATAATCTGAAATCCTGTAGTCATATCATTTTGGTCATTTACACAACAATTTTATAGAGTTCTCTATACTTACATCATTCCTGCCATCCACTGAGCCAGAAAGAAGCAGAGATATAGGCTAAAATGTGTTTCCCATAGTGTTTCAATGGTAACTTTAAAGTAGCAACATTCAACCGCTGAGCCTACTGAGCCATATGAAAAATGGATTGTTTGAAGAGGATATTTGGGTCATTAATCCTATCAATTATCAAAAGCTTTAGACAAATTGATCTTTGAAACTGAGGCGATCAGAAACTTAAATATCCTCTTACAGCGATCGTGTTTGATCAAATAAAACAAAAAGTGGATATTTTGTTGAAGCTCTTACACACATTATTTCTGCAAAGATTGATTTAAATTGGTGAAGAAGTTTTCATGTAGTTGAGCAAAATGAGTTTTAAATGACAGGGGCAGTGCAACTGGGACCTTTGGTCTAGGACAGCTAAAAAGTGGATATATGAAACATGAACTTTTGACTTGAATACAAATCATCATAGAGGGAAATTACAATTTAAGATTTCATTTATTTCAGAAATGATTGAGTTATTTATGGGCTGGGTCTTATCAGGTAATATATATTTTGCATTTATAGGATGTCACTTTAAAATTGTAATTTTGTTTTTTGTTTTTTTTTTTTATGAAGCAATAATCAGAATTGTGTCGAAACTTATGAAGTAACACATGGAGCAGGTTATGTTAAGTTTGCAAGCCAAAATTGTGCTTACTTCAAATAAACCTTAACAAATTGTCATCATTTCTTACATTTCATTAAAAACAGGATTTACGTGTTGCATCATGACAAAAGAAAAACAGTGTTTATCCTAATAACATGAATAATTTCATGTTTAGAATAGTTTAATTTATGTATGGTATTATAGTTGTAAATAGGGGTTGCAAACTTTAAATAATTATCAAAATAAAATAACTAAAATTTGAAAATTTTTGTGTAAAAAATTTTTAATAAAGTTAACTAAAACACATAATGCCATTCAAAATGAACTTCTTTGTTCTTAGTTCACGTTCCTTGAAAATAAAGGATGACAGAAGATATTTTCAGCTTCTTTTACTGGATGCTAAACCAGGAAATGCTATATCCTGGGCCAAGAAAGATTAATTGATTGATAATGGTTTAACATTCTATGGCAGGCATTATTCTTACACTTACATCTTCACTCTATCAGCTTTCTTGGTGGAGAAGCAGTGACTACCAATTTTAAGTATTTGGTGTGACTCAACCAGGGATTTAAACCAAAACCCCCCTACCATGGCAAGGACTTGGCAAGGAGTACATAAAAGTGCCTTGAAGGGTGGGCGAAATAGCATTTTCAATAACACTTCTGTTTAGGCAATGAGAGTACTACATTTATCATACCGAGAAAATAATGCTGAAAGAAGTGGGTTTTTTTATATTATTTTATCATTAAGGCAATAAAAATTGTTACATCTCAACATTAGAACAGCTTTTTTATTTGACCTTAAAACAATGATAGTAATATTATTCTTAAAATGAACATTGTAATGATAAAAGATGAAAGAAATTAAAACAAATTAAAACCCAAATTTTATAGGTTATTGGGAACCCAGACTTAAAGTCCATACCGTAGAAGTACTACTGTTTGTGGGATACCAATTTTCGTCAATTTCTAGGGTAGGGTAAACCACGAAATTTGGTTCCCAGCAAAAAGGATTATTTACTTAAAATTGTATGACAGGATCATCAAAACCACAAATTCAAGAATCCACGAACTTGTATTTTTCCCCTTAACCACAAAACTTGATACCCACAAATATAAGTACTTTCACAGCATCATTAGCATCTTCATAAACAAAACTTAAGTTATAAATGTTCAATCTCATACCACTATAACAAATAATAAATTAAAACATGCAATGTTATTAGAACAAAATGTCAATTTTAAATGCACAAATAAACATAAAATCAAATGAAATAGAAATCTATAAATATAAAAGTATATACATATTGCTGAGCTGGGCCTGAAAGACCTTTTACATAGTCTTGAAGTGTTCAATATGACACATTTGCATAAATATAAAACAACATAATGTATGTTCTTTGCCATTTTTTATATTAAATAAATACTAGTTTTTGTTCAATAAATCTGTAAAAATAATCATCAAACTAAGTTGATCTTTAAAGTACAAGTCTTTCTTAAAATCAGGCAAAATGGGAAATTTTTAAACATGTATTTCAAAAACCCACAAATCTGACAATATATTGTTACTCAAGGAAGCCTTAAAATACTCCATATTTGATCTGTACATGTCTAGTTACATTGGAGATTATTTTATTAGAATATTACAAAATTAAAGTTTTTGACAAAGTTATATGCTCTTGAAATGTTGATTAGCAGTGCAAGTCAATAAAATAATAAATCATTTTACCAAAATGATATGGAAAACATTGTCTTTATTCCTTACAATTAGTCAAATTACTCTATCAAAGTGGTTGGTTATATCATACCATGTTTCACCCACTGCCTGATTCTTACAGAGACTGACACTCTTTAAAAAGTTCTGTTTTTTTTTTTTTTTTTCAGGTATTTTTTTGTTTTTGCTTAAATGTTCTGGAAGCCAATCCTTTAGTAACTGTTTGAATCATAGCTGGTTGTATAATTAGTATATGTTCACCTTATAAGGTTTACATTCACTGGTGCCATTTAATTATTTGCAATTCATTAATTGAATCCCATCATTGTTGCATTTTTTTCTCATTTTTACCTAAATTTGACTTACATGAATAACCCTGCTTAAGCACTGCTAAAACTTCAATAATATTAGCATTGATTAATGCAATTGTAATTGATTCACAATGTTTTACAATTACAAAAAATCACAATAATTAATAATTGTACAGCATATTCTGATACGAAAATTATTTAACACAACAACGAAACTTTTCTTAACCAAACCACTTCAGAACTTTAAACTTCTTTTTTTCAATTTTGACAGGTATACTGTTAACTAAGGGTCAAAATACATTTCGTTAGATGTTATGGGACTTTAAAAAGTGGGTGTTTTAGAAAGGTTTTCAGATTATTATGGTTTGCTTCACACAGGTTTTACTCAACTTCCAATACTTCCAAAGTTTAGAAAAAAAAATCATGTGCTAATTCTAATACAGAGACATTTTTCAACACTTTTCTCTTACATTTTCAGTTTTTACAACCAGCAAGTAAAAATCATAGATCTATACAAAATGGCAAATCGTGGGGGTGGTCAAATTCCCTTTTTCTTATGTTTAGAGCAAAATTCGGACAAAACCGAGCCTGCCTCCTTTGAAATCTCTTAATTCATCCCTGATATATTTGGTCAATAATAATGTTAAAATAACTTTTTGCCAAAATTTGTTCAGCTGAAAAATTCAATGTAACTTGCACAATACTTAGGAAAACTGGTCTCCTTGTTTAATTCAATTTTAACCTTTGATCTCTCAAAAGAGCAAGTTCCTCTAGAGATTCAATTTCACTTGTAATTTTCAACTGTGGTGAGCAGATGCGTTAGAATTTTTTTATTTTGCAACACATTTTTAGATTGATATAAATACATTAAAAAAATATTTTCACACTAATCATTTTCATAGAGTCTAGCACATCAATATTTAAATGAAATTCATGTGAATTAAATCCTTTTGGGAAACTTCACATGAAATCCATTCAAGTAAAAATCTCTTGACTTTCCTGTTACTAACTGATTAACATGAAATTCACATGAACAATGTTTGGCAGTCTGGGTTTCCATGGTAACTGTGATAGACAATTCACTGTGGAACAAATGCATAGTCAAAGCTGTCAGGAGTTTCTACATCATTCCCAACCTGGATTTTCCGTTGTTGCTTCCGCAAGCACTTCGGACACTGTTTTCCTTCAGTCTTACATGTCTTGTGGAATACTGACTTACACTGTTTACACTGAAAATTATTAGAAAATATATTTATAAAGATAATAAATTGCTCAAGAGAATTGAGTGCTGGACCTTCTAAGAATCGAGCAAAAAAATAATGAATCATGTTCTAAAAAAAACCCACATGAATTTGACAATGTTGGCACATAGTTTATGGTCTATTGGAGACAAATTGAAAGTTTGTTTGTCTTAGAAGTGTCATAGGATGCAGAAAGGCAAGTTTAAAGTTATAATAAAATGGGAAAAGTGAGTTATCTCCCTTTAATGGTGAAATTGCAATGCATTTCCTATAATTATATCTGAAAATTGCTGACACTTAAAAAAGAAATGAACCCCATTTCTGCATTTCAGATAACATTGAAGATTTCATAGACAGACTTGTGTGCTGTTTCCACCAAGTTTCACCCTCTGTCTGATTCTTACAGAGAGTAGAACTCAAGTACAAGAATCATACACACATTATTCTAGCTTGGATCTGAAAAGAACAGGGCACAAGGAAAAGAACACTAGTATTTAATGTTTAAGACATACAGCAGATCAATCCTTATGTTAGAAAATTTTGTTCAAAATGTGGGTCGAATGAGCAAACTATATCCCTCCTTCTCTTTAATTTTCTGGATCAGGCCCTCCCCCCTTTTATTATTTTCTGAGGGCCAACCCTAGAACCCCTTATTTGATAGAATATTTAATCAATTTTGTTCTAAATTTGGACAAAAATTAGCAAATAATAGCCTGGCAACCCCACTTATAATCTCTGCATCTGCTCCTGAGCTCCTGTAAATATAAGTTTGTTTCCCGTTACAAAGGCAAGAATTTACAGGTTGGGTGGTAAAGATTGTATTACCTTCTTTCTTTTTGAATGGGATAAATCATATATCAAACAGGTGTAGTAAAATATATCTTGATTTAGTCCAGGTGATGGCAGGCACTGAGATTTATGTGACAAAAATTTTCTCTATCATTCTATATACTTTGTAGTCAGACAAGACCTAAAATTGCTAAACAAGTATGTCTCACCCATAAAATCCACACATCAAATATGAAATCAATCCATTCATTGGGAGCATTGATTTTTCTGACATTTTTCTCTGCCATTCCACATAGTGAATAATAGGCAAAGTCCCACAAAACAAGAAGATATCGCAGAGCACCCAAACTGCCAACAACTTATGTCCCATAAATATAAAGCCACACACTAAATTTGAAATAAATCCATCTATTTGGAGCTGTCAGAGATAATATAATAGCAATGAAATTTGGACAGAAGAATAGACAAAGGATATTCCAATATACGTTTGTACTGCCTACTTTTTAAGTTTTTATGAATTTCTAACATGTATGTTTCCAGATCAGTTAGATAACAGGGAAGGAACATATGTTTTGTTTTGGCTTAAATTGTTTATTAATTTTCAGTCATTTTCCTTGTCTTTGCTCCTTGACATTTTAAAACTATCTTGATCCCTATTACGTTTGACCTTTTTCCAGTACTTCCTATATTCTACCTACCCGAACTGTGGACTCAATCTCAAATGGATATATAACTTTTGGTTGGTTACACAGTTCACATATATAGCCTTTCTGACTACATAATCTACATTCATACACATGTTTTATGGCAAACTTTATCACTTTCTTCAAACTCTGCAACAGGGCACCAGAAGGCACTTGTAAGAGATCCTGCAGGGAATTCAAAATAAAAGATATTATTTAAGTTGCTATTTCTGTGGGGATCGTCTGAATATAGCTGAAATATTGCTGCTTGGACGTTAAACCCCAACAAACAAACAAATAAACAAATTTCTGTGGAGTGTTTTTTTCTTGATTTGCTTGGTCTAACATTTGGCTTACAAATAAAAAGTTCCTAGAAGTCGAATAAAAATACTAATTTACATCTGTTACTTTCTATGTATTACTTTGGTTAATTAATATTCTTTACTGTGTGTATCTGTTTTCCATGTCTGGTCTTTATCGCTGGATTACATTCTTTTGATTTCCGCTAGAATCTTGGTTCCCTTAATTACTCTTACAAAGAAAAGTTCAAATATTTTGTTTCAAAGTATTTTGTGATTATGATTGTAGTAAAAATAACCCTTCATGCTAAAATTACCAGGATTACAAAATTAGGTATTTTTAAAATAGGAAAAGCAGCAAGTATTCCTTGAAATAAGTGGATGTCGTAGGGAAATTAAAAATAATGAATGAGGAGTTCGCCTGCTTCATCTATTAACTCTGATTATGTCAGGTCTCACTAACCACTTCTAATGTTTCCATTACTTTACATGTTAAAAAAGTAAGTTTCACTATGAACTACCAGGACAAATTACATCTGAAAGTTGCATACCATTGTGATGCTTGGATAATAAGGTTTTCAAAATCATTATGCTAATGGTACGACAATTGTAGAACTTCTTCACAAAATTTACTTGGATACAAAATACTTTTTGCTAACTAACAGCATGGAGGCAAATTACTCACACATGTAAACAATATTCATATACTTTAGTAGTAAATAACAAATATGATTTTAAAGTACACATTCTCTGCTTAATTTTGACTACTTTTGACCAGAATACACACATAATGCACTTACAATGCATATATCTAGGTTCAGTGTGTTTTTGTTACTACATAGTGGGGTGGCCATTTGACCTGGAAGTGGTTAGTGAGACAACAAGGCTTGTTGTATTACTTTCCCTTGAAAATAAAGGACATGCAGTGAGATAAAGCGACCTTTACAGTATCCCCAAAACTTTGTTTTCAGGTATATAAATAGCAAGTACTGTAAATACATAAATTTTCGCGGTGGCTAATTTTCACTGATTCATATTCGCAGGTATCAATTTTGGCAGTTCTGAAAAATAATTTGTGCTAAAAATCAATTTTGTTGGTACTATATGCCCTCCACAAAAATAGTGTAAAATGAGCACAACAAGTAAAGTCATATATTTACATAATGTCATTCAGCTAGTGGAATGCCATCTTAATATGATACTTACACTGAGAGCATAAGAATGTATATCCTCATAGAAATATTCCCTGGGCCACAATGTTTGTCTGAACTCATCAGCTATTGACTGTTTACATGTAAACAAATATGTCTTTAAGTAATAGAGCTGAGTTCTTTGGTCCTGTGAAAAAAGTGTATCAATTAGCATAAAATGTTGTATTGCCAATCAGAACTACTTGGCAATTTCTACTACAATAAAAAAAATAAAATCAGATACAGACTGGAGAAATTCTTCTTGAAAAATGTAGTGATAGGCATATCTTAGAAATTCCATCGGCCAGATGGTGCTTAAAAATTTTGTTAGACAGCAGTAGAAATAAAGAACAAAAACTCTCCCAAGAATTTTGGTGTGAAGCAAGGAGCAAAAAAAAAAATAGTAAAAAAATTCATCCAGTTTAGCTATAATTTTTTAACCTCATTGGGCTGGACAGATTTCCAACAAATTAAGTTGTATACTATAGGGTAAACAGGAAGTAGATAAGTGAGTAACTTTGAAAGGAGAGATACTGTAAAATGTGATACCATGCAAAAGCAATATACCAAATATCTAGGCATTATCTCCAATAGAAGCTGAGAAATCTGCTACAAGAAAGTGTAAAAGTGTGGACAGACAGATGGACACACTGACAGACAGACCAGGCTATTGCAATATACCCTAAAGAGCATAATTTTTTCATTTGCCGTATAAGTCAATGGATCAAATATTGCATTTTTAAGATGTTATCTTAGCAACAAATTCTTTTCCATAGGCTACCATTTTGATTTTTGTTTATTATACATGTAGTTTGGATCCAATTATATGGATATATGAGAATACTAGCATACATCTTGAATTAATATTTTTATCATAATATACTGAACAGTGGGTAATTTTTGCAACATAACTTAACTTTCTCATTTTCTAAAACATTTAAGGAGGTAGACCTAAGGTAAGGGACACAACTCCTACAAATCATTGAAATGTTTCATCAAAGCATCAAAGTAACTTGGATTGATTTCATTCTGTGTCAAATGAAAGTTTGATAGGCTTCGGTGAAATTGAATATGATACATACATATCACTTATTTCAAGAGATATGTCCCTTACCCTAGGACTCCCTCCTTGAGGTTGTTAATGCTAAAAGGGTTGACAAACATTATCAGATTACAGTCATTCATAGTTGAACCAGAACATTAATAGTAGTCACGCAACAAATACTTAAACATATGTTTTTCATGTGTTTTCATATATGTAGAACTGCCATGAAAAATATCTGAAAAATATGTTTTAGGGGAAAAAATTTTATTCATGAAAAATGATAAACAAAATTCATATGGTAATATGTCTTACTGTATGAAAAATATGAATTTTTATAGTTACAAATACATATATTTCAATATCAGTCCTAAACATATGTTTTGATATCAGTCCTAGACATATATTTTGGCAACTCAGCAGGTGTTTCTAGGAAAGCAGAGGACGCTTACCCTATCAGTGCACCTGGTCCATGCTCCCAGATTTTAGTGGAGTCCGAGTTGCTCATTTACTTTTGTTACTTTGTATATATCATTTTTGTTATTTCATGTTCTTTGTTGTGTTTGTCTGTTTTCCATGTCTGGTCTTTGTCCCTGGATTACATGATTTTGATTTTCTGCTAGAATCTTGATTCCCTTGATTACTCTTTCTATATCAATCCTGAATATATGTTTTCATATATTTGAAACACATGAAAACATATATTGCAATTCATCATGTAAATGTTTTATACTAGACATAATCCACTGTAACTACAAACCTTGATATCTGTCATTTCCTTGACATGATCGTACAGTTTTGGATTCAGTTTTGATATGTCTATCTTAGCCTGGTCTTCTACATCCTGTAGGAACTTCAAGTTACACTTAGCAACTGAAAAATTAGCACAACCAATGGTAAATAAAGATTCAGTACAGATATATCTAAGTTCGGTTCTCTACATCCTGCAAGAACTTCAACTTATGCTCGGTACTGAAAAATGAGCACAACTAATGGTATAAGAAGAACATCCACGACAACAGTTCAAATTTGGTCAGATGGCTCTAGCAAGAGAAGTGATAAAAGGTCAAAAATCTAGCAAAACAATAAACTAGAATAAATTGGTCTTGATGATATGCATAACACCGTAATTTGTTATTGAACTTCTTTTTTATAAAAATTCAGGGACGAATAATATAGGAGGTGCATATTAACATGAATTAATACTGCCATATTTTTTGCAAACTTTGCTTCAGCCAAAATGTCTAATAATATGCACATCCGCATATAGGGAAATAACACTGCTTTAATTTTCATACAAATCCTGTGAGTCTGTGAGAGATGTACGACATTATATAAAATAGAAAGACAGAACAGACAAGAACCTGCACATGTATATCCCCAAAATGTGATTCTGACAAGAGCTGAAGTAGTCAAAGGGCGTTTTCTAATATACTAGTCATGACCTACCAGAATACATTCTAAAATCCCAGCAATAACCAACCTAGGTGTTTTCTGAAATCCCACTTATTGCCTATCTGTCTTTTTCTGAAATTTATGACTTACCAATGCATTTTAGACATCCCAGTCATGACCTACAAGGTTGTTTTCTGAAATCCCAGTCATGACCTACCTAGGTGTTTTCTGAAATCGCAGTCATGCCATACCTGTGTATGCAATCCAAGTCATTATTACCAACATATGTGTTTACGGAAATCCCAGTCATTACATACCTATGTATTTTCTAAAATCTCAGTTATGACCTACTTAGGTGTATCTAAAATTCCAATTATGACCTACTGAAATCCCAGTTATGACCTACTTAGGTGTATCTGAAATCCCAATTATGATCTACTGAAATCCCAGTTATGACCTACCTAGGTTTTTTCTTACATTCTAGTCATTACCTACCTGGGTGTTTTCTGAAATCCCAGTTATGTACAACCATAGATGGAATGTAGTAGTCATCGCTTTCATGGCATTCAAAGCAGTAGTAGCCACCATCAAAGGTACATACACGTGGCTTTCCATAAACTGAAAAATAAATTAGACGTTAGGTTTAAGGACTTTTATACATTTGTACATACCATGAGAAATGCTATAAATATCATTTTCAGTCATAAAAATCTTGAGTAACCAAAACTTTCAATCTACAGTGCCTAATTTCATAATTATGTGAATTCCTCATACAGTTGAGAATTCCTTACTTTTTTTTCCAAGCCATGTAATAAAAAATCATGTAAACAGACACGTTTAGTGAATTTTAGTAGACAATTTAATCGTCAACTACATTCTATTTATAAATCTAGATCTTGACCTCAAAATCTGCAGGTATCAACCTAGTTAATCAAATTAGTTGTACATTCAAATTTTAGGCAACAATGAAGGCAAATTAAATTATTTAGCTGAATCAAATTACAAAAAAAACAAGAATAACAGTACTGGTCGAATAGACCAGGCCTAGTTTCATAAAAAGAATTTCAAAATGGAATAACTTTACTTAACTACCCAACCTTTTCTTCAAATATTGAATTTCAAGCTATCAGACGAAATTTAAGGTGAGGATGAATTTGAGGGAAAACTCAATTTGAGATAATACAGTCATACCTGTCTGAGCAACCACCTGTATTCTGCAATAACCTGTCTTGAAATGCTATGATTAAAGTATGTCATGTATGTAGTGTATTCTATGTAAAATCAACCTCCATATAAAGAAAAACCTGTCTTATGTAACCATAACTTTATTATACCTTAAAAAAAAAAAATAACATTACTGCTTATGAAAGTAGACCATGGTACATCTTATCTACTACATCAGCCTTTTTACCTTTGGTAATTGTTTGTTGACAATACTTCCTACATTTAACAGACCTCTAAGCCAGACAGTATCCCGTAAAGATGCAATTTTTTACTTTTGCCATATACTTACTTAATCCTACAGGTCTTGTGCAACCTTTACATTGGTAGTTTTGTGCATCTAATCCTTTCTCGTTTGCAATCTCTCCGAGAAGTCCAAGTTTTTCTTGTGTTATCTGTAATGAAAACGCCTTGTCAATAATTATAAAAGTACATCAAAAGAACATGAAGTTGCATGTATTGTCATACTAGATATGTACACCAACTTGTTAAGGAATGTTGATACTAAAACTAAAGTTACTTACAATGTATATATATATAAAACCACATTTCAAATTTGATATTGATCTGTCAAGTAATATTTTTTCTGACAGATAATTTGGTTAACAGACAAACAGACAGATAACATGATTTCAATTTACAAAATACTAGTTGAATGGGGGTATAAACCGAGCAAGTGGTCATTTCAAGATATATACAGGTATCAGTCTGGCAATATAAAATCATTTTTTTTGGTTTTTATGGCACTCCAGTCCTCCCACACCTTTTGTCATTGCCAAAGAAGACAAAAGGCACCTCCTCCCATCATATTTTCTGGCAATAAATAACATTGAAAGAAAGAATAAAAGTGCTTTATAAAATAGAAAATGGCTCCAAAACCAAGAAATGAAATTTGAATGGCCACATTGTTTTAAATCAATTGCCCTAAAGGGTCATTTTAAGCAGTACAACAGATTTGATACTGTTTATATTTCAATTACATGCTTATATCTAACTAAGTAACATATTCGTCATGTATTCAAAACTGATCGTGCTTTTCATAAATTCTGTGTTTACACTTTTATCAGATCACATGTAAATATAAATTGTATTGGGTATTTCTAAATTGGTGATAGCTGATCTAGTGATCCCTAACTCCCCCTGTATTCCAACTTTACTGCATGTATATGTAAAAGGGTCATACACCATCAAATGTGCCACACATGAGAATCATATGGTTTACAACATATGATAATCATATGAATCGATCATGATTTGATAATCATGCTTTGGTTTACATATGTTTATTTGATGATTGGATTATATGATACTCATATGTATATGTTTTTCACAAACATATGATAATCATAACATGCATAAGATTTCAAGCCAAAATTAACATATCATATGATAATAATATGACTAACATATGTAAATTACCATATGATTATCGTATGAAACGAACACCACATGATAATCATGTACTTTTATTCTGAAATGATTGCATGCCAAATGTGATTTTATTTTGTGACATGAAAAAAACTGCTTACTTTATCATGTTGCATATAAACAAATTGGGTTTTAAGGCTTCCCAATTGATCAAATTTTATTAAATGTTACATTGAAATTTACAGTTCTTTAAAGGTATTAGATAAGAAGTTAATTTAAACTCAAACCAGAAGTTTTTTATTTCAGTAAGTAGTATATACAGCTATATAAATCATTCACTTTTAGAAGAAAGAACTAAAATGCCATTTGATATTTCATTTCCAAAGTCAATTCTTTCCTGGAGTCAAAATATCATTTAGTACTCTGGTACATTAAATTGCCAAAAAATGTTTAGTAGAAAAATGTACATTTAAAAAACGCTTTTTTAGTCACACTGGAAACAACAAAATTAAGAAAAAAGTGGAAGTACATAAAATGTTACCCACTGTAAAGCAAAATGAAAGCGAGAAAAAAATCCATATATTAGTAAACAAGAAAGGAATAGAGAAAAGTACATCTATAACATGGCTACCAATCACATTAAATCATGTTACCAGGTTTTCCAGATATGAATTGCCCAGACTTTTCCTTCCCCTTGATTGTTAGTTGGTTCTATTTTTTTTATTTAACCTATCTACAAAAAAAGCTAATGTCATTCAATGCATTTCATTGGTTCCAACCAACTTTTAAAGCCATGTAAATAATTTCAATGTTGTTAGGACAGTAGAAACTTAATTCTGTAAATCATAGAATTAGAAATCATGCAGTGGCCATCTGTAAATATGAAAGTTTTAGAGCATGTAAAACCAACTAAATTACATCCTGGCCTCCTGTATTAAGTTGTGTTAGAGTTCATTTTACATCCCGTTGACTTACCGGTATTTTGATTGATTCTACACATAAAATAAAGGTTCTAGCATCTTAACAACATTTAAATTGTTTACACAGTTTTCAAAAAAGCATTAAATGACATTCACCTTTTTTGTAGACAGGTAAAATTTTTAAAAATAATACAGAGCCAAGAAAAAGAGTTTAAACAATGCATAGCCGGAAATCCCAGTAACGATTATCTTTTCATATCATGTGAATGTTTTAGCGGGACTGGTGGCCATGTATTAGCAAAGAAAAAAACAAAAAAAGAAATATACATATATTAGTAAAGAAGAAAACTAACTAAAGCATTATCTAAAAAGATAATTATGTTATAAGATAAATAAAGAAAAAGCTAAAACACGGCAGACATGCAAACACAACTCACTGTATCTACGTCAGATGGAGGAATCTCAAACCCTTCTATTAAAAGGGTGTCATCCTAAAATAATGAAATGAACATGATTTTACACATAGCTAACCCATTAAGAGGTGCCAAAATAATGGAATGGACATGATTTTACAGATAGCTAACTCATTAAGAGGTCTAAAAATTATAAAATGATCATGATTTTACACATCGCAAACTCATAAGAGGTCTAAAAATTATGAAATGATCATGATTTTACACATGGCTAACTCATAAAAAGGTCCAAAAATTATGAAATGAACATGATTTTACACATAGCTAACTCATAAAAAGGTCAAAAATAATGAAATGAACATGATTTTACACAAAGCTAAATCATAAAAAGGTCCAAAAATAATGAAATGAACATGATTTTACACATGGCTAACTCATAAAGAGGTCCAAAAATAATGAAATGAACATGATTTTACACAAAGCTAAATCATAAAAAGGTCCAAAAATAATGAAATGAACAACTCATAAAGAGGTCCAAAAATAATGAAATGAACATGATTTAACACATAGCTAACTCATAAAGAGGTCCAAAATAATGAAATGAACATGATTTTACACATAGCTAACTCATAAAAAGGTCCAATATAATGAAATGAACAAACATGATTTTACACAAAGCTAACTCATAAAAAGGTCCAAAATAATGAGAGGAACATGATTTGACACAAAGCTAAGTCATAAAAAGGTCTAAAAATAATGAAATGAACATGATTTTACACATGGCTAACTCATAAAGAGGTCCAAAAATAATGAAATGAACATGATTTTACACAAAGCTAAATCATAAAAAGGTCCAAAAATAATGAAATGAACAACTCATAAAGAGGTCCAAAAATAATGAAATGAACATGATTTAACACATAGCTAACTCATAAAGAGGTCCAAAATAATGAAATGAACATGATTTTACACATAGCTAACTCATAAAAAGGTCCAAAATAATGAAATGAACAAACATGATTTTACACAAAGCTAACTCATAAAAAGGTCCAAAATAATGAAAGGAACATGATTTGACACAAAGCTAACTCATAAAAAGGTCTAAAAATAATGAAATGAACATGATTTTACACATGGCTAACTCATAAAGAGGTCCAAAAAAAATGAAATGAACATGATTTAACACATAGCTAACTCATAAATAGGTCCAAAAATAATGAAATGAACATAATGTTACACATGGCTAACTCATAAAGAGGTCCAAAAATAATGAAATGAACATGACTTTACACACAGCTAACTAATAAAGTGAACCTAAAATATTGAAACGTATGTGGTTTGTAGATGGCTCACTCATTTTAATTATGTTCATGCCATCTTATATTACAGTGAAACCAGTCTAACTGAACTTTATTTATTTGGTTCAGACGAAAATTGTGATTTACACATGGTGAACTCACAAAGCAGCCCACAAGGTTTATTTTTCATTTAGTGCATAGTAACTCACTGTTCATGGTTAGGCAGTGACCTTTCATTTATTTTTAATGAGAAGTTTTGTCTTTACATCTAAGGAGCATTTGGTTATAAAGCTTTTAGAATATTACCTAATTGAACTCACACAGTATAGGTGTAAAACATGCACTTTATCAAATGAAGAGCTTCAAAGAGTGCAGCATGATACAATTACAATGTCCAACTCTGTTAACTTTGGGTAAGTGTGGACACAATACTAGTTCTTGAAACACTAAAGAATAGATACTATCCATTCGTTATAGAGAACACAGCTAGATTGGACAAAATATAGCACAAATTTGAAATTCAATTAAAAATTTTTGAAATTGGACCAAAAATAAAAAAGTCAATTTTTAGGAGTGTGACTCATTTGACCCTTACTTGAACATTTTAAGATATATCTGAAATCAGATTGAAAAATGCAGGGATTTTCAGAAGGAAACCAATAAAAAAATTTCAAAATCGGGACCTCCTCACTCCAAAACGGTTAAAGATAAGCCTACCCTGAAAACATTTTTAAAACAGAGTTTCAAAAGGAAGAGATTGACATCTGAATTATCAATATAAAATCAACCATAAATTTTCCTATGAATTCTATTAATAATTTTCCATTTTCCCAATTTAACCCCTTATATGCTGAAACAGGTACATGTATGTAGTCCAGTCTACATGTATGTACATGTTATGACCGTATTAATAGATTTATTGATTGAATGATTCTGGATTAACAATGATTGGCAGATATTTCATAATCTCCTGATAAGATGTTGGATCTCCCTCTGTCAAGGTGAGCCCACAATCCCCCTATCAAATGAATAACTAGATATGCCATTAAGATTTCTAAATACATGAAGAAATAATGAATGCATGGTCATGGAAATATTTACCTCAACCTCATAGATCCGATGACGAACTGGAGATGACATGTCAGATGACCCTGGTAAATCCTGGAGAACCGCATCTAAAGAAGGGGATGTAACTGAACTGGTTGGCGTATAATTCTTTAACAATGATCCAAAACTCTCAGCTAAATTAAAGCACAAAAGGATATTCGCAGTAATACATTGATACAACTCCATGCTTTCAAATAAAATAAAGTATAATCAGTTGTACAATTTTTTTTACAAACTTGTTGTTTTCGAGCAATATCAACCAAGTTCAAAGCTGTAGCTTTCAAGAAAATTAAGAAAATGTTGTTCTCATCTATATTGTACTGAACACCTGTAATTGTAGTGAGGAACCCAAGAAAGGTTTCAGGGTTTGAAACCCCTCTTTTATTGAAAATTTTGTTACTTTGTATGAATACAGGTTTTCAATACAAAAGATTAGTACATCTTTTCTAATTATTAAACTATTGAAAAAAAGGCATTCTAAGGCCACCTGGACTCATTGCAAAAAATTTAAGGGAGAAAAAATATCTTGATATTTGTATAAATAATCTAATCAAAGCAAACTTCAAACTTTATCTGTATTTTATGATACTCAATAAGTATTCAAGGTTTGAAAAAAATTCTTCAACATCTTCAGTTAGAACCCGGTCTGTATTTTGTTTTAAATGATATACCTGTATTGCAGTTTTAATTATCATTTATGAGATAAAAACAAAACAAGCAACTCATGATTTAAAGCATTTTTTTTTGTTTATTAGCTTTGTCATAGAGGTGGAAGTGTTCACGGTAAAAGAATTGCTTTTTGTCTTCGCTGATTGCCGATAAGATAATCACAAAAAAACACACGCAAGTGTGATATTTTATTATTTCATTATTATGAAGTATACCTTTTGGTCTATTAGGAATGTTAGAAGGTTTGGGATCAGGTAAAGGTCTAACTGTGTCCTCTGACTCTAACTGGAACGACGATGACCAACCACTCATAGCACCAAGACTATTTCCACAACTAGAAGGTGATCCTATCACAGCTTCCTCTATATTGTCACTTTCCGATCTAGGTCTAATGGATGTTTGACTTTCTTCAATGGCATTAAAATTTGGACTAGAGCTGTGTGGGCTGCCTCGTAAGACCTGTAAGTTTGGTAAGGAGTACCGGTGTTTCGACAAATTGATTTGTGAAGTCTCAATTGAGTTTGCAACTGCTGGTGAAATTTCCGGAGGTGATTCATGCTTGGTTGTATGGAAATCAGGTTTAAGTTTATGTTTCTTCCCTTTTAACTTGTTCCCTACAACCGAAGGACTCCCTGTCGCTGAAGATGGCAAAGATGGCGGACTATGGACGATACCTGAGTCAGTCTGTTCAGGACTTGAAACAAGTTCTCCTTGAAAGTTATTATCATCACCTAGAATGTCAGCAAGAATTCTTGCTTGTTGGTCTTCAATAGTATGCCCAGCTTCATCTAGAGCATCTTCTGGAGGTTTATTGTTTGTTAGTTTGTTAGAATCCAGGTCATCATACACAGATAAAATTTTACTTTTTGGTGAGCTTTGGTCAAGCGTAAAGTTTGAAGGAGATTTCAATGAAGGAGATAACTCTTTAGAATCTGACAGGTCAAGGTCACAGTTTTGTTCAATATCATCCCTTGGACTTGCCCTTTGACTAATCTTCATCCTTCCTTCTTGATCATTTGAGCGTTTGATCACAGACTGAATATTTTCTGCAACAAAAGAATCTTGATTCTGATCATCTTCTTCATTTAGCGTAAACATGACATCATCTTTGGTGTCATTTTCAACAAGGACAGCTGGATTCCGATTGTATTTCACAGGATCAGGGCATGAAATATGACTTGAACTAGAACATTCTGTGTTAGATGGAGAAGAACTTAAATTAAAGTTTTTTATATCCTCAACATCTTGCCTTGTAAATCCTTGTGGAAAATTTCCAGAACTGTATGGAGAATTAGGTGGTGTCTTAGTTTCATTAAAACCACTTGAAGTTCTGTGAATAACTTTGACTGGTTCTTGATTAGTAGAAGTTGTGTCTCCGGCAGCTGGTCTTTTAGATGGTTTTCCTGAAAGAAAAAGATGACCATTTAAGATTACTCAGGAAATTTACATCAAAAATAAATAATTGAAATGAAGAAATTGTAATGAAAATTTAATACTGAATTCACATGTACATTGTACATGGATAAAAGAAAGTGCATGTATATGGCACTTGAAGGAAAAAGGAAGTTATTTGCAATCTTTATTTAATATAGATATGGCTTGGGTGACACTATTTATCAAAATTTAATCAGGGTACTTTATAAGTAAGAAAAGGACACAGTTGTACTCAGAAGGGACAAAACAATGTGGGTCTGTGAGGTCAGGGCACGTCACCCTTACATTTCTATCTAGCAAGGACTTTACCTTTTCTCAAGATTCTAGGGTAACGGCAATAAAATTAGTCAACTTTCTTTTTCATTTTTTTCCCCAAAAGTCTGTGTTGAGGCATTTTTAAAATTTCCAATCAAGACTTGATTTACCTAAAGTACTGACAACAGGCAATGGAGTATCATCCTTTTCTTTCAGCCCAGCTAGCTCTAGAGGTGTATTCATCCATGAATTCAGTACTCTTGAGTTGAATGATAATTTGAACTCTAAAGTCATTAACCCTGAAATAACAAGAACATTTCTTAATCAAGACAATCATAATGCCTTTTTATATACATATTTATAAACATGCATGACCTTTATTTTATATGGAATAAAGCCCTCATAACGGGAATATATAAACATTTTAACTTATGGCCTTAGAAGGAACAATCTGATTTCAGTAAAAAGTAGTTAGCTGGGCAAATACTGGATAAAACTACACAGACTACTCAGACTTTCTTATTACACAAAAGTTAATGATAATAACCAAGAAGTTCTGATTGTGCAAATACAGCAGTGTAAAAATATTAAAACAGTTCATCCTGCAGATATTAGTCATCCAATGTGACATTTAACTCAAGATAAGTAACATTCAGTTATTGGTATAATCATAAGTATGTATTCATCAATTAGCTTTTAAATTTTCAGTGAACATTATAGTGAAAATTTAATTGTTTTTAAATTCCTGGAATATTTCTGTCATAAATTGTCTGTTTCAACCTTTGAAAAACATTTTGGCCAAAGGCCTTCTCCAGTTTCCTCATGAGTTTATTCTCTATATTGTTTTGGAGATTGAAAAAGATGATTTAAAGTTTCAAATTACCTTTCAGAAGAGACTTTAGAATTTCCTGCTGTTCAAAATCATTGAGATATGCCAATCTATGGTAATAATACCTGCAAAATAAAAGATAGCATTTATAGAAATCACACAAAAAAATCAAATTAAGTCTCAATGGAATTTGAAAGAGTAATTAAGTGAACCAAGATTCTAGCAGAAATCAAAAGTATATAATCTAGGAACAAAGACTATGAAACAGTACTATGATTATAACACATTTTCAAGCTCTTCCGAATTTTATAGTACAGTACTCATGGTGCATTCCATATAAATTTATTTTTTACATACCATGACATAAAGCCCAGTGGTAAAACATATAGGGAAAAAAAGCACCACATTAGAGTGTGGCATGTCAGGCTGTGCATATCAGTACTCACTGATTCAACTAGATACTTGTAAAAAGTCATATTTATCACTGATCATTGATATTCTTGAGTGATTATAAGAAACAAAGGAGCCATCTTGTGGATTCAAGTATAATAGAGATCACCAGGTGTGACAGGAATGTCACAGCTTGAACTGGGTTAGTTTAAATCCTCAAATCTATATGATTCAAGGTTTTCAGAGTTAGATACAGACTCTCATAAATTTACATGGACATTATTTTAATAAGATAATAGTTTCCTTTGATAAGATTCACAAGTTTATAGAAGTACATTGTAATCATAATTTTAACTTTTCTGTGAATTCTTGATGATCAATTAAGCCACAAATGTTATAACCCCACAATTAAAACTTTATTCTTCCACGGTAAAAGATTGTACTTCAAGACCCGATTGAAAGCCTGTGATTCCATAAAAAAATAGGTGAAAATTCATTCTTGAAAACGACTAGAGTGCAGTAAATCATAAATACACAGGTGAAAAGATTTCACAGGTTTCACACTTAAAAGAGATCACAGAAGAAGAGTTAATAACCTATTCTTTACTTGTGGTTTATACAATTGAGCTGATAGAACTAAAACCTATTTGTTAAAACTAGTCATATTCAATGAAATAAGGAAAACGTAATTACAGGTATTTCTTATGTCAAGGCAGGCATATTCTGTCAAGGGCAGTTATGGGAAAAATATGGATTTTTATTGTACTTTAGTCCAACATCCATGGGCATATTATTCATCCATTGTGAGAATGAAAGTTCCAGCAAGAAAATTGATCTGGTGTTAAAAAGCAGAAAAGAGTGCTAGAAGAGAGGTATATACAGGAAGGTAAGTAGGTAGGTAGGGGAGAAAGGGAAATATGTATATGTAGGTAGGTAAGTAGGTAGGTAGAAGAGGGAGGGAGGGAGAGATATGTATATGTAGGTAGGTAGGTAGGTAGGAGAGAAAGGGAGATATGTATATGTAGGTAGATAAGTAGGTAGGTAGAAGAGGGAGGGAGAGATATGTATATGTAGGTAGGTAGGGAAGTAGGTAGGGAGGTACGGGAGGAAGGGAGATATGTATAGGTAGGTAGGTTGGTAGGGAAGTAGGGGAGGAAGGGAGATATATCTATATATATAGGTAGGTAGGTAGGTAGGTAGGGAAGTAGGGAGGTTGGTAGGTAGGTAGAAGAGGAAGGGAGATATATATATGTAGGTAGGTGGGGAGGAAGGGAGATATGTAAATGAAGGTACATTTAGGTAGGCAGAAAAACAATTTCAATTCATGACTAGAAAATAAGAAAATTAATAAATGTGGTCTGTACATTCTAAATATGAGGTTAAGAATGTATGGACAGAAGGTTGAATTGATTGGCAAGGTGATTCATCTATCTATCTATATATACCACCAAATCCTTATTTGCTAAAGGGTTAAAATCTTACTGTAATGTTCCTTTGTCAGCTAACATGGCATCTACATAGCTGGACATTAGGCCATCATTCAAAGCCACTCTGATCCATGCCTGTTCATAAGTCATAAATGATTTCATAAGATTATTAATTAGCATGCGAACTAATCAGATAATGTTTCTTAAACATGTAATATACTGGAACATACATGTATATGCTTTTTCTTTGTCTTATGTAATTGACACTATTACTCAACAGAATGAGAGTTTCACCAAAAGAAAAAGAACAATGAATAGAATAACCAAGATATGATCATGAGTGCTGAAGATTTAATGAGTCTGCCAAACTTCTGTGCATGAGTTAAATGGCACGAGTGATCATATTTTGGTTATTCATAACTTACTGATTACTATGAAAATACTTCAATTCATGAATAACAATTTTCATGGATTAGGGAAGACAAGTTCATGGATTCTTGAATTCATGGTTTTGAGGTTTTCAGAATTCACGTTTATGGGATTCTCCTTTTCATTGAGGACCAAATTTTGTGGTTTGGCCTACCCAGGAAAACCACAAAAATTGTTACCCCAACAATAGTACTTTCACAGTATCCTATTTATAATACATATATTCCTCCATTATCTGTTGCTATTTTTAGCATAAATTTTAAATTTTGTGAACGGTGAATTGATAATCATATTGTGATGTTTTGTGACATTTTTGCAGGAGACAGTCCGAGAGTGAAATTACCAAATTCATTCCACAATGTGAGTTAACGAAAAATATTACACTGGGAACAATTGTTAAATCACTGCTATCTATATTAAAAAGACTCTCTACTCATTTGAATTGGTATTTCAAAGTAACTGCAAATACAGTAACACCTGTATTAACAAAACCTTTAAAGAATGAAAACCTGTCTAAACCTAATTTTTTATAATGTTAATTGTATTTTGAACCTTGTTAAACTGAACACATGTCTAAACCATTCAAATTCTAAAGACTAAAAGAAGTTTGGTTTAGACAGGTTTCAATGTATTAAAATACAAGAGGCTCCCAGGTGCCTGAATTGCTAAGCTGGTTAAATTTTTGCCTTTCAAGGGCAATAACTCTAACAAGGAGTTATCCAACAATTTTGACTCAAGAAGACTTTGGTAGGACTTATCATAAAGACCATTTCATCAATTGAAAGTTTCATTCTATCTATTTTAGTTTTCAAGATATTGGCTGATCCTCTGAAGACTTTTGTGAGCCTTTTAATAAGGATCATTAAAGCAATGGAAAGAATTTGGCTTAACCTAATTGTTTTGGAAATATATAAGAAAATCTTCTGACTGACCCCTTTGTTCTATTTTTAGTAACAGCAGCCAAGTTTTTTAACGGAGCAAAAATCCCTACATCATTTCTATGCAGGATGCCCCAGGAAACATTCATACCAAGTTTGGTTCCAATTGGTCAAACAGTGTCAGAGGAGAAGAGTTTTTGAAAAATTGTTAACAACAACTGATGACAACGATAGACAACAATTACAAGGGACACCAAGTGATGGTACCTTCGGCCAGGTGAGCTTACAATAAGGATTTCCATAGGATGATTAACATTTACACATAGTGTCAAAAGGTTAATGATGTCAATATATAGGATATCTGATCTGTGGTCTAATATGAGTGAAGCCAAGACAAGTAGACAAATCTCCTTTAGCTTCCCTCTTTATTCATCCTCCCCTCTACACACACCCAAAAAAAACAACGCTACCGCTTTCTGTTTAATACATACCCTACACAGCCCTATTTCTGTGGTTATCTGCCCCAGTCTGGTCAGCTGGGCAGTAGTGTCATGATGGGTAAACTTGGATGCAAAGCTCCAAAAGTTCTGTAAAAGGAATGTGTAAGATTTAATTATTAATGGTGGTCTTCACACTGCATTTTTTTACTTTACACCAGGACAAGAAACCTAGATTTAGAATTATATTTCTGAACATAAACAGGTAACTGGGATTATAGTACATTGGACAAAACAATGTCAAGTGTGACTGTATTGTCTATGAAAATCAATTATTATACATCATTTAATAGAGGACAAAGTCCTTATAATGATAACAATATGAATTCAACCTTTGACCTTTGAACATTGAAAGATGGATTTCATTCTGGCAGGAAGTTAACCTGTAATAAAGAGTAAGGATTTTGACTAATCTCGTTTTAACAACAAGCATTCTGAGAGTATTGCAAAATAATACATACTCTCCTACCTGCTGTTTATATCACTGATTCAAATACTACCTTGGATCATCAAGTATAAATAACAAAACTGAGGAAATGACCTTGATTTTGAACAGAAGAAGGAATATGGACAAAGCCAAGAAAGATATTCAAATCCATTTCAGTTTTATGCACAGACAATTGGACAGATAGGTTTCAAATAAGGTTGACTGATTTGTCAAAAAAATACAAATTCAATATCTTAAGTCTTTAGAAAAAAGCATGTAAAACTGAAAGTTGGTAACATTGAAAAAATTCAGCAAAGCGGAACCAAATGTAAACTTGATCTTAACTCATCAAGGTAGACTCGCATACAAAAAATCAGCTCAATATCTGCAAGTGTTTAGAAAAAAATGCGAAAAACTTAAATTTCAGTAACTTCAAGGGCCATAACTTGGACAAAAATCAGCGAAGCTGAGCAAAACAAAACATAAACTTGATCTGTAACTCATAAGGGTTGACTCACATATCAAAAATCAGCTCAATATCTGTTAAGAAAAAAGTGTGGAAAACTTAAATTTCCGTAAATAAAGTTCAAGGGCCATAACTCGGTCAAACATCAGCAGAACAGAACTAAACTTTGTCTTGATTAGTAACTCATAAGTTTAGACTTTCATACCTAATATAAGCTCAATATCTGCAAGCACTTAGAACAAAAGGGTGGAAAACTTAAATTTTTGTAAATATTTTTGAAATTCAAGGGCCATAGCAGACAAAAATCAGCAAAACGAAACATAAACTTGATATGTAACTCATTAAGGTTGACTCAAATACCAAAAATCAGCTAAATATCTGCAAGTGTTTAGAAAGAAGAGGCTCCCAGGAGCCTGAATCGCTCACCTTGTTATTAAAGTTTGTCTTTCATGGGCAATAAATTTAACAAGGAGTTGTTCAACAATTTTGACTCAAGAAGACTTTGGTAGGACTATCATAAGGATCATTTCAGCAATAGAAAGTTTCTATCTCTTAGTTTTAAAGATATTGGTTAAAAATTGTGAAAAAAACTGTCATTTTTCATCTTTCAAGGGCAATAACTCTTACAGGAGTCACCTGACAACTTTGATCCCTGACGACTTTTGAAAGCCTTATAATAAGGATCATTTCAGCTATAGAAATAATTTTGCTAAACCTTATCATTAAATAATTTTGCAAAACCTAGTTTTGGAGATACTTATGAAAAACTATTGTCTGACCCCTTTGTTCTATTTTAAGTAACAGCAGCCATGTTTTTCGACGGATCAAAAATCCCCATGATGGTTCTATGCATGATACCCTAAGGAACATTCATACCAAGTTTGGTTCCAATTGGTCAGGTGGTGTCAGAGGAGAAGATTTTTGAAAGAAATAACATTCTAAATAGCAAAAAAAAAACATTGAATAAGGGCAATAACTCCAACATGGCTTAATATATCAAAATGAAAATTTAACCACAGATAGATGTCATCATGCTGAACACTTTTACCTAATGTCAGAATTTGGCTTAACCTAATCGTTTTGGAGATGTATGCGAAAAACAACTGTCTGACCCCTATGTTCTATTTTTAGTAACGGCAGGCATGTTTTTCGACGGATCAAAAATCCACACATCAGTTCTATGCACCATACACCGTGGAACAGACATACCAAGTTTGGTTTGGTAAAATTGTTAATGATGACAATAACAGACACCAAGTGATGACAATAGCTCACATGGCCTTCTGCCAGGTGAGCTAAAAAATTGCTGTATACTTAAATTTTGGGAAATTCAAGGCCATAACTCAGACAAAAATCATAGAAGTTGAGCGAAACCTACATTTGATCTGTAAATCATAAAGGCAGACTCACATACCAAAAACCAGCTCAATATCTGCAAGCGTTTAGAAAAAAGGGTTGGAAAACTTAAATTTCCATAAATTTTTTTGAAGTTCAAGGGCCATAACTCAGACAAAAATCAACGAAGCACAACAAAACATAAACTTGATCTGTAGACTTTCATATCAAAAATCAGCTCAATATCTGCAAGCATTTAGAAAAAAAGTGCAGAAAACTGAAATTTCTGAAATCTTTTTAAGTTTGAGGACCATAACTCCCACAAAAATCAGTGAAGCAGAATGAAACATAAGCTTGATGTGTGGGCATAAACCCTACTTCAGGGCCTAGCATTGTGGTGGATATACATAAACCCTACTTCAGGGTCTAGCACTGTGGTGGAAATACATAAACCCTACTTCAGGGTCTAGCATTGTGGTGGAAATACGTGTACATAAACTCTACTATAGGGCCTAGCATTGTGGTGGAAATACATAAATCCTACTTCAGGACCTAGCATTGTGGTGGATATACATAAACCCTACTTTAGGGCCTAGCTTTGTGGTGGATATACATAAACCCTACTTTAGGGCCTAGCATGGTGGTGGAAATACATAAATTTATAATTACTTTCTCTTTGATACCTGATAAGATCATGTGAGTATCTCAATGAGCATGTCAGATATTCCAAATTGTCAGTATCGAAACCAGAAGTAACTTTTATTCTGATAATCAGTAAGGGCTGTTCCATCAAAACATAGGAGGTACCCACGGAAGGTGCTTTAATTTATCTCTATAGTAGGTTATTTTTTCAGTTCAGTGTTAGAAATCAAAGTATAAAGAATCTTAATTTACTTCTATGGGTGATTACCCAAATATGAAAGTACGAACAGCCCTTATCCAATTATGATACATTTTTTTGTATTTTTATTCATTTTTGTAGACAGAGAGATGGAGAAATATCTGCCGACAAGATCAAAAGAAAAAAGCACAGATTACCAATAAATTGTTATAATAAATGGCATAAATAATTTGGGTCCTGTGGAAGTAAAAAATATATTTAGCCTTAAGTGCTGGAATCTTTAGGAATCAGGCAAAATCGAAGCAAAAATGAATCATGCTCAGAAAAAAAACACATATATATGACAATTTGGCACATAATTGTAGTTTATGGTCAACAGAAGATGAATTGACAGTAAGTTTGTCTTGGAAGTGTCAGAGGATGCAGAAAAACAAGTTCAAAGTGATAGGGGAAAGTGATTATTTCCCTTTGACGATGATATTGCAATGCATTTCATATAATTTTAATTAATTAAAATACTTCAAATTACTGACACTTAAAAAAAAGGAACACAATCTCTAAAGCTTCACTGAACTTACAATATTTTGGTCTGCCTGTTCACCATTCTGTAAACCAACATATTTTCCAAGCTGAAATAATACATTAACTACATGAAAACATATTCAAATATTTATGCTGTAAAAACAAAAACTAAATTTGAATTTTCCATAAATAATTTTGTCAAAATCCCTATAACCAAAAAATGTTCATGGTAAAATATTATAATATATTTCTTAATCAAGGAATGTTACTCATCTTTGAACAGGTTATACGAAATAACCTGGTTTGCAGCATTTTACACGTATAAAATGTGAAGCAGTTTATAAAAAGTTTAAACAGGCCTAAACCAGGTTACTGAGTATAACCTGTTAAGAAAATGGGTTTTTTTTCAATGAATTCCAATTCTTTTTATAGCATTTATTTCTCTTTAATCATTGCAGTTATTCAAAAACAACAATTAACTTGGAGAAAGATTGCATTTGTGATATGAAATGGATGAAATTTTTGAAAACAAAATTTGTTGTGTGCCATCCACTGCCTGGTTTTTACATGGACTCCTTCTTAATATCAAATGGGTTTGGATGTAACCTAAAAGTTATTTCGTTATCATAGTACCGAAACAGGTTATACAACATAACCTGGTTTGCTCAAAGAGAACCAACCAATCAGAAAGTTTTTTACAAATCAAATTAAATTATAAAGAAGAACAAAAAGATTTTTTTTTAAATTTTAAATATTATTTAATCCAAATGGAGAGAAGATATTTCACTTTTATCTTGGACTTTTGACCTATGACACTGAAAAACCAACAATATTGCATCCTCAACAATAAACAATATGTAAGATGGACAGAAGGTACCTGTAGCACTGCTATACCTTATCACAAGATTGAAAGAGTAATCAAGGGAACCAAGGTTATAGCGGTAATCGAAAGAATGTAATCCAGGGACAAGGACCAGACATGGAAAACAGACATACACAGTAACTAAAATCATACATACAAAGTAACAAAAGCAAATGAGCAACTCGGACTCCACTTAAAACTGGGAGCATGGACCAGGTGCACTGGTAGGGTAAGCATCCTATAATAACTACTAATAGACAAAGTTTGAAAAAAAGATCCTTTGGTATTTTCTAAGTTATCATTTGAAAACTGTCGGAGGACAGAAAAACAGACTGATGCAACTCTCAGAGGGTATCACAAAATAAAACTTTGTGTGGCAGGGTATAAAATTCTATTATAAAATATATGGTAATGAGAACAAGAGAAAAAATAATAATTTCTACAGCAATATTAACATAATACATTGTGCATAGAGAGACAAGAAGAAAAAGGGAAAATTTCTAAGCATTAGAACTTCTCTATTTACTTATCAGAATTACCTTCTTAACAACCGAGTTCTTTAAACCATGCAAGAAGACAGCTTCTACAACATTACACACTTTGTTGGCAGTATCAGTGCTACAATCAACAGAATATATTGTTAAAAAAGGGCATCTAATGGGACATTAAATGATATACCCCCACCCACTGTATTGTTTTTAATATACATGGACACATGCTAAATTACAATCATCACATAGATATCAAACTCAAATTATTTAATATTCAACGAAAGATAACACCAATTAAGTAGCTGTCTTTGTAAGAATCATGCAAAATCTGAAAAATGTGATACACCCCAAAAAAGGCTACATATTTCATTTTTGTAATGAAGTTGTTTTATGGGTCTATATTATGAAATGTGTAATTATTCATTCAAATCTACCTGCTCTTAAGAGATAATCGACATTAAAAATCCAGTAGATTCTGTTGTATTTGAGTGTCATTAACAGAGTTATCTCCCTTAATTTTGAATTCTACAGTGCATTCTATACAATTTTTATCTCCTACGAGCACTGGTTATACGAAAAACCAAATGTTAATTTCTGTTTACTGAAGCATTTTAAACAAAATATCAAAAATAAAAATATGTAGGCTTTCCAACCATGTATCACATTTTGCATGATTTTTATCTGGAGTGCTACTTAATTAAACCAATTCGGTGGTAAAAACAACTTACAACAAATTTCACTTTTGGGTAAATAATGTGATCAAACTGAAATTCAAACTTAATCTCTTTAATAACTACCAGTAGACAAAGTTTGAAAGAAAGATCCTTTGGTTCTTCTAAAGTTATCATTTGAAAACTGTCGGAGGACAGACAAACAGACTGATGCAACTTTTCAGAGGGTATCACAAAATAAAACTTTGTGTGGCAGGGTATAAAAATCTATTATAAAATATATAGTAATGAGAACATGAGGCTCCCAGGAGCCTGAACTGCTCACCTGGATCAATTTTGTCTTTCAAGGGCAGCAAATTTAAATAGTTTTGAAGATATTAGCTGAAAACTGTAAAAAAAAAAACCTTTCAAGGGCAATAACTCATACAAGGAATCGTCTGACAACTTTTTTTCTCCTTAGACTTTTGTAGTCCTAATAATAAGGATCATTTCAGCTATTGAAAGAATTTGGCTAACCCGAATGGTTTTGGGGATAAACTATTATCTGACCTTATGTTCTATTTTTAGTAACAGCGGCCACGTTTTTTTATGGATCAAAAATCCCCATGTCAGTTCTATGCAGGATATCCCAAGGAACATTCATACCAAGTTTGGTTCCAATTAACTAAGTAGTGTCAGAGAAGAATATTTTTGAAAGAAATAACAAAAAAAGCAAAAAATGTTGAAAAAGGTCAATAACTCCAACATGGCTTCACAAATTATCATGAAAATTTGACCACAGATAGATCTCATCATGCTGAACACTTTTACTCATTCAGACTTTAGGTAGACCTTACAGTTTTCAAGATGTATGCGAAAAACTACTCTCTGACCCCTATGCTCTATTTTTAGTAATGGCGGCCATGTTGTTCAACAAATTAAAAATCCCCACACCAGTTCTATGCAGGATACCCCACGAAACATTCATACCAAGTTTGGTTCAAATTGGTCAAGTAGTGTTAGAGAAGAAGAGTTTTGAAAAATTGTTAACGTCGACGACAACGACGACGATGGACACCAAGTGATGGCAATAGCTCACATGGCCTTCGGACGGGTGAGCTAAAAATTCTAGCTTCAAGCTTGTTGTATCATGTAATTTTTAAAATGTAAATTTTCATGCAAATTTTCTAAAAGTTTCAGTAGCAGGACTTTTGTTGTCCATAAATAAGTTGATCTGGTTTTTCTTTAATGTACAAGGAATACAAGTGTATTCAACCCATCAGAGGCCCTCAAGGGGCATCAATATTACATACATGTACATGTAAAAGTGTAACTATTTAATAGTGGAAAAGTTAGAATTCATGATGACAGCAGTGTAGGCACACGGTTACATTTTCTAAAAATCAATTCTACTTCTTATCTACAGTTACATGCTACACAACCAGTCTTAGTTAATCATTCAGTAGTTGCATTCATGAGATAAAAATTAAAAAGATTATACATGAAATTAGTGCTTGGCAGGAGTTACAGTCCTTGATTTGTTTGAGTAAATGGATGGTATAAGAAGTGATTTTGTTTGCCCTAAATTTCCTCCAAAATAAGGCTGTTTCCCTTATGAAGCTTTCCCAAGTTGTCAGAAAAATAGCTCAAAAACAATCCCAAATAAGATTAATTATTTCCCAATAGGTAGTCGAAGGGTAAAATATGGTGTTCTTGTTCAAAATTAAACCCATGAACTGTTTATGACTTATCTTTTTCTTGACATCCTCTATAAAAATTCATCATTTCAACTAAAATTCAAGGTTTTATAATATAACTTTGAATTTCCAAATTTGAAAAAATGACCTATTTTCCCAATAAAAAAGGAATGGGGGTAGGTTTGAAAAGAGCCAAAATATCACTGGGTTTTCAAAAAATACATATCTGCATGCAGAAAGGACTATAGTTATGTAATAATGTGAAATATGAAGACCAGAAGATCATGATTTGTACAGTGCATTTTTATGCAGCTTGAATAATCTCTATCATTTGCAGTGTCTGGATTTGATATGGGTTGGTACTTAAAGCCTCAGCCATGACTTTGAGACAGAATCTTTCCTTTCAGGTAACCTTTTCAACCCTCAAATTTGAACATTTCACAAGTCTCACCTATGAATGGGTTCCCCAGAGTTACAATGTTCCTGCTGCAAAGTTTTAATAGCTGAGTTCAGCTCTGAAGAAATCTTCCTTTTACACTTGGTTTCCCTAACAGTGTCTTCTTTTGTAGGACCTGTTGAACAATGAATTGGAAAAATAACTGTCGGTTGATAATCATCAGAAACTCACTGTTGATTATGATGCTTTACCTTCCTATATCTACATTACATGCATCCAGGAAGGTTATGCACCATAACAAGGCTTTTTCTACCTTCAATTTACCACTAATTATCTGCCCTATTCCCATTGATAGAAAGTTACTTTTTTTCCAAAAATTTATTATTAATTTCCCAACTGAAGTGAGCAATGTGAAAGTTGTTAATCAATTCATCTGTGGGTAGAATGAAAGTCATATTTTCTTGATGAGTTCAAAAATCATTTCTGTCACAATTTCTCAAGGGCAATTTTTAAATCGGGGAAAGAAATATGTCTATTCTTCAATTACGACTTTTCACAGCAGCCGATTTTTGATAACTATTTCAGAACTTCTTTTACCTTTATCTTCCATCAATTGTAAAATAGAAGGTATCTGAAGAAAAAATGGCATTGCTATATCTCATAATTTATTTTAGTTTTTTTTTCCCAACTGATAAAAAAATTCCCAATCTCAGTGGCACAGACCTTATTTAAAAAAACAGTAGAAAAAGCCCTCCATAATCAACCATGGGTTTCCAACAACATTGTTTGATAAGACTATTATATTTTTTGTTAATACTTATTTTCCAGTTATAGGAATAGTATGTTCCCAAGGGAAAGACGGGAAATCTTATATAGAATACTGACAGAAAACCTAATTATTACTATAATTGCCTATGAGAATGAGAGGCAGCTTGTACAATGTACTATATTGCCTAAAACATTCTGCAAGATGCACAGGAAAAAGGGCTTTCTTAGACCTAGCATGTGTATTTTCTTAAAAAGTAATTTCCACAATATCATGACCTCACATGGGTTCATGTGTAAAACTGGACCAAGATTGAATTGGATGAGAGAAATCTAATACTCATAGGTTTCATAATGAGTGTTTGAATATTGCAAAATATCAACTTGAGTCATTTAACAAAAGAGTCTCAGTGAGTTTGTTGTGATGTTGAAGTTGAATAAAGAGAGTTGATATTTTGCAATATTTAACATTCACAAGTTAATAAACCTTTTTTTCTATGATTCCTTCACACATCCAGTTTAAGACAATAACACATGGAATCGTGACAGAAATGCTTCATTTATGTTAATAATGTGGAAATTGTGAGAAATTCATTTTAATATACAAATACATGCATATTCAAAATGATACAAATACAATAAAAGTTATTAAATCATATCTGATGTAACAAACATGGACTAAAAATCATTCAGAATTAAGACAAAATACACATTTCACAAATTTGAAAGACAATTTAAAACAAATACAATGAGAATAAGTATGGTGTATAACAACCCCAGCGGGATGAAAATGTCACCCCAAAGTTTGCACATCCAGAAAGAATGTTTTGGGGATCATTACGGTGTATCCATCTGCACCATGAAAACTGATTTATTCAATGGTCAGTTTTCCTTTCCTCATTTGTCTACTCCAAACTTGACTTTTTTATGAGCAACTCAGCGGTTGTTTCTTGAAAAACAGAGGACGCTTACCAGTTTTTAGTGGAGTCCGAGTTGCTCATTTGCCTTTGTTACTTTGTATGTATGATTTTAGTTACTTTATGTTCATTGTTGTGTATGTCTGTTTTCTATGTCTGATCTTTGTCCCTGGATTACATTCTTTTGATTACTGCTATAACCTTGGTTCCCTTGATTACTCTTTTGGCACATGATTCAGTCTAACACATTTTAACTCATAATGCTGCCACTCCAGACAGCAATCACAAGCTAGTGAGTCTTGGTCAGGCAGTTTCTGCTAACATGTGAAACATGTCCATTCATGCTGGTCCTTCTTTTCAGCAACTAAAATTTTGAGAACATCCCATGCATCAGCACTGAAGGATATATTTTTAGACATGTAGGATATTTACATTTTCGTCCATGATTTTATTACAAATTTCTGAAACATGATAAAAACCATGCATTGACTTTGACACCAAACATCAAAACCACAGTAGATTGTTCTGTGTCTGGCCAACATATGACATAAATTTGGTCTATTTTCAAGCCCGACTAGTATATAACAAATAGAAAACTGTCCAGTTTATTAAATGTGATCCCATTAGAAGTTGTACACTTGCGGATAAGTTTGACAATATTTCCGTGACAAATTTGGCATTTCCGTCATGATTCCACACATAATTGATGTAAACCGGATGTGTAGATGATTAGCCTGAAGAGGCTCCCCATCCACGAATTCTTGGAAGAGGAGCCACTGCCTTTATAGAAAATGATACACAATCACACAATAACCAATTGCAACAGCAAATTTTTCACATCAAATAATTCATTGTGTGATGTTGTAAATATCTAGCCATTCAAGAAGTCGTTTAACGACCAAATCGCAGAGAAATTATATTTATGTTATGTTAGTAGTAATGAAACCAGGCATTACCTCGTTTTTTGAAAATTTTTCCTGAGATATTCATTTGTTGTCGACTTCATATACAATTTACATATTCATTAAAATAACTAAAACTAAGTTGGATACTAAAAATGATTATTAGGATATTTTCTTTTCGTCATCAGTTGATCATGGATGGGTGTTATTGTTTTTCTTTTCATAATCTCAACAAGTCTAGAGAAAACCGAAAAACAAAGTCGGGGCTTTCCCATACTTCCGGTTTGTAAGAAATTTTTCCTACCGCCACGTAAATAATTAACTCGAACATTGTTGTGTTTACCGTCCTGGCATCAATTTCACAAAAAGTCGGAAGTGCAAAGTTGGTCGTAAGTAATGACATCATAACAGAAAATAGCATTGTTACGTCATAAGTTACGATCAATTTTACACTTTTTGTGAAATCGACGCCTGGCGTCGTGATTTTGGTCACAGCTAGGACCATGACAATAGTTTTAATGGTAATTTTCGCGGAGATCACTTTCTAGACCAACGCATGTATGTAGAATGCATGATGGATAAACTGACTTTTATAGGCAGCGATATTGTCGTCAGCATTGATTAAATCCTCACGTGCACCTGCTGCTCGTGTAAACAACTGGGGACAGGTTGTTCAACCGTTATTGACTGGGTTATCTGCCTTTAAAATGTTCATTTTCAGTACATTTCAATGAAATTGTAACTCAATGGTCCAGAATGATCTGGAAAATCTTGTCTTTTTTCATTGTTTCTTATGATGCAAATGGTCAAATTGAACTTTCAAAATGATGTTTTTTTTCATACCATGTTTCACCTATTGCGTGATTCTTACAGGGACTGACACTTAACAGGACCTGGACATTCCACTTTTTCAAATATTTAATCCACTGTTCTAAGTATATCGTTTATTATGATGTTATATATATTGTACAATAATTCACAATTAACATAAGTATACATATACGTAACGCCCGATGTTACAAGAGCGCAGCGTGATGGTAAACTAACTAAAGTTTGTAATATTGTAAATCAGTCTATTGTTTCAGATGTTTTACCAAATAGTATGAAGTATGCTCGTGTGAAACCATTGTATAAAAAAGGTAATCCACTCGATGTTGGCAATTATAGACCAGTAAGCATACTTAGCATTGTTTCAAAAATTTTGGAAAGAAGTGTGTATAATCAACTGTCAAATTTTTTAAAAGAAAACAATATTTTTTTAAATTTCAATCAGGTTTTAGAGGTAAATATTCAACGGATACTTGTCTTATTCACTTACTTGATTATATAAAAGGCAACAATGCAAGTGGTAATTTTACAGACTTGATTATGTTAGATCTTCAAAAAGCCTTTGATACGGTTGACCACAATATCCTATTTTCTAAATTGAAAATTATTGGTGTACAATCTATTGATGGGTTTAGATCATGTCTTACTGAACGTGTACAATTTGTATCTATAAATAATGTTATGTCAGATCAAATGGGTGTTACATGTGGAGTGCCACAAGGCAGTATATTGGGACCTTTATTGTTTTTAACATACATTAATATGTCTATAAGCACAGATGATGACCGTAAATTGATTTTATATGCAGACGACAGTGCCATATTATTTACGCATAAAAACTCTGATGTTATTTCGGATAAATTGGGAAAGGTTTTGGAAAAATGTTCTGACTGGCTTATAGATAATAAACTTTCTTTACATCTAGGTAAAACAGAATGTATGCTTTTTTGGTTCTTCTAGAAAGGTTAACAATGTTTCAAATTTCAGAGTGAAATGTTACAATCGTGTTATTGATTCTACAGATGCTGTCAAATATCTTGGTGTATATATAGATAAATACTTAAATTGTGAACAGATTGTATCTAATATTATAAATAAAGTCAATGGTAGACTGAGATTTTTATATAGAAACAGCAAGTGCTTGGACACGAGATCGAGATTGACCCTTACCACGGCATTAATACAATGCTATTTTGATCACTCATGTTCGTCGTGGTATAGTAGTTTAGGGAAGGGGTTGTTAAAAAAGTTACAGGTTTTACAAAATAAGGTGGTGAGATTCATTCTCGACCTCGGTCCAAGAAGCAGCGTAAATTGTGAATTACTAGAAAAGGTGAATATGTTGTTTGTGGCAGATAGAGTGTCTCAGTTAAGAATAAATCATCTTTTTAATATATTTCATGGAAAGGCTCCTGAATATTTTATGTGCAAATTTTAAGTTAAATACCAATAGTACAAGAAGTTCCTCAAATTTTAATTATTTTATTCCCAACACTCCAACCAACAGTTTGTGTTATTCAGCGATTCAAGATTGGAACAGGTTACCTGCTAATATCAAAGCTATAACCAACAAATATGCTTTTAAATTTTCTGTCAAAAATATTTACAAGAGACTGCTAGAAATCGAGAGAATAATGCATTTTTAATGTATTAGTTACTCTATATTCCATGTCTTACATCTATTTATTATATAACATATATTTACTAAATATATGAGTCCTTTTTTGTATTTTTGAACTAGGGACCCCATTGGAAATAAACTATGATGTATTTTTAAGCTTTATGGTTTATCCCAGGCTATCAAGTCATGTGTTTAAAATATACTACAGGGATTTATATGATTCTGTATCTATTTTCATGGTTTTATTTGTATTGTAAGCTATTTTAATGAACCGTTATTGCCTAAATAAAATCTAATCTAATCTAAAGAAACAAAGGTGCAGAGAATATAACACACCAAAACTCCTCCCACAAATTATAAATAAAACATAAAAATTTATAAATTTGACCAATGAATAATTTTCTAAAGTTCAATGGAACCAAAATATTAACTTGTCAAAAGCAATTAATTAAATCAGTGTAATGTTCAACGTGGGATAGTGTCAAAAAATGTTATCAAAATAAAACCATAGATTTTTATCCTGTGATGCTGGGATCAATCAATTGATGGTTGTGAGAAAGTCTGTGCATACGACATTAATATTAAGCTTGATCTAGCTAATTACCAAATACTATTTACTGACCCATAATTAACCCAATACATAACACTCGAGGCATCATCAACACTATAGGCAATATCACTGTTATCCAAATCTACATAAATTCACATACCATACATGTTATTGCACTTCTATTCAAATAATTGCATCGTTCTCTGAAAAAGATAAACCTCTATATTTACTTAATTTGAACCTGTAAATCATTTGAAGCGAGGTGCAAATCATTTCTAAAAATCTCTCTTTATATATTGAACCTTGCTGTAAATTATTAGAAGAGAGGTCTAAATCACTTGAAAAGAGATAAAAAAGACTCTGAAATAATCATTTACAAAGAACAATTTTCATGGATCGCCAAATCTACAGAAAGCCAATTGATTTCACATTTCTTCAAATAATTGCAACACTCTTTTAAATACTTATTACTTATTTACTCTCACTAGTTGTCTGTGTTTACAAATGATTTGCTGTGCAATAAAATAACTAGTTCAACTGGGAAAAATGAATATTTCTTTAAATTAATCCTACCCTGCATTAAATCATTTGAACCGCAAAAAAAATCAATGCCCTTATTGCGTAGTACGTGTGTATATGAGTTATAAAAAGCAACTATATATTGTATAATTCTAATAACTTTCTCGTAACTAATGTGTACACTATGGTGTTAATAATTATTTAATCAAATATTCATAGTAAAGTCAAATAAATGATTCATGTTCTTTCTGCATTTAGGAACTGTTTTTTCATGAACTTTTTTCCACATCATACCTCAATGGCGATCCTTTTATTTGTTTATACTCTGTCTCCGCTATCTTATCCTTGCATGGCTGTGTTTATCTCGATTTTTCAGATAGGTGCTCTTTTACTGTTCTTATCCTTGCATACACTACGTTATATTAAAATAGACAGCTAGTTTCTTCCTAACTAAAGAAAAATATTTGCAAGATAGAATGTAATGGAATTCGTCACCGATGTCATTCGAGTCGCAAAGTTGACAGAGTCTCTCGTTCCTAGAAACGCCTTGTCACCTTCCCGTCTCGATTGGCAAACGATGACTACCGCATCTACATTTCCAAAGAGTAAATAACAAATTATCTGGTAATAATTCAAGATATTTTTCAAATTGAACATTTTTTTTTGTATATTCTATAACAAAGACATTTTGGTGATTCGTTTATCTGAGATAAACACAATTGATCAAACTGATCTCTAAGAATCTGTTTAATATATTTTAATTGAAACGTCTTTGTTTGCATATTGTATATTCGATAAATAAGACACGCCACAGTTGTCTAAAATGTTTTTGATAAATGCCACTTGTTGTCAATACCATAGTTGTTATAGTTAATAAACAGTAACTTGTACAACAGACTAGAAGTTCATGCATATAATAATCAAAGTGATTTATATGATTATGTTTAATTATAATTTTGCACATAAACCGTAATTATCGTAAAACAACATTTCAGATAATGAAGTTGAATTTGTTATTAATAAAGTCACAAAAAATTCTTTGATAGTGTTATACAACAAAGTGTAAAATTAGTTCTACGGGCGCATTTTATATTCTCACTTTATGCAGGAATGTAATATCAATTCAATGATTTATGTGTACGCTATATGTTTTGTCAATTCCATGTATGATTTTGATATTAAATTGTTTTCCACAGTCAATTTTTACTTTCATATATATGAGTGTGTATGTAATCATCTTTGTTTCCCTAAGTAGTTAAATATCATATATGAATCCTTGGTTTCCTGTTTGTCATAATGTGTAATGAACCGACTAGCTTAAAATTCATTTCACTTGCTGTAGTCAAACGTCAAGTCAAGTTCTTTTTATTTATAAGTCGATACGTCATTAAACAATAACATAAGCTCATGAGCTTTTGAAATCGACATTACATACATATGACTTTAGATGATGTAGAAACATTTTTAATTGTTTATTATCTATATTGAAATATACTCAAATTGCATTTTCCTTTGAATTATTTCCGACAACAGAAGGGAGGTTATATGATTGTTATAATCTTCACGAGTGAGTGTGGTGTCAAATACCTTGTTCTTAAAATTTCGTGGAAATAGTAACTTCCTTAACCTTCCCTTTGAAACGATCCGAGAAGTTCCGTTCAAACTTGGAATTCCCTTTACATCCGGTTGGAATATGGCTTCTGCTAGGACAGGTGCCGCGTTGGAAATTCGCAAAATTAGGAAAAAACTTCGACAGATAGAAAATTTAGAAAACTTGGAACGAGATTTAACAGACGAAGAATTGAACAAAGTGAGAAAACAACACAAACAACGTGTCATACTGTCGATAGTGACTTTTTACCCCTAAATTTGCAAAAATATGACTTAACCCAAGTTAAGGTTCAGGCCAAGAAACAAAATAGATGTGTAAAGTTGCCCTACCCACCCTATCACATCTAATTGGTATTTTTTATTAAATGCTTTTAAGCTATCATTTTTTTTTGTGGAGTCGAGATTCAAGAAATCCTACTATAAAAGTCTATATTAAAAAAAACTTTTAAAAATGAAATGACTTTACCTACCTACAAGGCTACATGCACCTACCAGTTTTGTTCATCCAATCATGCAAACTTAAACAGACAATTGTTTTTTGGTCATATCATTACCTTACAACATATAGACAATAACAGTGCACTCACATAAGCCTAATACACGGATGAGGCATAGAATTATGGGAAAATGAAAGTCTGTGCAGAGAATTTTCACCGCTTCGAGCCAAATTCATATACATGTATCAAAGTTTAATAATAAAATTACCTTTATATAACAGGTGTTCAGTATATGACGCTTAATTTTGACTGACATACACACACCATAATTGTCAAAGGGGACATATAAACCTGGAGACAGATGGACTCAAGGACCTAATCATGTTGAGGACAGAATTGTATGGTATCAATTTTAATTTATCAACTTTAAATTAATTTTCACAACAACCTTGTTTTAAATTCCTTAAGCAAAATATTAAGCATAGTAGTCTTGTCTTTCAGTGCATTTGGAGAGTTATTACGTGCATGTTATTCTCTTTTTTTAGATTTTAAGGAAAAAACATTTGCGTGAAAATTTGTTGAAACTTTTGGCAGAGCATGGTGAAGAAGAATGCTTTACTTTATCAACCCAATCCGACACAACTGATGATGGGGTTACCTCTCCTTCATCAGCAGGTGATACCAGCTTTGGTTTCCAAGACAACATGTATACCAATGACAGAGTTGTTGAAGGAGAGATCACCCTTATTGAGCCTGAGGATGAAACCAATACTGATCTTATTGATATTGATGTCATTGACGAGGAATATGTTGAAATCTCAAACAAAACGTAAGTAGTGGATTTCGAATTCAAATCATTCTGTCTTTATATTACCAATTATAATAGATGTTTTTAATATGATTTTAGATTTGGCTCATGAGGGATGGAGCTATTTGTACTAAATTACATTTAACTTTATTGATGATACGCCGTTATGTTGTCATATCACTTATGTCTCTACCAGTAGGAATATACATGACTTTCTATCACACATGATTTTGAGTCATTCATGTTTTGACAGAGGATCTTCATATGTAGATTATTAGGCAGTTGAAATGTTTTCTAAGATATGTAGGTTCATAACTCCAATCTTTAATTCTTGGAGTTCATTGGTCAAATAGAATGTTGGTCCAATGTTTCACAAGTTCCATTTTAGAATCATGAGTTGTGTAAAATTCATGCATCAGAAACAACTCCTTTTTTTTTCGTCCATCTCAACTTACAGAACACTTTTGGTGGCCATAGTATATTGTATATCCATTTTGTCTTGTTTTTATCTCTACCATTAAGCTCTGTCTTTTGGCAGATGTACTGTTATCTGTTGCTATTATTTTCTCATGTCATATGATAATTTAAAAAAACATATTATGGGATTAAGTAGTTTTTTTGGTACAATGTGTGTCTCTTGAAAAGAAGCTCACTTTTATTTTTCATTCAGTACATTGTTTTCTGACTCTTCATCTCTGAGTTCTGAGACTTTTAACACAAAGAACGGGATAGGATGTTGCAGATATGTGCTTTAGTGAAGCTGTTTATTATGCTTTTGTTTTCAGTATCTTTATAGTACATTAACAATTATCAATCATCCTAGTACCTATTCACTTGTTACATGTATATGTTTTCAAGTTCATCCAGAATAGATCAGTCCCATGTGGGTCTGGGTGTCAAAATAATAGGCCTGCAGCACTAAGTTTGTCGTAAAAGGCGATTAAATAGTGCTCAGAACCCTGGCTGGGGCTAGGGCGCTTTGCCCACAGAGCAACTGGGTTGTGTGCCCCAGATGGTTGAATGGGGTACCCCTGGCATGTCCGTACCCACCTCTCCCTATTTCCAGTGGCAATCAAAATTTGTTGACCCTATTATCCTTGTGTCTCATCCCTTTTCATCGTCATCATCATCATTTCATGTTCATCGCCTGAATATAGCTGAAATAATGCGTGGGCGTTAAACCCCAACAATCAATCAGAATGGATCATGTAGACCATTTTATTTTTGTTAGTGTTTTATCTTTGTCAATTAGATAAATAAAAAAAAGTATGATAATAAATTGCAGCAAATAAGTACAGTATTAAGGATGGACAATACTTGGGTATACCGGTAAATCACTAAATAAATACTGGTGTCTGGTAAATTGAAACAATATCATAAAATGCCAAGAATAATATCTGCGAAAATAAGTTGGTTTACAGCATTAGTAATTAACAAAATGTAAAAAAGTATAAAATTAAATGTCTCTTTATAGCACAGATGCTTGTACAGGCCAAACAGTTGAAAAAATGGAAGAAAAAGGAGATGTGAAAGATAATACCAAGGACTCCAAGAAACATGAGATAGAAACTCCTAGAGAAAAAACTTCTCAAAAGAAAAGCAAAAAGTCTACCAGAAAAGAAACAGAACCCAATGGTAATGTTTCTTTTATTAAATAAATAAATTTTAAGGGATTTTTTTTTAAATGAAATAGCCAGACACCAATTTTGTAGACATGCACTTTGTGTTTGAGTCATAAAGTTCCTTTCCTTACAGTGTTTTTTGACAGGACTCTTTTTTTTTACCTAGGTCTTTTCAAATTTCATTTACATAGATCATGGACCTTAAACACATTAACATCTCTGTTGAGGACCTTTGGTTTACATCAGATGAATTTTTGATTTGAAATTTACAAAGGTCCTGGGCCTTAAGCTTCCATCCATGAAATCAAGTTTGAACCCCTGCACATAGTGTAAAACTAGAGCTTTCTACTTTTCTTTATCTTGGGCTTCTTTCTTTATGCCCCATTTCCATGAGTTTTTGCCTCCACCAGGTTGTCTTTGGGCAGTCTTTCTATTTTTTTTAGGGAAGGGGAATTCCATCTGAAAAGTAATCAGAAAATATCATTGGATGGGTTTTGTTGCAAAAAATTTTATTTATATACAGTAGACTCCATGGCTATTGTTATATTATTTCAAATCACAAAACCTTGTGTAAAAATACAGATATGTTTATTTTATTTTGTTTTTCAGAAAAACCAGAAAAAATGACGGAAATGAAGAAGACCTTACAAAAATGGAGATTTGCACGTTTTGAGGTGGCCGAATTGGAAGGTCACAGTGACCTTGTTACTGATGTTGATACAGCTGGTGAGCTGATGGTAACTTCAAGGTAATTTTTTCCATTAACTTACAGGTCCGTTTAAAAAAAAATAAGCTTACATTCTATGATAAGGAGAGGGTAACATTATTTTGTCATTAGCTCAATGTATAAAAGTAATTGGTAAGGAATTTACAGTGAGTTGAGCGTGACCTATGACCTTGTTTAACTGCTCGAATGAAGATGTCTATCTAAATAACCACAGTTTAAGCTCTGTTGTTACTAATTCAATAGATGAATTCATTTTGCAAAACTGTGCTATTCCAGTTCAACAAGGTGAGTGGTCACAATAAACTCCCTGTAATAATATGTTTAAAAATATAATAAATTTAAAATAAAAAATAGACAAGTTTAGATGATAACTTTTTAACTTTTAGTATGTACATGTACATTTCAGTGACCTTGCACTTTTGTCTTTTCAGTCGAGATACAACAGTAAAGTTATGGTCATTGGAATCTCTATTAGAATTGAGGAACTATGGTGGACACACCAGTACAGTCACATGTGTACAGTTTCTGTCACAGAAAGACTCACAGGATGTTTGTATGTATATGTAGCTGGTAAATTCTTGTATAATAATGTAGCAAGACTACATTAAAGTTTAAACCATTTCATATACAATAGTTTGCAGCAATGTCTCAGGCCTTAGTATTTGTCGAAAATACTGAAGTTCAAAAGAATATGAGTTCACATACCTCGCATGTTTTTTTTTTGTTTTTTTTTAAGTGCTCTCTTATAATTTGGGATAATTTGTCCTAAATATTCTGAGAATGTTAAGTAATTGCTTAAAAAACCCAATTGGTGTTAAGTATTTTTTGAAATGAGTATTTTATTGGTGCCCCCACCATATAAAGAGATGCAGAGTGTATAGCCATTGGTTATCAGAATCAATGCGGCTTCATATCTTTTTCATTAAATTATTTGGACTGAAAAATATCAATTAAGATCAATTTACCTATTAGTTGTACTAAATATATTTATTGTTTGTTTTTCAAAATCTGTTTGATCATATCTGGAAATACTTTTTCAGGTAAATTGTTAGAAATTGATAGTCCAGAAAGATTGTTTATCAGTGGTTCATATGACTGTACCTTCAAGATTTGGTTGACTGAGGGATCAGGTAATGATAAAGTCGGGGACAGGACCAGAGATTATGAAAAGAGGTGTTGTTAGTTTCCAGAAAAAGGGGTATTCCACGTTATAATTTGCTCATTTTTGCTCTAAATTTTGCACAAAATTGCAACCTCTAGAACCCTCTCAAGATCTGCCACTGAATGTAAAATGGAAACTGAATACCATATTTTCCAGACTATAAGTCAATACTTATCGTCCACTTCGACTTATGTAAGGATTTTTTAAACCTGAGGATCTATGGCCTCAGAGCAATTGGCACACAATTCAATTAATATAATTGAACTCGCTGGACAAAGTACTCCTTAATGAAAATACAAATATTTTATTCAGAAATACTATAAAAGTAACATTGCTGGAGTAAAATACTGTTTAAAACAAACTGCTCAACTCAGATCTCCGCTGACACCTATGATATAAATGCACGCACCTTGCCCTTGACTTGTCTGGCAAATTCGACTTATCTGTGTTTTTTTTTTAGTCCATTTTGTTCAAAATTGGGCAATTCGACTTATACTCCATATTGACTTGTAGTCCTGAACATACAGTAGGTAGACTTCCAATATTGTGAAGTTCTCCAAGTCTCTGAAATAAGGCATTTCCAGTGTCACCTATTTTGGCCCCCAAAAATATGAGATTAATTTTTCTCATAATATCTACCATGGGTTATTCCAGCATATTAATCTTTATGCAGTTTTTAAGTTTGAATCAGCAGTAAAATAAGGCAGCAAAGAGATAGATACATGTACATGTATATCTATACATGGTATTGTAGTTTTTGTGGATACATGTTCACAACACTTACAACTGACTAAGACAAATTTAGAAATTGAAGTTACACATACAGTGTATTTGTAGAGTAATTACAATTCCGTCTTCATTTCCCTGATTACGAGTAAAAGTCCCAGTAAGTCAAATTTGTTTTACAATGAATAATTTAGGCTTCATTGCTATATTTATGTTGGACAGAGATGGTAAACCCCAGAAAATACCAAATGTTGTTTTGGTTAAAAAATAAGGTGTGACAGGATGTATACCATTTTTTACCTCCATGACATGTGTGAAATACCAAAGTTTAACATTCCATTAATTAACTTTCATCCCAGAGGTATTTGTTTATTGAATTCTTGACTTTGTGCTTCCACACCCACCACAAAAACAGGAATAATTTCTTGTGGTAGTGGACTTTGTATTGCTATGCACATAATTCTCATGGAATACTTGTTTACTATAGGGCTTGTAAGTCTTGTCACATGATCCTGTGAATTCATGAAAATTTGTACCTAAATCTGATTCAAAAGCATCAATTGAAAGTGTATATACAGCGGAAAAAATACTTGCCTGTCTCTATACTGTTCTAAATTTGGTGATTACACAAAATAGAAAAAAAAATCGAGTATCAGTGACATTAATGTTAATTCATTGGCAGGGAGTGTGTTTAATGGTCAATTCTAACATGGTTCTTTAGTATTGTTTTCAACACTTCAAAAAATTTTAAGGGAACAACCTTAAAACTGAAAACAAGAATTCGAGATACAATGTTGAAATTATTGTTCAAAAAGATGCACTTTGTGTAGATCCGTTAGTTTAAAATTTATTATCTGATTAATGGTTTAACAAATTTTATAATCAAATTTCAGTTGACCTTTTAATTAATCAATCAGTTTTTCAGAATATCACTATTGATAACTGCATCATATTGATCTACCTGGAAGTACCGGTAATAGCTAAATACAACTCTGTCTTCAGTTTTGAATGCTTTCAACAGTAGTTATTCGGGATAAAAAATTAGTAGAAAATGAGACTTTTAAGCCATATTAAGCTACAAAATTTACTAAAATTTATTCTTTCATAAACACTGTACTTGATGTCAGTTGTCATAAACACTGTATTTGATGTCAGTTGTCATAAACACTGTACTTGATGTCAGTTGTCATAAACACTGTACTCAATGTCAGTTGTCATAAACACTGTATTTGATGTCAGTTGTCATAAACACTGTACTTGATGTCAGTTGTCATAAACACTTTACTTGATGTCAGTTGTCATAAACACTGTACTCAATGTCAGTTGTCATAAACACTGTATTTGATGTCAGTTGTCATAAACACTGTACTTGATGTCAGTTGTCATAAACACTGTACTCAATGTCAGTTGTCATAAACACTGTATTTGATGTCAGTTGTCATAAACACTGTACTTGATGTCAGTTGTCATAAACACTTTACTTGATGTCAGTTGTCATAAACACTGTACTCAATGTCAGTTGTCATAAACACTGTATTTGATGTCAGTTGTCATAAACACTGTACTTGATGTCAGTTGTCATAAACACTGTACTCAATGTCAGTTGTCATAAACACTGTATTTGATGTCAGTTGTCATAAACACTGTACTTGATGTCAGTTGTCATAAACACTATATTTGATGTCAGTTGTCATAAACGCTGTACTCGATGTCAGTTGTCATAAACACTGTACTCAATGTCAGTTGAAGCCCATGTTTGATTTAATCCTAATTTTCTTCAGTCGTTCTTTTATTGAAGCAGAGTTGTCTTTCTTTTTATTTGTTATTTGTTTCTCTGTTTATTAAAACCAAATATCAGCATATATGATTGATATGCACAACAAAAAATAATTTTATAATTCCTCATAAGAAATTCCATTGTAATTAGCCATTTTTGTTTGTAAGTGCCGATTATTGACAAAATACTGATAATTGTATTATTTTCTATGTTGACAAAAATGTAATTTATCATGAATTTGAAAATCAACAATTATTTAGTAGGAGCGATAACCTTCAGAAGAATTTTTGAAACAAAATAGACAGTTAATCTTTGTTTCCGGAGAAGACGTTTTGTGAGATGAATGAGCAAGTAATTGAACATATTTTAAATATCGGTAGGTGTCAATGAAACTGTAGACCAACTTTTATTTTAAATTTGAACAAAATGTTATGTATATGATGCCAAGTTATAGAAAAGAGTTTGCTGTGAAATTTATGCTGGATTTTATTTTTCAGGACAAGCCATAAAGTCAGTGTATACATTCAACCCTGTTACTAAATTGGTTTACCATCCAGTAGCACAAGTCATCATATCTGCTTCAGGTTTGTGTGTAGTCAACTTTTTACACAAGCAAAAATACTTCACATGAATTTCACATGATTTTCAGTTAAAATGAGCAAATGAAATTCATGTAAATGTAGTCTTCATATGAAGTTATGTTAAGTGAATTTCACATAAAATCAAATTTAATTCATGTGAATTTTCTGTTAAGCTAGACTCCTATGAATGTGCATGAACAATTTTTTCCTGTGTATTTGACCTCCTCAAGAAAACAATTTTATTCATAATTCTTATTTAGAAATCTTGAAATTATTCATTGAGACTCAGTTTATCATTGTTTTACCACAGGCTGGTCATTTATATTACCAGTGCTATTGCCTGGGGTAAAATACCATACAATAGCACAAGTTAAAATATTAGGACATAAATGGCCAGCCCTTGGTAAAACAATGATTAAATTAGGTCTACTGGAATAGTTTTGGTTTTTTATATGACACATTTCTTCATGCTTATTAAAAGATGCAGGCTACATTTTGCATGAAATGGCAACAATTGTAAAATGGAGTATAACTTTTCTATGATATCAGAAATTAGACTTTCATTCGTCCATGATGTTGAATATGTGTTTATCATCATTTTACCACGGCTGTGGTATTAATATCATTGAAGCACATCATATAAGAATTGATATTTGACACAATGTGAGATTTACTTCATGATATTATCAGTATCAATATTATCAGTTTCATTATTGGTAATCAAATTTTGGCATTTTCATTCATTTTAATGTAATTTCATTTTTGGAGCAGGAACGACTCTTGTCCTGCAAAAAATCTAGTAGTGTGACTTCACACTATTGGCACAACACTATTTTTTTTAACTCTAGAGGAAAAAGTGACAGATACATACCAATTTCTCCCAATGTTCTGATGGATACTTTCAGAAATATTTGTCAACAAGATCAAAGGAAAAATATACAGATTACTGATTACTGATACATTGTAACAGTTTCTTGTCAGCTTTTAAAATCACTCAAAAACTTTACGTAGAATTCTATTCGTTCTTTTTTAATTTGCCATTAAGTTAATGCATAATCTGTTACAGATGGTGGCAAGATAGAGATGTGGGATATATCCTCAGGTCAGAATCTACACAATGTTCATCCTTATGATGATGCTATCACTGGTTTAAAGGTATCAAAAGCATTATACAAATGAGGATTTATTCTTTTAGAAATTCACGTAGAAGTTCTCTTCGTTGAGAGAACAAAAATATAAGGCCTGGCTGTTACATGAAGCAATCACCTGTTATTTTACATAAAACCAGGATCAGATCGGTCAGTGGTGATTTGTTATGGATTTGTAAGTGATCAATTAATAATGGATTGGTTAAAGAACTGTACAAATATTAGGAATACATCAAAAGGGCATAGAAAATGTTATACTGTGAAGGTACTTTAATTCATGGATACCAATTTTTGTGGATTAGGGAAGAAACACTAATGGGTGAATTCTTGAATTCGTGGTTTTGAGGTTTTCAGAATACACTTCAGTGGAAATCTCCGTTTCATTGGGAACCAAATTTTGTGGTTTGGCCTACCCACAAAAACCATGAAAATTGGTACCACACAAACAATAATATTTTCACAGTACATCTGGACTATATTTTTCTTCATATCAGAGTTGTTCCCCTTTTACTGCTAGCTTGTATAGTTTGTGTTCCTTCTGGAAACAGAACTTTTGTTTATCTACTAAGTACAAATGCTGAAGTAGGTGACATCCTAGTAACTTGAAAACAATGTAACATTTGTGGCATTACAACCAACAATTATATTTAGCCATTTACTTCATTACATGTAAATATAGTATCAATGCATTTTGAATGCTCAGACAGAATGGTTCCAGTCTAAAAATGCAATATTTAATAGGGAGCGCATGCTTTATAGGTATGGCTCTCAATAATGAATGGCTCAAATCATTTTGTCAGATATGGCAAAATAATTATTTGAACTTTCAAGGCAGATGCTGAGCAGGTGTTCTAGAAATCCTGCTATTTTTAGTTTGATCATCTCCAATTACAACACATCAGAGTTATTATTTGAGTTTAAATAAATTTGTCCCTCATAGGCAAAGCCAAAAATCATATTAAAAACTAAATCAATTTTTTGTAAACCTGACCCTTTACTTTCAGGTTGTTGATGAAAAGATTTACAGTTCATCATCAGAAGGTCTTATAGCTGTCCATACAGTACATGATGGAAAGTTGAAGTGTCTTTTTGTCTCAGAAAATATTCGTTCAGAAACAAATGGGTATCTAACCCAGCGATGTATCAGGGGATTTGATGTGTTTGATGGATTGATTTATTACGGAGATGACGGGACAAATATTAAAGTTCTGGATTGGAAAAAAGGTAATGTGATGGTGAACTATTGGAGTTGTTCTTTCAAATTTGAAACTTTAACCCCACCTGCTACTTCCCATGTAAGTTTTTATCACTTACACCTTGCAGGCATCTTGTCCTCATGAAATTTCAATTAATTGAACCCTGAAGAATCATTTGTATGATTAAGAACAGGTAATGCTGCTCCACATTACTAACAGCCCCTGATAATGTGAGAATTGTCACACATTCAGGTTGCCCTTAGGCTTTGCTAATGGCATCCAGTTGCCAGGAAAAAAAAGGGGTACAAGTACAAAAATATGATAGCTGACTGAAGGTACTTGAATCATGAAGAATCCTTTACACTTTTTAAAGAACTTAAATATCATTTTGAATGTAGTTTCAACCTTTGTAAAACAAACACGCAAAAAAATTTTGAAGTCCAAAAGGTTTCAGTTTAAACAAGTTTTACAGCATATTTTAAAAGTGACATACGGTGAGAAGAAAATCAATACAGTTACATGCAGATTGAACTTGATTAAATATTTTGGGCAATTTTTGTTGGAAAAATTATCCTAAGGTATTTTTGTTTTTGCATAAAGTCAAAATAAAACTAGTTATCTCAACTTGAAGCTTCTCTTTTCCATAAAGGGTGGCATTCATACCTCATTGTTTGTAAAAAGTATAAAAGGCAAATCACCTGATGATGGAGAAAGTGACCATTTTAAATTGTTTTTCATGATTATGATTTCTAAAAAGATATTGTGTTATAATCAGGATATTTCATTTGCCAAAATCTATTTGTAAAAAAGATATTTTAGAAGCAAATATTAATATAAATGTTGAAAAATTTTACGCTTTCATAGTTTCAATTTTAAAATCCTAGCTCCATCAGCTATTCCAGAAATACTGGAAAGTTTACTGTCGCAGCATATATTTCAGTGTGATTTCTAATTTTAACAAGAGTTATGATTCTTTCACCAATTTTATTATATGTATTTATGTCTCCTGTTTTTGGGGGGAGCCTCCTGATCTTTCATGAAAACTTCAACAATCTCTCACTTTCATGCCTGTGTCAGAGCAGGAGATTTAGTCACATTCATGTAAATTTTTCCAGTTTCATTTGAATTTTCAGATAAAAATCATAATTATTTTATTCTTGTCAAAACATAATTAATTAAAAAGTCAGCTAATCTCCTGCTTTGAGAAAATTTTGAGAGGGAGATCTCCCATTTTTGAATTTTTTAAGGTTAACATTTATGAATACATACAAATGCAACATTTTTTTAAACTAATATAAAATGTTTTTTTGGTATATAGAACAACTTCAGTGATATTGAAAGACAATGTCAGCATTAAAATTGAATGAAATTCAATGAAATAATTACAACTATATATCTTGTTGAAATTATAATTAATGAGAGATGATATCAAGCAATGTATACTGAATATAGCATGCCAAAATCTGTATGATATGTCATATCAAACTGAGACCCATATATCTCCCCAACGGCTACCGGCTCGAGGGTTGATATGGCATATGATACAGATTTTGACATGTCATGTTCATTATATGATATATTTAAAACTATACTTCAAGTGTGTTTTGAGTAGGGTTGCGATATAGGGAATGTGATGTAGGTATGTGGGTGTGATATATAGTATGCAATATAGGTCTAGAGGTGTAATATAGGGTATGCCATAAAGGTCTAGGGGTGTGATATAGGGTATGCAATATAGATCTAGGGGTGTGATATAGGGTATGCAATATGGGTCTAGAGGTGTGATATAGGGTATGCAATATAGATCTAGGGGTGTGATATAGGGTATACACATCTAGACCTTTATCACATACCCTATATCACACCTCTAGACCTTTATCACATACCCTATATAACACTTCTAGACCTTTATCGCATACCCTATATAACACCTCTAGACCTTTATCACATACCCTATATAACACCTCTAGACCTTTATCACATACCCTATATAACACTTCTAGACCTTTATCGCATACCCTATATCACACCTCTAGACCTTTATCACATACCCTATATCGCATACCTTATATCGCACCCCTTCACAGACTATACTTGAAATTTGGTTAAAATATATGATATATAATAAACATGACATGTTAAAATCTGTATCACATGCTGTATCAACCATCAACCTTATAATATCACCCCATGGGTCGGTGGCCCCTGGGACAATATAGGAGTCTCGGGTTGATACAGCATGTGATACGATTTTGACTTGTAATATTCAGTATGTATTATTACATACATGTATATATGATAAATATACTAAATGATATTATGATATTGTGAGACCCGACAGAGTAGTCAAGAATTGTATACCCCACCCCACTCCCCTCAGTCAGTTATTTCTACATTTAAGTAAAGGTTTGCAATACCATGTATGCTATAAAATTTTTATCTTTTCCACTTTAAGAGTATTAATGGCAGTTTTGCTGTGACCTCTACAGGCAATATAATGTTGGCTTATGGTATTTTGATCCCTGTCAAATATTGACCTCAACATTTGTATATTGAAAATGTCAAAGAACTGCATAAGACTTCCCATGCTGTAAGGAAAATTAATTTGTAGATTCTATTCCCCTCCAAAAATTTGAAAATTAAGACTTTTTCGTGTCAGCTTCAAGTATTGAGATAGTATTACACACAAGTCTGTCATTTCTTGGTGACTACAACAATGTTTCTTTCTCTGAAACTCATGTGGTTATGGATTTAGAACAAATCTATACATTAAATTGCTTAAATTAGGCTTGCAAATATCTGGTATAAAATAAAAAATAAAATCCTCAAATCCACCTCATATTGTTTGTGAAGGTTGGATGAGAATCTACCATTTGAGTTTACTTGGCCTATTATGCATACCCCAAATAATAAATATGCATTATGGAAAACTTAAGGCCACATGCTACATTCTTTTGCTGAATTTCATGTACTAGTTTACCAGTTCAATGACATTTAAGTACTTTTTACAAAAGTACTATTCCTGTATGAATATACTATAGTGTTTTACAACCATTGTAAAAAGGCTGTTGACACACATTGCTCTCTTAGGTAATAAGACTGCTGTCACATTCTTCTTTCTAAATAAGTATTTATTGCTATAGAATGTCTTTTATTTTTTTTATATTACAACATATGTTTCAATCTATATTAAGTTTTATCTAGAACAACAGATGTACATGTATTCCCTTAATTGAAGTCATACAGCTATTAATGATTCTCCTTCTGTTTTTTTTGGCGGGGGACCAGGGGGTCATGCACTTTGGAAAAAAAAAATGTGCAAAAACTTTTGGGAAATAATTTATAGTAAGCGGGAAGATTTCACATAGTATAAGAGATTAGAAAATAAACATTACTGCTTAAGATACATTTAAGGACAAATCTTGTGGTAAAGTTTCAAGTCACAATTTAGATTTTACGACTGAAATTTGAGAAATTTTGAGCATATTTCTCTTTGGAAATAGGACTGGAATTTGGACCTCAAATAAGGGTTGGAAAATCACTGGCTAGGGTCCTCAGCTATTGGTAGAAATGCTGAAATACTCTAAACATCAAAAGTACTAAGTATTTTTGGTTGTGTTTTAATTTTTTAGGTTCATTTTGGTTGTCTGTCTTTTGAAGGAAATGTTATGGTATGCCACTGTCTGTCTGTTTGTACACATATTGCTTTAAGTGATTTTATTAACTTTTTGCACTGTGTGTCTTTGATGAAAGGCTGCTCCATATCAGTGCTGTCTCTTTTTATGTTCAATTTCAGAATTGGGGGATGTTAAACCATGAATAAGGAGGCAGGGCTAATCATATCCTTAACTTAAGGGCAGCTGTTTTTATGAATGTAGTTTCCAAGCCTTTTAGGCATGCTAGTATACAGTAATGTTAATATTTTCTATAAAACATCCAGTGGCTGATTCAAGGATTTATCAAAGGATGGGGCCCTCTTATTTCCTGAAGATAAATAGGAAAAAATAGGAATTCACTTGTATTAAAATACAAATACTAGATCTACCATTATTCTTTACACAAATACTACCAAAAAAAAATACAGTCCTTGAACCGATCCGCGCAACGATTTGGCACATCGGTGACCGTTGACTGATTGATCGCAAACGGATCGATGACTGATGACTGGTCTGATCGCAGTTTTGTTATGTAAAATGATGCAAGATCTGTTTGAAATAAAAGAAATGTAAAATAAATGTACAAATTGATGTTAATCTATTATATTATGTAAATATGTGTAAAATTGACGAAGAAAACAACAAAATCTGTAAAATACACTGACCGCTCTGTGGTCATGTGATGCGATCACTGGTATAATGGACCGGTTTGATGGATCGATGACTGACCAGAAACTGACCGGTGATCGATGACCAATCACAATTTTTGTTGCACGGATCGGTTCAGGTACTGTAAGTACCCATAAATATATTTATAGACCAATAATAGTGAAAATTAGTACCCACAAATATGTTCAAAATATATGCACTGAATCCACCTCTATGCACCAAGTCCAGTTCTATTAGTTCATTTTCTGAACATGACAGAATTATACTGAATTATTTATAAATTGATCTAGCCAACCAATATGTATTTTAGGAGTTCATTTACATACATGTATACAATGTACATACATCTCATTACAAGTTGAAAAACTTCATGCTTAATTATTGATGTGTTTTGCTTTTTCTTTTTCACGCTTTTTCCTACAAGTGTCTTGCATATATGTTTGTCTTAGTACTTTTGTACTTACTGGAGAGTAATAATATGGACATTTCAAAATTTTTCTTGGTACAAAAGATGAGTATTAGTTTTTTGAGCCCTATAGTTGATAGAGGTTTAAATTCACTTTCAAACATGGAATGTTTTTAATCAACAGCCCATTTGACAGAAACCAGAAGTCCAATGTCAGAAATACACTGTCCCATATCTCAGATCACCACTGAAATTATCGGTCCAATATCTCATATCACCACTAAAATTGACATTCCCACATCTCAGATCACTAAAATAGACATTCGCATACCTCAGATCACAACTAACACTGACATTCCCACATCTCAGATCACCGAAATAGAGATTCCCATACCTCAGATCAACACTGAAAGATATTCCCATACCTCAGATCACCACAAAAACTGACATTCCCATATCTCAGATCACCACTTAAATTGACATTCCCATACTTCAGATCACCAAAATAGACATTTCTATACCTAAGATCACCATAATAGACATTTTCATACCACAGATCACCACTGAAATAAACATTCCCATACCTCAAATCACCTCTGAAATAGATACCTCAGATCACCACTAAAATTGACAGTCCCACATGTCAGATCACTGAAATAGACATTCCCATACCTCAGATTACCAAAATAGACATTCCCATACTTGAGATCACTGAAATAGACATTCCCATACCTCAGATCACCAAAATAGACATTCCCATACTTTAGATCACCACTGAAATAGACATTCCCATACTTAAGATCACCACTGAAATAGACATTCCCATACTTCAGATCACCACTGAAGTAGACATTCCCATACCTCAGATCACCATTAAAATAGACATTCCCATACCTCAGATCACCACCAATTTGAAACCCTGTCTGGCCATTATTTATCTGGAATAATAGTGGTTCATTTATCTCTGAGTAAATCATACATGATGAATTGTGAATAATTGCCACATTTTCGTAAATTCCATCCCTTGTCTATTAAAATTATTGGCCTAAAATTTTTACCTTTATGCACTAATATATGCACTTACCAGAACTGTATTAGATTTTTATATGCCCTAGAAGTGTTTACTATATGTACAGATACATGTACATGTATATTAGGATACTCATGTATGTTGTCAAGGAAGACTTCTTGTTGGCGGGATGGTCATTGGTTTTAGTTGTATCATATGCACCAAAATAACTTAAAAAGGAGTTTTTATCAGACAGGATGTTGAAATAGCAGGAATAGAGGGGAAAATGTTATATCAAAATAAAAAAAACAATCTTAGTTTTATTAAAAATGGACCATTCTCAATACATTAATCCTGACTAATACGTGTGATATTATTTTGTATGTAGGTTAAACATGTGGAATGATTTCTATAAATATCTACATATAGCTATCTATTTATTTTATCTCAGGGCCACTTTTAGAAATAATTCTGCAGTACAACCTTCAAATGTTTATTTTTCTTTAATGTAAGAAAAAAAATGTCTTGTGACTGATGATGAAATGAACTGCTATAGATAGTTCAACCATATTGATATAAATAACCGCTGTAAGTTCTTCATTACATGCATATATAAAAATGCAAACAACGAAGTAAAAACATAGATAAATCTTTCAGGACAAGTAACTATTTTAATTTTTGAAAAAAAAACATTAGCTTTCCAAAAATAATCCTATTTAACTTAAAACACCATACTACTTGCATGTTCTTTGTGGCTAAACATTGATCTAAGGTGGTTATTTCAACTAAAAATAATTTTCTGTGGTCATGTATGCTATATAATGAAAGTATGTAAGGTTAGCGTCCACCGAAAACATGCCTGATGAATAATTAGTGTGGTTTAAGGTTATTCAGTATATTGTATGATTTTTTACATCCTGCCTGAGTGTAATGTATATTAGGACAGAGTTGTCAGGTTGTGGATCTGTAATTTAAGGCAGAGTAAATCCATGGCAGGAAAGTTTTAAGGGATAAATTTTGTGAAAAATTGAGATATCATTAAAAAAAACAAATTTCCTATTTTAGGGAGAGCACTGTTTCTGAACACTTTTACCTGGATCAGAACCTGGTAGTCTACCCATGTATCTGCCTATCCCATTTTAGGTGCTTTCAATTTAAGTTGCATCTTTCAGCAGTGTGAGCCTTAATAGTTTGTAAAATGAATGGATTTTCACAGCAAGTATGCATTACAAAGTGGTATTCTAGAAAAAAGAGGGCTTTGCATACATGTATAAACTACAGAAAGACAGAAAGTCATACATTTAAATGTATGAATAATTCATTTTACACAAAATTATGGAATGTTAGAAATCTGTGTAAATATTTCTGCTTCATTTATTGATTGATGTCAGTATTTTGGGTGCATAATTCCTTCACAATAGATTATTTAAGTACCATTTATGTAAAGTTGTTATTAAGATATATGTAAAGTTTGTTAGTGATAAGATGGGGAAAGTTTATGGGAGTTCTTTTAAATTTGATATGATTATTTAAACATGTTCGAGATATGTACCCTCGCTTTCTGTTTACTGTTTGTGAAGGTGTTTGGGGTTGCAGGGACAAAGGTCTTAGCCCTACTAGATTAACCTCACCACAGATTTCATATGCCTGTCTACGGTCAGGAGATATTGAGCATTAATGTGTCTTTGTGTGTTTTTTTATTTATTTAGTTATATTTTGAAGCAGTGCCATTGTTCTGGTGGGGGAAGCTTTCATAAAGTTGTGTTCACACTTGTTGAAGACCTTTGGTGACCACTGGAAGTATTTATTATTTTGTATTTAGGTTATACACTGGTGCATTTGTTGGGTTTCACCATATCCATTTTTTTCCTATAATAAGACTATGATTTTAATATTTCTATGCAATGCATTCTTTGGAAAACTTGTATGGAGTAATTTGTTTTGAATTTCAGTAAAACATGGTTTGAAGTTATATTTTTGACCAAGAAATCAGGGAGTTACATCCATCAGGTGTTATTTTAGTAATTTTTAGTTAAAAAAACATTCTTTGTGATGTAACATTTCAAAGCTAACATAAAAAAAAGAATAAAAAATAATATATAACAATTCTACAAAAATAGAAATTCAAAATGATGAAGTGTCCTATAACTTATTTGAAGGTGATCTATGAGCTTAACATTCTGTCAGAATTTAGGATGTGTAAAGTTCAACATATAAATTAAACTTAAGATATTAAAAATATCATAATGTAAATTATGCTGTTGAATTGCCTCAATCTATTCTCTTTCCTTCAAAACACCCCTTAACTAAAGTGGCTTTTTTAAACAAGATAAAAGTACTTCTCTGTCTTAGAGTCAGGCAAAATGTGTATAAGGTGTAGCACAAGAAGAAAAATGAAACATCATGAAAATTTTCGCAAATGCTAATATTTTCATTTATATATCAGTAGCAAGCGAAATCAGTATTTTTATTTGAAAATCTGCCATCTTAATAAATGGGGAAGTTTTTTTTTTAACAAAAGTAAATGAGCAACTTTGACTCCACTAAAAACTGGGAGCATGGACCAGGTGCACCAGTAGGGTAAGCGTCCTCTGCTTTTCTAGAAACACCCACCGAAATATGCCCCCATTGTTTTTTCAGTAAAAAAAATTCTGAAACTTTTATCTCTGAAGAACTTACTTTTACTATAAAGAATATTGATTGATTGATTGATTTTATGGTTTAACATCATATGGCAAATATTTTGTGCATTTGTAAGGACATGAATGATGAATGTTTGATCAATCCAGCAGTCTCTACTTTGTAGCGGTCTAACATGCTGAGCTGGGTTTTTCAATATACAAATTAGAGCTGAAATAAAACTGTTTCCAATTGCCAAAAGCATGAAAATTTTCCTGAATTTTTTATTTAATTTCCCAAAGCCTGGTGTTGATTGTAATCAATATGACATGTCTAGCCTGATTTTACTAAATAAGGAGAGATTTTGTATTTCTACAAAGTGGCTAGATATTATATGATACCCTGAGTCCGTCTATGAAGTTGCATGTCTGTCTGTCTGTCCATCCCCCATTTTTAGAAATGTTCCAAAAATCCCTTTCCCTTGCTTCTGGTCTTTTTTAAGAAAGGTGTCAATAAAGGGACTTGTGTAATCAGCTGTTTGCTGAAATACGATTGTCTGAACAAATGTTTTAGTTTGTTATATACTGGTATTAGATATTTTTTTCCCTAATAGACAGACAGGCAAGCCCATTTTTTGAAAAAAAATGTTGAAAAACTGATACTGTAGTTGACAGAATCAACAGCATGTCAATCCTCTCTGACACATTATTATAACTCTTGGTCATACATTCATTACTCTATCTCAGTTACGGAGTAGAAGTGATAAGAAATTTTAATATTTTCAGACTCATGACCTTCCACACTCAAGGCAAGCACACTACCAAGGCAGTGCACCTTTGAAAACAGGGCTTTTGTACCATAGTCTGAACTTTTGATTTTCAAATCATTGAGTTTTAATACATGGTATGACTCAACCTAAAATCTGGTTATTACTGCTGTCAAAAATTGAGGACATATGTGGAAAGTCAGATTTTAATATTTTTATTTGCATATATATGGATGTTATTTTTATTTTTTTTATTCTGGCAGTTAAGGAAAGTATGACAAACTATACCTTAATTGATGAAAACTCGGTTTACCATGAAGGCCATAAAACTTAAAGTAGCACTCAAGCTAAGAATCATGCAAATTGTGATACATGGTTTGAAAGTCTACATGTTTTTTATTTTTGCAATTTTGCTATAAATTTTAAAGTAAACAGAAATTAATTGTGACTCTTCATATAACCTTTGGTCTTAGGGGATTTAAATTTTATAGAATGTATTGTAGAATTCAAAATTAAGGGAGATAACTATGTATTAAAATTACTCTGAAATAAAATAGAAACTATTGGACTTTCTATGTGAATAATATCTCCTAAGACCAGACAGATTGGATTGAAAGTTATACATTTTGTCATATGTATATAAAGCAAAATAATAACAAGAACAAAAATGTGAAGACTTTTTAGCTCACCTTGCCCGAAGTGCCATGTGAGCTATTGCCATCACTTGGCATGTTGTGGCCTTCCGTTGTCATCTTTCATTATTGTCTTAGCAATATTTAAAAAATCTTTTCCTCTAAAATAACTGGGCCAATTTGAACCAAACTTGGTATAAACGTTTCTTAAGGTATTCTGCATAGAATTGAAATGGGAATTTTTGATCTGTGGAAAACATGGCCACTTTTACTAAAAATACAAGATAAGGATCAAAAAGAAGTTTTTGGTATATATCTCCAAAACCATAAGATTTAGCCAATTTCTGACACAAGGTAAAAGTGTTTAGCATGATCAGAGATCTATCAATAGTCAATTTTTTGTGTGAATCTGTAAAGCCATGTTGGAGTTATTGCCCTTTTTGACATTTTTCACTATTGTTAATGTTATTTCTTTCAAAAATCTCTACCAGACCAATTAGAACCAATCTTGGTATGAATATTCCTTAGAGTGTTCAGCTAAGAACTGATTTGGAGATTTTTTATCGGTGGAAAAACATTGCTGCGGCTACTTTAAATAGATCATACGGGTCAGAGAGAAGTTTATCTGTGATCTAATTTTCATGGTAATCTGTTAAACCATGTGGAGTTATTTTTCTTTTTCTATTTGTGATACTATTTCTTTAAAAAATTTTCTCCTAAAAAGCACTGAATGGAATTCATTGAAAATTGATATGATTGTGTGTGGTAGGAATTTTTATCCAAGGAAAAACATGGTCACTTTAACAAAAATAGAATGTTATTTATCGAGCCAGGTGAGCAATTTTTAGGGTTACTCACATATAACAGAATATACATTGTTCTTACAGAGACTTCTACTTAAAAAATGAAACCTATTAATTTGGAATAATGGATCATTAACAATGAACTAAAATAAAAAGCTATTAGAAATATAAAAGTCTGAATAAAAACAAGTCAGATTTATTTTATTTTTAAGGAAATACACTTTAATGGTAAAAACAAATTTGACTTAATTTTTTTGTTAACCTTGAATATGTGCATGCCTTATTAAAAATACTGAAAAAAGAGAATATGATCATGTGACTTGCGATGTTTTCTAAGGAGAAGACATGGACCAGCTGTCTCTAGGCACTTCTTTGTCCTTAGTCATAATTTAATTGTTTTCTACACTTCAGGTCTAGGTAGATGAAATGAACCTCAAAATGGAAAGAAGAAATGCTTATTCTTAATTTTAGAAATAATTGGGTTTGTTTCTTTTATAGTTGGTAGATTTCCCCCCCACACTTTGCAGGATTTATATATTCTTTCAGAAATGGCCTCAAGGTCACAAGGTCACACTCGCTCATCTTAACTGGTTCCCTTAGCCAATGTCCAACATCTTAAAAGTGGTAGCATCATAGACATATTCAAAACAAGGACAAGAGAAAAATTTGATATCACTATATACTATAGAAATGGCAACACTCTCTAGGATGAGCAAACAAAATTTATATATTATTGCAGAAGAAACATGTACTTTACTTACTGCAGATCAAAGATTGGGTTATCTTTCACTCTTTAGAGAAATTCTTGGTTTGTTCACTCTTTCTGCTGTACTCTACTCGTGCAAAAGACTTCAATTGCTCAAACTCGTAAAAGATAACCCAATCTTTAATCTTAACTCATGGAAGAAACCTTTAGTGAACATGCATGGTGATGGTCCATTCAACCATTTGTTTATCCATGGTATTCTCTGCAACTACTTGTCACAGCTACCTGATGTTTTGACAGGAGCTGTAATATAAGTGGGATTTAACATCAGACTGAAGTGACAACAACTATCTGTCTGATTTTACATATAATTACTTGGATAGGGAATTGGAATAGCAAGCCTTGACCATGTTTTTTTTTTAATTTGTATGTTCAAATTGAGAATAAACTATGATTAATGGCACATGACACCATCTAAAACAGATCACTGAATGGTTGTCCTTGTAATGGTAACAAGTAAAACACTGAAATAAAGCTGACTTTTTCTTAAGACGTGTTTTTGCTTGTTTTGACCATCATCCTATTTTTTTAAATTAAAGGTTCTTTACTTAAGATGTCTTTTCCTATTGTTTGGACAAGTTACTTAACCAACCAGTAGGTGTTATAAAATTGGAATCACCTTGTCATTCCAAGCTTACACTGGAAAGATTGATTTCAATTTTGTTATGTGGCGTTATGTAAATGATGAATATGTTAAAAGCCATTTTGGTTGCTGTCAGATATCACCTTCCTGTAAAATTTTTGTGGGGTATACCCAGAACAACATGTACAATTTCATGTTACATATTCCCAATTAAATGTACCTTAGCACATTAAACATGTACTTCAGATTACCAAATTTAACTTTTTAGTTAATAATTAGTGGTATAGAAGTACATATGTCAAAGAATGTAAATTTTTTTTATGATGATGTAAAAAAATATTGATTGATAACCAACCAGTGAAATTGTCTGTTTCATGGTCACATGATATTTAAAAATTGATTTGTATAAGTGTAAACAACCTTAGATAAATTCGTGTGGTTCAAGGCAGATTTTAAAGTTTGAGTGATGCATCAGATGTTACATCAACATTTTATGGCTTAAAAAGTTTGCTCTAACTTTAAACAACAATGCTTTATATGGTAGCCTGCAATGTATCATGGTTTCCAATTTACCTTGAGCTGTAGAGTTCACTACAAAATTTCATGATTTTCTATCATTGAACTTCTATTTGATTAATTTTTCGTTTCCATCTAACTGGAGATTTAATGTATAAGAACAAACATATTAAGAAGATCGCACAAGCATTTCATTGTGCTGTAGTTAATTTGTAACTTAATTGTACTACATTTCAAACACTAAAATATCTCTTCATCATGATCTTAACATTGGAAGATCCAAAAGGGGGGGGGTGTCATCCCCTTTTTGTTGGAAATTTTTTTATGATTGAATAGAAAACCTCTGGAAGTAAATGGATCATGCCAGGGTATGAAACTCTCTCAAATTCTAGCCAGTCCTGATTTTTTCAATATATTTACCATATGGCTATATAGATTTTTGCTAAAATTAGCCAGGTAGCCCTGCCAGCTGGCGGGCAGACTACCATTTCTAAATCTGGAATCATGCCCCTCCTATGCCTGTCTTTACCCCCCTTTTTATATGACCACAAAATCATGTCATGTGCTGTCATCTATGTCTTGTCCTTGTCAGTAGACACTTAGTTTTCATGCAATGACTTGATTATTTAAGTTGGTTGATCTTTATTAAATGTAATAAAAAAAGTTTCAAACCATAAAAGCAAGTTTGGTATTTAATTTTGGGGTTATGACCTCACAGGTTTTGGAATAAGGTACCAAAAAGGGGCCAAAAACAAGCATCTCAAAGTATTTAACTATATAACTCCAGAAAAACCATAGGGATGCCTGTGATATTCTTTCACAATATTCTATACCACAATGGTCAGATTGCTTTTGAATGTACAGATTATTTGAGACTTTTTGAAATTAGGGGTCAAAAAGGGTCCAGAAACATGCATTTTCTTTATGTCCAGACAATAACTTGACTATTAGTAAATGTTTTTTTTTATGGAGTTGTATTACAAGGTGCCATATCACAAGAGAAAGACTTGGATTGAACAAAGGGGTTGTAACCTTAGCAAAGAAGGAATTATAAAGGGGCCACAAAGGGAATGGATCATCTAAAATTCTACCAAAAGGTGCCATAGTGTAAAGGAAGAATAATCAAGGGAACCAAGGTTATAGTGGTAATCAAAAGAATGTAATCCAAGGAAGGTAGCGATTGATTTAGGTTTTGACTTGAATCATTTAGGAATAAGGGGCCAAAAAGTGACCACTTTGATTCTGGTCAAATTCTTATCCTGTATCAAAAATCTAATCGTTATCAACTTTCATCAAGTTTGAATGGTGTGTCCATACTAATCCACCAACTGTTCAGAGTTAATCTCTGGGGTGGTATCAAGCAGCACCCTTGAAGGCATTTAATTGGATTTTCTAATGACCTAAACTTAAGGGACAGGACGCCTGTCTCCCTTAAAGCTCGGAAACTGTTGTCATGGCATAAAAAAAAAAAAAAATTGGAAGTCATTGGAGAAGGTTCCGTCCTGGGCCAGTTTGTGTCCCTCTGAAATTCTGAATCTGCAACTGTTATACATTGGCTGCAGGAGAAAAAGGACTAACTTGTCATAGAAATGATTTATTGAGTTCTTCCCTTGGTCTGATTTTTGCCAATTAAATACTAGCAGGAGGTATAATAACCTTGAAAGAATTTTAATGTGAATTTATAAGTACGTTGTAAAAAGCAATGATTTAATCAACATTTTTCAAGGCTAAAACTAACAAAAGCTGTTACAGTATTTACTCGATACAAGTATTGTAAAAGTAATGTCATTTCTGAATTTATATTGAAAGAGACCATAACACTACTTACAACTCTGATCTTAGAATTTATCAGGTTTAAAGAAAAAAAAAGTTTTCTGACTTTCTATGGTATAATTTAATAATTCATTAAAAAGCTGGGCTTAAAAATAGTTATGTAGTGCTTTTTTATACCCCACTCTAAATAAGATGGAGTATACTGTTTTAACTTTGTCCATATTTCTGTGTGTCTGCAATCAATTTTTGCCGTATATTTTTATTCACAACTAGTCATCACAGCGGCTTGAAATTTTATTATATTCTGTCAGTAAGTACGCCATATGGTGGGATTTATTTTTTTAAAAGAATTCTTCAACAACTTCCAGTTTACCGCGGACTTTTTTTATTTTCCTTATGTTGTGATTTGAAAGTGTGCGATGATATCACTAGTGAGCAATTGTTCACAGATTTCTTGTTTTTTTTATTATTTTCCTTTAATTTTTTTATTGTGTTATTTTTTACCCCGTAGCAAACCATATTTTGGGAGTATATAGGAGTCACCCATTCTGTCTGATCATCAATTTGTCCTTCCATCAGTCGTCACATATTTCTTGTAAGCATAACTCCTCCTACTCTGCTCCAGGGATTTTGATTAAAACATTCAGGAGAATTGGGCATCATATGTAGATATGCATGATGGAACATAATTACTGTCAGGGGACTTCAAAGGTAGATAATCAAATGTAGGGGTTTTTCTTTAGTTAAGTGTTACCCTTTTTATTTGTGATGGTCTATATATGAACTTTTAAAAGCTCATCATACCATAAATGGTACCTTAGATATGTCATTTCCATCCATTTATCTGTCGTGTAAAAAGCAGTTGTGCATGAATAATCCCATTATTTAAATCCAAGGTTTGTACATGTATGTCAAAGTAGAATAAAAGGCTGTTACTTTTTCAAATTTAGGTCAGTTTGTTGAAATGGGACATTTTTTAAAGAGTAATCAAGGGAACTAAGGTTATAGCAGTAATCAAAAGAATGTCGTCCGGGGACAAAGACCAGACATGGAAAACAGACATACACAACAAAGAACATAAAGTAACTAAAATCATACATACAAAGTAACAAAAGCAAATGAGCAACTCGGTCTCCACTTAAAACTGGGAGCATGGACCAGGTGCCCTGGGAATCATGCCCCTCCTATGCCTCTCTTTACCCTCCTTTTTATATGACCACAAAATCATGTCATGTGCTGTAATCTATGTCTTGTCCTTGTCAGTAGACACTTAGTTTTCATGCAATGACTTGATTATTTAAGTTGGTTGATCTTTATTAAATTTAATAAAAAAAAGTTTCAAACCATAAAAGCAAGTTTGGTATTTAATTTAGGGTTTATGACCTTACAGGTTTTGGAATAAGGTACCAAAAAGGGTCCAAAAACAAGCATTTCATAGTATTTAACTATATAACTCCAGAAAAACCATAGGGATGCCTGTGATATTCTTTCACAATATTCTATACCACAATGGTCAGATTGCTTTTGAATGTACAGATTATTTGAGACTTTTTGAAATTAGGGGTCAAAAAGGGTCCAGAAACATGCATTTTCTTTACGTCCAGACAATAACTTGACTATTAGTAAATGGTTTTTTTTATGGAGTTGTATTACAAGGTGCCATATCACAAGAGAAAGACTTGGATTGAACAAAGGGGTTGTGACCTTAGCAAAGAAGGAATTATAAAGGGGCAACAAAGGGAATGGATCATCTAAAATTCTACCAAAAGGTGCCGTAGTGTAAAGGAAGAATAATCAAGGGAACCAAGGTTATAGTGGTAATCAAAAGAATGTAATCCAAGGAAGGTAGCGATTGATTTAGGTTTTGACTTGAATCATTTAGGAATAAGGGGCCAAAAAGTGACCACTTTGATTCTGGTCAAATTCTTATCCTGTATCAAAAATCTAATCGTTATCAACTTTCATCAAGTTTGAATGGTGTGTCCATACTAATCCACCAACTGTTCAGAGTTAATCTCTGGGGTGGTATCAAGCAGCACCCTTGAAGGCATTTAATTGGATTTTCTAATGACCTAAACTTAAGGGACAGGACGCCTGTCTCCCTTAAAGCTCGGAAACTGTTGTCATGGCATAAAAAAAAAAAAATTGGAAGTCATTGGAGAAGGTTCCGTCCTGGGCCAGTTTGTGTCCCTCTGAAATTCTGAATCTGCAACTGTTATACATTGGCTGCAGGAGAAAAAGGACTAACTTGTCATAGAAATGATTTATTGAGTTCTTCCCTTGGTCTGATTTTTGCCAATTAAATACTAGCAGGAGGTATAATAACCTTGAAAGAATTTTAATGTGAATTTATAAGTACGTTGTAAAAAGCAATGATTTAATCAACATTTTTCAAGGCTAAAACTAACAAAAGCTGTTACAGTATTTACTCGATACAAGTATTGTAAAAGTAATGTCATTTCTGAATTTATATTGAAAGAGACCATAACACTACTTACAACTCTGATCTTAGAATTTATCAGGTTTAAAGAAAAAAAAAGTTTTCTGACTTTCTATGGTATAATTTAATAATTCATTAAAAAGCTGGGCTTAAAAATAGTTATGTAGTGCTTTTTTATACCCCACTCTAAATAAGATGGAGTATACTGTTTTAACTTTGTCCATATTTCTGTGTGTCTGCAATCAATTTTTGCCGTAAATTTTTCTCACAACTAGTCATCACAGCGGCTTGAAATTTTATTATATTCTGTCAGTAAGTACGCCATATGGTGGGATTTATTTTTTTAAAAGAATTCTTCAACAACTTCCAGTTTACCGCGGACTTTTTTTATTTTCCTTATGTTGTGATTTGAAAGTGTGCGATGATATCACTAGTGAGCAATTGTTCACAGATTTCTTGTTTTTTTTATTATTTTCCTTTAATTTTTTTATTGTGTTATTTTTTACCCCGTAGCAAACCATATTTTGGGAGTATATAGGAGTCACCCATTCTGTCTGATCATCAATTTGTCCTTCCATCAGTTGTCACATATTTCTTGTAAGCATAACTCCTCCTACTCTGCTCCAGGGATTTTGATTAAAACATTCAGGAGAATTGGGCATCATATGTAGATATGCATGATGGAACATAATTACTGTCAGGGGACTTCAAAGGTAGATAATCAAATGTAGGGGTTTTTCTTTAGTTAAGTGTTACCCTTTTTATTTGTGATGGTCTATATATGAACTTTTAAAAGCTCATCATACCATAAATGGTACCTTAGATATGTCATTTCCATCCATTTATCTGTCGTGTAAAAAGCAGTTGTGCATGAATAATCCCATTATTTAAATCCAAGGTTTGTACATGTATGTCAAAGTAGAATGAAAGGCTGTTACTTTTTCAAATTTAGGTCAGTTTGTTGAAATGGGACATTTTTTAAAGAGTAATCAAGGGAACTAAGGTTATAGCAGTAATCAAAAGAATGTCGTCCGGGGACAAAGACCAGACATGGAAAACAGACATACACAACAAAGAACATAAAGTAACTAAAATCATACATACAAAGTAACAAAAGCAAATGAGCAACTCGGTCTCCACTTAAAACTGGGAGCATGGACCAGGTGCCCTGGGAATCATGCCCCTCCTATGCCTCTCTTTACCCTCCTTTTTATATGACCACAAAATCATGTCATGTGCTGTAATCTATGTCTTGTCCTTGTCAGTAGACACTTAGTTTTCATGCAATGACTTGATTATTTAAGTTGGTTGATCTTTATTAAATTTAATAAAAAAAAGTTTCAAACCATAAAAGCAAGTTTGGTATTTAATTTAGGGTTTATGACCTTACAGGTTTTGGAATAAGGTACCAAAAAGGGTCCAAAAACAAGCATTTCATAGTATTTAACTATATAACTCCAGAAAAACCATAGGGATGCCTGTGATATTCTTTCACAATATTCTATACCACAATGGTCAGATTGCTTTTGAATGTACAGATTATTTGAGACTTTTTGAAATTAGGGGTCAAAAAGGGTCCAGAAACATGCATTTTCTTTACGTCCAGACAATAACTTGACTATTAGTAAATGGTTTTTTTTATGGAGTTGTATTACAAGGTGCCATATCACAAGAGAAAGACTTGGATTGAACAAAGGGGTTGTGACCTTAGCAAAGAAGGAATTATAAAGGGGCAACAAAGGGAATGGATCATCTAAAATTCTACCAAAAGGTGCCGTAGTGTAAAGGAAGAATAATCAAGGGAACCAAGGTTATAGTGGTAATCAAAAGAATGTAATCCAAGGAAGGTAGCGATTGATTTAGGTTTTGACTTGAATCATTTAGGAATAAGGGGCCAAAAAGTGACCACTTTGATTCTGGTCAAATTCTTATCCTGTATCAAAAATCTAATCGTTATCAACTTTCATCAAGTTTGAATGGTGTGTCCATACTAATCCACCAACTGTTCAGAGTTAATCTCTGGGGTGGTATCAAGCAGCACCCTTGAAGGCATTTAATTGGATTTTCTAATGACCTAAACTTAAGGGACAGGACGCCTGTCTCCCTTAAAGCTCGGAAACTGTTGTCATGGCATAAAAAAAAAAAAATTGGAAGTCATTGGAGAAGGTTCCGTCCTGGGCCAGTTTGTGTCCCTCTGAAATTCTGAATCTGCAACTGTTATACATTGGCTGCAGGAGAAAAAGGACTAACTTGTCATAGAAATGATTTATTGAGTTCTTCCCTTGGTCTGATTTTTGCCAATTAAATACTAGCAGGAGGTATAATAACCTTGAAAGAATTTTAATGTGAATTTATAAGTACGTTGTAAAAAGCAATGATTTAATCAACATTTTTCAAGGCTAAAACTAACAAAAGCTGTTACAGTATTTACTCGATACAAGTATTGTAAAAGTAATGTCATTTCTGAATTTATATTGAAAGAGACCATAACACTACTTACAACTCTGATCTTAGAATTTATCAGGTTTAAAGAAAAAAAAAGTTTTCTGACTTTCTATGGTATAATTTAATAATTCATTAAAAAGCTGGGCTTAAAAATAGTTATGTAGTGCTTTTTTATACCCCACTCTAAATAAGATGGAGTATACTGTTTTAACTTTGTCCATATTTCTGTGTGTCTGCAATCAATTTTTGCCGTAAATTTTTCTCACAACTAGTCATCACAGCGGCTTGAAATTTTATTATATTCTGTCAGTAAGTACGCCATATGGTGGGATTTATTTTTTTAAAAGAATTCTTCAACAACTTCCAGTTTACCGCGGACTTTTTTTATTTTCCTTATGTTGTGATTTGAAAGTGTGCGATGATATCACTAGTGAGCAATTGTTCACAGATTTCTTGTTTTTTTTATTATTTTCCTTTAATTTTTTTATTGTGTTATTTTTTACCCCGTAGCAAACCATATTTTGGGAGTATATAGGAGTCACCCATTCTGTCTGATCATCAATTTGTCCTTCCATCAGTTGTCACATATTTCTTGTAAGCATAACTCCTCCTACTCTGCTCCAGGGATTTTGATTAAAACATTCAGGAGAATTGGGCATCATATGTAGATATGCATGATGGAACATAATTACTGTCAGGGGACTTCAAAGGTAGATAATCAAATGTAGGGGTTTTTCTTTAGTTAAGTGTTACCCTTTTTATTTGTGATGGTCTATATATGAACTTTTAAAAGCTCATCATACCATAAATGGTACCTTAGATATGTCATTTCCATCCATTTATCTGTCGTGTAAAAAGCAGTTGTGCATGAATAATCCCATTATTTAAATCCAAGGTTTGTACATGTATGTCAAAGTAGAATGAAAGGCTGTTACTTTTTCAAATTTAGGTCAGTTTGTTGAAATGGGACATTTTTTAAAGAGTAATCAAGGGAACTAAGGTTATAGCAGTAATCAAAAGAATGTCGTCCGGGGACAAAGACCAGACATGGAAAACAGACATACACAACAAAGAACATAAAGTAACTAAAATCATACATACAAAGTAACAAAAGCAAATGAGCAACTCGGTCTCCACTTAAAACTGGGAGCATGGACCAGGTGCACCGGTAGGGTAAGCGTCCACTGTTTTTCTAGAAACACCCGCCGAGTTGCTCATAAAAAGTCAAGTCTGAGGTAGACAAACGAGGAAAGGAAAACTATGACCCGTTGAATAAACCAGTTTTTATGGTGCAGATGGATACGCCATAACGATCCACGAGTTCATGATGACGACCTTAAAATTTCTGTAGTGATGACTTCAATCTTGTAGCCACATAACCCTGTTCCAGAAGCCTATTTGCTAGAGTTCTAGCGTGATACAAAAAGTCTGCGTAGTTTCAGCAAGCTCTGGCATAACGTATGAGTTGTGATATGAACACTCCATACGCAGGTGCTGAAGGGATATTGCCACAGATGAAAAGGAAGTTGACAATTTTGAATGAAAAGTCATCACGTTTGTCGTAAAGTTTGGTCAATAGTTTTTCCTTTACCATCGATTTCTAAGTGTAGGTCAAGATATGAGGCTGACTTCACAGTGTCTGTAGTATCCTTTATCTCAAGTTCTTTGGTGTAGATTCAATGTATCAAATCCCCGAAATTAGGATTGTTTAAAGATAATACGTCATCTATATAGTGGAAACTGAGATTAAAGGATCTAGCTAAAAGATAAAATAGTGTTAAATTTAAGTAAAAAGAAATCTAAATTTGTATGAATTTTTACATTTTGTTGAATGCTGATATACTTTACATGTGCAGAACTATAACTTTTAGTATTTATTCCAGTTTTTAAAATTGTTATTAGACACCAATATAGTGTTAGGCTGTAAAAGATGTTTTATTAGTATGAAACAAAACATTGATTCAACATTGAATTTTCTGGTATATTGGTACAATGTACTTAATTCAACATAGAATTTTTTTGGCATACTGGTAATAATTTCCCAATTTTCACAAAGCACAATAACCTATTTTTAGACCATGTTTTTTTTTACAATCCAATTGAAATTGAAAAATCACTTGACATACACTGCAAAAGTCAGTCTCCTTGAAATAAGCATGTTTACCAATTGGATTTGTGAAGAGCATGATAATTAAGTCCATGGTTTTTGTTAACTGTTTGATTGCTTGTGGAAATATTTCATACATTTCAGGGCCAGAAAACGGGATCAATATAACAGACCTGACTTGAACCTTTTGTCAGATTCTTAATTTTTTAAATATTTGTGATCAGAAATCTTGAATCATACCCTGGAAAATTCAATTAGTTTCTGTGTGTGTCATATTCTCTTGGTTGTTTTATCTGCTTATCGGACAGCTAGATATTTTAATATTTTGATGGACAATTTGATATGAACAAGTGATCTAATAAATTTGCTTTTGTGATTGGTTGTTGTGCCATTGTCTCACATTATAACTCTGATTGGTCTGGTGATACAGCGTGCTAAATGTTCCATCTGTCTATAACCCAGATTGGTCTGGTGATACAGCGTGCTAAATGTTCCATCTGTCTATAACCCTGATTGGTCTGGTGATACATCGTGCTAAATGCCCCATCTGTCTATAACCCTGATTGGTCTGCTGATACATCGTGCTAAATGTTCCATCTGTCTATAACTCTGATTGGTCTGGTGATACATCGTGCTAAATGTTCCATCTGTCTATAACCCAGATTGGTCTGGTGATACAGCGTGCGAAATGTTCCATCTGTCTATAACCCTGATTGGTCTGGTGATACATAGTGCTAAATGTTCCATCTGTCTATAACTCTGATTGGTCTGGTGATACATCATGCTAAATGTTCCATCTGTCTATAACCCTGATTGGTCTGGTGATACATCATGCTAAATGTTCCATCTGTCTATAACCCTGATTGGTCTGGTGATACATCGTGCTAAATGTTCCATCAGTCTATAACTCTGATTGGTCTGGTGATACATCGTGCTAAATGTTCCATCCGTCTATAACCCTGATTGGTCTGGTGATACATTGTGCTAAATGTTCCATCAGTCTATAACTCTGATTGGTCTGGTTATACATCATGGTAAATGTTCCATCTGTCTACAACTCTGATTGTTCTGGTGATACATCATGCTAAATGTTCCATCTTATTTTGCACCTCATTCCGATGAGGGTTCTCCTGATAGAGGAAGAACATATAGTCTAGCATAGATAAATGGAAAACGCCTTTCAAGTGGTTCTGAAGGAATCATAGAGAAACAAGTTGTGAAATCCAATCAATTTTTATGTCATTATTTTTTTGGAGTTAAGCTGGCTCATTTCTCCATAATGATTGAAATTTTGAATTCAATTAAATTTTAAGTTTCTCAGTTTTTAATCACCGATAAAAAGTATATTAATTAAAATGTAGACTTTCTTCCTAAATGTCAGTTACTGTGTTTTTATTCAGGTTAAACACATCTTAACCTAAAAACGAAGATCTATAAATGATTAAAAATAAAAAGTTCAACAGCCCTCAATATTTTTGTTTTGTACTGGAGCATCTTAAAAGGAGTTGGTGGTACATTTTGATACATTTTATATATTTATTTGCAAAGAAAGAAACATTAAAAATCAATGTTAGAAAAATTCATCAAAAGCATGATGTAGAATGTGTATAGACATCCATGTAAATCCTCAGGTTGCAGGATTTTGCCCCATTCATCTATTGCTTCTAGACAGCCTGCCAATAGGGTTTACGTCACTCAAAACAGATTAGTGGAAAGCATGATAGGAGCAGAGCCCTTTACATAAATTGTATCGGTTACCTGTATGGAAACATTTGATTCTCTTTTTTTTTTTGTATTTCAGTTTTTATTAGCTCACCTGGCCATCACTTGACGTCCGTCATCATCATTGTCCATTGACAATTTTTCAAAAATCTTCTCCTCTGTAACAACTGTGATGAATTATATGAAACTTTGCACAGATGTTCCTTGGGGTATCTTGCATAAAAGGTGTGTTTAGATTTTTTGATCAGTGAAAAAATATGGCTGATGTTACTTAAAATAGAACATATGGGTCAGACTGTAGTTTTTCACAGATTTCTCCATAACCATTAGGTTGAGCCAAATTCTGACTGGGTAAAAGTGTTTAGCATGATGAGATCTATGTGGTGGTCAAATTTTCATTTTGATCTGTGAAGCCATTTAGGAGTTATTGCTCTTTTTCAACATTTTTTTTGCTATTTTGAATGTTATTTCTTTCAAAAATCTTCTCCTCAGACACTAATTGACCAATTGGAACCAAACGTGGTATGAATGTCTTTGGGGTATCTTGCACAAAAGTTATGGTCAGATTTTTTATCCATAAAAAAATGGCTGCCCTTACTAAAAATAGAACATAGGGGTCAGACTGTAGATTTTCGATTATTTATCTCCAAAACCATTCAGATTCAAATTCTGACATAGGATATATACATGAGATCTATCTGTGGTCAAATTTTCATTTTAATCTGTTAAGCCATGTAATGATCCTTATAATAAGTTCTACCAAAGTTTTCTTGAGTAAAAATTATTAGACAACTTCTTGTTGAATTTATTGCCATTGAAAGACGAAATTTAATCAGGGGAGCAATTCAGGCTCTTGGGAGCCTCTTGTTTAAATTCTAATGCATGTTCATATTTTTTATTGAACCTGTTATAAGATTTGTAATACATGATGAAGTTCTGATAACAGTAAGCAAAACAAATTTAACCTTTGACCTTAGAAGCACTGAGAGTCTGATTTTAGTCATGACAGGAAGTTATCCTGTAATACAGAGTAAGGATTTGTACTTATTTTGTACCTTTAACTGAAAAAATGTTTATTAGTTCATAGCTCACATCTTAAAGTTTCATTACACAATGAAGAAAAATGAATCAGAATACTGTAAACCAAGAAATTTTCGCGTGATATAAACTTTCGCGGTTTTCGCAAGGCTTTGAAAATTGCGAAAGTTTATAACCGTCGGGGCATCCGAGAGGCCATGTGATCTACTGCCATTAGTATGTGTCCATTTTCCGTCGTTAAGCCAAATTTTTCAGGGGGAACAATTGATCAGCATGGTGGAACAGACCTATGCCAAAAGTTTCATAAAGATCTGTTGCTTAATGTTGGAGTTATTGCCCTTGAAGAGTAAAAAAATGACTAGGAGAGATTTATGTTATAATATGAAAACCTTGTAAATAACTAAGATGTTCTGTATTGATTAAATGATTCTTGTGACAATAGTATGGTATGGTCAAGAGTCCAGCTTTAAACAGCTATAAAGACTATTTTTGACCATGTGAGTGATTCAGGCTATCTAGAGCCTCTAGTTTATTTCATTTCTTTTGAAATATACATATGTTTTAAATCCATAGTCACATCAGTTTCAGAGAAGAAACATTGTTTTAGTCATCAAGAAATGAAAGATTTGTGTTATAGTATCTCAATACTAGAAACTAACGTGAAAAAAATCCTGAGTTTGAAATTCCCGCCCCATTTTTTTTATTTTTGTCATTTTTTTAGGGGCAGAAGGGAAAGAGAAACTACCAGTTAATTCTATTTGGCCTAACTGATGTATGCTTTTTGTCACAAATGAATCATTTAAATTGAAGCTTGAAATGTTTTAAGCCCGCAAACATTTAGGAATAAACCAACTACATTTATTGTACATGGACCAGACTATAGTAATAAATGAATATTCTGGTATTTCAAATTTTACATAGCCTATAATTTTTCATTGCAGGTTTAGTCCATAAAATCATTAATCATTATGAAGACTTTGGAGTAACTGATAGTATCTGTTTCCATGGCAACATGATGGTGTCTTCTGCTTACAGTATAGATAATGGGATTGGATATGTTAATGGTAAGATCTAACCTCACTCAATGAAAATATACTGAACTTCATTTGTAAATTGTAATACTTCAAGAGACTAGGCACTTTAATGTGAGTCACTTAAAGGGGTGTTGCATATTTCTTTCAAGTCAAATTTTCTTTCCAATACTATAACTGTTTTAAAAGAAACTACATTGTCAATCCAGTCCATGCATCCAGTTCTTAGTTGAATATTAATTTACTATAGATTTCTATGTGTTTCATTTCTGATTTCAAATACCCTCCATTTGAAGATGCATTATGGGACTTTATCCAGGTCTATTTATTTGTCCTCCTGTTTCACAGTCCCTCAATAATGGTTTGCGAGTTTCAAATATTTGTTTCATACATTTTTTGTCTAAATGGTATGCTTCCTTTTATTTTCATTATCTTCTGACATTCTAAAAATGTGAAATGGTGTGTTCTGTAGTAGTTTATTGTTTGATATTTCATGTTTATGTTCCTTTACTTTGTCGTTGTTGCTTCCTCTTTTTACAAATGCTGCTGCTGGTAAATTTTGCAGAACACTGAGGATTAGTGACATAAAAAGAGACTGCACTGTTACTCTTGAAAGAACTTGTTTTATTGTTTCTTTAATCTGTTGGTGCCAAAGCTAGGGCATACCATATTACTTGTTACGTGAATGATTTCTCATTGAAGTCAATGATGTCAATTAAACAATATGAAGAAAACTTTAAGGCATTTTGCAAAACAACTTGAAGGGAAAGAGGGTATACATTATGAAATTTGTTTTTATAAAAAAAACTTCCATTTCTGAGACTATACAGAGAAATTCATAAAATCGGACTAAAACTAAAACAAAATCCCCAACTTGGTTTATATATTTCTGAAAAGACCTTCTAAAACAAACAGAAGATTTTCATCCTTAAAAAATGTTTTTTTGATCTTTTACCCATGTAGTACGATATGCATCCGATGATACTTATGTTACAACATTAAATGAGGATGAGAGTGGCAGAATTCTATCAGTATGTAGTACAGAGCTCGGTGGTAGTGAGATCGTCATCACAGCTGGGATGAAGCTTAAAGTCTGGATGCTGCAATCTAACAACAGGTAAGCCAAATCACAGTTACTGTAAACCCAACACATTTTCACATTTACATCTTTTGGTGTTTCATGATGTAGATTCAACTTCACTACTATTTGATTTCAAGACAAACATATATATAGGCTGTTAGTTTCCAAGTTTGACCAAAAAAGACTAAAATCATCCCTAATAAATTAACTTATATACATTGTACAATTGTACAATATCACTCAACAAAATGCTGAAAATGATGTTTCTTGTTCAAAATTTTACTTTTTATATTTATGTTTATGGCAAGATTTTGTACATTATTTTTATTATTCCAAACTTACAATTTAAAAAAAATCTCATATTTTCACAACAAAGGAGGATAGGGATGCTTTTAAAAGACAAACACTATCACAGCTTCTAAAATTAATAAAAATCATGTGAACATAGTCTCAGAGGGGGTTGTCCGTTCTTAGCTGTGCAGGGCACAGAGGTTTTAATTAGTGGTGGTCTGAGCTCCAGATCCGTTACCCTAAATTTCTGACCTAGGATCTTTAATATTTCATTTACCTTGATCCTGGATCTTCAACTCTTTATTGAGGATTATGATTTTCCTCAAGATGAACATTGATTTGAAACTCAGGAAAATCAAGGAACTTCCATTCATTAGTGTAAATTTGGTGACCTGTGGGTACTTAAATCATTCCATTGGGGGGGTTGAGATTTAATGCATCACTCCTGATCCATTGCAATTCTTAATTTTTTTTCAAATCAAAATACAGTCAAATCTTTCTCAAGATTCTTTCTAATGGAAAGCAAAATCATGGTCTTTAATTACAGCAGGCCTTCAAGAGACCCTTATATTTTTTAAATTTCCAGTAAAACTATATATTTGACAACCCCTATAATGACAATCCCAATATTTTTGTCATAGAATGGCATTTTCATATAAATTTCAAAAATTTTGTTGAAAATTAATTTCCATTTTTATGTGCTTACTGTGTTTGCTTAAAACTGTTTCTGTTTTCAATCACCTTAGTATATTAATCCCCCTAGATTTAAGTGTGTTATGGTTATCTTAAAGAGTGAAAACTAGCTTCTTTGTATGTTGTTACTTGGTAAGCAATGATTTGGTTCTGTTAAAAAAAGGGTATGCAGAATTCACCAAGTGGGCGAAACAAATTGTTATTGTCCTGTCCATCTCTGTTTGTCTGTCTTTCTCATTTTTATAACTTTTAGGGAACTTAACTGCACTGAATTTCAGGTAGTAAAAGAGGTATATGAATTTGTGCATAGTACCAATACTAGAATTTTTTATCTGCTGAATTATGGAACAAAGCACTTTTGTCATTTTGAAGTCAGAAATAGTGCAAAATATTCAACTGAGGTAGGTTATCCTCTGAACTCCTCCGAAACTACTCAATTAAATCTCATGAAACTTTGTGGGTATTACAGTATGGAAAAGTAACTGTTGACTTTTGCAGGAAGATACCTTAGGTTTGTCCATCCGTCAGTCAGTCTGTCAAATCAGTGTTCCTCACTTGTTTTTGTCATGCTTGCAGATATACCATTCATATTTTATACATTGCTTAACCATGAAAAGTTACAGAACAAGTTTGAATTGTGTTATGCTCCATTGTTATTTTTATAAGTTATGGCCCTTGGACTTAGCTTTCTACCACGCAGACTTTTTGTATCGTGCTAGAACTCTAACAAATAGGCTTCTGGAACAGGGTTATGTTACTACAAGATTAAAGTCATCACTACAGAAATTTTATGGTCATCATCATGAACTCGTTGATCGTTATGGTGTATCCATCAGCACCATGAAAACTGATTTATTCAACGGGTCATAGTTTTCCTTTCCTTTTTTGTCTACCCCGACTTGACTTTTTATGAGCAACTTGGCGGGTGTATCTAGAAAAGCAGAGGATGCTTACCCTACCGGTGCACCTGGTCCATGCTCCCAGTTTTCAGTGGAGTCCGAGTTGCTCATTTACTTTTGTTACTTTGTATGTATGATTTTAGTTATTTTATGTTCTTTGTTGTGTATGTCTGTTTTCCATGTCTGGTCTTTGTCCCTGGATTAAATTCTTTTGATTACCGCTATAACCTTGGTTCCCTTGATTACTTTAATATACATGGATTGTGTAAGAATTTGGCTCAGAGTTATTGTTCTTGGTTTGGTTGATTTATAGGGGATTATAAATGTATGGTTTTCTAATTAACAGAAATCACCATTTCTTATCTAGGGACAAAGACCAGACACGGAAAACAGACCCACACATGACAAAGAACATAAAGTAAAATTCATACATACAAAGTAACAAAAGCAAATGAGCAACTCGGACTCCACTAAAAACTGGGAGCATGGACCAGGTGCACCGGTAGGGTAAGCGTCCTATGCTTTTCTAGAATCACCCGCCGAGTTGCTCATAAAAAAAGTCAAGTCTGGGGTAGACAAACGAGGAACAACAGCATGGCAAACTAAGTAAAGAATAAGAATCAAAGTGCTGAGGCACTGGGTCAAGGAAGACCTCAAAGTAATCATAAATATTCATGTAACTAAATTGTAAGCTAAATAAAACGATCAAAACTTAGTCCTTTTAAAGAATAACCATTTGTTTTAATGCATTGTATATTTATACAGTCTGTTTATCAATAAATATTTTTGGGTATTCTTTTGTATTATTGCTTTTGGTATTCCTGGCTGTACACATACGTTGATGTCCTCAAATTTCCTAATACTTAAATTGGCATTTCTTACAAAATATGAATTCCACTGAGAATCACTGACTATCAATATTCGATGAATTTTCAAAGTAAGATTGGACCCACACCTTGAAATTTCGATTTGGAGATGCATGAAGTAGAAATGAATCCTGCAGACTGTAGGAAGTTGAACAAAGGCCCAATCTCAAGGGAGAAATGAGCAAAAAGCTTTTCCTTGCTTGTGCTCACTTTGATGTAGAATTTTTTGTAATAAATTAAGAGTTAAATTTGTCCTTGTCATTGTTGTCTAGATTAGGCTATGGTATGTACAATAAATGATTACATTTCTCTAGAAATTTTTCAGTTCAAACAAGGATAAAAACTCTTGTTGTAAAAATTACTATGTAGTTTAAAGATTATTAAACTAAAAACATCTTTGTAACTCATAGATTTGAGCAATTTAAGATTCCAATTAAGTTGGAAAGTCAATGGTATAGAAATATGGTGAATACAGGGAATATGATGTCTTAACCACACACTTTGAGTATAAATCCATCTTTTTCTCTCAAGTTACTAGTGAACCCATACCTCATGAGTACCACTTTTTTATGATGAATCACTATTTGCTGAGTGTTTTATACCAGTCTACCTTCAATAATGTATGTGCATTTCTTTCATTGCATGATTGTTTCACAAATATGTGTAAGATTACAATTCAAGTAACTCTTATGTTGTGCAAATATATAAGTTCTAATGTTTTTTTTTATAGACATTTACAGCTGTTTCATGTTACACATACATGTACCAGACTTGAGAATTATGAACTTTGTTTCTTGCTTCAAGAGTGTCCCAGCACAGAAATGGTCTGTTTTACTTTTGCTTTCTTCTCACTTCATCTAGTGAAACTTCTAAGTGATAACCACTGAAAAGAAATCAAGGAAAAAAATCATAACAGTATCTGATATATGCAAAATGTTACAATGTAAATTCATGAAAATATACATGTATTTTAACCATATGATTGATTGCTACATGTATGTATAATTTCATGCAAATCAGGCAAAAATAAAGGTTGGGTGGTTATAACAGTACCAGGTTTTTACTGGTTTTTAGACCACCTGGTCAATATTGAATTTCCCAAAGTGATCAATACTGGTCGATTGAAAATTTGCAAACGATATTTTTGTCATTATTCATAGTTTGTCCTACATTAAAAATGTTAATATAGTATATATCTACTATATTTCAGTGTTCTAAGGTTTTATTCTTTTAATATCTCTATCAGCTGTATTAATTAAGATAAAAAAACATTTCTTTCTCCAAAATAATTCAAATTTATCTGAGATAACATAACAAACTTTACAAAAATGTGCAATGTATTTCATTAGCACATCTTTGTTTCAATAACTATTAATAACAAGTAACATACATGTAAGTAAGAGTAGAACAGGTCACTTTTCACCTGTTAAAACAACATCCCCTCATAAACAGATAGATCATAAAAAGTGGTTTGAAGTGATGAGTTTAAAAGTCATTTCATTTACCAGACAAAAACCTTCTAAATACAGAAAATAGAAAGCTTGCTAAGGATATTGCTTTAGGGCTTCTTCCATGTATGATTTTAGCTACCTGCTGATTTATAATGATGGTTGGACCCCCCATTTCAAAATTTCTGGATCAATCCCTGAATGTTGATTTATCTATGAGCAATTAATGTCACATTGTAAAGTAGAAAACAAATTAGATACATGTATTACTATACATGTATTACAAATATCATAATTTCATGTATGAAATCTTCAATTGATACTGTGCTGCATATGCCAGTAACCATAGTTAGAGTGCATGCATATGTATTTTTGTAGTTTTCAGTGTAAATTTCTTGTTCACAGACATACAAATGTAATTGCAAATTTTGCTAAGAAATATGACTACACTGTTCTACACGCAATAAAAAAAGTAAACCTATCACCAGTTTTGAAAATTTTAAATAACTGTGTACATACAAAGTATGAGAAAAAATAATGTATACCTTCAACGCTTACTTAGTACATTGTACATGTAAGAATGTCCATGAAAATCAGCTCTTATAAAAGTCTCGTTTTCGTAGCCTTGATATCCAACACATTTTCAATGCACTTTCATGGCCACAGAATTTCTAACATAGCTGTGTCTTTCTTGTGTCATGAAAATGTTGTTTCTCACTTTATGATCTGCATTCTAAATAAATGTATCTGGTATATCTTGACAATGTACTAAAAAGAACCATATTGATAATCAGTTATGACTTACATGGATATAATACACATGTACATGATATGACTATTTCTTTAAATTCCATACTGAATAGTGCATGCCAAAATCTGTATCACATGCAGTATCAACAGGAGACTTCTATATCAACTCAAGGGCCACTGGGCCAAGGGTTGATTATGCGTATCAAACAGATTTTTGCATGTCATGTTCATTCTTTCTTATATTTTATCTATACAATATTGTACTTCAATTGTGTTCTGTGCCATGTGTGATATATATGATATGCAATATATATGTCTAGGGGTATGATATAGGGTATGCCATATAGGTCTATGGGTGATTTAGAGAATGCGATATAAGTCCATGGGTGTGATATACAGTATGCGATATAGGTCTAAGCATGTGATATAAGATATGCAATATATGTCTGTGGGTGTGATATAGGGTATGCAATATAGGTCTAGAGGTGTGATATAAGGTATGCGATATAGGTCTATGGGTGTGATATAGGGTATGCAATATAGGTCTAGAGGTGTGATATATTATATGTTAATAAACATGTAATTTCATATTGGCCCTGTTATAGGTTTGAGGTCTGTCATATTGGTCCCAAGGCTTCGCCGAGAGCCAATACGTATGTCGAGGCCAGTATGATTGACTGAAACCTACATTTGTATAACAGGGCTAATATGAAATTACATATTTATTGACAATTTTATTAACCAACTCAATTAGATGTTTTGTAGAACAGTTGTTTTCGTGTTTACCAAGAAAATGTAGGTTTATTTGCATTTATAAGTCTTAAATATCCTTTTTGTATAAAATGGAAGATTTTTTTCATGTTTCTGCAGCTTTTAGTGATCAAAATTCATGAAATCCAATTCTAACTCAAAATTGCGGTATCAAAGGACTGGAAGTTATGATGCCATATTGGTCCTGTTTTCATCTATATTGGCCCTGTATAGATGCCTGGTTTGAATTCATAGCAGTGGTCAGTTTTTGACATATTTTGGGTAGCTGGTTAGTAAAGGGTACTTGAAATGGTTGTAGGGGTGTGAAATAGGGTATGCCATATAGGTCTATGGGTGTGATTTAGAGAATGCGATATAGGTCCTATAGGTTTAGGCGTGTGATATAAGGTATGTAATATATGTCTGTGGGTGTATTTATAGGGTACTTGAAATGGGTTTAGGGGTGTGATATACGGTATGCAATATTGGTCTAGGGGTGTACGATAGAAGTCTAGGGTTGTGATACACAGAAGGCAATAAAGGTCTTGGGATGCGATATAGAATGCAATATAGGTCAAGGGGTGTGATATAGAATGCAATATTGGTCTAGGGGTGTGATATGCAGTACGAGATATGTCTAGGAGTGTGATATATGGTATGTGATACAGGTCTAGAGGTGTGATATAAGGTCTATGGTTGGTGTGGAAGGACATTACTTTATTTCACTGGATACCCCTCCTTTTTGATAATTCAAGATTACCTACTGAATGTGATGAATATGCCACATGACCTCCTTTTATCTTTACCATTGAAACAGAGACATTTTTTATGTCTCTGCTTTGAAATCATAATAAATTAACAATTCTGTTCATTTTCTATTTTAAATACTTCTTTGTGTGCTACATGTATGTACATGTATGTTTACCATTTTATATTATTTATGTACATGTACATGTAGTAATTAACATATTTGTACACAGTGCTTGCATTTTATGTACAGAAGTTAAATTCCTGGGATCAAATTAATCACACATGAAATTTTCCAATAAAAAGAGGGTTGCCAACCCCATGCACCCTCCCCTGGATCTGCCACTTTAATCTATACTTACTACACAAAAAGGTTACATTGCAGCTCCGAAAGTCCATTATTAGAAGCTCCTGACATCTTCATCAAAAGAGTCAGATCGAGAGAAATAAATTGGCAAATCTCGATTGAGCTTTCCTCCCTGCAAATGTTCAGGTCAGTTTGACAAAATAATCCAGCTCTCTGTGTCAAAATAGTTAATTTTATATAATCATTGAAATCTTGCAGTTCTACATATATTAAATAGGCTTAATATCGTTACATGCCCATGTCGTACGTAAAGTAAACATCACATATTTGACATGGAGTATGATCGGCGGTGGAGCGATATCTTAATGTAAACTTTGCAAGGAGAAAAACCCGTGGAGTGTTATTTTGGTAGTTATATGTTGAAATGTCTACCTTGGTTATGTAATTTGGTTGCCAACGATCTCTATGTCAAGTTCAGTCTATAAATAGACTTCCTTGACAAAAAGTGAATTTGGTGGGTTTTTGACATGTGTGAATCACCACCTGTCAGATTTTTATAAAGGCTGCTAGTCAATACAACAACATAGTCATCATATATCAAATTAAGATGAAACTATTTCCAGTAATCATCAAATTAAGCCATTCATTGGAGACGAGACTTTCATGACAGAACATTTTTTAATAGGAAGTTATATTTTTTTTTCCTTGGTTGATAATAAGATCATTTCTATCATGTCTAAGTAGCTCTTCCCATCCTCACTCCGTGTCAGTCAGTTGCTTCCAATTACATGGGGTTACACAGTACAACAGTCATCAAATGAAAATAAAGTTTGTCCTTGTACATACAACAAAGGTTACAGAATTTTTCTTGTGACTGGCAGATCATTGTAAATATATTTAGAGCAGTCATATGATTTTGGAAGGACACTAGGATAAAAAATGAAGTAGAATTTTGGGCAGGTGGAAATTTTATGATGAACAAAAATGCCCATTAATTGATAGCACTGAGCATTTAATTCAATTAAGAAATATTTGAAAGTTACAAATTTCAAATAACAGAAACAGAAACAAAATGGAATAAAATAATAAATTCTATATAGCACAAAAATATATGATTCTATGTTGCACAAAAATATATGATTTGTAGCAAAAATTGATTTATGATCACTTAAAAGGTGTATCCCTGTCGTATGAAATAATTCTTCTTGTTTTTTTTTTTCTATGATTTTATTAATCAGGAGTTCTAAAGGAATTTCTGTTTATGATGGGAACTATAAAGGCAGACTTTAATATTGAACAGTCTACAAGGTACATGTAGTAGACCTGTACAACAATTTTGCAAATGACAACAAAACTTCCTATTTTTTGATGACTAACTAGTTTTCATTTTTTATTCAATGTCTTAGAAATGTAAGAGTTATTAACCTGAATAAGAAATGTTTAATAGTTTAAGATACGAACATGATCAAATGACATTTTTTTTCTAAATTGTCAGTGATTATGTGCATTTATTGACCTAGTGATATACTTTCCAGATACATGTATATCCTGTGTTGAAATTTTGTTTATCGAGATGTCATTTGTTCCCTCAAGTTATTGTCTGTATATGTCTATACAAGTCAATGACTTCTACCGATGTTTCAATATTAAAGATTATATCTTCTTGTAATATTAAATTAGTCACAAGCAAACCTGACAGCAAAGATGAGTGAGAAATACTTTAGGCTACTTTAATGTAGGTAGAGACATGATTTATAGACACGCGACTTCAATTGGAAGCGACCGATTGACGCTGAGCAATGATGCAGAGCAAACACCTTGTCTCTGTGGAAGGGGTCGGTAGTTGTTAGTTTTGTCCTCAATACTTTTTGTCCCTGAGGAAGGCTCATTTTCTTTAGTTTTTTTAACTTTAATATATATTTTATTTGTATATAGTTCCTTTTACATGGCTATTGTTCACTTATTCATTATTTCTAATGATGGGAAAGTGTTACACCCCCACTCAGAAGCAGGAGGTACAATGTATGACCTGATTATGCTATCCATCGTTCCCTAAGTCCAAAGTTGATAACAATTATCTCATACCTGTTTACAGGAGGCATGTCTCCAACAAAATCAATGACAAATTTTTAATGTCTTACATAAAAATGTAAGACTTGTATGAAAAATAGTAAATAATTTTTACCCCCCAAAAAATGGCTTTAAATAAAAATCTTTCTCATGAGAGTTTATAAATGGGGGGAATCTCCCTTTAAAGAGTAACAGGTATGTCTCAACTCCCACTGGACAAATTGATTTCATATATGGCTTAGTATTAATGAGCATATATTGTAAATACTTTTGGGTGCTACACAAATGGGGAAATACCTAATTACAACAACACCTGCAACTTCAAGTTAACACAACTTAACATTTGGAACCATCAGTGATAAAGATTTTAAATTAATGATGTAGATTTATCAATTGAAAGAAGTATTTAGAGTTGAACAATTTGACAAGTTTTTGTTTAACTTCATTATAGGCTTCTGCCTTGAAACAGTTAACATTTGGAAATGCTTCATGATTGGAATGATTTAAAAAAACAAGAACTATAAGACTTATAAGGTGTAACCTTTATGTAACATTTGTTCCTTTCATATAGTGAGTAACTGTAGGTTTACCAGTTATGACATTTGTGACCTTTGGACATATTTCTTTTGTTTTTTTTGTTTTGTTTTGTTTGTTTGTTTGTTTTTTTTTTTTTTTTGGGGGGGGGGGTATTTTTATTGTGGGGATAGAGCACTGTGAAATGACACCACTTCTTACAAAGAGTATTTTTTTCTAAACCTTGGAAATTAATTAAGACAGCTGTTTTTTTTGTTTTTGTTTTTGCTATTATTAATTGATTCAATAAACCATTTTTGACTGACTTAACCCCAGTTTTTAGCTTAACCTAATTATTACATCTTGTATATTGATTTTCTACTTTCAATTGAGGAAGTCTGTTGATAATGGAGTATGTCTAAATAGGATATTACCTTACTTTTGTGACACTTCATGTCTGGGATATGATGAGTGGTATATGTGTACTATATGTAGTACAATTCATATAGATTTATTATTCACCATAGACTATATATGGCTCATATTTATTGACCTGCAGATCTTCCTGATCAAATCTGTTCTGAATAGTTCAATTCTGACCTTGACTGATCTAGTTTGACCTTGAAATGGTCTACAAATGATTTCAAGATTTTTCATGAGCAAGTTTAAAATTTGGTACATCTTTGATGAAAAATGAATGTTGATAAAGTATAAGGAATCTGTTTTTGAAGGTCTAGGAGGTTTATTCACCCTCCCAAAGAAAATATCTATAAACCTATGTATTTTCCTTCTATAAAATCTGCTAAATATGATATGGGGTGGCAGAATAAATGTTGTCAGGACTGTATATGTACCTCAATAAAGAATGAAGTGTTGACATGTTACTGTGAAAGTACTTTAATTCCTGGATACCAATTTACCTGGATGAAGGAAAAAACACAAGTTTGTGGATTCTTGAATTCGTGGTTTTGAGGTTTTTAGTATACACATCAATTGAATTCTCCTTTTTGTTGGGTTCCAAATTTCGTCGTTTGGCCTACCCACGAAAACCATGAAAGTTGGTACCCCACAAATAATAGTACTTTCACAGTATATACAAATTTGCAAAGAGTAATCAAGGGAACTAAGGTTATAGTGGTAATCAAAAGAATGTAATCCAGGAACAAAGACCAGGCATGGAAAACAGATATACACAACAAAGAACATAAAGTTGCTAAAATCATACATACAAAGTAACAAAAGCAAATTAGCAACTTGGACTCCACTAAAAACTGGGAGAAATTGGTTTCTCATTGAATGATATGAAAGGAGTTATATGGAAAAAAAATTCTCTATGGTAACAATCAGTTCAATCTGTTTAAAATCAATCAGTTTAATATTACAGACCTGTGCAGGTCCAGGTGTCAAAAGAATAGGCCTGCAGCAGCGCTAAGATTGTTATAAAAGGTGACTAAATAGTGCTTAGAACCTTAGCTGGGGGCTAGGGCACTCTGCCAAACAGAGCAACTGGGTTGTGTGCCCGGAGTAGGAACCATAGGGCTCCACCACAGGAGGCTAAATTGCCCGACCCTACCCACCTCTCCCTATTTCCAGTGGCAATAAAAATTTGTAGACCCCATTATCCTTGTGTCCCATCCCATTTTTCATTTCAACATCATTTCATGTTCATTTTATCATTCACTTCATGTTCATTGCCTGAATATAGCTGAAATATTGCTGCTTGGGCATTAAACCCCAACAAACAAACAAACAAACAAACAGTTTAATATTACAAAGTACAAATAGAACAAAACATAACAGGGATGATAGCTTTCTAGCTTTAATGGGAGTAGGACTTACATTTTATTATTTTATTTGTCCCACTACAAACAGTAATATAATTGTACCCAACTAACAATTACTGAACAACCTAAAAACAACAAGCATTCATCAGGAACAGATCCAGGGGTCTTAGGAGAATAACCTCCCCCCTTATTGTGTTGAAATTTTTTTTAAAGGTAGATAATTTTCTCTGTAAAAAGTAACCAATATTAGCCTACAGACACCCCTTTTTCTGGAATCCCTTCTCTAGAGCTGCTACTGAAATCATCAGCAAAACAGTATGGAAACTTTCAGCATAACTGCCTAAGTTAGTTCATACATACCTCAATTACTACTGTCAATGAAACAGACTGTGACACTTAATTTTGTAAAAGCTTATTTGATGTTAGTAAATTTAAAACCAATTCAACAGATGTCTCATGACTTTACTATAATGGGATATTGAATTGTAAAATAAACAATAATTTTATTTTTATGATTAGTTTTGCATGACTTTCTAGTGCAGAAAAGGAACTAATAATAAATTATATGCGTGACATTCCGGGATAGCATCATGCTTGGCATGTGCTCTTGCGTCATTCACATGTAACTTAATTAACTCATTTTAGTTCAAGTACATTGAGTGCAGGATTGATCAATATCAGTTATGTGGACTGATTTTAACTAGTACATTCTTAAAAAGCTATGAGCTCTGCCAGTTTTTCATTGCAATAATTTTTTTACTAATTTGGTATTTGACAAAAAAGCATGCAAATTATCTTAAATATTATGTAACAGGTCTAAAAACTTATCAGAGCAAAACTAGCTATTTCTGCATTTTGCTTTCAGTCATGCATTTAATTTCCTGTTGACTTCCACAGGAATTAATTCAGTAAAAAAAGCCTTCCTTCATTTGTTTTGCCTTTCAATGCAAACCAAGGTTATAAGTTGTGCTCCTTGTGAGCATCATCAGTTTCTGTCATCAATGAGTTTTATGTATGAACCAAGTCATCATTTGCTACTTCCGAAACATAGAGCCATGTGACATTTTTGGCCATTTTCATGGATTGTGGACATGACATACGAAGTGGAAATGTGTTAATTATTTACTGTAGTAAGTTCCCCCTTCCTCCCCCATTACACCTCTGTTCTGAAATGCATTTTTTTTATAAAAAAAAAACAAAAAAAAAAAAAAAAACTGTGTCATTCTAACTTTGTTTGTCCTTCACTGAACTGAAAAATGATTATCATTTACAACTTTGCAGACATGATTATCTTCTTATTTTAAATGGGAATTACAATTTTAATTTATCAAAAGTTATAGAATTTTTGTCTGAACAGTGATTTTTCTTGATCTCCTTTAAATTTTTTCCCCTCAAGTTCCCACTTTTTTTTTAAAATTAGCAAATTGATGTCTAGTGTTTAGAAGACAGAAAAAAATGCACTGTGTTTTATGAACTTCTTGTTTTGTCATACACCCTCTAAGGAATATGCAGTGTATTTTATACCAGACTGTATAATTGTCCTTAACAATCAGGAAATGATATTTGACTTGATTTATAGATAATTTTCTCACATAAACTTTTGTATGATATGTCAATTTATGAAACTGTAATAAACAAGCAAAATTTATGATTAGGGAAATGCACTTTCTATTTTTAACTTTCTTCTTTTCTTTAAAAAAAAAACAACTTCAATATACCATAGATCTTAATCTGTTTTTTACAAGTCCCTTAAATTTCAAGTTATATAATAGTGCAAAACATAAAGCAAGAATTCATTTATTTTATTGAGCTATTGTGTGGTATTTACTTGTTTCTAAAGACATATGCAGTACTAAGAACAATGGATCTATAAATTACATGTATAACTTCTGAAAGTGCAAAGAACAATACTGTAGACAGTTCAGGCATGAACTTACGAAACTGATACTGCAAAATTAAGGAATATTGAAAATATATCAAAAGGTGGTAATAACTTTTAGTTTCGTTATATTTTTACATGTTAACTGCCCAATACCTAATATTGAAAGTTAAATACCATAAAACCAGGAATATTTGTGTGCAGTATCCATAAACATTTCCATTTTGTCAATCCAAATCTAAATGCAATTTATTTCTTAAAATATTAGGAAAAATCATGAAAATAAAAGTAATGTTGAAATTTGTAAAATCTAAAGAGTCTTAATTGAAAGCCAATGTTCATTTTTAGACGAATTTTCAATTTCCCCAGATTCAAAATACATTATACATGTAATTTCAAAAAGTGTCTGGTTTAGACAGGTTTTGTATATTCAAGGTATGGACTCTTGGACACAAAAATTGCTCTGCTGATCGTGTTGAGAACAACAATTAATAAAATAATAAATTATTGAGAATATTTTATAATAAATAGGGTGATATAATGGTTATGGTGAATACCCAAAATATAATTACATGTACTCATACCAAGAATGCTAAAAATTTAACTCATGTGCTCTTGTAAAATGAGGACATTCTTGGTGATCATATTTTGGTTTTTACTCCAATTAATTATATTATTCATATGTGTGTGCCTCGGATGAAGTTGGAAAAAAAAACATATGATTTGAATAATTGTTTATTAAAATCAGCTACTAATTAGTATCAACTACTGTAAAAGTACTTCAGTTCATGGATACCAATTTTCATGGATTAGGAAAGATACACAAGTTCGTGGATTCTTTAATTCATGGTTTTGAGGTTTTCAGTATACACTATAATAGGAATCTCCTTTTCATTGGGAACCAAATTTTTGGTCTGGTTCACCCATGAAAACCATGAAAATTGGAACCCCCATGAACAATAGTACTATCACACTTTGCCGTTGTGTACAGAATATTAGGCAATTGGTTTTTGTTACTGGCTTTATTACGGGTATCTGAGATCAAGCGCATTAGGCCCAACCTGAGATACCTGTGATTAACCCAGTATCAAAAACCATTTGCCAGATATTCTGTTTATCAGTAAATTATAGGTAACATTTTAATTTTTCGTTTTTTGTATGTTAAAAAAATACAAATATCAAAATTTTGACATTGAAAAAGAATACTTTCAAATGACCTGTTTTATCCCGATGAGCTAACTTCATTCAACTCTACTGTGACGTTAAATTTTTTCAGGCATGCCTGATTTAAAACTGACCTATTATTTTTTTTGTGTCAGGGCCAATACTCTGTGACGAGCATTATCAATCTGTGTACAACAATGGAAAATGTCACAAATTACTGATAAGTTTGTGGTCACTGACTTTATTTTTTGCAACCAAACTCTGAGAAAAGAAATGACATGTTGTTTATTTGTTTATGGAAGTCTATGAATAAATGAAATATCATTATAATACTTGGTATCATTTAAATTTGGAATAACTTTAGAATTTAGAAAATGAGCAAAATAAAATTGAAAATCTATTCTAAGAGGGTTAGTCATGCCATCATGAGAAAGTGGTTATTCTTGTATGATGACAAAAGCCAAGAAATTGTTCATGATGTCGTATTTACCCCTTTTCCCTTAGAAGAGATTTATTAATACACATATTTTTTGTATTTAAGTAGCACTCCAGCTAAGAATCATGCAGAATGTGATTTAAATGAATAATTACACATTTCATAGTATAGACCCATAAAACAACTTAATTACAAAAATAAAAATATGTAGCCTTTTTTAGGGTGTATCACATTTTTCAGATTTTGCATGATTCTTACAAAGACAGATACTTAATTTTTAGTACTCCACCAAACAAATGGCAAGTAATTATATGATGCTTTCTGAAAAGTTCCATGACCATCCTTCTGTATCCTAAATAGTCATTCCAAATTCAAATAAACCTTGTTAAGAAGTAGCTTATTGAATAAAAGCAATATTACTTTGATGTATAACTGTAAATGAATACTGAATTAACTGTAATTTTAAAAGATGGATCAATAGTTCATTAATTGTGGAAATGCATCATAAAAAATTTAGTACATTTCATTTAATTATAGTGGACACCAGTTTATCAATTTATTTTGAGTTATCTCTCTTTGGTCACATATTACATTTTCAGTTCAAATAGTTAACAATGGCTTGAATTGACAGAATTATAATTTGAAGGATATGTCAGCTGTACCAGACATTCTACTCAAATTTGTCAAAAGGGTCTGTCAACTGTGATAAATATGAACCATTCAATTTTTTCCTCTTCTTTTTTACAGCAATGTACTTAGACTTAATACTGTAAATTCATTTTTTAGATGTGAAATGACTTCATTTTACAGTATACACTCCTTGATGAACTAAATATAAATATTTTTCATCATGCCATACAGTAGAAAGCTAAATGTGATGCTTCAATGTTTTGTCAGTTTTTTTTGTTTGTTTGTTTTTTTTTTTTGCAATATTTACATATATACAGTTATCAAAAATACAATCCCCAATTGTACAAGGTATTAACAGTGAATTTGGAAAATATTGTAAACAGCTGGGAACACGTTGTTCAACTATTAAATTATAAGTCCGGAAAAGTCAACCAAATAATAAATAGGAGCTGGGCATTCCTCTATTTCAAGTACTTAATCCGCTGTTCTAAATATATTGTTTATTATGCTGTTATAAAGACGGTACAATATTTTACAAATAACATAAGTAACGCTCGATGTTACAAGAGCGGAGCACGATGGTAAGCTATCTAAAAATACAAAAAATGCAGATAATATAACACCCCACAAACTCCTCCCACAAATTATAAATAAAACATTAAAAATTCTAACTCTGACCAATGGCTAACTTTCTTAAGTTCAATGGAACCAGAATATTTACTTGTCAAAAGCAATTAATTAAATCAGTGTAATGTTCAATGGGGGATAGTGTCATAAAATGTTATCAAAATAAAACTATAGATCTTTAACCTGTGATGCTGGCATCAATCAACAGATGGTCGTGAGAAAGTCTGTGTATACAACTGTTAACATTAATCTGAATCCTGATCTAGCTAATTACCATTTACTAATTACTGACCCATAATTAACCTAATGCATAACAATATTCCATGCTCTTTAGTTTCAAAATTACTGTAAACTGTCGCAGTTTCTGGTATCAATCTAGTTGGGTTCAGTTTTGATTAACGATCGTTCCTGGTATCATATTAAAATGATCTTTGAAGATGATATTCATGACAGTTTAATTTTCATGTTACAGGCCTAACCACAAAAAAGCAAAAAGAAACTGGTGGGAATATTTTAGGTTTAGAGTAACTGCATATGATTCTAAAATATTTTTTGGATGATAACTGCCCCCCAATTAAAAGCTTTAAAAAGTTTTTGAAAATGAAAAAATAGTGTTACATACATTATTGAAGGTTACTTTAAATGTGTTATAGTATATATATATTTCCCACTTTTAGTAGGGGTGTAAATCCTTTCTTTATTCCATACTACCCATCTCTTATACACTGCTGAATAGAATTTAATGAAACTTTCACAGAATCTAATTACCTATTCCTATTGTGCACACACTGTAAAAGGCTATTTTGTATTTTGATCTATATTAGTTTGAAAGTAAAAATGTGTATATTATAAATTTTTGGAGTCAGAAGGTATCAAGTTAATGAGCAATGCTCAGATTTCTAGGTTTTTTATACTTTCATTCTTACATGCATTTTATTAAATGACTTTGGGAAGTCTTGCATATTAAACTGTATGAGTTTGTTGCTCTGGTTTTAACCTGATACAATCTGGTTATAACTGGAATTTTTTAATGTTGTTTAAGTAAATACATTGTGGTATAAAGGTTGAGGTAGTTATCTTTATTATTACAACATACTGAGATGTGATGCAGTGATTTTTTTTCCACATCTTCAGATCTGTTTTTTTTTTTTTTCATTGTCATTGAAGTTTTTGATAATGTCAACCAAACTGTGTCATGTGCTCATAAATCTCCATTGGGTAAACACTAACATTCACAGTAATGAAAATGATCATGGATGATTATGTCTTTTCACTCCAGGAGAGTTTCTCTTCTTCCTAATATTTTAGTCGCTTTGTCTTTTCTGTCTGTCGTTTGGTCTATCTTTCTTGTCTCGGTTTGTCTTGTCTGTCTGTCTTGTCTTGTCTGTCACTATATGTTATTTTTCTTTTTAATTATCAGATCAAACTCAGTTTTACACAATTACTTGGTACTTTACAATGATGTGGATAATTTTCATTTTTAGGGTCAAAGAAGAATGTTGGCAGACTGAATTGAAAGTGATCAGTATGTCCATCTGTTTGTTTTTCCATTACTTTTTGAAGTACAGTTTTCTCTGCAATTACCTATGACAGCAACTTGGCTTTATTCTGCTATGTCAAATAATTGGGTGTGATTTTATAATGAAGTGTTTTCAACTTTCTGTTCGACTTTTTATACCCCACCATATTATGTGATGCCTACCAAAAAAGTGGTGTCCACCTGTCTGTCTTCTAGGCAGTTTGCAGATGATAAATTGAGAACAGATCAATGAATAATCTTATAAAACTTTATTTGTTTAGTACCATAAAGTACAGATTAAGGTCAATTTTCAGCAAAATCCTAATGTTGTTTTCCAGATGGGCTATTTTCAGCATTTTTTCTATCCCTCTTTTTTCACCATTATGTTGCAGGGTATCATTTAATGGCTTTTCTTTTATACATTTTGACCATATTGTTTCTAGAATGGGAGTGATGGGTATGTATTAGTGAGATTTACCTATAGTTTGTCTATTTTTATTTGAAGGGTTATTCCAATTAAAAAATTGTTGGGATAAAGATGGGGGAGCTTATTTCTGCTTGTTAGACAATTCTGTTTGTAATTTCCATATTAATACTGTACCAGACAGTAATGTCTCAACCTGACATTAATAGACAAACTTAATGACATTGTTAATATTCTATAGTTGGATCCAAAGTTAGTCCATTAAGTGAGATTTGTCTGAAGACATTAATCATATGTATATACCAACAATGGCCATGATTTAATGTTAAGAGGGTGTTATATTAAGCTACATTAAATATTTCATGTGCTTACAGGTTTTGATACATACAAGCTTTGACCCATTTTTAATAATGCTGATTTTTAACTACTTAATGATATGTTAAACTGCACATTCACATTCCAACTCAATGATGATATGATATAACAATGTAAAAGTGGTATAGTACTTATAAGAAATAGGCACTGGATGAATGAAGGAACACATAAAAAATCAACACACAGGAACAAAAAGAACACATAAAAACACACAGGAACAGAAAGAACACATTAAAAAACAATGCACAGGAACAGAAAGAACACATAAAAACAACAAACAGGAACAGAAAGAACACAAAAACACACAGGAACAGAAAGGACACATAAAAACAACAAATAGGAACAGAAAGAACACAAAAACTCAGGAACAGAAAGAACACATAAAAAAACAACAAACAGGAACAAAAAGAACAAAAAAAGAACAACACATGGAAACAGAAAGAACCCATAAAAAAACAACACACAGGAACAAAAAGAACACAAAAAACACACAGGAACAGAAAGAACACATTAAAAAAACAATGCACAGGAACAGAAAGGACACATAAAACAACAAACAGGAACAGAAAGAACACATAAAAACAATGCACAGGAACAGAAAGAACAACACATGGAAACAGAAAGAGCACATAAAAAAACAACACACAGGAGCAGAAAGAACACATAAAAACCACACATGAACAGAAAGAACACATGAAAAACACACAGGAACAGGAAGAACACATAAAAAACAACATAAAGTGAAATTATCCCAATTAATTTCCATAGAGTGTTGTTGGAAGTTAAATATCCAAGGCATTGCAGGCCAATTTGTATTTAATCATAATTTTCCTATCAATTGGTTTTCAATATTAGGTTTTGTTAGAAATTTTCTTTAATTTGTTTGCCTGTTTCTTGAAAGACTTGTATTGAATGATATGTCTTGACCTTCAGTTTAAATAATGGCTTTGTATTCTATTCCTGTTCTGGCTAGGTTATATTTGTATTGTTAAACAAGACTATCAGGAAACAATGTCAGAGTATGTCAAGAATTTAGAATTTACATTTATCACTGAGACATGGATCACATGCTGGTAGTAGAACACTTTCAAGGAAAAATTGTTCTTTCTTGTAATTTAGAGGCAGATCTCCTGCATTAGTATGGTATATGTAGTTATGATCATGCAGACACAAATGTCTAACAATTAGGTATTTCCCATTATGAAAAGAAGACATTTTTCTCATGTTGGTGAGGGATTCTCTTCCTGGTAATTAAGACCATGACTTCGCTGTAGTAAAGATCATATAGACACCATTCTCTAACCACTATTTCTGGTTTGACTTTTCTACCCATTTTTCATACAGCTTGAATATGTACTCATTTTCAAACAGAGGGTATTATTTATGTCATATTATACATGTGATTTTTAAGGCCTTGTTAGCAATGGGTTTTAGGAAAACATTATTAATCAGACCAGACACCAATCCATTAGAATAGCGGGCTTAATCTGTACTTCTGTACGATAGGTCCAAAACTGAATTTCTATGAAAACGTGGTTGAAAAAAAAATTAAGAGTAGGTTAACAGGAAGTTGTAGCATTTACCTCATTGAAGTACCAGCTAAGCCTGCTAAGAAAATTAGTTCAAAAGGGTGTATCAAATAATGTAGAATTTTTGGATTTCTAGTTCAGAAGTTTGAGGCATTTTTCACACATGGTTTAAATCACGTATGGAATTGATGTGGGAATTTTTGATCCATAGAAGAACATGACTGCCCTTATTCCTCATATATCTCCAAAATCGTTAGGTTTAGCCAAATTCTTTCAATAGCTGAAATGATCCTTTTTGTAAGGACTACAAGTCTTCAGGGATAAAAGTGGTCAGACAACTCCTTGTAAGAGTTATTGCCCTATAATGGGGAAAAATGAGAGTTTTTTTCCACAGTTTCCAGGCGATATTTTGTCCCCGTGCAGGTCCGGGTGTTAAAAGAATAGGCCTGCAGCAGCGCTAAGCTTGTCGTATAAGGCGACTAAATAGTGCTCAGAAACCTAGCCGGGGGCTAGGCGCTCTGCCCACAGAGCAACTGGGATGTGTGCCCCAGGTGGTGGAATGGGGTACCCCTGGCATGTTACATGCTGGGGTTGTCAGGCTATAATACGGAAAACCTGACAGCAAAACATAGCGGTGCACCGTGTTGGGAAAGATGCCACGTTCCTCGCACGTTTAAAGAACCCTGCTGTGGTATTCGATAGGAGTAGGAACCTTTGCGCTCCGCCACAGGAGGCTAAATTGCCCGACCTTACCCATCCCCCCTTTTTCCAGTGGCAATCGAAGTTTGTCGACCCTATTGTCCTTGTGTCCCGTCCTTTTTTTTTTTCATTTCATGTTCATTTTATCATCCATTTCATGTTCATGGTCTGAATATAGCTGAAATATTGCTGTTCGGACGTTAAACCCCAACAAACAAACAAACAAACAAACAGGCGATATTTTGAAAACTATGATAGATAGAAAGATACATTCAATGCTGAAATGATCCTTATGATAAGTCCTATCAATGTCTTCTTGAGTTGAAATTGTTGGACAGCTTCTTGTTAAATTTATTGCCCTTGAAAGGCAAAATTTAACCAGGTGAGTGATTCAGGCTCCTGGGAGCCTCTTGTTATTGCTCATGGCTCCCTTTGGCTTTTTATGAATTTCTGGTTTTTAGTTTTTGAGTTATTGGACTTATTTCTTTAGAAAGTGTGGATTTCCCAGTTTTGGCATATACTGAAATTACTATGAAACAATAGATATGAAGTACCGGTATAATTATAGATTTTTAGACATTTCTGATTTCAATGACTTTGTAAACAACCTATCCCATGTCTATAGCAGATTGTATAACAAGATATTATTTTCACTCATTTACAATTTACCAGCAATAAAAACAGTTGGGATGATAATAGTTCATTCTATATTAAATCAAGTTTTTTTTGTTTTTGTTTTTCTGTTCTTTGAGAAACCAAGACAGTGTAAAGAATTTGACTTTAAATTTACAATGTTTAAAAAATGAGATTTTTTAAACAGGAAGTGTTAGGATACACAGTATAATAGTTGCCCGACTTTTTATAGAAATGTTGGTTGATTATATATTATCAGAACTTTAATCTAATCTATTGTGTTCTATTTGTGTTCTGGTTGGTTTATTTTTAGATCTTAAACCTGCCAATCTGTGGTGTAATCTCTCATAGAAGTAAATGTACTACCTTGTACTTATTAAGAAGAATGATTGTGGAATTCAGTTGATCAGAATTCTTGCCACTACAACTCAGTGACTAAACATCTTTTTTTTTCTGTACTAAGTTATTCTTTGTTTAATCCCCAGCAAATACCACAATTTAAACAACTTGATTTGTTTCAGTGAGAGCTAGCTAGATGATGCTGTGAAATGCCACTGATTTGTAAACAATGAAACAACTTTTCAATCCTCCTATATGTCTACCTTCCTCCTCCCCCCAAAAAATCATGAATTTGCCCCTGATTTCTAAATAAAAATGAATACTTCAAATTCTACTCTCCTTGGTGTTACCTTGTATTGTTATTTCTTCTATGATGCCCTCAGAAAGAGGGTTTTAGATTTAATAGCTGTCTGTCAGTGTGTATTTCTGTTCATGGTTTACCTTCATATACATAGATCTCTGCTATCCTTTGTGGGAATGATCTTAATGTGATATATACCATAGCCTTGTCTCAAGTATTTTACTTTCTAATCCCTATAGTCATGGTTCTGTAGAATTTTGTAGCATAGAACTTTACCATTCTTTGTTGTAATTCTTGGTTTGATTTGAAATTTGCCAAAAATCTTCATGATCCTTTCACATTTGTTCTGAAGTTTTAGTTTAATTATTGTTATATTGTGGGTGAACTCAGGACCAGACTCACTTCATGTTTGATGTTCTTTTCAAAGTTTAGATTTTATTTCTATCTTCTAGTATGCTTCCATATGCCTTTCTGATTTTTTATTTGTATTTCAAGGTCATTTTATAGACATGCTTCAATGATATATGATTTGACATTTTTGCCACATGTATTTGCCACATAAGACATGACTTTCTTTATGACAAATTCTGTTGTAAATAGACCTTAGATCTTAGCTTTTGAAATCCTTTCATTTGATGAACTTATTTTATAGACCAAAGATTGTTGATGTTAAATTAAGACCACGCCTGGACTGTTCAAATGGGCATATGACACTCATCTTAGAATCGTGCTGTCAAATCTCTACTTCACAAACTGACTTTCTACACAGTTGTGTGTGAATTTCTAGTTTGTCTGTCTGTCTGTACTTTTATTCATCAATTAATTGATCCAAGGGGCCTCCTCACTTGTGCTCAAAAGGATTTGGTTTTTTTTGGATTATCTAGATCTTCTACTGTCTTCCGTTGACTATAAGTTAAATTTATGTCTGTTGAGTAAATTTCTAGTTATGTTCACATCATGATGAAACTCATTCAGTGTTCGCCTTTTGCCACTAGGCTGAAGCCTGGGGCTAGTTAAAATTTATTAAAGCTAGTGGAATGATGTGTACTTTTCTTGTTTTAGGGTAGTTGAATCCTATACAGTCCTTTTTTATTCGGGCTGTTGTTGGAAACTTTGAAGCAAAGGACTGCTTAGTAGGCATGTACAGCATTATTGGTTAAATTATATTTGCTGTTTTTAGTACTTCCATGAAAGTGTAAGTTGGCTATGGACACTGTTTAGTCAACACAGTGAAAGTTGGCTATGGACACTGTTTTGTCAACACAGTGTAAGTTGGCTATGGACACTGTTTTGTCAACATAGTGTAAGTTGGCTACAGACACTGTTTTGTCAACGCAGTGTAAGTTGGCTATAGATACTGTTTAGTCAACACAGTGTAAGTTGGCTACAGACACTGTTTTGTCAACACAATGAAAGTTGGCTATGGACACTGTTTTGTCAACACAATGTAAGTTGGCTAGGGACACTGTTTTGTCTACATAGTGTAAGTTGGCTATAGATACTGTTTAGTCAACACAGTGTAAATTGGCTATGGACACTGTTTTGTCAACACAGCGTTTGTTTTACCTCTCTAATTATATTCAAGAGAATAGTACATCATATTTGTGAAAGCATTATTCAGATTTATTTAGATTATTTTTATTTAGATAGAGGTGAAAAATTGTATTTTCCAAACAATTAATAGATTTTAATACATGTATTTCACGTGGAGAATAGTATATTTTCGTTTCAGATTTTGACTTTTATCCCTTTGTAGTTAAATATTTACAAACATTTAATACATTTAAGGTTGAAATACGCTTGTTGATGTTTGAATATTTAAAACAAAAAATTGGTCAGAATTGATTTTAAGTACAAAGCAATCGATCACTAGCTAGAACTTTAAGTTCAAAATCTAGAATGACCGCAATAAGTTTATTATACTGTAACTAGTATATACTGATAGAACTATGTCATAAGGTGATTGATTTAGAGAAATATGGACATTTTAACTAGGTCATAAATAAATGATCACTTGATGTCTAGTACATGAGGGTTGTGAATGAACAGATAAATTCTCCTTCAGTTTACAGTGTAACCATAACTTTGTTGCTATTTTTAGGCCCAGAAATGCATGCAAGAATTTGTAGAGTACATATATAGTGTTGATTTTCTTGTTAGTATGTGATATAAATTTTAACAATCCAAGAATGACAAAAGTGTATAATGTAACCAGTGTAGGGTACATGTACATGTCAGATCAGGGTTTAATGCTAACATTTTGTAAATCCTGTCCAATTTGGCAAATTACTGAAAATATTACTTGCTTCAATAGAAAACTGTGTTGTCCTTTGTTTTAAGCATTTTGAAGAATTCATGTTTAATCTGGCCATATTTTCTGCTTGTGTCCCAAGTCAGGAATTTTTGGCCTCTGTATGTCTTGTTTTGTTTTCAGTTTTAGTGTATTTTTTAAGTTACTTGAGTATAAAGGGACATCTCTTTACCTGTACCTGTGTATAATTATGGTTTGGGGCCAGCTGTTGCCTGCCCTGTGGTATGAGGGTTCCTCGTCATTCATTGAAGACCATGTAATGGATGGCCTTGGCCTGACATTTTTATTCTGTTTGGGTTGTTGCCTTTTTGACATATTCATCATACTTATTCCTGTTATTTGTTGTACATCCAATTTGAAGACAAGTATAATTGAACTTTTACCTGCAAAATAGTAATTTAATTTGTCCTTGGCAATGGGACAACCTTTATCACTAGCATCCCCATGATAGGTTTACCACTTACTTTCAATATACATATTATGCATTAATACTTGAAGCAAACTTTTACCTTGAAGGCAGAAAGCTTTTTATGTCCTGAGAGTACTGACAAGGTTAGACCTGAAACCTCAAATCTTCAGAGCAATTAGTATCCTTATATGTACCTTATAAAGTATTAGTTAATCATTAGAGCAAGGATTCTTCTTTGACTTATTGTTTTCTTCAATTTATTCTTGTCTTGTTTTGTTATATTCTGCTTGTCTTCCTGACTTGTAAGAGTTGAATTACTTACCCTTTAAACTATGAGTTTTCCATCAGTTAACTAGTATGTACTATTTTTGGTCTTGTTTATGAAGTTCAAGTAAATATCTGAAGTTTCCGAACATTATTAAGGTCTTTCCTATCTTTGAAAGAATTAGACAAAATTGGAAAAATTTGAAACATGCATGTAAAAAAAACAGTAATCTGACATTACAATTTTACTTTAAGATTTTAGTTCTGTCTGTTTGAATTGACTGCTTTTTTATCTCACTGGTTTTCATAAGAATTGAAATTTTGACAAGAGTTGTTTGTCCCTAAAAATTCATTTGCCAGTGAAATTAAAACTCATTTTATCAAATTGATATGGAGATTCTTGTCTTTATTACTTGATTATGATGATACAAATAGTCAAAGTGATGGGTCATACCTACTGCCTGATTCTTATAGAGACTGATACTCCAAGTGTCCTGGAATCAGATTCAGTCAATATAAGTATGTTGCAGTCTGATTTGCTTCCTTGCACTAGGAATACGAATCAGATTCAGTCAATATAAGTATGTTGCAGTCTGATTTGCTTCCTTGCACTAGGAATACCGTGTCACAGTTAATGGAGACATTTATGTACATTAAATATGTAATAAGGTCAGATGGAAGCCTGCTGGTTTATAAAGATGTATATAGGCTTCAGTGGTTTTATGGTTTTTGTATAGAAATTTTATTAACCAGCTGTGGAATTGAAGTCAATCTTTTCAGAGTGCAGTTATATATGACCTGGATATACCAGCCATTCCTAGTTATGCTTAAGGACATTATTTTGTGGGTCAAGTTAAGGGTTTTTTACTGATCAACGTTACCTATATAAATAAAGACCTCAGTTGTTTTAGATAGAAATGTTATCTACCAGCTAACTGCCATTGTCAGGAACTGACATTATATCTCTACCCTGAGTGCAGTATTATGTCCTGGATCTATATATATTAGCCATTCCTAGTAATATTTAAGGACATGGTGCACTGGAACAATTTGTCCTGGCAAGTTAACGAGTTTTTATTCATCTATTTTGTTTAGCATTGTAATCCTTGGTATTTTATATTTTTGCACTGTATCAATGAAAGCAAGGGATCAATTAAATAAATTGACCTTCAAATCCAATCATAAGTTTTTTATGTATTTCAAATTGTTTTTCAGAGTTTTTTTTTTTAATTATTTGTGTTAGAGTTATTGAACTTCATACTAGTATTAAAATTGCTGGATGTGACCAGTTAACCATGTCTTTGTTATTCTGGGTCTGACTGGTTGACCAGGTCTTTGATATCCTGGATGTGACAGGTTAATCATGTCCGTTATCCTGGATGTGACCAGTTGACCAGATCTTTGATATCCTAGATTTGACCGGTTAACCATGTCTTTGATATCCTGGATGTGACCAGTTAACCATGTCTTTGATATCCTGGATGTGACCAGTTAACCATTTCTTTGATATCCAGGATGTGACCAGTTAACCATGTTTATAATATCCTGGAAATGACCAGTTAACCATGCCTTTGATATCCTGGATGTGACCAGTTAACCATGTCTTTGATATCCTGGATGTGACAGGTTGACCAGGTCTTTGATATCCTTGAAGTGACCAGTTGACCATGTCTTTGATATCCTGAATGTGACCAGTTAACCATGTCTTTGATATCCTGGATGTGACAGGTTGACCATGTCTTTGATATCCAGGATGTGACCAGTTAACCATGTTTATAATATCCTGGATTTGACCAGTTAACCATGCCTTTGATATCCTGGATGTGACAGGTTAACCATGCCTTTGATATCCTGGATGTGACCAGTTAACCATGCCTTTGATATCCTGGATTTGACCAGTTAACCATGTCTTTGATGATATCCTGGATGTGACAGGTTGACCATGTCTTTGATATCCTGGATGTGACCAGTTAACCATGTCTATAATATCCTGGATTTGACCAGTTAACCATGTCTTTGATATCCTGGATGTGACTGGTTAACCATGTCTTTGATGTCCTTTTGTTTTATGATTATTATTTCATGCCGGGGTGACTTGGAAAGAATCATGGATGATGTCACTATTATAAATCTTTCTGTGAAATGTCGCCTTTGTGAGTCAGCACTGTTTTAAAATTTCAACAGTTATCTATAACTAATGTCTGGCCTGTTCACAGAAATTCAAATTTCAAACAGATTTTATTTTTATACTCCCACTCAATGAGTTGATGATATATTGGAGTCACCTTGTCCCTTCACCTGTCAATCATTCCATCTGTCTTAATTTTATCACAATTATCTCCACTTCCAATAGATGTATTACTTTCAGATATGGTACATATTGTAATCAATTTGTGTTGCTATCTGATATTAACTTCCTGAACAATTGAGGGTATACTTAGCGTGACAAAGTGTGTGACAAAGTGTGTAACTTCATGTTATCTCCTTTAGTAATGAGTGGTTTTAAATTTTTTCTCCTTACAAGATAGTAAAATGAAGATTTTCAACATGCTAGCTTTAGCAAGCATTCTAAAATCATAGTTGTACCATAGAGAGTGGAGAAATAATCTAAATCAAGACTAGGCTGAAGATGAATTGGTTTCCCCCATGAAATCTGTAGAAACCTTGGAAAATGTAGAATGGTAGGAAAGTCTCTGAGAAATTTACCCCCCCCTTCCCCCCTAGTGATTTAAAAATCACATGCATGTTTAATTACTAATCCCTTTATTACTCTTTCAGAATGGGAGAAAGGTGTCTTCAAAATCAGAACTTTAATTTTTCCTGATTTTGAAATTTCACCATTCTATGATAAATGAAAATTTACATCCAGGTCAATTAGGCTACTTTAAGTGCATTGTGTTGTTGGTCAGAATGATTTGGCTCACGAGTGGATATTTTCGTTTTATGCCCTTGCTCAGTCAAAACATTCTTTCTAATTGGTTGTCTGCCTGCCTGTCTGTCTTTCATAGTTTTCATATCAGGATGATATTTAATGAACCTCTTAATGTAAGTATGCCATATTGTTAGATTCAATTTTTATCTCAGTCTACACTAACATTTTTTATACAACTTTTTACAAATTTAGACCATTTTGTTTTTTGGGTGGGTAGCTGAGTTTTAACAGATAGCTTTTTCAAGTTAGAATTCTGCAAAGCAGTTTCAGGTATTCTGTATGATATTGATGGGTGTGCTCTTTGATATTGATTGGTAAGCTCTACGATATTGATGGGTATGCTGTATGATATTGATGAGTGTGCTGTATGATATTGATGGGTATGCTGAATGATATTGATGGGTGTGCTGTATGATATTGATTGGTGTGCTGTATGATATTGATGGGTATGCTGTATGATATTGATGGGTGTGCTGTATGATATTGATGGGTATGCTGTATGATATTGATGGGTGTGCTGTATGATATTGATGGGTATGCTGTATGATATTGATGGGTGTGCTGTATGATATTGATGGGTATGCTGTATGATATTGATGGGTATGCTGTATGATATTGATGAGTGTGCTGTATGATATTGATGGGTGTGCTGTATGATATTGATAGGTATGCTGTATGATATTGATGGGTGTGCTCTTTGATATTGATAGGTATGCTGTATGATATTGATGGGTGTACTCTTTGATATTGATGGGTGTGCTCTATGTCATGATATTGATGGGTGTGCTCTTTAATATTGATTGGTATGCTGTATGATATTGATGGGTGTGCTCTATGTCATGATATTGATGGTGTGCTCTTTGATATTGATTGGTATGCTGTATGATATTGATGGGTGTGTGGTAAAGCTGTAAAAACTTCAGGATAACAAATTACCTCTGTATGAGATCTGAGATCACATGATTAAGGTCTTGTAGGCATCCCTCCATCAGCTGCACTTTAAAAGTTAGGTCACTTTTGAACTCATCAGATTTATGTTAATACTCTTGTAAAACATGGTGTAATCCTTTCTGCTACATTTACCATTTTAGAGTTTATTGTATGGCCATGATTTCTTGGTTAATTTCCTGTCTGGCAATGAAGATGTGTTTGAAGTTATTTCATGTTACATTGATGTAATATAATTGAAATATATGTGTGTACCATTTGTTTTTCAATGCTTTCAATGTTTAGTATAGATTTAACCCCCCCCCCCCCCCCAAAAAAAAAAAAAAAAAAAAGAATGGAAAAAAGAAAAAAGGATTGACACATATTTTGTGTTTTAGACCAGTAGCTGAAACATATAACATAAAAAAAGTATTTGCATTTTGAAATTAGTGAACTTAACCAATTTCTACAGATTCATTTTTTCTATGTGATTGACAATGTACTTAACATTTCAGACACCATTGACCCAGTCCCAGTATTAAGTAGGTCATTCCTAATTACAAATGTATTCAGCATGAACAATTGTTTTGTCTGATTAATTACATACATTTTTTGTAAGGGACACAACAGATAATCAGAATATAGGTCACTTTGACCTGCATTATGTGTTGGTCTTTTTCAAAAAGCATGTAACCTCAAGTGACCCTGAAAAATTAGGTTGATAAATTGGTTATTCTTTCAGTAAGGTCATTTTGTTTTTGTTAGTTGTGTTCACAGACATGAACATATATTCAAGGTCAATATACAGGACATTTTGATTTTCTTATTGTCAATAATTTACTCAGATAAAAAAATTTAGAGGTTGTTATCCTAATTTGATAGTTTATATCAACAAAGGTCATTAACATTTGCCTAAATGCCACCGTGTCATAATTGTCATAATCAGTTAAAATATTTTTAGGGAATGTAAATGGGATAATAAGATCCTTAAATAAAAAATAACTTGTATCAGTAAAAAAAAATATTTCATGTACCTTCTAGGAGTAACTAATAATAATTACTCAATGGATGTTGACTTGGGACTTCCTAATCCAGTTTTAACTATATTTTCTAAGGAATAATTGCAAAACACAGAATATAGGTTTGGTAAACAATTATGAGGAAAAAATGTAGTAAATTGTGTTCTGTATGTCAATGTCCTAGGCATTTTTAACTATTCAAAGAGAAACCAAGGGAACCCAGATTCTAGTGGAATTCAAAAGAATGTAATCCAGGGACAAAGACAAGACATGGAAAACAGAGAAACACAACAAAGAACATAAAGTAACTAAAATCATACATACAAAGTACCAAAAGTAAATGAGCATCTCAAACTCCACTAAAAACTGGGAGCATGGACCAGGTGTACCAGTAGGGTAAACATCCTCTGTTTTTCTAGGTCCCCCCAGGTGACATTACAAAATTTGGTGTATGAGACAAAAATTTTCTCCAATCAAAAGCTTGTTACTTCTGACATTAAATTAATACACTGTTATGTGGTATATTTTGCCTTTCCTTTATTTTATATTCTTACTTATCAAGGGAACATTATTTTGGAATGTTATATATCTGTCCATCCAAGTGTCATTGCAATTTAGATGGATTGACTTCAAAATTTGATATGTGGCTTTCTATAAATTTGTCATACAATGATTTTGGTTGTTGTCCAGTGTTATTATCCTGCTTTGTGAGATTACCATACCAGGTGAATATCTGGTTGTTGTCCAGTATTATTATCCTGCTTTGTAAGATTACCATACCAGGGGAATATCTGGTTGTTGTCTAGTATTATTATCCTGCTTTGTAAGATTACCATACCAGGGGAGTATCTGGTTGTTGTCCAGTATTATTATCCTGCTTTGTAAGATTACCATACCAGGTGAGTATCTGGTTGTTGTCTAGTATTATTATCCTGCTTTGTAAGATTACCATACCAGGGGAGTATCTGGTTGTTGTCCAGTATTATTATCCTGCTTTGTAAGATTACCATACCAGGGGAGTATCTGGTTGTTGTCCAGTATTATTATCCTGCTTTGTAAGATTACCATACCAGGGGAGTATCTGGTTGTTGTCCAGTATTATTATCCTGCTTTGTAAGATTACCATACCAGGGGAGTATCTGGTTGTTGTCCAGTATTGTCATACTGCTCTGTAAGATTACCATACCAGGGGAGTATCTGGTTGTTGTCTAGTATTATTATCCTGCTTTGTAAGATTACCATACCAGGGGAGTATCTGGTTGTTGTCCAGTAGTATTATCCTGCTTTGTAAGATTACCATACCAGGTGAGTATCTGGTTGTTGTCTAGTATTATTATCCTGCTTTGTAAGATTACCATACCAGGGGAGTATCTGGTTGTTGTCCAGTATTATCATACTGCTCTGTAAGATTACCATACCAGGGGAGTATCTGGTTGTTGTCCAGTATTATCATACTGCTCTGTAAGATTACCATACCAGGGGAGTATCTGGTTGTTGTCCAGTGTTATCATCCTGCTCTGTAAGATTACCATACCAGGGGAGTATCTGGTTGTTGTCCAGTGTTATCATCCTGCTCTGTAAGATTACCATACCAGGGGAGTATCTGGTTGTTGTCCAGTGTTATCATCCTGCTCTGTAAGATTACCATACCAGGGGAGTATCTGGTTGTTGTCCAGTGTTATCATCCAGCTCTGTAAGATTACCATACCAGGGGAGTATCTGGTTGTTGTCCAGTATTATCATCCTGCTTTGTAAGATTACCATACCAGGGGAGTATCTAGCCCTTCTATGTATACAACTTTATCATACATTTTTGTACAAGTATCATCCTAAATACAAAATACCTTGGAACAAACAGCTTCACACTTTACAAAATCTGTCATTGGAGTTGACATTTTCATTTAGTAATCTTGGTTATTATCATATTGCAAAAAAGTACTAATTTAGTATGATTTTTGTATAATAACCCATAATATGACATAAAGATGTCTAATTGGCATACCAAACATAACTCAAGTCATCTTTGTTTTTAGTTTGTAACAAGGTCAATGGCACATACAGACATTATCAGTAAAAAACCTCTGGGTTTATACATATTTGGGTATCCTCTGGGTTAATTGTGCATCAACGAAATTTATCTCTAGCTCTAGTTATGAAGGGTAGATTAAGGATTTTTTTTTTTTTTTTTTTTGGGTTATTATGTGAGACATGATTCTTTGTCCAGTCATCAGTCTATTAAGCTTTTTTATACCCCCCGCAGGTATATAGTGATCATGGTGTCTGTCCATCTGTTAATCGATTTATCCAATCAAGTCCACAACCGCTGTATTGAATTTGATGAAAATTTCACTGATTCTTTACTACATGATTCCGTTATGCACTTCCTATCGTATTTTTCCATATGAATGGTGTCCATTTGTTCATTTGACCTCTATTCTAATCAGTAACTTCTCTGAAATGGCTTGTGGAATTTGATGAAACTTTCACAAATTATTTATTACAGGATACCATTGTGCACCGCCTATTTTGTTTTTTCATTTGAATGCTTAAATCACTTATAGGGTATCCTATATGGTTTTCCGGTAAGGAAAGCAGGGGTATCGCTTAGTGAGCTTTGCTCACAGTTTTTGTAGCTTTCATTAGGATACCAAAATTTAATTTATTAATTTTTTAATCAACTTTCCCATACTCCACTATACCCCACACTTTGCAGGTTACAACTCAGTGCCTTCAACTTCAGTAATCATAATGATATTTTTTTTCAAAATACCAAATATTTGGTACATGTACTACCTAAAACAACACTAAGTGTAAAATGTCTATAATGGCTTTTGAGTACATTAGATATAAATTAAAAAATGTTTTAAGATCTGGTCTAAAGATCTGGTTTTCAATCATCCTTGCCACCCTCATATCATTCACTTTGTATGGCACCCTTAGCCTCATTACAAACATAACTCAAGAAAAATAATTGACAGAAAGTAGACTCACAAAACTTATATCTACCCATGACACATATTAAACACTTTCAGGATGATATCAAAAGACCTTTATCTTATTTTATCTAAGATTAGACACATGAAAACATTTTATGATAAAAAGATATTTTATCTATGGGAGTACTTGTTGAGCCTCAGAATTCACTTAGTTTTCTATTCAACTATAGGGGTTTTTACACCTTAAAGAAGAGGGTACAGGCTGATCATGTAATTGTAGTGTAACTTATTCTGATTTTGAATTCTGATATTGTCTTTGTTGTTGTTTTTGTTTTTTTGGGTTTTTTTTAGTTTGTCTGTTTCTTGTTAGGCAATAAGCAAGTTACAATCTTATGTAAATAAGGAAAGTCCATGACTGTTTTAACACTATTTAGTAAATGATATTTTTGACCAACTTCCTTAAATGATTCAAGTGCTCTTCACCTTTATTGTCCAAAGTCCAAAAACAGGATCCTTGTGTGTTCTGTCACAGAAAGTTAACTGTTTTCCCAACCTTCAAGTATGTAATGTGACCTCTAAATTGTTTCCCTCAGTGTCAAATTCCATTTCTTATCTGTTGTGGAGAAGGACACCACTAAATATTTTATTCATAAAAAACAAGGTCATCTTGTTCTTATCTTGGTTTTTAAAAACCTCCTATATAAATCACCTGACTAATTATAAGGTAGTTAAGTATGACCTGTTATAGTAACTCAGGTGTTTTGTTCTTTGTTTCCAAATATAAAGTGACTTGTATGAGAGAGTACAATTCTTGAATTGGAAATACAATATCTTATTTGGGTTTATTTCAGACCTATGTTATTCTGGGGAGTAATTTGGAAAAAAAAAAAGATTCTGTTGAAAAATCAATTTTTGCCCCCTAAAATAGTGCATGATGTTTGTATTGTAAGGAATATACATACAAGGGGCAGATTAAATGGGCAAAAAACATGACAGGTGTGTACCTTCCCTAAAATTGATGAACACAGGTTTTTTTTTAAAGTAGAAAAAGAGGAAATGCAATGTGGGTTTATCATAAACCATACTTCTCAAGTTATATTTTAGAGTTTCATGAATAAAATAAGGTCCTTAATTGTGGAAAGGGGCAACTTTTAGTAAAATATTAATATAATCCATAATTACTGGTATTTTCCATACATTTCTGATCTCACACATATTACAAATATGGTTAAACGAAAAACGAAAAAAAAATGCTGCCTTATTTTAAGAGAAAATGATTGTATTAATTGAATCTTAGAAAATTGTTACTTTCGATATATTTGGTTGATTATAACTTAATAAAATATTAATATAATTCATAATTGGTGGTATTTTACATACATATCTAGTATTACACATGTTACTACTTGCAAGTAATTGTAATTTCCATAAGTCAACCACCATTTAGACCAGCCTTGGACTGTAGGGTTTGATATAGATATGCACTATGGCACAAATTTTCAGTAGAAAAAAAGGAATAAGATGTTTTGACTGATTTATTTTGATATTCAGATCTATCCTTATTATATAGATAAAATGTAAGAATCCTTCATAGTGTTAGTAAAACATGATATTGTTTACATTATTGCATAAAAAAGTTAATAATCTTCTTCTTCTTTTATATGAGATGCGGTATGATTGCCAATGAGACAATCATCCACCAAATACCCAGCAACAAATAATTAAACTTCTACAGGTCAACATACAGTCTTCAATGATGGGCAAAACCCATGCTTTTTTTAAATGCTTATCTGGCGAAGGCAAAATTTAAAGCCCTTGACTGGAGGTTTAATTTTATTTTCTCTCCTTGTTTTTGTTTGTAATGACGTCCTTCCTAAGTATGCATTATTGAAATTAAAGCCCTTGACTTAGTATGGGATTGATTTTTTTTTAAGTCAAGGAGGCTTTGATCTGTTATGCCTACTTTTTTACATTGAAATTATTTGAAGTGTATTGGATTCCATTATAATTGTAAATGTTATTTAAAGTCCTTCAGACAACCTTGGAGAAAAAGACAAATCATGTTCATTCAATAATTTCAGTGTCATTTTTTCATGAATAAGTAAATAAATTGATTGAAGCACCTGCTTTCCAATAAAGTCAACTACATTTTCTCTCATGCAAAGGTCAAATTGCTATGTAGAAAAGCCTTGAGTTCTGTTTGAAATTGAATTCTAAGCGTCTGGTAATACACTTGTATTACATTAGGGGAAAAGACCATGGTACAAAAGTAACAGTAAAAGTATAATGTCTGTTAAAACTCAACAAGAGTACCACAGTATTGTTTTTTCCTTTTGCACATGTAGAACTTGCACTAAATAGTGCAGCTAGGCATAGATCATTTTTTTCTCGAGGGGTCTTTATTGAGTATGATAATTCAGCCACAGTCGAAATCTTTATTTTAAATCTATTTCACTGATTCATAAATGTAGCCAGTAGGTAATGAGAAAATCTATCGTATTTTTTTTCTGCCCTTGGCGGAATAAAAAAATATTTTTGCTTAAATCTGGAATGATCTTTTTTTTTAACCCTTACTCCCCCTCCCCACTTCACTAATAAAATGGTTGGTATCATAAGTTAAACAGCTTTTACTTGTATGAGTTTGCTTTTAAATGTGAGTACCAAGTTATTTTACAAACCTATTTTATTACTGGGGTAGTTGTCTGCCATGTTTTGTTTGTCTTTCCTTCACAGTACAGGTAAATTAGGAGTTACCATGACAACTGTCCTGAACCTTAGATTAGTTCAGTCAAGCCAGGTATTTGGTGTACACAGTTTCATAAAGTATTGAAATTGTTAAGAAGAGAATTTAGAAGATAACAGCAACTTGACCTAGTTAGATTGAGTTGAACATTTTCTGATGTTCTTTTGAGTAACAATATCTTGACTGGGTATAGCAGCTCAGTTGGGACCTCTTTCACCAGAGATTGACTTTTGAAGCCACAGATCTGTACTAAATGAAATGTTATATCAGGTATGGCTTTTTGATGCGTAGCACATACACATAAGTTCAAGACTTTTTTGTGGATTTGTGAATTTCCACTTAAATAAATCAGGATTTTACCATTTAACTTGAATTACTTCCATTTTTGCAAATTTCTGCTTATTTGTTCTTATTCTTATCTTTTCTGCGTGTATAGCAAATTAATATGTTATTACCTTTTTTTGTGGGAATGAGGTTATATCAACCCATTACTGGTAGTAGAGTTTAAAATTCTGGTTTAATTCCCAGTTATTTCAAAACATGGATCTTGAATATTTTCCTGATTCTGTGTTTTGAATGAAAAATTGCAGATTTAAATTCATCCACTTCTGAGTTTATGCATAAGATTGGACACAGCAATGTTACGTAACATCAGTTGATGATCCAATTTTAGAACATATCATCTATCATCTGCTGACTGATTTTATACTGATTCCATTTTAGGAATTGTCTGAGATCTTATTGAGAATGTCAAGAATATATTATAATTGGAAAGAACTGTCACATTTTATAACTACTGATCAACTGAAAGACTACACTACTTTTTTCTGAATTGAAGACAGAGCCAAAGTATATTGATAGGCATACAAAAAAAATAGAGACAAGAAGATAATGGCAAACTGATTTACTGTTTTTAGTTGTTTCTGTTCATTTAAGTACTGTGAGCTTCACCTAAATATCAAACAAAGAAAAACCCTATCAAAAAATTGTCACTTTCTAATCAATTAACAATGTAAACTCGTCAGGAATCTACGTTTCTGATCACCACTGATCTGAATACTTGTAAGAGTTTTAACTACATATATGAGGTCTTGAATGAAACTAGTGTTGAAATTCATTGAAAATATTTAATGTTTTTTTTTTCACCCCTACTCACTATACAACCTGAATCAATTTTTTTTCCTCCTTTTTTCCAACATCTTTCATAAATTTTGTTGGTCATCAGATCACTATAAGGACAATAAGTACTGCCCTATAAGAAAAATTGATAGATTAACCCTCTCTGGATGGTTCTTAGATGGACCTGTAACTGATCAATAACATTACTTAATCAGTGCACACAAATAGGATTGCATCTGTCAAAAATCTGAAATCATTTATTATAACAAGGGTGTAAGATTTGGAGATTGAAAGACTTTAAAATAAAAATCTTATTTTATGTGAATCAGCACTGGATGTTGTTTTCTATGGCCCAAGCACATTTGCTCTTACTTAATTATTTGAATGACTTACATCTTTGCTGAAAATCTTACCAACACAAGAGAAAAAAAATCAAAATTTTCAGTCTACCTTATGCTAATTTTGTAAAAATGAGGTCATCTGTGTTTATTGAATCCATTAAATGAGAATAACATTTTGAAAGATGCATATCTTTTCCTTTTAGTTGTAATGAAGTGCTCTATTTAGATCGCTAGGGCAGATAAACAGGAGTTGAAGTACAGGAGGGTGCACTGGCTGACCAAGGATGGAGTATGCACCATCACACATCAGCTATTTTCTTTTATTTAGCCATTTTTACAAGTTGTAAGGGCATGCACCTTGTAAGCCAGTCCTGAATTCGCCCTTTGTACTGTTTCAATAGTTTTGACACACAAGAATGACACATAGTGAGAAACCATGTGTCTGAGATTTCACAGGATGGTATTTTTTTTATAGGTAGTTTTGAAATTCACAACTAATAACAGGCCTTCCTGAACTGTCAGGTAGATTTTTATGAAACTAGAAGCTTGAAAACTTATGAGCATCATATGGAGATGTACATGAAGGATTCCTTGAAGGGTAGATAATTCATTCTATAAAGGTTTAGCATGAATGTATTATTAATGAGTTTGGGGCAGTGGCTGGCAAAGGTGCAGAGTTCAGGCCATTATTGCACCAATTTTTACCATATATTCAATGTAATACATCAACTTTTCCAACAAAGGAGAGGGTTTCAACCTCCAAACTCCTCCATTTGATTCAGTACTGAAGGATTTATTTTTTAATTTTCCATATTTATTTTAATTTACATTATTTTTAGCTTGTTTTGATTAGCTTCAAATGAATTGAATGAGTGTGGATCTTAGATTTCAAGGTTTTAAAGAGAGAACATCTGTAGTTAACCATTCTTACTTTCTTTATACACTCCAGATTCAAAACCAGAATGTGTTAGGGTTTGAAAGGGGGGTATTTAGACAGACATTTGTTGACTATGATAGTACCTTTACCAATTTTAAGTTATTTTTTGTAAGCAACACATTCTTTTTGCTTCCAAAATCCTTGAATCCCATTGGCTACTTGTCTGCATTGTGTTCAACTAAAATCTGATGTAATTGCAATAAATGATGAAACCCAATGCACAGAAGTCTGACACATTGTACTTTCATCAATAGTGCATATTAGATATTGAAATGTTAACCTGTAATAAAGGTCTACACCAAGGAAATGAGAAGTGCAAAGTATAAGTATGTCTGGTTGTGATAAAGCACTTCTGGACAGTTCAAACAAGAAAATATTTGATGAATGACAGTGTGGTTGTCTTACACTGGCTTACGTGACAAATTGATAACCTCTAGAAAATGTCGGGGATGATTTGAACCCACGTAATAAACTATAAAGATGTAAACTACAAAGATAGATCATCTTTTCTTCGGAAATGCACTTTTATAAAACTGCGTAACTGTTGACATAGTTAAACAAGGTTACAATTCTGTATATAGATATTGGTTATTTAAATTTTCAGGCTTTGTGGTTAAAAGCTATGCAGGTTGAGTCAGTACGCCAAAAAATAAATTATTGATTTCTATCAGTTGAAAGGGAAAAGGCATCTTTGTGATTAAAAACTGGATTGTTGGATGTTATTGATTTCACTTGGGATAAATTGGCCTTCAGTTTTTTGTACCTATAAAAAGATTTTTATTGGAGTTAACAGTGCAAGTATCTTTTCTGTTGGGATTACTTTTCACAGCTCTGACATTCTGTTCGGTTTTGTGTGGGATAATTTGATTTTCAATGATATTTTTTGTCTGGAATTTGTAATGTATTTCTAAGTGCACCAGGGGGATATCATATATGTGTTTGCAATATATGAAAAAAAAGTCAAATAAAAAAATACAGATTTTACAATTATAAATTTGCAAAGAGAGGTCCTAATGTGTCTCTGGGTTAATGTATACACCACATTATGCAAATTGAGTAATATTTTCATCTAGATTGGTCCAATCATCTCAGTACAAAAGTTTTATCTTTGTTCCTATGTAGTCTTCTCATACTTGTAATATAGTCTTATATCTTATGCTGAACGAATCATTACTGAATTGGTGTACGGTATACCATGATTAAACTGAACCCTGAATAAAATTAAATCCTGTCCACACCCAGACACTTTTTGAAGTCTCTTCATATCAGTTTATAGGTATTTTTAATTTTTTAAGCAGTTACCAAACACATTTCATGCATATGGCACAGAAAGTTATCTTCTTGTTTGGGAGAAGTTGGTGTTGGATTTTATGTTGAGTAAGAATTATTTTTTGAATGAATGAATGAATTTCTGTGACAGTTTTCCCACCATTTTACATTTCTACAGATTTCATGGGAGAAACAGATTCTCCCATGATGCTCTCAGGAATTACCAGATTTCTCCACTCTCAGTTAAAAATATTTCTCTCTCTGGAGAGTTTGCTGTTCTCTGGGATTACCAGATTTCTCCACTCTCAGTTAAAAATATTTCTCTCTCTGGAGAGTTTCTGTTCTCTGGGATTACCAGATTTCTCCACTCTCAGTTAAAAATATTTCTCTATCAAGAGAGTTTGCTGTTCTCAGTATTTGTTTGGCTAAGATATGGAATGTCCTGGACTCCATCTTGAATTGCCATGATGGTCTGAGTTGTTTTATTTCATTGATATTTTTGAATTTCCTTTTCTTGAATGAGGTTTTTGGAGATAATTATGAAGAATTGAAGATTATGAAAAATCTAACATTGATTGATTGTTTGTTATTTAGAATATTACTTGTGTGAAAATCTTAATCGTTACATTTTGTGCACTATTAATTTTGGAGATTTCTTATGCTTTATAGGTAATTGGAATTACGACAAATTCAGATTCTACACGTAGCTAATCGATTATGAAATTTCTCACAAAATAAGAAATAAATTTTCATAGTTTCATATTTTTAATATCTCAACACATTTCTCTGAATGTGAACAATTTTCTAATCAGCAAGCTATTGTTGTAAATTCTATATATGATAATCTCCCTCTCCTTTCTCGTGTTAAATTTTGAAAGTTGAGACGCTGACTTTGATCATAGATAAATCAAGGAATTGAAGTCATACCAGACCATCAACAATCAATGTACTTTAGCGTTCCATTATGTAGGCTGTATACAACATAAGTATATAAGTAATAAGTCACATTGATGTTAAAAATAAACAAACAAATAAACTTTTGATAAATAAGATATTCAATCTAATTCTCTATACCAAATGTGAGATGTACTTTCAAGCTCAATATATCCTTAGAAGTACACCGTAGAATGGAACTTTTTTCCTGTACGAGACGGCTTGTGTCATGGAAGATCTAAAGTGATTGTTATGGCTTCGTCTGTGCTGGTAAAATTTTATATAAATTATTCATTTCGAAAATTTTGTTACATAATTTTGTTTGTTACATAATTTTGTTGGTATGGAAAATGTTATTGGAAAGTACAAATCAAACACTATAGTTCCAAAGGACTAATTAATTTAATTTGTTTTAAATTGTGCTGTGGTAATGCAAATTTAATCAAGTTGAAATTACATATTTTATCTCCCTCCCACACAGATATGAAAATATATTTGTTTTCTGTTTGTAAGTTTGTTCACTAATTGGTCAGTTTTGTCTGACAGAAATTTAATTATGTTTCAATATTTTATACCCCTACCACACAGTTATGGGTGCTGTTCTGGTTTTTAGTCTGTAGGTCTGTTCTTAAATTGGTCTGATTTCCTGCCAATTCCTATTTATCTAATAGAGCTATCTAATCAGTTTCAATAATGAGTGATAATCACCTTATTTGTGATTTTATATTTAAGTCGTGAGCTGCTATCATCCCTATGTACAAGCATAGTCTTGATATAACTTGTTATAAAATGATGTTGATTGATTGGTTATGGTTTAACATCATATGGTAATTATTTCATGCATTGCAGGATAAGAACATTTTAAAAATCAAAAAGACCCTGCTTTGTACTATTCTGACTGACTGAGTCAGATATTTATTGTGCTAGCTCACGGAAGCAACAGCCTGAAGGAAGACACATTATTCTGACTTGAGCCAAGTAGTTGTCAGTATTGCTATAGATACTATGTTCTTTGCAAGGAAGCAGTACATGACATCAAATTTAAAATCTTTGGTGTGACTCATTTGGGGATCAAACCCACTGCCGCCCACACTTATGGCAGTAAAGGAAAGGGTCATCCTATAAAGACTAGCATTGTACCATTATATCAAAACTTCTGAAAATATTATAGAGGAAACATGCAACTTCCAGATAACAGTACAAAAAATAGTATATTGGTAAAAAAAAAAAATTGAAAAAAATGGGTATAGTCTATTATTAATCTTTTTTTTTTTTTGCCAGAAATAATTCATAAAATTATAATTTTCACCAAAAAATGGAGGGTCTGACCATCCTGAGGCCCTTTTAACCATCCACCCACCTCTGATAATTGTGCTGATAAAGAGTGAAACCATGTCAACCATTTGCCAGTAAAAGTGTTCCTTGCAGGCAGTGGATGATCAATATACTGATTCCTTCAGGATCAATGTAACATGATGTTAACCTGGGTGAACACCATTTGGTCATGAATTATTCAGGTCTATGTTGTGTTACGTAATAGCACTGTTGTTTTGATAGTGTAAATATTCCTGGTCCTTGCAGTGACAGCTGTTTGGTTGTTTGTTGTTTATCAGATAATAAAACTTCAATTAAACTTTATCAAACTCCTACACAGAACGACAGATTGCATATCCATGAACAGTTTGGGCATTATTTCTTAGGTACAAATATGATCATATTTTAATTAGGTATTATTTGGAATTATTTGGGAATTTTTGGAATTTAGAAAATGATCAAAAAATAATTTGTAAAACAAACCATTACTTGTATGTTCTATACTTATTTTTTTTTAAATTATTTTCTTACATTTAAAATAATTCCAGATTTAATTACTGTTAATACTTTGTTGATCATGGTAACCAATTCATGATGTCCTATTTGTTAGTTAGATATTATCAATGATTTATTGCTGTCTTCAAATATTTAAATTTTGTGATCTGGGGGAATGTTTTTCCTAATCATCATTGTCATCAAATAAGGTAAACCTCACAATAGAAAAATGTTGTGACGTATTTATGTGGAAAAGTCAGAGAGTGAAGGACAGAAGTCAATTTACTCTACCCAAAATAATGTCTTTTGCTAATAAATTCATGCATGGTGGTTTTTAATGTTTTTTTTTTCAAACCAAACATTTGTATTCACAAGGAAACCTTATTTTGCACTAACTGTCTTTTTTTTTTAAATGATAAACTGCATAGAACCATCAAATGGATTTTTGCATAAAACATAAAATTTGAAACAGAAATGAATTAGCTCAGGCCATATTGTTCATTGAAACATAAGGACAACTTATTTATTGAAAGGGGGTTGTTTAATGAAAAGTATTAGAATATTATATCCCAACTCTGACTATATTGCAATCACATTGTTCATCCATTATTTTCCTTTAACAGATATATAATTGAAGGAAATGTTTAGATACTTGATTTATTGTTTTTGCATGATGAATTGTATAGTGTCTCAACTTCCAACGTTCCTCACCTATCTTTCTCATAATTACTTTAGTTTGTAACCTAGTAATTTTCCCGACAAATTCTTCAGTTTCTAGGGCATTATTAGATATTTGGGTATGTTGCTTTTCATGATGACCTATACAGTATCTCCTAATTCCAGATTTGACAAAAATTTTTTAGTATGGTTATTTTCTTAGCACAACATAGCATGCTACCACTTGAGCAACAATGTACATGTAATAATACTATGTCATGTACTTGTATTTAATCTCCTTGACCTGATTTAAAACAATTAAAGTTATAACTAATGGTTTATTATCTACTTCATGCTTTTAGACATTTTCAACTAATATCATAATTTTGAATTGAATATTATTTGTTGAATGGAATATTCCATGAAAAATATAACTAGAGTTATCTCTCTTTTAACACAGTAAAACAAAAAGTTGATATGTATCTATCCTAAGACTTACGTTCACATTTAGTTAGATTGATTGATTGATTATTGGGTTTAACACCCAGGCAGCAATATTTCAGCTATATTCAGGCGATGAACATGAAATGGATTATAAAAAGAACATGAAATGATGATGAAAAGAAAAAAGGGATGGGACACAAGGACAACAGGGTCGACAAATTTTGATTGCCACTAGAAAAAGGGAGGGATGGGTAGGGTTGAGCAATTTAGCCTCCTGTGGAGGAGCGCAAAGGTTCCTACTCCTATCAAATACCACAACAGCATGCTTTAACGTGTGAGGAACTTGACATCTTTCCTAACAGGGTGCAACACTATGGTTTGTGGTCAGGTTTTCCGTATTATAGCCTTACAACCCCTGCATGAAACACGCCAGGGGTCACCCCATTCCACCACCTGGGACACACAACCCAGTTGCTCTGTGGGCAGAGCACCTAGCCCCCAACTAGGTTTCTGAGCATTATTTAGTCGCCTTTTACAACAAGCTTAGGGCCACTGTAGGTCTATTCTTTTGACACCCGGACCTGCACGGGGCCACATTTAGTTTGAAATGAAACAGTAAACATTATTAATAGGACTGAAGAATAAATGTTTATATTGACTAATGATATCAAAAGGAATATAAATAGCTGATTAAAACATGAAATGCATAATAGCTATTTGTATTTGGTAAGTTTTGTCCAACTGACATACATGTTGATGGATAATAAACTTTTTATATACTAAGTACATTATTCTGCATGGTATAGTAGGGAAATCCAGTTTTTCAGTTATCAGTTTTAAGTAAGATTTTTTAGGAAAGTTAAAAAGTTTGATTGTTAGTTTTAAATAAGATTTTAAAAATTTTTTAAAAATCCAAAAATTTGGTCACTTGTATTTCTATGTTCATTTTCTTGACTAAACTATAATTTTAAATAGAATTACATGCAGGCAGAAATGTTGTGATTTTAGACAGGTAGCAGGTTTCCAACCTGTCTAAAGTGAACTCTGAATGATCCAAAAACCTGTCTAAAATGACCCCTGAATGATCTAAAACCTGTCTAAACTGAACCCTGATTGGTCCTAAAACCTGTCTAAAGTGAACTCTGAATGATCCAAAAACCTGTCTAAAGTGAACTCTAAATGATCCAAAAACCTGTCTAAAGTGAAACCTGAATGATCCAAAAACTTGTCTGACCTGAACCCTGAATGATCCAAAAACCTGTCTAAACTGAACCCAGAATGATCCAAAAACCTGTCTAAACTGAACTCAAAAGACTTTATTAACTGAACTCTGAATGATCCAAAAACCTGTCTAAACTATACCTTGAATGAGCTAAAACCTGTCTAAACTGAACTCAAAAGCCTGTCTGAACTGAACTCTGAATGATCAGAAAAATCTGTCTAAAGTGAACCATGAATGATCCAAAATCCTGTCCTAACTGAACCCTGAATAAACTGAAAACCTTCTAAACCAAACATCTGTCTAAAAATTTAAATTTTAAAACTCAAAAGGAGTTCTATTTAAACAGATTTTACTGTATATAGACATTATTAGTAGGTCTACCACACATTTTGAAAACACATTGATAATACAAACTTATTTTTGTGAAATGTATAATATTGAATCACCATATGATATAAGATTGCCAAAAGGGAGAATTGCAAAGATGAACAATTTGGAAATCTTCTTAAATTAATAAAAAAAAGTAACATTTACTTCCTTCTAAGGTAAAGGGAAATTAAATTTGAATGTCATAACATGTGGATATTTTTCTTTTATGTAGCTCCCCAATGTGTAATTGTTATACAACACTCTGCATTTAATATTTCAAACAAATGGCATTTTATTTCCCAGTAGATCCAAGAAGATTCTTTTTTATGGTTTTTAGTAGACAAAAGTTCGAAATAATTTTTAATTACCATTTTTTGCTGTCCTTAAATGGTATGAACTTCTCTATTGGTCTGAATGTAGACCATAATTTAATTTATTCCAACTTATAAATTATCCTGTTGGAGCTTGTCCTACAGGGCTTTCATCACTTTAAAATGATAGCTGTTTGTAATTAACTGGCAATGTATAGACACTTAACTTGTCCTTATCCTGGGTCTGTCTGCTGTCTGTCTGTCTGTAAAGTTTCTGTTTGAAAACTTGATTTCCAGGTCCAGTGACCATTTTATTCCCTGCTACATCAAGTAGTAAGGTAAAAATCAAAAATGTAGTTTCAAGTTAGGTTATTTTGAACATTTTGCATTTATTTTGTACCGTTAGATGGCACTGGGTATGACATGATGTTACTTTAATTATCTGTTTTGTACCGTTAGATGGCGCTGGGTATCACATGATATTCCTTTAAATATTTTTTTTGTACCGGTAGGTGGCCCTCAGTATCACATAATGTTCCTTTAATTATCTATTTTGTATCATTAGGTGGTCCTGGGTATCACATGATGTTCCTTTAATTATCTATTTTGTACCGTTAGGTGGCCCTGGGTATCACATAATGTTCCTTTAATTATCTATTCTGTACCGTTAGGTGGCCCTGGGTATCACATAATACTCATATAATGCTGGACCATTGAGTTGCAATTTCATTGAAATGCACTGAAAATGAACATTTCAAGGGCAGATAACTCTGTCAAAAACCTAATTTTTCTAAGATTCTATTGAAAAATTTCTGTGCAAAGCCAGTAATGCATAGATCAACTAATGGTCTTTTCAAACAGAGAAAGTATCCTTCAGTGTTATTACATTGTCAGATGGGTGGGGTTTTGACATGCATGTCTTCTGATTTTTCCCAGTTTGCCTGATTCTTACAAATACTTACACTTAAACATTTCAGTGGTTTCAATGAATTTTCTTATAATGTAAAAGTAAGAGCTCTTGCACTTGGTGTGCACAATAATGTACCTTTGTTGTTTTTTGGGTTTTTTTTTTAATTGATAATTTCTCAAATGTATAATGATATTGCCTAATGAACTATTACCTAGAATCAGATTAAAATTCATCCTCCTAATTCATCTGTCTGTCTAAAATCTCTTATTTGGTATCTATATAAAGAACATCTTAAACAAATGCGTTCAAACTTTGAAAACTGATTTATTCAACGCTTCATAGTTTTCCTTTCCTCGTTTGTCTACCCCAGACGACTTTTTATGAGCAACTCTACAAGTATTTCTAGAAAAGCAGAGGACGCTTACCCTACTGGTGCACCTGGTCCATGCTCCCAGTTTTTAGTCCGAGTTGCTCATTTGCTTTTGTTACTTTGTATGTATGATTTTAGTTACTTTATGTTCTTTGTTGTGTATGTTTTCCATGTCTGGTCTTTGTCCCTGGATTACATTCTTTTGATTACCGCTATAACCTCGGTTCCCTTGATTACTCTTTGATACAAGGAAAGTTTTGTAAAAGATGTTTGTCCTGAAGTGAATGCATGCTGAATAATACATGTTATATGGTTGCCCTTTGGCAAGTATAAATATAGACTCTCCTTCAGTAATTAGTAGTTTTTAAATTGTTTCTCCACTTGAGTGGGTAAAATTAAATTTCAACTTGCAAGCTTTAACAACCATGTTGAAATCTTAATTTTATCATAGAGAGTGGAGCAATAATTCAATTCATCAATAAACCTTAAGACACAGACCATTTTATTAACTGAGGGAAAGGGTAAGTCTTCTTGAAAAAAAAAATAATGTTCAAAATTTTGGAGAAAAGATTGTTTCCCTCATCCATTGAAAACATTTTTTTAAATGATTCTATATTTTCATCATTACTGAACAAGGCTGATTTTCATATAAAAATATTGATTTTGGTCACTGCAGAAATACTTTTTAAAAATATTGTGTTTACACAAAAAAAATTCTTATCCTGCATCAAATCCCTGACCATTCCCCCTCAGGATGAAAATTGTCGATAGGTAAGGAGAATTGGTTTCTTCCATGTAATCCCAGAAGAAACCTTTGAAAATGTTAAATGGAAGAAAGAGTTACACAGAAAAAGTCACGTACATTTTAAATCACCTGCTAAGAGTGGGAGAATTTAAGTTGTATATTTTACTTGCCCTTGGCATTCAGGCAATTTTAAATGTCAGAACCTGGTTTCTTGTGTAATCAATTATTCCAGGATGTATAATGATAATATATGAAAGTATTTCTGTTTTATTAATTTTTGTAGGAGTTTCACAGGTTCATGTAAACCGTGAAATTTGATACCTCTAAAAAGTTCTTTCACAGTTATTTAACATTTTAAAGTTTCTCATGTACAGGTCAATCAATACTGATGATGATGAGATGGTAAAACCACAGTATATTCCAAAATTAGCCCAAAGACAATGTCAGGATTCAGATGATGAATCAGATCTGGACTCTTCAGACTATGATGACAATGAAGATGAATATCATTTACAAAGACACAGTAGAAATTCTGTGGATTCTTCACAAGGAAAAGGTTGGCTTGGTTGGTGCAGTGTTGTATGATAGGAATAAAGAATTTATTGTTGAAAAACTACACAGCTTATTTTACTCTTGGTGGAAAATGATGATGGCAGTCAAAAAGGAACAATAATTTTGGGTATTAAAAGAATAAAATCTTCGTGTTGTATGGCATGTGAAGTGTTTTTGATGTATTGGGGTACCCAATATATAACCCATAGCTTTTCAATAACCAAACAGAATTATTTATTCATTTTTAGCTCACCTGATCATAGGCCGCGTGAGCTATTGCCATCACTTGGCATCCATCATCCTCATACGTTGTCGTTAACAATTTTTCAAAACTCTTCTTCTCTAACACTACTGGACCAATTAGAACCAAACTTGGTATTGATTTTCCTTGGGGTATCCTGCATAGAACTGCTATGGGGATTTTTGATCTCTCAAAAAACCTGGCCACCGTTACTAAAAATAGAACGTCAGTAGTGTATCAGTGGTCCAATTTTCATTTAATCTGTTAAGCCATGTTGTATTTATTGCCCTTTTATGATGTTTTTTTGCTATTTATGTTCCTTAGAGTATTTTTTATAGAACTATAGTAGGGTTTTTGATCTGTAGAAAAACATAGCTGCTGTTACTACAAATTGAACAAAGGGATCAGTCAGAAGTTTTTCTTATGAATCTCCAAAACCATTATGCTTAGCCAAATTCTTTCAATTGCTGAAATGATCCTTATTATAATGCACACATAAGTCTTTCTAGGGATTAAAGTTGTCTCCATGTAAGAGTTATTGCCATTGAAAGGTGAAGAATGACATGTTTTTTTTTTTTTACAGTTTTCCGCCAATATCTGGAAAATTATGATAGAAAGAAAGAAACTTTCAATTTCTGAAATGATACCTATGATAAGTCCTGCCAAAGTCTTCTTGAGTCAAAATTGTTGGACAAATCCTTGTTAAATTAATAGCCCTTGAGAAGCTAAATTTTAACAGGTGAGCGATTCAGGCTTTTATTAAAATTTCATTGATAATCTACATGTACATACATGTGTAAATATATTCAGATAGTATAAGAGTAATCAAGGGAACCAAGGTTATAGCAGTAATCAAAAGAATGTAATCCAGGGACAAAGACCAGACATGGAAAACAGACAAACACAACAAAGAACAAATAGCAACTAAAATAATACATACAAAGTAAAAAAAGTAAATGAGCAACTGGGACTCCACTAAAAACTGGAAAATTCATGTTTTAATATTATAAAATATTGTTTAAATATTATAAAGGAAAATAAATACCAAACTTGTATTTGATGAATAATTTATTGTGGTCATCAGCTGTCTCCTGGTCATATTGTTTAGTAAGTTTCTTTTGACTTAGTTTTCAATTTCTCCTGATCAGGTAGTTGTTGGTAATATATCCTGGTAAGTTGGTTTTGTTGGTGATATATCCAAGTCAAATGGTTGTTGGTGATATATCCTGATCGGTTGGTTTAGTTGGTGATAAATCTTGATCAGTTGGTTTAGTTGGTGATATATCCTGATCAAATGCTTGTTGGTGATATATCGCAATCAGATGGTTTAGTTGGTGATGTATCCAGATTAAATGGTGGTTGGTGATATATCCTCATCAGTTGGTTTAGTTAGTGATATATCCTGATCGACTGATTGTTGGTTATATATCGCAATCAGATGGTTGTTGGTGATATGTCCTGATCAGATTGTTTAGTTTGTGATATATCCCGATCAGAGGGTTTAGTTGGTGAAATATCCCAATCAGATGGTTTAATTGGTGATATATCCTGATCAGATGGTTTAGTTGGTGATATATCCCAATCAAATGATTGTTGGTGATATATCCAAGTCAAATGGTTGTTGGTGATATATCCTGATCGGTTGGTTTAGTTGGTGATAAATCTTGATCAGTTGGTTTAGTTGGTGATATATCCTGATCAAATGCTTGTTGGTGATATATCGCAATCAGATGGTTTAGTTGGTGATGTATCCAGATTAAATGGTGGTTGGTGATATATCCTAATCAGTTGATTTAGTTGGTGATATATCGCAATCAGATGGTTTAGTTGGTGATATATCCTGATGAAATGTATATTGGTGATATATCCTGATCAGATTGTTTAGTTGGTGATATATCCCAATCAGAGGGTTTAGTTGGTGAAATATCCCGATCAGATGGTTTAGTTGTTGATATGTCCCAGTCAGTTGGTTTAGTTGGTGAGATATCCCAATCAGATGGTTTAGTTGGTGAAATATCCCGATCAGATGGTTTAGTTGGTGATTTGTCCCAGTCAGTTGGTTAAGTTGATGATTTGTCCCGATCAGATTGTTTAGTTGGTGAGATGTCCTGTTCAGGTGGTTTAGTTGATAATATCTCCCGATCAGGTGGTTTTGTTGGTGATATATCCCGATCAGGTGGTTTAGTTGGAGATATTTCCTGTCCAGATGGTTTAGTTGGTGATATATCCTGTTTAGATGGGTAAGTTGGTAATATATCCTGACCAGATGGTTTTGGTGGTGATATCTCCTGCTCAGTTGGTTTTTGTTGGTTATATATCCTGAGTAGATAAATTAGTTGGTGATATTAAATATTTAATATGTACGGGTACCTGAATGAAAAACTAACGCCATAACTGTTTCTGAATAAGAAATAAAAGTTAATTCAGTGGTATTTATTTTTACTTAAGATAGGGTTTAGTGATCTTTTGGCCTAGTTTTTTTTTCATTTTTGTTTCGTTATTGTTTGTTTGTTTGTTTGTTTTTTTGTTTTTTGTTTTTTTTTTTTTTTTTTTTTTTTTTATTATTATTTTTGAGAACAAAGTTTGCTTGGTAGTGTGCTCTGTAAGATTTTACGTGAGTCAAATGGCTTATTTAAGTTCCAGATTTAACGAACGGTTTTGCTGTTGTGGGTACCTAATTATTTGACTCCATATATGTTATTAACAATCTTTTGCGTCTTCGCCTAAGACAGTTTCTGCAAAATTCTTGTTGAAAAAAATGCATTTGTGGTCTCTTTTTTTTCATGTCGTTGATAGATTTGTATGTTCACTTGTATATCATCAACCTAAAGCAACATCAAGCTAAACTATTTTCCTCATTTCTCGGTTAAACACTGCTGTTTCAGATGTACTACTAAAAGTAGTCGTGCTATTATCACGTACAACAATAAAAGAATTGTGAAGAGTTTTGTTGGTCAGGTATATTAAAAACTTTTTTAAAAATTATTCGTGATCAAAACAAATAAAGATACGAGAAAGTACCTTTTCGTGCATGCAACAAATGTAACAGAAATAGTTTTGAAACTTGTTTTATCAATGCCAAATAAGACAATATAGTTCGTTCGACTTAGCCATCGACGTATTAGGCAGAGCACGTCTTTAGGTTACAGACCACCAATTCAACCAATGAGCATTTGGAACATACACAAAAATAGTCCTACCCAAAAATTATCCTGTTCCTCATAGTGCTGTGAAAAAAGTTCTCATCTTATTTAAAAAAAATTAAACAGTTTCTGAAAGGAAAAAATATAGGTGCATTTTGCTTCTTGTGATGTGAAGCCTAATCTCCATAATGATGTCTAAATATACCCCTATCTTGTGAAAACACTGGGATTTCCCATGCTATTTGTAGACCCTTCACTTCCGCTGACCAGTACTGCTCTGCAAGTCTACTAACCCCACATGCCATTCTGAGGATTGTGAGCTGACATATGTAGAATCATGCTGATATATAGTCCTCTGCAGGTTAAAGTTAATGTAAAGTCCAGAGAAGACATTGAATATTGTGAAATTAGCATAGAAGCCTATGGGAAGTGGAATTAGTGGTTTCTAGCCTTAAGTCCCTAAAACACAGAGAAAACGAATATTTGTATATATTTTGATATGATTCAATTACGCACACGTTTCCATAAATCATCTTACTTTTTTCAAGTTGCTCAATATCAAGATTGATTAGAATATCGGTACCAAAATTACCGAAGCGTGAACAAAGGGACTATTCAAATAAGGCAAAATTCAAAATGTAAAAAACACAAAAAACTAAAGAACTAAGCAATATGAACAAAGAAGCCGAGTGTGATAGCAGGTGCTCCAGAACTGACATACAGGATGATGATAGAGATCCAGTGTTAAAAAAGCAAGATAAGCATGCGGTATCATTGCTCAAGCTAATTATTTTTTTAGAAAAGTTAAATAATGTTTGATCGTTATTGTAATACAAAATGTTCAAATTTTTCCATTATTATCAATAATTTAAATAAAATTATCTGTCTCTAAATCTAAATTTGTTTAATTGATGTCTTGCTACTGTCTCCTACTGCTTTTAATTTTATAGTCAAATCTTTTTTTCTAATTCTCCTTTGTGTTTATATGCAAAACGATGTCTATGTTTCAATGTTAAACTACGTTTAAATGACATGAAATTGAAGTATATTATGGTTTATATCCAATATGTCATTGTTTCACCCGGGAAGGACAGTAATTTGCGGTGTCGCGTATTCCCTGTCGTTGCACCTGCTTCATACTCAGTCTGTTAGTTTTTGAGAATTCCTCATTTATTTTCATTTTCCTAATAATTATTATTCTTTTTTTTAATGATACTTTCTCTTAAAAAAAAACTCTGCAAAAGTTTATAACCAAAGTCAGCTTTCTACTACACAACATTAAACATGCGTTACCATAACATGTTAGGAATATTGATAAACCATACTATGTTTATCAATAATATATGTTCAGTAAAATATTCCTTTGGGGATAAACATAGGAGGGCGACTTCGCATGTTTACTGCCTCAGATAATGAAATGGAAACTTCTTGTTAAATAATTGTTTCTGATCTTTAATACGAAACAAACAGTCGTAACTTAGATTTATCCAAGTAACTACCGCGTCTCATTGTAATCTATCTCCCTTGAGGGTCGTGCAGACATCTCAAACCCAAGTAAATTTTAACCTAGAAATTAGTTGCTTCTTAGATTTTACGCCATGTTTTTCGTTGGATCTTTGGATTAATTTAATTCTCTAAATCAAAATGGGTTTTAGACATTTTCAAATATTGTTTAAAACGTGAAATTTGTTGAACTTCTTGTCAAGGAAGACTATATTCGGCGACCAGAATTACATAGTTTTGTACGTTAACTGGGTAGATATTTCTCCGTATAACTACCAAAATACCATTCCTTCCAAAGTTTAGGCAAATATATTGCTCCATGTCAAATATATGATGTTTTAATTTACGTACATTTGTAAGACATGGACCTATAATGATATTAAAGCTACTTAATTTTTATTTTTTAACTGCAATATTTTTAATAATTATGTGATATTAACTATTTAAGTAGCAGTCTTTGTAAGAATCATCCAAAATCTGAAACAAATGTGATACACCCCAAGAAAGGCTACAAATTTGAAATCTACAGTGCATTCTATATAGCTTTTTTTCTCCTATGAACATAGGTTATATGAAAAACCACATGTTACTTTCTGTTTACTATGACATTTTAAACGAAATATCAAAAATAAATGGCTTTCCAACCATGAATCACATTTTGCATGATTCTTACCTGGAGTGCTACTTAAAATTTTGACGCAGAGAGTTGGACTGTTTTCCCAAACTGAACCGAACATTTACAAGCATGTGATAAAAGAAGTGAGGGAAATTTAATCGAGATCTGTCCCTGTTATTGAGAATGTCGGGAGCTTCTATTAATGCAAATGTGACACCCCTCCTTTCTATTGGAATTTTTTTCATTTGTAAAATTGAAAATAAATCTACATGTAGCACCCCCATTTTCTAAGGAACCCCAGCTGGCACCCTCGTTTTCAAAGTGTCTACATCGGCCCCTAGGTAGGTGCTGAAGGTTTGAAATTGTTGTAGTGTTTGTAAATTGCACGTTTTTTGCAAACCATTTTGATGGAAATATATTTTACACATGCTAAGAGTTTTTAAGTTGTTCTTTTACACACATATTGTATTTTTAAATACATGTACATCTATACAGTTCAGGTGTGTTTGATTTGATCCCAGGAACTTAACTGACATGTATGTACATAAAATGCAAGCAATGTGTACATGTATGTTTAATAAATACATGTACATAAATCAAATGAAATACTAACATACATTCATAAATGTAGCAAACTATGAAGTATTTAAAAAATGAAAAAAAATTGTTAAAGTACATGTAGCATGATTTCAAAGCAGAGACATAAACAATGCATCTGTTTCAACGGTAAGGATGAAAGGAGGTCATGTGGCATATTCATCACTTTCAGTAATTGATCTTGAACTATCAAAAAGGGGTGTCTCCAGTGAATTAAAGTATTTATTCGTGTAGCCTAACAACTTTTTGAGCATAATAAGTCGCCGTTTATGACATTCCTGCTGGAAATTTTCCTAAATATCATGTTAGAGATGGTTTGACTAGATTATGATTGTATAAGCAATTGCCACATGTGATACTAATTTTAACATGCCATGTTCATTATGTCATATATTTTAACCATACTTAAAGTATGATTCTTGAAGGGGTGTGATATAAGTATGGTCTGTGAAGGGTGTGTGATATAAGTATGGTCTGTGAAGGGGTGTGATATAAGTATGGTCTGAGAAGGGGTGTGATATAAGTATGGTCTGAGAAGGGGTGTGATATAAGTATGGTCTGTGAAGGGGTGCATGCGATATAGGTTTAGGGGGTTGATATAGGGTATGTGATAAAGGTCTAGAGGTGTTATATAGGGTATGTGATAAAGGTCTAGAGGTGTGATATAGGGTATGTGATAAAGGTCTAGAAGTGTTATATAGGGTATGTGATAAAGGTCTAGAGGTGTGATAAAGGGTATGTGATAAAGGTCTAGAAGTGTTATATAGGGTATGTGATAAAGGTCTAGAGGTGTGATATAGGGTATGTGATAAATGTCTAGAAATGTTGTATAGGGTATGTGATAAAGGTCTAGAAGTGTTATATAGGGTATACAACATACCCTTTATCACACCCACAGACCTACAGTATATCGCATAATTATCCTATATCACACCCTAGACCTTTTTCGCATACCCTTTATCACTCCCATAGACCTACATTATATCGCATATCCTATATCACACCCTAGACCTTTTTCGCATACCCTTTATCACTCCCATAGACCTACATTATATCGCATATCCTATATCACACCCTAGACCTTTATCGCATACCCTTTATCACTCCCATAGACCTACAGTATATTGCATATCCTATATCACACCCGTGACCTTTAACGCATACCCTTTATCACTCCCATAGACCTACAGTATATTGCATGTCCTATATCACACCCTAGACCTTTAACGCATACCCTTTATCACACCCATAGACCTACAGTATATTGCATATCCTATATCACACCCTAAACCTATATCGCATTACAATACTCACAATCTTAGACCTACATGTATATTGTAAATCGTATATCACACCCTTTGACCTATATTGCATACCGTATTTCACACCCTTAGATCTATATCGCATACCCTATTTCACACCCATAGACCTATCGCATACATGTATATAGCATACCCTATATCACAACCCTAGACCTATATTGCAAACCGTATATTACAGCCTACACAGAACACACTTGAAGTATAATTAAAATATGTGATGTAATGAACATGGCATTCCAAAATCTGTATCATATGCAGTATCAACCCTCGACCTACATAATACCGCGGGCCAGTGGCCCTAAGTGGGTTAATACAGGAGACTCGTGATACCACATATGATACCTTATTTGGTTAAAATACATGCATTTTTGCAATTAATAATTTACATTATATGTTAATAAATATATAATTTCATATTGGCCCTGTTATAGATTTGAGGTCTTTCATATTGGTCGAGGCGGTCGTATTGGTCCCGAGGCATCGCCGAGGACCAATACGGTTGTCGAGGCCAATATGATTGACCGGAACCTATAACAGGGCCAATATGAAATTACATATTTATTAACCAACTCAACTAGATGATTTATAGAACAGTTGTTTTCGTATTTTACCAAGAACATATAGGTTTATTTGCATTATTCAGTCTTAAATATACTTTTTGTATAAAATGGAAGATTTTTTTTGTGTTTCTGCAGCTTTTAGTCCTGGTAATCAAAGTTCATTAAATCCAGTTCTAACTCAAAATGGCGGTGTCCAACGACCGGAAGTTAAGATGCCGTATTGGCCCTAGTTCGATCCATATTGGCCCCGTATAGATGCCCGGTTTGAACTCATATCAATTAGTCAGTTTTTGACATCTTTTAATGTATTTTTGGTAGTTGGTTAATAATATAACTTATTGCATTTATGAAATACAGTGTTATGATTTTTCCCCTGATTTCTTTCAACAGTTATCACATAGAAATTTCACTATATGTAGTGAAAAGAAAGGACTTTTTGTGTTAGGACACTATTTAAGCATGAAACAAAGTTTATGATTCTCAAGTGCTGGTACATGTATGTGTAGCTCGAAGCAGCTGAAATGGTTATGTCAATATTTCTTAATAAAAAACTATACAAAAATGAAGCCTGAATTCTTAGCACTTATTATTTTGTAAAACATAAGAGTTATTTTGTATTGTAATCTTATAAATATTTATGAAACTAGCATGCAGAAAAAATGAAAGAAATGCACGTACTTATTGAAGGCATATAGGTATAAAGCACTCAGCCTAAGCGCAATAGTGATACATGTACATCATAAAAAGTGGTACTCATGAGGTATGGGATCACTAGTAACCTTTTGTTTTGGAGAGAAAAAAATGGATTTATACTAAAGTACATTTTTGACAACATATTCCCTGTATTCACCACATCTCTGTATCATTGACTTTCCAACTGAAAGGAGTAGACCGATGATAAGGGACACAACTCTTACAAATCACTGGATCGTTTGTATTTACCACACCATTTTACATCAATCTCATGTAAGCATCAAAGTAACTCCAACTGATTTCATTTTGCTTCAAAGGAAAGCTTGACAGACTTTGGTGAAATTGCATATTATACAAATATATCACTGATTTCAAGAATTGTGTCCCTTACCCTAGGTCTACCTCCTTAACTGGAATCTTAAATTGCTTAAATCTATGAGATACAAAGTTGTATTTAGTTTAAAGATTTTTATCCTACATATAAGTTTTTTACAACAAGAGTTTGTATCCTTGTATGAATTCAGAAATTCATGGAGAAAGGTAATCATTTATAATAATTGTAAAAACGTCCACTGTTTCGACAAATTATACACAGGGCCTTATCTAGATAGCAATGACAAAGACAAGTTTTAGTAAATTCTGTTTGAAAGAAAACAAAATTGACATATTTGTTAATTTAATCTGTTACAAAACAAATCACTGTCATGGGTTTTACTGGCTTGATCAGTCTACTAATTTCTGCACAATGAATGTTTTGTAAGTTAAATTTATTTATTTTTAAGGGGCTTCGTTCTCTATCGTTGAATACTGAACTTGCATTTAATTGACTGACTGATTGCTTGGTTGAAGTTTTTCCGTCCTTTGACGAGAATGATATAACAATCGAACACTACTTTGTACTAGTCCGACATACTAAGTCTGATTTTTATAGTGCTAGCTAACAGAAGCAACAACCTTTGGTGTTTGGTGAGATTCGACCGTGGATCGAATCCTCAACTTCCCGCACATGAGGTGAACATGCTACCCTGAGATCACATTATATTTATCTTTGTTGACGTTCTAATTCAAAACATTTTTATGTCTATGTCGCTGCTGCTGTTATTTGTATTTTTGTTTTATTTTTATAGTTTACGAAACAATTCTGATATGTGCCGTCTGATTTTTCAGGAATTGACAATAGAGATACTGTATAATCATATTCTATGTTAGAGAGAACATTTGTCCCTTTGACAACTGATCTGTATGTAAATCTGGCCCTACTCACTGTAAGGATCATTTGTGTAGTCTTTAATTTTGTACACATCATTGGTACAGAGGATAAAGTTGTTCTAACATTGATTGAATTGGTTAATTTACTGTAAACATAAATTTTCGGTATTCCTGAGTTTTGCGGAATCTGTCAAGTGAACATACTTGCTGGTATCAATTTTTACAGTTTACGGGAATGATAAGCGTATTATTGTTCGCGGGTACAATTTTCGCACTTTTCTGTTCACCGTTATTGCTGCTCGGACGTTAAACCCCAACGAACAAACAAACAAATTGTTCACCGCAAAAAAGCAAAAATTAGTACACCGCGAAAATTAAAAGTTTACCGGGACAGTATACCTACCTGATTAAATGACACCTGTAGCAAGGTAAAGATAAAATCTCCATCTCAATTTTCCAGTAAACTACATAAGGAAGTTCAGTAGTTAACGTGCATTCAATCCAGAGAACCAGCAATACTCCGGGGGTTACTGGGGTTAATGATTTACTCGCTCACACAAGCGAACACAGTATTTGGTGCAATAGGGTCGTCAGCATATTTACAACATAAGTGACAAGTTCTGTTCTATTTATTCATAACCAGGAAAGTGCAAAAATGTCATTTGGGAATCTATTTACTTAGAACTACTTTCATGTTCATTTTTTTGTTTGTTTGTTTGTTTTTGTTTTTGTTTTTTGTTTTTGTTTTGTTTTTTGTTTTGTAGGTTTCTATGATAAAGGTTGGAATTTATGTTCAAATTGAACGATTTGATGGGAACTTGTGACTGTAGAAAATATTTATAAATATCAATATCAAAATCTATTATTGAATAATTAATGTTACTGAAAAAGAGAAATAAAATGGTCCAGGCTTAATCTGTGCTTTTTTTAATTTTCCGAGGACTTCCGGAAGTACCATATCAAGTGCACCGAGGCCATTTATGTATAATAGTCATAGAGTCATGTTGCAAACACCACTACCTCGTTAATTTTATATTTTACAAATATTCCAATAATGTAATTTTTTTTAATATTTTTGTTGACGCTGTCTTTAGTTGTGCATCATACTTGAAGCTTAGTGAGTACGTTGACCGCTTTTTCAAGATGTAATAAGCAATATAAACGAGTGCAGTAATGTTATTTAAACCAACCTTTATTTTTAGAAACTATTCTAATTTAGTTGTAATCAGTTTGCTTCTAAAATAAATAATGAGTTTCAAAACTATTTTTGCATAATGTTGATTGCAGGTAGTTATTCTTTTGTCATGATAATGTTCGTTATTTAATTTAATTTTAATGTACATATATTCAACGGGGGCACCTTATCAGAAAATTGATGGGGGATGTTCTCTTGGTTGTTCAAAACACTATCCACTCCATTTTGATGGTTCAACGTACACCACGACAAGTAGTTGAAAAGATAGACCCCTTGCCAGAGAACCTTTCCAATCAATCAATCAATCAATCAATGCTGTACGTACATATGTAAGATATTTTTGAAATAACACCTTTTACAAATTTTCAAACTTTTTTTCATAAAATCATACCTCAGGGGCGGACCCGGACACTTTGAAAAAGAGGGGTGGTAGCAGGACATTTTTTTTGCCATTTTTTGTCAATTTTACGCATGACTCGTTTTGTCCGACTAGACAATTTGGCTATCTAGAATGTCATGCTATATTGCCCAGGATCAAACTTAAGAAAATGCGTGCTTTGCCTACGGGCTAGTTCTATTTTGTTCAACGAAATCTTTTTGTTCAACCTATATTATAAGGGTGAGTAAATTTCACTCTAGACCAGTTTAGTTAGGGCAAATCTCCTTCTAATACACCCTAAAACTTCTCCTTGACTCGCTCCGCTAGGCCCTGAACTCTTTTTGCGCCCCCTCAACTCACTACATTAAATCCTGATTCCAGTGGTGGCTGAAAGGATTTCTGGCAGGTTCATATCATAATATTTTTATGGACTAAAAGTACTAATAAAAGTCATTCGAACTTAAAATTAAAGATAATCAAATATTTATAGATCTTAGTTCCTTGGCTGAAATAAACGCGGAAAAGTCTCGCCTTATCTTTGTTTATATTTGGCGCAGCCAATCAAAGCAAATTATGAATGAATACCTCGATCGTTTGTATCGCTTCCTGATTAGGTTATTAGGGAAAATTCACGCCAGTATGTTGTCTTTTATTATTGTTCGAACTGAGATGATGATTGGAATTAACAACAGGAAACCTTACAAGTTAAACTCAAACTGTCAGGGAACGCTCCCGTGGGACAATGAACCAAGACTGGTGTACACAAGTCGTCGTCAAGGAAACAAGATTCTAGTCTCCGACAGAAGGTTTAACTACTAGAATGACAAACGGCTGGTATATATCGACTAATCTAACTTCAGTCTATGAATGGCCAAGTCTGTGAATGATAACTATGATTACTATGATTCGAAGTTTGTATCATTTCATCGAATGGACAAATTAAAGTACGCCAAGAACACCTGGTTTGGATCTATGGTGTAAATAGAATTAAAGGCCGAGGGAAGCGAGACAAGAATATATTTGGGGATTGACTTTTGAGAAAAATCCAGTCAAAGATTTAAAGCACATTGCATGTATCTAAAGAATACAGCTTGAGACTAATAATATCTCTTACTTTTTGTTTGATATTTAGCAATGAGAAGTCTCAAAATATTAGAGAGGAAATATGTGCACTCCATATATAATACAGAATGTTTTATCCCTTATTTAAAAGTACATGTAATAAGTACAATTTTGCATGCTTGATATATCCATGTATATAATGCCATATCATACCCTCCAGTCTAATGTGGATTTATGAGTGCCTGATATAAATCTACTATAGACAACCCATAGGACAGTAGTATCGTGCCCTTGCGTGTAATTTCCCTCCTGTATTAGACCTCAGTTATGACGCAGTTCTGGTCATCTGCAACCCAAAATATGACTGAAGCAGAGGATGTCCGGCGCATCAGAGAAATCAATGAAGACGACACTTGTATATTCGTCGATGACATGAAAAAAAAACTAACAAAAGAAGGAAAACCTCAAGTGCTGCAAGATCAAGTATGACTGATATAAAAAATAAATGATCTACTAGAATAAGGACAATTTCAACATCGTCAATGGAACAAAAACTACATTCGTTGTGCATTTTTTCTAAATAAGTGATATTATTACATGTACCTATCTAAATTTTGTTGTTTATTTATTTTAGGTGCATCTAAATGGTGTTTTATAAATATGGCACCACACTTGATAGTCAGTAATAAAAACGCTTGACCTTAGTTATCATTCCCTTGGGGTTCTAACGTCCACTGACTTGTCTATTTGGAAAATCATTTTTCTTTCCTATTATTGACCGCAATCATCCCATGTATTGTCCTTGCGGTTCAGTTAACTGTACTGAATATTGTATGCGTTTACTCGACTAAATTATGTTCGATTTCTCATTCAGTATCCCTGTACTTGATTAACTACGAAAAACTAATCAACTTGTGTCCTTATATCAGAACACTTTCTATAGATTTACTCAAAACCCTATCGAGCTTTAGTCAGGCTAGAACAGAGAACGGTATCTTGACCCAACACTTTTTTAAGGAATAATGTCTGCAAGTGTCAAATATTACAATAACTACACTAAAATGTATCGTTGTCCTTGTCGGCGGAAGAGACGTCTGATCTCACTGCTCGACGGGAGAAGATAGTCGGTAATGGAGAGTGACTAAACTATTCGAGAGGCAAATTGTTCCGTTCCAGGCATGAAACATCTTTGAAATTTCCGAGGACTTCTGAAGTACCATATTCAAGTGGGCCGTGGCCATACATGTATGTTTAGTCATTTAGAATAATCCAAACACAAGTGCTGACAGTTTCAATGTACAATGTATTAAAACAGGTATCGGGAACGATTTTACCATTTCAGACAGGACGGACATACAAATATTTTGCATTGAAGACCATTTTAATTACCCCATATTACCAGGAAAAGGAAAAGTCTAGACTAATATTTCTAATTCTATAACCGCATCACAATTTCGGCTTTGAATGAAAATGTTAAAAGTCTCGTGATCAAACTTTTTTAGTTGATTCAGAACGAATACAAAAATACAATAAAAACGTCTTAATATTAATTTCATTATTATATCCCTGTTAAGGATTACTTAGGAAATTTCAATTATATTGATCTTTGTTCAACTGTTTAAGTTCAAAGAGGTTGAAAATGTGCCGACATATGCGAAGGAAGCAAAATCTTATTGGTACTGTTTGTGATATAGGGACACGAGGCCTTACCGCGAAAATGTGCAACTATTGGTACGGCATACCGTACCTGTCAAAATTATTGGAACGGTCGGAGCAGTACCAACTGTACCGGTTCCTACGCACATGTGCTGTACGCACAAGGCTTGATTTTAAGTATTGTTTAATTTGCATGTTGTAGATCAAATATGCAAAATGGATTGCAAAATTACGAGGAAGATGGGGGCTGTTCCAGAAGCTGTTTTGGTCAATTTTCGCCGCAACCTTACATTTTCAAACAAAAGGGAGTCGAACTGGTAGTCCTCCTGGATACACCGATGATGAAATCTACTGTGTTGGAATGATTTCCTGAAGAGAGATTCAGGATATGAATACCAGAAACAAGAACATTAAAAAAAATAAGACATGCAATATTTAAGTTGAAAAGGCAATTAGGCCTCTAGAAAAACTTGATAAATAGTGAAATCTGAGTGCATTTACCCCCATAATTCTGAATTGTTCCTTCAATAAATCTACTTCCGGTTCGTTTTTTGTACATTAACCAAAAGGCTCCCAGGAGCCTGAATCGCTCACCTGGTTCAAGGCCGATAATTTTAACAAGGAATTGTCCAACAATTTTGACTCAAGAAGACTTTAGTAGGACTATCATAGGGATCATTTCAGCGATTGAAAGTTTCTTTCTATCTATTATAGCTTTCAAGATATTGGCTGAAAACTATATAAAAAAAGTCATTTTTCATCTTTCAAGGGCAATACCTCTTTAACTCTTGCAAGGAGTCGCTTGACAACTTTGACCCCTGGAGACTTTTGAAGGCCTCATAATAAGGATCATTTCAGTCATTGAAATAAGAATTTGGCTAAATCCAACGGTTTTGGAGATATATGCGAAAAATTACTGTCTGACCCCTACATGTATGTTCTATTTTTAGTAACGGTGGCCATGTTTTGCGACGGATAAAAAATCCCCACATCAGTTCTATGCAGGATACCTCAAGAAATATTCATACCAAGTTTGGTTTCAATTGGTCAAGTGGTGTCAGAGGAGAAGATTTATGAAAGAAATAATATTCAAAATAGCAAACAAATATCGTAAAAGGGAAATAACTCCAACATTGCTCAACAGATTAAAATGAAAATTTGACCACAGATAGATCTCATCATGTTGAACACTTTCACTTCGTCGGAATTTGGCGAAACGGTTCTGGAGATATATGCGAAAAACTACTGTCTGGCCCCTATGTTCTATTTTTAATAACGGCGGCCGTGTTTGGCGGGCGACGGATCAAAAATCTCCACATCATTTCTATGCAGGATACTCCAAGGAGCATTCATACCAAGTTTGGTTTCAATTGGTCAAGTAATGTCAGAGGAGAAGAGTTTTGAAAATGTTTAACGATGACAACGGACGACGACGACGACGGACGCCAATGATGGCAATAGCTCACCTGGCTGAAGTGCTCTGATACGCATTACCGTATGTATATAAATGGAACACGAATATGAACGTGTTTCAGGTGAAACCAGCCGCTTTTTTTTAGACTAGGAAGAATACAATATTAATACAAATTTCAGTATATTATCGCAGTGCATGTTGTAGGGAGTGAATACCGGTATTTCTCCAGATTAAATTTTAATGTAATTTATCTTTTTCGTGTACTTTCAGCGAGTAAGTAATATATTTCCTTATATCATATACATATGTTTATTTAAACCTTACATCGTCTACCTATATCGCATACCTTATATCACACCCCTTCACAGACCATACTTGATGTATAGTTAAAATATATTATAATATGATGAAAGTGAAACCTTTTAACGCTCCCAAAGAAACATTAATTAAAAACAAATACTATCTTTAAAAAAAAGACCGACGCAGTAAAATTTTGTTATTTTTACTTATAAGTTTTTATGTTTCATTCTAGAAAATAACACATGGTACGCAATTTTTAGTTTTTGATACAGTTTTTTTTTTTCAGACACCACTTAGTTATCAGTATATGGCCAATCGGAAACAGAATTGCGATCAGGTGTCTTGCGTTTCCATAGTAGGGCGTCCTTAAGGGCAAAGAGTAAAAAGCGAAACTATACCGACTGCGTCGGAACAACTTTGATAATTTTTGTCAGGTACGATTTGATATATTATACTTATAACCTTCAAATATGGTAAATTTTGTAATGATATATGTCCTAAAGCATTAAACTAATTGTCATGGTCCGATATGTCCATTGGCCGTAATGTCCGGCATTCATAAGGAAGTATTGGTTTTCATGGTCCAAAATTTGTTTGGGTCGTATTGTCCGGCACTGGTAAACATTATGATTATTATAATTTGCGAAACGTCTTAAAAGATTTCTTTCATTCGCTTTATTCTGTTTCGATTTCTATCGTTTAATAATGTTTTTATTACGATTTGATTCATTTTATCGAATTGTTTCGTTTCGATTCTTTCTTGTATCAATTATTTTCGTTTCGTTTTGTATCGTTTTCGTTTTGCAATTTTTATGACCCGAGAATTATGAGTAATTTGAAGGGAGCGTAAATGGCTGTATTATCAACTGGGTCATGTATATTTATGGACAGAAAAGGCATCAATATCCAGTTTGTGCATGTAAATTCAGGAACTTAAAAACAGTGTAATGGCAGCTTCATTTTCGTACACTGAAAAATGTGATTGAGAACAGAACCAGTCTCAGTAGCGTTTTTGATTAAGATCAAAACATATCATATTTTTTTCCAAGACGTGGATTGTCAAAACAGTCAACAGAAGACGCTCCAATGTTTACGAAAATACCATTACCCATAATTCTGTACTATTGCCAAAACGACCCAAAGACATTTCGGACCACGACAATCGAACCAATAACCGTGACTTGCGCAATAACGTATATCCGTTTTTGAGTTCGTTTATAAACATGGTGTTTGTGCTAATTAAAAGGAATAACTGCGAGGTTACCTATACAAATAATACAAACAAATAAAATCATTAAAAAAAATTAAATCAAAACACCTGCATACGGTTTAAATAATTCGGGAATGTGCACGAGCTCTACAGAAGCCAATGCGCATTCTCAATTATTTTACCTTGGGGTGATATAGGAGTCTCGGGTTGATACAGCATGTTGTATAGATTTTGACATGTTATATTCAGTATATATGTACAGGTACTTGTACAGTCGAAATGCATGCACATACTGAGCTAAAATGCTCATTGTACTTTTCACCAAGACTATACTATAGAGAATCCTCCTTCCTCTGTGCACACTTCTCATAACATCACTGACCCAAACAAGAAAACAACCAGGAATATGAGCTCTGAAAATGTAAACAAACTAGTATTAAAAAAGCCAGAAAGGTTCTTTGAAATAATGTTTTTTCGGGAGCGTTAAAAAGTTTCACCTTCTTCATATTATTGATTACGCTATTTCCGTAAACATCTGGGCGCCATACTGCAGACTGTTATGGTCAACCCTATCTTGGAATTTGTATCTAATTATCGCAACTTGCGAATATTTTCCGAGACTGGTTTGGCTCTCAATCGCATATATACAAGTATACGCAAATGAAGCTGCCATTCCGCTATTTTTCGGCTCCTGAAAATGTAGGTACAAACCGGATATTGATGCTTTTTCTTGCCATAAATATACAAAACCAGGTTGATAATACAACCATAAACACTTCCTTCGGGAGCATATAATGGGCATGACATGTTAAAATTGGTACACATGCTGAGTGTATCAACCCGGTAGTCCTTGGGGTGATATAGGAGTCTCGGGTTGATACAGCATGTGATATAGATTTATTTGTCCAGTGTGGTGGACGTGTTTTTCAACAAACTGTCGGCATTCCAATGGGAACAAATTGTGCTCCTTTACTTGCTGACCTATTCCTTCACTCTTATGAGGCTACTTAATAGCTGATCTGATCAGAAAGAAAGAATATCGTTTGGCTAGATCCTTCAATCTCAGTTTCCGCTATATAGATGACGTATTTTTTTTAAACAATCCTAATTTCGGGGATTTGATACATTGCATCTACCCAAAAGAACTTGAAATAAAGGATACTACAGACACTGTGAAGTCAGCCTCATATCTTGACCTATACTTAGAAATCGATGGTAAAGGAAAACTATGGACTAAACTTTACGACAAACGTGATGACTTTTCATTCAGAATTGTCAACTTTCCTTTCATCTGTGGCAACATCCCTTCGGCTCCTGCGTATGGAGTGTTCATATCACAACTCATACGTTATACCAGAGCGTGCCGAAACTACGCAGACTTTTTGTATCGCGCTAGAACTCTAACAAATAGGCTTCTGGAGCAGGGTTATGTTGCTACAAGATTGAAGTCATCACTACAGAAGTTTTATGGTCGTCATCATGAACTCGTGGATCGTTATGGTGTATCCATTAGCACCATGAAAACCGATTTATTCAACGGGTCATAGTTTTCCTTTCCTCGTTTGTTTACCCCGGACTTGACTTTTTATTAGCAAGTCCGGGTGTTTCTAGAAAAGCAAATACGCTTAACCTACCGGTGCTCCTGGTCCATGCTCCCAGTTTTCAGTGGAGTCCGAGTTGCTGATTTGCTTTTGTTACTTTGTATGTATGATTTTAATTACTTTATGTTCTTTGTTGTGTATGTCTGTTTTCCATGTCTGGTCTTTGTCCTTTGATTACATTCTTTTGATTACCGCTATAACCTTGGTTCCCTTGATTACTCTTTGACACGTTATATTCAGTATATATATACAGGTACCTGTACAGTCGAAATGCATGCACATACTGAGCTAAAAATGGCACCAAATTATGGAACAACATTTACAATTTTTCAAAACATTACGAAATCATCAGTAAACGAATAAGTTAGAAACATATCATATAACAAAACTATTTTACCAGACGCTTTTGGAAAGTATAATTATTTTAAAGATGCCATTACCGATTTTACGCAGACGACATCTGAATCCATTGACTGAATTATTTACGACATCAAGAATTCAAGGGCGAAGGTTCAAAATTGACACACTTAAATAACGTGTACTTTTTAGGTTATATAATGTATGCTACGTTTATTAAACACAAAAGACAAAAATTGCCCAAGGTTAACGCTTACCCGAGGCAAGAAAATATACTTACATCGAATGATGGTTTATTTATTTTAGGGGTTTTTTTTATTCGATTTGTCATCATATGAAGTATCATGGGAGTACAACATATATAAAAGCAATACTTTGAGAAATACATTAATATTTTAAATTGCCTTCTTAGAATTAAATCATTTTTTCAAATGGAATAAACTTAATTAATAATAAAGGGCATTGAAAATAAGATGTTAATGAAATATTCTTTAATGCATGTATTTAAATCAAAAGGCAGAGGGATTTGACAGGAATAGTAAATGAGCATCTCCATCGCTATAATCAGGCAGAAGATTGAACCAAATGAATTCAATTGATTGAAAAAATGCTTAATACACTTTAGAAAAGTGAAATGAGAAAAACGGTAAAACCAAATTAGAGTGAATAGAAGCTAATTTCAATGTACCTGAAATATGACATTTTTTTTTTTTTTTTTTTTTTTTTAAATATTACTACTAAGTTTAGGGTATCATATATGAATAATCTTTGCATAATCAAAAAAAATTTAGGCACCGTGGCAGCTTCGACGAAACATAATTGTTTTTTTTCTGGATTTATGAAAGCTTTTGCTTGTTCTAAAAGATGTTAAGCGCAACTCGTTCCATCTAACAATTCAGCAGATTTTAAACTTCGTAATGCAGCTTTAGTTTATTTTGTACTTGGTGCATGACAATCATTGCCGGAAGCTACATAAGGGGAATAATCCAACTGAAGTTACAACAAACAGAGTTGGGAGATAACCACCAAAGGAGTGATCACACCTCGCAGTACTTTTTTCTTTACTTCACGAATAGCTATTGGGTAGTACATGTATTGAATTTGTAAAGTGGCGCGAGACGAGAGTAGGCGGGGCTTAATTGTTACTTTTCGTTCGGAACGGAGCCTACTCTCAAAGTTTCCAGGGTCAGAGGAAATTCAGACTAACGGTAGATAACCTGTTAAATTTACAAATTCGGTACAGTAGCTTTCCAAGCGGATGGATCCGGGGGATGAACCTCCCTTTTGTTGGGCCAGTTTGTTATGAAATATTGTTAAATGTTTAATCGTATTGGGCGATATAATGAATATGAAGGGAATAACTCCATAGGAAATTGGGCATGGGAATGTGGTATGCCATGATGGGCGATGGGATTGGGAAATTGGCAATCGGTTTGGGTAGTGAATAATGGGATTGGGTAATGGGCTTATCGGCACTAGGGAGAGCACATGCAGATATTTTAAAATAGAGGATTTATGAGGACCACAGGCGACAATCTTCTCATTTGTACCTAAATTTGTGCAACAAAAGGGGTTCGAGAGAACCACGTAACCCCGTCCCAGGATCCACCATTGAGTAGGATGTTTCGCCTGTAAAAGAACTTGAAAGACATTTCAAAGTGCATACACTTGTAAACGCGTGTGCCTGTTCCGTTATACAATAAAGAGGCATAAACGTATTTTGTTTTAAGTAGTACTCATTATCATTATCATTAATATCATCATCATCATCGTCATCATTATCATCATCACCATGTTAGTCTGAAAGATTTGGGCCAGTCTTTGTCATTCAAAACATGTCTGATTAATTAAGTATTACACATGTACTTTGTACTGGTGACATTTTTTTCTTATGGTATGTTACCTATGTGTTTTACATTTTTCGTATACATGCAGATACCGAACATCATATACAAAAATGTAAATTCATGTATATATATATATATATATATATATATATATATATATATATTAGACGCGTCGTAACTAGATTCTGAAGTCTGCTGCATGTAGATTTTTTGCATTTTTATACGTCTTTTGTATCAAAAGGATAAATCATTTTTTATTGTCATTTCATAACACAGAAAATTACAAAATTGTCCCCATTCTAATGCATTGCTCACAGTACATGTTACACTATACAGAGTCTAACAAAAACACATTAGTACAGATAAATATCAGGTAAGTACAGGTACAGATAAACTTGTGTGACATCTATGGCAACAAAATCCAGCGCCCTAGACCACTCGGCCAGGTAGTATAGCCTATAAAACTGGGAGCGTGGACCATGTGCACCGGTAGGTTAAGCGTCCTCTGTTTTTTTCTAAAAACACCGGCCGAGATGCTAATGAAAAGTCCATTGTTGACAAAAAAGGAAAGAAAATCTATGAAACGGTGCACAATTTGGTTCTCCTGCATGGTGCAGATTGCAGATACACCTTAACGGTCCACGAGTTAATGATGACGACCATATTACTGTTGTGATGACTGCAATCGTGTAGCAACACAATCTTGTTCATGAAGCCTGGTAGTGAGAAGTCTAGCACGGTACAAAACGTCCGCTTAGTTACAGCAAAGCTCGGTTTGGCACAACGTATGAGTTGTGATATGATAACTCCATGATACGCAGATGCTGAAGGGATGTTGCCACAGATAAAAAGAGGTTGACATTAAGGAATGAAAAATCATCGTGTTTGTCGTGTAGTTTGGTCAATGCTTTTCCTTTACCGTCGATCTATAAGTGTAGGCCAAGTTAGGAGGCTGTTAGTCTGTAGTGTCCTTAATCTCAATTTTTTTTTTTTTTTTTGGGGGGGGGGGTAGATATCAGAAATCGCGAGGTGGTAACCTGTGATGAAAAGTTACTGCAGTACTAGACTAGAACTGTCACGATGCATTTGGGGAGGAGACGAGAAATCATTTTTTATTCATGTACAGAATCGTCAGTCGTTGTTCTTGTAATGAGTAGAGTTGTCATAAAGCGCGCTTGTTGTGAAAAATCGTGATCGTTATAGGTCCTGACACAAACTGATAATGCATCATAAATTGTTCTACAGTTGTCAGAGATATTGTAGTTATTTTCTATGTTCGAAGTATTATTAAAATGTAACTGAAATAATAAAAAAAACAACAGAAAACGAATTTTTTTTGTGATACCAGTCTCTTCCTCACAGTCGATTCCCCTAACGACACAGCCTCCATACTTCCTGGTAGTCGATTCCCCTAACGACACAGCCTCTATACTTCCTGGTAGTCAACCCCCTAACGACACAGCCTCCATACTTCCTGGTAGTCGATTCCCCTATGGACACAGCCTCCATACTTCCTGGTAGTCAACCCCTAACGACACAGCCCCCATACTTCCTGGTCGTCAACCCCCTAACGACACAGCCTCCATACTTCCTGGTAGTCGATTCCCCTAACGACACAGCCTCCATACTTCCTGGTAGTCAACCCCTAACGACACAGCCCCCATACTTCCTGGTAGTCGATTCCCCTAACGACACAGCCTCCATACTTCCTGGTAGTCAACCCCCTTACGACACAGCCTCCATACTTCCTGGTAGTCGATTCCCCTAACGACACAGCCTCCATACTTCCTGGTAGTCAACCCCTAACGACACAGCCCCCATACTTCCTGGTAGTCGATTCCCCTAACGACACAGCCTCCATACTTCCTGGTAGTCAACCCCCTAACGACACAGACTCCATACTTCCTGGTAGTCAATTCCCCTATGGACACAGCCTCCATAATTCCTGGTAATCGATTCCCCTAACGACACAGCCTCCATACTTCCTGGTAGTCGATTCCCCTAACGACACAGCCTCCATACTTCCTGGTAGTCGATTCCCCTAACGACACAGCCTCAATACTTCCTGGTAGTCGATTCCCCTAACGACACAGCCTCCATACTTCCTGGTAGTCGATTCCCCTAACGACACAGCCTCCATACTTCCTGGTAGTCAACCCCCTAACGACACAGCCTCCATACTTCCTGGTAGTCGATTCCCCTAACGACACAGCCTCCATACTTCCTGGTAGTCAACCCCCTAACGACACAGACTCCATACTTCCTGGTAATCGATTCCCCTAACGACAGAGCCTCCATACTTCCTGGTAATCGATTCCCCTAACGACACAGCCTCCATACTTCCTGGTAGTCGATTCCCCTAACGACACAGCCTCCATACTTCCTGGTAGTCGATTCCCCTAACGACACAGACTCCATACTTAATGACGACTTTGTTCACAAATGGTCTAAACATTGGTTAGTTAACTTCAACGCCAGAAAACAGAGACTATTACTTTTTCTCGGAAAAACAATAAACCTATTCACCCCACGTTATATTTGAATAATCAGCCTATTCAGTCTGTAGACAATCATATTAAGCATCTTGGTCTAATGATTTCGAACAATAGCTCTTGGCATGATCGTACCGATTACATTATCAAAAAAGCGTACAACCGATTAAATGTTCTAAGGAAATGTAGAATGATTCTTGATAGATTTACTTTGGAAGAAGTTATATATGTCTTTCATTCGACCCATTTTAGAATATGCCGATGTCATTTGGGATACTCAAAAAGTTTGATAGAAAAGTTGGAAAAATGTTCAAATTGATGCAGCAAGAATTGTAACTGGTGGGACAAGGCTTACTTCTTTACAAAAACTTTATGAAGAAACTAAATGGGAAACTTTGGCCTCCAGACGTAAACTCATAAACTTGTTCTTTTCCATAAAATGTTAAATAACAAAACACCCAATTACCTATCAGATCTTGTCCCTGATACAATTGCAAATCGCCACAATCATAGTACTAGACAAGCAAATAATATCACTAACATTTTTACTTGCACTAATCTTTACGCAGACAATTTTTTACCTTCAACAGTAAAACTGTGGAACGAATTAGATGTAAATGTCAGTAGATTCTACTGCAATCTTTAAGCGCCTAATCCGTAGTCAAAATGATAAAGTACCAGCTTACTATTAAACCGGTAGTAGGTTAGGACAAATACTACATTCACGACTGCGATTGAATTCTAGCGCCCTTAATTCCATTTATTTTTTTTTAAATCGTGTCAATTCACCTACTTGTACTTGTGGCGATATTGAAACCACTAATCACTTTTTATTCCACTGTCCAAAATATCGAACTCTAAGAACTTAACTTCTAGCCTCGCTAGCTGAAATCCGTGTTGAAATCAATAAAAATCTTCTACTCTTTGGATCTAACCAACTGAATGATGATCAAAACATTGCCTTTTTAACTCCACTAGGTTGTATATTATCAAAAGTAAAATATTTACTTGGCTGTTTCGTATATTTTAAAACTAACATTCACTGCACAGCAAGTCATTGTCCTTTTTCATCTTCATTTTCAATTTCATATTGTATACCAAAAATCAAAGTTTTCATCCTATTTTATTTAATTGTTCGTAAATATTATTACAGTACGAGCATGCACTATTTATACAAATTTTTCATTTATTTACCTAGGAAACGGATTTATAAAAGCTTAAAGCTTTTTTCCGAATCCTTTGCTTACATTGTATTTATATTATATACTATTGTTTGAATTTCTAAATAAAATATGTTTACACTAACGAAATTTTAACACAATTTTAACAAGCATACTTATGATTGATATTTTGTTCTCTGACAGGCTTTTACTTATGCTTGATATTTAGTAGGCCACCTTTAATGCTTTAATGAAATAAAAGAAATGGTTGAATCTTGACGTACAAGCCTTAGAATATTGTGTGGATAAAAAAATTGACAATAAACCGAATTATTAGAAATAAATTCTGGATATATTATTGAGTTTTAACAACCACAGAATTACAAATGTACACGTGATGCTACGTAAATGTTCAGATTTTAAAAGTATTAAGTAGTACTCCAGCTAAGAATCATTCTAATGTGATTCATGGTTTGAAAGCCTATATAATTCTAGTGTTCATATTTTGTTTAAAATGTCATAGATAACCGAAAGTAACATGTGGCTTTTTATATAACCCATTTTCATAAGAGATAAAAATTATATAGAATGTACTGTAGAATTCAAAATTAAGGGAGATAACTCTGTAAATGCACTAAAATACAATAGAAACTATGAGATTTTCCATGTGGATTATCTCCTAAGAGCAGATAGATTGGAATGAATAATTATACATTTCATTATATAGACCTATAAAGCAACTTAATAACAAAAATAAAAAGATGTAGCCTTTTTTAGGTATATCACATTTTACAGAGTTTGCATGATTCTTACAAAGACTGCTACTTCAACATCAATCCATATGAAACTCCGATACTGCCAAATGATAAAGGTCATTTAAGCGTTCAGAAAAAAAAAACACTGAACAAACGACGCTTTTTTGTTATTTTGTACATAGATTTGCTTCAATAATTGAATGTTTGTGCAATGTGATATCAAGAAACTAAAATATTCATAAAAATAACGAATAATTTGACTGGCTAAAAACTATCATAACGTCTAGTTATATTGACGAAATTTCTGCTAAAATTGACAATACGATTCCTCGTACATATATTTTTATCTCAAAAGTGCAGCCATCGAATAACGAACTAAGAATGTCCACGTGGCTTGTTTCTGAATTAGAATTGAAATAATTATATGGCTTTTTATATGTATTTGACTTGCATGACCACCACCTCTTGTTTGATAAAAGTTGTTACTTTTAAAGTACAAAGTACCAGCTAATTAATCTAATTCAAAAAATGACAGACATTCTCTCCATTGATTTCATAACTAAGTATATGACCCGTACGGAAACATTGATTATCAAATAGTTTCATATAGGTCATATTATTCCGATACCAAAACCGCACTTTAACGTATTGATAATGTCATGATATCCCGTCTCATCCAATTCCATTAGCTTGATTGTGAAGGGAAAACAATATTGACGCTCAAAGTTAGTGCAAATAGGATTTTCGAACTGGAAGGCAATTAATTTGTCTATTTTTGTATTCTGTAATTCAAACGGATTGCGGTGTTAATTTAAGTAGCGTCGTGGTATCGACCGACCTTGTAAAGAAATTAGAGCTTGGAAATTGTTTTAAGGCGTGGGTTTCAAATTACTTTTTTTAAGGAAACACAGGAAAAATAAAAACCAGGCGCGGACTCGAGCTCAAATCATTTGGGATTTGTACACCCTAAAGACCCATGTAAATGACTAAAGCTATGTAAATCATACAGTCAATTGCGTTGGCAGTTCGTTAGAAAGGTTGGATAAACTCAACAGTTTCCAAAAGTTCATTTTCATAAGTATGTGGCTTTGTCGACAAAAATTGTGTCAACAGCTGGGTTTCTCGGTTCCTCGACCCTCCATTTTGCCAACTTCAAAGGGAAACTGTAAAAAGAGACATATCATGCCTTTTGTTAAAAGTTAACCAACTATCCGTGAGAGTGAGAAGTCTTTTGTTCGGCACTGATTTGCTTAAACTGTCAAAAGGGCTGGCTTAGAATTGTCATTGAACTGTTCTACTTATGTCAAAAAACTGTTCTTCTAACAGTTCTAAGACAGTTTAAGCGCGTTTTTTTTCGAGGTTAGAACATATCTCATCTGTAGTAGTCTTTTAAAACACTCAGACAATTAAGAGGTGATTCATAAATGTTTAGTCCTGTCTACTTCAGAAACGGTTATAGACCACATAATCAGTCGATTGTTGCACTTTTGAGATAAATATTATATTTATATAGATGGTACTTCACAAGACTTATTGTTCTTGATTTGGTTGGTTTCCAGTTATAAGTATGAGGTGAATGTATGTGGTTTTTTTTCAACCATACAAATCTGTATGCAGAAATGAATATATAATGTTTAACGATAAAACATCATCGTTTTCATGGGGAATTACAGCCCTTTGAATCACTTCCACCACTGGCAGTGGCTGAATTTCCATCTTCGCTAGCCAAGGGAAAGGGGACAGGACCGGAGCCTTTGGCTTGCGAAGATGCTGAATTTCGGACGGATTGGTACTTAAGTACTTCTTTGTCTAAGATTCAGGCAAATTGTGTATAATGTGTGGCACATAAAAAAAAAACACAAAGATTTTATTGCATTATCCAAGTATTTATACCTCACAACTTCCATAAATTACCATCAAAGTGTTTGTACGTGTATAGTTTGCCTTTTTAAGATGTTGACAGGTCAAAATTACTTAAAATGCAAGTATGTACATGTTTTTACCTATAAAAACAGTAAAAAATATCTATCTCACACATGCTTCAGTATAAATTTAAATAGCTTTTGGATTGTCTTCTAGATGTAGTTATATTTTAGGCAAAATACCAAACTGAGAAAAATTATGTGCCACCCATTGCCCATTTGTTACACAGAACAGTATTTAAATGCAGTCTTGACACATGAATTTACATCATTTAACGGCCCAATCGAACTGGGTACTAAAAATAAATTAAGTTTTGTCTGTGAAATAAAGTATACAGACGTTTGTATGTCTGTGCTTTCGTGCATTTTTCATACAAGATAGAGTAACGGTGTACTAATGTAAATGTAAATGCACATGCTAACGAAAATTAAATAAAACATCACCCTACCCCCCCCCCCCCCACCTTTATTGAAGAAAATGTTAATTTTGCGTAAAGTGTCGGCAAATGAAGGGTAATAATAAAATTCTCGAACTGAGAAACTCCAAACAATATTCAAAAGGAATAATCAAAAAGGAAAGTCCGTTTGACGAATGCAACTAAATACTAACATAATAAAAGTTAAACATTGATAGCTAGAATTACCCTTTTATATAATTCAGATCCACCCCTGCACTCCATGAAATTCCCAACAGTGTCAAAACTGAGTTTTTTTTTAATGGCTTTGAGTTTAAACTACTCCTTTATATATAATAATTACCCCCAGGTTATACATGTACATGTAAATGCATGGCCTTGTTGTTAGATATGTAACATGAAAATTTCCATGCAAGAAGAGAAATTGATTAAGAGTTTAATTTTTAAAGGAACAAACCATTAAGTCCAAACTGGATATTATTCTTAAGAATGTAAAAATAAAATGTTAAAAAAACATCAGTTAAAATTAGTTATCATTAGTTAAAAAAATAATTATTCTTCATTTAACTGTGAGTCTAGCTGCAAATAACAATACCCATATCACTATCCTCTTATACTCATGTTAACGTGTTTAAAATCAAACAAGTTTCTGTTTTTTTTTCTCACGCGAGAAAACACGAGGGCTATTTTTTTTTCTAAATATCAGTATTTTTTAAAGTTTTGATCGTATTTTAATTTCTACTTGCATAAGTTTGAGGAAATAATGTAGATAAGTTTTATGGGTTAAATTCAGTTTTAATTTCCCCAGAATTGACGTTTTCATTGATCATTAGTTCGGTTTTATTTGAAATTTACCTACACTCGTACAATGTACATTTAATTGTAAAAAGCAAGGTTTGACGTGGGACAAAAATTAAGTTCTCGGGCGCTAGTCATCAAAATCGGGCTTCATCGAACTTTTAAAGCACAAAACACTATACTGATTATATTACATGTAGCTTCCCCTCTCCAGAAGCAACAGTGTTACAACGAGATTTACACTAATAATTTTAACTAACTTAATCAGTAACAAGAGGACACCACAAATGAAAAGACATCACATATGCATGTATGTGAGCTTTATTATTGAAATTTTCCATGTAAGATGCGGATACATGTAATTTGTGAAATAAATTTTTAAAAACGTTTTCGAATAAGTAGTGATTGATGCACACATATGTAGGTGGTATTGCCTATTAATTAACAAACAGCATGGACACCTAATCTGATTGATTGTACAAGCCTTAGGACAGTAATTCATGCATTTCAGGACGAGAACAGTGAGGGTACAGAGGGGTAGTTCCCCCTTTTTAGTGGGAAATTTGTCGTATTCATATGTAAAATTGACAAAAAATGGCGAATAATGTCATAAGATCCCCTTTTTCTGAGGAACCCCTGCTTGCACCCCTCCTTTTCAAAGTGTCTGGATCCGCCCCTGCGAGAATGATTACCAGTTGAACAGACCCTGTTTTTCACTAGTCTGACATAATGAGCCAAATGACGCAACAGTCCACGTGAGCACTTTATTCTGTCTTCTGTATGCCACGTGCTTTTTTGAGAAAAAAAAACAATGACTATCAATTTAAGTACATCTCTTTCTAAGAATCGGGCAAAATGTGTTTATCGTGTGGCACACGAAGGAAAAAACGACCGTTCGTACCGTGCGTTTAAACGAACGATAAACGATGCACGAACGCTAAAATGGAAAACGTGTACGTTTCAAAGTGTAAGCATATATCATATATTACCCCGTTTCTCTTTAGGAGTAAAAAAAAACTGTATTTAAAGGGAAATGCCCCATCCTATCTTTGCTATCGTGTACTGTACATTCGATGTATGTGATGTGCTTTATAAAACATAACCCCCTCCCTCAAATCAACAAAAAAGTAGTAGGCCACCAGAAGACAATAATATCGAGTTATCTTTCTTTGTACGCATTTATACTCATCCGATGTTAGCCGTAATGAATTCTGTCTCACCGACTATGCATTAAATACATTAATTTTAAGTTTACTAAGCATTACCATCTTACCAATGTATATTGTTTACGTTCAAAATAAAAAGGTTGATAATATGAGACAGGTTAAGAGTGAATAAGTGCAGTTGTTCTTCACAGCTCTTAATACATTTTTTTGAAATCATTTCTCAGACTTTACTTTTTATTAAGTGTCATATATACTAATAGACTAGCGACAGTCTAGTATTGCATTTTGTAATCCGAAAGTACCACGCTCTTTTTCAAATGTACACTTCAATTTATATTATCAAAAATTCCAGTGATTACTAAATTTTTGTTATTAACTACATATCATTGCGAGTGTGATATAAGTCTTTTTTTTTCGTTTTGTACAGAAAATCTTAATTCAGTACGACAGACGTGGTTATATATTTTTACACTTAATTGAATTCCTGTATCTGATCTGATATTAAAAAAGTATGGCTTCCAGTGGTTCAATAACAATCCGACTAAAATTAAGTTAATTTATGTTAATGATGAATGATAGAATAAATATATTAGGATTTGGGGAGGCCATACATATACTAATATTTATCATTAAAATTTTACTGTCTATATGATCATTGCTTGCACGCCGAGTTGTTACATTTTTACAAAGACGCTACACACAGTTATCACACAAGTTGCATTGGTATGAAAATTTAGCCACTGAAATAAAACTTAAATTACTCGGTAATATTCAAATTTAACGGTGAAAACAAAACAAAACAAAACAAAACAAAACAACCCCACCTAAAATAGACATAATTTAGACAAGAAGACAGACGATTAATACGTTGGTTAACACACGTACATTAACACTGCATATCTATGTATTGCTAGGTGGTTCCACAAATGTTCGGTAAGACCACTATGGTAATCGATTTCTCATGTGGTAGAGATTGGCGTCATCAAGGCGGAAACAGTAGGTCATATTAGGATGCGGTGGGAGATGGGGGTAATTTAACAGGTAAAAGGGTATGCGGCCTCGAAAATTTTAACCCATCCTATTCATATATTTTGACAATGAAAAACGGACACCCTTTTATATATATATAATGCATTTACGTTACCCATTCATATATATGCATGGCATATAACAGAACAACTGACATTGTATCTGAAGACATCATTATAATGTCAGGGTTAATTGGATCCCTTCCTGCTTATCAGTCTAGCGTTAATCTTTATTTAAGTTGATGATTTTAAGGATGATTTAATTAATTGATGTCAAATCAATAACCATGTGTAAATGCATTTTGTATAAATATTCCAATTGTAAATGTTAACCCCTATCATATATATTGCAACTAAAATGTCTACCCTTTTAATTAATCACTAACCATACAAAGTAGACCGATGTGGGCAGCACATCTGTACCTACCCATTGAACATACATGTAAGTTACCACCCCCCCCCTTTTCATGGTAGGATATATACTCTGACCAAGTTCTTCGGTCATGTATTCCGGGCTTCTTTCTTGGTTTAGTAATAGTTAACATTGATTGCACAATAGCGGAAAAGGTAGTCAAGGTAGATAAAAACCTAAATCATCAAATATTGAAACTACACCAATTCAGTAGAACTGGGTTTGCCGAATTACGCCGAATGCACACATTTATAAATACGTACTGTCTGAAAAAAAGATAGCCGACACAGTAAAATTATCTTCTTTTTATTTCTATGTTTTTACAGTTCTTTCAAGAAAATAACACATGGCACGCAATTACTAAGTTTCGATACATTTTTTTTTCGAATGCCACTAAGTTATCAGTATTTGGCCAATAGGGAAACAGAATTGCGATCAGGTGACTTGCGTTTTCATAGAAAAGCGTCGTTAAAGTCAAAGGGTAAAAAGCGAAACTATACCGACTGCGTCGAAACAAATCGCGTTAAAACGAGTTTAAAATAAATTTTATTTTTTACACAGTTTAAAGTTAAGTTTCTTTTATGACCTGTTGATTTGAGATGTTGAAAGAATAGACTAATGGCATTTTAGACCTCTGCATTAAAAAAATATATCAGAGACCATACATTTAAATGTACTTGTAGTCACAAGTAACACAGTTTGTGCAGTTCTACAAAAATGTATGACGTACACCTATAGATCATGCACAAAGTCATTGCCCTCTTAGATATACATGTTATAGATATAAATAAGTTATTAAAAATCGAGTCTACAAGTTGAAATGTCTGTGCCCAATGTGATCATTGCATGTGATTACATATTAATTTATAATGCAGTCATTTTGGATTGTTTGTGTAACGTAATACGTGCTTCGCCTTATGGCAAATTTTGTTTTAATATCAATCAAGAACAGACTGATCATCAACGTTACACAAATAACTCATAAAAAACAAAAATAATATCGCGTATTAAATAATTGTTCTCGCTGACCGAATTATATTATAGAAATAGAATTGATCACATGATACGCAGTTTCTTGTAAAGTTAATAACAATCGTATTTCAAAGTTTACATGCTGCTCTGTCAGTCCGTGAGCAGGGTCACATAAGTCGTGGGGTCCATGGGCGGATCCAGGATTTTAGATGAAGGGGTGGGGGCGCGCAGTTAATTTTTTTTTAGGTTCATTTTTTTAAATATTCTTCTATTGTGGGTGCAATGTAGGTATTTTTGTGGTAAAATTAGCGAGAAATAAGGGTTTCAACCTAAAACCGTTTAAATCTACCCCTGACAACCCATGCTTTGCATTTGGGGGGGGGGCACGCCCGCCACGCCCCCGCCTGAATCCGCCCCTGCGGGTTTTTATTTACAGGTTATATTTATATAGATTATTTAAATGTATAATCACAAAATTCTTTAATTCTATTAATGCCTGATAAAATTAAAATATTTTGGGGTAGAATTTATGAAAAATCAATATTTTGTGCAAAACATTAACAACAACAACCCCCACCCCCAAAAAAATCCAAGAGGAGGGGGTTGAAGCGCACGCCGGGCACGCCCTTCCTGCGAGATTCCTCCAAATATGAATTTTTTTTTATCCCAAGTCTTATAGACAAAGTTTTGCTGAACTTCGATGCTCTGTCTCTGTCAGATATGTTTGATTCTTTGTAGCTAATGAAATTATGAGGTTCAAGGAAATGTACTGACATGAAACACATGTTAAATAATCTAAGTATTACATGCATGCATTGCTTGTGCTATATCTAAAAATAATGGAAATTATTGTGTTTTTTTTCCCAGATTTTTTTTATTTATTAACGGTTACTTTTATTTTCTTTTATGCTGGCTTACTGCTTAATGATCTTAAATAGAATTCGGAATATACAGAGTGTCGTGAATGTGGTTATAAATCTGGGAAAACAGACAAGGCGTGGGAGTTTAACAAACAGAATCAGGAAAAATTTGCGGTTTCAAGAGTCAATGAGATGGTTTTGATTGGTGGCGGATGAAAATGTGTGTAAAAAAAACCACCAAGACCGACAGAACTTTACAGTGGTGAAGCGATCTTAATCAAGAAAGTAGAATACAGACGGCGTCAATAAAAAAATAAAAGAGAGGGTAAAAACTGTACAAATGGTTTCTAAATACAAAATCAGTATTGAAAATTTCAGTATGTTGTTCAGGTGTTTCAGGACTTGATCAGCTAAATTAAATTGTATACAACATATAATTAACAAAACCTAAAATATTGAAAAGCTAAATCTTTATTGAATAATTAGAAAAGGTACAAACTATTGATCAAATATCAAAACAAAAAAGCTATGAAATATTTAACATCACATAAGAAAGGTATAAAGTACAAGTCTAGATCCGGTAACCTTGAAGAAACAATGGCGGAAATCCAAGGTCATTTTACTCGTGACTACATTGTAGTACCATTCATTTAGGCGTACCGTCTATATTTACAGCTTTATAAATAAACAGGATACATGTAGTCTGTTACGTCAATGAGAGAAGTTAATCAGTTCGTTGGAGGGTAGATGTGTGACCGCATTACACGTCGAGTAATAACTTTAACATATTTTGCTAATTCAAATTGACATCTCTAGAAGATGACTCAGTAAAGCGGCATTTTACATACAAAGTGCACTTTGTTTGTTTTCCTATCATTTGTTAAGTCAGAGAGGTGTACCTTTAGCGAAATGATTACATTAGTTCAACTATTGAATGTTTCGTAAGGTTCTGACGTAGTGATGTATACATGGAGGCGAATGATGAGTACTCTTAGCAAATAGGTTTCAACTAAATTTTCTGATTTTGTGTTAAATTGTATGTTATATACAACTAACAATTAAACTTATTATTCGCTATGAGTTTTATATATCACACCCCACAAGTGAAAATTAATATTGGTCCAAACATTGAACAAATTTTGAGATGGTTCTCTCTTATTTTTTTCGAGTGGTAGGCTTGTCATTTTTTATTTGTGATTATTTTTTTTGCTGACCACTTCGCAATTATCAATTGAATAATCCATCTAAATATTTTATAGATTTTTTAATTTTTTTACAATTGGTATACTCTTAGCCTTGATCTGCTTGGAAACCAAGTTTGTGGTTTAAATTTACATTATTGTATAATTGGTGATTGATAAATACAATGTCCATTCAATATGTAACGTGTTTATTATTAGAAAACATTGTTTTTAAACATCAATTGTAGTAGCACTTTAGACCGGACTTTGTGACAAGTGCTGGTCTACCGATAACCCGATTTCGGAAATCCCATCGTCGATTTTCTGGAATGTAGACAATGAAGTGGACTTCTAGTCAAGATGACCTTGGTGATAGGCGGTACTTGACAAGTTTTATGACGCAATATGGTACTCAATTGTAGACCTATACGCTACTGTACTAGATGACTTAAGCTCGAGGATGGTTACTGTGGTTTTTAGAAGGCAATAACCACTGAATTAGGTATAAGCAATATCAAACATAATGACAGAAATATCTTTATTAGAAAAAAATAAGCCACGTTGACACTATGCTTTAAACCGTCTCTTGGAGATCGATCTACGTCGATCGATTTAAATAGAGATCGATCTTAAGTGGACCGATCGAACACAAGTGTTAACACATTAGATCGATTCCGAATCGATCTAGTTACAAAAGTAGACTACCTCCAGCGTTTTCTATTTCAGTTGGATTTAAATGTATATTATGCATATTATGATAATTCTAAATATATTTTTGGGAAATTAGAAGAAGAATAATATTCTCATGTCGATCTTGTCCAAGTGTAGCTATAAATGGGAGAAATAGTTTTAGTACATGTACAAGTTTTCTTTATCATTTTAAATTTTAGTGTCACTTTTAGCTACAGCATGATTATTCCCAGTAGTGTTCCGCTGTTAGGGACACCCCTTTTCGTCGGAAATTTTGTGCAAAATATGGACAGAAAGAGCGTAAAAATAGTTTGGAACACCATTTATATCCCCCTTACATTGAAAAATTATTGGATCCACCCTTTATTTTTTTATTTCATACATGTATATGATCGTAGACCAATTTTCCATAGAAATTTATGGTTATCTTCGAATGAATTTGAGTAATCTGAGGAAATTTACCAAAAAGGCCAGTAGAAATCTGAACCCTTTTCACATCAGCCCACATGATGAGCTAAACAAAAGACCGTGGTAAATAATGATTTAATGGTACTTTCTAATAGGCAGACTTAATTTTATGGATTGGAGTTGTGGAATGGAGTCTTGGAGTGGTATTGGATTTGATATAGTAGGTTGGAATTTAATTGAAATTGAATTTTTGATTTGCAATATACGGTCGCGAGGTTTGTTGAAAGTTTAGTTTATGTTTTTAATGCTGTCTATTTTTGTGATTTAAAAAAAAACCAAAACTACATATATTTATTTAGTTAGTAAATTGCAGATTAAAAAAACGCAATAAAACTCCACTACACTTAGTACCACTCCTGAATTCTACTTCAAGATGCCAATCCATGACGCCACTCCATAACCCGGCGAGTATGCCTAGAAAAGCAGAAGACGTCCATTCTCCCAGTTTTTAGTGGAGTCCCATTTGCTCATATACTTTTGTTGCTTTGTTCGTATTAGTTATCTTATGTTCTTTATTGTGGGTGGGTCTGTTTTCCATGCCTGGTCTTTGTCCCTGGATAACATTCTTTTGATTTCCGTTAGAATCTGACGTTTTGTTTGTAATAGGAATTCGTGCTATAATATCAAAGCACAGACAATACCACAGTACATGTGCATATACAATCAATTATATTATAGATAGCAGCGATGTATTGAATGTTTCCTTTGTAAAAGAAAATCTATAATCTAAACTGAAATAAATTCGGTAATTTCACTCTCGGATTTTCTCCCTCCATCACAAATATCAATCCGCATGCCAGAATTAAATAATATGTTACATTATTAATCATATGTATTTGCATACATTGCGATGTTACAATATCAATATGTTATTTTCCAAAAGTTACGGTGATCCTGGAGCTGGGCATTCTGTCTATTGAAATGCAATTTCTGCTGGTCATGACATTATTGTATTTTCTTATCTTCGGGTATTCGTTTTCGAGTTCTTCTCTATTATCATTGAAAGATAAAGACCAAGGATTCTAGGATGGAACATTTCTGGAATATCAGAACTTTTAAAGTGGTTACTGTAAACCACTACAAAAAAGTAAGAACGTTTATCCCAGAAAGTCTTTGGTGTGTAGCGCAGCCATAAATAAAAAAAAGTATCTGTAGCGTAACATCTCTGCCACACTCAGTTTTCAACCCACTCCTTTTACGCAAACTAGTGCTGTACACCGGAAACAGCTTTGCAGATTTGAAATGAGTTGTGCTCATGTCCTGTGATTTTCTTTTCACATCCTGTATAGAAGAGCCTGGTACAGTACAATACATCTGTCTGTACTGTACTAACTTGCATAAAGGTTGGGGTTTAACACTTGTAAAGCTTTTGCAAAGCAAAATGTACCCTATGTGCAGGAAATCTCTTTTAGAGTACATGTACATGTATATAATAGTCAACTATACGACTCAGCATAGAACAAAGAACCCGTATATACTATAATACCAGGACTTATTTGATTTAAGTTCGCACGATCCGAACGCAATACTCTTGTTTAATTAAAAGATCAGAGCCTCCATTAAGGATATACATTTCATTCACAAAGTACAGATAATAATAAACATGTTCGATCCCGTCCGTTTGATAATCTCAATCCGCATTAAGGAACTAAGTTTATACAAAATACATGTAAAGTCCCGTTGATAAGTTATAGAAAACGTCTAAACAAAGATTACCACAATGTACTACATACATGTATTCACTTGAGACATGTATCGTGTTTCTCGTTTAAAACATATCAATTTTAAAACTTAAAATTGAACTAGTTAGTCCGTAAATGCATTCTCCTATAATATCGTGTAGCAAAAGAATGCCTGTCCGAGTGCGACTCCTTTCTCACACCGAATTTTAAAGGTGCAGTGAGCGTGTGCACTAGTCCGAGATTGCTCTGCCGTTGAACAACAGATAAATCTCGGACTAAGTATGTACCTAAATGCGAGCCCTTATGTACACGTTCATTGAAGAGCACAATGTCATAGAGCGAATGGAAAATATGAGAGTTCGTACCGTCATTACGAGTTCTGCTTTCCACCGAAGTAAGGGTTTGTCTTCACGTATACATTTGTCCGTCAGTGCTGGTCTATGAAATACGTTAAATGAACATTAGAAGTTTGACCGTCAGTCCTGATACACGATGGTCCACTCCTTTTGGCAAAACTTGATTACCTGTATTTACTAATACATGTACATGTATGAATTAGTTATCTTTTGCTGTAAAAGTTTTTGTAATTTCGTGCAAAATTTGTGCAAAATTGAGAAATAATAGATAGCTCTTGCCCCTTTCAAAATATCTGGTTCCCCCCTGATTTGTGGATTGTACATGTATGTACCAATACGTATGTTACATTATACAGATCAGTTCTAACCACTCAGGGGAACTGTCGGAAAAACCGGCTTTAGGACAATTCTAAAGCCAGCTTTTCTGACAGTTCTAATATCAGAACCGGCTCTACAAGAACAGTTCAACTACTACAGCAAGCTGTTCTGACAGTTCTAGCATAGCCGGTTCTACGAGAACAATTGTAGTAGTAGAGCCAGCTCTACTAGAACAGTTCACCTACTACAACAAGCTCTTCTGACAGTTCTATCAGAGTCGGTTCTACGAGAACAATTGTAGTAGAAGAGCCAACTCTACGAGAACAGTTCTCCTAGTAAAAACGGCTCTGTGAGAACTATCAGAAGAGCTGGCTCTAAAACTGCCCGAGAACTGTTCTAAAACTGTCATAGTATTGTTCTTCTGACAGTTCTAGAACAGTTTTGCGAAAGGTTAGTACTTATCTTATCTGTACGTTTTAGTAGGGTGTGTATAGTTTAGATGTACTCATTTAACTACTGTTGAAATTGATACTTTTAATTCTTTAAAGCTTCTATAGCTGTACAATTTTCTTAGAACTTGTAAGCTTAAACATCATGGTTTTATGGACTTGCTACACGAATATAATTACTTGGTTTTGTTCGTTACTAGCATGTCAATAACCCTCATTCAAATTTACCTTTAATGGTACGCATAGAAGAATTTATTTTACATTTAGAAGCATTCATTTGTTTTCGTTTGATTTTTCCATCCGCTTTAACATCTGAAGTACGTCCCGAAGGGTTGATCGATCGATCTACACGGAAGTACAAAACGATTTTTGATTGGTTACATCACCACCTACGTCAGAGCGCCATTAAAATATGGCTGCCAGAAAAGGAAATGTTTCAAGGCTGATTTTTTATTGCTCAATGGAAATCAATAGAACGTAATCAGTTTGTAATACTGCAGAAGTTCACAAAGAATTTATTTTTAGAAGCAATTATAGATACAGGTGCACTTCTAAGCTTCGTTGATGGCGAACAGAACAAGTAGGCCTAGATTATATCGGTCATCAAATTTAAAACAAGTACATATAGTGAAGTTAGACAAAATGAAATTGATATGTTTTAGTTTATCGCCTACCACTTATGAATGTATTTCTGACATGCTATTGGGAATCAGTTATTTATAGATTTATTGGCTCCTACATGTACATGTTAAATATGATTTAGTAGATGGTTTACCAAAAGCGATTTATATGTTGTATCGTTGGTATTATTTTTTTTAATTATATGACTATAAATACCCACAAGTTTGATTGGTTGAGCGCCAAGTATTAATCAATAAGTCTTGTGAAAGCTTCAGCATATACAAAAATATAGTATCACGTAATTTTTAAATCTTTATTTTTGATTGTTCAATTTATTAAGACGGCTTTATCCGGCCAATCGACGCTCTTAATAATGTTAATGGTCATTGATATATAATGATGATTGCGCTGGCTTGTCCGAGCGCAACGATGGGCAAAATATGTTTGTTACCTTAAAACGACGGTGTGATAAATGGTATTTTGACTTACAAAGACCCCAAGAGTACCAACCAGGTACATGTACTGATTCCCCTGCGCGGACATTCAAAGTCATCTATGAATAGTTTCACTTCATTTATTTTGGGCCTTTTACACTTGATTTATGGTATGGGTTTTGTCCATCATTAAAGACCAAGTGGTGAGCTGTAGAAGTAACGTTGTTCTTGTCTTCCGTTCAGTGCAGAGCTCTCTCTGGAGTATCGTCGCACTTTGGTGCTGGACGTATGTACAGTGAGGCCAAAGGTTGTGCTCTGTTTACATGTTGCGGTGACAGCAATCTGTATGGAGTGTGCTAGCTAAAATAAAATTCGATAAAAGGAAGTGCGACGTCTACTTTATCTGTACAAGCCCAGACTTGAAGGATTCAAGGGCTTGTACCGTGGCCTGGTGTTCGGGCATCTTATTCCATAGTCTAACTTCGGATGGGAAGAATTGACATTTGTGTATTTCAGTCCTGCAGAATGTCACGATGAATAGGATGATGTTTCCTCTGGTGTTCAGGCTTGTTGGATGTAGGTATTTTGCAGCAGGGATGTCCACCAAGTTGTAGACTATGCAGTACATTAGCATGGGTTTGGTGTTAGTTCTACGTTGCTACTGGTCTGTATTCAAATCGGTGGTGTTACTGATTTTTCTGTAGTCTCCTTTGACAAACCTGGCTGCTCTTCTTTGTACTGCTTCCAGTACGTTGGTGTTAGTAACTGTGTCTTGCTTGACTTTTGGTAGATGACTCAAACCACATACAATGTATACGTATAACATAGATTTAAAGAGATGGACTTATAGCAAATCTAATGCACCTCCTATAATAGAGAAATTTAATTATTTTTTCTTCATTTTAAGCACATTGAATTTAGCCATTTTTGTCACTTGAAAGGTATCTACTTTATGTAATATGTAACTCAAAAAGTACTTTACTGTACCTGTAGTAATATTATTCAAATATATTAAATCAAAGACAGTCTTCTAAGTCGATAGTCGTCAACTATTCTGTGCCACTGATTTTGCTTGCTTTCAACATCCGAAATGGCACACATGCGATATGGTCTAAAATCGGGTTATCTCCGCTAGAATCTCGGTTCCCGTGATTATGATTACACTTTCGTGACAGTGATGACCCGAATATTTTTCAATCAAAGTAACTGGTTACCAGGACGTACGGGCAATGTTTTCTCTAAAATTTTTAGCGATCGCTTATCATAGTCACCAATTTAGTTACATCACGTGCTAATGTTCGCTCTCTAGATTCACTTGTAAAAAGTACAAAATGCAGTATCATTCGGTTAACGAGAGCTGTATTTTATATAGCCTATTTGGCCGAGTGGTCTATAGCGTTGGACTTAGTGCAGGTGGTTTTGTTGTAGATGTCAGAGAAGAGAAGGGCTTCGAATCTCGCTGAAGGAGATCGCGACCTTGCATCGATTCTAGAGTTGGGGTAGAGCTTAGACGTGACTATATTATATATATATATATATATATATATATATAAACGTCTAAATATGTTTAACATCACCAGAAGATGGTAAAATTGACATTGAATATTTCGGATAACTGATATCCTTCCTCAGCATAAAACTCGTATAATTTTAAGAAGGATATCAGTTATCCGAAATATTCAATGTCAATTTTACCAACTTCTGGTGATGTTAAACATATTTAGACGTTTATTTAATTTATTGTTATGTGTTTCGCATCGTTTTTAATGATCCATCACCCCGTAAGAGTGATTGTTGACTTTTATTTAGACGATTATATATATAACGGGGCCCTAATTATATATATGACCTATGTAGTCAATTGTAACGAACCCTGTGTCTGAATCGGAAACTGGGTAATGCTAACCGATCATTTCTGCTTTAATGTAAACTTCCCGTCTCATACAAGAAAAAAAAAACAAAACAGAACACATGTGTATGATATTTAAGAGTTACATTTTGATCTCGTATGAAGCTAGAACTATGAAGCTATGACGGTAAACACGGCACCGATCAGCAGCTTAATGCGGAGAAGTTATATGTAATATATTAATTATGCAAATCATATGCGAATGTAAAGTACTGAAATTATGAGTGGAAGGAATCGCTAACAATATTAGAGACTTAAAATGTGCACCACCTATTATAGAGAATATTGGTTATTTCCCTACATTTATAGCATGTTGAACTTATCCATTTTTCCAGCAGTATATGCTTTCATTAGGAAATTACACATGCTAATCTGTGACAAACAATGTACGATTTTTTAAACTTTTTTAAAATTAGTGTTTATACACATGTAGGAAACACTCATGTGCTGACAAATTTATGACGGTAACGCAGGTGCAGGCATGTATGTTTCTACTATACTTCATCTACAGCCAGTTTCTTAAGGAAACATGAAAGTAGTTGAATATCGCGAAATGGGGTTAAATGTATACAGTCATGTATATAAAACTTGCAACGCGTTACCCCTCTTTTCGAAATCCCTTGATGCGCTCCTGTAATTGGTGTTAAACATTCAATGTTACAGTATGAGAAAAAAAGTCATTAATTGCCATTCTTGCACTTTGTACTTAGTCTAGTACAGAAAACATTCCCACTTCTTTTCTATTTTAAACAAATTTGTTTAGAGGCTACAATAAACTCAGCATTACCGACAGATCGAGTCTATCCAATTACCAAACAAATATACTACTAGGTTCGTTCTTTAATATATCGTCTAATAATTCTGGTAGACAGACGCATTATACCGAGGACTACCGATCGATTGACCGAGCTAAAATTATTTCCAGCACGGAAATAACCTCCAATAAATCGGAGAAACACTAATTACACAGAATAATTTGGTCACTCCGTCCTTCCTGGTGCATTTTATTTGTTGTTCTGTTACTTAGTCTAATGGGACTGTTATTCGAGTTCTGTTTTTGTTTTGATCATGAAGATGAAATTTCCGGTCCTTGGTTAGCGAACTATTTCTATTTGAAAAAAAAAATGTTTTTAACAGGATTTCGTCGCCCTTCGGAACTCGAATACAAATATGTATTCGTTCAAACGCATTTAAATAGTTATGTTTAATAATATCTAGAACTATATGACCTAGAGCAGCGGTGACTTTGGTGGTGATATTCCGATACTTTAAAATGTTTTAAGAGTACAAAATTTGTTCGTGTCCACAAAAGTTTTTTGAGTTATTAATGAATTGTTATTCAGAGTAATAGAGAAATATTATTTTCAGTAATTAAATGATAATTCTGGTTGGTTTATGCCATGTTATTGATGAAATTTTGTTCTTTGGCTAGCTGGAAAGGAGAACCCTTTCATTCACTCATATCTGCAGGTGCTTTTGGTTCAGGATTAGTTTTTCCCGTTAAAATATCCACTGTGAAAATATCAATTAGTGCGTGTTGGACACATGTACATGTACATGTCATACTAACAATTTGCATTTGTTCTACTTTTGAGTTCTTAAAAGATAACACCTGTACATGGATTACTTTGGTGTATTTCTAAGTTACAAGTTAATGTAGGGTTAAATTCGAAAAATTTCGTTCTACTCCGTCTGATTTAAATTGCCGCTTTTCAAGAGTAATCCAGGGAACCAAGAATCTAGCGGAAACCAAAAAAATACATTCCAGGGACAAAGAGAAGACATGGAAAACAGACAAACACGACAAATAACATTAAATAACTAAAATAATACATACAAAGTAACACAAGTAAATTAGCAACTCGGACTCCACTAAAAACTGGGAGTATAGACCTAGTGCACTGGTAGGTTAGGCGTCCTCTGATTTTCTAGAAACACGTGCCGAGATGCTCATAAAAAGTCAAGTCCGGGGTAGAGGAAAGAGGAAAGGAAAACTATGACATGTTGAACAAATTAGTTTTCATGGTGCAGATGGATACACCGTAACGATCCACGAGTTCATGATGACGACCATAAAACTTCTGTAGTGATGACTTCATTCTTGTAGCAAAATAACCCTGTTCCAGAAGCCTAACCGTAAGAAGTCTAGCGCGATACAAAAAGTCTGCGTTGTTACGGCAAGCTCTTGCATGATGTATGAGTTGTGATATGGAAACTCCTTACGCAGGTGCTGAAGGGATGTTACCAAACGTATTCACACTCCAATAATCAACATCAATGACGTCGAAAGTTCCATATGACGAGTTCTAGTAATTGCGAATTTAATTTGTAAATGTCAATTCCATTAATTTCTGAAGTAGACCGGCTGTTTTAACATTGGGAAGATTTCGCCAGCAATATGAAGAATGCTTGTGGCGGAACTGGACATACTTACCGTTCTGGAGCACCTAATGCTCTTTTCTGCGTTCATCTTGCTAGTACTTTATTTTTGTTTTTTTTGTTTGTGTGTGTGTGTGTGTGTGTGTGTGTGTGTGTGTGTGTGGTGTCTTCTTTTAGTTTGTGTATGTGTTTGTATTATGTGTTTACTACATCTACATTAAGTACAAGTATGTAAATCGTATATCTTCATTGCGTACATTTATGTAGATCATCTAAGTTTTCTGTTTTTCCGTTCAGGCCATGTATGTGGATTCTGATGCGTCTAAATTGTTCTAGTATTATTGAAGCCTCGGTATTTTACCGATATCTCCGGTTGACAAAAGGTAAATCACGTGGACCCACATGTATACATTTAGCAGGTGTACATGTACAGAATAGGTTTGCTTTATAAGTCGCTTATATGTGGTCTTAACTATATATATATAATATGTTTATATAAATCTGGGCCTTATAACTACATGTACATGTATCTTGTAATCTTAGTCCTGTATCAAATCATTATAATATTGTTCTATATTCAGCTATATTTCATATATTTATTCCGGATTCAATTGCAGATTAAAAAGTCGTAAACGACAGCCATTCAATAACTCGCTATCAATAGAATGATTACTAGTAATTATTTTGGTTAAGAAGTTTTAAATAAAATCCTGTTCCCTTTTCAAGACCAAATCTTCGCCACTATTTTTGACAGAATCACATTCAGATTGTAGGATGTGTATAACGAAATAAAAAAAGCACCAATTTCATTTAAGATAAAAAAAATAGAAAAGATAAATAAATAGATAAAACTTCGTTTGTAAATGATCACATAGAAAAATAAATCAAAACAATAAACGAGAGAAAATATTTGTTCCTGAATTTGTTATTTAGTTAACAGCAATAGACTTGCAGAGTGGTTGATGAGCGTGCTTGATATACACTTCCGCCAAGAAAATTGTTTTCTACCCATAGGCCTACCTTGCTACGGTATATTCCAACCATGCTTAAGGCTTCCCCGCAGTTTTAAAACAGTTCAACATTATATGGAGCTAACATATTATTGGCAAGTAGATTTCTGAACTGTTCGTCTGCAAACTTTCAGGTCATGGGTTTAAGACCAATGGACCCGGTATCTGCAATGCTGGTATAATCAACCGTAAAGTTTAGAGGACCTCTTGGGGAATGCGGAGGTTTTATGCAGGCTGTGTACAACGTTCAAATTTAAAAGGGGGACCAAAGAACAAGACTTAACAACGAAACCTATTATCAATCAAAGTACTCACGTACTGAATCAATTTATATCGATGGTTTGAATTTTTACACTTCAAATAATCGTCAAATTGCATGTTTGGTGCAGGAAATCATAGCCATGCACTTCAGGGCCCTGGAGCACCTACAGCTCTATTCTCATAACACGTGGCCAAATGGCCAAATTGAATAATTATTACAAAAAGCAATATTAATCACAAGACGACAGATTGACACCATTCCTGATGAATGCATTATCGAAATTCCTATGCCATCGTCCAAGCCAAGTTTTATTTGTATTTGTCATCTCCGGGCTGTAGATTTCATAAGACGGTAACCGTTATAAAATACAGTGGGTGATACATCAGCATGATTTCGAGGGTTATGCTATCCTTTTATTAAAAAATTGGCAAAAATAATTGTTCGGAACCGTTTGTACATGTAAATGTTTATATTCGTCAAGGCTTGCATGATATATCTAGAGATAGCTCTTCCAATTGGTCCTCAGCATTCCTCTTTCTATTTTATTTCTATTATTGGTTGCTATTTAAATCTCGTTGGGTTTCTATTTCTAGCTAAACACCAAATCGTTTTTGTGCGTTTTAGAATAAAGCTGGTTTACTCGGGTTAATGCATAGAAATGAACTGGTTCTGATAAGAGGTTAGAGGCAAACTTTTTTTTAATTGGATCGTTTTAATACCATCCAAATCAATCAGCATAATTATGTAGAGCGGAGTAAAACACATTTATTAGATTTGTTTATTGGCGTAAATAACACAGAATTAAATTTGATATATCAGAAGTACCTATAAAGTTGACCTAACTATCTGCATCTGAACTTTAATAGGATATGCCAATGGGACTATTTTCCCGTGGTATTGTAAGATAACTGCAGGTGCTAACAGGCTTTACAGATCTTAAGGCGCTGGCGACTGCTACTCAGTATATCAATTCTGATCTTCGATCTAAATTGGTAAAAATATATTGTATATTCGACTCATCAATAGGTTTGTTTAAAGAGGTTTAACGTTCTGCATTCCCTACTAGACTGAAACAACTTAGATGAAAAACTCTCTAATTGATTTCTCATGAAATGTTTATTCAACTCTCAAAGGTTACATTTCGAGTACAATCATTTCCACCTATGCTGATATCTCATCTTACTAACCGATTTTTTTTCTAGATTGCAATATTGGCACACATAAATTTACGTGATGTGATGTGTACTTTAGTGCAAGCATACTGATATTAGAACTAAAGCATAAGCTAGTTGTTAGTTGTATTAAGGACGCGTTATTTCCACTCCTAACCGCAAAAACATATCATGACGTACGAATATTTCAGCGTGGGATAATATGATGTCAGATATTTTATACATGTATGCCTACAGAGCAGTGACCTATAGCATTATTAAATGTATGATTTAGCTGGACAAACCAGGTCAGTTAGTGAATATAATAGTTTTAATTTGCGTGGCGTTTTTCCCTGGGTCTTCCTTCCCGTTTACCAAGTTTAATAAACTGACTGTTAAAGTTTTTGTTGTTTGGCCAACAATATTTATTGTACACGTACATGTAGTATGGTTTCACAAATATGTCTCTATCTACAGCATCACGTGACATCATATTGGTCGATTCCACCATGTCGCCAATCAGTTCCTGTTTTCAACAATTATAGTGCCGTGTGCAGCAAGTCCATGAGCATGCTAATCTGGAGCAATGTTTGAAAAGTACCCTTCTGAATAATAATCAGGCAATGGATGACACATCATTTTTCCCAATTTAGTAATTCTTGCCTTAATCTTATCCTGAAACATCTGTGACGTAGATATATTTTTACTGCTTATATAGGAAAAAGTAAGGAGAAATTTTCAAGCCAAGTTTTCATAATGCATTTCAACTAAACTTGACGAATCAATATCTTAACTTCACAAACAGCTTTTATGTTTTTTTCTGGGGTTATGTGGTAAAAAAAAATTGGATAATGCAATAAAATCTCCGCGTTATTTTCTCTATGTGCCACACCTTATACATATTTCGCCTGATTCTTTGACATACAGTAGAAGTACTTAATTCGTTTTATAAGTTTCTCGCAAATCTAACTCGTGTCACCAGTGACGTCTTTTGTCTTTTATTTTAAACATATTTTGATATCTAACATATGTACAAAGTACATTTGTAGATCAAAGTTTGTCGGAGAAGCACTAAGCATTTTTTTATTAATCATTTAGGAATAATTACTAAAGAACTACATATGTAAGCACCAACTAATGGCAAAAAATCTTTTCAAACTAGACCACGATGTTTTAAACCCCGTACAACACCAATTAATACGCATACGGATACTGTGCATTTCAGAGTAGGTTTACCCTAGTTTTTCACCACTTACATTTGAATGCGAGGGAATATTGACCATATATCTAGTTTTCGATACTAAAACAATTTCCGCGTTTTATTTTTCGTTTTGATTGCGTGTAAAACGTGACTAGAAGTAATAAATGGAAAAAATACACAAGTAAACATGCTGTCTTGAATTATTCGAGGACGAAATAAATCTATTTCAAATGTTGCATTGTGTAATTGGAGATGTTCTATTTTCGGTATATATAGCTATTTATTTAAATGTGTTTAAACACGAAAAGGATGTTAAAACTGACTGCATTGATATTTGTAAGTTTCGTGCAGACAAATACTTAATTTACTTATAATAGTTATTCCCACGCATGCGTGAAACCGATATACTTTTTATAGATTTTTCTTGTTCTAAAATAATTCCAATCTAATTTGCATGCCTATTTCGTGCAGTATGATTGTTGTTCACATTTTACGACCTCGGCTTTCGCAGTTTTTACAACAGTGTGAAAACCATGTACAAATCGTAAACAACATGACTAACATCTTTTCGACAACAGACAATCGGAACTTCTCAGTCTATCTAGTTCCACTTAAGAAAAACCTCGGAGGCATTAGGCAAAAGAATCTGTCCGGAATTTGACCGAGCCAGTTCTAAATTATAATTTTACTTGTTGAAAATTTTACCATTACTTTTTTTCCTACCTCCTCGCTTTGCGCCAACATGCTTAACACAGATATTGTTCTATATTTCTAGTGATATTTAACCCAATCTCTTAGCGCCACCTGCTGGATAGAAGTACTTTGAGTCGCGTATGACTACGATTCCGTCAATTTTTTTCTGCAACCGATGTTATTTTTTTTGTAGCGGAAATGACCGAGTAGTTCCGATTACGACAAAAGATAGACTCGTTTAGAGGCTTAAAACGGTATTATCTGCGTTATTGCATTCATTTTCGACATTGTATATTCAAGACACAATTTTGAAAAAAAACAGTTATCAGTAGCCAGTAAATACTTTGAATATTGAAATTGCCAACCGTGTCACGTTGTCGGTTGAATGCCGCCATTTGCAATGTCAATTTCGAGTATCAATTTTACTGAATGAGAGTCTACAAAAAAAAAACAAAACATAAATATATATCAGATAGTTAGAGATTACAATTATAAGGATTAAACACTGTGTTTTTTAGCATCAATGAATGTGTAAAATCGGACGATTCACGCTCACAAACCTGACATAAAAGTCCTTCGGACTCTTTTTTGTTTTGTGAATGAAATGCCCGATTCCACACATCGATACATTCTGTAACAGCAGTGTTTAATCCTATACTTGATCTTGCAGACGCTTTAATTTGAAATATGCGATGAGAAGCAGACGAGTAATGTGTACACTGAACTCTGAATAACCTTATATGACATGATTGATTGATTGATTGTCATTATTTCCACTATTTTGAAGTATTCTTGTTGGATAATGTCAACCCTATCACAACTAGCAAACTTGACATCGGAGGTTCCAGAAATTTATACATTTAAGGTAGGGGATTCCAGGACACAATATTTCATTTTTGTAAAATTTTGCGAAAATTGAAATTATCTTGAATGAACATACTTTGGAATTTTAATGTTAACACATATGTCACCGGACTTGATTTCGAGATAGTATTGAGTCTTATGTATTTTTTGTCTGCAGCTTAATGGGGATTTGTACAACTTGCAGATGATTTCTGTCTATTCTTAATGTCGATGGTTTCTGTCTGTTGCTTACTGTGATGTTGTAATACTGCATGCTACTATGTGTGACGTTGTAGAACTTGTAGGTGCTTTCTGTCTGCTGAGCCTGTTTAGTATGGAGTTGTAGAACCTGTCGATGATCCATGCCTTCTACTTAGTGAGGAGTTGAAGAATCTGTTCTGCCTGCTTCTTGGTGATGAGCTATATAATATGTCGATGATTAAGGCCAAGGTTAATACGCACTTTCATCGGGTTAATTAAATGCAAGCTAAAATAAGTATTTATAGTTATTCAAGAGGTAAAACAGTGCGTGTTTGTCATGTCGTTTTTTATACTATTGCCCTAAATAACATTTTAAAAACATTAATTGTGCTGAATAAGATAAATGGGAACAAAATGGCTTTACACCTAGTTCATTTCCTGCTGGTTTAAACCAATGATCAGTATGTTAGAAGCACTTTACAATTCCTCAATAGGTCAGAAATGAACTCCTGTACAATGTACCTGCAGAATCATCATATCTTTACATTCTGTGCTACTTCCAAATTAGCTGTTCACTTATTTCGGGACAAGTTCAACTTTTTAATTTGATACTTTTGCTATTACACTCTACTGCGTGTTGGATAGCAATTCAGGGAATATCTCAATGTCTGGAGATATTTTTCAATGCAATCGCTGAATCACCCAGAACGGAGGCTTAATCAAATGGGGGAAGCTTCCGGGATTTCAAACCCAATGGTTTAAACCACCTTCGTTTGAAAATATGAAAAAATACAAATAATGATCTGAAATCCTTCTCTAGACCCCCCTTTTCAAAATAAATATATGAATTCTGATACTACCCATGCTAAGTAAGATGTTCGTTGGCTTCTGATGTCTACATAGGTGCCCCACAGTCATCATTAATCTTTTCCTTCAGCTAGTCAAGGTCATATGTGTCATGGCGAAATACGTGACTAATTCAACCCAATCCTTGTCGTCACCCTTTAAGCGTCATTGTTTATAAATCATTCAGCCAGAATATTTTCAGGCTACTTCTCAAAGCGACAACAGCTCGAGCTGTGGCAATGCAAGTCACTGGGAGATCAAATTGATACAGGGAAGATAACGTAAACTTATACTATGTAGGATAGAGGATCAAATTAATGATGCATGTCACAACAAATCAATATTATACAACGTCTCAGAATGTGACGACTCTACACTGCTCCATCGGATCAAATTGATACAGGGAAGATAACGTAAACTTATAGAAGGGTCTGAAAAATTCCCAACGATGTTGAACTGTCAAATTTGCGATGCAAATTCTTGGTCGTTCCCTCCGCATCGCAAATTTGACAGTTCTAACATCGTTGGGAATTTTTCAGACCCTTCTATAAGTTAACGTTATCTTCCCTGTATCAATTTGATCCGATGGAGCAGTGTAGCGAATAGAGTCGTCACATTCTGAGACGTATAATTTTGATTTGTTGTGACATGCATCATTAATTTGATCCTCTATCCTACATAATAACACCTAGATGAACTGTCCCGTACTACCATACATCGTGTACTAAGTTACAGCCCTAGATTAATCCTACGAGGAGGAATGATCCGGCCAGCGAAAGCTAATTTTCATATAGCCTAGCTGGTCGAGTGGTCTAGGGCGCTGGATTTAGTGCAGGCGGTGTTGCCATAGATGCCATAGCGGTACGAGTTCGAGTCCCGCGGAGGCAACGACCAAAAATTTGCATCGTAAATTTGACAGTTCTAACGTCGTTGGGAATTTTTCAGACCTATATATATATATATATAGCATTGAATATTTTTTTCTCCCTTCTAGTGGTGCGCAATTAACAAATTTGTAACAAATTTGACCTGCTTAAAATAGGAATTACCAGAAATAAAACTGCAATATAATTGATCGACATCTCTTTCGAATATATCGGTAGATGCCCTCATTCAGCCTTATAAAGTAACTTTCCACTAAGATGTTAGATGTTTTCAACCGCAATCGTGCAATAAAGCATTTATGTAAACGACTTAAGAACGATCTTGTCCAATTGAAATCCCATATTATGGAACTTTTTCGTCCAATGGGAATTTATGTTACAAAATACCCATGTAAAAGCATTTTTCTATTTCTGGTTGAAGAATGTTACTTCCTGATTGATGTCTGTGCATTAGTTGATTTTCTTTAGTATCGACCCAAGACTTGAAAGACTTGACAAAAGTGATTCTGCATTAATCTGAAACAGGCAAACTTCCTGGTCATGGCTTAAAAACAACGAATTACGGATTATTTATGCCATTGATGTTTCAATGTGCTAGACAGACAATATAGAGAGTATACATGTACTTTTCTTTCTAAGTAACGTGCAAAAATTGTTATTGATGGCTGTAACACAGTTCTCGAGTTCTTATTTGTTGAAAGTGGAAATTGGTCAAAATTTCATTATTTATGGCTTGAATGGGTCACAATCGAATTTCTGTATTAAACTGAGCATGAATGACTGCAGAGCATATGTCTGGGGTTTCAGTTTGTTGGAAAAGCAATAAAAAGAAATCATTCAAAACCTGTATGTGTATGGACTTAGTGACTGATTAATCAAGCACCCATAATACATTTACCAAAGTATAATATCGGGCATGTTTCTTGAATAAAAATGACAATATGCGGACAAAGCAACTTACTAAATTAATATATATTTATTTACCTTTTCTTCTATCGTTATCCTGGACTTGACTTTTCATGAGCAACTCGGTGGGAGCTTCTAAAGAAGCAGAGAACGCTTACCCTTTTGGTGCACCTGGTCCATGCTCCCATTTTTCAGTGGAGTCCGAGTTTCTCATTTACTTTTGTTACTTTATATATATTATTTTGGTCATTTTATGTTATCTGTTGTGTGTCTGTTTTTCATGTCTGGTCTTCGTCCCTGGATTACATTTTTTTTATTTCCGCTAGAATCTCGGTTCCCTTGATTACTTTTTGAAAAGTATGAAAGTTTCCAACTTTGCTTTTTTTATGAAAAAAATAAAGTCTAAAAATCTAGAACGTTATTTAGAATTCTGCTATCAAAATAGGAAGATTAGAGTACGATCTAGGAATGTTCAAACGAGACAACGCATCAACGCTATCTGTTGCACATGTACTATAAACCCTTAAATTTTGGAATAAAATTGAGAACAATTGTTGCCAATGTGAACTATTTCGATGGCAAGGCTAGTAAGTTCATGAACATATTGCAGATGTATTGCTCTGGAATTGAAATACAAAGAAATGCACTCCAGTCTTACTTTCAGAAGGAATTATATTCTATTAAAACAGCTCAACGTCCTGGGACGTGACATTCGTCGACAGAACACAAACAAAATGTCAAATGTTAATATATGTATGTATATTTATAGACAGAGTAGACAATTAAGTATGTTAAAAGAATTTAAAATGTAGTTGAAAATGTGATGCAATATATGAAATTATCATTTAAGCTATTTCGAGTTACATTTGGATCAATTGAGCTTTTTGTTTTGTTTCTGCAATAAATGTACACAAGTTTGGTTTGTCTGAATGTAACGATTTGCATGATCCATTTCCATAAACATCTAGAAATGAGTTGTATAAAGATTGATTAAAACTAAATAATCTATTGTCTAATAGACTATTTCATGTAACTCAACCCTTTAAATTCAATTGTCTATAAATTTCATTTTCATGTCTAAAATTGACAAAAAAATGACAAATAATTTCAAAGTGTCTGGATGCGACCCTGAGAAATCGAAGTTCTCGCCGTTGAGGAAAATTCAGTGGCAATAGATTTGAGACGGCTTGTATATTATTTTGCATTTGATTTAAGGAGGTAGACCTAGGGTAAGGGACACAACTCTTACAAAGCGTAATCAAGGGAACTAAGGTTATAGCGGTAATCAAAAGAATGTAACCCAGGGTCAAAGACCAGACATGGAAAACAGAAATACACAACAAAGAACATAAAGTAACTAAAATCATACATACAAAGTAACAAAAGCAAATGAGCAACTCGGACTCCACTAAAAACAGGGAGCATGGAACAACAAATCATTGGAACGTTTGTATTCACCTTATTACATCAATCTCATGTAAGCATCAAAGTAACATGGACTGATTTCATGCTGATTCAAAGGAAAGCTTGAAAGACTTATGTGAAATTGAATATGATACACACATATCACTGATTTCAAGAGTGATGTCCCTTACTCTAGGTCTACCTCCTTAAAATGCAAATTTAAAGATAAATAGTGATTTAAATGAAACTTCAAGGGTAGTTACAGTACATTATAAAAGGGTTATTCGGTTTATAAATTGAATAAAAGGTGGGGTAATCATATGCACTGTTAGCCAAAATTTGCACAAAATTCATAAAACTGTTCAAAAAGGGATGTTCATACTCCCTCCCAATGGATACGACATTGAACTGACAGTAAAGGTGTGTGTCCCAGAATCAGGACATAATATACCATTTAAACCTCTGCATTCACATCCGAATTCAGGTCTAGACTTGCGTTTTTCAATTAATAAGATTTTTGAACATATTAATTAAATTCTGAGTTCGTAAAATTAAGCTTTTTATATACTATCTCTGTTTTGTTTTTTTATAGAATATAAAATTACACCAACAAACTTAAAGCTTTCAAAACAGTCAACGAAACATAGCACCAAAAAATCATAATCGGTAGACGAAAATAAGAAAAAGAAACTCGAAACGCTTAATATATATACATCTATTTTATATGCCAGTGGATAATGGTAAAAATTGGTTCTTATTTTACAAAAAAAGAGTTCTGGATAGTAATAAGATTAAACTCAAAATATAGTTGTATCTGAGTTTTACATTTTTTCTTGTGATTATTATCGTGTGTCTTTTTACTTTTATAATGAGTTCCGTTTGCTTGGCCTCGTCTTCATCTAATAATACATGTAATTGAGACAGAAAATTGTAGAAATCGTTATTCAGTTCGCCCACTTCCCGGTAAAAAGAAAATAACGACCTTGTACATGTATAGTCTATCAGACAAACGAAACTTAACACGACGGTAATGGTCACGTGCTAATGAATGATATGCTTTATAGTTACATTCCCTTTCGTTTTGTTGTTGTTGAACATTACAGTTAACACTTACTATACAAATATAGATGTCTGTCTCCATTACACGTACATGTATGAAGTACATGATTTAAGTCACAGTTTGGGGCTAGATATTTTTTTCATTGTGACTTTCTACGCCCCATTTGATTATTTATTTTATTTGTATTTTATATTCGACCATTGCATTTTCCGTATACGTATGTCCTGTCATGGCTTCTTTTTAGTGTAAGGACTCTCATCCTCCAAATCAGGGTTTCGAGTCCACCTTTGGTCCCTCGTCTGGTGAATGTGGCCTGTAACTGTAAGACTTGTCTGGTGAATGTGGCCTGTAACTGTAAGACTTGTCTGGGTAATGTGACCTGTAACTGTACGACTCATCTGGTGAATGTGGCCTGTAATTGTAAGACTCATCTGGGTAATGTGACCTGTAACTGTACGACTCATCTGGTTAACGCGGCCTGTAATTGTAAGACTCGTCTGGTGAATGTGACCTGTAACTGTAAGACTCGTCTGGTGAATGTGACATGTAACTGTAAGACTCATCTGGTGAATGTGACATGTAACTGTACGACTCATCTGGTTAACGTGGCCTGTAATTGTAAGACTCATCTGGTGAATGTGACCTGTAATTGTAAGATTCATCTGGTGAATGTGACCTATACATAATGTAACTGTAAGACTCGTCTGGTGAATGTGACCTGTAACTGTAAGACTCGTCTGGTGAATGTGACCTGTAACTGTAAGACTCATCTGGTGAATGTGGCCTGTAACTGTATGACTCATCTGGTGAATGTGACCTGTAACTGTAAGACTCATCTGGTGAATGTGGCCAGTAACTGTAAGACTCATTTGGTTAACGTGGCCTGTAACTCTAAGACTCATCTGGTTAACGTGGCCTGTAACTGTAAGACTCATCTGGTTAACGTGGCCTGTAACTGTTTTTGAATAAGAAATGTGAGCGGTGTGTTCTTGACATACATGAAAAGCTTGTCAGATATCTGTAAATGATGTTTACTTAAATCCTACCACAGAACACACAAGTGGACATGCACATGTATATAACGGGTTTTTCCTCGCTTTTGAGTGATTTATCCAGATTTTTAATGTAGAAAAGGAATGAAACATGTTCTTAAAGATGCCCCCTCCCCAAGATAGGAAATGGAATGAATTGCTGTTTCTTGCTCTAATGATATAAATTCCATGCACTTCCACCAAACTTATTTTTACTTTTTGTCACGTCAGATACGGTCTAGAAACCACACAAAATTAATCTTATTATTAATTTTTCATAGGCGGTTAATCTTATTTTTAATTTTTCATAGGCGGTCCATGTGTGACGGGTTAAAGTTAAAAATACCATGACATAAAAATATATAGATTTGATCTGATCCCAGGAGTGCACTGAGAGAATGAAATTTATTTGTAAATTTAGCGTTTTATACAGTTCATTTCCAATGTATGTATAGGTCGGTACAAAAAGGGAAATGAATAAAACCAGTTTATGTGTTCAAAGAGGATAACAATACAAACCATGTGAAAAGGACCTGGGCCATTTCCCACAGGATTCTTACCATAAGTAGGGCCAATTTCAAAAAGTGTCCACATGTCTGGAATTTTTATTCTTTAGAAAAAAACTCTTATTGGTCCCAAAAATGCAAATTTGGATAGCATTAGATGAAAAGTACACAAATTTGCAACAAAAATCGTTGAAAATGCATTTTCGACATTTTTGGTCTAACTAGAACACTTTGAGTCAGGAATCCCTATAGAAGCACATCCGCAACCATCGCAGTGTATGATTTTTTGCGTAGTGTGGTTTAAGAAAAACACAAGATGATCGGTAATGTGCTCTTACGTACGATGGCTGAACCAGCAGGTCGGGGGCTGGTACACGTTGGCTGATTCAGCAGGTCGAGGGTTGGTACACGGTGGCTCAACCAGCAAGTCTGGGGTTGGTACACGTTGGCTGATCCAGCAGGTCGCGGTTGGTACACGGTGTCTGAACCAGCAGGTCGGGGGTTGGTACACGGTGGCTGAACCAGCGAGTCGGGGTTGGTACACGTTGGCTGATCCAGTAGGTCGTGGTTGGTACACGGTGTCTGAACCAGCAGGTCGGGGGTTGGCACACGTTGGCTGAACCAGCAGGTCGGGGGCTGGTACACTGTGGCTGAACCAGAAGGTCGGGGATTGGTACACGTTGGCTGATCCAGCATGTCGGGTTGGTACACGATGGTTGAACCAGCAGGTCGTGGTTGGAATCTCGTTTTGCTGGAGAGATTTGTTAATTTTGTGCGAAATTTTAGCAACATGAGAAAATTATAGCTTGTAACACTTTATTAAGATTTTCTGAACCCATTCCAAAAATCTCCGGGTCATTTTAAAGCAATATTTATTTTATGTGACATCTGTTATTTACCTTTTTCTTAGTGTATACGAATTCGGATATAAGTTGGGAATTATAACAATTCTGCTTTTATAAGTTGTCAATTCAAAGTGGACACCACCCTCTATTCATATCATATACATTGCTCAATTCCCACTGTACATAGACATTCACACCCTATTTAGGCTATTGTATTTTCGATCAATAAAAGTAAATTTCTATAACAGATTTTGGTGAGCCATCTTTGACGTCATCCGTAGAAGGTTTGAGGGATTCAAACCATGTTATGTTTGGCGTCATCTTTAGTAGGTTTGGGGAATTCAAGCAATACCATCTTTGTCGTCATCCGTTAAAGGTTTAAGGGATTCAAGCCATGCCATGTTTGGCGTCATCTGTAGTAGGTTTTGGGTATTGAAGCAATGCCATATTTTGCATCATCTGTGTTAGGTTTGGGAAATTTAAACAATGTCATGTTTAGCGCTATCTGTGACAGTATTAGGGTTGGGGGAATTCAAGCGTTGTCATGTTTTGCGCTTTTTGTAGTTCTGGGAATTCAAGCAATGCCGTGTTTGGCGCGGGGAATTTAAGTAAAAAGCGTAGACATCGACTGAATATACCAACTGGACAGGAGATTGCAATCTCCAAATCTCCAAATCAGAGATTGTGTAGCTCCTCTGTCCTTGTACTATTAGGGAACTATCATTTGATTTTTATGCGAGTTAGAATCAAATTTGAAATAAAAAAAAGCAGGATTAATTTTTTTAAGAAATAAGGACAACCCATAAAAATGATATAATAGCAGGATCTATTATTGTCCTAATTTTTTTGTTGGCACAAAAAAGAAAGAAAGGAAGAGCATAATTATTTTCTTTTAGTTTAAACATACTTTATTGCTAAAATTTACAGACAATTGGATGGAACATATTAAGTTATACCAACTTACAAATCTAGAAATGGTTTGAAGATTACGTATATTTGATTCCAAATTGTCCCAAAATCTAATCGCGGACTGGAAAAAAGATTTGGAAAATAACTGTAATCTTGTAAATGGTTGCCGATAGTCAGAATCAGTTCGCAAGTTTCTTTGCCTTACATCTCGTTGATACGTTGATAAACAGTCATTAAGGTAAGATGGACAATCTTGATGGTGAAATTTATAAAACAAAGTTTTCTTCTTTTCCTTCTAGATTGAAGGGTTTCCCAACCAGTTTCAAAATATAAGGAGTCTATATTTGCATATTTTGGAAGACCAGTAACAATTCTTGTAGCCTCATGTTGCACTCGTTCAATTTTGTTCATTTCTTCTTGTGTACAATCATTCAAAAGATCACAGGCATACTCCAACAGGGGTACAATATAGGCAAAATATTTTTTTTCCAGGTTCTGTCTACTAAGAATAAATTTAAATTTACGCAGCATAGAAGCGCTATATTGTGAAATGACATATCCATTTACAACTTGAATGGAATGTAACACCTAAGTGTTTATGAATTTTAACACAATCAATCAACTGATCATTGAATCTAATACTTGGTCTATCCAGTTGCCGATTTGTAGAAAATAACAAATATTCTGTTTTTGGGGATTAAAATTTACTAGCCAGTTTTTTTTACCAGTTATTTTTTTTCCTCAATTTGATTTATATTTCAGGAGGCATATGACAGTGATGTATTGCCAGCAAATAATTTTGATAGACTTGTGGTATTGTCAGCAATGTCATTTGTATACAATAAGAAAAAAAAGGGGTCCAAGCACTGACCCTTGTGGAACACCTCCTTTAATAGTACCTATATCTGATAGACAATTTCCTATCAATGCCTTTTGGTTCCTGTTTGCCATATAATTTTCAATCCATTTTAATAAATTTCCAGATATACCATATGCCTTTATCTTTTGAATTAAGCTTTTGTGCCAAACGCTGTCAAACGCTTTCGATATATCAAAAAAAAAAAAAACAAAAAAAAACAAAAAAACAAAAAACAAAAAAAAAAGAAAAAAAAACGAAAAAAAAACAGTGCACATGTTTTGTTTCTTTTCAAGAGCTAGCCTAATATTATGATAAATTTCAATCAACCGATGAACTGTAGAGTGTCCATGCATAAATCCTGACTGGAACCGGTAAATTAAGGAATTATCTAACAGAAAGTTATACATATATTTATAGATAACACGTTCAAACATAACATTTTCCTCTGATTGAATCAATCCACGATGTAAAAAAATAAAAGGGCATGCGCAATACTAAACACAAATTGGCAAAGATGTTTGCGGTGCACTGTACTAGTTTCCATAAATACATGTAGTACAGAGTACAGCACAGCTTTAAAAGCAGTGAAACTACTAACTTGGCAGCCCGACTAATATTTTCGTTCCGTAAGTTCCTATCAACCCCAGCTAGGTCAACAGTAACATCTTCTACCATCTGATTGGATGAATGGATATGACATTTGTTTAGTTTTTTAAGTCGCTAGTATTATTAGCGACTTCTTGCATTTGTAATTTCAGTACTTTATATTCGCATTTGATTTGCATAATTAAATATTACTATTCCACGTTATGCTGCAGATCTGTGCCGTGTTTACCGCCATAGCGTCATAGTTCTAGCTTCATGCGAGATAAAAATGTACCTCTTAAATGTCTGACGTGTGTTCTACATGTGCTTCTTGGTTGTATGATAACGGAAAGTTTACATGAAATGATCGGTTAGCATTTAACATTAACCATTTGGAAAGAAAAATCACCCATTTTGTCGTAAAATTTAGTACTAAGTTTACCTTTATTGATAGGAATAATAAGATCAAGAAACATACAGGCACAGGGGATCGTTACAAGACTATATAGGACATATACATTAGCAGAGCCCCGATCTCTATAAATATGCATTGCCAGTTGTTTAACCATAGGCGACTTAAAGATCGCTAAAATGTACTTCTTTAAAAAAAAAATATCATACACTTGTCTATGTGTGTGTATGTTTTGTTTTTTGTTTTGTTTTTGTTTTTGTTTGTTTGTTTGGTTTCTTTTTGTTGTATGACAACGGGAAGTTTACATTAAAAGATGAAATGATCTGTTAGCATTGAATTTATGTTATATTAACCATGCCAGTTTCCGAATCAAACACAGTGGCTCGTTACAATTGACTATATAGGTCATATAGTGTACATTATCAGGACCCCGATATCTATATATAGCCATTGGCGGTTGTTTAATCTGGTTCGCCCGATTTTAGAGCATGTCGCATTCCTGCCGTATCGGACGCTGAAAGTAAGCAAAAATCACTGGCAGGGATTATTTTTTGATTATTTGACTATTAGCTACCTTGATGCAGTCAGGGGCGTAGCTAGGCCTGTTTTAGTTGTACGCAAAATTACGGCGAGGGGTCTTGGAGGGGGTCGCATATGTGATAAATAACCTTTATTTCATCTTTAAAATGTGTGTTTTTATTTTTGTTACTTTTTCCGAAAGTACGTAACTGCGTATTTGCGTATAGGCAGCTACGCCCCTGGCAGTAGATACAATGTATAGGCGTTGCATCCTTTCATGTATTTCATGATTGCAAAATCAACGACCGCTTCTGTAACAGAAGCGTAGACTTGCAGCAAGTCTAACAGAAGCCATACTTCGATAGAATTAAGCCAAAAATTGTCATGGTTAATTACATGATTACATTGTACATGTAGCGATGTCTGCTTTGTGAACCACTAGGTGGCTTCAAGAATTAATTTCTTGAAATTATTTGCATAATTGTCTATATTTTTCTAGCATTTTAGCAATTCCTTGTAATAGGCTACAGTGGCGAATCCATGATTTTATGAACGGAAGGCGTAATTACGAGAATGGTATAAAAGTAAACGAGATTATGACATGTTAATTAATTAATGTGATAAATTACAATATTCAATGCAATATTTAGCAGATTACATGTCCAACAGTTTTTTTGTTGTTGCTTTTTTTCTTTGAAATAAAAGCGGGCGTACGCCCATTACGCCCTCGCCTGGACCCGCCCCTGGACTACTGTACATGTACGACTAAGCTTTATAATATATGTTCTAATTCATCTTCTTACTTGTAATTGCTCAAGCATTAAAACATCGAATTGTGTTTTCAAATCCAAACTAGACTGGTGCCAAAAGAAATCAACCCAAAAATATCACCATAAATTTAAATTTTATGAGCGCATGTGTATTTTCACAATTTCTATTTAGTTAGTTGTTACAGTCAACATCATATCACAGATCGATCTGAAGCTGGTACATGATTATTAAATTCTGATCTAATTACACAAAAAAAAAACACGTTTATATGTCAGAAAATCTAATTTCATCTCGATAACGAAATTTATCAGTCTAAATAGCCTTGAAAACATACTTTTTTGGAAGATAATTTAATCACCCACGCATCGCGACCAACCATCGAACAGAGTGATTGATCTCAATCTAATGCGATTCGTCGTAAACAACTTCGAAGATTGGATTATGCATGGAGGTCAAATACATACAACGAGTGGGTAAACAGATTTTGTTGTTTGTTTTAAGTGCAGATCAATGATGTTAACCACTTTTCCCGGAAATAGCTGAAAATTCCGTAATTCGTATGCACTTTTAAGGGACACACAAAAATCTATTCTTGGTGTATCTTAATATCTACGTGATGGAAAGCAGGAATGATGACGGTTGTATTGCATGTGTCACGACAAATGACCTTTTTGTAATCGTCAGAAATTACAAATTTACGGAGAATCATCCAAGTTCAAAAAGTCTTGATCGAGGCGAAGCCAGAGGGAGGTTCATGGGACTGGAATTAATATTACTTTGGGTCAAAATTTGTGCAGAAATGATTAATGATAACCTTGCAAGAACGCATTCTCTTAATAGTTTTCTGCATTGGATATTCTCTTGAAATAATTTCAGGATCCGACCCTACCAAAACCAGTCTTTCGGAAATGAGGTGAAAATAAACCACGATTAGAGCGACTTAAAACCTAATAATAAGAAAAAGACGTACATCACAGAAAAACACGAAGAGGTGATAAAGCAATGCTAAATCCCGCATTAGTTCACAATACGTAAAAGAACTGTGTACAATTGTTTATAAAAAAACTAAGAGGTGATAAAGCAATGCTGAATCCCGCATTAGTTCACTATACGTAGAAAAAAAACTGTACAGCTGTTTATACAAACACAAAGAGGTGATAAAGCAGTGCTGTATCCCGCATTAGTTCACAATACGTAAAAAAAAACTGTACAGTTGTTTATAAAAACTCAAAGAGGTGATAAAGCAATGCTGAATCCCGCATTAGTTTACAATGCGTAAACAAAAACTGTACAGTTGTTGTAACTATGTTATTTGTATGTTATTTATTGTACTTGTATTTTATTTGTTTGTCTATCTTTCATTGTTTTTGTTACGTAACCGTAGAAATCATGTTCAATAACTAGGACGGATGTTTGTACATGTATAAATACATTAATATATATGTAAAGTAGTCATAAAATAAATCTCCTTACTGGAGCTCCTGTCACAGTAATACAGACAATGGTATAAAAGGTTGGAAAGATTTCCCAGTAGGTCAATGCATTGTTTGATACGTTGTACAAGTACAAGAAGTTCATGATCATACCCAAGGTCAACAATATAAATCCAGATAAATGACTTAAGTTCTACGCATTTGTGTGTTTTGGGCATTCCAATGAAGATTCTAGCTATAATGAAACATAAGAAGCTTAATATTCAAATGAGGGATAAAAGCACCGGTACATGTAACTAGGGCGTAACAAAGGCTTTAAATCAATTTTAGACTGAATTAGTTCAATGTTGAATATTATAGGATTTAGGTCATTCATTATGACTTGAAACCAAAGTGACAAGGACAAAAGTAGTGGAACTTGAGTTGCCCCAAAACTAGTGGTGTCTGGTTGTCTGTTTCTGTTAGGCACCAACCATTTTATTAGTGAATTTTTTAATATGGAATTATTGCAGAATATTTTAACTCAGGCTGCTGCTGAAATAAATAAGAAATCTTTCTAACTCAACATATCCCCCCCCCAAAAAAAAAGTAAACTGGTCTGTGCCTTTATATTTCTAGTAAAATATTTGCATGGTGTTAACAATTGCAATGTCACATTCAATCCATGATGATGAGTAGTTTTTTTTTAACTGCGGCGATATCTGTGAAACTGGGTTTTTCAGATATATCCAGCTACGATGCCCCATATATATAACTAAACACCAGAACGCTTTTCTGATAATGGGAAGTACTTAACACTGCATTTGGGGCAACTAGTTTGGTGTACCTGTCTGTGTATAATGATGTTTCCAAGACAAATGTAGCTTACGCTGTGGGGTGACGGTTTCCTTGACATTCGTTGAATACCTATTGGTGGCCTTCAGCTGATTTCATCCCGGTGGGGATGTTGTCTCTTTGACATATTTACCATACATGTATCCATAATGATTTATCGTTATATTTCTATAGGCTGAATAAGAATTGCTATACCATGCAATTTTTGTGCATTCTCCCGGTCGTGTTAGCAATTTGTTACCGATAATAAATTCCAAACGGTTAAGTTTTTGGGCAGAGAAAATGCGTTACTTTCAGAAGATTAATTCACCCACACGCTTTACTCACCTTTCATATTCCGCATGAATAATTAGTTCAATTGTGTAACATTTGAATTTTAAGTTAAATTTTGATAGCCATGTCATAAATTTACGTAAAAAGGCATCATAACAATTAAATGTATTAAAGAGAAATGGAAATCTCAGCAAATTTGGTAAATTAACTATTAATTATTCTTTTATACTTGTAAATTTCAATTGCTGTCCTTTAGCCTGTCATTTTTGAAATGAGAGGAGCACAAAAAAGATGAAAACAATCAACAGAGGGCTTTCCGGTTTATTTATAACGATCATGAAGAACTGTTGATAAAGTCTAAGATGCCAACTTTGCAAGTTAGATGGGTACGTTTTGAGCTACTTGTGTATATAAAATCATTGATTTAAACAAAAAAAAATGTAGCAAATCTCACGACTTTGACTTGATTTTATGCATGTAATTACTGCTCTTGCAGTTGAGATTCTCTTCCTTAAAATAATTAGAAGACTACATGTTTAGCATATTGTACCAGCTTCATACAGACCTGACAGAAACATGGGGGAAAATGGAAAAAAAAATGTGCACTAAAAAAAAATCTTTGGTTGAGCGTGCGCATATGAATATGATAATAATGTGCGCACATGAAATATTTCGTAATATCATATTTTGAATGCATATTTATACTCCGTGGTTTCATTCGTGGGATCCAATGCTATCATTGGCTAAGGGATCAGCCATTCGATTTTTAGAGGGGGTATTTTTTATCCTGCCATTTTAAAAAATAGAAAATGTAAGTCCCGGCCTTTATTATTCGGACGTCAAGCGCAGATTTTTTTTTTTAAATATAAGAAATATTAGAACAATATTAAATAGTAAATAAAGCATTTATTTTTACATAAGCCAGCCCTGCCTTTTTAATTTTTTTTTATTGATTTTAATCCTGTTTTTTTTCAAATTTCATCCTAGCGCCCGCATAAAAATCAAATACTCACAGTCAGAAGGACTGTGATTTACGGTATTTCACAACCTGTATCTAGAAACAATGTCTTACTGTTGTGATTTTATAAAAAAAACCCGATTCCTTAATATGTTTCCTGCAGATTGAAAACAAAATTCGAACTGATTATACTTGTGATGTAGCTTATTAATGGGTTAAATCGGTAATGTACCCAAAAATACACTTCTAAACTAAAATATCGTAAATCAGTAATGTATCCAAAAATACACTCCTAAACATCGGTAATGTATCCAAAAATACACTCCATAACTGAAATATCTTAAATGGGTAATGTATCAACAAATGCACTCCTAAACTAAAATATCTTAAATGGGTAATGTATCCAAAAATGCACTCCTAAACTAAAATATCGTAAATCGGTAATGTATCCAAAATTACACTCCTAAACATCGGTAATGTATCCAAAAATACACTCCTAAACTGAAATATCTTAAATGTGTAATGTATCCAAAAATGCACTCCTAAACTAAAATACGTTAAATCGGTAATGTATCCAAAAATACACTCCTAAACTGAAATATCGTAAATGGGTAATGTATCCAAAAATGCACTCCTAAACTAAAATATGTTAAATCGGTAATGTATCCAAAAATACACTCCTAAACATCGGTAATGTATCCAAAAATACACTCCTAAACTGAAATATCGTAAATGGGTAATGTATCCAAAAATACACTCCTAAACTAAAATATGTTAAATCGGTAATGTATTCAAAAATACACTCCTAAAAATTGGTAATGTATCCAAAAATACACTCCTAAACTGAAATATGTTAAAAACAAGTTGCAATACAATTTTTCAAATTTTGACTAAAGAAAGCCGGGAAAAGCAAATGGGCGACACATGAAAAAAAATTTCAAGTTCATTACAGAACTCTCTCTCTTCAACCCAACGATGCGCACGCGTGGATCTGTGCCATTGGACTGTTACACAATTCTTCAGGAACGCACCCCCCCCCCGAAAAAAAAAGAGCGAACCGGTACTTACTTTTTTTTTGTGGGAATCAACCATTCAATTTATAATAAAGAACGGGGGCGTAAGCGACGTCTTACGCATAACATGGCTCATAATTGTTATAGTGAAAATTAAGTATTTAGGAATCATTAATTATTAACGCAGACGCACAACATCTGTCATTGGAAGTCTTGCATATATTCGTTGGTCGAGACATCACACAAATCAAGACTGTGATCAGTTCTCACTTAATTGATACCCTTCTCAATCATTCGATAATATGCACTGTTTTACTTCAAAATTTATTTTGATCAAATCTAAATAAGGAGGTGCTCAATAAGTGGCAGTCGCTCGATAGTGATTGCTCTATCCGTCCGTCCGTGCGTTCGTCCGTTGCAAACTCGTGTCCGGGCTATAACTTTTTGTCGTTCGATGTGGGCTTTGATATTTGGTATGTAGACAGATCACCTAAAGACGATGTGTACCATGGATAGTTGCCTATGACCTTGAGCTTTGACCTCAAGATCAAATTCCTGTTTTTTTTTTCAGTGACAAACTCGTGTCCAGGCTGTAACTTTTTGTCTTTTGGTGTGGGCTTTTGATATTTGACATGTGGGTGGATCACACAAAGACGACTTGTCGTGTTTCATAGTTTGTGACGACCTTTGACATTAACTATTGAAGTTTGCACAACTGCTTGTGTATCGACGGTAATGACTTTCACAAGATTAATTTAATTTGTTAAGCATGGCTGACGTACACGATTTTTACCGTAGCGGGGCCCACAAAGATGGATTCATCTCAATGATATTTAGTTTGATTTGGATCGAAATCTAAGATTCTAGTCCGAAAATCCTCACCCTTTAAAAATCCAGGATCCGTCCCTGCTCATTTACAATACTTATTTTTTACAATAATTTATAATAAAATGCAATTATTTATTATACTACCTTCTCATACCTTCCACTTCCTGTACATTTACATGTATGTACACTTCCTGTACATTTACATGTATGTATACTTCCTTTACATTTACATGTATACCGCCTTTGTTTGTACATGTAGTATACTTGTATTTCATTCTTCAATACAAGTAGTTTGCTATTACATGTACATTGTTCAAAAGGGAACAACCATTTGGTTTATATGGGGAGGCCAGGATCAACTTCTGTGTACTTGATTTTTTTCAGTATTACTTGTAACAGAACCTTTTATTTTTTTATTCTTTACCAAATTGTTCATCCTGGATTTTATTTCACATTTGATCCTTACGTCCCGGCGCCCTCTCATAAAAATCAAATATTATATGAGCGGCTACCGCTTGCCACCTTTGTACACTGGGTTCCTTTCCCGAGGTTCATTTTCAGAGACGATGGATGACATAAGAGTAAAGCTTAATGTCAAATGCCACGAACTGAGACTTCATTAATCCGCTTTGGGTATTATTTACGTTTTAATGAAAACAATTTCAATTCGAAATGACCATGTGTATTTAACCGCAATGAGAATAATATAATGGAATTTTCAAGGCCAGTGAAAGGTCGTAAGCAAAAAAGTGCGTCTAGGTCGCGAAAAGAACAACGTAGATGTGTAAACTAGGTCAACCCATTCATGACAACGGGGTCAGTTTTGATTCAAGGATATTATGACCATAAACTAGTTGGTTTGAATGTTCATTGTGTAAATATATATATTCAGTTCAGTTACAGTTCTCTGTAAGCCAATATGCACTAGATGCTAAGGTCAACCTCATAGTATTCAGTTGCGGATCCGGTGTGTGTGTGTGTGTTGGGGGGGGGGGTGGTAACCTTCTGTTGATCCTTCTTTTGGAGGGGAAGCTTGTCAGTTTTGTGCATAATTCGGGGCGAAATAAAAATTTTTTAGCCTGGAACCACTTTTTAATAATCTGGATTGCACCCCTGATCCGCTCCTAGTATTGAATTGTTGTATCTCGTATATTGTGAAGAGTGTTGAAACACCCATCTCTTCTTCCATTTTTTTTTTGGAACACGACATAAGCCTTTTCAACGTCGGTTGCTTTTATAGCAAAATCCAATTAGCCAACCTTTTCACCCCCTTGCCAATACTGCAAGTTGCCCATTTAGTTCTATATTTACAATACTATCTTTGACCTGTAGATTCTTCGGCTTCCGAAATTTCATGTAAGCCATAGATAATCAGAGAATGGGGGCTACCAACCAAAGAGCACATGTCAAAATCATAAAAGAAACCGTAATTTTTTTGTATGTACAAATGTTTTGGACAAGGAGAATATATATATATATATATATATATATGTTAACAGTCACGTACACGGACCGAGTATCGCCAAACTATTAACGCAACACCAAAGGGTCAGAAGTCGCCAAACAATCTGTATATATATATACACTCTTTTTTTCTTCTCATGGATATCATGTTTCAATACAGGGCACATACAAAGATGTACATTGTTTAAACTTAAGTTACTTCCGGTTCGTGATCTGCAATGACATTCATCCGTGACCGATTAAGGCGTATGTTTACCCCCTTTAAACAAAATGTAGCTATGGAAGACGGTTGAATGTGATATTTTGTTTGAACTTGCAGCAAGGTGGCTCTTTCGTGGGCTGTAAATCTTTTGAAATCCTATAGTTAGTGATAATCATTTGATGTGTTGCATAGCCGCATCTTCTCGTCCCTTAGTTGTTAATCACTGTCCTTTAGAAATAGGTCAGGTCGTGCAACATTTTGGCAAATAATAGCATGGAATCCCTTTTTTTCTGGATTGCGTTCTTTTTCAAAATATCCGGATGTGCCCAGGTATTGATTCTCAATACAATCATGTATACTAATGTTGAGACGTTTATAAATCTAGTTCAAGCGAGAAACATGTACATGTATTTCAGCATTTAACACAGGACCCAAATTAAATACCTTTCATTCCGTAGCTGAAGGGTCCGGGCCGATCGGTCTACTTTATAATTCTGTTTTAATTCAAAACCTGACTGCTCTACTTACATGTGTGAACGTTCTCCCGAGTTCATACTTTTCACTCTTCATTGCTGTCATGGGCTTTTACATGTATGTACCATGGCCAAAGTCAGCCTTGGGGACCAAGGTCCATTAGTCCATCTTGGGACTGGTATAGGTGTTTATGCCTGTTAAAAGACTATCAATTCAAAAAATATTGGAAATGTTTATATCTTCATATAACATCTCATTAAACACCGGACTTTGTGGAAACCGAAAATTGTCTACCATCTGTAAAATGTCGGGTCGTTTGGTGGTACTTTTGATTGTAAGAAGTCAGTCAGTTGGTCAAGGCATGAGTCTGTCAGGTACAATGTAACAGGAAACAGAGTTATAATGTTAGTTGGCCTTATTACGATATTAAGAAAATACAGAGAAAGGTGGAGGGAAACTAGTTGGATTGGATTAAAAAAAAACAAAACAAAAACAAAAACAAGAGACAAAAACAAAAACAAAAACAAAAAAAAAAAAACAAAAAACAAAAAACAATCATATAATTGACAATTATCATTGAGTCTAATAAACCGGACGTTCTGTTTGGTGTCATGTAGACAGAACACATATTAATTATGTCTAATTTATTTCCAAACCAAATAATCTTTAGGGTCAAAATGCAGTCAATATGACAAAAGAACTTCAGTTTATTCTGAGGTCAAAATGCAGTCATTAACATTAGAAATTTTTGTCCATCTCAGAAATTAAAAAAAAAAATCAAAGCATGTAAAAAGACATAAATTAATGTTATTTTTGAATCGAGACCGATAGATACTAAATTTCTCGTGTAAATAAATTTACCCGCCCTACTCACCCCCCCTAAAATTGAGGGAAATGTTTGCATGAAATTTGTATTTTCATACAACTATAATTATGTACATAAAACAAAACAAATTTCTTGTCGGCCCTTAATTCTAGTTGCACCTATAAGATGGAATACATCTCCCGCCGCGCTGGTTTGACTTAAGGCAGTGGACCATATTGAAAAAGGAAACAAACTTATTGAATCCTTTGTTGCTAGTTATGATTACTAAGTCATTGAAATAAGGAAATAAGTTTGAAATGAAAAGAAAATCATCGAAAATATCATTATTACAAAATGGAAAGATAAACCTGGAAATGACCGGAGTGCAGGATTTTGTACCATTTAATAATCAAGAGCTTATGGGGACGTTGTGGCGACAGACACTCAGCCGAAAAGTTTTCCTCTCGCCCTGCTCAGGAAAAGCATTTTGCCTCAAAATGATAACCTTGTAATGATGTAATTTTCAGTATTTGATATAATTACAAGTGAGTTTTGTTTCAATTCATGAGTTGAATGGGGACAAAAATAACCCATATTTCTTCATGCATGATCTAGTTTATCCCTTCAAATACCCTTTTTACAAAATTTGTGTTTAAAATTGCTCTTTTCCACAACAAACGATTTGAAAGCTTTAATTTCGGTAAATAATCTATCACGATTCGGGCCAAACAAGCCTTACTACTGGACCAGTGAATACCCTCAGTGAGCTATGCATGGCACTGACCCAATGCAATTGAAAAACCCGGTGTCTTATAGTGTTTAAGTAGTGGTCTTTGTAAGGATCACGTAAATTCTGTAATATGTGATACACCCCCATAAAGGCTACATATTTTTATTTTTTGATATTGTTTTTATAGATCTATATGATGAAATGTATTATTATTCATTCCAATCTATCTGCTCTTAGGAGGTAATTCACCTTGAAAATCCTATAGTTTCTATTGTATTTTAGAAACTTATATTAAGAATTGGATTTCTGGCAATTATTTACCGCTCATCTTTTGGCTATTTTTTTTTCTGCAAAAGGGTGGCGTAACCCCGGAAACCATCGAGATGTATCACTCACCGTATCGTGTATTTCTATTACGGTTACCGCCTCGTGACGTCGGAAGCCCGGAGATGACCTGGAGCTAGGTGCCCAGAAACTAAGCGCTTTTACATGACACATCTGTAGGTGTCCAGGCGTAGAAATATAGCTAATTGAGAAGGACATGTATCTTAGGACATGCTTATTTCAATGACGAATGATTTGATAGTAAATCGGGCTGACACGAAGTAGTCCCAATATTGCACCCAATTATTATCATAGTTGAGAAGAGGTGTAAAAACTTGGTATCATCTGAAAGCTGAATAAAACAGTGTCTTTTCTTAGTGTAGTGTAAAATAATTTTGTAAAAAAAAAATAGGCCCTTGATATTGCTAATTGGTGATTTCTGCACATAGCTACATAAAATAGCTGGAATTAACATAGAAAGTAATTAGAACATGAAACAGTGTTATTACACCTGTAGTTCAATTATGCAGTATGTCGGAGAATTTTGTGTTCATTCATCTAGGTGTTCCATGTAAACGGACATCGAACCTGAATATTACGCAAACTGGCGAACTGCTACGTTGCATCATGCATTTCGATGTGTCTTTTTATATTGTATTTGCATAAAGTTATTAAAATGCAAACAGCATAAAAACAATTGACTTTATTCATGACTATAAGCTTTCTGTTTTGAGTTATGTGTCTATTTTAAATGATGTTATTGTTATAAATAAAATATTCGTTCTCGTTGGAATTTCTCTTTCAAAACGCGATGGTCCAAAGATATACGACGAAAACTGCAGGTTTACAGTTCAACAACAATTATCAAATAATTTGAATTAGGTAAGAAAACAAATTGTAATCAATGAAAAAAATAAATACTGCTAATAATAAAATAACACAAAATATACATACACGTAAAGAACACAACACAGATAAAAAAAACCCCAAAAAAACAAAAAAAAAAACAAAACAAATAAAACAACAAACAAACAAACAAAACAAAACCGAAAGATAAAGAAATAAAAGAATGGATATTACATGTTCCATATTTGCAAGTCAAATTTGTTAATCTTCTCGACATAAACTTTTGTACAGTGAGAAAAATATTTCTGTTTTGATAATCTTCTAGAATTTGTGAGCCAAATAAAAAATGTGAATTTTTTATAATAAGAACATAAATTTGGTTAATAGTTTCATTCCTCCAATATATTACAATTGAGTAATGTTCATTAGCTTCGGCTGCACCACTAATACAATAAGGAGATTCCACACAATTACAAACAAACAAGTGATGTTTTACAGATCTGCACCGTAGGCTTAGTCTTGCATGTAATACTTGATTCTACAGCTGCAGTAATAAAACGAATGACACTTTATATAATGATGACGTAAGTAAGTTTTAAACATACTTAGAGAGCTCGACGATTTGATGTTGTGTGGTACTAAATTCCAAGATTTGATTGTAGAGAGCAAAAAATAATCAGAATAAAAGTTTGTATTTGACTGTGTGTATTTCAATAACATTTTGAGACCAGTACATACCATAAGTGTATATTTGCATGCGTTTACTGATCCTTCCTTTTTGGTTTCTAGAAAATTTTACATTGTATCTTTACAATTTCATCATAGTCCAAAAATCAAGTAGTTGTCCCGAAATACTTCGAATCGTCTCATTACTAACTACAGGTATCTAATAATAGTTTTCAAATAATTAAAATATCATTTTATTAAATACAAGCTTGCGCATTAAAAATTTTGAACATGACAGACATTTATTTGTCGTAATGTACTATTGATCTTGAACTATTCGTATCGAATGAAATAAATATACTTATCTGCACTTGTTGGTCTTTCCGCTCTTTCCGATCGTTCAACTTGTGTCACGGCGTTTGATTGAGACAAAACAGAAAATAAATGCAATGTTTTAAAAAAGGATTTAACCACAACTGATTGATAAATAACGTCCTATGCACTTTTTTATCTAACATGAGACTGAACAAAAAATAAATGCACTAAAAACAAACCATTTTTTGAAAACATTTTACCACAGTTGGTGAAAAATTATGTACTTAAATATACTGCGCAGCCGATGAAACATGGCACTTTCCACTACAATTTGATGGAATTTGCACATATCTCGTGGCAACTGCAGCACACACACACACACACACACACATACACACACAATTCCTGTTTTAGGGATGTTTTATATACATAAGTAACAAATCAAGTCTTAATTTAGTCATTTTCAAACGAGTGGTAATGCTGACATAAATCGATCACCAAAATGTTTCATAATCAATTTTAGTTTGTTATTTCACGGTACACGACCCATATTGCACCAGCTTTTGCCAATTATGTTCATATTTTTGGTGAAGTTAACAATTTTGGAGAAGTAAAAGCTGAAAATCTTGGAAACTCTTCATAGACACTATACTAAATGCTATGGATTCCACTAATAAAACATGAAATTATCAGTTAATTCGAATTTTTGAAATAAAACATATGCATCTAAATTAGATATTTCATAGAATAAAAGTGGGAGGTGCCTTTTCCCAACTGTTGAATATGATGGATGATTAAATAAATAAGAGATAAATAAGACGTCACACAAAATAAGGCTAATCTAAAACCATAAGTAATATGAACTCTCACCAAAAAAAACAAAACAAAAAAGCAAAAGCAAAAGCAAAAGCAAAAGCAAGAGCAAGAGCAAGAGCAAGAGCAAGAGCGAGAGCGAGAGCGAGAGCGAGAGCGAGAGCGAGAGAGCAAGAGAGCAAGAGCAAGAGCAAGAGCAAGAGCAAGAGCAAAAGCAAGAGCAAAAGCAAGAGCAAAAGCAAAAACCAAAACAAAACAAAACAAAACAAAACAAAACCAAAAAAAAAAACCCCCCAAAAAAAGAGAGTGACAGCAGGTGCTCGGAAAAGTACAGGCACATTTGGATTACAGAAGATAAGTGTGTGTTGCACTGAACGAGCGAGATGTGGTAGGTGTGTCTCTTAAAATTTGCTTTATATAGGGCTATGCATATCTTTAAAAAGTGAGGGATTTCTAATTTGTTTTTTTTTTGCATCATACCACCCTAACAGAAGCCACGTGTCAGCTTATAAACTGTTCCTCTATGAACTGTTGATCTGTACTCAGTGAACTGAACGACGCCTCTGATTCTTGCTCATCAGAAATCCCAATAACTTAACATATACATCTTTATTGCTTTTGAAGTCTATTCACCGATGTACCGAAGTGTACTGAAGTCTGTTCATCGGTGTACCAAAGTGTACTGAAGTCTACTCACCGAAGTGTACTGTATAGATTGTTTCTGTCCTGTTTGGTACAACCTTATAATATATATGACGTACTACAACTATGTTGATGTATAATGCGGTATTTTTCCCCGAGTGCCGTCGTACATTTGCACTGAAATTGCCCATACAAATCCCCCTCTTAATCTCCAAATATACTAAATGCTGATGAGATGAATGTACATGTATCTGCTTATGTAAACCGTAAAGAAAATACACTTAAATTTTCTGTATGTACACGTAAGTACAATATCTTAAAGATAGTTCTTGACTTGTATGAACAAGACCTGCAAACGTCTGTTCATTCAACAGAATCTACTGACTGTCTAAATAATCATAAACGGTCACCTAGGAGCTTACATTGTATGATCTATTGTTTTACGAGTAAATAATTATTATCAAAATACTTCTGTATGCATTTCCTTTGCACTGTTCTTTACAAGAGTTACTTTAATTGCATCAAAATATTAATAAAGCACAGTTTTTATAACATAGTCGTCCAAAACACTCATTTTTTGTTATCTCTCAGAAAAAAAATAATCCTTAAGCCTTAAGCTTATCAACTTTTGATCGGCTTCAGACACTTTAATATAGTATGGCAATATCATAAACCTATGAAAATAGTGATATCATGAATAACTTTTCGCACTAATGTCCAAGGTCAATCATAACTAGAGCAGTACGCCCCAGTAATGGTTATAATTGACTTAAACAGCATCAAATCACATATAAAGTAAAAAGTATCTTCATGTTAGACTATGTGTATGTATGGACAATCGGTGTTGATATAAAAGATAGCATTCCACCGAAACTTTACCCAACCTCATCCATGTGAAGCATTAGACTTATCTTATTGCACTTGGGGTTTTAATATTATAGAAAGTCAATGTATTAAGATTTATCGTTGTACCAAAGGATAATTATTCCAACATTTCAAACCAATCATAGATTCACCATTCTGACAAAAATAATAATTTCAAGCCAATTTCTGTTTGAAATAACCACTTTAGATATCACTAGAATTAGAATGTTAGAAAAATCAGGGTTTTTTTTTTTTTTACAGATTAACCAGCTTCAGAAATCTTCATTTGCAGTTCATTCAATGACATATACCAAAAAGCTATGGGCGATCTCGTCTTGAACGTTGGGTTTAATGATACAAATAGTCACATTATGCCGTCAAAGTGGCTTCGTTCTTTGTACTGCACATATTTGAACCTTTCGGTGATGGATTTGGTTGTCTACTTCAATAGTTTGGGTTTATAGTACTTCTTGTATACAATTATAAGTTATAAGCTCCCAGGTGACCGTTAATGAGTATATAGACAGTCAGGGATTTGGTTTTGAGTACTTCTTGTTTAAAATTGATTATTGGATTTAGATGTTCCTGTATCTTTGAATCTAATGTTGCTGATGCTCCTGGAAACACCTGTACAACATATCGATTTTATCAATATATATATGTTTGGTATTTTTGGTAATTTTATAATAATATTTTCCAAATTTAAATTATTCGTACATTTCAGTATATAATATTTTAGGTATTTTGTGATCACTGTTATAATGGGACCTGTCTTGTCTTTAGAAAGACATTTAGTTGTCTCTTATTTTCGTATCAAACGTAAAAACGCCCATTGTACCTTTTTGTACTCAACCATACATGGAAAATTGTGAGAAAAATATATAAATTAAATATGGAATCATATTTATAAATTTCATTTACCCTTAATTTGCCTTGATTGCGGTCAGTTGTTTACCTTGAGGATGTAGACCTAAGGTAAGGGACACAGCTCTTTAAAATCATTGGAATGTGTGTATTGAGGCTCTTTATATCAATTTCATGTAAGCATCATAGTAACGTGAATTGATTTCATCCAGTTTCAAATGAAAGCTTGAAAGACTTAGGTGAAATTGAATATGATACAAACATATCACTGATTTCAAGAGTTATGCCCCATACCCCAGTGTAATTTCTTATTTTTTATGTCTGCAAAAATATTATTCTTGAGGAAGGTAAAAAAAAGTACCGATGAAGATGTAATGTATTAAATATATTTAAGCAAAATGTTTCAGTCAACTAATGACCTTCAGTGCCTTTTAAAACATAAATATAGTGTGAATGATAGTACATGGAGTAGCCACTACATTACCAAGTTAATACCTGTCACGTGTTAAAAGAGACCGTCCATTGACCAACCAGACAGGTTCTATTACGTGCAGCACAAGGTAAATTATATCCAATATTTTTTTTTTGTTCAAATAAAATTGTTAAAATCATTATGAGGTCAGGAAGAACAGGGATTTTGCTGTGTCAAATTTCAAAAGTCCCGAACAAATAAACTAAACCACGAACAGATTAAAGACTGTTATCCCTTTATATCAAATTTTGTAGTGATGTCTATGTAATTTCATTTCAGTAAAATTAAAATGAACATTCAGAGAAAAAACACGAGAAAGCACGACTTCTAAAATCTATGAAAATTAAAGTTTCATCGATACTGAAACTTTTGTAATTAAAACACAAAATTGGAAGTATGGAGGAGTAATCAAGGGAACCTAGGTTATAGCGGTAATCAAAAGAATGTAATCCAGTGACAAAGACCAGACATGGAAAACAGACATACACAACAAAGAACATAAAGTAACTAAAGTCATACATTCAAAGTAACAAAAGTAAATGAGCAACTCGGACTCCACTAAAAACTGGCAGCATGGACCAGGTGCACCGGTAGGGTAAGCGTCCTCTGCATTTCTAGAAACATCCGCCGAGTTGCTCATAAAAAGTCAAGTCCGGGGTAGACAAACCAGGGAAGGAAAACTATGACCCGTTGAATAAATCAAAATTCATGGTGCTGATGGATACACCATAACGATCAACGAGTTCATGATAACGACCATAGATTATCTATAACTTTGTAAAATTGATACTCAACACATTAACTAACACTATGCTAGAAAACTATTCATTGCAAGGGAGAAGGTTTTGTAGTTTTTTTATTAATGATGTGTGATTGTAAGACACGGAGCACATAATCTCTGTGGATCGCTCCAGGTCGTGTTTTTCATGAAATCCACAAGACAGTGGTTTGGTTATCTGAAATGTTGACTCGTAGGAAGTATGGGGCTTTTATAGGTCGCTCTTTTGTCTGTTCAAAATTTTGGAGATCATAGACGGGACAACGAAGCAAATATGTCACATTTGCACTATTGCAGCGCAAAATATTTTTGTAACGTTTCCCCCGTGACCGTATTGGCGAATGTTGACGACTGATGTGACCGTATTTGTAAATGTTGACGTCTAGTGCGACCGTATCGGACGTTGACGTCTGGTGAGACTGAACTGGTGAATGTTGGCGTCTGGTGTGACCGTGTTGGCGAATGCTGACGACTGGTGTGACCATATTAGTGAATATTGACGTCTGGTGTGACCATATTAGTTAATATTGACGTCTGATGTGACCGTACATGGTAGAACCTCTTGGTAATGAATTTGCATGGCTTCCTGTTTCGATAAGTTTTTTTAGTACTTCTTGTGTGCGATTACTTTTGGATTTAGAAATTCCTATGCATTTGATTCTAAATATTGCGGATTAGAGGTTACTTCTTGAAACACGTGTACCGCATATCGAAAGCTAGTTATGATTGGTATTTTTGAATTTTCCACAACAGGAGCAACTCGCACCTGGAGTCAAGCTCACATATGTTTGCCTGTTCTTACATATTGCGCAAATTGTCTAGATGTCTTGAAGCAATTAAATGTTCCTTAAGAAAGATTTTGGATGGTGTGTTCAACTCGTTAGAGGTCCAGTACTCACGAATGGTAATGTGACTGTTCTTAGGCAACGGTAGTATACAATGACACAATGCGTTCTCTTACACTTTAATACGTTGGAGCAAATTCGCGTTATCCAATGAGTTTGAGTAAATGGTATACTCAGTCAACTGGGATTGATTACAACTCATATAACTAATTAGCAGAAGCTATTGGTGGTTGTCTGTTGCTATGGAGTATAGATAGTCACCCTCTTATAACGTGGTGAAAGTATCGACAAATGTTATGGCTTTGACAGATGTTTCATTGATATACATGTACTTGATTGAAGGATATTGCTTGTTGGCACGTCTGATGAAATTGTTTAGATGTACTTCGTCATAGGTCCACTCTGAAGAAATTATTTAGTTGTACTTCGTCACAGGTCCACTCTGATGAAATTGTTTAGATGTACTTCGTCATAGGTCCACTCTGAAGAAATTATTTAGTTGTACTTCGTCACAGGTCCACTCTGAAGAAATTGTTAAGATGTACTTCGTCACAGGTCCACTCTGAAGAAATTGTTTAGTTGTACTTCGTCACAGGTCCACTCTGAAGAAATTGTTTCGTTGTACTTCGTCACAGGTCCACTCTGAAGAAACTATTTAGTTGTACTTCGTCATAGGTCCACTTCATGCCCACCTTATTAATAAGCATTAACCAGGACAGAGGTATTGTTTTTCTGTCGAAGATTCAATAAGTTCCTTTTCAAATGTTTTCATAAAAATTATAACATGAGATGAAGCAATTTTGATACCTATATCTGTGCCATTTTCAAATATTGGTGTACATGAAAGGTAAAGTGTTTTTTAGAACCACTGTGGACAAACTGACTTAGCCGTCGTTGGATGGAAGTTTGACATACCGAAAATCCCATACTCCCTACAAGCATCGAAAATGTCAGTATGAAGAATGTTGGTACAAAGAGAGGTGACACATACAGATATATGCAGGTGGTGTTGTCATAGATGAGAAAGTGGTACGTTTCGAGTCCAGCGGAGGGAAAGACTAAACATTTGCTTCTTAAATCATTGGGAATTTTTCAGATTCTCTAATGCTTATGTTATCTTTCCTGTATCAAACTTGATTTGATGGAACAGTGTAGCGAATATAGTCGTCACATTCTAAGGGTCATGTATGATATTTATTTGATGTGACATGTATCGTTAATTCGTTAATTTCTATGTCTGATCTTTGTCTCTGGATGACATTCTTTTGATTTCCACTAGAATCGTGTTCCCTTGATTACATTTTGATCCTCTATGCTTCTAAACAAAACCTTACTAAGCTATACTACAATTACTTCATGGGCCACACAGGGAAACATTGGCCAATAACCCCCTGCGGAATTTATCGGACTATAAATTTTAGCTATTAAAGTATGTCTACTTGTCCCTGGATTCCGGTCTTTTGATTTCCGATAGAATCTTGGATCCCTTGATTACCCTTTCATAATTTAGGTTTTTATCAACTATTTCAAAATGTAAGTGTTCAGGGTTTTCAATTTTTACAATTTTTTGTGAGATGGCAAATGTCAGTAAATAATATGTAATAGTCTGACCACTGAGTTGGTGAATACCATCGGTATCGACCACAATGACGACAGATTGAAAAACATTGGAAGTTTCCGATTGTTTTTTCCAATTTGATAAAACAACACCTTTCTTCATTACGTGTTTGCTTGATTACACGCTGTATATGGCAACATTTGATAAAATTGTCTAGAGCACTTATCAGTTCATTTGAAATTCAGAAACCGCCAATTATAGAGGTGACTCATGGTGTGGAAAAAACCCACGAAACAAACAATAGCAATGCTTTTTAGTTTACATATTTTATATTTCTATGTGCCAAAAGTCCTCTCTGTAATTAGATCTGTAATTTTTATAAAAAATAAAATAACTACACTTTGAACTCCTACTAAAGTAAACCAAATCTAACAACATCAAGAGCAATAACTCTTGCAAAGTGCCAATTTCATGTAAATACTATATATTTGATATCTCAAAAGCGCAACACACAAATGAAAAACAAAGACTGGTTATGAGGTCAATACTGTTTTTGAACAAGAGCTAAAACTGAATTCGGTGGGTTTTTGAAATGCACGAATCGCCTTCTGTCTGATTAAAAAAAAAACTCTCAAATTGTGTGGTGCACAACTTGAGTATAAAGAGTTGTGTATGCTGAATTAGGAGGGCCGACATTATTTTGGATTAGAAGATAATAAATTGTCAATATTTCATGAGATTCTCTCAATATTTCAACCGATTTTCTACTATAGGATTTTGTGCTATCTTCTTAATACATTGCCTATTTCGGTATGATGCATACGTGTTTCAAGCATTAACCTCCAAATAGCAGAAATATAAATAAAAGAAAGAAAAGGTTTAATCAGGAAATTGCTAGAATGCCCCGTAAATCTTTTACCACCAAGAGTATTTAACTTTCAAATTGTCATAAATGTAAACATACTAAGTATATAATTTCGAATCTTTAAGGTATTAAATTAAAATTCTACTAGTTATTTTGTTGATAGAAAGAATCAACTGAAAATAGGTATTTCGTGCAACTGAATGAAATATTTCAGATAATTTTGAAACGTGTTGAGGTTGAAGCAAATAAAGGCAAGTAATTGATTTAAAGTTCACTCATTTGGTTACTGCTTTAGTGGAAACCTAACTAAGGGTAAGCACTTAAGTAGCTGTCTTTGTAAGAATCATGCAAATCTGAAAAAAATGTGATACACACTAAAAAAAGGCTATATATTTTTATTTTTGTAATTGAGTTATTTTGTGGGTCTATACTATAAAATGTGTTATTATTCATTCACATCATTGAAAATCCAATAGATTCTATTGTTTATGAGTGTGATTTAAACGGGTTATATGAAAAACTGAATGTTAATTTCCGTTTACTATGGCAATTCAAACAAAATATCAAAAATAAAAATATGTAGGTATTTTACTCATGAATCACATTTTGCATGATTCTTAGCTGGAGTGCTATTTAACAAGTCCCTTATTTGAGTTTATACACACATATTTTTACCCAAATACAATATAATGTAATAGTAACACTATTAGTATAAAGTAAATTTTAAGTAGCTGTCTTTGTAAGAATCATGCAAAATCTGAAAAAAGTGATACACCCTAAAAAAGGCTATATATTTTTATTTTTGTAATTAAGTTGTTTTATGGGTCTGTACTATGAAATGTGTAATTATTCATTCAAATCTGCCTGCTCTTAGGAGATAATCAACATTGAAAGTCCAGTAGATTCTATTGTATTGGAGCGTCATTTACAGAGTTATCTCCCTTCATTTTGAAATCTACAGTACATTCTATACAATTTTTATCTCCTAAGAGCACGGTTTATATGGAAAACCACGTGTTAATTTCTGTTTACTATGGCATTTCAAACAAAATATCAAAAATAAAAATATGTAGGCTTTTTACCAATGAATCACATTTTGCATGATCCTTAACTGGAGTGCTACTTAACATTTTCTGCAGTAAGAATCAAAACAAAGCACACATAAAAATAACAATTCTTTGATAAGTACACATCTTCCTTACACTCAAATAACTGTAAAATGTTTAAAGTGATAGTTATTTTGTTCTGAAAAAAAAAATGTATATTGGACATGATGATCTATATATCTACGAAACAAACGCATCTCATTGTATAAGAAAAAAAAGTGGAGAAAGTTGAATGCATGACAGAACCTGAACGTGTTTATGTAGGATGGTACAAATTACATGTCTGAGCGAATATAATCAAGTGCAAAAGGGTCATTATCAATGCAGAATGTTTTGGGCTGAAAATGCTTTTAAGTAGTACTCCAGTTACGAATCATGCAAATTCTGAAATATGTAACACAGTGAACACTCCCAAAAGGCTACACATTTTTATTTTTGTTATTAAAGTGCTGTATAGGTCTATATGGCGAAATGCACATGTATAATAATTCATTCCAATATGTTTGCTCTAAGGAGATAACCCACATTAAAAATCCAACAGTATCTGTTGGTCTCAGTCTTGTATTCTTTGTCCCATAGGCTTCCATAGCATAGCTTAAATTTTCATGATTTAAAAAAAAAAATAGACAAGGAGTTTCAATTTAACTTTTGACCATGTTTTTCCATTAAGGAACTATAAAAAAATAATTTTTAAGTCCATGTTAGAAAAAAAATGCACGAACTTTTGGTACACCAGAACAAGTCGAACTTAAAATAGACTCTTTCTTCTTTCACTTCCGTTTTAAGTTCATAAAATAGACGCATTTTCTGAAGCATTATTTTTCATGAAAATACTGTTTTTCCTCAAAAACAATCAAGTTTTTTGTGTCATAGCTTGAATTTACCCTGTACCTTTGAAGAAAAGTGATTATCATATACCAAGAAACAAAAACAGGAAAGGCACTAAGAAAGCACACTTTATTTTTTAGCCTCCATGTTTTGACGTACACCCGCTCAGAAATATGTAATACAAGACTGATGCCTATTTTGTATTTTAGCTTCATTTACACACTAATCTCCCTTAAATTTGAATTCTATATAATTTCTATCTTCTTTGAACAAGGATTATATGAAAAGCCATATATGTTACTTTCTGTTAACTATGACATGTTAAACAAAATATCAAAAATAAAAATTTGTAGCCTTTCCAACCATAAATTACATTTTGCATGATTTTTATTGGGAGTGCTATTTAACAGATTCCATAAATATCCAGTAGGAGGCCAAGTATATGCAAATTAACAAGTTCATGTACACATTTGTGTACGCCTCCTTTGATGAAAAGGGAAATATTGGCGCAATGGTCTGATATCAACACTCTGTCGCTGCTCAGATAATTTTTCAATGACGAATTTTGGTTGTTGAAACCTTAAAACTTTTTTCCGCCGTTTTACATTTTCTTTCTTTCTTCTGATTTTATGGGAGAACCTACTATCCCTCAGTTTATCATTGATTTTGAATATTTCTCCACTCATTCTGATAAAATACAGAATTTAATAGACCCTTTTGTGGTAAGTTGGTGAGCGTGAGTGTATATTGAGCATGCTCTACGCATGCTCATCGACTACCCCAACGTTAGCACAAAAGGGTCTATTGACCTTAATTTTGATTTTACCGTCTGGAGTAGAGAAACAATTTGAACCACTCATAACTGAAGGTGAATTTACATAACTTTAATACTTTTAACAAAACGTTATAATAAACAAACGCGCGTTATTATATATACGTGTATAAGTATTTACTTTTTCCTTGATTCTATTTAGTAATCTCTCATATAAATAAACACCGGGTGTGAAATCATAAATTGAACAAGTCATCTAGAAAAATTGTGATGCTTGCCCATCCGACTTTTGCTCTTTTCTTCTAGAATTAGCCTAAGCTGCATATTCAATTTTAGTTTTCTGTGAGGTGATATCAGTTCATGTATTTTGTACAACGTTTCTGTCCTTAAACTATTTACTTAACCTTTTACCTTAGTCCTTATACTTTTCAATTACATATTCCGCTTTTTTACCGTGGGTGTCCTTGATGTCATTTATAATAAACAATATATGACAAACAAGGTTATGTGTCCAAGAATACCAGTTTAATATATGTTTTTTGTGGTCAGTTTTATGAACGAAATAGGCCGGGCATATCGCTAATAAAATAATTAATATTCTATCATACTTGCATGAAGATACAAATGCTGTGATGAAGGTACAATGCTGTGATGAAGCTACAAATGCTGTGATGAAGGTACAATGCTGTGATGGAGGTACATTTGCTGTGATAAAGGTACAAATGCTGCAATGAAGATACAAATGCAGTGATGAAGGTACAAATGCTGTGATGAAGGTACAATGCTGTGATGAAGCTACAAATGCTGTGATGAAGGTACAATGCTGTGATGGAGGTACATTTGCTGTGATAAAGATACAAATGCTGCAATGAAGATACAAATGTTGCAATGAATGTTCAAATATTGTAAGTACAAATGCTATAATGAAGGTACAAATGCTGTAATGTAGGTACACATGCTGTAGTGCATTATTGTTTAATTTTTTATCAAAATAAATACATCTAAGTAAGGTTTTACAAAATCTTCGGATTCTTATGTGATCCCAAGGTTGGCAGTATCGACTTCAATATCCTATATGATACATCATTTAGAGTACAAAACACATTATTCACTGTCATTGGGAAGTCAAAATTTCATAAATGTTTAGGAATCAAAATTTTATGGACTATGAAGGCAATTACACTGACAGCCAAGGTTGTTTTATTTGTGTGGTTTAAAGAAAAAATACCTCTGAGTATTTTAAGTGATCAAAACAAAACACTGGTGATCACTTCATCAAGGACGTTCGTACAACTATGCTGTATTCTTTAATTTTGCCCATCAAGTTGAATAGAATATCTAATTGCAAAATCAATGAACAATAGATATACGTCAGCCATGTTTACATTTGGGACAATTTGTCCTTGGACGAATTATTGAGATTGTTTACGTGGAGCGCAGTTGAAAAATCGACCTTGGGATTATACGTCCTAAAATATTTATCTAAGATACAAAAACGTGATAATCAAACGTAAGGACTAAACTGTACATAATCTAAAGAATTTTTGTGTATGATTTATGTATATCGTGTTAATATGTTATGCTTGTGTTTACCAGTATTTATATTTGTTTATAGCTTGTATCCAATGCACCTACGTAGCATGCAAACCACCTTCTCATATTCAATTTGTGTGATAAAGTTTTTATTAAACATTTTGGAGACGAGACGATTATTAATAGGTGATGAAAATCACGCTTTTAACATCTTTTTAAATATAAATATCTTATATTATATTGAAGCTTACCGTGTACCATTATCATAGACTATGCCAGTAAAATAAAACGTTTTTTCTTATTATGTTTGTATCCTTTGAAAATTATAATTGTATATACTCTGTAAAAAGCCCTTTGATTGGAATAAAACATGTTCTCTTTTTTCTATAAACTGACTGGTGCTGTGACAGCAACAGATATTTACTAGGAGCTGACCCAGGGCAGAAATGTTTCATTAAAACATAGGGATATTTTGTATCATGTTTACTTGTTTTTATGGAACATTACGCAACATGTTTTCATTGCTGAATTTATTTTTTTTCGATTTGAAGTATGTCATGTCATTGACAATTTTAAAAATAGGGATGGATATCTTGAAATTCTTGTGAGGTATAGTTCTTTGTAACTTTTATAAAGTTGTTTCAGCAAACTCAGAAACAGCGTTTGACGTTCGACATTCACTCTATTGTTTGTTTGTTTGTTGGGGTTTAACGTCCGAGCAGCAATATTTCAGCTATATTCAGACGATGAACATGAAATTGATGATAAAATGAACATGAAATGATGATGAAATGAAAAAGGGGTGGGACACAAGGACAATGGGGTCGACAAATTTTGATTGCCACTGGAAATAGGGAGAGATGGGTAGGGTCGGGCAATTTAGCCTCCTTTGGGGGAGCCCTATGGTTCCTACTCCGGGAGAATACCACAGTAGGGTTCTTTAACGTGCGAGGAACGTGGCATCTTTCCCAACACGGTGCACCACTATGGTTTGCGGTCAGGTTTTCCGTATTATAGCCTGACAACCCCAGCATGTAACACGCCAGGAGTACCCCATTCAACCCCGGCTAGGGTTCTGAGCACTATTTAGTCACCTTTTACGACAAGCTTAGCGCTACTGCAGGCCTATTCTTTTAACACGCGGACCTGCACGGGGCGACATTCACTCTAGTGAGGAAACGAATGACCGTCGCTGCGTGGAGCTTGTTGCTTGTTGTCAACGATTAAACAAATTTCTACAGAGTTGTTGACATTATTGCATGTATATTACTCTTTAATTGTATCATAATTGCGTAATTATTCTATGAGCATTTTTTCAAAACAAATTATTCATACAGTTTTGTAGGCTTAATTTGAAGTTAACTGGTGTATTTAGACCGATTAATACATAATTTATCATGAATCCTAGTCCGTGTTGAACTAAAGTTATTTTGTAGGAGGATAACATACAAGTAACACACGTTTAATATTCTGATTTATATGATGAGAATTTATCTAAATTGTAAACAAAGAGTAATCAAGGGAACCAAGATTATAGCGGTAATCAAAAGAATGTAATCCAGGGACAAAGACCAAACATGGAAAACAGACATTCACAACAAAGAACATAAAGTAATTAAAATCATACATACAAAGTAACGAAAGTAAATGAGCAACTCGGACTCCACTAAAAACTGGGAGCATTGACCAGGTGCACCGGTAGGGTAAGCGTCCTCTGCTTTTCTAGAAACACCCGCAGAGTTGCTCATAAAAAGTCAAGTCCGGGGTAGACAGACGAGGAAAGGAAAAGTATGACCTGTTGAATACATCAGTTTTCATGGTGCTGATGGATACACCATAACGATCCACGAGTTCATGATGACGACCATAAAACTTCTGTAGTGATGACTTCAATCTTGTAGCAACATAACCCTGTTCCAGAAGCCTATTTGTTAGAGTTCTAGCGCGATACAAAAAGTCTGCGTAGTTTCGGCAAGCTCTGGCATAACGTATGAGTTGTGATATGAACACTCCAAACGCAGGAGCGAAGGGATGTTGGCACAGATGAAAGGAAATTTGACAATTCTGAATAAAAAGTCATCACGTTTGTCGAAAAGTTTGGTCAATAGTTCTCCTTTACCATCGATTTCTAAGTGTAGGTCAAGATTTGAGGCTGATTTCACAGTGTCTGTAGTATCCTTTATCTCAAGTTCTTTTGGGTAGATGCGATGTATCAAATCCCCAACATTAATGCTGTTTCTAATTCAACACATACACATATGTCTAAATGAAAATCATACACATGTGCCTACATAAAAAACACTATTAACTAAAAACAAACAAATCAAGAACATATTTCAAACATTAGCTATGACACATTGTGCATTAGTATGTATGTTTTTGTAAAGCACTTGGAAAAATTGTAATTCTAGAATTGATCGAAAATATATATCCGTGTAGATATCGTCCGCTTCATGCATTCGAGAGTTTTCTGTTTTCTGTGGTAGGTACGATTGTTGTATTATTTATTTTTTTATTGAAGAGAATAATCTTACAAATGCTTTATAACTCTTCAATATTAGTTTTTTTTATGCTGTAACTGTGTTTCAGTTTTTACCGGTATACATGAGTAGTCAAGGGAACCAAGATTCTGCGAATTATGCAAGAACCATCACTTCCCCGTAACTTTTCGGAAATAAGTTATCTTCTAACTTTTGTCTTTTTAATTCTTAACACTACGTTACATGTACTACATGATAAATTGAAATCTTTAGAAAGGACTTATTCGTAAATATTTTGCTGTTTCAAATTATGTTCTTCATTACAAATCCACATATTTTTCTGAAAAATCACAGAAGAGCAAAGTGCGCTACACAGGAAAGTAGGTTTGCCATATGCCTGATTTCTTCATTGATAACATACTTGTCAAATTTGGAGGAGCTATTTTCCAACAATAAGTTTGCATTCCAATGGGCACGAACTATGCTCCTTTCCTGGGAAAGTTTGTTCCGCATCTTTTTCGTACCTACATCTCTAATTTGACAACAGTGGTCATCTCAGCACTAAGATTTATGATAAAAGAGACGATTTTAATTTCAATATTATAATTTTTGCTTACCTAAGCAGCAATATACCTGCATATGGTGTTTATATTTAACAATTGATTCGCCAGCGAAGCTAGAGCAAGTACTCACTACTCTGATTTCCTAGAATGCCATAAATATCTACGTAACAGACTCATGAATCAGGGGTATGAGGAAATGCGTCTTCAAAGGTCTCATATCAAATTCTTTTTTAGATGTCAGTCCTTAGTTGAAAAATACTCAGTTTCTGCTAAAATAATGAGTAATGATTATTCCGGTAAATTATCTTTTGCGCTGATGTGACCGCAGATTTACCGATTATGACAGCAGCATGCAAATGCTTTTTATCACCACTGGTATATTCACGCCACAGTGGAAAAGGGGGGTTTAGCGCGCTGTAAAACTTAGATTTAACCCACAATTTCGTCTGAAATGACTGTACCAGTCAGGGTCATTACCGTATCAACTTCTCCGGTTGTGTAATATCTATTTTGCCAGATTTATTTTGGACTTGACTTATTATGACTTGATTATGAATCAGATTATTGTTCGGTAATTTTGTTGTTAACCCCATTCATGAAAAGAGTGTTTCGCTAATTTTTAAAGTTATGACCGCCCAAACAAAACGCCCAGAATTTAAAAAGAAGTTACAAAGTTGTTTACATATATCATATATACATACTCTACAAAGGGATGTTCATGCAGAGGTTGTTATGTACATTTATAATATATATTTAAATTCAACATCTCTACGTGAAACTTCATTATGTCTTATGTAAAAAAATGCAAATGCCACTCCTTATTCTGTAATTTGTAGAACCATTCATTTTGATATACTGTATTTTATATAACTCAGGTAAAATAAGTCTATCTTGAGCATAAAGGATACAGAAGGAATCCGTGCGTTGTGTGATGCAAATGGGTTCATTTTTAAATTCAAATGTAACCTAACCAGGGGAAAGAGACAGCAAAACTATTTTTCTATTTTGTCTAAATATTCACCATGTTCAGTTAACATATAAAGACAGGCCTGTTTTGTAGCTTGTTTTGAAAAAATATCAGAGCAGTAAAAAATGTACTAATGGTGTTTTATGGCTATAATTGTATAGGTGTCACGTATAGTTGTTTCGGAAAAGTTTATGATGATAATCATGGTAATCATATTTAAGAAAGTATTTTTACCCTACCGGTGCACCTGGTCAATGCTTCCAATTTTTAGTGGAGTCCGAGTTGCTCATTTGCTTTTGCTACTTTGTATGTATGATTTTAGTTATTTTATGTTCTTTGTTTTATATGTCTGTTTTCCATGTCTGGTCTTTGTCCCTGGATTACATTCTTTTGATTACCGCTTTAACCTTGGTTACCTTGAATATTCGTTCATATGATAATCATATTAATCAAGCAAAATCATACAATTTTTGCATGGTAATCATATGTTTCACATAAACATATGATAATCATATTACAGCACGCCAATTCTATCTTATGACAATCATATGATAATCATATGAATCGTGCAATACCGTTTAATGATTAACATATCTGTCACTTTTGATGTGTAGACAGTGTAATAGTGTCTACGGCAATGAATAAAACAAAAAACCGATTCCGATTAATTTTCTCATCGAATATATTATAGGACGAAAGCTTAATTTTGTTAATGCTGGTTTTTTTTTTAATTTGTGTATTTTCACGAGGCTGGTTTCACATCAAAGTGTACGAAGTCCCTTAAAATGTCTTTTGTAACGTATTAATCATCAACTGTTGTCTAGAAATGAAGTTTGTGTCCTTCGTAGGGACACATTTTGTAACACTAAATCAAGGTTAACATGTAACATGTTGTTCAATTGATGTAAATTACCAAAGTCATTCAACTTTATATAGGAATCAAGGATAATTTTCACATTACAAGGAAAATCATGATAGGGAAAGGGGAAACAATTTATGTGCATCTTTTTACTGGCTAGACAACTAGTGGTCGAATTATTTATGGATAAAACTCTTTATTCAAATTTAGACAAGAAGAGGAACAACAAAATAAATGGCGATTTTATTTTGTTAAATAAAATTTATGGGTAATATTTAAATGCGACCACGCAGTAGCAGACGTTCGTTTCCTCTCCAACTTACAACTGTAGACATGCCTTTCAGAATTCAAGGACACTATTCAAATCAGGTCGCACGATAATAGTTTAATTATGCAAAAGATCATCAAAATTATCCTCCCCCCCGACTTTATGGTTATTTTGCATTTTATTTTTGAGGGATGACTGAAATGTCTATGGGATGTTTCGAAAGTCAGGCACTTTCACAGTTTTAAGCATTTGTCTTGTTGCACAATACGAAAGTTTTTTATAGTTAAAAAAATAAACGGCCTATTTTTTTTTGATATAATATTACTAATAGTAGTGTTGTTTTTTCCTTAAATGGGTTTTACAAAATAGCAATGAGGTTGTGTCAATGCATGTTAAAGGATGGTATTGCCTATGCAAATTTTAGTAGATATATGTCCATATTTTGTAATAAAATTATAAGTTGATGGTCGGAAAAGAATAGTCTAGCCATTTGTTTTAATTTGGACATAACGTAATAAGACCAACAGACATTGAAATAATCAGTTATAATAACTCGACAGTATTTATGGAATTAAAATGAAAAAGAAATTTCTCAGATATTTGAGAAAGTTTAAAAAAAAATGTCTCCAAAAACTAGGTCTGTTATGAAACTGTTTAAATACCGTCATATTAAATACCCTATATTTTAGTATTTACACCATTTTATGACATGTGGAAAAGAGAAAAATGTAAAAAAAGTCGAAAATTGTTTCCAAGCGCATAAACAACATTTATCTTAAGAAAAAAAGAAAATATATTATATTTAATCCAGGAGGATCCGAAAGGAACGCCACGTAATCATATATTTAATGGTTGAAGTCACCCTTGAGGACAATATTTACATAATTCAGATGATGACGTTATCGTTATCGGAACTAAAATATTCAAGCAATTGTGTGATTTTTATGCTTTCAACAGTAACGAACATGTACGGGCTTGTTTCTATCTTCTTCCAATAACATTAAAATATTTACTTTTTGCTTACATTTTTATTGGTTATTTCTGCAAAGGAAAACCTTAATTTAGTATGTTTCAAATGTCCCTACCGTTGCACCTGGTCCCTGCTCCCAGTTATTAGTGGAGTCCGAGTTGCTCATTTGCTTTTGTTACTTTGTATGTATAATTTTAGTTACTTTATGTTCTTTGTTGTATATGTCTGTTTTCCATGTCTGGTCTTTGTTCCTGGATTACATTCTTTTGATTACCGCTATAACCTTGGTTTCCTTGATTACTCTTTCAACGATTATTTTCCAAATCATAAAGAAATAATACTAGTAGCTAAATTATCAACAACTTGCTTTTTGTTTCATTCACACGAGGAAGTAAAGTAATGTGCAATACACTGATTTGTACTCTTTAATTTGATTATTTTCTATACATTAAAAAAATAGAATCTAAGAATCTCATCTTGATTAACAACGAAATAAATTGTAGATTTACATGCTAAACATTTTCTGCTTGAACATCCTTATTCGAGCGCTTTTTTTCATGAGCTCCATGTTATTTATTAATAAGACGTAATCTTTTTTGAAGGATTTGTTTGTCTTTGAATGTGGGGACAGATAGAATTGTTTTAGCACATCCAATTTTATACGAATCTGAGTGATGTGGGTATATTACCTATAATATTATGACAGATAATTTTGTTTTTGCAAGACCTGTTTTATTTTCCCCAAAACCCTCGCCAAATGTCTTGAATTGTTTAACTCGAATTTCATGAAACAGCATTTAAGATAAAAAAAAGTTTATATTGAAACTAAGGACAAGCGAACAACGTAAATAGCGGTATCGTGAAGCAGATGCCTTCTGATGGGCAAGGTTCTGTAATGAAAGACCTTTTCCTACCAACTTTTTGCATGTTTTGCATAGAAAAAGGCTACTAAACCCAACAAACAAACAAAACACACAAACCCCTTTATTATTATATTTCTGTGTGTCACTTGAATAGTGACCTTTATTTTTTTTTTTTTTTTTTTAAGTTTTAAAAACAGAAAAAAAGGTTAAACAGATAATATAATTATAAACAACATAGAAATCCTGAATCCGAGTTGCAATGTGAAGCAAGGGTTTTGCATAAATCATCAAAATAAGACCTACTTTGAAGAACGCCGAATCTGGAGTAAACGATGGCACTCAAATTTAAAAGAAAAACTTGTATTTATTTATAAATCATCTTCTCTTAAAGAGGTTTTTCACCTTTGCTGACGTTATATTGATTTCCCTTGATGCACTTCACGACTGTTCTAATTTTAAATACATCGCCGAAATTCATAATACCCTCATAAATCAATATCGTTAATCAAATTGGTAAGTATGACCAAATTTATCGTATTAATCAGACAGTCGAAACAGGTCAATCAAGAAATACCACTTAACAAATGAGAAGTATAGCGTGACCTCGTATGATCGTCTGCAAACAATTATGTCCGCCATTGTTGCCCTAGTTTGTGTTCCATTTTTAACCACTACTATGTCTATCAGATCTTTGTCGACCTGGGAATTTTATATTTAGCTGGAATGTGTGTCAGTGTGTTCTTGAACTGAAGGTTTTGTATTTCAGAGATTTAATTCATAAAATGTGGCCCATAGTGTCGTCTGTTCAAGGTGCATTTAACTAATTTGATATTGGCTTGAGGTGTTTTATATTTCTTTTTTGTATAAAGTGCACGATTGTTGTGCCCGAATTACCTCAATTAAAGACTGCGGCTTCCGTGACATTCCACACATAATGTTTTAACTTCAGGGGTTATGTTCACCAAAATATGTTGCTATGAAAAACTAAACTGTGAATAAGACAATTTAATTGTTCGATAATTCAAAGTTAGAGTAAGTTAATAAACAAAAACCGATGAAAATTTCAACGGAAACAAACATTTTATCAATAAACGCGCATAAATCATACATATGCCATTTTGATCCTTCAATAATACAGTACTTGGATAATGACAAAAATAGCCTTTCACGGGAAAAAAGTACTTAGATTTAAAATGCATACTCAAACCCCTCTTTACAATAGTCGTATTAATCTTTTTTTTTTGTTTTTTGGTTAGATTCTTTATTTTTATTTGAAACTTACATAAAAAGAACGAAACTGACATCATGTAAAGAAGAAACACAATAATGATATTAGAAATGCCTTAAAAAACAATTCGCAAATTTTTTTGATGAAGGTAGATTTTACCCTTATTTTGCAGAAAGAACGATCAAATTTTCATAGAATCAGTGTTGGTTTTTTGTTGAAAAACCGTATTCCGATTTATTCTTAATAATAAATCATTTTATTAGAAATATGCAATGTTTGTTTCTTGTTAACAACCGTATACCGATTTCTCCTAACAGCAATATTAGGTGTTGGTAGATCCGGAAACATGGGGACAGTTCTCATTTTTCGGTGGTACAGACATTAATGAAGAAAAATGTGCCTATTGTATTCATGTAGCAAATACATGAAGAATGTGACGTATACTTGCGACATTTGCTTCCATTATTGCATCTTTGTAAAAATAAGGAATAATGACCATCCAGTTGGCAAGTTGACTTACAACGAGCCTCCCTATTAATTTTATTTGCCTTCTTTTTTATTCATTAATTTTTAATTTTGAAGACTTCTAAACTATCTTTCCATTTAGCATATCATTGTACAGTTTATGGAGTTTGAATGAACGAAAGTTCAAGGGCAACCATTTCAATAGAGATTTCCAAGTTGTTCAATTACTTTTGTTACTTTGTATGTATTTTTTCATTTTTTATTTTACCCCGTGCAGGTCCGGGTGTAAAAAGAATAGGACTGCAGCAGCTCTAAGCTTGTCGTATAAGGCGACTAAATAGTGCTCAGAAACCTAGCCGGGGGCTAGGCGCTCTGCCCACAGAGCAACTGGGATGTATGCCCCAGGTGGTGGAATGGGGTACCCCTGGCATGTTACATGCTTGGGTTGTCAGGCTATAATACGGAAAACCTGACCGCAAACCATAGTGGTGCACCGTGTTGGGAAAGATGCCACGTTCCTCGCACGTTAAAGAACCCTGCTGTGGTATTCGATAGGAGTAGGAACCTTTGCTCTCCGCCACAGGAGGCTAAATTGCCCGAACTTACCCATCCCCCCTTTTTCCAGTGGCAATCAAAATTTGTCGACCCTATTATCCTTGTGACCCATCCTTTCTTTTTTTCATTTCATGGCCATTTTATCATCCATTTCATGTTCATTGTCTGAATATAGCTGAAATATTGCTGCTCGGACGTTAAACCCCAACAAACAAACAAACAAACAAACAAACATCATTTTTTATTTTATGTTCTGCGTTGTGTGTGTGTTTTATGTGTTTTACATGTCTGGTCTTTGGTTTTTGGTTCGCTAGAATTTTGGTTCCCTTGATTACTCTTTCATATAATCGAAAGCCATTGAAAGAGCCAAGACGAGTCGAACACCAATAATGTTTAGCACAAATAGGGTAGGATTTTTATTCTTTTGCAGAACAACCATCGACCTTGCGTTTCTTGTAAAAACAGCAGAAAACAATAATAGAGGATGGCATAAATCTTTACTAATGTTAATGATTTACTTACTTCACCTTTTTGATTTGAAAGAGAATTAATTGCATATTTGCCTTCAATTTATTAAAATAGTTTGTAGTTGTCTTCAATTTAATTTCCCAAGTACAGAGTTTGTCGCGTTTAAATAAAAAAAAAAAAAAAAAAAAAAAACAACAACAACAACAACAACAACAACAACAACAACAACAACAAAAACCCAAAAAACTATCCTTGCATTTCTAAAAGTAGACTGTGTCTTTATTTAGGTCAATACAGTTGCATTGTCCAATTTCTAAAACAGTACTTTTAAATTTGATTCGTTTGATAACTTGTTTTTATACCAAACTCATAATGTACATAAATAGCATAATTCAATTAGCTTGAGGTGGTTAACGCACGTACAATAATCTAATGTATTCATTTTCAAATACATCATACTGAGTTTCCTAAATCGTCCTTTTTAATGTAGAAATACTATATTAGTCTTAATTTCATCTTTGTTTAACAGTCAGTTACTGGTAGGTCATTAGCTAACCTTGCATATCCAACATATAGGTCCTTTATCTAAACTGCAAAATTCTCATTGTCAGGGTTGTTAAACTTTCATGATTAATCAACTTGTTTTTCAAATCCACACCAATTGACGTTCTACCAATTGTCTGGGTTTCCTTCATAATGGTCTATTGTATTCAATGAAAGGGAAAGTTTCTGACTATAATATGTTATTTTTTTTGGTCATATTGTTAATGTATTAGTTAAACAAATCATTGGATCTTCTTGTTTTCCATTCACAGACCATTGATTTGGGAATAAAGTACCTTTATTCCGTTTGATCATTTTTAGCTTGATTATAACTATATTTAAAAAGTCATGTTTTTGTTGTCATTATCTATACTGCAGTAACATTGTAATCTTTGTTATAAAATAATTTCACTGTTCACAACACCTTGCAGTTTTTGCTTAAAGATAATAATTCATGCTCTAACTAATGTTGTGTAATAAGAAAAGAGAAAGTACTTATTTTTATTTTACCAAGGTTACATGATTAGATAATAGCCAACAAAGTTCAATTATGGTAATGCTACGGACCTTTCAATTTAAAGAACTTGTTTGCGTCACGGTAACTGGATATATTTGAAAATGGTGAACAATTTTGACAGATTTTGCATTGTAGAGTTTAACCTAACTTTAATATAACTTTCATAAGGGGTTCTGAAAGGTTTCCGGTCATACATTTAAGAACGTATTTGTATGGTTAACCCATTGCAATATTCTAAGCTAGATCAATACCTATTGGTAATACGATCATAGTGTCTTAAAGCCAGTGCACAAACTTATAGCCTGTGATTACTTGTATACTATGTATCGAGTAACATAGTACCGTGCTTATATACATGCTAAAAAAAAGAAACGAACTTATTAAGATACAACTAAATGACTTAAAAGCAGACTTACAATTAACTTATATATGTTACCTACGTAAACAAACTCAAAGACGATAACCTTGTACTTAGAATTTAAAAAAAAACACACACACACAAATTTGCTGGTAAGCCATACATGTACCACCCACACAAATCCGTGGACATTCACATAGACAATTTGTTTCAATTTTACATTTCAAATTTGATTTACAAATGTTACCTTGGTATACAAAAGTGAACAACGATGACCTTGCATTTCGAACTTAAAAATAGTACCAATTTGCAGATTATCCATATACGTATCACACAAAAAATACTGTGGACATTCACGTAGGTTGTTTGGTTTTATCTCAAATATAAAATTCTTTGAGTAAAATATATTACAATTATATTTTGTACAAAAGTATATAACGCCTGTTATGTACCCATGAATTAAAAAAAAATACATGTACCAATTTTATAAACATTGGTTATTTCGTGATGCTATGCATTTGATTCAAGAGGAGTAACCTCCCATCAGCAGCATTAGAACCACATACAAGAACGTGCAAGATTAAAAATAAAACATATAAAAGAATTACCCAAAACCAAAAATATCGAAAGAGGAAGCAAAATACATTACTGTGTGGAATAAACTGAAAGAAGCCTCACTGTTTTAGGTATTTTAAAATTTGTAATTTCTACCGTGAATGTACTTTTATTCGTGGGTACCGATTTTTGTGGTTAAGGGAAACATTCAGTCTGTGGATTCTCGAATTCGTCGATTTGAATTTCTATCAGTCAACGTTGGGAACAAATGCCGTTGTTTACCAAACCAACGGAAACCACTGAAATTGGTATAGTAATACTTTCACAGTATATCATAGGGCCTACATTATTTTAGCCCCGTGTTTTATCCAGGAAATAAAGCTAAAGTGTTTTAGGTGTTGCGAATATTGTGCCCCGGTAAATTTCAGTAAATAATATATGGTGTATTCTTTGTAATCTCGATTTTCCTTAAAGGCTAACAGAACCTAAAACAAAGAAATAAAAGGAATAAAAACGAGAAATATCGAGTCATAATTTACAACTAAAAGAAAGCTGGTACAGTGAAAGCTTTTTAAATCGAACTCTAAATAAACCGGAATCCTCTCTACACCACAAACTCCGCGCAGTGTCAGTCTTTCGATTCCTCTCTAAATAACCGCTGTAGCCAAGCCTTTCGATGTTTTCTGACATTATTTAAGTCCGACGACGTTTGCCAATCGGATAACGTTGCGTAAAATCGTTCACCTTTCCACGACTTTGCAAAATTCTTGCATTTTCTGAGAATGAATTTCGAACGTCAGAGCCTGTTTCGGAATTTGACATCTTTGTATTCCCTATAATGGCAGTTTTATTGCATTTATAAACTGTTTAATACGAACACCTGCCTTACCGAACGTTCTAGTTCGGAAGATGTTCGATGTAATCAGGGTCACTCTATTTAGCAGTGAAAAGCAAATACAAGTTTGAAATATCATTTCCAAATGAACTAAATCCGCGCTAGAAAAATATATATTCTATCGCTTAAGAATCATAATTCCTATTATTAACTTTTAGACCTTGAACCTGTGATTTATGAGGTACCAGAATTTCAGTCGGTTCGTATCATATTTATAATTTGGTGGTACAGATTATTGTTATGTCCGTATTTTTTTTACCAAAATTAACCCTGCAAAAAAAGTGAAATCTTACATAAAAGCAAGCATTTACAGTCTTTATAATATATAAACCAATAGGTGAAGTAGAAATATATACGACTGTATGCGTCCCATTAGGTCAGATATGCATACTTATTGAAATACTTCTGCCCAGAATGATTCAACCAAATAATGATTAAAGTTTTCCCCATAAAGTCAGTTTTCGACCAAACAAAAATATAGGGTAAAATAAGAAAATACGACACCCAGATAAGGAGAGAATGTTTAATTATTCTCAACACAGAAGATGCAGTCTTACTTATATGTAGACGAGGATAAAACCTTACCTGCTATTTCCATCAGAAAGCAAGAATCATTGTGGTTTTACCAAACTTTCCCGTTCTGCCTAGATATAGCAATTTTATCAGTATTTGCAGCATTATAAATTTCAAAATAACTAAACCAATGAGGCTTCATTCCTTGTTTAGCACATGGTAGAACCCCCCGTTGATGGATTCAGCTCCTTATTTCGATAGTTTTGGTTTTAGGTACTTCTTTGATATAATTAATATTTTGATTCAGATCTTCCTATGCTGCTCGGACGTTAAACCCCAACAAACAAACAAAAAACAAAACAGATCTTCCTATGAATCGATTCAAATGCTACTGATGAGAGGTTACTTCTTTAAACACGTGTACAGCATATTGAATTTTCCAATCAATGTGAATGGTATTTTATGTATTTACATGGACTTTTCCTCTTTGATTATTCCTGTTGATTATTGCATGTAGTTTTTGCCAATCAATCATCAATTTCTTATTATTTCTCGTTATGACTTTAATCAAATTAAACGTTAATAACAACACACACAAAAAAGCAAGCAGGCTATATCCAATACCCCATCATAATTCCAATCCAACATTATATTGGTATATTGATAAATTGATATTTTTTTTTAACAATTTGTAATACAAGAAAAACCAGGTTTAGCATATCTGTTAAGTCTAGAGATTCCCTCTTGTTGTTTTATACAGTGTTTTATTAAAAGCCGGGCATTACCTAATACTATAACAATTAATGAACCCCTTTGTCATAATGAAAATTAAAGGGATAACCGTATAGCCAGAAATGTTTGCAAGGTTCTAATGTTCGTTATATTCGCTAAGTTTGGAATATCGGCAAACAATATCACATAGTCAACAGTGGGATGATTCAAAATCGTTAAAATCCAAAAACTTGGCCTAAATGTTCAGATCGCGAAAAAAAGCTCAGTCCAGATATTTTACATACGCATTCCATTCTATCAAATCTGAAGACGCTAAAAAGATAAAGGCTGCTTAAATATGAACACCTATTCATAACAACGATAACAACGGGTATCCCTTGTCTTGACATTACTTATATCATTTTACATATTATGTTTAGTTATACAACATTATTGTTCCTTATATAGAACTTGTTTCTATAAAAGGCAACACGTGTGTTTAATGTTGCCCTAAATTAGGCAAAATTACTTTTAAGATGAATTAATATGTAAAATAAAGATATCAATATATCTCTTACATAATGTTATTTGTTATTTAAGTTGACATGCAATTTAAGTTGCAAGATTGAATAGATGAAAACAAAATATTGTTGTTTCTATTGATGGAAAAGGATAACATAAATAGCAAGCTATCTTAGTAATCATTTAACTTCGCTTTTTTTTAGCATACTTTCTAATTAATGACAAAGTTTTCCTTATGAAAATAAAAGGTATCTAATTTTAAATAAGATGATCAGTTGGTAGACGAGTTTATTAGTTTCTTTTTTGTTCATTTCATTATTGTTTTACTTAAAGTTTGTTTCACTCAACTAAACCCCCTTTATTTTTTGAAGACCTTCAACTTTTTGTCAGGTGATTGCGAATTGCTATTCTTGCCATTAATGTTATATAATGCGCAGATATCACACAATATTACACAGGAAAGAAACAAGTCTTGTAATTGGCTTAAGTGAACGTGACAACCTTGAAAGTCCTTTCATAGGCAATAGAGTAAAGTATATTGATAGAATGTACAAATTCAGCGTGTTTGTCAATATTTATCATCATTATTACACAAGAGCGAACCAATTAAAAATTCCATTTATTTTCTTTTATTTGTGTTTCACATCTCTTTTGGAATACATAAACTATTTCTGAACGCCATTGTCCATGATTTGTTAAGACAAAACATGTCATATTCAAGAGGTATGCAACAAAAGCCACGCATTTACGATGCACGCTCCTTCTTGGAAACTAATTTTCTACACGTATTTTAGACTTGGATGACACGTTGTGTTGTGACAATACAGTGAAATGCAGTGAAGTCTGCACTTAGAAAAGAATGAAGGATTGTTTAAATGGGAAAACTAATTTTAACATGTTTTTTTCGATTAGTTTGCTAGCTGTCTTGAACTTCCAACCATGAACACTATTACCATGAGCACATGACATACTAAGCCCATTCACTCGTTTTTCAGATGGTATAGAACTGCATTCTTGTTATTTTATTGACGTCAGGCGGTATTAAATACTATGTTTCGAGTTTTTTTTGTTTTTTTTTGTTATCATTTTAAATGAAACCTTTTTTTCCCGAGAATCATTTACTGACATTACATGCATATTTCATCTAATAAGTGTAAACGTGACAAATTTACAACAAAGCCTTGATCCCTTTGATAGCGTGACAATTATAAATAAATGCGAGAAATCATGTGAGTTAATCTGATTATTGCGTTCAGTAATTTGGACCAGTTCTACCTACGTACTTGTACTTGTCAACCAAAACTCTGGATTTTTAATCATAATTAATCATAGACATTGAACTCCAAATTTCATTAGTGCCTTGACACAAAAGACTAATTATATAGTATAACAAAAGTATAAAACTGTAAATATCAGGCACAATTGAAATATACAGAAATATGCTTAGATTGATTGGTGTTTAACGCCCAAGCAGCAAACCTTTAGGTATTTAGGTATATCCGGTCGATGAACATTAAATGGATGATACATTTGTAACATGAACATGATATAATGATGACGATGATCATGAAGAAATGAAATGAAAAATGGGATGGGACACAAGAATAATTGGTTCGAAGGATTTTGATTGCCACATGAAATAGGAAGAGGGGGTAAGGTCGGTCAATTTAGCTTCCTGTGGTGAAGCTCAAAGTTTCTTACTCCTATCGAATACCACTACAGGGTTCTTTATTATCGTGCGAAGAACGTGGCGTCTTTTCCAACACATGAAACCAATACGGTTTGTGGCCAGGTTTTCCTTATTATGGCCTGACGACCCCAAAATGTAGCATGCCAGGGGTACGATATTCCACCACCTTGGGCACACAACACAGTTGCTCTGTGAGCAGAGCGCCGTAGCCCCCGGACAGGGTTCTGAGCACTATCAAGTCGCCTTTTACGACAAGCTTGTTGTAACTGTTAATTGAGTATTTATTTTAGCTTAACTTACGCAGCAAACCTCAGTTTGACACTAATCACTTTCATAAGAATCAAAAGTGTAAAATGCATTTTGGAAAAATAAAAACCGCACTTCTTTTAAATGTATATCAACCTGTCCAATACTCACTACGTTCAAGACTATTATCAGAATATAATAGCATTAACACCTATGATTTTTCAGCACTGCATACTTCTATTCCACATGCTCAGTTAAAATCCCGACTTAAAAACATTATACATCGTTGTTTTTCCACACAAAACAACATGGTACACCTAGATACAAATATATAGTTCTTGGTAGATTCCTCATACTTTGTAAGAAATAATTCCAAATCATCCTCCAAATATACAGAAGAAGATGTTTACAAAATGCTAGAATTTTTAATCGACAACATATTTGTCCAGTGTGGTGGACGCGTTTTTCAACAAACGGTCGGCATTCCAATGGGAACAAATTGTGCTCCTTTACTTGCTGACCTATTCCTTTACTCTCATGAGGCTAACTTTATAGCTGATGTAATCCGAAAGAAAGAATATCGCTTAGGTAGATCATTTAATCTCAGTTTCCGCTATATAGATGACGATTTATCTTAAAACAATCCTAATTTTGGGGATTAGATGCACCGCATCTACCCCAAAGAACTTGAGATAAAGGATACTACAGACACTGTGAGATCAGCCTCATATCTTGACCGCCCCGTGCAGGTCCGGGTGTTAAAAGAATAGGCCTGCAGCCGCGCTAAGCTTGTCGTAAAAGGCGACTAAATAGTGCTCAGAACACTAGCCGGGGGCTAGGGCGCTCTGCCCACAGAGCATCTGGGATGTGTGCCCCAGGTGGTGGAATGGGGTACCCCTGGCGTGTTACATGCTGGGGTTGTTAGGCTATAATACGGAAAACCTGACCGCAAACCATAGTGGTCACCGTGTTGGGAAAAATGCCACGTTCTTCGCATGTTAAAGAACCCTACTGTGGTACTCTCCCGGAATAGGAACCATAGGGCTCCGCCACAGTAGGCTAAATTGCCCGACCCTACCCAACTCTCCCTATTTCCAGTGGCAATCAAAATTTGTCGACCCCATTGTTCTTGTGTCCCATCCCTTTTTCATTTCATCATCATGTTCATTTTATCATCAATTTCATGTTCATCGTCTGAATATAGTGAAATATTGCTGTTCGGACGTTAAACCCCAACAATCAAACAAAAACATATCTTGACCTACACTTAGAAATCGATGGTAAAGGAAAACTATTGACCAAACTTTACGACAAATGTGATGATTTTTCATTCAAAATTGTCAACTTTCCTTTCATCTGTGGCAACATCCCTTCAGCACCTGCGTATGGAGTGTTAATATCACAACTCATACGTTATGGCAGAGCTCGCTGAGATTACGCAGACTTTTTGTATTGCGCTAGAACTCTAACAAATAGGCTTCTGGAGCAGGGTTACGTTGCTACAAGATTGAAGTCATCACTACAAAAGTTTTATGGTCGTCATCATGGATCGTTACGGCGTATCCATCTGCGCCATGAAAACTGATTTGTTCAACGTGTCATAGTTTGCCCTTCCTTTTTCGTCTATCCCGTACTTGACTTTTTATGAGTAACTCGGTGGGTGTTTCTAGAAAAGCAGCAAAGAACGCTTGCCCTATCGGTCCACCTGGTCCATGCTCCCAGTTTTTAGTGGAGTCCGAATTGTTTATTTGCTTTTGTTACTTTGTATGTATGATTGTAGTTACTTTATGTTCTTTGTTGTGTATGTCTTTTTTTCATGTCTGGTCTTTGTCCCTGGATTACATTCTTTTGATTACCGCTATAACCTTGGTTCCCTTGATTACTCTTACTGAATGAAAAGATAGGTCAAAAAGCTGGACGAATTACAATGAGAAAATATTTTATTATCGATGCATATACACTTTTCCGGGAATTATTTTAGATACTACAAAAAGTACAAGAAAAAAATAGCAGGATGTATATAATAATTTAATAACGCGATCATCCTAATTATTCAATCTTTATCCCATAGTACATCAGTAGCAAGAAATATGTGAACGGAACAAAAATGTCGTCAGGACGAAAAGGACAATTCCATGGCTTCTTACTTCAATAAATCTTCTAACAGATTAAAATAGTTCAACCTTTTAAACTGAATTATCATTGGTATTTAATATAATAGAATAGCCTGTAGTCTTTAAATAATTAATATAATTATAAGGTATAATCGCTGGTCCAAGGTCGTTACCCACCGATGACCTTGGTCGTATTATGTTTTTTTGACGAAACTAACAAAAAGTATTGAAAATAGGTTCAGTAAAAACAAAAATTTCCATAATGGCTTTAGTTTCCCTTTTTAGATCAAGGCAAATCATTTTTGTACTCGTGTTCTTTTAGCACGATGAAGTTATAGATTCAATATAACACCTTTCCACACTTAATCACTATTTTCGTGGCATATTTTTACTTCATCTTTCTGGTGAATATTTCATTACCTTTGGTATGGGAAAATTACATACAAAATGATATTATTTTGGAGGAAATGCAATTGAGACAGTAGGTAATGCATCATTGTAAAACATAGGGAATCATTTAGCTAAACATTAATAGGAAAATCGTACGCCAAAAAAGGGAAATAGTAACAAAAACACTGCAGCGAAAATATCAATATATATAAATATATTTGGGCATAGGAAAGAACAAAAAGAGAACAATCTTTAAAGAAAAATGAACATTACATTAAAGAAATCATTTATCATATTGGGTATAAAGAGCTTTAACATTCTGTGTGTCTTTATAATTTTGTGTTCGTCTAAAACATTAATGCTAAATAACAAACGGGAATTTTCATTTGTTGTTACTTCCTGAATCTTAAATCATAGGCCTATTTTTGCTACAAAAATAAAAAAAATAGAAATATATACTTTTATGTTACATAACACATTTGCATCATCTTAAATATTAATAAAATATTGATATATTTTCCTTTTTCCATCAACAAATATAATTTAATAGGTAAGTCACAAGATACATGTTCTCAGCAACGACTGAAATGCCTTAGACTTTTGTTCACAATCAAACATAGTTGTAGAAATGTTTGATTTCGTTATTTATTTTGAAAGTTTTTTTTCCGTACATTATCTTAGATACACAATGAAATAATCAGACTTGCGACATGTCTGTTTGTATTAACAAGGGGTTCCATGCAAAACCAGGCAGTGGCTTGCACATAACAAATGTTGTTTTCAAAACTTTTTCACCCATTTCACAAATGCATCATTTCTTAAAGTTGAAAGTTGGTTTGATTAACTTCAACCATCAAAAAGAAATAAATTACATAGAAAGCATTGAAATTCGTTGACGAAAGAGAGATAGTTCCTGAATTGAGAAAAATTTGTTTACTCTGTTTGGGCCTTTAAGATCATTTTCTGAGCATCCTATTGTCGATTTAACTACCGGTGTACCTGATCCTTGCTCCGAGTTTGTAGTGGAGTTCGAGTTGCTCATTTTCTTTTATGACTTTTTATTTATTATTTTAGTTACTTTATGTTCTTTATTGTGTTTGTCTGTTTTCCATGTCTGGTCTTTGTCCCTGGATTATATTCTTTTGATTACCGCTAGAATCTTGGCGCTCCCTTGATTACTCCTTAAAACAAACGATACATATACTTTGACATACATATGATATATACATTACATTAGATCAAAACAATGGAATCAAGTTTATCTTGTGCCATAGCCCCGTGCAGGTCCGGGTGTGAAAAGAATAGGCCTGCAGCAGCGCTAATCTTGTCGTATAAGGCGACTAAATAGTGCTCAGAACCCTGTCCGGGGACGTTAAACCCCAACAAACAAACAAACAAATCTTGTGCAATATATACCATAGGATCTGCCTGATTTTCACATGAACAACATCTTAATGTTTTACAAAATTGGTACTGAAGATCTACACAGCTAGTTATTTTTTTTACTGTCCATTTGTTATGCAGTCTGGATCGTAAATGATTGATTGATAATAATGATTTACATATATTACAGAAAGTCATGTAACGCGTTCGTCTATGCAATATTGATAAAACAGATGAAAAGAAAAAGGCAGTAATAAGTTTGTATTTATATTATTTAAATCTTGTTGTTGGTGTATATGCTAATTTACTTCTTTTGTAATTACGGATTTGATGGATGTATGTTTTTGTTAGTACGTTTTTGCTTGATAATCAAATAAAGGCTTTAATCAGTATTTTTCGACAGATGAACATATTTGAAATTGATTACATCCCTAATGATGTGAACACACCTGTTGTGGATCAAGAAACTCCGTAAAGGAGAAGGGCAGTTGGTCAAAGAGGGGCCGGCTGTTATTTCAATTGATTTCTATGTGAGCATAAGGGGTACGCAACGCTCTGTTGGAACTGTGATACCGATTATTAAATGAAATTTGTTTGTTTGTTTGTTGGGGTTTAACGTCCGAGCAGCAATATTTCAGCTATATTCAGACAAAAAAGGATAGGTCACAAGGACAACAGGGTCGACAAATTTTGATTGCCACTAGAGAAAAGGGGGGATGGGTGAGGTCTGGCAATTTAGCCTCCTGTGGCGGAGCGCTATGGTTCCTACTCCTATCGAATACCACAGCAGGGTTCTTTAACGTGCGAGGAACGTGACATTTTTCCCAGCACGGTGCACCACTATGGTTTGCGGTCAGGTTTTCCGTATTATAGCCTGACAACCCCAGCATGTAACACGCCAGGGGTACCCCATTCCACCACCTGGGGCACACATCCCAGTTGCTCTGTGGGCAGAGCGCCTAACCCCCGGCTAGGTTTCTGAGCACTATTTAGTCGCCTTTTACGACAAGCTTAGCGCTGCTGCAGGCCTATTCTTTTAACACCCGGACCTGCACGGGGCAAATGAAATTTGTTAAATCTGAAAAATGCATATTAACAAAAAAAAAAAATTAATCCCGAATATGATTGTATTGTATTGTGATTGGTCTAATTAGTTAATAATCTGTTGAATGTAATAAAGATAAAGAATGTAAAACTGGAGGATTGACTGCTATCAGTTTTTGCCTAGATTTTGATGAATGTACATTGTTAATATTATCTATTGCAAATCTCATTGTATAACATCACGTAACATGCAATGAAAAATGCATATATGGAAAATACGTATATTGGAATTATCCTATTAGGTCTTAAATATATTAAGGTATTGTATCAAAACCATAAGATTACGAATTTTTCTTTTCATGGGTGTACTTTTATGGAAGAGGAAGCGATAGCCAGGTTACAAACGTATTGAAGGATCTTTATATTGACTGGGTTTGATAACTCTATTTGGATAAAATATATAATTACATGAAATGAAGAAATATAAAACAATGGAACTCCTTTGACAAATTATGTAAATAAATAAGAATAAAGTAAAAGGTTTCGTCTGCTTCCGTACACATATTATATGACTGAGATTAGCACGATGTTAGTTTATTTCCCGTTATACTTTATCAAATATAAAAAAAGTTTTTGAACAACTGCACTGGCAACACGAGATTCATTTTTCAACCAATTTCTTGGCACTTTCACAAACTAAATTCGAGCAAACTAAAAAACTTTGTAGTGGACGACTAACTAGCATAGTTGTAAGTGATATATATATATTGCTCCCCGTGGCTTTCTGTAAGTTAAAACAGGAAAAGAAAAGAATAGAATGCATATTAAAGTCACAATCATGTCACATCAATGATTATTTATTTTGAGAAACGAGTGTTATATACAGTATGATAAATTAAACTAGTTTGTCACTTGTGCAATGAATTTCGAGAATTTAGGCGAGTAAACAATAAAATTGTTCATCTGTTTGTGAACATGACATAACAAGTCACTATGGTACCGGATAATACATTTTCTTCAAATATTTTCCACGTGCATTTTCGATTTAATATCATAATGAGAATATACTTCTGACATTAGCTACCGCTTATACATGAATTGGTTGACCAAATGTGGGTCCTTTTCAATAAATGCGGTATATTTTATTATCCAACTCGTCACAGTTTTCTGTTTTCTTTTGTAAAGCATAATATATCATCTTTGCACCCCAACGAGATTTTGTGCACCAAAGCAAAGGACCCTAAAATCTCCGCAACCCCTGGTTCATAAGTTTATGTTTTAGTACCTGTCTAGATAAAGTTCCAAAAGTGCCAATGGTAGAGGTGATACATGATGCAGGCAAAAGAACAAAGATGTCTTTTTTAATCTACATATGTTAAGTTTTGTTCTTTTAGGCTCACCTGACCAAAGGCCATGTGAGCTATTGTCATTACCTGGCATCCGCCGTCGTTAACAATTTCTCAAAACTCTTTTTCTCTGACACTACTTGACCAATTGCAACCAAACTTGGTATAAATGTTCCTTGGGGTATCCTTCATAAAACTGATTTGAGGATATTTGATCCGTTGAAAAACATGACAGCCGTTACTAAAAATAGAACATAGGGGTCAGATAATAGTTTTTCGCCCATATCTCCAAAACCGTTATGTTTAGCTAAATTCTCATTTCTGGTAAAAGTGTTCTGCATGATGAGATGTATCGGCGGTTAAATTATCGTTTTAATCCGTTAAGCCATGTTGGAGATATTGCCCTTTTTCAATGTTGTTTGCTATTATTAATGTTATTTCTTTCAAAGATGTACTCCCCTGACACTACTAGACCCATTGAAACCAAACTTGATTCGAATGTTTCTAGGTATATCCTTCATAGAACTGATGTGGGGATTGATTTTTTTCCGTCGGAAAACATGGCTGCCGTGACTAAAAATAGAACACATGGGTTAGACAGTAGTTTTTCGCATATATATACAAAACGTTGGGTTAAGCTAACTCCTAACATCAGGTTAAAGTGTTCAGATTGATGAGATCTATCTCTGGTTAAATTTTCGTTTTAATATGTTAAGCTATAAGGGCCATAGATAGAAAGAAACTTTCAATTTCTGAAATGATCCTTATGATAAGTACTACCAAAGTCTTCAAGAGCCAAATTTACTTCTTATTAAATGTATTGGCATTGAAAGACAAAATTTAATCATGTGAGCGATTCAGGCTCTTGAGAGCCTTTTGTGTTGTATTCAGGTATGTATTGTTGAGAAAACCTTACATTCATCTCCCAATTAAATAAACCAAATCAAGAACGATAACTCTTGCAACCAATATATCTATCTATCTATCTATCTATCTATCTATCTATCTATCTGTTTCTGAATAAGACAAAAAGTAAGCGCTGTTGGTTCTTGATATGCATAAATCACCTCTTGCATGATATTTATAAAGACTGCTATTTAAACAAATAAAATTTGAGAAGTGAGTAAAGCAAAAAAGTTCCCTTTTATGATTGATACAGATATTAATCCTTTATCTTTAAAAAATAAAACCTGCAAAATCACAAGCATTATATAAAAATACGTTTCATCAATTTTAGAGGAGATGCGGATTGACAGTATGATTACCATATGCATGTCGTATTGTAGGGAATGTAATAAGAGTAGAATTAGCTAAGCGTATTTTCTGTATTTCGTGGCGTCGTCTTCTTCTTATGACTTATATATTTTGAATATGTATTTTAATTGTGATAAACTTTGATTTTTCATTTGTTTTTTATTGACGGCTTTGTTTAACCTTGTTACCTTGAAAAAGTAGTCAAGAAAACCAAGGTTGTAGCGGACATCAAAAGAATGTAATCCAGGGACAAAGACCAGACATGGAAAACAGACATACACAACAAAGAACATAAAGTAACTAAAATCATACATACAAAGTAACAAAAGGAAATGAGCAACTCAAACTCCACTAAAAACTGAGTACTTGGACCAGGTGCACCGGTAGGGTAAGCGTCCTCCGCTTTTCTAGAAACACCCGCCGAGTTGCTCATACGTATACGAAAGAGGAAAGGAAAACTATGACCCGTTGAATAAATCAGTTTACATGGCGGAGATTGATACACCGTAACGATCCAAGAGTTCATGACGACCATAAAACTTTAATAGTGATGACTTCAATCTTATAGCAACATAACCCTGTTCCAGTAGCATGTTTGTTAGAGTTCTAGTGCGATACAAAAAGTCTGCGTAGTTTCGGCAAGCTCTGGCAAGAAGAATTTTATATATTTTTTGGGTGTACCTTTAATGTTGCATTAAGAACCAGTCCATATAAATTTCAGACACTGCCAATGGTTAAGGGATACCTGATGAAGAAAACCCACCTAACAAAAGAGTCTGCATATGGTATACTTTCACATATCAATAATCATTTCTGCGTTCAGATCTGCACTTTTTATACAATTATACAATTCATGTCCCACCAAAATCAACCAAATGAAACCAAATCAAGAACGATAACTATTGCAGTGCCAATTTTATGTACAATCTATATATTTCTTTTTCTCAAAAGCACAACAAGCAAATGAAAGACTAATACTATTTTATATGATCAGTTACAGTTTCTAAACCAGACATAAAACTGAATTTTGTGCAAATGCAACATGAACCTCCTTCTGTTTATTTTTTAAGAAAGACTGCTAGTTAAAGTGTTGTATTTGTCTTCGACTACCTTATTAAATGATAAACATTAATTTATCTGTGTTGTCACGATTGCAATTCATTGAACAGAAAAAAAAATCAAAAAATATGTTATTTCAAATTTTCTTGTTTGCCTTGATATATTGACTTTCCTTCTTTTGACTTTAAAGTGTGCCTAGTGCCTATATTTTGCGTATGAGCTTGCTTAGAGTTTGCTTATCATTTTGGTTATTATCCTGTAGGTTAATACATTATCAAAACTAAACATAAATTTAAAAAAAAACCTCATTCTTATAGAAAGTGAAAAATGGAGCTTTGTATTTACACAAAAGAACAAATTTATAAAAAGAGAAAAGTAAGAACATACAAAAACATGGAGTTAACTCCATCGTCTTCAGTAGCGAGATTTAAGGTTTAGCATGATATATCAAAAACCTCATAGAATAATTCACCCTTTTTTAGCGTTAAGAAGAAGACACTGTACTTTTATGAAATAAACACAAAAGTAGGATTTACAAAGTAAGGTTTCAGACGCGGATTGTAACATAGTATTTATGGTGATGCCTATCACTGAACTGACCATGAACCGAAGAACTTTCTAGTTTCTTACTGCTGAAACAATACCTTTCCATAATTGTTTCAATAGTAGCTGAATCTGATGAGAGCAAGTGAATTTTCACTGCACACGGTCGTTAATTCTTTTCAATGCCGCTTTCTGTTTAATAGTTAAAAATTGAAAAAAAACACTTTTTTTCCGACTGTTTTTTATTCGAAGCAACAAACTAATACAATAAATCCACATTGTCGGATTGGCTGATTTTAGCAGATTTTAAGTGGTGGAATCTGTAAGAAACAGGCGAAACCGAACATAAAAAAAGAATATTGCTCAGAAAAAAAAACAGTCGAATTTGATAATGTGGGCACATAGTGTATGGTCTGTTGAAGATAAATTGACGGATCGTTTGACTTAGAGGTGTCAGATTATGCAGAATAGCGAGTTCAAAGCAAGAGTAGAATGTTAGGGAAAAGTAAGTTATCTCCCTTTAATAATATTACAGTGCATTTCATATAATTACTGAAAGAAATGAATGCCATTTCTGCATTTCAGATAACATTTTGTATAGGATTTCATGGAAAGACTTGTGTGTTGTTTTCCACCATCCACTGCCTGATTCTTACAGAGAATTACACTTAATGTTTCAAATTTCAGCACAAACTACCTGGAATTGAAATTCAGTAAGAAATATATCTATACAATAGTGATGGATCCAGAAATTCCGAAAATGATTGTTAATGTCTTTCGAAGTAGATACGTTGCAAGTAAAAAGTGTTAACATTGTTGAAAACTACAACATTACTATTTGTAACAAGTGTCTATTTTCAAAAAGGAGTTTTTAAAATTGTTGGTTGCGAATAAAATGAACAAAAAATGACTCATAGGTTGATCCAAAGGGGGAGTCTCCCACCTTAAGTTTGAATAATTTGATAAATATTTAGAGATAAAAAAATTGAAACCATTGGAAACTACCATGTACTCATAGCCATGGATATTAGCCATGCATTTGACACAAACTCAAAAGATTGACTGGTACTTCGGTCTACAATCCATCTGACACGACCGTTATAGAACGGTACTTCAGTCGGCCATGCATCTGACACAAAAGCTATTGAACGGTACTTCGGTCGACCATGCATCTAACACAAACCCTAATGAACGGTATTTGATTGGCCATGCTTCTCACACAAACGCTGTAGAACGGTACTTCGGTCGACCATTCATCTGACACAAACGCTATTGAACGGTACTTCGGTCGACCATGCATCTGACACTAACGGTATAGAACGGTACTTCGGTCGACCATGCATCTAACACAAACCCTAAGGAACGGTACTTCGGTTGACCATGCATCTGACACAATGGCTGTAGAACGGTACTTCAGTCTACTAAATAAAGGTATTCTTATAGTGTTATACAATTGCTATTTATTGCTGTCCTTGAGGAAAATTTAATTGCCATAGTAAAACAGTTTCATATAGCATTACACTTTGGATTTGTTTGTCTTTTTGTTTTTGTTTTTGTTTTTTCTTAACCTTGAACTCTCGTCCTTTCATAGATTGATAATTATTTTTTAAACTCTTTAACTCGTTCGTGTCCTGCCAAGGTAAAAGGGAAGCGCAACCTTAAAATCATGATAAATTTAACAGCAGATAAATATCAGAGAACTTTGAACAGAGGACTCCCCTTCCCTCCACAAAAAAAAAGATTCGAGACAATATAAACTATATTTTGTCAACAGAAAAGCTATTACGGGCATTACATCATTTTCTTATAAACAACCTTGATATTTTTAAAGATTTTATATTGACCTTGAAGAAAACCCTATCAATCACTAAAATCAGGCATTCGTCAGTGACTCCTATGGTAAACATACACAATAGATAATAAGACGGGGGTACCAACCATTAAATATGCGTGTATTGGTTTCGATTAATATGTGACCACTTTAAGTCGCTGATCAATGTATTTAAACGGGGAGGCCTTCAACCGGAACATTAATTTTTTCCCTAATACGTTTAAAAATATTTGCATCATTTATACTTTTGTTTATCTTACAACGCTAAAAAAACCTGCTTAGGTGTGTATTAAAGGGATTTCTTTCTATAGGTATTTTTTAAGTTAAATCATGATATATATATATAGCATCTTGGTTTTGTCAAAAATTTCGTATAGGGGCAGTGTCATCAGGGGTCCTATTGGATCTGACTATGACTTTATATCAAAACACGCAAGTCATGATAACTCACTTTCCAAATAACACTGTATAGTAACTTTGAACTCATTCTCCTGTGTCCTCTGACACTTCCTAAGACAAGGAAACTGTCAATTTGACTTCCATAGACCATAAACTATGAACCGACCTTGTCAAAATTATTCGTTTTTTTAATACATTTTTTTTACTTATTTTTTAGCATGATTAATTTTTTTTTAATTTGGCTGACACTTACAGATTCCAGCACTTTAAAATTCGTTGAATTAAATTTTGTCACCTAAACTCATATTGAACATCACAAAAAGCAGTTGGTGACTGTGTGTAAATATTCTGACTTTGTTTTCATATTTGGTATTATGGTTCCAATCATATTATAATAAAAAGTATATATGGTCAAAAACCTTTAAAGGTCACGCATAAAATAACCTTTGAAAAGGTCAGTTTAGGAAGTTGAGGAACAATCTAATCTTTCATCTGATTAATTTTTTTTGTAACTGTGCACCTGGTCCATGTTACCAGTTTTTAGTGGAGTCCGAGTTGCTCATTTACTTTTGTTACTTTGTATGTATGATTTATAGTTACTTTGTGTTCTTTGTTGTTTGTGTCTGTTTTCCATGTCTAGTCTTTGTCCCTGGATTACATTCTTTTGTGCCCCGTGCAGGTCCGGGTGTTAAAAGAATAGGCCTGCAGCAGCGCTAAGCTTGTAAAAGGCGACTAAATAGTGCTCAGTACCTTAGCCGGGGGCTAGGGCGCTCTGCCCACATAGCAACTGGGATGTGTGCCCCAGGTGGTGGAATGGGGTACCCCTGGTTTGTCACATGCTGGGCTTGTCAGGCTATAATACGGAATCCTGACCGCAAACCATAGTGGTGCACCGTGTTGGGAAAGATGCCACGTTCTTCGCACGTTAAAGAACCCTAGGAACCATACGGTTCCGCCACAGGAGGCTAAATTGCCCAACCATACCCACCTCTCCCTATTTCCAGTGACAATCAAAATTTGTCGACCCCATTGTCCTTGTGTCCCATCCCTTTTTCATTTCATCATCCTTCAGTTTCATTGTCTGAATATAGCTGAAATATTGCTGCTCGGACGTTAAACCCCAACAAACAAACAAACATTCTTTTGATTACCGCTATAACCTTGGTTTCCTTGATTACATTTTGTACTGTAGAACAAAACATGTTTAAATATTAACAAAGTCGTACGTATCTGTATCTTTCATATGATTGCTGAACCTTCTGAGACAAAATATAGATCATTTTTAAAAAAAAAAAAGGATTTTTGTGTTCGTGTATTTTTCTGTTTACTTCCTTGTTGTTTATCCTTCTTGTAGTCGATGAATTCTCGATTGTAGTTGAATATCCCCTATTTAATTTATTTGAACGACATTTTCGATGTTTATGCAATTTGCCTTTCATTTATTAATATTTAATTCATCTCATACTAAAATCAACTTAATCAAAGCAAATCAAGTACGATAACTCTTACAAAGTTTTAATTTTGTGTACAATTTGTATAAATTTTATCTCAAAAGCGCAACACCCTAATGAAAACCCAAGACTATTTATGTGGTCTGTAACTGATTCTGATTAAGAAATAAAAGTAAAGTTACTGGATTTTTGACATGCATTAATCACCTTTTGATTTTTATAAAGACTGGTACTTAATATAATTAAGTGAACATGAAATAGTTCGCTCAACTGATATGATATGAAATGATTTTGAAACGTTTTAAGGTTGATGTGCAGTAAATATTATTATTTTATTGGGATATAAACAAAATGTATATATTGTTTTTTTTTCTGAAAGTTAAGGAAGTGATGCTCAATATTAAACAAAAGGATTTCATGGACGAGTCTCTAGACATGCATAAATGAAGTTTCATGTTACCATTTTTACACTTTTGCCCAAATTGTTTTTTTTTTTTTCAACAAAAGGGGTGTTCCAACCCCAGAAACCTCACACTGATAGAAAAATCTTCTAGTATGAATTATTGTTCTTTAAGAGTATTTTTCCTGCTTCTATAAGAAATGATGACATTTTTCTTCACAAAGAAATCCTTTATAAGTCCTCAATGACGTTTCTCAATGGTCATCATTTAGAAATATTACCGTGAAAAACGGCGCAAAACGCGGTCATATCAAAGTAAACGTTGGGGAAAAAATGAAAAAAAAACAATAAGGTTTTTCCTATATAGGGAATGTAGGGAGAGTCCTCAATTATGACATCCTATGAAAAAGTATATTTTGGGTATAAAAACGTTCCAGTCGCTTTCGATTACCAATCAAGGACTTCAAGATATAAGATTAAATTAACAAATGTAGATCACTGTCCGATAGAGCAGTGTAACCTACATAGTAAAGAGTTACGAATTATCAATCTATCATTTTGGCAGGTTAAATAAATGTACATGTGGGTAGTTTGATATTTGTAAATGTCCTCGACAATTTTGTGGTCAATGACCTCTAGAACATTGATCTTATCAATGTAAAAATAACATCTTTTCACTACAAATGAAATTTTCAAACAAGTATTATATCTTTGTTGGTATAATTTTGTAGATAAGCACAAAAGAACAAAACAACAGATTTAGAATATCACATTTCATTTTAAGAACGCTTCAGCTAGTATCAAAATACTTTACTTTTACAATAACAAAACTTACAATTTATTTTTGGTTCAAGATTTTCGGGATCCTCCTGGTTTAAACCAGACTGTCTAAATTTAACTCGATTCAAACCTGTACATTTCAACTGGAGTTCCTATCATATCAACAAGAAAGAATAAGAATTCCAGTTTGTTAGAAAGATCTAGGTTCTTTAAAATAATAACTAAAATCTTTTTTTTTCTGTGAAATACAAATCGCATTTATAGTAATATACAATACAAATACTTAACACATGAAAAAGCATTGTGAAATAGTTCAGATATTTCATGATGTTTTTTATATATTGATATTGTAAGTCTGATTGTGAAACTATTCAGCAATTATTGTAAACATTACTTTTCAGTGCGACAAAAGTGTTTGAGTGGGGGTTAGCATATATGAGATAGAGATGTAGTATATTTATGGTTGTAATACTTCGCATCTGATTACAAAACACTACTACAAACGTTATATTCATACCCCCACCACTTTGCATGAGGTATGAACTGTAGGCCTTGAAGTCTGTCCGTTCACCCGTCCACTTTTCCCTTTAACAGTTTTCGCCGCAACTACTCGTCACAGTCATTTAATATATGATATAACATTATAAGGACAAGGTATACTATGTTGTTGTTTTCAGACTGCAATGACATCAACGTTACCAATTTAACGACCATGGTAATATTTTGAAAATATGGCTACTGAGTTAGAGAGCAGGAGTTTTGTGCTCAGTTATCTTATTTCTCAATCGAAAATAAAGATCAACAAAAGAATATTCTATTTGCAGTTTATTGTTTGTTGATAAATTGTGTAATATAATATATATATATATATATATATATATATATATGCATTAGGGAACGTGATAATGCGGTAGTGGCAAATAGGGGGTTGTACATGGTCTAAAAAATTTAACAGGAAACTTACTGATACTAATTTTGGGGTATTCAATGGAGGAATACGGTACATTATTGGGTGAACATCATGTTCTGTCTGTTTGTAACATTGTTTCATTTTAACTGTTCATCTTACATTTAAACGAGTTAAGGCCTTTCAAAACTAGTTAAACACCGACGCAGATTTCATAGTCATGAGATGTTGGTCATCTTTATGTTGTTATGTTACTTTTTAATTTGATTTTGAAGAATTGTCATCGTTCTGCTACCGTGGACTTTATTATTTTAGTTTTCGGGGCTTTTCACAGATAACGTAATGGTTCAAGACCTTTTGGTGATCTCTAAAAGTATTTACTGTTTTGTATTTAGGCTACACGCTAGTACAAAAGTTACGTTTCACCAAATCTGTTCTTCCTTCTCAATGAAACAAGTCTAATTCAATGTTTATGAAGTATGTGCTGGGTGTGCTTAAGTAGCACTTATCTAATAAATGTAAGAAATGTGATTCATGGGTGAAAAGGTACATATTTTTATTTTTGATATTTTGTTTAAATTGTCATAGTAAATAGAAATAAACATGTGGTTTTCCATTTAATCCGTGCTCTTAGGAGATACAATTTATATATATAATGTACTGTAGAATTCAAAATTAAGGGAAATAATTCTGTAAATGACAGTAAAATACAAAAAAAAACTATTGCATTTTCAATGTGGAATATTTACTAAGAACAGACAGATTGGAATGAATAATTATACACTTCATCATATAGACCCATAAAGCAACTTAAAAACAAAAATAAAAATGTGTGGCCTTTTTGGGAAGTATCACATACTACAGAATTTGCATGATTCTTACAAAGACTACTACTTAAAATGATAAGTTGTGTCAGGAAATATTAGTAGGCTGACCTTGTGAAAATAATAATGGTATTATTTGGATTAGTACATGCGTATCTGCTTAGAAGTAATTATTCATAGATGCAAAATATTTCTCATTCCGACCTTTCGGTCATTAACATCTTTACACATGTACCAGTAATAATACGCCAAAAAGGAATATATATCCAAATTTAGGGTAAATTGCATAATGAAATGTTCGAAATTGGATAACCATCCAGAAATTGCATGGTAAATTTTAGAGTAAAAACAAATACTTTAGAATGCATCAACGAAGTTGAAAAGGCCCACTGTCACAATGATTCTTGTGATTTGCGAAAATGAGCAAACTTGATTTAATATTACCATCATGGACAAAGAAAGAATAAATGTTTTTCATTCCAGATGTATTTTGATATGAAGAGGGGTACAATGTAGAAAAACGATAATAAAGGGGAAATAACTTCTATGGAGGATAATTATATCCTTCACAAGGTAATCCTGTAAAAGTCCTCAATGAGGTCTATCGTTGGTCCAAGTTTAGTAATGATATTTTTTTCAAGTACGGAAATACCTCAATTATAACATTCTGTGAATAAAAGTATACTTTGAATATAACATGCCCTTGTCCCTTTTCTAACAACACGATAGTAACGCATTTATGCAGAACATTGCCCGATAGAGCAGATACCATTGTAGCAGAGTGCTCGATCAATAAATCGATCATTTTGACAGGTTAAATAAATCAACACATGGGTATGTTTTTTTTATTTGTAAATGTCTCATTTTTGTAATCTCTGATCTCTTGAACATTGATCTCATAAATGTAAAGCCCAATTTATTAAAAATTGCAAACATTGTAAATAAATTGTTCAAGCAAGGATATTATGTCTTTGTATCTTTGTTGGTATAGTTATGAAATAAACACAAAAGAACAAAATATACCAACATATATAAGAACATGTCTAGATTATCACATTACATTTGAATACGTCAAAAAAGATATACTACACTTCACACATTATCAAAATACCTATCTATTTTATCAAAGAGTAATCAAGGGAACCAAGGTTATAGCGGTAATCAAAAGAATGTAATCCAGGGACAAAGACGCGACATGGAAAACAGACATACACAACAAAGAACATAAAGTAACTAAAATCATACATACAAAGTAACAAAAGCAAATGAGCAACTCGGACTCCACTAAAAACTGGGAGCATGGACCAGGTGCACCGGTAGGGTAAGCGTCCTCTGCTTTTCTAGAAACACCCGCCGAGTTGCTCATGAAAAGTCAAGTCCGGGGTAGACAAACGAGGAAAGGAAAACTATGACCCGTTGAATAAATCAGTTTTCATGGTGCAGATGGATACACCTTAACGATCCACGAGTTCACGACAACGACCATAGAACTTCTGTAGTGATGACTTCAATCTTGTAGCAACATAACCCTGTTCCAGAAGCCTATTTGTTAGAGTTCTAGTGCGATACAAAAAGTCTGCGTAGTTTCGGCAAGCCCTGGCATAACGTATGATTTGTGATATGAACACTCTATACGCAGGTGCTGAAGGGATGTTGCTACAGATAGTTGACAATTCTGAATGAAAAGTCATCACCTTTGTCGTAAAGTTTGGTCAATAGAAAACCTACAATTTATTTTGGGCCCCGTGCAGGTCCGGGTGTTAAAAGAATAGGCCTGCAGCAGCGCTAAGCTTGTCGTATAAGGCGACTAAATAGTGCTCAGAACCCTAGCCGGGGGCTAGGGCGCTCTGCCCACAGAGCAACTGGGATGTGTGTCCCAGGTGGTGGAATGGGGTACCCCTGGCGTGGTACATGCTGGGGTTGTCCGGCTACAATACGGAAAACCTGACCGCAAACCATAGTGGTGCACCGTGTTGGGAAAGATGCCACGTTCATCGCACGTTTAAGAACTATACTATGGTATTCTCCCGGAGTAGGAACCATAGGGCTCCGCCACAGGAAGTTAAATTGCCCGACCCTACCCACCTCTCCCTATTTCCAATGGCAATCAAAATTTGTCGACCCCATTGTCCTTGTGTCCCATCCCTGTTTCATTTCATTATCATTTCATGTTCATTTTATCATCAATTTCATTTTCTCACAGTTGTTTTTTTCTAGTTTTCAAATGAAGATCAAAGATTTATGAAAGAACGAATGTGTTTTGCATTACATTTTACGATGATAAATTATGTATAAAATTATTATAATTTCTTGAACAATTTGGGAACGTGAAATTTCATAATGGGATACAGTGGTATACAGGGGATGGTACATGGTATAAAATATTTACAGGAACCATACAATGACTACCGTTGATGTATTTCATGAAGATGGAATGTTATGATGTGTTAATGATGTGTTATTGAGTAAATATTATGGTGTGTTTGTTCGTAACGATGATTCATTTTAACTTTTGAACTTACATGTGATGGGGGGGGGGGGGGGTAGGTGGTTTAGAAGAATTGTCATCGTTCTGTTACCGTGGATTATATAAGTTTTGTTGTCGAAGCCTTTCACAGCTTACTTAAAGGTGTAACAGTTCGATGAGTGCAAAAACGGTCTTCGCCATTTTAAGCTGCAATGAAAAAAAATGTGAGATGATGTACCAATATTCTAGTAAACATTTGACATAAGTTACATTCTTACAATGCTTAGCATTTAAGCACAGTAAGCATTTAAAAATGGATTTCTCTGAGGAAATGCTGTTTTCCTTGGAGGAAATTTCATTTCCTTTAAGGAAATATCATTTCCTTTAAGAATATTTCAAAACAAGAATTTCCTTAAAGGAAAAACAAATCCTTAAGGAAATTTACTCAATTGAAATTTCCTCAAAAGAAAATTTATTTTCTTAAGGAAATAATTCACACAAGAATTTCCTTTGAGGAATGTAACTTACGTCATTTTTGTACTAAGATGTTAGTGTATCATCTCTGACAAATGTTTTTGCGCTGCGACTTAAAATGGCGAAGACCGTTTTTGCACTCACCGGAATTGCAAACTTGTCCCGGAGACTGTTGTGTGTTTACATTTATTGAAGACATTAAATTGATCTCTGGAAGTGTTTTCTATTTTTGATTTAGGTAACACCCGGATGCAATTGTTGCATTTCACCATATCTGTTCTTTTCTCAGTTGTAACAATTCCAACACGATACTTGTACTTAAGATATGCCATGGGCGCTGACCTTGTAGAGATACCGTTGCATTTTACATTGTATGCGAAACATTCTCATTCCGACCTTTCGGTCATTAACATCTGAACACATGTACCTACATCACAAGTAAAAATGCATATGCATAAATTTGCATCAGAAAAGGTTCGAAATTGGAGGACAACTATCCGGAAATAGCATGATTAATTTTAGTATAAAAATAAATACTTCAAAAAGTATCGACGTAAGCGGGAAGGTTCCGTACGAAAATGAACAAAACTGATATAAAATTACCCATCATAGACATAGACAAATTAAGTGTTTTTCATACTGATTCGTGGTTAAAGAAATAGCGGCTTCCGTCGTGATTGGAATTTTCTCCTAGAATATAGAGCTTTGTGCACTAAAAAAATTCACGCTGTAGCTATCATCTCTTTTGATTAAAATAAAGAAATAAATGTACTATTTAGAGTTGTACAGTTCGACCAATGAAGAAAAAGCAATTCATGCTTGTGGCCAACAATTGTTTAAAAGAAACTTTTCGATGGACAAATAATTTGGTTACAAATTCAAGTTTAGTAGGGACGGGGCGTCAACGGATGTTTTAGCAAGTCTCGTATATTCCCGTTGATACAGACATCATCAATTTAATTGTTCCCTGAGCACAAAAAATTCCGTCCTTTATATCATATTAACGGTGAAAATATATTAACTAAATTCTTCTTATTTATTCATTATTTATAACTGTTTATCAAATTAAAAGCATATATTACTTTAAAGCATTGATGTAATCACAAACATTAAGGACACACAAACACACACACACACACACAATAATGTCTTCTTCGTATTTCAAGTTCAAACCTTGAACTGTTGTTCGGAAGAAACCAAGACAAAAATTAACATTTTGAACAAATTGAAAGTGCAATCCTTTAAAACAAAATATGAGGCTAACGAAACTAAATTGTGTTAGCGTCTGTCGGTCTACGTTTATTGGCATCGTTTACGACTTACAGTGAGTACCCATTCGTCATATCTTGTTCAATGTAACATGACGTACATTAACGAGTGGGTCAATGCTTCGTGTGTGTGTCGCAAGGTCGATCACCACACCATTCGGAGTTCACTGCCCGAATAACTTTTAAGTGCACGTATTCTCAGGAATAAGAACGCTAAGCTCCAGTTGCTATTCACTTATTCAATCAAAATGACGCGAGGATTTTTCTTTTGCTTTGTCTTATTCTTTATCAAGGTCGGCCTTTTTTTAATATAAATTTACTTTTTGATATTATTACATATTTATTGCATGCAATGATTTAAATTTCGTATTATGCATGTACATTAAATATCGTAAGTTTAATTATAATTTCGTTCTTACCTCACTACTTTTGACTTCCTTCTTCAACTTTCAAGTACTGCATGTGTTACAAGTGTAGTGTCATCGGTCAGTCGCGGAACCCAAAAGGTACAAAAAGGGGGTCAACGGCCTGAAATGTGTACCCAAGAAAAATGTGAAAATTTACATTTATTAACATTTACTAGTGTCAACTATAATATAAAATGTACTAAGTAACAGATCTACTTGATAGTTATTAACTATAATATAAGTACATGTCCCGTGTAAAAAACATAATCAAATATTTTAAATAATTTTCAATTTAAAAAGAATGCCTGTATCCACCTATGGTATGGTCGTGGGGTAAACGGCTCTTCCTGTCTGTCATCTCCAAACTTTTTTTCAGTGTCTCATTTTCATGTTTAGATGGCTCCGAATTGACAGAATGTGTCGAGAACCCACGAGAGAGAGATTTTACTCACCCACGATGTGACGGGTGCCCTTGAGGCGCATGAAATTCCTACGTATAACTAGGGAGCACCTCATTTTGTGACTTGTTTTCCTTAATATCATTTAATCTTTGTTATGTAACCATCTCTGCTTCCTGGTTCTTGTCTTTTGATGTATCAAATTTATCCTGTTATTAACGATTCGGTGGTTTGTCTCTACTTATTATTGTCGAAAGTGTATTAGTTAACAAATATGTCTTTCGAAACCTTGTTATTCACACATATAATAAAACGTGTTGTGAAAATCAAAATTATAGCTTTCAAAACTCAGCTGAAGAGAAGGAAACAAAAAACAAAAACAAAACAAAACAAAACAAAACAACAAACAACAAACAAAACAAATAAACAAAAACAAAGAACAAAATTAAGAAATAAATTATCTTGGTTTTTCCTAAGTATTACTATACTCTAGGTACAATTTATAAAGTAAAACCGTTTTGTAACACACTGACGCTATAATTTATTGTTGTTTTGTTTTGTTTTGTTGATTTGTTTTGATTTGTTTTGGTTTTTTTTTTTTTTTTGGTTGTTTGTTTTTATAGATGTCTGAATGAAAATATAATAAGATTGCATAAAAATCGTAATGTCATCATATAATCTTTATCTCAAGTTTCATGGAAAAACACCATCAAAGTTGATCTGCTTCAGAGGTAGGCGTGGTGGGGGGGGGTCAAGGGTTGCAATCAACCCTTATGTTGAAAAATTTTGTATTTTTGTATTTTTGTATTTTTTTTTTTTGCATTATGTAGGCAAAATGAGAGAATGATGGCTCTGCCCCTGTCCTGATGCGAATTCCTTGTTTCGATACAGATATGACAAGAGTCATTTACCTTTAACATCAAAAATATGAGTTGTTATTTTCCTGTGACCTTGACTGTATTACTGTTGAATGCCCCGACGTCACACTGATGTTTTATATGACTATTGAATAGGACATGGCCGCTTCGGTCGCTAGCATAATAATCTGTTTTTGTTGTGTAAGTAAAAAGTCCATGGACTGATGACAACGTCAAAAAGTTAATAACCACATAACAAAACTTCAAGACAATTGTCAAATAGGAATATACTGTAGTTTAAATGGCACAATCATTTACAAAGCATGATTCAGCATTATGGTCCTGTGCCACATCGAATTCACAATGAATACTATTCTCAATGCGCACTCTTTCTTTCTGTGGGTGTGTGTGTGAGTTTGATGGACAATCCTGTAGCAATTAGGGTAATGGTTAAAAACTAGTACTTGCGTTTTGCGGAGTGTCATGTACTGTTTCCTACGTATGCTCTTTTTGTGATGCTTCAGCGCACATTAAAATTCGCCTTCATGAAAACAAATAAGCAGATACTTAAAAATGTTTTTGTTCATATCTAAAAAATTATTAAGACTTCTCTCACATTTGTTATTGAAAATGAAATTTCGATTGATTAATTCTTTTTAATGCATCACTACACGTGTAATTATGTTGGCTTACATAACTTTTATGCGTTCAATTTTTTAATATATGTTTGTGTATACACCACTTTAGTTTAGTTTACTTAAATCATATTTAAGTAATCAAAAATGCAGAAGGGCATGACAAAACTACATGTATATTGACTGCAATTTCATTTGCTTGTAAAATCTTTTCATGAGGTACAATAAGGTCTATAGTCTAGTCATTCAATTTTACCACTGTTACTTAAAAAATACATATATTGAAGAAACTACGTCGATGATAGTTTTTTAAACATACTTGACTGCCTTACGAGTCTCACACGGACGATTACAACAATCAAAGAAAAACACAAGAACCAAAGCTATGTAAGGTTACATGTATTTGCCCAAGTAAAAATCCAAATATTAAAGTAAAATTCCGCAATTATAAAAAAAATATCACGATTTAATTTCTGGAACGGATTATTTCTACAGCGGTTTTCACTTTGAAAGTAATACCTCGGCTACGTGCGATCTAAATAGTTCAAAAAGGTACAATTAGATGTTGGGTGAACGTCCGCAATCTACACCACAATAAAACTGTAATCAAACTACTGTCCACCTTCAGCTTACAACATACATGTATCTAAGCCATGTAGATGCGCAAATTCAAAGAAGTAAATATACGCACCATTTCTGACGTCATACAGTGTGATTTGGACTAACTTTTGAATTATGTATATGTTGCTGTCTTAATATAACCTTGGAGAAAAAGAATAATAGACAAAAAAGGATAACGAACGTTCAAGGCCAGACGGGGAGTTCCCTCAACGCCAAATTAATTCAAACAAGTGATGTCCAACGCTTCATTTACCTTTCGTAAAATACTAAAAGTCAGGTCAATACACGGAAAAGGACGTGAATGATCTTCGTAATCGCCAAATCAGTTACCAATGACTGTTTTGTTCATTAGCCAGTTCAAGGGAATGTTCAAGGCCAACTTATTCATTGAATGATCCTAATCCGGTTCTCCGATCATCATCATTTTCATTAAGTGTAGAAAATCAAGGACATACTTTTCAGAACAGATCAATAAAACATATAAAAATGAATAATTGTCTTGTAACAGTTTTAAAAAGGACACAATATCAAAATATATGTTCATGTATAATTATGCTTCTGTGTATGAAAGCAACCAAAAATAAAAACAAAATTGAAAGATATACGCGCATGTGTTTGCATTTCAACAGTGATTTATTTGTGATAGAAGACTCTTTAAAGGATGAGTAGATGTTATTGCTATTTGTTTCCTCCCGAGGGTATACAAATTACTACCTACTTCCTGGTTTTTCCAGGTCAAATAACAGCATTGAGCAAATACATATTGAACAACAACTCAGAATTAAATAGGAGGATCTATACATGTTGATATTATGTATTTTAGTTAGTTTCATCAGTAAAATAAACGACAGAACGCGTCAAACACTTAGACATACTTTTTCAGAACCAGTTTAAGAATTGATTGATCGATCGAATAATTGATTGGCTGATTGATCAAAAAACATTTACATCATTTGGCATATATTCACAGATTTCAAATCATGCATGTACATTTCGCACCATCTTACGTATGTTAGGTTGACATCCTTATCTGGATTTTCTTCAATGTGTTACATGTACAAATACAAATATAGCCGATACGTTAGAGAGCTTTTTGTAGCTATTTTAACCATTTTTATTGCCAAGAATGGACAGAGGTTAAGTTCCCTCCTTGAGAGGAACGATATACATACACACAATATTAGTTCTTGGTACAACGATACTCCATGTTATCGTGGGTTCAAATCTCGACTAAGAAAAACTGAAACTTGGTTGTCACTTCATCTCAGCCATATATACTCACATAAGAGATAGAGCGACGACTGACTGCATGGCTCAGAAACAAAATAATTTGTCCGAGTCAGGCTATACCCCTACCTCTGGGTTGTTGCTTCTGTGAGTCAGCATATATAAAAATCCGGCCCATCATTTCGAACTTGCAGGACATAAAACAATTTATTAATAAAATAATCAATTAGATATCTTATCCACCATGTATACATGAAATGCTAATATTCATGTTCAACAAATAACGAGGGGTTTAAATCCCAAGCAGAGACCAGGCAACTACATGTAAATTTAGGACAAATTTGGCCGAGCATTTACAAAGATATTAAGAGGAAAGTAACATTTTTTGGGGTACAATTTCCAATAGTATAAAGTGTGATGCAAGAAAATGCAGTACACGCACAACTAGCTATAAGCGTTACATGTATTATGACTGAACGTTTACCAACGCACAAAACAATGTCAGATACTGTCTGCTATGCATGCAATGTAACTAAATAAACTGTAATTCTGACAAAAAGAGGTCTCCAATCGACCGTGAAGACTTGATTGTAGTTTATACAACTATTTTGATGTCAACAACCGGTGGAAAGATCAATGTTTTTTTTCGAAATTTGGCATAAATCATGAAATATACAACGAATTTCAAAACTCTATTACGTGTTACACCAAAACATGTGTGTGTGTGTGTGTGTGTGTGTGTGTGTGTGTTATAATTTGGACGACAGTTCCTATTTTCATTATTTGGCGAACATCTAGGAATGGTAGACGTGAAGATAGGCAACTACCCGGATAGCTTTGTATACAGTTAAGTTTAATAAAATTTAAGAAACAAACTACATGTTGAAATACTGCGAGCAAGACTCAAAAATGTAAATTACAACTCTGCTTCCAAAGCAGGCAGAAGATTCATGCATTTCTTAATCCCAAAATTGTGTTAATAGAAAATCCTTCAGTAAGCCTCATAGAAAGTGTTTTCAACAATAAGAGTGCAAGTGAAAGTTTTAACATCAAAATTTGGTTGCGTTCTACCAAAGAAAAGTGCGGTGAAATTTCCCGCCGAAACTAATACACTATAACCAGTCAAAAACTATTTCACGATACATAGTAGATCCAAGAAGAGTCGTTTTAAGACGTCACAAATCGTATATAGTTTCAACGATTATCTTGAGATACATCTCTTTGATGGTATTAACTTCCCACTTACAATCTTACGTATGTTAGGTTGACATCCTTATCTGGATTTTCTTCAATGTGTTACATGTACAAATACAAATATAGCCGATACGTTAGAGAGCTTTTTGTAGCTATTTTAACCATTTTTATTGCCAAGAATGGACAGAGGTTAAGTTCCCTCCTTGAGAGGAACGATATACATACACACAACATTAGTTCTTGGTACAACGATACTCCATGTTATCGTGGGTTCAAATCTCGACTAAGAAAAACTGAAACTTGGTTGTCACTTCATCTCAGCCATATATACTCACATAAGAGATAGAGCGACGACTGACTGCATGGCTCAGAAACAAAATAATTTGTCCGAGTCAGGCTATACCCCTACCTCTGGGTTGTTGCTTCTGTGAGTCAGCATATATAAAAATCCGGCCCATCATTTCGAACTTGCAGGACATAAAACAATTTATTAATAAAATAATCAATTAGATATCTTATCCACCATGTATACATGAAATGCTAATATTCATGTTCAACAAATAACGAGGGGTTTAAATCCCAAGCAGAGACCAGGCAACTACATGTAAATTTAGGACAAATTTGGCCGAGCATTTACAAAGATATTAAGAGGAAAGTAACATTTTTTGGGGTACAATTTCCAATAGTATAAAGTGTGATGCAAGAAAATGCAGTACACGCACAACTAGCTATAAGCGTTACATGTATTATGACTGAACGTTTACCAACGCACAAAACAATGTCAGATACTGTCTGCTATGCATGCAATGTAACTAAATAAACTGTGTAATTCTGACAAAAAGAGGTCTCCAATCGACCGTGAAGACTTGATTGTAGTTTATACAACTATTTTGATGTCAACAACCGGTGGAAAGATCAATGTTTTTTTTCAAAATTTGGCATAAATCATGAAATATACAACGAATTTCAAAACTCTATTACGTGTTACACCAAAACATGTGTGTGTGTGTGTGTGTGTGTGTTATAATTTGGACGACAGTTCCTATTTTCATTATTTGGCGAACATCTAGGAATGGTAGACGTGAAGATAGGCAACTACCCGGATAGCTTTGTATACAGTTAAGTTTAATAAAATTTAAGAAACAAACTACATGTTGAAATACTGCGAGCAAGACTCAAAAATGTAAATTACAACTCTGCTTCCAAAGCAGGCAGAAGATTCATGCATTTCTTAATCCCAAAATTGTGTTAATAGAAAATCCTTCAGTAAGCCTCATAGAAAGTGTTTTCAACAATAAGAGTGCAAGTGAAAGTTTTAACATCAAAATTTGGTTGCGTTCTACCAAAGAAAAGTGCGGTGAAATTTCCCGCCGAAACTAATACACTATAACCAGTCAAAAACTATTTCACGATACATAGTAGATCCAAGAAGAGTCGTTTTTAAGACGTCACAAATCGTATATAGTTTCAACGATTATCTTGAGATACATCTCTTTGATGGTATTAACTTCCCACTTACAATATATACCTTCCCCTATTCCTCATTGTCCCAATTCCGATTCCCAATTGAGAACTCCCTATTCCCCATTAAAAAATCTCCCATCGAATCCTCATTTCATATTTCTAATCAATTATTTATATCATCAATATAAAGTTTATATTTTTAAATTCTTCAACATTTAAACTGATATTTTTTATTTAATTTAACATATTTTTCATGTCAGTAATACTTTTAAAATAAATTTCCCCATCCTCCCCATTCAAAATCCTCACCCCATACAATATACATGTACCTATCCCCATCTTCATTCCCGATACCCCCATGTACCATTGAATGGAAAGTGTTCCCCACACAAGTACTAAATTATCTGGCTTTTAAACAGACCCATATCTGTCAGACAAAAAAAATCCTTTACGTATATACAGTAATCAATCTTACTATAATATTTCATTAAAATACCTTGAGCCGTTCAGGAGGTCATTTGTCTTTTTTATATCTAAGTATGGTGCTTGCCTTTCTATTAAACTTTGTCGAAATTCCTTTACAATGTAAAGTGAGGTTACGTTGCGTTTACAAGAAATGTGGAAAGACAGACAGGGCGATACGATATCGCTAGTGACAGAAAGCTTTATAATTTCAGGGTGGGGACATTAAATTCTCACCAATTAGTAGATTAAGAAAATACAAACATAACCCTCTACACGTATCTGAAACGGTGTTATAGTTAAATAACTTGATGTTGGATTATCTCCCTTTGGAGCCATCTGCATTAATGCATTAGTCAAACATCGGGTGTATTTCGTGCTTAAAAAAACTGCGAAGTAGTTGATATTTCGAAAAGACAAATGTACTGTATGAAAAAAAAAAAAACAGTAGCTCTCTAACAATAATCTTCATGTATGACCCTTAGAGGCAGAACGGTACGACTTCTCATTATTTTAGTTTGTGTACCCTACTAAGTAAATACTTCCGGACACTGTGATTGGACAAATTGTGCTGATACCCAAAATGTTTTATAAATTCCAGGCTCTAACATTATTATACTTTCAAAAAATTGCATTATATTTTTTTAAAACCATTTCATATAAATATTATGAATATTTAAGATTTATGTGCCATTCGCAGAAAAAGGGGGGAACTTTGACCCCAAACATTATCTGCCTAAAATAGCAAAGAATCAAGACGGTTTCGCTATGACCTTAGTCGCAATTTTAGAGAGAAAAATGAAGATATTATTAGAAAAAAGTCAGTTTATAGCTACGTCATTGTTTTAAAGGTGTGAGTTTTTCAAAAGTTTCACTTTAGTCGCCTATGGGAAATAAATCGAACCGTTCTATCTAAAGTGATATATCTAACTGGTACGATAAATCAAAGACGTGCGTGAGTGTAATTCAAAACTAAATTATATTTATATAATATAATGTCGGCTACTGTCAACAAAATGGTAGTAAACAGCAACAATTCTATTTTATTGAAGGAGTTTGGCAAGGCGATCGAAGATCAAATGTGTTAAATTATAAAATAAAAAAAATTTTAAAAAAAAACAGACCATAGTGTGTATTGTAGGTAGCAGTCTTAAAAATCAGACTGGGGATGATTCTTGCATGTTAAAAAAACAAATTCACTTTTGCAGTTACAGACCACATTACCAGTCTTAGTTTGTAATTTTGCAATATATTTCAAAATACCATTAAGTTTTCATTCCTTGTGTTGCACATAGTAAAACTTTTTGGTGAAATATTTAGATTTTCGATGGTTTTGGTTTTGATTACTTTATATATATAATCAATGTTTGGATCTAAATCGTCCTACATGTATGTATTTGATTCTAATGCTGTTGATAATAGGTTACTATTTGAAATACGAGTACAGCATATCGGAATTTGCCATATTAATACAATTGTTTTTTTTTCTTTTGTATATAGGTTGTCGTGCCAGAGCCTGAAAAAAGAAAAAAAAACATTTTAAAATCACCATATCCCGCAGTGAAACTCGTTCAGTTGCTTACCAAACGCTCGTTAAATACATGAGGGAAAATATAAACAAAACAAAAATTTAAGATATATATTCGTTCTGCACAAAATCCACCGATCACGGGCCATTTATATTATCAAGAATAACTTGCGTGTCTTGTCGCTGTGTGAAAAGGACAATGTATATTTTTACTTCAAGGTCTTGTTGTTTTCTTACTAATATAGTTCGTACATTTTTATAGAAACGCTACCCATTTGTCACGACTTTATTCGTCAAGGTCACATTTGTTGATTTGCCTAAAGGTCACATTTGTTGATTTGCCTATCAGACGAGATTTTACTAAACATGAAAAGCTTAGCGGATACATGACAAATGCTCATTATGAAATATTATGCAATAAAGGTTGCGATGGGACACACCACATCATATCGAACATCAGCCGTAAAACGTCTGATGACTTTAACCGATTGTTACATAAGTATAGGCTTCCATAGCTTTTTTTTCGAGGACTGTTTAAAGTACCAATCCACACAAAATTAAGACACAGCAAATGGTAGAAGTGATTCAAGGTGCAGAAAAACCCACCGAAACAAACTTCGCTTTTCCTGTCTTCAAAATGACATATTTTTACGTAACTGCTAACATAGTTCTTTCTATTAACATGTCTGTATTTGGTTGTTTAAGCTCCCATTGCACCAAGATTGAAGTCATCACTATAGAAGTTTTATGGTCGTCATCATGAACTCGTGGATCGTTATGGTGTATCCATCTGCTCCATGAAAACTGATTTATTCAACGGGTCATAGTTTGCCCTTCCTTTTTCGTCTATCCCGTACTTGACTTTTTATGAGCAACTCGGCGGGTGTTTCTAGAAAAGCAGAGGACGCTTAATTAACCCAGTTTTTAGTGGAGTCCGAATTTGCTTTCGTTATTTGTATGTATGATTTTAGTTACTTTATGTTCTTTGTTGTGTATGTCTGTTTTCCATGTCTAGTCTTTGTCTCTGGATTACATTCCTTTGATTACCGCTATAACCTTGGTTCCCTTGATTACTCTTTCATAATCAATCAAATCAAAGAATGACAACTCTTGCAGAGTGACAATTCCATACAAAATTTTTAAAAAATTATTGCAAAAGTGCAAAAACGAAATGAAAAGTCATTTGGTCTGTGACTGAAATAGATATAAAAATAATGTTAGTTGTTTTTAACATGCATGTATCATTCCCTGTCTGATTTTTATGAAGACTGCTACTAAAACACAGGACAAAAAGTTCATTAAACTAATGCAAGATCTTGAATAAACGGTCCAACATGAAAACATATTACGTAATGATACTCAAATAACAGTCCAATGTGTAACTGTTCCACTAAATAACTACTTCGTAAAAATAAAACTTCTAAATTAACTGAAACCGCAGTAAAAATGTCCCCGGGCTTTAAATCTTGTAAGTTCATGGACAGAGACGCGACCAAGGCATGGGGTAAAAACCTTTACCAAAGAAAAATAAAAATAAAGTAATATACATCCCGAACTTAAACAATACATTGGACTATTTATACAGCGGAAAAAATTAATACCGAGACCAATTGACTGTTTACTTTGTTTGTGAGTGAACAAGAAATTAATGTCTATGTATGTACATGTAAATGATCTTAAAAATAACTTTATAGTTATTTAAGTAAAACAACACCAATCTGACGTGATATTGAAGTTCAATATAAGGAGGAAAATCTAAACAAATGTATACCAAAATAATCAACATCATTTGAGGCCTCAAAGATAAATCAAAATGCGGCTCTGACTGCTATTCTTGTTCTTTATGATTACACTTGCAAGTATCGAAGTACATGTACATAAATATGATACATGTAGTAACATACAGTCTGTAGATGACAAAAAGGTCCTGTGAAATGAACTAACATGGAAGTTGTTCCAGAATAATGGAATACAAATTCACCTTCAAACGCTTCGGTGGTCTCAGGGTAGAGTGTCGCCTCTTGTGGGGATGTCGTGCGTGGATCCTATCCCCGGTCAAGTCACACAAAGACTTTCGATTGGGTAGTCACTGCTTCTCCACCGTGGCTTCTCCGCCAAGCACGAGGTATTATCTAGACAGATGACTGGTGTGCTCTGAATAAGAATATTATAACCACATGAGGTTACCTGCGGGCTGTTGTTTTTTGGCGCGGTTTCACAAAAAGTCGTAAGTGTGAAATTTATCGTAAATCATTACGTCACAATGCTATTTTAGTTTATGACGCCATTACTTACGATCAATTTTACACTTGCGATTTTTTGTGAAACTGACACCTGATGCAGCGTGTCGGACTAGCATAAAACCGAGTATGTTTGATTGATAAAGCGTTTTCGTCCTGAAATGCATGCAAAATCTGCCATAGGACATTAAACCCAAGTCCATTAAACAACCAATCAATCGCAACCCTCAAACCAACACAATGTAGTCCCAGTCCATGCTACAGTGTGATCAGTTCTAACCTCTCAAGGGGACTCCTTAGACCAACACAATGTAGTCCCAGTCCAACCTACAGTGTGATCAGTTCTAACAGGGGACTGTCAGAAGAGCCGACTCTAGGACAGTTCTAAAAGTGTCATACAGAACAGTTCTAGAGCCAGCTCTTCTGACAGTTCTTGCAGACCCCGCTCAACGATAACAGTTCTAGTAGTAGAGCCAGCTTTTCTAGTAGAGTCGGCTCTGCTAGAACTGTCAGAAGAACTGGCTCTAGAAGTGTCCGAGAACTGTTCTAAATCTGCCATTGAACTGCTCTTCTGACAGTTCTACATGTACATTGTATAACAATTTTGTGAGAGGTTAAAGCTGATCTTATATGTGATTTCATTGGAGTTTGATGTGTTTTCAACATTTGATTTTATTTATTTTTTTACCCGAAATATTTGAGTATTCGTTCATACTGTACATGTAGATTTTAGACCAAGATTCTTCGTCCTTATTCTTAGTCACGCAAATGTCAATTCCTATTTATATCGTCCTTGTTTGAACGCTAACGTGACGGTCGAAGGACACAACAACTTTCAACGAATCAACTCGTACTGCCAAAGCAATTGAATTTATGTGGCTTGTGAGCGATATAGCAATAGTTCTTTCTATGCCAGTGAGAACAAAACTGCCAATGAAGGATGAGAAGAGCTTACTATTTTCAAGTGACTATATATATTACTGTACCACCAAATTGTGATCTGAAATCAGGTTACAACCAAAATTTCCGCTTAAAGCTCGCATGATTGTAGTTTAAATAAGGTGTCGAAAGTAAATGGTAAGTTACCACTCACCATACTTACATTTGTTTGGACTCAAAAATCTTAGATCTTGGATGACATTGGAGGGATTCCATTACTAAGCATAGCAATGCCCCTTTTGTTTAGCATTTAATTAAAGACTGGAAGCCTCTAAAACTGCCTAACTTTTATCGATTGTTTCTGAATATGAATTAATTGTCATTCAGTGACAAAAAGATATTATTTCTAAAATCTTTCTGTACATGTGACTGTTTAAATATACAGAGATTTTACTCCAAATCTTAAAATAGGGTATACTCTTATCCTACCGGTGCACTTGGTCCATGCTTTCAGGGATTATTTTTTTTTTAGACCAGTTTTTTTTGTATTAAATCTGAACAGAATGAAAACAATTTTCCAATGGATTATCATGTTGCTGTACTGATTTAATCATCGTCTTTTTGTTTTCATGCGCCCAAAGTAAAATTTAAGTAATATGTGGTCTAAAATAAAGCACAATTCAGCTCTTTACTACACTCTTTAAATTACTGACCACTTTCCATGCACCATACATGTAGCCATGTGCATATTTCCATTAATTTTCTTTTCAATGAGACGAGTTATTTATTTTGGGGATAGCTTCATCAATGATGTCGACATAGGTTTGTATTTGCCATTTTAAATAAAATGGGCAAAATTAAGACTTATGAATTGATACTAAATTTTGTAAATTGCAAAGTCTGCGAAAAATAAAACTGAAAAACTGTTCACAGTAGAAATACACTTTACTCACAACTCTTTAGTGATAGTTATTTTGTTTTATAGTTCATTAAACGAAAGTGTATTAGGGAAATAAGAAAAAAATATTTCGAAATTCTACGAGTTTTAAGGTTTTGAAAAACTCAAAATTTAAAAAATCAAATTACCGAAAAATACAGTATTACATGTAGCAAGCTTTGAATTCATTCTTCCGTCATCTCGCTGATCGCTGTAACTAAGACAAATACTAGAATGAAACATGAACTTGTCAATATTTGTTTCTGTTGTAAATAACTATGAATTTAACACGGATGATGACTTCCGTCTATTGATGTAAAGTTCTTGTCCTGTATTGCAGACAGTACCGTGGCTATAGAACGTCCGTTTACATTTAGCTAGGTATGGGTTTAATATGGACAAGTCCAGATGATCAGCGGTCATCTTTGATCGGGGATTTTGAATGCACAGTCAGTGTGGTTGGTACATGTAAATATGAGGACAAATATGAACAATATTAATATATACATGTAAATAAGTACCAGTCCATACAAATATAGACACTTCCTATGGTAGAGGCGACCCTTAGTGTAAAAAAAAAAAACTTCATAGTAACAATAGTCCTTTCTATAGTTTAGATATCTGTATTTACATTAAACTCCAAATCACAAATCAACTATATCAGACCAAACCCTGCTAAGTGCTGATTTCATAAACAATTTATCATAGTTCTTATCTCAAAAACGAAACAATTACATTAGATAATTAATTGGAATGAGTGAATAACAAGATATTATCACAAGTGCCGAAGTACGCCTGGATTTAACGAGTGTGCGGTACTTTTTCCGTGCACGAGTTAAATTTTAATGCGTTCTTGGCACGAGTGATCAAATTTTGGTTGTTCACGATAACCAGTTGATAATCCTTAAAGATTTTCTCCATTATTTGTTGCTATTTTCAACATGTTTTTATTTATTTTGTGTACGGCGAATCCTTGCAAGGATCAATTGAGTTTTCAAAATTTATAATCAAAATATTAATTTTAAAAAATAATCTTTGAAAATAGGTCAAGTGAATAAGCTTAGTTTAAAAAGTTTCGTTAAAAAATTTGAATCAAAGTCTTATGATTTTATGTACATTCAAGGTCTTGTGATTTTATTTATATGAACATTATGATAAAAAAGGAAAACTTTTTTATCCGTCATATGTATGACATAATCTATAAATATTTAAGAATTTATCGATCAACCCAATTTATTACATAATTCAGGAAGTGTATTGTTATATAAACAATTACCGTGAAACCTGTCTTACCCGAACCAGAAGGATACAAAGGTTTTACTGTACTAAGTACCAGTCCATATAAAATTCAAGCACTGCGGCAGTGCCTATGGTACAAGTGATTCAGTAGTTATAGAAAAAAAAATCACCAACCTTTTTTTTTTCGGTCTTCAGATGAAATATATGTAGGTCATACATTCATCTCACACTAAAATCAACTAAAACAAAGCAAATCAAGAACGGCAACTCTTGCAAAATGCTAATCTCATGTACAGTTATGTATCTTATCTCAAAAGCGCAACATCCAAATGAAAAATTGAGGCATATTGTGTTGTATGTAACTGATTCTGAATAGGATATAAAAGTAAAGTTGCTGGGTTTTTGACATGCATAAATCACCTCCTGTCTGTTTTTTTTTATAAAGACTGCCGCTTATAAGTAAAATAAATAGAGACCATACACATGAACTATATACGGTAAATAAATCAAAGTACTAAAGTACTGAATCAAAATTGTACATTGATTGTTTAAATAAAATAAAAGGGAAGTTTCAAACTATCTTTGTTAATATCAATTGAAGTCTTTGATTGAAATTCACCATTCCGAATTTGATTGACATTTAACTTGTCTAAAATGTCATACAAAATGCACGTGTTATTGTAGCAGTGCGTAATATTCAGGTTCGTTTACATGGAACTCTTAGATCAATGAACACAGAACCCTCCGAAATCCTGCACAATCGAACTTCAAACTAGTAGTTGGCCTTTTCCAGTTTCTAAATTTTCAAGTCGGAATTCAATTTAGCGAACTCTAGGTCGAACTATCTGTAAAATCATTAAACTTGAGTCACAACTGGCAAACTAAAGTGAATAGTTGTAGTGCTACAAATTGTCGCATAGTCTCGTATGCATCCTATATAAGCTCGTAGATTCTGGGTACCTAATTCCGGAGACAAGTACATTATCATAAATGCCGAAGTCTTAGAATATGATTTCAACAATAAGGTCTGGTGAAGGATATGATAGCCATGTGCGCACTTAAGTTCCTTGAACACCTACATCTAGTTTTGAAGTAAAACATTATATTTTCCTAACCTGTGGTCAAAAAGCCAAAATAGAGTGATTCTTAAAATAGCAAGAATACAAGAAGGTAAACTGACATCAATTGCTTTGTCAAAATTATTATACCAAGGGTACCGACGCAGCAAATTTCTATTTTTGTCATCTCTTTTCAAGGCCACAAAACAGTGACCGTACTAAAAAAACGACCTTCGATCTTAAGTTGATTAAAGGATGTCAATAACTGTGAAATATATAGCAGTTTCAATTTGTTTGCAATTGACATCAATTATTTTTTTTATATTTATTTATATCTATATATATATTTATTTATATTTATTATATATATTTATTTACTACTAGAAGTATCAGGTAGGTTATGGTTTTTTTTTGAAAGAGGAAAAAAGGAAAATGCACATGTAGACATGTGTACTAATGTACTTAGCTACAATATTAATGTAACGACTGCACAATGATTGGTGACACTGATCCTAGTATCGATGGTTTCATCTATAACTCACATATTAATAATTAAGTGATTTGTATTATAGTGGAACCGACAATAAAATATGAAAAAATGCGAAGCAAAAACAAACAATAATCGATTCCTTAATGCTGTTTAGATTAGTGGATATGGCGCAGTTTTTTTTTACAGTTACATGGACAATTTTTATATGTATATATTTTTACGAACTGTTACACACACAGTACTTCGTTTTCTCGGACTTGACCATAAAAGGGTAGCACGATGGTTCTCCCGTGCAAGAATCAGAAAGTACTCCCTCATCTAGAGCAACAGAGTTCACAATTGTTTTCATTGTGCGATTCGTGTAGTTCGTGTTCTGACTGCAAGCTTAAGTCACAATGCTCTTGCCATTTGTCCTTCGCCTACTTTCCATTTGCGGTTCTCCGTATTGCCTTGTGTAATAGGTTCCGGGGTTAGACTCCCTCCCTTTTTGTTGGGAAATTATATTACATGTAATTTTGTATAAAATCTGAAGCAAAAATGAACAAATAATAACCAGGAAGCCCCCTTTTTCTGAAACCTCTCTTGAACCCCTTTTCAAAATTGCTATATCCGTTCAAGGTCTGTTAACTTATTGATAAAAGTTGAAAAATTTTCGTCAATCAAAATTTTCTAGATTACTTTAAAAGGAAATAAATTCATTCCTAATTTTATATTTTCATTTGAACAAGTAAGTTGTAAGTATGTTACAAGCGTATAAAAGCATATGAGCCACTATATCGCTTGAGTGAGAAGGCTGACATTAAAAATATATATATATAAATGCACATAATTATTTCAATGTGCAATCTGTCGCCATTTTTGTCATATTTGTTTCTGCTCAAATGTAGGCTGTGCTGCTACTTTAAAAAGCGTCGATACACATGTACTGGATTGTACAAAAAAATCACTGTTCTTCATGATCAATAATAATTCAACCAAGCTCTATTTTTTAACTTGTGATCAGACAGCCTTGAAATTATTGATTACAGAGGACGTTCTAAAAACTGCCTTCCACCTTCCTTGCAATTGCGTCACCAACAATCCTACTTAGTCAAACTATGTAGTCATGTGACTAGAAACTTGACACGGAATGTCTCTGTTTACTTCCTATCATGCGCACCTTACGTTGTATTTGAGAAATTACAAGTTTATTTGTTTTTGTGGTTTGTAGGCCACGAATTACGTACATAGTTACACACGGCCTTGATAAGAATTTTAACGTTATCTTTATGGAGCACAAGGACTCGGTGTCAATATTTGATGAAGGTTATGCAGGACTCGAGAGTATCTTTGTTATCAAACATTGGATATCAATACAATTACTTATGATCGACCAATATTTTCATATTATCTATTCACGTTACACTGGCAGACAGTTTAAAAAGTTTTAAGCCAGCCATAAAAGTCAAATATTTTAAATTAACACATTAAACTCTAGAGTTATTTTATTCGACTACGATTGAATTCAAAGTGCCGAAGCACTGGGTCAGTGGAGGTTTGAATGACCCGAACTTATATATGCTTATTATGTGTTTAAAAATTGTGTATACCAAATATAATACGTTAATTTTATTAACACGAAGCCTTTTAAACTTCTCTTATTTTTGTATTTTAATTTGTTCTTTTGCGGTGTATGTTGTTCGTTCTTCGTATGTTTCCTCAGTTGATTTTTTATGAGCAAATCGGCGGGTGTTTCTAGAAAAGCAGAGGACGCGTACCCTACTGGTGCACGTGGTCCATCCCAGTTTTTAGTGGAGTCCGAGTTGCTCATTTGCTTTTGTTACTTTGTATGTATGATTTTAGTTACTTTATGTTCTTTGTTGTGTGTGTTTGTTCCCCATGTCGGATCTTTGTCCCTGGATTACATTTTTTTATTACCTCGGTTCTCTTGATTACTCTTTGTACAATGCAACGTCGATATTCCTAATAAACTGTGTGTCATGTGAACTATTTTTTGATGAATACGATTGAGTGCAATGTAATTGACTAATTTAAACAATTGATTCTTTCTTTAAGATATTTAAAATAAAGAACGGGAACATCGAGCACTAGGAATTGCCATGTTTAACGTATGTAAACTAGCAGCCAAAGTGCGGATCCAACAAAGGGATAGAACAATTTTTCGTAATTGCCAAATAGTGTAAATTGCATTTTGGGTTATAACTATGATAGAAAATCAAGATTTTTTGCTTTTGAAATACAGATGAAATCCATTCTAACCTTTTACAAAACTGTCCTAGAACTGTCAGAAGAACAGTTCTATTACAGATTTTAGAACAGTTCTATGAAAGGTCTAGAGCAAGCTCTTCAGACAGTTCTATCAGAGCTGGCTCTGGTAGCAGATCAGTTTTCGTGAAGCCAATTCTTCTGACAAAGAACTGCTCTCGTACTAGATTTGTAGAAGGGATAAGATAAAATGACATTAAATATTATTATAAGGGTTGTAACAAGTTAGTTTAAAATTGATCGCGAAAGTAATGGCAAAAATTAAGAACAATTCAATACATTTATTTTATCCCAAGTGATTGAATTGATTCGTTTTCTGCACGAGACCGACATTTCTGAAATAACGATAAAAAAGGAATACAAATTTTGAGGTTTTCACAAAAAAGTCAATCCCAGTCATCAATAATACTAAGAATTGCTCTATTTCTCTTTATCAGATGTAGTTTTACATTTTATCGGTAATAATACATATATACATTCTTCTAACGAGGAAATTTCAGGATGTTTCACAGTTTTTTAGAACTTAGTATTGCTTCATGTGTCAAAAGTATTCTAACAAACTGATACATAAACATACACCAACCAGTGAATATTTACTTTTTATTCCCATTTTGTTAGGTTTTCAAATAAGGTAAGAGTAATCACACTAGCAAAACGTACCAAGATAGGTCTAAATTCATTCATTTTATACCTGTTCATCCAATTTGAGGTTTTCGCAGTGAAGTTATTTGTAAGTGCTCGCACTGATCTATGATACTCAGAATTGTCATAATATTCTTTTCTTATATATTGTTTTTTAAACATTTTCAGGATTTTTTTTCCATTTTTTTAATCTTCTATCGGCATTTTTTTTCTTTGTCGTATTGGTCGAAGCGGTCGTATTGGTCCCAACATATTGCCGAGGTAAAATACGGCTATCGAGGCCAATACGATTGACTGAAACCTATAACAGGGCCAATATGAAATTACATATTTATTGACAATTTTATTAAACCTTTTCAATAAGGTGATTTGTAGAACAGTTGTTTTCGTGTTTTAACAAGAAAATGTAGGTTTATTTGCATTTATAAGTCTTAAATATCCTTTTTGTATAAATTGGAAGATTTCTTTGTGTTTCTGCAGCTTTTATTCCTGGTGATCAAAATTCATGAAATCAAATTCTAACTCAAAATGGCGGTGTCAAACGACCGGAAGTTATGATGCCGTATTGGTCCTGGTTTCATCCATATTGGCCCCGTATAGATGCCCGGTTTGAATTCATATCAATTGGTCAGTTTTTGACATGCCTTAACATATTTTGGGTAGTTGGTTAATAAAGGGTACTTGAAATTGGTTTAGGGGTATGAAATAGGGTATACCATATAGGTCTATGGGTGCGATTTAGAGAATGCGATATAGGTATAGGCGTGTGATATAGGTACTTGAAATGGGTTTAGGGGTGTGATATAGGGCATGCGTTATTGGTCTATGGGTGTGATATAGAATGCAATATAGGTCTAGGGGTGTGATATACAGTATCAGATGTGTCTAGGATTGTGATATATGGTATGTGATACAGGTCTAGGGGTGTGATATAGGGTATGCGATATAGGTCTATGGGTATGATATAGGTTATGCGATAAAGGTCTATGGTTGGTGTGGAAGTTTGGATTTTAGGCATATGTACATGTACAAGTGTATGTGTAATGTCATGGCTCATGTGTCCACTCACATTCCAAGGACATTACTTTATTTCACTGGATACCGCTCCTTTTTGATAATTCAAGATTACCTACTGAACGTGATAAATATGCTACATGATCTCCTTTCATTCTTATCGTTGAAACAGAGACATTGTTTATGTCTCTATTTTGAAATCATAATAATTTAACAATTATGTTTATTTTCTATTTTAAATACTTCTTTGTTTGCTACATGTATGTACATGTGTGTTTACCGTTTTATATTATATATTTACATGTAGTAATTAACATATATGTACACAGTGTTTGCATTTTATGTACAGACGTTAAATTCCTGGGATCAAATTAAGCACACATGAAATTTTCCAATAAAAGGAGGGGTGCCAACCCCATGCACCCTCCCCTGGATTCGCCACTGTAATCTATACTTACCACGCTAAAAGGTGACATTGCAGCTCCGAAAGTCCGTCATAAGAAGCTCCCGACATCTTCATTAAAAGGGTCAGATCGAGAGAAATAAATTGGCAAATCTCGATTGAGCTTTCCTCCCTGCGAATGTTCGGGTCAATTTGACAAAATAGTCCAGCCCTCTTCGTCAAAATGGTTAATATCACATAATCATTGAAATCTTGCAGTTCTACACATATTGAATAGCCTCAATATCGTTACACGCCCATGTCGTACGTAAAGTAAACATCACATATTTGACATGGAGTATGATCGGCGGCGGAGCGATATCTTAATGCAAACTTTGCAAGGAGAATAACCCACGGAGTGTTATTTTGGTAGTTATATGTTGAAATGTCTACCTTGGTTACGTAATATGGTTGCCGAAGATCTCTAAGTCAAGTTCAGTCTATAAATAGACTTCCTTGACAAACAGGGAAATGATCAAAATGACACTTCCTAGTGCCATAATTTCAAGAATGGTCAACAGATTGTTCTGAAATTTGCACCAAAAATAGATATTGAAACTGAATATTTTATCAATTTACATTCATCATCAATCTGCTTCATTTTCAAAATAAAAAGGCAAAAACTGTCATAAAAAGGTTAAATTAGTAAAATAGGGCAATAACTAAATTATCTTGAAATGTATATGGAAGATGGATCTCTTCTAGAGCCTATAGCAAGATGTCTCAGATTTCTTCTATCTGTTATATTTTTTGAGATATAGAGAAAATATATGATAATACGCCTATGTTCTATTTTCAGTAACACCTGCCATGTTTTTCTTTTAGGCCAGGTGAGCTAAAAACAGATATGAAAGAAGAAAAACGGTGAATATTAACAATTGATTCTCATTTTTGAGGTTTTCAAACAACACGAGCAAAAATGTATCTAAATCCATTCATTTTAAAGATTTTTATCCGAATCAAAGGTTAAGGAAGGAAAAACTATTCGCAATCATCAAAGATACTATGAATTGCTATAATATTTCTCTTTGTTAGACGTATTATTTTTTTTACATTTATTGATAATTTTCTATTTTTACATGTATAACCAGGAAAAAATGAAGATATAAACAATTTTCAGCACTTATGTGTCAATAGTATAATGTTAAAAACTGATAGGAACAACGGTAAACATTCACATTTTGTTCCCATATTTAAGGTTTTCAATCAAAGATAACGTTATTGCTTAGCCAAAAGTTACAATGATTTTCATCCACTGTTCAGTGGTTTGGAAAGAAAATATATTGGTAGTCAATAGATTTTTTTTTTTATTTTGGATTACTACACATGTACATGTATGTTTGAGTTTATAGTACTTACATGTATTTGTTAATGTTCCATTTCAATTCTTGAGTATAAATAGTTGTTATTTAAGAATTAATATTATTGGTTAAATTACTAGTTGTTTAACAAAAAAATGAATAATTTAACAATAAAAAACAAAACAAAACAAAATTTAAGAGAGTCTTACAGTCTTACAGTACTAGCAGACCCGACTCTTCCGACAGTTCTAGCGATAGAACAGTTCTCGAAGAGCCGTCTCTTCTGACAGCCCTCGTCAGAATTAGACTAAAAATAGAACTGTTCGATGGCCCTTTTAAAACTGTCCTAGAGCCGGCTCTTCTGACAGTTTTCTGCGAGGTTAGAACTGATCTCATCTGCAGTTCTATAAATATATCCTAATGCAGCAACTTGTAAACATTTTAATCCGTATCCGTACTTGAGCCCGCGCATGGATATTTCGCAGATAGGGAAGCTGAAAAAGGCGTGCTTTTCTTCTTTCTGACCCCCAATTTATATGTTTTAAGTTACATGGTTATTGTACAAATATCGGGGGAATATTTTCAATGTGTATAACATGCATGTACTAGTATTGCACGAGTAATAGTTTACACCACCGTAATATTTATAAAACAAACTCTTTATTGTACAGCCAAGTTTTGTTCACAATACCTCTTTTTTTAATAACGCCATGAATTCCATGTTATATACATGTAATTTGCTCACATTTTCTTTGTATGAAATAAATTACCTTAGGATATGTGTTGAAATGTTCATTAGAATGTTAGAAAATTGAGGTGACAGCCCGCAGGTAGGCATGCCACCCCACTTGGTCATATCATTCTAACTTTTCCAACCTTTCGTCATTTTAACCCCTTAAACGCCCATTGTTAAACTGTTAGATGTGACTCGACCGGAGATCGAACGCACGACCTCCCGCATTCGAGGCGAGCACGCTATCCTTAGACCATCGAGGCGGTTCGAATTTTAGAGACTTATATTGACATTACCTTTTCATCCGAGGACACATGTATTTCGATCAATATTAAGTACATTTTAAAAATATGTGTATGGTAAAATCAGTATTTTCTCCATCGTGCAACTCGGCCTCATAAATTGACATACACTTTGAGATTGATAGTAAAGGAAAACTAATGACCAAACTAGACGATAAACGCGGTAACTTTTCATTCCGTATTGTTAACTTTCCTTTTTATCTGTGGCAACATCCCTTCAGCACCTGCGTATGGAGTTTTCATATCACAAATCATACGTTATGCCAGAGCTTGCCGTAACTACGCACTTTTGTATCGCGTTAGACTTCTTACAATTTTGCTTCTGGAACAGGGTTATGTTGCTACAAAATTGAAGTCATCACTACAGAAGTTTAATTGTCGTCATCGTGAACTCGTGGATCATTACGGTGTATCCATCTGAACCATGGAAACTGATTTGTTCAGTGTGTCGTAGTTTTCCTTTCCTCTTTTGTTTAACCTGGACTTGACTTTTTATGAGTAACTCGGTGAGTGTTTATAGAAAAAAACGGAGGACGCTTACCCTACCGGTGCATCTGGTTCATGCTCCCAGTTTTTAGTGGAGTCCGAGTTGCTCATTTACTTTTGTTACTTTGTATATTTTATTTTGGTTATTTTATGTTCTTTGTTATTCTTTGTTGTATGTGTCTGTTTTCCATGTCTGGTCTTTGTCCCTGGATTACATTCTTTTGATTTCCGCTAAAATCTTGGTTCCCTCGATTACTCTTCTGTAACATAAACAAATATTTTTTTTAAAAATATGAATATACATGTATAGTGTAAATAAAACACTTCTCGTCACGTCAGTCATGTTTTTTGTCGATTTGATTCGATGTTGATAACTACAGCTATTTGTAACAAAACGTCCAGGGAAAGGTAAGTTTCGGTAACATAGGTATAACTGTATACATTTAATTTGTTTACAAACAATTCTATATCTACTAGTAGGTAATATATTTGTGATGAACCCTTTGTACCCATCACACAAAACGATCGTGTACAATAAAATTGTATAATTTGAATGATTTAAGTCAATAATCCCACGACTATCACATGGTTTAACCTGATTACTCCGGGATGACATAAGTCCGGACTCATTACCGGAATAGGATACGGAACATCGTACTTAACCTCGATGTTCGTTGTTCGACCACAATTTACATTTGCCAAAACTGTCATGACAGAAGGTCATTCGAGATACTTCAGAATGACTGGTTGATTGACTGATTCTTGTGGTTTAACGCCTGGGCAGCAATAGTTCAGCTTACATGAAATAGATGATAAAATGAACATGAAATGATGATGAAATGAAAAATGGGATGGGGCACAAGGATAATGGGGTCGACTAATTTTGATTGCCACTGGAAATAGGGAGAGGTGTTTAGGATCGGGCAATTTCGCCTCCTGTGGCGGAGCAAAAAGGTTCCTGCTCCGAGAGAATACCACAGTATTGTTCTTTAACGTCCGAGAAAGATGAAATACTAGAGAATCGTACAGAGGTTATTATCATCTAAGAGATATCAATGTATATTTGTACTGCAGTTTAACTCATAGTTGTACATAAATTACGAAACAATTATTATAATTGTAATAAAATAATGTTAGATTATTAAATCATATCATAATTAAATAAATACAAAATACATATAACAAATACTTGGGGCAAAAAAGTCTAGCAAATGACCCCCCCCCCCCCAAAAACAAAAAAAAACAAAACAAAACAAAACAAAACAAAACAAAACAAAACAAAAGCAAAAACAAAAACAAAAAAAACAAAAACAAAAAACAAAAAAATCATACATTCACACAACTAAGAGCAGGGAAAGGTGGGTTGGTAATTAAACCAAAAAAATAGTTATAAAGTGTAATCCAGTGAAAACCCGACAGAAAATTTTACTATCACAACAGAGATAGATAAATAAATCTCTGAAAGTGATAGTAAAATTCTCAAAAGAACTAATATACCCAAGATCTATCTAGATTAAACTGGTCTAATTACGAAGTGGAAATAAAATTTAACATACATGTACACCCATGTTTACAAATCGCCAATGGAATGGTATAGGCAGTAGTTACTAAATTGCTCAATCGGGTGTTCACTATGGGGTTGATCGATTTGAAGGATAAATGTCATGTATGAGAAAAGTAATTTTAGTGAAGGTTTGGATCCGTGTCGTATTGTGGCAAGAAGATTTCTAGATACAAATGTATTTTGCACATATAGATTCGATAATCGGCGTGCAAATAAACGAACGTTTTATTGTTTTCTTGAGCATCTTAATTCAAATTCAAAACAATAGAAAACAGAGGTATCTGGAAACCGCTGACCGTTATTTTTTAGCATGCAATTTTCCAATTTAGTAAAATATATAAACTGGGATAAAAATTACAAAGAATAAGCTACATGTACGTGTGATGTCTGTTGCATACATGTACGAGGATCTTTTTTCTTAAAGGGTCCTCTAATTAGACTTCGTGAATTTTTCATCATTAAATTTTCCAGATACGATATGAAGTAATGGTCGATTTTTAAAAACTTTTGTGTATAAAATTGCTACCATTAAAGAGCCAATATACGTGACAATAATTATATGCGTTTAAGGTTATTCTAGTCTTAGATCTCCGTTTTATAACATCAAATCGTTAATTACATAAATAAAACGTAAAGTAGATAAATCAACAGAGAAGAACCTAGAGGGTTTTTTTCAAAGAAAAAGGGATTACCATATCCGGGTTATTGGACACATTTACTGTTCTTTCCAGCTGACTTGGGTCAAAATATATTTTTTTGCTTATCACCAATATTTTTTTTTTCATTTTACCACCCGTTCCTTATTTATGTTCAATTCGTTTCAAAATAGTCTTTTTCTCAGTCTTTAATTTTTGGTTATTTATGATATTGGAACATAATTTTAATTTTAATACCTTCTCTTTCATTTCAAATTTGTTAAATTGTACTTTCTATTTAAGATATTATACATGATATTCCTTTAAGTGAAATATAACAAAAATGCAATTCAACGGACATATTAATGGACCCTAACTATATGTACATTTTGTACGTGTACACAGTGAAATCCTTTCTAAATTGAACCCAAAACTAACTGGTGACTTGTCAAAACACGATTTCGTTTGTAGTCCCTTCATATAAATTTCGATGTATTTTACCTCTTTGTAAACCGATCACCTACCGAACTATTCCTTCAATACCTACCTACCCCAACTATTCCTTCAGTACCTACCTACCCCGAACTATTCCTTCAGTATCTAGCTACCTAGCCCAACTATTCCTTCAGTACCTACCCACCTACCCCAACTATTCCTTCAGTACCTACCTACCTACCCCGAACTATTCCTTCATTACCTACCTACCCCGAGCTATTCCTTCAGTACCTACATACCCCAACCATTCCTTCAATACTTACCTACCCCGAACTATTCTTTCTGTACCTACCTACTACCCAACTATTCCTTCAGTACCTACCTACCCCGAACTATTCCATCAGTACCTACCTATCCCGAACTATTCCTTCAGTACCTACCTACCTACCCCAACTATTCCTTCAGTACCTACCTACCCCGAACTATTCCTTCAGTACCTACCTACCCCAACTATTCTTTCAGTACTTACCTACCCGAACTATTCCTTCAGTACCTACCTACCCCGAACTATTCCTTCAGTACCTACCTACCTACCCCAACTATTCCTTCAGTACCTACCTACCCCGAACTATTCCTTCAGTACCTACCTACCCCAACTATTCTTTCAGTACTTACCTACCCGAACTATTCCTTCAGTACCTACCTACCCCGAACTATTCCTTCAGTACAAACCTACCCAAACTATTCCTTCAGTACTTACCTACCCCGAACTATTCCTTCAATACCTACCTACCTACCCTAACTATTCCTTCAGTACCTACCTACCCCAACTATTCCTTTAGTAGCTACCTACCCCAACTATTCCTTCAGTATCTACCTACCCGAACTATTCTTTCAGTACCTACCTACCCCGAACTATTCCTTCAGTACCTACCTACCCGAACTAATCCTTCAGTACCCACCTACCAAAACTATTCCTCCAGTGCCTACCTACCCCCAACTATTCCGTCAGTACCTACCTACCCCGAACTATTCCTCCTTCAGTACCTACCTACCCTGAAATATTCCTTCAGTACCAAACTACCCGAACTATTCCTTCAGTACCTACCTACCCCGAACTATTCCTTCAGTAACCACCTACCCCAACTACCGAACTGACCGAAGGCAATATCAAACCAAATATCGTTCGGTGTGGATAATTTTATTCATATTGAATATCCATGGGGAATAGTCAAAATATTTCATTCGGTCAGACACTGCCAGAAAAAGAAACCCTTTCGCCATGTCAATCTTAAAGGAACATGGACAAAATAATGTACTATTTGAAATCTTCGAGCGATGTATAAAATAGCGAAGAAAAATATATTAAAATAGGGAATTTCAAACAGCGGTTTTCATGAAAAATTGCAAATTTATCTAACTAAAGATACAGTTCAGTAGAATTTGTATATATAGTAGAAAAATTTATTGCAACATCTTTCGTAAGGCATTATGCTTGTAACCAATTGGTTGGTCTTTGCTCACCAACAGGCTGGTAGAAGTAGATTTTGTATCTAAATGTTTGCTATCTAAAGTAATGTTATCGTTATCACAAGCATGTGTAGTCCTTTTTCATATTTACAGAATGAAAAAGGTTTTTCAAAGGGACGTTACCCACCAACCCACGACAACCTGGCGTCCGTTTCACAAAAAGTCGTAAGTGTGAAATTGATCGTAAATCATGACGTCACAATGCTATTTTAGTTTATGACGTCATTACTTACGATCAATTTTACACTTACGACTTTTTGTGAAACTGACACCTGGTCTCATTTGGGGAAAGAAGAACAGTAAACATTTTGGAAACTCAAATTATTTTCACTTCGGAATACATGTACGTAGCTAATTGGTTTGAAATTAGTTATTTAAGGTAGACCATACATCAAACTTTTCTTTTAATATATAGATTTTCCTAATTTTAAGAAGACGCGCTGTAAAATCTTAAGATAAAAAATATATGTGAACGAACCTAATTTCGGGATAATTGAGCCTAAATAAAGCCATGTTTTACTTGTCAATATATAGATTCTGTGGAGAATTTTCCAACTTTTGCCTAAAATCTTAAGATAAAAAATATAGGTGAGCGAACCTAATTTCGGGATAATTGAGCCTAAATAAAGCCATGTTTTTACTTGTTGATATATAGATTCTGTGGAGAATTTTCACACTTTTGCCTACTATTAAAAAAACTGAGAGATAAAATTTCTTTAAAAAATTGTATACACCTACCTGTATTTGACATTATTTCAAAAAGAAAATTTTGGATCATCGAACCTTTTTCTTGTAGTATTAAAATAAACTAAAATTCCCATGACATTTCTATGGAACATTTCCTGCCAATTATCTCACCCTTGAAAGAGGGTTTTTGAAATTCATGCTTTTCATTTTACCATATATAACAGGTTTATACCAAAAATCTTTTGATATTTCTGTACATACATGTATAAAACATCTGATCGGTCACGTTTGTGAACTGAGATTAACGTATTAACCTACAAATAAATATAAGTTAAGTACATATTTTTATTTGATGGGCATTTCGAGATCCGGTTTGTGTTTACAAACTTTCGCAAGTTACTTCACATGAGGAAAAAATGTGTTGTCTGACCCGGAACCAATGACAGTCCATGAACCTAAAAACGCTATCTTATTTTCCTATTGGAATTGTGAATATTACAATATCCGCGTTGTACATACATGGTTGAATATTTATAAGTATACTTACATGTAACTATTTTATCTATAAGCTTATCCGAAGGAACTTACGTATGTATGGTCAATGTATTGAACCTTAATCAACGCCTACATATCATTGTATCCTGTTTGAACTAACTGTTTTCAAAATTCTCTTTATAAAAGGCCCCCAGTGAGTCATTGCATAAAACCTTTATTTCATCTTTAAAATGTGTGTTTTTATTTTTGTTACTTTTTCCGAAAGTATGCAACTGCGTATTTGCGTATAAGCAGCTACGCCCCTGTATGAGGACTCTTTTAAAAAAGCTTGCTCATCATTTAACATATGTGTGTGTGTGTGTTTAGCTACAATAGTGTAGCTCATGTGACAAAAGCAATGAAATGTATTTTCTAAATCTATACTATTATCTTTTGGTCTCGCTAACAAAGACGATGATTGTGATCCGACGTTTGTGTACTGGATTCCTAAACTCCGCAAAATTCCATACAATCAACGCTACATTGCTGGATCTGCATAGTGTACCTCCAAACCGCTTTCAAAACTTTTAACGTCTATATACTCATAGCTGTCAAAGAGTGTCTCTAGTCTTACCATGACATTTGTTACTCCCGTAGCAGTATTAACTCAATGTGGATCCTAAAAAACTCTCAGGGCAAGATTATTTTCAGAATGAATTAGCATCAAAAGCTATGATTTTTCAACTCTTTGTACTTGTATTTCCCATACTTAGCTGCAATCCCGACTCAAAACCATTATAAATCGTTGTTACTCCAAAAAAGACAGTACACCTAGATACAGATATGTAGTACTTGGCAGAGATTCTTCACACTTTATTTAAAACGATTCCGAATCATCTTCCAAATATTTCGAAAAAGTTTTCAAAAAGTTGGATTTTTTTATCGACAACATATTTTTCCAGTGTGGTTGACACGTTTTCCAATCAACGGTCGGCATTCCAGTGGGAATAAATTGTGCCCCTATATTCGCTGATCCGTTCCTTCACTCTTATGATGCAGACTTTATAGCTAATCTGGTCCAAATGAAGGGATACCGTTTAGCCAGATCCTTTTATCTCAGTTTCTGCTATGCAGATGACGTATCCTAGTTTCCGGGATATTTTACACCGCATCTACCCCAAAACAAATTCATTTAAAGGATACCATTGACACTGTGAAGTCAGCTTATTTCTTGACATACACTTACAGATCGATAGTAAAGGAAAACTATTGACCAAAATACTTTTTGATTTTTCATTCCGTATTGTCAACTTTCCTTGTATCTGTGGCAACATCCCGTAAGCAACTGTGTATGAGTTTTCATATCACAACTCGTACGATATACCCGAGCTCGCCGTAACTACACTGTTTTTTTTTACCGTGCTAGACTTCTTACAGCTAAGCTTCTGGAACAGAGTTAAGTTACTATTAGATTGATTGGAGTCATCAGTACAGAAGTTTTATGGTCGTCATCACGCACCCGTGCTCGTAACGGTGTATTTATCTGCACAATGAGAGCTGATTTGTTCAGATTGTCAAAGTTTTTGTTTCCTCTTTCGTTTACCCCGGACTTGACTTTTTATGAGCATTTAAACGCGCGATTCTAGAAAAGCAGAGGATGCTTACCCTACGGATGCACCTGGTCCATGCATCCAGTTTTAAGTGGAGTCCGAGCTGATCATATACTTTTGTTGCTTTGAACATATATTTTTTTGATTATTTGTGTTCTTTGATGTGTGTCTGTTTTCCGTGTTTGGTTTTTTGTCCCTGTATTACATTCTTTTGGTTTCAGCTAGAATCTTGGTCCCCTTATGATTACTCTTTCTCACTGTATTTTTTTTTTTCGAAATGTGCATTAGCTAATGTGAAAAAAAACCAAAACATTGAGCAATTGTTTTGGTACTTAAAAATAAAAAAAATATATATAAAATTTGCAACAGTATGGTCACATTATCTAGAGTGTGTCATGACTTATTTTCCTGTAAAATATGAATACATGTGACATAAACTACCAGAGACCTATAACAGTTGGGATTTGAACACTGCTTTCACCATTACAGGAATGCTTCTCACACCCCAATGTTCACCTACTGAAACTATTTTTCCATGTGCAGGAAATTGCTCCTTCTATCAATAGCTCCAATGCAACTGTTACTATTCCAACAATTCGATTTAACAAAACTGATATTCACCTTGGGATATTCCAGTTCAACAAGGTCAGAGGTCACAGTAAACTCCTTTTAAATAAATTATACACAGTAAATTACACTGTAATATATGTAAACGCGGAATTTTTGTTGTGCATGTATCATCGAGATTGAAAAATATGTTTCTCCCAAAATTTGCTAAACGTTTATTTTTAAACTTAAATTGTAGCATTGTACATGTATACATGTATTTCACTGGCGGTCAGCGAATTGTCTTCACATTAAAATTCCGCAAAATATTTGCAACATTCTGCACAAATTTGTATAAATATTTAAAAGCTTTAAAATAGCAAGAATACTTCCTGCACATGAGATTAATGAAATGGATTTGTGGCACATTTGTTTCAGTCTCTTGTGTAAGACGTCCCCTAAGTACGAGACATAGGGTAGGATCAGAGACTTGTACATGTAAACCCGTGATAATGTAGTCTTTATAAAACCAATATTTTCCCCACAAAATTTAGCTTTAGGATCAGGTTGTATGTAAACCTATAAAAAGATATTTGAGAAAAAGAGAAAAAAAATAATTCGGCTGCAGAGGCAAGTAACGCCTAAAACCCAAATTGCCGACTCAACATTTTTTTACACTGGTTTTCAAAAAATGTCAATTGTATTGCGCATTTTTTATTTTTTTTTATTTCTGGTTTTCAATAAAAACCAGAATGCAACGTTTCTCCTTTTAAGTTTTTTTTTAATTCATGGACAACAATGTGGGATGATACACATAAATGATTGTTGAATGAAAGGATTAGCCGAAGTGGTCCTTAACTTATAGTCGTGTGTATAAAAATTTTTTTAGTTTTTTTCCAATGGCTTATTTGACAAAAAAATAATTTGAAAATGTTTTCCATCACTTGTTTGTCGTATATATAGCCCTTTAATAAATGAACTATGTTTGGGCACTACATTATATAGCCGCAAGACCCTCGTGACGTTGCGTTCACATTTTCCTCAAATTTGTTTTGTTAACAATAAAAATCTGATTGTTTAGACATGCGGGTTTAAAGGTTACTACGTTGTTACATGTATATTGGCTAGGTTTTGTTTGTAAACAAACTAAGGGAAAATCAATGAACTCTTACTGAATGGTCAGTTGTACCTCATGACCATTTTACGACCTCTATCAACACTCTTTATCGTGTACTTCTATAAAATAAAAGGCAAAAACTGAACACAAATTCTTATCGATATTCCATTAAAAGTACCTTGACCGAAATATTTATCTTTAAAACTAGTATAGCTGTTTAAATAACTCAAATAATCTCCAATTACATAAAAGAATTTTTGGAATATGATATCAGGACTTTTGTCGCTATGGCCCATACATACTAATTGAACTGACATGAATTAAATTTTTGTTCAAGGGGGTTGGGTTGTCTTGTTCAAGTCACGGTTTAGTTTCGAAGTCAACTATTGTAATTTTTTACAGGACACTATCCTAAAATATGTGTTCCTGGTCTAGTTGGCTTTAAGTAAAAAAAAATTGTTAGATCTATAGAAGAAGAAGAAGAAGAAGAAGAAGGACTTTTATTGATCATGTGAATGGGCCCGTGAGGGCATGATACATCACATATATCAAAATATTAACAACACATTACATTGAAATTACATTTTAAGCATATAACACAGATATGTTGAGATTTGATCGAAATACGAGATTTTAGTTAGTATATTGCCAAAATTAAATTACAAAAAAAAATGAACAACAGAGATAGTACCACGCATCCAGCCTTCTTAGAAAAATTCGTGACGATTTCGGTATTTAATTTAATCGAAGGTCACAAAAGTCAAATGAGTCAATCTTTACCGTTATAAATCTACGTGTTCTATTTTACTTATACATGTACAGCTTTACACATTGACTTTACGTGGGCGTTTCTGGACAGACCATCCATCACCTAGGTGGTGGTCTGTGGATGCTAAAAAAAGCTGAACAAACAAAACGAATATGGAGCGTTTGTCTAACGCAAACATTTGATGTAGAATTTAACATCATCCAAAAGGGGTTCGTAATACTACAAATCTTATCAATTTGACTTACTTGCCCGGAACGCATGTACTTGTAGACGTTTTATTACGCCCGAAGTCCCAAATATAGTAACATAACAAAGATAACACTAAACAAACAAGAAATCAAGGTTACATGAATCGATCTGGCGATTATTATATATAGATAGTACGTCTATTCGGGACACATGAGAATATATCATGACAATTAAGCAAGTGAGGAGGATCTTCCGAGGTAAATAGGTTAGGGTCGTTTCGAAATGTGACAGGTATTAGTAATGCTTCACATTATGTGAAACATGTTCAGTGTCCATCTACATAGTAGAAATTAGCTTGAATGTGTTGTCCTTATAATTGAGAGATTTTAGCAAGTTAGTCGGTATGTTTAGGGAAACATGAGAGGGAAGCCCAAAGTTTTACTTACAGGGTATATGTTAAGAAAGAACTGTTCAAATCGTGTTCACGTTTTACTGCGTGTTGCTAAAAAATTTTGACAGAACTTTAAAATTCGAGTTCAGTCAGACAGACAGGCGCCTAGTGTCCATGCCCTTCTATTTCGGGCTTCACATAACCTAGCGGCTGTATATCAATCAAAATGAAAACCCTACAACTGCAAGTCATGGTAAACAATGGAAGATAAATAATTACTAATAGTTCCAACTATATTTATTAAACATTTCAAATACTTTTGAGGTGTATTCTCGATTTTGTGAGGGATTTGCCGACTTGCATGTTAAACTTAGTTATTAAAAAGGTGGCTAAACCACGTAGTCTTTGTAGCACACCATTTTAAAATAGTGACCTTTGATTCAATAATGCAAACTGGTATGCTTACGTTTAAAGACCACGTACACATGTATCTATATCAATGACCACTGGCTGACCAGTGCGAAAAGGTCAATAGGCTAATTATGACTGCCCATTTAATTGGTCTGAATGAGTAGTAAAACTCCGACCATTAAATTACCAAGACTCCCCTGGTCAAGGAAAAATCAAAGGTCATCCGAAGTGCATATAAATCTTGTATAATTAGGAAGCCAAGGTCAAGAGTGTATTTATTGTCCGTGAGGCATCATACTTTCATACCAAGTAATCTTTACCGGCCATTTAATATTATCATTTAGCCCTCGGGGTGATATTTTGCTGATGGGCGGAATAGGTTATTGACACAATTTTGCCTCTTCAAGAGCATTAGGTAATAGCTTATTTGTTGTCAGTAAAATATTTTTTCACTAAAAATTTGAAACTACAGGTAATATCGTCATAATATTAATCGAAAATGTTTTGATTTTTCAATGTGATGGATTCTGAAGTTCAGTAAACAAAGTTCAGAATTTCAAAATTTAAAGTTAAAAATTAAAATGTTCACATATACGTACATGTACATGTATCTATCTTAGTGGTAGATTAAAGTAGTAAGTAGCAATTGTTTGGCGCTGAGTCAGGGGCGTAGCTGCCTATACGCAAATACGCAGTTGCGTACTTTCGGAAAAAGTAACAAAAATAAAAACACACATTTTAAAGATGAAATAAAGGTTATTTATCACATATGCATACCATGAACGTAGTATAGGCTCTGAAAAACTGGCTCCAAAATCGTTAAAATTCTTTGCCTTGCCGGACTCACTGGGGGCCTTGAGCGACCCCCCCCCCCATCCCAAGACCCCTCGCCGTAATTTTGCGTACAACTAAAACAAGCCTAGCTACGCCCCTGGGAGTACATTATAAGGATGCCGCCAACGTAACGTCATTTCTTGTTGGCGGTGGATTCTGTGAAGAACATTTTGTAGGACATTAACAATCCGACTCGGGTCCTCGGTCTTACAAGACAGCGTACATCGTATGAACCGTGCTATAATTTGATTTCGTCTGTTCTATTGATCAACATTTCAAGAACTAATTGTAAATTGTCGCTTAACGTGAAACCTCAATTGATCAAAAGTTGTAATTATTTCAGGTTTCACTTTCAGAAGTATCATCTACCTACACTGAAGTGACGACTGGAGATGGGGAGCTTCACATTAAATCATGTGGTCAGAAGGTTATAACCGTAATGAAAATATTGCCCCGTTGTGGTTAAAATATTTTTTTCTGACCCGCAAAATTTCAAAAATAAATATTTTGACCACAAAATTTACTAGACTGAAAATGCACAGTGAAAATTATTTGCATAACCAATACAAAAAAAAAATAATTACTGTTATTACAAGCTCAAAATATATATACGAAATGTGCTGAATATCAAATTTCAAAATTGTATTACATGCTGTATCAACCCTAGACTCCATATACCACCCAAAAGGCCATCGTCGGTGATTTAGGTTGAGGGTTGATACCGCATGTGATACAAATTTAGACATGTCATGTTCATCATGTCATATATTTTGACTTTATACTTTCAGGAGTATTCCATGTAGGGTTTTATATATAGGGTATGATATATAGGTCAAGGATGTGCTATAAGGTATGCGATATAGGTCTAGGTGTTTGATATACATGTAGGGTATGCGATATAGGTCTAAGGTACTCCTACAACGTGAGCGTTTGGGAAATCCGTTCTTCCACACCCAACCTCTTACTATAAGAGACGGACCATGTCTGTATTGCCTTTAATTTAATTTTTAGTAGGATGAGATATTTAAGAAACAAGTACATATTAACTAAATTTAGGATCTTTTAGTGATAAAACAAATATCTATACATCAGAAAGATAATACCTTGTCTTTTTGTAACCCAGATTTTGATAAGTTGATCTCTACTCTTGAATCTGAGCCTCAAATTTTGATTGATTAGTTTCGGTTTAATAAAATGCAGGCAAATCCTGATAAATTTCAAGTTCTTGCAGTGGGGAAAAAGACATTTGAGAAAAATCCCTCCATCAAAATTCAAAATTCAGTCCTCACTTGCGAAAAAAAAAAAACAGAAAAAAAATGGTGAAAATACTAGGAATAGAGATTGACTATCAGTTAAATTTTGATGATCATGTCAGTGTGATCTGCAGAAGGCATCTCAGTATCTAAATATATGAAATAGACAAGACTCTAATCTGAATCGTTTAAGTAAACTAACTATATTTCATACTTTTGTTTTAGGTAATTTCAATTTTTGCCCTTTGGCTTGGCACTTTTGTACAGAAAAGAATTAAAAAAAAAATAATAGAAAAAGTGCAAAAAAGAGCACTTCGTTTCGTATATGAGGACTATAATAGCTCATACCAGGAACTCCTCATCAAAGCTTGGGTGCCTTCACTGCAGATCAGACGGATCAGAACTATGCACTATGGCTTTAGAACCTTTTAAAATTGTTTGTAATATTGCCCATGTATGTTTAAATGTGGTAAATGTAAAAAAAATCTAAATATTCTTGCAGGTATGTAAACTTATTGGATGTGCCTCAGGTAAAGTCAAACAGATACGGTAAAAATCTTTTAAAGTTGCTACGGCAACAGTCTGGAACAGCCTTACCAACCATTTCAGGGCAGTAAACAGTTTCTTCTCATTTCAAGAGCCTAAATCAGTCCTGGAATGATTCGGAATGTCGATGTTTAGCATGCAGGTAACTTTCTGTTGTATATCTTGCTTATTTTAGCTATACGTTATGTTTGGCTTCTGCTTGAATAATAGTACTTCTGCATTAGATTTAGTTTCTGCATGTTTATATACTTTTATGTTTATTTCTCTGCTGTATTATTATGTTTGAATTAGTGCATGCTATGTTTACTTTGTGCTTTATTATATGTATGTGTCCTTGCCATGTTTTATGTTATGTTATTGTTTTATGTTCGGTCAAAAGCTCCTTAGAGCTTGTGTTTGCATTTTTGACATGCTGAATCAAAATAAAGTTTTCTTATCTTATCTCATAGAAGCTGTACACACTTGCGTCCCCTTTGTTTGAATAGTGTGTAGAGGAACATCAGCAAACTGTTTTACAGTAGCAATTGTATCTCTGATGATGTATAAGAAGTCGTATTAGGCATTGATCTGCTCAAATATGTCGATCGTCAACGGTGAAGCTTAAGCACGCATATGTAACATATGTTTTACTGATACTCAATGTCGATCGTCATGCAGTAAATAAATGTTTGTATGATATGGTACTTTTAATTTATTTTTTCGAAACGTTTAATTTTGTTTTAACGCAATGCGGTTTACATCCTCAAACATTTTTTGGTATTTTTGGATGCAATGCGATTTTCTTTGTATGTTTCAATATTTATACCTTTGTTAAGGGACGACCATTTTGACATTGAATATAGGTAGGATAGGGGTGTGGGCATTGGAAGATTTCTTTGAGTCAAAATATTTATTTTCACCATATTAATGGATAAAGTATTTATTTTTTCACATTCATCGAAGCAAATTATTTACATTTATATCTGTAACAAATGTGATATTTGGGTTAAAAAAATAATTATAATCTTCTTTTGAGCCCCTGCCCTCAAATATGTGTCCCATTGTACAAAGACACAATGTATTGTACGAAATCGTTGAAACTGCACATGCCCCTTTGTATACTGCACGTGCATATGTCAAAGTGTGGTTTCAGCTGATGCACGAACATATTTATGTAGGGTTAAAAAAAACTTCATAATTGTTACAAGTAACTACACAATTCGTTTTCTAAACATTTACATTCAGAAGCGCCAGGCTCTAGTATCCACTTGACAACAATAGTTGTATTTTTATCAATCAATTTCCGTTTACTGAACATGTATCATTGATATTTACCAGAATAGTTCTGTCTTTGCGTGTAACTATATTATCTATACTTCTTCACTTCATCACACGCAGTCATGCTTTACACTTTACATGTAGCCTTGTGATGTAAAGCAAATGAAAGGAATACTCCAGGCCCAAATGTTGTTTTAAACTCCCTGTGCTGAAACTTCTACAACTTCTTGCTAATCATTAAAGTAGAACCAGGATAAATACCGTTTCTATACAAGTTCATGTTCCACGATCTCCGTCATTAAGCTCTCAATTAGATTATCTAAATTCTTGACCACCGTCGAATGTTTACGTAAGTAGAACCAAACAAAGTATATACGGATTTTTTTTTTCACAAATAACACGATTATCCATCCCTTTCTATAATCAGATTTCAACAGGCGTGATGTTACGCGGAGCATTTGTACGATTTCGAGAATTCTATTACATGTTTATTGACGCTTGGTAACCACAGCTACGGTCAAACCTACATGTATTTATCAATATTGTACTTGTTAAAGGAGCATTCAGTATGTGTATACAAATTAATCTTGTTTACGATATTTCGATAATCTTACTTAAAAGTCAGTCATGAATTGAAGTTTTATGTGAACTCAAACCCTTTGTTTATAATTCCAATGAAGTCAACATCTGTCCTCTAATAGTGCACAGAACCTCCACTAATGCAGCAAATACATGTACATGTACATGTAGGTCTTGTATCAAGAAAAAAAAGTAAATAACATATTTCATGAGGCAACTGGTAAGCAAAGAAAAACATAAATATCATAGTATATATATGTATAACAGGACATGCTATTGCCATGATTCAATAGTTAATCTTTCAGAAAAGAAAACAAAGAAACAAATGCAAATTTTGTATATTTATAAGTTAACAAAGATTTTGTAAGTACATTTGCAAACAAACAACACCAAGGTCAACCTTTTAATTCCAATTAAAGAGACTCTTACCTTAATGTACTAGGATACATTATACAACATTTTAAAATGACTTAACATTTATGGGCTTATTTGAAAGTCAGCTTATGGAAAGATTTGTTTCATGGATATATAACTATACATAAATTTGATAACTCTAACTCTCTCTTTTACCTGTAACACCCTTGGAAAATTTATCTGACGTATCAATATGTTACTGTGCAGTATAATGGGGCTTTCGTATTTGTGTTTTAGTTTAGCCACATATTCACTTTTTCCACATTTGGTACAATGAGCATATATGGCTATTCGCCAAAAGAACCGGCATTGAGTAAAAATAGTGAAATCCTCGAAGCCGTAGGAAAGCCGCGGACTTATTACCGATTTTGAATTGATAATTATATATATTTATCACTTTCCTACTTAAATGATGTTTTCAAAGGCTTAAAAATAGTGACAATTGTTTTTGCACATGTTATTGACTGAATGCATCCTACGTGTATGAAAAATACATGACATGGCATCTTATTAAACTTGCTAATTTGACAGCCCTACATGTATCCTTCCCATTATATCTTAAATTCCAATTGAAAATTCAACCAAGGATTTTTTTAAGTTCTCGGGCATGTTATTCACAATGCCAGTGATGTAACTAAGGAGTTCGCTATATTTCAGCAATATCTGCTTACTATTAATTTAATGATATTATTTATTTCTTTGACTATTTCATCGAGAAATGTAGGTAGGGGTCTTTTATGTTCGTGGGCTAAGTATATTAGCTCATTTCTTTTTTCTTTATCCTCATCAAATTTCATCCAAATTTTAACAGTATTCAAAATTGTCCTACTCATAAGAACTGTTTAAATTTCCATTTTTGTCATTTAGTTTTCCATTTTAGATTTTAAGTGCACTGTAGCTGTATAGCAGCCTGGATGCACTCAAGCCCTTCAAGCCATCTAAAGATAAATTGGTGTAAACGCAAGCTGCTGAATCAATTGATTTTGAATAAGTGATCATTTCATCGAAACATGCATTCCGTACTAAAATAGCATAATATGTCCGGAAGAGAAAGACATTATGTAATTTTATTATGTAATATTATCTACATGTATAGCTATAAGCATGGGGTAATATGTACATGCTCAAATTGAAGTTGTTTTACACATGAATGTTATAAGTATACCAAAGTATGATTAAAACAAAGAATGACAATGCAACTTTCTGTTTAAAAAACCCACATGGCAAAAGCTCAGTACGTGTACATGTGTTGAGTTTTATAATTCTGAGGAGAGTTTAATCTAGAATAATTATTTTGTCAACGTCAAATTTATTGATCTATATGTATAATTATACATGTACAAATTGATGTATACGTATGCATGGAATATAACTTCTGTTAAGCCTTTCACGGCAGAACATTAGAAATGTACATGTACAACGTACCTGTAATGACTAAATGAATAATTGACTACATGTAAAACACTGCATAAATAAAGACACAGGTTCACTATATACATCTATATAATTGATCAGGATTTCAATATGAAGATTATGATAATTATTTATAGTATAACATGTATATACTGCTTTATTTCAGTTTTTGTTTGAAAAGATCTAAATATAGCAAAAACAAAAAACAAAAAACAAAAACAAACAGAAAACAAACACACAAACAGATTTGCCTTTCATGAATCATCATTGTACGACTTGAAAATAGACCACCGCAAAATTTCTCGAGCACTGTGAAAGTATAAAAAATTGGTCCATATAAACTTCCCTCCGAACCCATCCACAAGGTAATTATTTGCCACGAGCCTAGAATATAATTTCAGTTGGCTTTCTGTAAAAAAATCAGGTGTTTGTGTGCTAAGACCTCTGAGATTCCTAAGCAGGTCAACTGTTTCTATTTTATTGTTGTTTAAAAACTCCTAGCACAATCAGAAGATTGAATGAATAGTTCACCCGAGGTGAGCATCTCAAATTATAATTGTACAATATTTAGTCTTATTTTTCAAGTTTTTGAATGGTGAACCAAAATCCAATTCAACAATAATAAAAGCTTAGAATTCTATGGGACTTACGCTATTTGCTACACTATTGTTTGTTTCATGCTAAAAATATCAGAAAACTTATCACTTGACTGATTTGTTCAGCTTATGACATGATTCGAACCCTCCATTTCTGTACTGCACAAACAAATGCCTACATGTCTGTATTCTGTATTATACTGTGGCCTTTATCGCCTGATTGCCAGTCTACATGTTCTATTCTATTTTGTAACCAAGGAAAGTGTTATTCTATGTCCTCAGTAACCTGCTAATAAGTGATCTTGGGAACGGTATGGAAGTAACTGGTCTATTTTAACAATAAAACTGTGAAACCTTGTAAAGATTTCACGTGTATCAACGACTTGGTGATACTTCTTGATTTAGTCTTTAGAGGTATTTTCTAGCATTTAATGGAATCGTATATAACTATGTTACTTTATTTTGTTTCAAATCTGTGTGTGTATTTGCTTTTATTTGATAAATGTTACATGATGTTACACTCAGATAATCTGATCTCTCTTTCATACAACATGCGTCATTGTCACATATTCCACTCTTCGTTATTGTTTTGTTTACAATAGTGGCAGTGTCATTTATTCTCTCACATTTCTTAATTGTTACTAAATATGTAATGCCTAGTTCTTAAGTGAATGATCCAATCTCGGCTATTATGCTTTTGTTTTTTTTCTGGTATGAAGTAAGAACCACCATGTATGAGCCACTAAGTATCTGGCATGAAGTAAGAACCACCATGTATAAGCCACTAAGTATCTGGCATGAAGT